>CM065425.1:41131602-42476701 GCA_033060865.1 Dorcus hopei
TGCTTTTTATTTGTATTAAGGCCGCTTTACAGTTCGCAATTATTTATTGCCGGCAATGAAAATTGCAGCGATTTGTATTGCACGCATGCGCAGTATTTGCATTTTGTATAAAAATACAACACTGCGCATGCGTGCAATACAAATCGCTGCAATTTTCATTGCCGGCAATAAATAATTGCGAACTGTAAAGCGGCCTTTACACCATCAGAACTGTTAAATCTAGTTTTCTTCGCAAATGTATTGCGTTACCTAACATAAAATAGCGCAAGCTTCCGTTCAAATTTCAAATAAATGGGCCGTAAAGAAAACTCCGAAAACAGGCATTTTATTTTTCTACTGATATTTATGGAGTGATAAAAGATCTGTACCGTTAAATAAATGCCATAGCCCTGCTTATATATTTCCGAGTGTATAAATTTGGAGCAAGACTTTTATTACCGGATCGATTCGGAGAGGAGCTTTGAAGTACACCGCGAGGAATTTTTATCGACCTGCTGTTTGAAAGAAATGCTATTGTTGTCTATAAATGAGGATTTACTGTTATTAAAAGAAAGAAGAAAAGCAGGTAACAAACTAACTAGGTTCAGGAGTCTTTATGAACGTAATAAATAAAAATCATGTTACGAGTAACACACATGAATCAGATTTATAAGTTTTAGGGCCGATCTTTCTATCTCTAATGCCCGGTTGCACCAACTTTTTAAGCAGAGCTTAAATTTAAGTGGTGTTTGGACTATGACATTATTTATAAATTTAACAAAATGTTAGTCACAATCTAATTGATACTTAAGTTGAAGTTGAAATGTCAGTCAGAATGTATTTGACATTATACTGACCATACGTAAATGTCACATTCTAAACATAACTTAAATTTAAGCTCTACTTAGAAAATTGGTGCAACCGGGTATTAGGCCCGGTATTTCAGTCTTGACTCATGAGTTACATTTTGGATTAACTAAACCATAATCCAAATGAAGCTCTGTTCCAACCACGTTTTCTGACCGTTTAAGAAACCGTCATAATCAGTTGCCCACCGAAATAATGATCGATGTTGACAACTTTGTCAAGTGTAAAACTTTGATGAGTGCATGTTTTTGACGGTTTCGAAACCGTCACAAAGCGTGGTTGGAACAGAGTGAACAGACCTTAAATATCGATGAAAAACTTCGAGGTATTTTGTTGAAATTCGCGTCTCTTTCTAGATTTAAAGCCTTGGTCTATCTACAGCGCAAACCGCACGCTTAATGCGCAAAGCGCAATCCGTCATCCTTTGCTTTAGAGCCGATAGTTTATTCTGCATCAAGCTAGGAGAAATGTGATACGTGGCTGTACATTAAATTATTAAAGGCTACGTAATCATACTTCTCGTAACTTGATTCAGAACTATCGGCCGATAGTAAGTCTGCAGTCTGCGCGGGGTCTTAGGCCGTATGCACACGGAGCTACTTAAAAGAAATTGAACTGGTTTGTGATTGAAATTACTAACGGGTCATTATCACGATTCCGCACACGCGGACTACTCAGGAGTGATCGAAATTGGTAATTTCCTCCGTGTAGTCACGGAAGGTGGAACCTCATCGCAATCATTGTTATCTTATCGTGGATAATGTTTCAAGTGATGATTCCAGTGATAAATCTATGTCAGGGACGGGCACGAGCTCGCCGAAAGCTCTACCCCCACCCCTAATTATTTGCGACGATCTCGATGTTTCAGACAAACAAACGGCAGCACATAACTGACTCAGTCGTATCAACGAAATCAAAAACAAAGAGCGCCGAGCGAGTTAGTTCATGTTGGTTTATTAGCGTTTAACAGTGTCGTACAAGTTCGAGACCATTTTAAATTGAAAAACAAACCTTTTTTAAACAATATTTATAATAATTTTCGGTTTAATTCAATATGAACAGCATCAAAACGAATACACCGCGCCGCGGCCGTCTACAATTTTATATTTCGTGAGACCAAGCTAGCTGCAATCGACACTCGTTTGACCTATTGCTTAGCGTAGTGGGAGATACTTCCCCTTTCCATGCCCATGCCTGATCTATGTTATTATATTATATTATTATTACAGTAATTTCCAACAGATTACTAACACGTTACTGACTGATTAGTGACAAGTAACGCCGTCTGCAGTGTTCCATGCAATTACGAAAGTTGAGATTCAGCGCGAACTAGTTAGTGATTCGCGTCAGTGATCAGTTTCTTTTGAGTAGCTCCGTATGCATACGGCCTTAGTGTTTTCTTATGTAGCTGCTCTAAATTAAGCGTAATGCAGTTGCGCAAATAAGTTTTCTGCTGTGCAGTGCACATCAGTCGCCTCGTCGGCAATTTTTACGCAATGCACAGTGTCGGTCGTAGCAATATCAAGCAACTGAAATGGTGACAAAGACGAAACACTTTTGTAAATTTACCAAAGGAGACGAATTATTATTAGTCGAGTGCGTATCAAAGCACCCGACCACCATCACCAAAAATGGGATTCATTTCATTTCTTTCTTCCATCCTTGAAATCATCGATATTATTTCTTCATCGTTATTTTCTTCCTCTAACATAATAACTAACTTTCGTTTGAAATTATTCATTTTTCTCTTCAAATTATATAAAATGATAGCAGTTAACAACATGCACTTCAACGTAATACGCAGTATAGATAGACCGCTCCGTGTGTAGTGCGCGTATGCGCATTGCGCACTGGGCATTTACGCTTGCGGATTGCGCTGTAGATATACAATGGGTTTACACATCGTACAACCAAATTGAGACAGCCTGTATATTTGAAAATAATTTTAAATTATGCGGAGCTTGAAAGGATGATATTTTTGTATAAGACGTTTTTCCATATATTCAATACGAACGGCGTTAATGAAGAAACCTGGTTAAATGCCACAGGTTGTACAACATAGCTAGGTCCGGTATTTCAGTTACAGATTAATTTTAATTCTCAGTTTATTTATATAGGAACAATTGTTCTTGTAATTGGGAATAAACTAAAGATTAAAGTTAAACCGTTATTGAAATACTGGGCCATGTCGTAGTTTTAGAAGTTAACTACATTTTACTTAACGGTAGCTGATTAACTTCCAAAAAGAACCGCTCCTTCCTCTTTGAGTTGGTGGCAGCGATTCCAATATTAGAAGAAATTACGTAAGTAACCAAGTTATTTAGTCCGACACCGATTCCCCTTATAATTTAAAGGACATATTTCGGCTTCAGCTTAAATTTAAACTGGCATTGGTCCAGTATTTCATTCGGAGTTTAACTTTAAGCTTCGTTTTATTTCTACGGAAACAATTGTCTTTACAATTATTACTATGGGAATAAAAGGAAGCTTAAAGTTAAACTATGAATGAAATACTGGGCCATTTACAACTTGTATCCGGTTGCACCGACCGTTGTTAGCAGTTAATTAACAAACACGAGTTTATAAATCAGTTGTTAAAGATAAATTCGTTGCATGAACATTTGTTAGCGTTAACTTCAAGTTTGTTAACTGTATTTAGCTAATCACTCAAAATTGTGTGATTAGCGAACTAACTCATGATTAACGTTGACAGCCATAGTTGACAGCTTGATGCTGGGTTTCATAAAAGTCGATTAAATTTAATCATTGATTAAAAATAATCATTCCTATACCTTCAGTACATGTAACCATAGCAACGTTTACTTTTAACGCTTGATTAAAGTTAAGTAACGTTTGTGAAATCCACCATAAGTATTGTGTTATTCATTTGTGAGTGGCGTGTATTACAAATTGTAAATATTTGTTTTATAATAAAATAAAGGTAATAATATTAGTCTTGATGTGTGTACATTTAATTAAAACGTGTTGTCTTATTCAGGGTTTACTGTGAATATCTGAATGTGTCCACAAGAGTTAAGGATATTTAACAACGTGTGTCGGTGCAACCGGGCATTGGTCTAAAAGAATTTACAGCGGCCGGTCCATCCGATTCAGCGGGGCGCATGACATACTTGCTAAGCGCTATCTCCGTTTATTATACATGAAGAGAGAAACAGAATGCTTTGGCCTTGTCCTGTGCCCACTCTATTCGTATGCACCGGCCGCCACTATTTGTCATATAGTGGCCGATTTAGTGCCCGATTTAGTGTCCGCTTAAAAGATTTTGTGATACAAATTTCATCGGACAAGAACCAACTGTAAATATATACAAAAAGGTTATAAATCATGTTTTCGTTTTGCTCATCCGATGATAGATCGGTGCAAATTTGCGGGTCTTAATCTGCGACAAGAGCCAGCACATTTCAGAGCATTGACAACGCAAATTGCAAACCTTCGCAATCAATCACCAACATTTTAGGTAGTTAGTGACACGTTGCTCTTGTGCACGGAGCTGTAAAGCTACGTACACACGGAGACACTTAGGGCGGACACTTGTGTCTAGAGCAGTGTCTTTACTGTCCACACGTACTGCAATTTTTTAAGATAGAGTTGTGTTGGACACTAGTTTCGGATTCAAGTGTCGGCAAAAAGTGTCGCGTTTGTCTACACCTCTCTACGATTTCGCTAGATTAAGAATTTCGGGGGTAGTGTTTTACTGTGCAATTTTCCTGAATCAAACAATTGATGAAAAGATATTTGCTGCTGTGCTAAGTACTTGTATCGCAATAAAAATAAAAAAATGGTAGAAGACGAAAAAGGAAGTTGTAGATAAAGGAGAGGATGAAAAATAAATAAATTTTCGATTGCTATAACACGTTATTCGTGAATTAAGACCTGGTGACGAAAAATGAAAAATTATACAAAAATTTTCTTCGTACGTCAGTTACAGATTTTGACAATTTATTGAAAGAAATTACATCTAAAATACAGAAAAGGGACTCAGCATACCGACTGAAGAAAGATTAGGATTATCACAAAAATTTCTGGCAACAGGCCAGATATTTAAAAATATTTTTCCTGATATTGTATTAAATTTTTGAGGCAGTTCTTCAATTTATTGAAGCTGTCCTCTTTGACCGGGAGCCCTTCCAAAAGGGATATCAAATTCTTTGCTTTTTCCTTAGTCCACTCGAACTTCGACATCGTTGCGACACTGATTAAAAATTTCCGAAAGATTTGAAACATGCTAGACCTCTTTTCGACACTCAATTTAACTTGTCCACACATGAATTGCAACGACACTAGCGACACTGCAATTCGCTCTAGCGACACCGATCTCAGATGCTGTACACACGCCGACACTCGGTGTATACACTAGATCTAGACACAAAAGTGTCGCCGTGTGTATATAGCTTATGTAAAAAGCAAAAAAATTGATATCCCTTTTGGAAGGGCTCCCGGTCAAACCGGACAACTTCAATAAATTGAAGAAACTGCCTCAATAATTTAATGCAATTTTAGAAGAAATATTTTTAAATATCTGAGGTCTATTTCATAATAAAATGCAGACTAATAATATTAGTATTGAATAAAACGTTTGATGATTGGATTAAGGACGAAGTAAAAAAAAAACTATTCGTTCATTCAACTAACAGCTATAGTTTTTTACTTCGTCCTTAATCCAATCATCAAAGGTTTTATTCAATACTAATAATATTATTAGCTTGTATTTCATTATGAAATAGGCCCCTGGCCTGCTGCCAGAAATTTTAGTGATAATGCTAATCTTTCTCCCGATGGTATGCTGTGTCTCTTTTCTATATTTTTGATGTAATTTCTTCCAACAAGTAGTCAAAATCTGTAACTGACGTACGAAGAAAATTCTTGTATAATTTTTCGTCACCAGGTCTTAATTCACGAATAACGTGTTATAGCAACCGAAAATTTATTTATTTTTCACCCTCTGCTTTATCCGCAACTTCCTTTCTCATCTTCTACCATTTTTTTATTTTTATTGCGATACAAGTACCTACCACAGCAGCAAATATCTGTTCATCAATTGTTTGATTTAGGAAACTTGCACAATAAAATACTACCCGCGAAATTCCTAATTTAGCGAAATCGTAGAGAGGTGTAGACAAAAGTGACGCTTTTTGCCGACACTTGAATCCAAAACTAGTGTCCGACACTACTCTATCTTAAAAAATTGCAGTACGTGTGGACAGTAAAGACACTGCTCTAGACACAAGTGTCCGCTCTAGGTTTCGCCATGTGTACATAGCTTTACAGATGTTGCTACGATCGAAGACAACTTACGAGATTTTAACATACTGTAGACTTGAATCACCTTAACAATAAAATTGTTATAACTCAATTTTGTCCATATTCGGACTTACGAGGTTTTGAAATTAGGCCGACGATATGCACAAGCAGCAGCTCTTCATCTTTCTTTTTTTTTGACATACTCATTCTTTCACAATAATTTTAAAATACCGATCCATAAGTCGAAGTGTTCAATTAGAGACGAACTGCAGTGTGGAAACGCAAAAATATCTCAGATGAGTTACAAGAGATTAAGTTATCGTGAGAGACGTGATTGATGATATACAGATTCGGAAATTTGGATATAGCAAGTTTGCTTGGATTCGGTTCGCGGAGAACTAATTGCAACTGGCTGGGCGGGCCGCGGCGCGGCGGGCGGTGACCGGCATCGAAAGGAAGTGGGAGTGATTAGTCAAATTTCTCTCTTTATTTTTCTAGTGCGTTCCCTGTCGCACGCATTATAACAGGATGTCCAGTTGAACATTTACCGAATCTGTATATGCCTATTAGTGGAGACAAAAATGAAATAATTGTTTCGTGATATTAAGATCTCAAGTAAATCTCATGAAATTTTTGTTTCTTCGTGGACACCCAGCTTATGGCTCTCGAGATATCTGTATTTATACAAATTCTGATAAGAAATAAACAGAAAACAAAGGGCGCAATTATATTTTATATTGTGTTCAATTTAAACCGGTCATCACTGCTAACTTTCTTTTTTAAAAGTAGAAATTTGACTAAATTGGCAAAGATTCTCTCATTTTTCATGCTGATTATGAATTACATTTAATTGGAGCATTTTTATTTGTTTTGTCAAAATAACATTAATATCAGGATGACAAAAGTTTATTTTGAAGCCACGTTTCGATCAACTAAAATTTAGAGTGCAGAAAAATCCACGGTCGGTACGGAGTCCTAGTTATCCTGTGAATTTGATTAAATAGTCAAATACAAATAATTAACCATAATTATTATTTAAGTCATTTTGTTCGGCTTTGCCAAAATCAATGGGGGGGCAAACTAAAACAGCAAAAGTAAATATTTTATTTCACAGAAAATCAGAATAAATAATCAAGTATCTTCACTCCATGATTGATGATCCGTTTTCCGTTGGTGATTCTTTACCATGGCACCAGAAATTTAAAAAAATAATTTTTTTCTAAATAAAATTCAATAAATAAAATCAGAACAAAAGCAGCTTAAGCGGCGTCCACATCAAACGCGCTGCGCTGCGTCAAACCGCGCAGAACCGCACAAAGTGTTCGTGCCTTCGATTTGGACGATAAAACGCGCGGTTTATCACCTACAACAAATGCGCTCGAACAATTTGTGCGGTTCCGCACGGTTTGGCGCAGCGCAGCCCGTTTGATATGGACGTCGCTTTATATAAGCTGTAGAAAATGAGTTCAATTGAATAAACTCAACCGAGGCAGTGTCAGATATTTTTCACTTTGCCCTAATCTGAATGAACTTTTCCCCAACGGGTAATGCATAACTGAAAGAACCACCCACCTTGCGCATTGTTTTTTGTGAGATTAGATTTGTTATAAACACTTTTTTTATAAGTCATTACCTTAACACAATCAAACTATGCATTCCAAGGGTATATGCTATCAACTTACAATTATATTTTACAAATTAAACCTCTAAAAACACAATTCTTTATGAATTTTTCCAAAAATAGGGGCAGTCGTTGCTCATACACAGAGGATTTATGCAGTGGATAGAGTTAAACATTTACGCCCATTGGCCTTTAAATATCTCTACCAACATTGGTATTATTAGAGTGTTTCATTTTACTTCACTGTATCGCTTTGCTCCGAATTCCCCTAAAGAGGGATGCAACATACCGTGCCTTCAACTAAATTCCTCATTAAGGTGGGCTATGATTTCATTGTTTTTTCTCCTAAAAATTTGTATCACTGATATTTAATTAAACAAATGTCAAAATGACACTTTGTATTTTCATTTACGAAATGTTAGAATTACAGCACAAAATATTTATTGTTGAAAGTTATTTTCAAACCGGTAGATTAGAAAATGGACAGTTTGTTTATTCAATTAATCAGTGTGTACAGAATTTTCGACAACAGTTTCCTAATCTTGCAATTACTTATGAACAGCTATGAATTTATGAATTGCGTGTCGCCAACTTTATAAAAAAATCACAGCTTACTTTAATTAGGAATTTAATTGAAGGCACGGTATAACAACTCCTAGTTTTTTTATATGTATAATTTAACTGAGAAATAACTAAACTGTAATAATTAAATTGCCTAAGCTAAACCTAAAATCTATATTTTCGCATATTACTCCACAGCAATTAGACTGTTTACAATTAGAGATAAAGTCTGGATGTTGCCCGAAGAAATTCGTATAGACTACTACATGTGGCCCTGCTAAATGATATAATGCGGACCTAATTTCAAATTGAAATTCATAACTTCTCCTAAGGGTGAACTTAATTCAATCTTCACCTACGTGAATATTGATGAAGCCGTAATTATGTCGGCTAATTAAAAGTCCAGGCGTCTGTTCAATAAGTTTATACGAGAAACTTCCAATGCCAAAATAATTAAACCAGTTTAATCAGAGTGATTCATATAATGTCTATGGAAAGTATAGGTATGATAGAATATTGGAACTTAGATAAAACCACAGATAATAGATTACTATCATAATATGAACAAAAATAAACAAAGTAAACTGCCCAGCGAAAACACGCACGTGTAAAAAACGTTGTAGAATAACAAGTAACCAAACGTTGAATTCATAGGTTATTGTTACGTTGAAACAACGAAAAAATGTCGCGGCAATCAATTTCTTTTAAACGTCTCTGTCCACGTGTAAAAAACGTTGTAGAATAACAATTAATCAACGTTGAATTCGTGTGTTATTGATACGTTTTAACAACGCTCGAATCAAGTTCTTTTAAACGTCTTTGTCCACGGTACTTCAACGTTAAATCCCAGTGCACACATACGTATAAAAAACGTTGTAGAATAACATGTAACAAACGTTGAATTCGTGTGTTATGGTTACGTTGAAACAACGAAAAAATGTCGCGGCAATGTCCACGTGTAACGTTGAATCAGTTAATTACGACGTGTATTAAAGCTGAGTCGGTCTAAAACATTAGACCGAACAAATATACATGGCTAATGGTGGAATTCGAACCCACGCCGCCGAGTGACACGACTTTCCAAGTCGGCTAGGCTAGACCGCTAAGCCAATTGGAGACCCCACTTCCGTATCGCTTCGGTGACTGATTCGTAAAGCGGACGGAGGCTGTGGTATAAAGCCGAACCGGGGACTTTAACTTCCAATAGCTACGCGCCGCCCTCACTCGTTCAATTTCCGAACTCCTTACTACCTACAGTTTCCTTCCAACATCCATATTGTCATAACATCATTAAATCAATTTTGCTAATTATTACAATCCTAAGCTTATTTTCTTTGTATATACATTTCAAAAATTCTAAATGATTTATTTATAATAAACATGTAATTCTAAATCGCCTATTTCTAAAAATATTTACGCTAACTTAAAATATTCGACAAAACACATTTAATACAGTACTCTCAATTTACTTTATTATTTACAAAATTATTTCTTTATGAAAATTTAAAAAAAATTACATGCTGCTCATAAATACCGCAATATTGTCACGCTCTCTTTGCGCTTGCAATAAATTTAGCTGTTGGGGTACATGTAGCTCTCGGTACACGGTTTCGTCCAGGTACAGGCTAAAGGCACTTGGGGGTAGTTTACCCGAATAACAAAGACTTGCTTACTTTGTCCCGGTTCTCGGCTCTAAAAAGGAAGGTCCTCTTCAGAAAAACCACCGCACCACTTTTAGGCTTTATTGAGCACCCTTCGCTATTGGGCCACCTTCCCGCTCGGTCCCCAATCGACTGTCCCGCGCAATTAATCCATTATCTGTAGTTCAGCAAAGTGACCCCGTTAACAATTATACAGAGTGGAAAGTTTAACTGGAATAAATTCTGTAACTTAGAAAATTGCCATTTGTAGCAAAATTCTTGGAACAGGTCAATTTTTATTTTTATGGCGCATATTATAAAAGGATTTCTTTAACTTTTCAATTATTTGGAGGGATGAAACAACCCCTAAGTATTTTTTTTTAATGGGAGGGTATGTTGAGTAATTTTTTTTCTTAAAGCTTGTTCGATTAGGAATACAGCTACGTTTTTATTTTTTAATTTTTCTTAAACAGTAAAAAAATTCTTTTTTGATTTTTTACTGCTAAAGAAAAATAAAAAAATAAAACGTAGCTGTATTCCCAATTTTTTCAACATATCCTTCCATTAAAAAAAACTTAGTTAGGGGTCGTTTCATCCCTCCAAATAATTGAAAAGCTAAAAAAGTCCCTTTGTAATATGCGCCATTAAAAATAAAAATTGACCTGTTCCAAGAATTTTTTTACAAATCGTAATTTTCTTTAGTATTTTTAATCACAGATTTTGGGCATCAAATTCAAACTAACTTTAAAAAAATTGACAGATTACGTCAACTTAAAAAGAGGTTATGGTTGACTCGTATGTGCAAATCAGCAGTATTTTTCATACCTGGTTCGTTTCATTTCAAAGCTGCCAAGTATGGAGAAGAACCTCACATTTCAGAGATTTTTAGTAAAATTAGAATTCAAAGGTGCGAAACACGATAGAAAATCACTGTAAAATTAAGTGTTTTCTAACGTCAACATCACGTTTTGTAGCGCATATTTATTCGGTATACGTTAAAATAACGTTATAAAACGTGAGTTAAAAATTTAGTTGTAAATTATGATTTATCTAACGTATTAGTTTCGTTAATTTTTTTCTTATTTATTACGTAGAATAGTAGATGTTGAATTAACGTTGAAAAGATATGGTAATCAACGTACGGTAGATACATTGCATTTACTCATAGTATAAATCATGTCTTAAAAAGACAAAATTATTACATATTTATTTCATGTTATAATTACGTCAATATTTAACTGATCGTTAAAAAACACGTTATACAAACGTGGTATAATTATGGTTGCTAATTCAACCAAAAAACAACGTTGCATTTTTCAACGAATAACGTTATTTCCACCGTCACAACGTGAAATTAACGTTGAATAAACGTACATGTTTTCGCTGGGTGAGGTTAACTGCTGTTAAACGATAGGAGTATAAAAAAAATTGTTGCAAGTCCGTTTTGATTGCTTTGGCCGCCTTGTATGGGATGACTTATTAAGTAGCGAACGAGCTACAATTTGTCAATCCTAATGCAATGTTATGTCAAAAAGTGATCGCAATTTTTTAAAAAGTTTTTTTTTACTTTGCGTTCACAATGAGCTCATTGTGACACCAAAAACAGTTTCACAACGGAGCTCATTGAAAATGTTTTTGGTGAAATTTTAGTCAATTTTTAATTGAAGACCTTTAATAGAATTTACAAAATAATTAATTATTTATTTGTTATTGAACAGAATACTCACAATGAAGTTGGACAAGAAAAATTAATAACTTGTCAATTTGATTTTTGCGAAAGTGAACGAAAAGTTGTCAGTGTTGCCACGCATTACAACATAAATTCTCCATATCCTACTAAGGAGAAACAATTTTTGACAGTATTTTTCATATTTTTGTTCAATAAGTGACGCAAAGTAGAAAAAATAGTATATTTTACACGTTTCACAAGAGGCATTGTAATACTCGTTTTGTTGGGGCACTCCAACCCCACTCATGTTACAATAAGTCTTCTTGTGAAACTTGTAAAATAATATACTATTCTGAGTAACCATTGTAAATTATAAGCTCAAATTTTCAGTACGCATTCATCTAGGTCTCACGTAGACATTTAAAAAAAATTTTTTTTTTTGGAAAAATCAAATCGATATCTCAAAAACTATAGGAAATTTTGAGAAAAACGATAACGTGAGACCTAGATATGATGTTCTACAGCATATTAAAAAAAAAAAAAATCAGTTCTGTGAATTTAATAAGAGCTAAGAAAATAGCTTCAAAATTTTCGGGAAATATCGTCGTTGTAATACAGCGCCTCTAACGGAGAGCTGTCTAAACTACAAATTTCGTATTTGGGGCACATTAGCTCAGAGTAGGTAGGTACACTCGCTCTAAAAAATTCCTTAGAGTTGACAAATAGATCCAGTTTACTTACATTTTGTTAAACTCCTTGCGATTGAGAAAGGCCTATTAAGGTTATTGTATTGAAAAGGTAGCGCCATTTTTTAATTTCGGGTTAATCAAATTCATTCATAAATTTCCTAGCAACAGTAACTTGTTATGTATATCCTTTTTCTTCTAAGCGTTTCAGGCGTTCTTTTTAATTTTGGGGACGAAAGCCGCGGAAATTAATGGCGGTACTTTCTAAATACAGTAATCTTAATTTCAATAGGAGTATAAGTGGGTATCTTTTCGTAAATTTGTATGGTAGGTCCATGCAGAAAGGTTTAATTAATTTTTTTTAAAGGTAGGGTTAACTTGCTCAAGCAATGATTATTTGGCTATATAAAGACCACACTAACCTGTCAGTTTCATTAAGGGTATATTTTTTAAACCTTCAACAGCTGATTAGAGTTGCAGTATTTATTTCATGGTACTGTTCAGTATAGTTGGTGTTACCTGCATATTTGTTTAATTAAGACCCTTTTTCGATATTTTCCTAACAATTTTACAAGTCAACAGGATGCAAAATAAGTTTCCAAATTTAATATGTATTTCATATTCAATTAATTTTGTTACATCTTATTCATTAAGACTTTTGGTTGAGTTGATCGTTGCGAGCCTACTCTGGCTCAAGATGGTTGTTTCGATGAAGAGTTTATATTTATGCCATTTTCACAGAAGGCCTGCGGCCCGATTCTCGAAGTTGTACGAGTTGACGTTGTATACGATGCAATTCGTATACGATTTAATATCTATTCTGGGCAAGCATACGTATTCTAATCGTATACGAATTGAAATCATTCGAAAGGTAAGTACGGCAACAGTGTAGAATTATCAGTGTTCTTAACTAAAAACTATCATAAGCCTGTCACCCAAGTTTAAAATTTAATTTAGTTGCCTCTACTTACTACGGTTCAAGGTGACAAGTCTCTGCCGATTCTACGATCAGCTGTGCCCCAGGCTAGCAACAGTGGAAACGGGGCAGGTTAACTTAAGGTGGTAAATTTATAAAGGGCGCCAAAAGACAATTGAACAAACAAATCGTAATCCGATCGGCCGACGTCTCCACTCGACGAGATCGTGCAGAAATATGAAACTCTAAGAAACAGAGGCGAGAATCTTACCCACTGTGTGTGTGAAAGTAGAAATTAAAATCGTAATTAAAGTTATCACAATTTATTGCACAATTAAAAATGAAAACACTACACTGTTACGAAACAATTACAATTGGCTGCTTATTTTAGGCTTAAATTAAATAACGTAAGCGCAGCGCAATTCGTGCTTCGGAATTCGTACTCGCGGTTTATTTCTCACGAGCTAGACGTAAAATTTAACAACCGATCGGTCCGTAAAATGTCAGTTTAAATGGAAAACCTAACCTTGAATCTGCGAGTCCTGACGTACGTCAAAGTCAGCGGTGCCAATCGAAATGCAGAGGCCGGTGGGGAATTGTAACGCCCTCTACCAACCGCAGGACGCGTTGACGAACTGGTCTGAACGGGACCCGCTCAGATCGTCAAGATGGCTGATCAGGTTTTCTCGATCGGATTTCGATACGTCTATGGGCAGGAGCGCCCCCCGGAGAACTAGGCCAAAAGGTCTGGTCTAATAGCCTGCGCTGAAACTTGCGCCCAAATAGAAAAGCCTAAGTAGAAGAAATGATTTTCGTTAGCGGCCATTTTGGTCCACATGCGTCGTCATATTTTACCTGAGAGAACTGGGGCCTCAGTCTTGGTAAGGAGATTGAAACTGTCTAAATTCGAGTGATTTTAGTTTGTTGGTGTTCGACTTAATCCAGCCGGACACTCAGAAACGTAGTCTTGCCTTTGGCCTTGTGGCGGGGTTGTACCGGTTGTACTTAGAGTAGAATTAATAGTGCCACTTTAGGTTATATTTGAAGCACAATGGAAAAACATCCAAAAACGGTAAAAATCTCCGAAGAACAGAAGAGGGAAATGCTGGATTTTATGCGAAAGCACCTGAATTTTCCGGACGTTAAGTCCGGAAAATTCAGCAAGGACTTCTCTTTTCAAACTAGTCGTGTCTTGTGGCACGAATTATAAAATTGTTTGAATTGTTTGCCCGGTGCAAAAAAAATTGGGCGAAATGGCGGAAGGTTAGTAAATACTAATTTAATTTAATAGTTTGTTTATTAGAGAAATATTGGCTTTTTTCAGACACGGCGTGACATGAAAACCTTAACTAAATCAAAAGAGTCCTTAATTAAACGACAACAAGCAGGAACAGGCGGTGGACCAGCAACATAGGTACACTTAAATAACGTGGAGGAAGAAATTTTAAGCTTGATGGGACTATGCAGTGGCTGTTGAAGGACACCCTGATGTTAAAGAATCCCAGGCTACGTTTGAAATGCCAGGTACTTCGAACCAATCAGTATCTTCATGTGTCAATATTGATGAACTTGATGAAATAGAGAACATAGTAGAAATGGAGCACAGCTATTCTGTGCAAGAAATAGGTAATACGAGCGATATACTTTGCTCAAACGAAGAAACATCATTTTCATCAAAAGCAGAACCTTTTTCAAGGACAAATAAGAATAAGGGTAAACGAATTCGCTGATTAGAGAATACAATAGCCGCAGCAGCAAAATTAGCAGAACAAACTGAAAGGAAAATCTCAATCAGAGCAGAATACTGCCAACAAAAACTTGCGCTCTATAAACAAGATTTGAAATTTGAAATTTAGTTTATTCAGCCATAATGTGATATAAAACAGTGTTACATTACATTTTTAGGCACGTCAGAAAACATAAATATTACATATACACCGTGTCCACAGAATATGGAATATGTTATATACTGCAAAAAATACGCGTTACATCAAAAAACCCTGAAACAGGTAAATTTTTGATTTTTCTTGCGGATCCTATGACATGATTAAAATTTTAATTTCGCTTGTCATTTGTCATTAGTGACGTCATTGACAATTTTTTTAAATGGCATGACTAGGTTTCATTTATTTCAAAGAAAGCACACTACTTTACTCTTTACAATGGTATCCTACTTTTGAAGTTTACATTCACAGACAAAAGTAGGATACCATTGTAAAGAGTAAAGTAGTGTGCTTTCTTTGAAATAAATGAAACCTAGTCATGCCATTTAAAAAAATTGTCAATGACGTCACTAATGACAAATGACAAGCGAAATTAAAATTTTAATCATGTCATAGGATCCGCAAGAAAAATCAAAAATTTACCTGTTTCAGGGTTTTTTGATGTAACGCGTATTTTTTGCAGTACATAACATATTCCATATTCTGTGGACACGGTGTATGTGTATATGAGGTGATATTTAAACATCAGTTGTCCGTTAAAAAATCGTTAACCGAATAATAACATTTTTGTGATAAAAATGATTTTAGTCTCGATTTAAAAATTGAGGTTGTTGGGGAGTTAACAATATTTGGGTCCAATTGTCTTAATTTATTCAGGTATTTGATTCCCATGTATGTGTGACCTTGTTGGGTTACTGTAAGGCGACAGTAAGGAGTAATGAGGTCTTCTTTGGATCTTGTGTTGTGCTCGTGAACATCGCGTTGTTTTGTTGTCTGGAGATGTTTGGAGTTGATCAATAATGAGTATATATAGAGGCAAGGAAGTGTCAGAATATGAAGTTCCTTAAAATGTTTCTTGCAGCTTTCTCTGTTAGGAAGTCCTAGCATACACCTTATTGACCTCTTCTGAGTGATAAAAACCCGTTCAGCTTCTTTTACACCACCCCAATGGACGATGCCGTAAGATATGATTGGTTGTATAAGGCTATAATATATTAGTTTTAGAACACGTAGAGAAACCGTTTCACGAATGTTTTTTATAATGAAGCAGTAACTGCTTAATTTCGGTAGGAGGTTGTGAATATGTTTATTCCAAGTGAGCTTCTGGTCGATGTAGAGTCCCAAAAACTTTGTGCAGTCAGTGTTTTCTATTGATTTTCCTTCTATTTTTAGTAGCACACTACGATCGATACTTTGATTTTTTTGTGCACAGCTGTATTACCTGCGATTTTTCGCCGTTCAGTTTTAGGCCGTTTTCGAGGCACCATTTTGTCATCTGTGAAACGCATTCGGTACATTTTCTTTTAGCGTCCTCAAACGTTCTGTCTTTGATTATAATAGTCGTGTCATCTGCGTATAATATTGGACGACCAATTGAATTTAGGTTTTCTGGCAAGAAATATATATTCGAATATATTAAAAAGTGTTGGGGACAGGCAAGAGCCTTGAGGAGGTTTTGCTTTGCTTTGCTTTGTTGGTTTTGCGTGAAGATGAGCGGACACCGTTAATTTCGACTATTTGATTGCGTCCGGTAAGATATGATTTGACCCATTCAAGAGCATTCCCTTTAATGCCGAGACTGTACATTTTCTTAATTAGAAGTTCGTGGTCGACGCAGTCGAAGGCTCGGCTCAGATCGAAGAATAGGCCGAGAATTGTCTCCTTATTTTCGAGTCCTTCATGGATATAGTCCAAAGCCTGGGAAAAGGCTGTTGAAGTTGAGTAGTTTGCTCGGAAACCATTTTGTGATCCTGTTATTAGGTTAAATTTATTCAAGAAGTTATTTAATCTAGAGTTGAAAATGTATTCGAAAATTTTTCCGAACTGGGATTGTAATGCCACAGGTCTGTATTGTTTCATATCAGATCGGCAGCCTTTATTTTTGTAGATAGGTAGTACTCTAGATTCTTTCGGTGATTCGGGATATACGCCTTCTGTAAAACTTCTGTTGATAATTAGAGATAGCGGTGTTGCTAAGATATGCGAAATATTCACTAGGATGTGTCCGGGTATATAATCGGTCAGTTGATACTTCGATGGGTGTGGTCGGTATAAGGTAAAAGGAGTGTGAGGTATGAGTATTTGGATTAAATCTGTTTGGATAAGCAGGGTTACTTGAAGCTTCTTCGATGAAAAAGTCCTTGAAAAGGTTACATTTCTCTTTCGTATCTGTCACTGCGACGCCGTCGCTATTGAGGATTGCTGTTTCAGTTTCGGAGTGCTTCTTGTTCTTGAGGTTTTCGTGAATTATTCGCCAACATTCTTTGTTTTTATTTTCGGCTTGGATTAATCGATTGTCGTTCCTTGTCTTGATGTCTTGTGATATAAGAGTCCTATAATATTTTCGCATTAATTTGTATTGAGTTTTATAGTTTTCGTTATTGTTGTGTTTACTAGTGACTCCCATTCCTCTTACTAGTTGTGGAAGTTCTTTGTGATGAGCAAGAAGCTTTTTTGTGTTGTTTTTAACATCATACGATCGTAGTTGGAAGACGTTATTAAAAATTGTTTTAATTTGGTGTTGGAATGTGTTGTACATGTCGTTTGTGTTGAATTTAGCATCAATGATATATTTGGATATTATGGTCGGTGAAATTTCTACCTGTGCGTTTTACGTCCATATGTAAGCTCGCTCCTTCAGGTATGGATAATATTTGGCAAGTGTGGTCGGATAAACCGGTATCAATCACTTCGGTTGAAAACGATGGATAGTCTAAAAACATGTTATCAATACAGGTGCTGCTGGTTTCGGTGATCCGTGTAGGGGTGTTTATAGCGGGTATCATATTGTATTCGGTGAAAAGATTGGTTACAGTTTTTGCGTTGCGATCATGATCGTCCTCTAACATATTTACATTTACGTCACCGCAAATAATGTGGTAGTGGTCGGATTTATAGAATTTTTCCATTACTAAATCCAATTTATCCATAAATACAGGTATATCCGAGCATGGTGACCTGTATATAGCACTAATGAACAATTTGTCGTTAGTAGCAGTAATATATTCCGCACAGCATATCTCAAAATGCTTATCTTGACAATACTCGCCGCACTCGATTTTACTAATATTTAAATTCTTATGAGCGATGATACATACACCGCCACGTATGAACTGTGTTCGGTTGTAAAAAGAGATTATTTCGTAATCCCCCAGTTTAAGGTTACTTATATCGTCCTTGCACCAAGTTTCGGAGATGCATAGTATATTTATTTTATGTATATTTAAGAACATTTCAAGAGCTTGTAATTTACCTGAGAGTCCTTGTATATTTAGGCCCGATTTATTCACCTCCAAGTAAATTTATCTGGTCATTTATTCCCATAGTAACAATTGTGATCACAATTGTTACTATGGGAATAAAGTAACAATAGTACATAGTAACATTTGTGATCACAATTGTTACTATGGGAATAAATGACCAGATAAATTTACTTGGAGGTGAATAAATCGGGCCTTAACAATTGTGATCACAATTGTTACTATGGGAATAAATGACCAGATAAATTTACTTGGAGGTGAATAAATCGGGCCTTAGATGCATTATATTCCAGGTTGTCGCTGAGATATCTTTTTTATTATTGGTTGGTGTGTCGCCTTTGGTTATGAAATCTTTGGGGTGTACTATGTTGTCATGGCTGCCACTTTGGTTTTCTGAAAAAACTTATATTTAGTCACTATTATGTTCTTTTCCCATGCTGATCCTTCGTATAGTATGTTCTTAAGGGAGGTATGGGCGCCTATCTTAAAAGAGGTAAACGTAGGTTTTGGGTGTGCTGGGATTATTTTCTCGCATTCGAAGTCGCTGCGGTTATGTTTTTTATTCAGGGCTTCTTTTAATTCTTCGGACATCATTTCTGGTGGATATCGCGATACATGTAACCAAGTCTTCTGCTCTACAGTAACTGCTTTAAATCGATTGTTGGTGTTTGTCGCCGTGCCGATAACTTTATGTTTGTAAGCGCCATGTTTGTCGATTGTCGTGTTCGTTGCGGGTGTTACTGATTTCGTGCTAGAATTACCTTTGTTTTTAGGTTTATTTGCCGTTTTCATAGTCATAGTCATAGTTTATTCATACTTAGCCCTTACATAGAAAGTACATGTCAATTGGTGAATAACAAAATTAAAATTAACTTCATAAGTAAATTTCTAAATCCGGCTCATCAAGAAACTCTGTAACAAAGTAGAACGCTTTTTTTAAGAGTAAAGCTTTCAGTGACTGCTTAAAAACATTAAAGCTTTTCTCTTTTAGTATTTTCGGCAGTTTATTAAACAGTTTCATGCCTATGTATGATGGCATCTTTTCAAATTTTGCAGTCCGATGCTGTGCAACTACCAAAGAATCACCGTGTCTCGTATTATAAGCATGAAAGTTGGAATTCCGCTCGTATTCTGCTATGTTGCGCCTTACATATACAGGCTGTTACAAATTCGAGGCTCACCATTAGGATCTCGGAAACGGTAAGAGATACGAAGTCGGTTAAATTGGGGCAAAGTTGCGTATTTTGGTGCTGAACAATAATCCGTTCTGAAAAATCTTCTACGTTTTGTAGTTTTTGAAACATTTCAAAAAAACAAGAAAACGTAATTTTCTTTTTTATTTTTTCCTGAAGTTATTGTTGCAGGGATCATAACAAAATTAATACATTCTACAGGCACTTTTTTAAGCTCTTTATGATGATATCATTAGATTTTACTTAAAACGTTTCGTCTCGTCCTGACCATCATCAACTTCATTTTTCCTTATGGGCGCTACATTGGGTTTTAATACCAATGAATAGATCTATTTTTTCTGATGCTTTTCCATATATCACACATCCCCATTTATTAATTTGAAACAGCTGGAAATGCAAGAAATTGTTGAAAAATAACACTGCAAAGAAAAACATGGTATGCAGTGAAAACAAAAACCAAAAAAGTTTGATATACCTTCGGAGTTTTATTTCGTCTATCACAAAAGTAGATTTTTGAAAAATTTTTAGATATAAAAATGAATGATGTGAATCCAAGAAAGACGTACATTTTTAAAACGTATTGTGTTAACAACAACAATTTAGTAATAGCAAGAGAAATTTACTTCCAACAATGACGATGACGCAGTATTTAATTAGTTTCGTAATTAAATTATACATTTTTATGATTAAAGCAAGAAAGTATCACAAGAAATTATGTCTTTAAAAATCTCTCATTCTTGTAAATTTAAAAAAGGTATTGTGCTAACAACAATTTAGTAATAGCAAGAGAAATTTACTTCCAATAATACCCAGAAAGATGCCATCCACACAGAACAATGTTATTAAGTTAGATAGAAACATTGCACTTTATGGATATTTTCATGAAGCTCGAAGGACGTATCGAGATCGCCTTAATGATGATGAGAATGAAGAATTTTATTAGCAGAGGTAGTTAAATAGTTACTTATAAAATGTATAAAATTATGAGACTACAAGAAAGAATGTTTCCTCGAGCAGTAATATCTTTTAAGAGCTTAAGCTGAGTTTTCTAAAGACATACATAATTTAATTTGATATTTTCTTGCTTTAATAATAATGTATAATTTAATTACAAATCTAATCAACTATTGTTTTGTAGTTGTCTTTCTGGATATTGTTGGAAGGAAATTTCGCTCGTTATTACTAAATTGTTGTTAAGACCACAATAAATTTTTAAATTTACGTCATTCTTGGGTTCAAAAACATTCATTTCTAGATCTAAAAATTTTACTAAAATCAGCTCTTGTGATACAAGAAATAAAACTCCGAAGGTATATCAAACTTTTTTCGTTTTTGTTTTCACTGCATACCAAGTTTTTCTTTGCAGTGTTATTTTCAACAATTTCTTGCATTTCCAGCTGTTTCAAATTATTAAATAGGGATGTGTGATACATGGAAAAGCATCAGAAAAAATAGATCTATTCAATGGTATTAAAACCCAATGTAGCGCCCATAAGAAAAAATGAAGTTGATGATGGACAGAACGAGACGAAACGTTTTAAGTAAAATCTAATGATATCATCATAAAGAGCTTAAAAAAGTGCCTGTAGAATGTATTAATTTTGTTATGATCCCTGCAATAATAACTTCAGGAAAAAATAAAAAAGAAAATTACGTTTTCTGGTTTTTTTTAAATATTTCAAAAACTACAAAACGTAGAAGATTTTTCAGAACGGATTATTGTTCAGCACCAAAATACGCAACTTTGCCCCAATTTAACCGACTTCGTATCTCTTACAGTTTCCGAGATCCCAATGGTGAGCCTCGAATTTGTAACAGCCTGTATAAGACATTTATAAAGTATTTTAGTCAGTATTTTATATTTAATAAAAGACGGTTTGCAAGATTCTTGACACCTTAAATTAAACATTACACGAATTACTCTTTTTTGTGAAATAAATAGTCTAGTTTCATTATTGCCGTAGCCCCATAGTATTACATTATACGCTAAATAAGAATGAACCATGCAATAATATACTCTTAACAAGCACTCTTGGTCGACTGAACTTCTTAAGCGTAAAATGGCAAAACACGATCTGTTAATTCTTTTAGAAACATTGTTTAACTGCTCATTCCAGTTTAGATTCTCATCCATGTGAAACCCCAGAAATTTCACCGACTGCACAGTTTTTACCAAATCGTCATTGATAATAAATACCTTATTAGAACCAACAGTTCTGTTTTGAAATTGAATTATATTTGTTATTTGTTTTCGGTGTTGGATTGTTACCTGAATGCTTTATCCCCGATATCGGTGTGTGCTGGGGGTCGGCCACGCACTTTGCGTTCTCCGTGGCTCGATTCAAAGCTTCGGACACTGCCAGTGCTGTTATTTCCTGACCGGTCTGATGTCGCTGTGAAAGTCAACATAGCTGCTGCACTACAATCAGTTGCCAAAAGCTTAGAGAATACAGCACAACAGAAATATTTTTAAATTATTATTATTTTATTATCAGTGTTTTATTCATGTTTTAGAGTTATTTTCTGTTATACTTCGGTTTTAATGTTTTAGAGTTATTTCCTGTTTTTGTTATTATTAACTTGTTATTATCACTATTTTATTCATGTTTTAGAGTTATTTTTTGTTAAATTACGGTTTTATTCATGTCTTATGGCCGATTTCTTCACCATGTTTAACCTAAGGTTAATTTATCTAACAGCTAGAATGTGACGTACAGTTGGCCGTACACATACTGTGTGTCACAATCTAACTGACAGATAAATTTAACCTCAAGATAAGGCGATGAGTAAGGTCCGATTTTTTCACCTCCTGTTAACTTTATCTGACGGTTTATTCCCATAGTAACAATTGTGGTCACAATCGTTACTATGAGAATCAATCGGCAGATAAAGTTAACAGGAGGTGAAGAAATCGGGCCTAAATCGGGCATTAGAGTTATTTTCTGTTATGTTTCCGTAAAATGAATTTTCTTTTATTGTATTTGTTAATAATAAAAAGACTTTTAAAACTACATACAAATTTATTTGTAAATATAGAAAAGAAGTCGGCTGCTTGATTTACATGTTTCTTTCGCACAATGTTGTGTAACAATATATTAAAACTATATACATATGCCCTTTTACAATTTACACCAGAATTCCATATGTTATAGGAGTACAATAATTATTTATTTTTGAAAATTATCCGGCTAGCGGTCAATAAAAGACTTCTTTTATTTTTATGCTAAGCTTTCGGCAACCTTTATTGCCTTCGTCAGAGCAAAAACTACAAGAGGAAGGTTACAATGATTGAATTAATTAAAATTCAATAACTTACATATTTTTTTTTTTTAGTTTAAATTACATTCCAAATTAAAATGTTCAAGATTTCAAAGTATCTGTCGAAAAACGAAGTTTATTTATTTTCAAGGATAGTTTCGATTTAGAAAATTGTTTGAAAATATCATTACCTTTGGATTCTGTTATTCCAAATTACGAAATCAAGTTTTATTAAATATTCATAAGCTAAATTAAGATTTTGAATATCTGATCGAAAATTCATAGAATTTTTTTTTAATATGAATTAATTCTAAGAATAATCTTGCACGATAATTGGTTTCTTTTTCTAAAATTTTAGTTTTAAGTAGCGACATCTTTCGATCGCTTGTTGACCTGACATCCCATGGGATGACTTATTATGTAGCGAACTGGCTTCAATTTGTCAATCGATTTGTCGATCGAAAGATATCGCTACTTAAAATGTTCATTACTTTCACATCGCATTGGCGAATAACCTGGACAAATCGGTTTGGTTTGCAGTGGAGTTCTCGAGCTACAGTTCTGCTGACGAAGGCCCAACTAGGCCTGAAACAGCTGTACAGAGCCTGCTCGAGGAATCCGCTGTAATCAAAACCGATTTGCACAAATTTTTTTAAAAATTTTAGTGTTATTGAAATCTAATAAATGATTTTTTTCTTTAAAATGTTGTGCTAAAACACTAGAATTTTTTTCTTTTTTAGTTATCAATCTACAATCAGATTTATGTTGTGATAGTCGTAATTTAAGCCAATTGGAAATTTGTCCTATATAAACCTGATCACATTCAGTACAAGGAATACAATAAAAAATACCGTATTGATTAGAAGGCGGAATTTTATCCTTATTTCTACTAAAAAGATTATTAATAGTTTTTAAATTATATTTCGCAATTTTAGCATTAATGTTTTTTAATTCTTTAATAATCATGTAACGGTCCGTCAATCTTCGGGTTGGTCTGCGGTTGCTGATCGTTGCTCTGCTTGACGGCGGTTCGGGTTTGCTCGTCGGAGTCCAGGTTCAGAAATAAAAGCGTCGATCACTTAGCAAATACAGTTTTATTTACAAAATAGTTCATATATACACGTATCCACAAATTGGAATGTTTCAACTCAGGTAAAACTCACGGACTGGTAAACGAAATGTTAAACTCTTGGACGGTATTTTCGGTAACGGTAATATACGGTGTGTCTCGTGGACAACGGTAATATACGGTGTGTCTCGTGGACATTAAATAACGGTAAAATACGGCGTGCCTTAAGGACACTATTCAACGGTAAAATACGGTGTGTCTTAAGGACATAAAACGACTACTAAACACCATGCAAACTGTGCATACGTTCTCGTTTCCGCTCCTAGGGTCGGAACAGGTAAGAAAGAGTGAGACACCCACTCTAGGTAAGAGAGAGCGAGACTCCCGCTCCAGGATCAGGAAGTGCGAGACGCCCGCACTCGGGAAGAGAGAGTGAGACACCCACTCTAGGATAAGGAAGTGTGAGACACCCACACTAGGTAAGAGAGAGAGAGCGAGACTCCCGCTCTAAGATCAGGAAGTGCGAGACGCCCGCACTCGGTAAAGGAAAGGTCAGGATAAACAGGAGGAGCGGTTGGAAATAACACGATCGTAGCACAGGTTACCCAGCGTGTTAGAGTCGGAACACCGTCGGGAAGATGAGCCGGTGAGCGACTAACTCCTGCGTGCTCGCAGCGCGCCTTTATAGGCGAGCGCGTGGAGGGGGAGCCCTACTCCTTTCAGTACTCCCACTCTGATTTGTATTTTATAAATCTGCGCGAGGCATCCTAAATATACAGACTAAATAACTTAACTAATAAAACAAAGAAAACTCTAAATAAATCGTAACGGAGATGCTACTTCGTTACATCCCCCCCTTTCTTCGGACTGTTGAGGTCTCGACTGGATCGCAACTTCCCTCTGTCGTCGAAGCGGAGAAGCCAGTGTTCTTCCCCTGATCTGATTTTATACTTTCGGTACCGTATAACATCTTCTTCCGGAATTTCCACCAATGGTCCGGTGGGAATTTTTATCCAAACGGTTGATTTGTCCGGTCTCCGTTGCGTTAAATATAACGGAGAGAGGCCAGGTGGAGCACTGGGGGTCGAGATGGCTGCGCACAGGGGTTGTTCGGTCCGGGTGGTGTGTCCTTCGACGAAACCGGTTGCAACGGTGTGACGGTCGTCCGTTTTTAGGCGAAGAGCTTCTTCGAAGTCCGTTACCCAGTCATCCATCTCGAACCACGTTGCAGGAACGCTGTCTGGAGGAGGCGAAACGGTGGTGTTCGCTCGGGGCGTTGGCTGACGTGCCACGGGCTGGTCGTTTGAAGCGTACTGACTCCGGTGCCGATGTGGAGGTGTAGCCAGTACGGTCGGGTGGTGGTGGGGTGACCGCTGGGCGTGTTTCGTCTATGGGGACACTGGGCACAGTCCAATACCCCGGATGGCTGCTTGGAGGGAGAACGGCTGTCCGATGCGCTTTGGTGGGTGGAGCGGACTGGAACGCCTTTCGACGATTAATGGCCTCCTCCTTGCTGAGGCCGTGAGTCGCGATGGAGGATGACTCTTCCTCTTCGGGGGGTCAGGCGGCTGGTTGAGGAGAATTGCCTGACGTTTCGCGCTGGTGACGGTCTGGGGTCGCGTCGGTTTTCTTGCACAGGCCATTATGCAGTCTATTTCCAGGCTGGTCGATGGTTTGTTTTGTAGTCGCTCCATCCTGGCTGGTCGACTGCTGTCTGAAATTTTAATTAGTGCTTTTATAGGTAAAACGAGGGATTGTTCTGGAAGGGTTTGATGTGGCGAAATTAGGTTGAGAGGGATGGTTTTAGATGTTGGATATGAATGTGACGGTACCATCGGTTATTTTTGTCTTCAAATCGAAAATCACAGGTGAGACAATTTTCCTACGACATAGGGCCCAGTAAACTTCGGAGCCTAACTTGGCATTTACTTGGGCGCTTTTGTTTGATAAAATGTGCTCTCTTTTCCATACTTGTTCGCCTATTCTAGGTCTCCAGTCGCGACGACGTAGGTTATAATGAGTTTCCTGACGTTGGAAAGCTCTAGCGAGATTGACGCGTACGAGTTCATAGGCGTCATCCAAATCTTGTTGTCTTCTTTCTGGGTTACGGGTATCCTTGTTACGTATGTTTAACCGGGCGTTTGTAATTCGCGGCCGTTATTTAGGTAAGCGGGAGTATATCCGATTGCTTCATGTCTGGCGGTGTTATAAGCGAAACGTATTTCGTATATGTGTTCATCCCAAGTGCGCTGGTTTTCTGGGTAAATTGCGCAATCATGGTTTTGACCACTCTGTTGGCTCTCTTTCGACTGGGTTGCACTGAGGTGTGTGTACGGCGGGGCACGGCGATTATTAATTCCGTAATCGGCTAACATGTGTACGAACTGTAGGATGAAGAATTGTTAGCCGTTGTCAGAGATTACCGAATCTGGACATCCGTGTCTCAATATAATTTCTTCCTTTATAGCTTTAGTAACTGCTGGTCCGGTAGCCTTTCGGAGGGTTTCAGCTCTATCCACTTTGTAAATGGGTCCCGTGCATTACAAGAAGCCAGATGTGACCTTTGTGGGAACGGGGGTAGCGAACCTACTAAGTCTATCGACACCGTATGCCATGGGTCGTTAGATGCGTTGAATGTGAAACCTCCGGTTCGTTGTTGCGACACTTTGTAACGGTTACACACATCACAGCTTCGCACATAGGTAGCGGCTTCTTTAAACATTCCTGGCCAGTAGAACTTCTGTGCCAAACGGACTATAGTTTTAGCGATTCCGAGATGGCCTGCGGTCGGATCATCGTGGTATTGGACAAGTATGTCTTTACGTTCGCTGGTAGGTATGCACTGTTTCCAATCGTCACCTGGTATGTTTTCATTATAATTAAGTGCGCTTTGTAACATGTCGGTACATTTTCCGTTGCGGATGCAGTAGTCCGGATGATCGGCGGGGTTTGTTCTTACTTTCTTCAAAGTCTTGGAATACCAGGAGCATCTCGGTGGACGTTGAATAACGCAAATATCTTTGTCGTTTTCGGCCGGCAAAGGTTGTCTGAGAGTGCATCGGGTACCGTGTTTAAAACGCCGACGACGATATTTCACATTAAAATCGAATTGCTGGAGTTCAAGGGCCCATCTCGCAAGTCTTCCGGTCGGATTGTCAATGGTCTGTAGCCATTTTAAAGACTGATGGTCTGTGGGATTACGGTAAAGGTGTACCCTTCTAGATAGGCTTTCATCTTGCGTATGCCCATAATACGGCTAGGCACTCCTTTTCGGTAGCACTATAGTTGCGTTCAGTTTTACTAAACGTGTGGCTGGCGTAAGCAATTACACGCTCTTCATGCTCGAGGTTTTGTGATAGGACAACGCCTATTCCAATATCACTGGCATCGGTTTGTAAGAAGAATCTCTGGGAGAAATCTGGGCAGGCTAATACTGGCGATTCGGTTAGTTTCTTCTTAATAGTCTGGAAAAGCATTTTCTTCTTCTGATCCCCAAGTCCATTTAGAATGTTTTCGGGTTAGTTTTGTCAACGGTTTTACGATGGTGGCAAAAATCCGGAATGAAACGTCTGTACCATGAGGCCATGCCGTGGAACCGACGAATTTCTTTGACGTTCTTCAGGGTGACATAGCGGATATAGCGGTCACTTTTTCTGGGTCGGTCCTGATTCCGTCACGGTCAACGATATGGCCAAGGTAACGCAAACTGTCAACACAGAACTTGCATTTTCCGGGTTAATTTTCAGATTAGCTTCCCGGAGACGGCGAAAAACTTCTTTTAAATGTAGTATGTGTTCGTCCAGTGTCTTACTGACTACAATTATATCATCCAGGTAGACAAATGCGTTTGGTTCGAGTTCCGGTCCTATGACGTAATCAAGTAATCTTTGAAAGTGGCGGCTGCGAGGTGTAATCCAAAAGGCATCACTTTGAACTGCATAAGGCCTTTTCCGGGTACGGTAAATGCTGTTATTGGTTTGCTTTCTGGAGAGAGAGGAACTTGCCAGTAGCCATTTTTTAAGTCTAAAGTGGAAAGGAATCGGGCGCCTCTTAATTTGTCTAAAGTGGCTTGGACCTGTGGAAGTGGATACGCATCTTTTTCTGTCTTTGTATTGACTTTTCTGAAGTCGACGCAGAAACGGGGTTTACCATCCTTTTTAGGGACGATAACTATCGGTGAGCTCCACGGACCATGGGCTACTTCAATTACGCCTTCCTTTTCCATCTTCTCCACTTCGGTGTTTATAATGGCTTGCATGGCTGGGTTACGAGGTCGATAACGTTGTTTTATCGGAGTCGGATCGATAAGTTTTACGTGGTGACGTATGAGATGTGTCGGACCGGTGACGTTATCAAATTTTTTTACTTCTTTACTTATAAAATTCTGGAACATTTGCTTCTGGTTCGGCTGCTGAAATCTGTGGTCAGATATCACATAGCAGGTATTATTGTTGAGAAGTTCCGGAGGTGGCGGAGGTATGTAGCTGAAGTTTGCTGATCAGGTCCATGCCGAAAAGTAGCGGTACTTGCAAACAGGCCATTACGGAGAATCTATGTCGAATTATTCTATTCTCAATTTTGAATTTCACAGGTATAGTTCCTTGTAAAGTGATCTCCTTCCGTCTGCAAGGCAGCACGCTAAGGATTCCGTAAGTTGTTGGTTTTGTCCATTTTGTTGGCACAGCTTAAACACTTCCTCGTTCAAATAAGACCTTTCGGATCCGGTATCGATTAATACGGAGAACATTTTGTTGGCAATCTTGATCCTAGTATATGGACGGGGTTTATAGAATATTTTTATTCTCGGGCCGGTCCTGGTTTTGTTGCTGTCTGACCACCTCTGGCGTTTCCCGAATGTCTTTGACATCTACAGTCTTTGTGAGTGTTCCGTCTTGACCACAAAAGGAGCAAAATCTCTTGAACGGTCGACTGCAGTTGCCGCGTAGATGTCCCTCTGTTTACACCGCCAACAGTGCGTATTGCGGTTATAGGATGAGGCCACAGATGACACGTTTGGGTTGTTGACCCTACGTTCAGTTTTTTGCAGGAGGTTCGGTTTTTGCGTCAGCTTAAGAATATCTTCATACTCGCGGGCACGGTCGATCAAATCATTTGTAGTTGATATTTCGCTGCGGCGTATATATAACATGTATTTGGAAGCATATTCTTATAAGTACGACTGATTTCTTCCTCTGTTGAAAAAGTTTTTCGATCTTCGCATCAGTGTGAGAATGTCTGTAGCGTATCTTAAAATGGTTCGTTCTCTTTCTGTACCTCGGTCACGTATCTGTTGCTCGAGTTGTTCCTGTTGGAGTCTAGGTACGTAGTAACGCTTTAGGCACTTAACAAAATCTTGTAATTGGACCAAGAAGCTTTGTTATTCCGGTACCACAACAGAGGCTCACCGCGAAGAAGTTCCGTAGTCCGCGTAAGACGTGTTTTCGGTGAGCTGGTAGCTTTCTCGTAGCTCCTCAACTCTTCCAGGAATGATAGCGGATCCTTCCCATCGAAATGGCAAACCCCATTTTCGGATCTGGTTGATGGCTTTTAAGTAGTCGGTATTTTCTTGATTATGTCTAGACATAGTCGGTGTCGGTTCTTCGGTTGCTTTCGGTTTCCATTTCGGTTTGTCGGGCCGTATAGACTTCCGGGTTTCTTTGTGCCATTTTTCCTAGTCTTTTCCGCAATTCTTCAACTGGTCCGGATGTGTCTAAATTATTAGATTTTAGTTCTTCTATCAATTGTTCTCTTTTTAGACTGTGTATCCACCGTTTCATACTAAATTAGTCACGTATTTTAAAGCACTGAAATTTTATGTCTTCTGTTTTTTAAAAATGCACTGGTGTTTACAATTAACGGGTATCTAGTTCGCGAACTAATCACTGGGGTCGGTGTGTATTCTGGTCACTGGAATCGATGTGTCATCGGTTGCTGGGATTGATGTACACTCTGGTCACTGGATTCGGTTTTTTTAACGGTCCCTGCTCGGGCGCCATGTAACGGTCCGTCAATCTTCGGGTTGGTCTGCGGTTGCTGATCGTTGCTCTGCTTGACGGCGGTTCGGGTTTGCTCGTCGGAGTCCAGGTTCAGAAATAAAAGCGTCGATCACTTAGCAAATACAGTTTTATTTACAAAATAGTTCATATATACACGTATCCACAAATTGGAATGTTTCAACTCAGGTAAAACTCACGGACTGGTAAACGAAATGTTAAACTCTTGGACGGTATTTTCGGTAACGGTAATATACGGTGTGTCTCGTGGACAACGGTAATATACGGTGTCTCGTGGACATTAAATAACGGTAAAATACGGCGGGCCTTAAGGACACTATTCAACGGTAAAATACGGTGTGTCTTAAGGACATAAAACGACTACTAAACACCATGCAAACTGTGCATACGTTCTAGTTTCCGCTCCTAGGGTCGGAACAGGTAAGAAAGAGTGAGACACCCACCTAGGGTAAGAGAGAGCGAGACTCCCGCTCCAGGATCAGGAAGTGCGAGACGCCCGCACTCGGGAAGAGAGTGAGACACCCACTCTAGGATAAGGAAGTGTGAGACACCCACACTAGGTAAGAGAGAGAGAGCGAGACTCCGCTCTGATCAGGAAAGTGCGAGACGCCCGCACTCGGTAAAGGAAAGGTCAGGATAAACAGGGAGGAGCGGTTGGAAATAACACGATCGTAGCTTTGGGTTACCCAGCGTGTTAGAGTCGGAACACCGTCGGGAAGATGAGCCGGTGAGCGACTAACTCCTGCGTGCTCGCAGCGCGCCTTTATAGGTGAGCGCGTGGAGGGGGAGCCCTACTCCTTTCAGTACTCCCACTCTGATTTGTATTTTTATGAATCTGCGCGAGGCATCCTAAATATACAGACTAAATAACTTAACTAATAAAACAAAGAAAACTCTAAATAAATCGTAACGGAGATGCTACTTCGTTACAATCAAATTTGTATAACCGGTTATTTGTGGAAATTTTTTTATAAATTAAAATGTTTTGATTTTGATTATTTTGAGAATTATTATTATGAATATTATGAAAATTTTGATTTTCATTTTGATTATATTGAAAAAAAAATTTATTACCTAAATTTAAAGGATATCCATTATTACAAAAAAGATTTCTTAGTTTAATTAAATTCTTTTCTAAAAAAGTAGGATGACATAAATTTTTTATTCTGTTCTTAAAAGAAATTAAAATATTTAATTTTTGATTTAAAGGATTACATGAATAAAAATTAATGAATCTAACCAGAATATGTCGGTTTCTGATACCAATCTAATATGATTGTATTATTTTCTAATCTAATTAATTTAATATCAAGAAAAGGAACTGAATTATTAGTTTCTTCTTCTAAGGTAAACTGAATTTGTGGATGAAAGTTATTAAAAACATCTAACGTAGTAACAATCATATTTCTTGGTAAAGAACAAATAATGTCATCTAGATATTTTTTTATAAAACCAAATTGAAAACGTAATTGAGGTATGGCATTATCCAAAAGACGATCCATCACCATCTGGGTTAAAATAGGACTAAGGGGAGAGCCCATTGGAACACCATAAATCTGTTTATAAAAGACATCATTATAAGAGAAATAACTATTATTAAATAAAAAATTTAAAATACTTAAGAATGTTTCTTTACTTAAATTACAATACGGTTCAATTTTATTAGACCAATCTTCATTAACAATTTCTATAATTAAATTTGTAGATATACAGGGTGTTTAAAAAAAAACGTTCGGATACTGTAACCATGAATAGTACTCGCCAAGAGAAACAAAAAGTTTTATAAGTATAGGTCCGCAAATATTTTTTTTCAAGGATAGAGTTGATTTTGCATTGAAGTTAAAAAATTACATTATTATGAAGAAGCAAACAGTAAACATGTGATTATCTAGACACAAAAAATAATTAAAATAAATGTCCACCTCTCTCGCTTCGTAGAAAAGATTATTCATTCGAATAATCCTTGATTTTGTCGAAAGGTTTAGCAGTTATGTTCTATTCGCTGCTGCAGCTCATTTACGTTATTAACGGGTCTTGATTACACCAGAGATTTTAAAAATCCCCAAATGCAGAAGTCTAATGGGATTAAATTAGGAGATCTAGATGGCTTCACGTTTTCCAAGAAAAATAAAAACATGATGGGGCTCCACCACATTTCGCTATCGTTGTAAGAAATTTCTTAAATGCAACGTACAACAATAACTGGATAGAAAGAGGAGCCCAGTGCCGTGGCCACCTAGATCTCCTGATTTAAACCCACTTGATTTTTGCATTTGGGGATATTTAAAATCTCTGGTGTATTCAAGACCCGTTAATAACGTAAATGAGCTGCAACAGCGAATAGAACATAACTGCCAAACCATTCAAGAAAATCAAGGACTATTCGAAAGAATACGAGCTTTTTTTCGTCGAAGATGTGAAGCCTGTGTGCAAGCGGGAGGTGGACATGTAGAACATTTTCTTTAAATATTTTTTGTCTACATAATCACACGTTTACTGTTTGTTTCTTTATAATAATTTTTTAACAGTTTTTTAACTTCAATGCAAAATCAACTCTATCCTTGAAAAAAATTATTTGCGGACCTATACTTACTAAAACTTTTTTATTGCTCTTGATGAGTACTATTCATGGTTACAGTATCCGAACGTTTTTTTTAACACCCTGTATTAGCAGGATTTGAAAAAATTATAATTTTTATATAAAAATAAAAAATCGGATTTTTATGATATACAGGGTGCTTCATTGAAGATGCACCAAGCTTGAGGGACACGTTTCTGACATTATTTCAAACAAAATATCTTAATAAAATTTTTTAATCGGAGCAAGTTGAAATTTGCATAATTTGGAGTCGATGTTTTTTGAAATACAGTAGCACCGCGGAATCGTGAATCCAAACCGGCGATCTAAATTGCATTATGAATGGCACACTGCTGCAGGGTGCAATAAAGCCAGTGATAAACAGCGAAGAAATTTATGACTAGATTTTGTTTAGTCCTTGACCGACTCACTCGCTCGGTCATTCAACAGCAGCAGCTGTGAAATTGCGTTTAAATAAACTCATTTAATTTAATAAGAAATTACAAATTTGGGGCCATGCAAAAATGTGCATTAAGTATGCATTGTTGTCGCACATTACAAATTGTTATTAAAATAAAATTTGTCGAATTAAAAAAAAACATTTATTTTTATTACATTATTATTACGTTATTATTATTATTACAAAAAATGTTCAAAAATGCCTCCTTCCTGCTGTACACACAAAAAATACCATAAAGTCCTTAATTGGGGTAGTAAGACGAATAAAATGTTTTGGGTAAAACTAGGCACTTGGGCGCTAAATTTCTACGAACGATTTCATGAAACAGTTTATCAATAAATGTGAATTCTTAAATAAGCACAAACTACTAAATGTTTGAACAATCCTAAAATTCTTCAACTAACAATTAGAAAATTCGTATTAAATGGAGAATCGAAAATAAACGACTAATTATTATTTTTATTGATTTCCAACAACCACGATGTTTTAAATGTGTTTTTTCGAATCAGCTGGGGCGACATTCTAGAGGCAATAAAGCGATTCGTATGAGAATGCGTAACAATCCATTCATTCTCAAAGTCCATCCTAAAAATATGCGACTTTGCTTTCCCTTCGATTTTCTCGAAACTTATTCATTAAAAAAAAATTATAGAAAACTTTTATTTCTTTTCACGATATCTACCGACATACCGAGTTTGGTGCATCTTCATTGAAACAGGCTGTATATCATGATATACGGAAAGTTTAGCGCCAGGAAAATACAATAAAAGAGTTAATAACGGCTTGGCTGGCAAGGAAAAGTATCTGTCGACATACGTTTCGGTCTTATTAGACCTCATCAGGACTGATGAGGTCTAATAACTCTTTTATCATGATATATATCAAAATATAAATCAATAATTCGAGTTTTTAATTTTTATATAAAAATTAAAAGTATGATTTTTTATACCCTGATCCTGATATCCATACACCAAAACTAATTTTTTCAATATTTATTTTTAATTTTTTACAAATAAAGTGGTCCATTCAGAATCATCGTCTTAGTCGTCGCCAAAATGTTTTCCATCTTCCCACATCCAGTTTAAATTTCGCTTTTTTGGAGCTTCTGAATTCATATATTAGTTTTTGCTCTGACGAAGGCAATAAAGGTTGCCAAAAGCTTAGCATAAAAATAAAGAAAGTCTTTTATTGATCGCTAGCCCGATGATTCTCAAAAATAGTTTAATTCCCAACGGTCAAAAAACTCCTTGGTGCATAAATACAATAATATTAAACAGAAGTCTGTCAATGGAGAAATTTGATTACGGCAATTTGCAAATGTTTTGTTTCCAAACCACAAACAATTTGATGATTTTGTAAAAATGAAAATATCTTCTTTATTTATTAATTTACGAAAAAATGACAAAGGACAATTTTAAGTATGAATTTTGTTCTCTATGGATGGGTAATATAATATGCAGGGTGTTCCATTTAAAAAAGTGTCTTTTTGACTTTATCTCATAAATACGACGCTCAATTGCTTTTTTGACTGCGTGATTGTAATCAGCGTGAAAATTACTACCTACTAGTTTGCTAATTTAATAATAATAGTGCCGACTTAAGTTTGAGCATCCTGTATTTGTTTATATGAACTTTTTTGCTTAGAATAATTTTCTGGACGACCTCTTTCCGTTTGGCATACCTTAAGTGAAACACCCTGTATACAGTGTGTGGCATTTAACCGGGTTTCTTCATTTACGCCATTCCTATTGAAAATATGAAAAAATGTTTTATACAAAAGTATCATCCTTTCAAGCACCGCATAATTTAAAATTATTTTCGAATATACAGGATGTCCCAGTTTGGCTGTAGATGTGTTACTTCGTTATTTTAAATGGAACACTCTATATTTATAACGAATTTGAGCTTGTCCAGTTATTTTAGGGTATGTTTGATAAAGGTTCTATCTGATATCTAAGTCCTATAGTTTTTAAGATATTAGGCTTTGTTTACGGTTTTTGGAAAATACGAATATAACTTTGATAATTAATATCTCAATAACGAAGAATGTTAGAAAGCAGATATTGTGGTGCTGTTGCGGGCTAAGTGGAAGGTATCTACTATCTACCGCAGTAACAAAATTTACTTTTCATTAAACAAGAATTCAGTAAAACTATTTCCATTTCGACAACAGTTGAAAGGCAATAACTTTTGCTTTTTAAATGGAACGGTGTCATTTTTATATCGTTGTTAGATGCTCCATAAAAGTCTTTCAATTAGCTATACTCTTCCCTATACCAATTACTGACGGTTCTGGAGATATTTAACGTTATTTCATAATTTCTGCATTTTAACATATTAATTAAAATCAGGAGTGAGTATTACTGGGTCATCATGCATGTAACACGCCGACGTGCTGCTGTTTCTGTTTACTACTTTCGGACAACTAAACAACTAATAAAAATGTCCAAACAAATAAACAATTTGAATTAATTTGACAATATAATTAACTGGACCGAAAATTTTATTATCTGAAGGATTTTAACTCGTAATTACTGGACAATCTGCTCGGCCAGTATTCCTGAGACGAATCGCTATTAGTTTTATTGCTTTCCTACAACATGCAAGTTTATCTACTCCGACGAAGGGACTAAGTACCTGCTAGCTACAGATGCGTCAATGACCTAAATGTAATAATACTACGCCGTACGGCGACACTTCCCAGAAATACTTTGATATCTAGCAATATTTGATTTAGCGCGTGATCACTCTAATTAGCTTGCCTTGTCCTACCTGTCCTACGTTGTTATCTAACTCAGTCCTTTTGGTGCGACGGTAAAATAACTTGAGAGAGTTTTAGGGATTAACTACTGATAATTAAAATACGAAATTTAATTAATTATTTATTGCAAAGCAAGGTAAAAAACTCCGATTTCTAGCCGCACTGCAGTCTAGAAAAATGAGCGGAAAAACCTTGTCGTTTAAAAATTTAATACAGAAGAACTCAAGAAAAAATTACGATTTTGTAAGAAATACAGTAGAATTCGTTTAATGGCTTTCTCGTTCGAATCTCGTGACGAACTAACTGTTTTCAATTACACAACTGGTGGTTTTATGCTTGTCCCAAACAATGGTTGTGGACCTTGTTATTCAAATTACATTAACAATTAAGTTGGTTTCAAAATTAGATTGGTCTTGGTACTCGTGTTTACCACTTTCAGTAGTACTCAAAGACGCTCTGTGTGATCAACCAGCGTACAGTGTGGCCGTGTGCCTACAGTGTACTTACTTAATGATCGTAATTAATTAATTAATCAAATATTTGGGGAAGTACGTGATACAAAATGTCGCCCAGGCGATCAATTTGCGAGAGGATTAATAGTAATCGCTGGGTTTTTCAAGGGAAGTGACCCTACTGTGTAGGCGCCGGACCCGATTTGTTTCTAACCTAATAACGCGGCGAAGGGGGAGATTCTCAACCGCGCCTATCGCCAAGAGGTGGAGGTACAGTGACTCTCACTTCATTTGTTAACCTCTGATTGCGTTGTTTTCGACGATTATATAACCCTATACGCAATGGCAAGAATTGACCGTTTTATTTGATACTCTACTATGGGTAGTTATGATCTTTCGGTCTCTCAGCGAATTACTTCTAATTAACCCGCAAATCTCCTGACAAGGACTACACTTCGGTCCATACACAGGGTGTGAGAGAAGCTCGGTTAAGAAGATGGCTATGAATGTGATTCAGAATTGTTTGGCCTCGTAATTTTACGAGTCTCGTAACGGCAACTAATTGGCCTTGATTTCGGGAGTTAACTTGTGCTGGTCACACTTGATTTTAGCGGCAGATCTAGACTTGCCTTAGACCAGTGGTACAAACAGTCGACTTCACTGCGCAAATCGAAAACCCCTTGCTTGAGTGTTTCCAACTTGACAGAGAAAATCGCCAAAGGATTAACTAATTTTACAAGAGTACACTGTATATGGATTGCACTATAGCTTGAAAGCGTCGTTTGACTGCCTCTGGTCGATTTAATGACAGAACGCCAAGCACTAGTCTAATAATTTATACAATAATAGTCAGCTAACTCCCCTAATGTGGGTGCAACTTATTTACCTTTAAGCTCGGTTAGGATGCAAATGAAAATACTTTAGTAAAAAAATGCACAAGCCAAGCAAGTACTGAAATTTACAGATTATCTGGCCACAAATGGCTGAGGGAATTAAAATGATTTTAAACAATTTATACCACCAAGTATGTAATGAACAAAATACAAATTAAGTCAGATTACCTAACCCCGCGTCCGCGAAATTAAAATCCAATACACTTACTGCACTCAGTTTAACACACTCGCGATTTATTTACCGTGCGCGACACCGACTTGTTTAGTTTCTATTGAATTGCCTCTCAAACACTAGAATTTTAGGCATACCGATATAAAATGATTTAACTCTACTGTGAAAACTAAATCAGAGAAACAAGTACAAAAGCAATTCGCCAAGCTCAAATAATACGACTGATCGTTTTAAAAGCTCGGAGCTATCTGTCCGCAATTTTAATTTTCATTTCTCGGCTGGACAAAATTAATTCCCCTTCCTCCTATTAGAAAACCAAATTCAAACACCCCCTGACCAATAGAGCTGTGTTTTGCGTTTAGAAAGATAACGCCCTCCGATTCTTGGAATGCCTTGTTTTTTCCTAGGCTTTTAACGACCACCCCGGCAGACCACGTGTGCTGTCTTTTCAAAATTCACAACAAACTTCTTAACTACAAGTACCCTCTGACATCTTTATGTTTTCCGCTTACTGAGGAATTCAGCGCCCGACTGCTTTTTGTTTAGAAGCAATTTAAAAATCAGCATGTTATTGCCCGTTACGCCCTGCGATATTTTAGTTTTCAATAGCAGTATTCTTTTACAGAAATTTAAACGTGTCAAATTGTATAATTTCTAAAGAACACCAGATGACCCTTAGAAACTCATATGACAGATTTATATGATATTCAACTCAAGAAAAATTTTAAAGTCCCACAGTGTTACAAGAATTTATGACCCACCCCTGTTATATTGCCTATTGACAAACCGTCGTAAGGACTGCCGAGGCCCTGGCGATATTGCTTCCGCTTATTTGTTATTTCAAAATTAAAATTACAACAAGAACATGCTTTTTGTTTTATAAACAAATTCGCGACCGTTTCATGCACATGAAATGTTCTGAGCCATAATTTCACCCTCTTCTAAAACTTCAGTACCTCCTAAATTTACTAATTCATTTAAAGCTGCCATGCCTGGGAAAAAAATTTTTAGAAATAATTTATTAAAGCGCGAAAGTGTACCTTTCCAACTCTCAGATGAACTTTTCGTATGCGAAAACAAAAATTCGTATTGTATGAGACCATACCTTTCATTTTCGTATAAAAATCTCGTATGCGACTTATTCGAAATCTGTCGAGAATGCACACAATCGAGACGCATACGAAAACCGGCAGTTTCGTATACGAATTTAACTCGTACAATTTCAAGAATAGCAGCCCTGAGCTGTATCGGAAATGGTGTGTATGTAACTTGCATTTTATATTACAATTACATAAAATACCTAATTTCGTTTTAAATTTAGTTTAACAACAAAACAATTATTCTTAAAATCAGTTTTCAAATTTAAATTCACAGAATTTTTAATAGAGGTTTGCATCATTTTCGTATAATAGTAATGTTATTTTGATGATATCGCAATTTATTTAAAATATTGTTTGTCATTTATACTTTGCTGCATTTAATTTAAGGCTGGGAATCGTATTCGAATATTCGAAATTCGAATAGTTTCCAAATAAATTATTCAAATATTCGAATAAATACTGAAACGAATAGTCGAAGACAATAATTTATAAAATTATATAATAAATGCGATCGTATAATCTCAAGAGAAGAATGTAAATGAAGTTCATGAAAATTTCATTATTTCGCATGCGCTTAGTTAAACTCTGCACGCGATTTTAACCGATGGCATCGCGATTTGCAGCCGAGGAAATCTGTCTAGTTTGTACTTTACTGAACAGCTTTACGCACTTATTCAAATTTTCAAATAGATATACTCCGTGTCCACGGATTGAGTTCACTGTAGGAAAAACTTTTTATGTTTTCGAAAAAAACTCATTCTTTATGAAAGTTTTTGCTTGCCTTAAAAACCCCAAAAACGCTATAGGAACTGTTATATTCCGCTTAGTAGCGGGATTATATGTGACGAGATTATATGTGACAGAGAGAACATTTCCAGTTTCTAGTACACCTAGTAGTGGTAGTAATGGCCGTGTTTTTAAATTACTCGAACAACCATTCGAACGCTTGATTAACATGCTATTTCCTTCCTAATTGAGCACTAGATTAGGTAAAAAATCGTATGTGAAATAAATGCTCGAACGGCTGTTCGTTTCTATGATGATAGCAAACTTTTTCACATCAACCCCAGATTTCTGCTCTGCTCAATTTAGAAATATCAAATCTTCCATGTATGTATAATAGAATTTTGTAATTAGTAAATATATTTTACAGTACCTAATATAATTCAATGCCAAAAATTTTTCCTACTTTTTTAGGGGTTATTCAATATTAATGTTTACTAAGAAATTTAATGCAAACTAAAAATTTCACTTGCTTTTTCATTTAGGGGTCTGCAAGTCAATCGTATGGCGATGATGCTATAAGCTATGTGCAGCTTAGACGAGATTTAAGTATTTGTACAGTAAAGTGTAAAATTTATCCTGAGCACAGAGTTCACTCAAAATCATATGCTGTCACTATTATTGTTAATGAAGAAAATGGAGTTATATTAAGTTTACAATGCCATGATTATGCTGCATCGGAAGAAGGTTGTAAACATGCAATCGCATTTCTCATGTGGGCTTATCGTAGAAGTGAAGAACCCTCGTGTACTTCAGTGATACGCTATTGGAAGAAGTCTGGGTTGGCCAGAATTGGAACTACTTTAAAATACATAACAACAAGAGAACTATCTAAAGGAAATTCCGTAACTTCCTTGACTTCTGATGCTGTGGTTCTGTCAAAGTTTTTAGAAGAGGGGAAAAGAAAGAATCTTGTCAATTAATGAAATACCAACATAACTATGCAATAAAAGAAATAGAAATACTTTCAATGCATCAACTTATAATAAATTGCAATGAAAAATTGTGTGACTTTTTTTAAAAAGTATTAGTCATATTTTTACAGGCAGCATTTTACAAAAAATTAAAAAGGAGACCAGAGATCAATACAAGAATAATCTTTGACATGAGTTAAGGTATGGTAGAATCACAGCATCTAAAGCATATGATGTCAGTAAATGAACTGATGGGACATTGATTGCAATGATTATGGGTGGAAAAATGCCTGATACACCTGCAATGAAGCGAGGAAGAGTATTAGAAGATGCTGTGAGAATTACAGTAAAGAAGAAAATTGGAAAGGAGATTAAGAAATGTGGCCTATTGATATCCAGTAAATATCCAATGATTGCAGGTTCACCTAACGGTATTTGTGAAAGCGCTGTAATAGAAATCAAGTGTCCTACAAACAGAGAAACATACAAAAATTATGTTATAGAGTCAAAAATTGCCAAAAGATACACTGATAAAAATTATTCTGTAAAATTACTAAGAAAAACATTGGTCTTTTGTTACCTATGATTTTCCTAGTAAATTTACAATTGTTAGAAGTGAAGTGTAAAATTTCATTTCATATGTTTTATTCAGTACTTTTATACATTCTTGGTAATCTTCTGTGGTGTTCACCAGGGGAACTACGTAAATTTACAGAATGCATTTTATTTTACCTATATTTTTCAGTAATTTCTAGTAATTTTACCACAATAATCATTAAGAAAATTTACACGCGTTCTCTGTAAATACACTACTTCAATAGTTTAGTGTAAATAATTCAATATTTTCAAATTAAAATTACATATTATTGTAATTTTGAGTTACAGTTTACTATTAATACATAAAGTGTACAAAATTTTACAAGAATTAAGGAAAAATAAATGTAATTTTATGTAAAATTCAAATCGTTAGTCAATCTATATAAAATCACATCAATATTCTATGTAAAAATATGTGTAATTTTACTGCCATTTTTATCATTGTACTATACCTACTCAAGTACAGCTTCAAATGTATTTATCTGTCGTTAACAAATGTTATTTTTATATACAGCTGAATTCAAAAAAATCGGGAAATGTCAAAAAAGATCGATGCGTTTTTTTCAATATTTTCATAGCGTGAAAACGGATTTATTAGAAATAGGTTAGAATTATTTGACGGTACGTCACTTTATAAGTAAACAGGTTAATTTTTTGAAAGGCATGTATGGATTGTCAAGTAGACAATTAATTGACAAATAGAACCAAATTTACAATTGGAAAAATTTCATATCCCGATTTTTTTGAATTCAGCTGTAGCAGATAATTATTTTGAAAACAATAATAATATTGAAATAATAAGTGTAGACTTTGATGATAACTATGTGAGTATGTTGTAGATATTTTATTATCTTTCTGGAAAAACAATGTGTATCCTTTACTATACAAAAGTACACTGTTATAATAAATAATCATTTTATAAATAAAATACCATAAACTTTTCTTTTATTTATTATTACTTATCTTAATAACTACATTGTAAAATGAATCTGGAAAAATATAAATTATATTACATTAACATATTTGGAGAATATTATTTATACAAAGTGTTCTGTATCGTTTAGTTCAAATTTAAGCATAAAATAAACTCATTGCTAAAACTAAAACAATTTTTATTTGTTTATTTATTGTTCAAACTTTCAACTTTCTGTAATTTCAGAACAAATAAACCTACCACTTTTGTGTCTTTTAGTTCTGGATTGAGTCTCTGCTCCCACGACGTATCACTCTTTCAATATGTATCCGCAAACTGGCGATTTGCTTTGTCTTCTGTTTTAGATAACTTTGCATAATTTCTTCTCATCGGCTTATTTATAATTGTTAAAACTATTCCATATTTGCATATTTTATATACTGCTTAAATAAAATGTACTTTTTGGTACACGCTCCGCAAAATGATCGCTTAGGGGACTATTTTCAAAACGAAAAACGTATCCAGCAACCTCAATCGTCATAACAACACTTAGAATTCGCTAAAAATTTTTAGCGACCTAGTACTTAAAGCTGCTATGGCAACACTTTAGCGGATTATTTTTGACCAAGTTTCAATGAAATAAATCAAGTAAATAAGTATAAAATTCGACTCGTTGCTATGATTACCGATCATTGCCATGTCTGATGACAGGGACAATTTAGACTTGCTAATTCGAAATTAGAGCAATTTAACATTAATGTTGGTGATTTGGCGAGCGTGTACCAAAAAATATTGTATGTACCACGTACGCAAAATGGTTTTAGGGGACTCATCTCATTAAGGACTCGGCTCCTTCGTCGCCTCGTCCTTAATTACGATTCGTCTCCTAAAACCTTGTTTTGCGTATTTGATACATAAACTATTTTTTTACGTTGATTTTATCATAATAAGGCCATTTTATTCAGGTCCTAATCATCTATGAAAAATCGGTTTTTAGGCATTTTTCATTGCTGTTTGCAACGGATGACACTGGGCGAGATATATTTCGAGCAGTTATGTATGAGTGAGGAAAGATTCCTTATGTTGCTAACACATTTGAGATTCGACAACCCTGACGATCGTAATGAGAGGAAGAAAACAGGAAGAAAACAGACTCTACAGCTGCAATAAATGAGGTTTTTAATAAATTTATTCCAAATTCTCAATCCTTGTATTTAATCGGCTCATGTGCCTGTATAGATGAAATGTTAGTCGGCTTCCGTGGTTGGTGTCGTTTTAAAATGTATATACCAAGTAAGCCAGAGAAGTATGGTATCAAAGTGATGATGCTCACGTATGCTAGAACTAGCTATGCTTTTAATGCATACATTTATTCTGGGAAGAGCAGTGATGGCATAAATTTGTCAGCTTCACAAAAAAAAAAAAAATTGGAGTATACCCACTCAAGCTGTGATGCGTTTGCTAGAGCCACTTTACGGTTCCAATCGTAATATAACCGCAGAAAATTGGTTCTCGTCTTTACAAGTAGTTGACGAACTGAAGAAACAAAAACTTACTTATGTTGGCATCTTGAAAAAAAAAATTAAAGGAAGATTCCATTACAGTTTTTAGGAAAATCTAGGTAAACAGGTTCGAACATATATGCAGATGTGACTTTATTGTCTTACTTACCTAAAAAAGGGAAAATTGTGTTATTAGTGTCATCTATGCATCACTCCATATCTGACGATGCTAGAAAGGAAAGCCTGAAATTATAAATTACTACAGCAACTCAAAAGGTGGAGTTGACTCCATAGATGAAAAATGTGCAATATACGGCTCAGGTCGCCAAATACAAAGATGGAGTATGGTTATATTCTCTAGAATTGTAGACATATGAAGCGTAAATGCTTCTATTTTGTACAATTCTCACAAAAAGAATCCGCCTTTGTCACGGAGTACCTTAATGAAGGAGTTGACAAAATCGTTGGTTACACCTCACATGAAAAACAAACTCAGAAACATTAGAATACACAAAGAAGTACGGATGATAATCAGTCGAATTCTGAAGATTGAGGAGCCTACAGATGAAGAAATCGTCTTAGAAAAGAGAAAATACTGTTATCTCTGCTCGTCAAAATTGCATCGAAAAGCGAAATATATTTGCTTTGCATGCCATAGACCAGTTTACCTTGAAAGCGCTAGAAAATAAAAAGGCTTTGCACGAATTTTTGCGTTAGAAAATATAGCACCCTTTACTCCATATTTATTTTGCTTGAAGTTTAATTAACTTGTTTATGACGTATTATACTTTAGTTGTTTCATTTTATTATAAACCAAGTTCATAATGTAAATGAATGATATCATAGCATTTTAGCATTTTATCCATATTCGTATTCGTAATATGAAACGTGACACGCTTTGCCATACCTACTGGTTGCTTTGGTACGTTGTAAATTATTATCCACTAGTGGAATAAAGTAACTTTGTTCCACTAGTGAATAATAGGTCACTTTAAATGCCTCATAAGTGTGGATAGAAGTCCAATTATAATGTGATAGTGGATAAAAAATATACATCAGTGTGCTGATTTGTTTTTTGACATTTAACATGTAAAACTATATTCTGAAACCCTTAAATTTGAATTACCTGCGTTTAGTTTGTATTTATTTTGATTTGTATATTGTAATTATCATTGTTAATTAGTAAGAGTCTGTGAGACTCCACCTGCACAAAAATTCCACGTTAGTAGCTAGGGGTTAAGAATATTTATTGTGAATTTATAGCTAGCTATTTTGTTTATAAAAGTTTAATCAATGCCTTAAAGCTTTATATCATCCATTTGAACTTTACTACACGCAATTTTCACTATAACGCTGACATTTGCTTTGCTGATGTGGATCGTAAGGGACTTTATAGTTGAATTGTTGCTCGGCTAAAGGGCACCAAATTCCTTTCACGACGTCATATACTCCTAATGAAAAGGCCTCGTAAACAATTTTTAATAAAGGCCGTAATTCCCGCGCATAAAACGGAATTTTCACCGTTTACGAGGTAAAACAGGTGCGCTTTATATATTAAACATACGGGACAACGCAACATTTTATCGGTGCTTCTGAATGAAGTTTTTCACGCGATATCCCGTTTATTTTCGATGTATGCAACGACGCCCGGCGTCGAAACAATAACTGCGTCTGTGCTGGCGATCGTTTGATAAATGGGGTTCCATCAAAACTGGATAGAATGTCAAGCAAAGCGTTTTCTCGTTTCTACTCAAATTCTGCTTGTTTACACGTTTACCAAATAAATCTGTTTTGGTGTCGAAATTGATACGATCTCATCTGAAATTTTCATAAATTTTTCTCAGTAACTAATTATAATTCGCATAAACTTTTTTATTGTATGACATTCACCATTCAAGATATCCCTCGAGATAGTTATAGGGTATTATATTTTAAAATGATTTATTTGCTTTGTCATAAGTAAAGTCCGGATTTTTAAGCAATTATCTAAAATTTTATTTAACAAAAAACATAAGCAATTAAGTTATAAACATTCAGATTACAATTTTAATTAGAATGAGTTGTATATTTTTTCATGCCTAAGTACCTACTTATTTTTACAATATTTTAAGTATTTAGCTTAAGCGCTTACAAAACATTTTGTTGCCTATTTTATACCTAAAATGAGCAATTATTGTATAATTAATTTTATGAATTGTTTTCTTTGTGTGTGGAAATATGTTGCTTGCCAAAACATTTTAAAGACACTGTACGTGTTCAGCTAAAGTCAACTTTTTATAAAAGTCGAAAATTTAAATTCAAAATTTTTAAATTTAAATAAATTACTTTAGGATTATTCACGAAAGAATTTCACGCTTTAATTGTTAGTATAAACAATCTTAGGCGATAAGGGGCCCAAGCGACAAACGTTATCAAAAATACTAGGGAGTTTTTGCAATACATTCCCTTAAAATTTACGTATGTTAAACGTTAAAACTCGATTTCTGATTTTCTAAATCCATAAGATTGCTAAGCAAATAGCCTTTCACGTAACGACCTTTATATCGAAACATATTGGCAAAAACTCCCTATTAACTCTTTTTACGATAAGTGGCCATTACGATACGGTAAAATAGATAAGCTATGCGTCGAAGACCTTGAGAACCTCACCCACAAAAGGTGGCGGTGCACCTCGCAATCCCTTAGGCAACTTAAGTTAATCTAGTGACTTAAATGAGTGGGACCAAAAAAGGGACTCGCACAGATGTCACCATCTCGCAGCCGTAAATTACAAAAAGGGCTCGGGCTTTGAAAATGTAAACAATATGGTTCCGCAGGAAGAGAAGATTCAAAAAAATTAATTGATGTTTACCGAATCATTTTCGCGAACGGCTGGGCTTCCAATTTTCACATTATATTCAAATAATTTTTATAAAATGTTCGCCGAAGCCTTTGTGTAAACGAAGAGTGCCCCTTATTATTTTATTTTCATATCTTTGTTCAAATTTAAAAAAATGTCTCTTTGCTTCTTCTTTAACTTTATTATCGACCCCTTTTTGCAAGTGGGTATTCCAATTTATACAGGGTGTCCCAACAGTGTGTTCTCGGGCCATATCTCCATAACTATTGAAGATACAAAAAAATTTTCAACACAATTTCTTTTTTAATTTAAGAGATCTACAACACGAAATTATTTTCATCTATACAGAGTGAGTCAAAACAGTGGTACCGGACACAACTTTTTTTATTTCAAAAGGCATGCCCTATATATGAAATCAAATTTGGATTGCCCATAAAATTCTACACATTTTCTGTATACTATTGCCTATACCTAAACCTAGCCGTTTTTGAGATATTTAACATTTTGTCTAGAAACTGCCATTTGCAGCCACTATTTTATTTATTGATATTTTATTTATTTTTAACCCTAAGAAAAAGATTTTTGGTACAGATGTAGTTGATACATACGCTTATCATAAGCCATTATTAAATATACTTTTATCGCTACAGGCTGGTCATGGTAATAAACGAAATCTTAGAAATTTCAAAATGACAGAACTCAATTTTCTTAAATAGCATGCCCTATATTTTTCTATCCTAAATTCTTCGTTTAATAAAGTACTTTCATTTTTGTTAAGTATGTCTTATACCTATCTGAGATATTTTCTGAGATTTTTAGATTTATTTGAATTATTTCTTTTAAAACGAGTTATTGTCTAAGGTGGCCGTGGAAAACGGCAAACAAATGAACCTGATGACTTTAATAATTAATTTTCAAGCGACAATAATGTACAGGCATTAGTTAGTTCTAGTACATGGCTCCTTTAAACAGTTATACATTTTTTTTGTACTTACGTCATACATGCCCCAAGCTCTCTATGAGCTTGTCAGGAATGCGTTAAGCTGGTTATTGGAATATTGCCCGCTGCGGCTGCGACCGACCTACTAGGTGTTTTCCCTCGGCATTCGTCTTACAAACCGGGAAAACGCAGAAAACCTAGTTCGAAGGGGCCAAAATGAATCCCGAACACAATCCGACACATAAGTGTTCCATTTGTCACATAGGACCCATATGTATCAGGAGGGGATTCGAACACACACCTATAATTGCCCGACCAAGCGTCAAGCCTATTTAGCGTCATTTAGTAAAGAAATAATTCAATAAATCTAATAATTCATGTCTTGACAAGTACCCAACAGTCTAACACTTTGAAAAATAATTATTAATGTCAACCGGTTCATTGTTTGCCGGTTTTCCACAGCCACTTTAGACAAGTGTTCGTTTTAAAAGATATAATTCAAATAGATCTGAAAATCTCAAAAAATATCGCAGATAGGTATAAGACATACTTAAGAAAAATGAAAGTACTTTATTAAACGAAGAATTTAGGATAGAAAAATATAGAGAATGCTATTTAAGAAAATTGTGTTTTGCCATTTTGAAATTTCTGAGATTTCGTTTATTACCATGACCACCCTGTAGCGATAAAAGTACATTTAATAACGGCTTATGATATGCTTATGTATCAACTACATCTGTATCAAAAATCTTTTTCTTAGAGTTAAAATTAAATGAAATATCAATAAATAAAATAGTGGCTGCAAATGGCAGTTTTTAGACAAAATGTTAAATATCTCAAGAACAGTTAGGTTTAGGTATAGGCAATGGTATACAGAAAATGTTTAGAATTTTATGGGCAATCCAATTTGGTTTCATATATGGGGCATGCCATTTGAAATAAAAAAGTTGTGTCCGGCATTACTGTTTTGATTCACTCTGTATAGATGAAAATAATTTCATGTTGTAGATCTCTTAAATTAAAAAAGAAATTGTATTGAAAATTTTTTTCTATCTTCAGTACTTATGGAGATATGGCCCGAGAACACACTGTTGGGACAGCCTGTATATTCCTAGTGTGGGTGATTTGATAGTGTACGAAAAGAAGACCCTTCGCCCAGAGCCCCACAGAAAAACAGAAAAGCCCTAAAAGACAAAGCTGTAAAGAGGTCCTTTGTTACTGAGTCCTTGAACTACTCAGGAAGTAAACCATCTTAGGTATTGTTTGGATTTTTTTGACTTAAACGTCAATTTATGGCCCCTATTTAAAGCGTGTTTTTACAATATATTCCTTACAGCGAATTAAGTGTTTGATTCACTTGTACAGTTCCATAAGCCCCTAAGAACCTCCATCCGATTTCTTAGTAAATGACCATATAACTAAAATAAGCATTAATATAATTTTTTATTATAAAACGACGAAAGAGGAGAAATTATTAAATGCCTAAATTTTTTTAGGCTGCCTAAAAGTGCGCCTATTTCTTAGAAATTAAGTGCCAATTTGCCTGCCTAATTTAGTCTTTTTAAGTGCCTAAAAATCCGGGTTTTAGTCATAAGGAAATACAACCTCTTTTATCAAACATACACAAACTAGAATTAGAACTGCTTTTATACCCGTATACGTTTCCGAGATACGGTTAATAGCATATTATAAGTCTCTCGTCCAGAATATTGACTTTTATCCTCCTCGTAGATATTACCTACCATTAGTTACACCGGCACTTACTTTTTTATTGGTCACTGTAGATGTCACGTCCCCATTACTTGTGCTTAATCTACGTCCCGTAAAGACCTTAATTTAGCGCTTAGGGTTTTCCGAGAACGGTTATTTTCACAACACACCGATAAATAATTGTCGTTCCATGTATAAACAAGAATTCTCGACTTTCTTATCCCTTTGGCTATTAGGAGAAAACAATTAGAATTTCTTTTACAAAAGATTAGATAATACAATAAAAATTCTTCGTGACAATTAAATTGTAGTTCGTACTACTACATGTCATACGAAAATTGAATCAATGAGTCAGAGGAAAGATAAATATTAAACTAGCTTTCAAAATGACAATTTTAACGTTGCCTCTGAGTATTATTTTATAGCGATTATTGAATCCAGGTCAAGAGAAATCTGATTAGTTTGGGGCTGTGCTGTAAATTTCTTAGCTTTACCTGTCTCCCTCGGGGTTTATGTCGACATCATAAAAGAGAAATAAAATACAAAGTTGTAGAAAGTAATGGAAAAAGTAAATTCATGTATGAGTCAGTTATACTGGTTTAGAGAATGGCATTTCAAGGGAGAACGGAAAGTAAAAGCTCAGTTAATCAAAGTATAGTCGTGTGCAGCTTAAGTGCTACAATTTGACAGTTCTGTGAGCTTTGTGTCACAAGGTTTTAAGGATGAAGTTTGCGTGCGGGAGGTGCATTTAAGGTGCGCGGGACTGTACCTACATTACGTGAATGGACAATGACAAAATATAAATAAATAAAATATTCCAAGATCAAAGAAATAAAATATTATAAATAAATTAAATAACATTATCTAGAGAAATATTAAGAAACATGAAAATATGTAGTTGCGGAAGCCAGAAGGGCAAAGAAACTTTAAATACAAAAGTTTCAAAATTTTATACGTATTATCTTTTAAAGTTTTCACAAATAACAAAAGCGCATAGCAAAGTGGAGAAAGAATGCAATTTGTGTTGAAATTAAATAAAAGATCATCACATAATGATGATATATATTTGGATGAATCATGACATATCCTCGGCTAAACGTTTAAATCTATTAATCACTTTTTACAGGTTTTGAGTATTTTTACCATTACGTGATCATATCACTTCATTCTTACAGGCGTCGCGTTTTATCCAGTCAAATTCTACGCGCATAACCTGTTTATATTATTTATTGGTATCAATGTAATTATGTAATGGGAATTATGAGTGGAAAAAGATATCAGCCAATTGGCCATCTCAGATTCTGTTACAGATGGCTACTCTTTGAGCAAAATTTTTAATAACGGATTCACATAAATGGATACGTACTGCAATGAAGTGATGTTGGATTTAAGGTCATCGATGTTTTTGGAATCTTGGCGTACACTCACGATTTAACATAACCCCAGAAAAAAATCTAAAGCAGTTAAATGTGTGGATAAATGTGCAGTTGAAGCGCAATAACGACGTGTCGTTTAAATGTGAATTGTCCACTGCGATCGTGTGAATTAACTCCTTTAACGAAATCTGTAATATGAGCTGATTTGGCCGATATCTTTTTTCACACATAATTCCCATGTGTACTAATTACATTGATAACTATAGCGTCTTCGTTATTGTCTTTTTATTTAACAAAACATGAACGTTTATTTCGGAACAGAAAACAAAACATAAATTCAAAAAAATAAAATAATGTTTGTATATGTATAAAAAGTAAAATGAATATGAATGTAAATTAAATTCAACTTTTTAACATCTGCCTCGGCGGTTTCTAGTGACAAAAATGACAAAATTCATGAAGCAAAATGAAAACTAGATTTATCTCACAAACCGTAGGTTCTAGGTACAGAACTTTGTTTGGCAAAAAGGTAGCAAATTTAATTCGGTCGATGATTATAGGTATGGGGTGTTCCATAAGAAAAATTTAAAATATTTTACTTCTAAATTCTAAATATAGTGTTACTTAGCTTAAAGCATGTGCAATTACACGCTAAATAAGTGTGTTTTCTTTGTGAACTGTATTCTTTACTCCATTCTTCAATCTCAAGCTCTGCAACAGGTTATGGACCCAGAAGCGCTGAAGAAGGTGTGAAAGTGTTAAAAACAATTATTGAAGTGAACGGGTTTCAATTTAAATTAAAAAAAAAACTTTGACAGTAAAAACACGTGTCAACAAAAATGAGTGCCGGTAGTTTGGGACGTATCGAAAGTTTAAACAATAGTTATTTACGAACCGAGTGCGGGAACACATTTTTCCCGCGTGAGCGCAGTGCAATGATCGGTAATCATAGCAACGAGTTGAATTTTATACTTAGTTACTTGATTTATTTCATTGAAACTTGCTTAGAAAAATCTGCTAAAGTGTTGCCATGGCAGCTTTAAGTACTAGGTCGCTAAACATTTTTAGCGGATTCTATGTGTTGCTATGACGATTGAGGTTGCTAAAGATACGTTTTTCGTTCTGAAAATAGTCCCCTAAGCGACCATTTTGCGGAGCGTGTACCAAAACAGTAGTTTATGTATCAAGTACGCAAAATAAGGTTTTAGGGGACGAATCGTAATTAAGGATGAGGCGACGAAGGAGCCGAGTCCTTAATGAGATGAGTCCCCTAAAATCATTTTGCATACGTGGTACATACAATATTTTTTGGTACACGCTCGCCAAATCACCAACATTAATGTTAAATTGCTCGAATTTCGAATTAGCAAGTCTAAATTGTCCCTGTCATCAGACATGGCAATGATCGGTAATCATAGCAACGAGTTGAATTTTATACTTAGTTACTTGATTTATTTCATTGAAACTTGCTCAAAGATAATCCGCTAGAGTGTTGCCATGGCAGCTTTGTGTACTAGGTCGCTAAACATTTTTAGTGGATTCTAAGTGTTGCTATGACGATTGAGGTTGCTGAAGTTTTTCGTTCTGAAAATAGTCCCCTAAAGCATCGATTACAAGAAGCTAGTTTACTGGCTGCTAGTGAGATAGTTTACTAGCGGATAGTAAAAAAGCTACGTGTAATTGTAATAGATAGTAAACTATCGGAAAAGTTTACTCGCCAAAAACGGAGCGTGAAAAGTTGAGCACCCGTCAACTTTACTGGCTACTAGCTGGCGAATTTACTCGCTGGCTAGTGAACTCGCCACGTGTAAAGGCAAAAGCTAGCAACAAGAAGCCAGTTCCGTGTACGTTGCTCATGAAAAATGTCGGCTGAGGTAGTTCGCGCGTATGTCATTTTTGTTAGTGCATTGCTAAAAGACGAAATAGAAAACGCAGAAGCAGAAAATAAACGAAAAAAAAGAATATGAACGAGAAAGTGGATTGCTCGGAGACAACGACTGGGTGCATCTGTCACTCTTTCAAAAGAATTAGTAGGTGAAGATCCAAAAGCTTACAGAAATTTTTTAAGAATGACTCCCGAAAAATTTGAAGAATTACTGGGAAAGACAAGTCATTTAATACAAAAACAGGATACTGTAATGAGAGTGGCTATACCATACATAACTCGTGTCTAAATAAAAACCTGGTCAAGTAGGCTACTTTTAGTAATTGTGCCATGTAAATGCAATGGATAAATTCTCGATCACAACCCACTTGACCAGGTTTTTATTTAGACGCTCGTTACATAGCGCTCATATATTTCAAGAAATTTTATAATTTCTGCAGCGCTCCATTTAATAGCCATGTTTACTATCACGGACATATGATTAGAAGTCAGTATTGACAGTAGACTCGCTAACTCGCCACTAGCTGCGTGTAAAAAGCCTCAAGTACACGGGGCGAGTTTACAAGCTACAAGCCGGCTTGTAAAAAGCCGGCGAATCGGCGAGTGCGCTAGTAATCGAGTACACACAAAATCTCCCACTTGCTCAGTAGCCAACTAGCAGGCGCGTGGAAACCAATGCTACTAGCCACTTGTGCACAAGCTACTGTGAGTACACGTGGCTAGTTTGCAAGCTAGCTCGCTCAAAGCCGGCGAGTGGCGTGTAAAGTCGCCGGCAGTTCAACTTTTTCCAGAGCGTTTTTACAAGCGGCTAACGGAGCGAGTGCATCGAGTACACTGGACTAGTTTACGAGCTGCTTGTGAAAAAGCCGGCTTGTAGCTTGTAAACTCGCCCCGTGTACTTGAGGCTTTATTGTTTACTATCTACTCGCTCACTATCGGGCTTTTTTACTAGCAAGCTAGTAGCGAGTAAACTAGCTTCGTGTAATCGACGCTTAAAGCCTCAAGTACACGGGGCGAGTTTACAAGCTACAAGCCGGCTTGTAAAAAGCCGGCGAGTCGGCGAGTGCGCTAGTAATCGAGTACACACAAAATCTCCCACTTGCTCAGTAGCCAACTAGCTGGCGTGTGGAAACCAATACTACTAGCCACTTGTGCACAAGCTACTGTGAGTACACGTGGCTAGTTTGCAAGCTAGCTCGCTCAAAAGCCGGCGAGTGGCGTGTAAAGTCGCCGGCAGTTCAACTTTTTCCAGAGCGTTTTTACAAGCGGCTAACGGAGCGAGTGCATCGAGTACACTGGACTAGTTTACGAGCTGCTTGTGAAAAAGCCGGCTTGTAGCTTGTAAACTCGCCCCGTGTACTTGAGGCTTAAATGACCATTTTGCGGAGCGTGTACCAAAAATGGTATTTTATAAACTAGATTTTATTATTATCAACACTGATTTATTTAAGAATGCTCCAAAGGGCCAGTGTTTTTGACGTTGTTTCCTGGTCTACTCGACAGGGAAATAGTGTTTGCCGGTTGACTATTTCATGCGTAAAACAGTAACTAGAGGACGATGAGTTCAAAAAAACGACTACGACACTTGGAAATTACAGATGCAGGCCTTGCCTATTAAGAACGATGCTTGGTCGTACGTAAGTGGCCAATCGGTAAAACTAGAAATCGTGCCGGGAAATACAACAATGGAAATCGCCGCAAAACTATAGCAGACGAACGACGATAAGGCGAAATCAGATATCATTCTCTCTATAAGTCCTAGTGAATTGAAGCAAATTAAAGGATGCAAGATCGCGAGAGAAACCAGGTTAAAACTTGAAAACATATACCAGTCTAAAAGACCAGCTCGGAAAGCTACCCTGTTAAAACAGCTGGCATTACAGCAAATGGAAAACAGTACCGAAGTACGCAAACACGTAACCAAGTTTGTCGATACGGTTGACAAACTCGGCGAACTGAACGTGGACATTAATCCCGATTTGTTGTCGATAATGTTGCTTTATAATGTGCCTTTTTTTTAAATTTCTCCTCGTAGTAGGCCATTAATTTAATTGTTGTTAATTGTGAACCAGCTTCAGTCGACTTGACGTTTGAAAATGAAATAAACTGACCCCAATTTTATTAAGTTAAGAAAACGTTCTGATATGGTTCTCTTGCTAGAGCATTAAACTTTTATGATCGAATCTTATTTTCGAAACGACGCGACGTCAAATTGAAGGCAAGTGCCACTATTCTACTCAGGACTGCTTCCATGAGCTTTCTTAAAAATGTCCGAATCTTTCGCTTCCTTACGACAAATTTCGCACGTCTTTGAATTGTGGTGGTTAAGCTTTTTCGATAGACAGGTTCTATTTTACGCTAATAGAGCAGTGGACGTCCCACAAAAAGGAAGTAAGAAAAATGTAAGGGAACATTGTGCATGAATCGCTAAGTCAAATAATGGGAATTAACAATAATCCTCGTATGCTCTTCAATGTCAGCAAATGAATTTTATGTAGAATCCAAGCCCGTTGCGATGAAATTGGTGGATATTTTGATTACCTATTATGATTTTACTTTTAATTGTGAATAAAACTTGTTAGTAAAGATTTTTTTTTAAATTATGACATTTCCTTCGATAAACGTGCCAGTTTCAAGCAAGGCTGGTTCACAACTGAGAATTCACAGCCAACGACGAGGAGAAATTTAAAAAAAGGCACCTTAGTTTGCCGTCAAATTTCGAGAACTTTAGATATGCAATTGAATCGCGTGACGAATTATCTTCACCGGAAACGTTAAGAATAAAAATCATTGAAGAAAATGACGCGAGAGCGAGCAACGTAGCACATTCAAATGTACAAAACGCATTGTACGCGGCGTGTAATTCGAAAGAAACCAATGCTCTCAAAGTGTGGCATCGACGGTTGGGACGGTTGGGACATCTGAACGAAAAATATCTTCTGGAAGTCCTACAAGATCGGTCGATCCAAGGTGTCAAGATTAAACAACCTAAGGAGAAATTAAATTGCAAAATATGCTTAGAGGGTAAAATGACGAGAAAACCTTTCGTCAAGAAAAGTGAACGAAGTACGTCATTGCTGGAGTGTGTTCTTGAAACATTACCTCCGAGAGCGTCTTGGGCATGTAATCGCGTCTTTCTCGGTTGCAATTTTTAACATATTTTGCGTCTCGCTCATCCGTTTTAAAACGTCTTGTGTTTACACTGTTTCCATGACAATGGGCGCACCCTAAGCGTCTTACTTGTGAAAAATGCGTTGTCATGGAAATAATGTAAACACAAGACGTTTTAAAACGGATGAGCGAAACGCAAAATATGTTAAAAATCGCGACCGAGAAAGACGAGATTACACGCCCAAGACTCTCTCGGAGGTAATGATTCTGAACACACTCCAGGAAATCGTCCATTCTGACGTACGTGGTCCCGTACATGGTGGAATCATATAGGTGAAACGTTACGCACGAAATTTTTCGTAGCGAGGTACCAGCCAATGAAGTATCATCGGAAAAGGGCAGCGTGAATTTCAAAAATATAAGCGTCTTTCTTTTGCGTGGCAATTTGAGGCGGCCATAATTTGTTTCGGTTGACAGATATTTACGTGCGCATATACAGAGTGGCCCAACGAAAACAGTCAGACTGAATATCTTCCAAGAAAATTTTTGTTTGAAAAGACGCAAAAACAGGTCAATTTATAATCCAAGGGGGACACTTTTCTATCCTATATCCAACTGTCATACGTCATCCCCCTCCTTTCCAGCTCTCTAACCAATAGAATTTAAATAGGGAATGTACCATGAGTGGCATATCATTGAAAAGGTAATTTTATAGAGAATCCAGTAATGTGAATATGAATATCAGAAAATTTGATTTTAGCGTCCTCTTCCGGGGAAAAAATTATTACAAAGTGTGACAACTCATATGAAAGCTAATTTTAATAGTAACTCAATGCGCGAATTGAAATTACGTAAAGATATTGAAAACTGATTAAAATAACTAAAAATAGGGTTCGTAACAGATTTGGTATCCTTATTTTTAGTTATTTTAGTCAGTTTTCAATATCTTTACATAATTTCAATTCGCGCATTGAGTTACTATTAAAATTAGCTTTCATATAAGTTATCACACTTTGGGTTATGTAACAATTTTCTCCCCGAAAGAGGACGCTAAAATCAAATTTTTTGATATTCATATTCACATTACTGGATTCTCTATAAAATTACCTTTTCAATGATATGCCACTCATGGTACATTCCCTATGTAAATTTTATTGGTTAGAGAGCTGGAAGGGAGGGGGATGACGTATGACAGTTGGGTATAGGATAGAAAAGTGTCCCCCTTGGATTATAAATCGACCTGTTTTTGCGTTTTTCCAAACAAAAATTTTCTTAGGAGATATTCAATCTTTCGTTGGGCCACTCTGTATGTAGCCATAATATAGGTTATGCTTCAGCTAAACTGAACATTACAGGCAAGTCAAATCACGGTAATTGATTAATTAAATTCACTTACGTAGAATAAACATTGAATATTAGTGAAATACTCAAAATTACAAACACAATTTAGTAAAAGCATTCGAGTCAATCGATCATTAGTGTCATAACAAACGTCAGACAAGTGTCAGATGCTGAGATCCACGTGTTTCCTGTGCCTCCTTTTGGATGACTCTTCATTGGTTGACTAATGCGCATTCGTTTTAACGTGTCACCTTATCTATTTACACCATGGTCCCGTACGCGTGGAATCAAATGAACGCGCGAAATATTTCGTCACTTTTATTGACGACTCTTCTAAGTGGTGCGAAGTGCATTTTCTGAAGGCCAAAAGCGAAGTATTGAACACATTCAAGAAATATAAAGCGCTGGTTGAAAATCTGAAGGACAAAAGAATCAAATGTCTTCAATCGGATAATGGAACGGAATATAAAAATCTCGAGTTTAATGCTTTTGCCGCTCAGCACGCAATTGCGAGGAGATTTTCAATACCTTACCATCCAGAACAAAACGGTACTGCCGAACGAAAGAATAGAACATTATTAGATACAGCCAATGCCCTTTGCTACAGTCGGGCTTACCAACAACCTTCTGGGTGGAGGCAGTTTCGACCGCAAATCACATTAGGAACAGAACTCCAAGCTCCAGCCTAAATGGGAAAACACCATACGAAATGTGGACCGGTAAGAAACCTGATGTTTCATATTTTAGAGAATTCGGAGACAGTGCAGTCTGTTTAAACACATAACCAAAGGAAAATTTTATGCTCGTGGAAAACCAGCGACCTTCGTGGGATATTCGGAGTCATCCAAAGGTTACAAGATGTGATGAACTGAAAAAGGAAAGGTGATAATATCCAGAGATGTCAGATTTACGAGAGATCATCCCTCTGGACCAACAATCTTCGAAGATTTTATTCTTATTATACCAAGAAAAAATGAAATCGTAGAGTCCTCCAAAGAACGAGTGATTCCGTCAGGAGCCCATGAACCCGAACAGCGTGATGATAATTTCGAAGATTAAATGGAGCCGCCCAAGAGAGAGCCTGGAAGACCTCGGAAGATACGCATGGGAAGAAGGGGAAGACCAGCATTCCAGTACATTTCAATCGAGATGAAAAAAGAACTTGAAAGGAACCAGAAACGGGAGAGGAACCAAGAGCGGAAGAGAAATCAAGAACAGAAGTGGAAGAGCCGCAGGTCGCAAACGTAGCCAGAGTACTGCTAAAACAGGCCACATCTGGTGAAGATGCAGACGATTAGCATCGAGCTATATGTTCGGAAGTAAAGGTTATTCTCAAGAACGATACTTGGCGTTTGGTGGATAGAGCCCAAGACAAAGAAGCGATTGGAGTCGATTTGTCCTCCGAAACAAATACAATTCGAATACAATTTGGAAAGAAGTAAGGCTCGTCTGATCGTAAAAGGATTCACACAAAGACAGGAGTCCATTACAGCGAAATATTTGCACATGTAGCAAAAATAAGTTCCATTCGTTTATTAACGGCACTCGCTGTTCACGAAGATATGTACATACATCATTTAGATAAAACCACAGCTTACATTCGCGAAGTTGCTGAGAGAAACGCTCGAAACCATAGCGAGAAAGGAGGTTAACAATAAAGGTCTCAGGAAGAAAGCAGAACTCATGCTTAAGAACTTGCAGAAGGGCCATAAAGTTTGTCTTCTTAAGAAGTCTTTATACGACTTAAAGCAAGTTGGAAGATGTTGGTACGAAAAGTTGAACAGTGTGTTATTGGAATTTGGTGCTAAACCAACGAATGGCGATCCTTGCCTACATCACATGGGAGAGCAGGAAAATTTGGTCTTAATTGTCGTATATGTAGACAATACTAACGGTGGCAGCATTTCGGCAATCAAGATAGTGAACCGTTACGTCACGCATACCCGCTTCTCCTTTTACACAATTATTAATCAATATTAACTGTCACAGTTGACAGTTGTATTAGAGGGAGAAGTGGGTATGCGATGACGTATCTCACTTGAATGCTGCCACCGTTAGTGTAGACGATATCCTGGTTGCCTCCAGAAGTCCAAGCATAATATCCGAACTGAAACAGAAATTGTCCAGAAAAATCGGGGTCAAGGACATCGGAAGTGTAGGATTTTGTTTTGGAATCGAGTTTACTTGTGATGGCCCTTCGTCAGCGAGGATACATAAACGACATACTTAATCGTTTCGGAATGACAGACGCGAAACAGGTTAGAACACCTCTAGATCCAAACGTAAAATTGTCGAAATCTAATGAGACCGCTATGGAGGAAAAATTAAAATTACCCTACAGAGAACTCGTCGGAGCCTTGAACTATTTAGCTGTGGCAACGAGACCGGACATAAGCTATTCGGTTAGCTATCTCAGTCAGTTTAACAACTGTTATAAAAAAGTCCATTGGGTTGCCGCTAAACGTGTGCTTAGGTACTTAAAGGGTACAATTGACGTAGGAATCGTTTTTAAGAAAGGTTTAGAAAATCTGCAAAGCTTTGTTGATTCCCACTGGGGAAATTGTATTATAGATAAACGCTCATATACAAGCTGTGCTTTTCTGTTGAGCGGAGGACCAATTTATTGGGATTCAAAGAAGCAGATTACCGTGGCCCTATCATTTACCGAAGCTGAATATATGGCTTTAACGGAAGCCACGAAGGAAGCAGTCTTCCTGAACGGAACTTCACACAATAAAAATGTCTTTTGTTTCTTTTAAAACACTGCTACGAACTAAGTGCTTTGTCTCACATTCCTTCGATTTCAGAAAAATCGCGTTTCTTACGAACACTTGTATTTCGACCTGCAATTATTTTCAGCAATCTTAAATTTCTAAATGATATTCAACAGACATTACATTGTCTACAACACCTTCACTAGAACCAGTTTGTTTCTGACCAATTTCTTTTAGGAAAAATGTCGCACTACTTGAAACTTGAAATTTCAAATTTAAATTCTGACGCGAAACCAGTTTCGCCAGGGAAAACTGGTTTGATTAAATTTTAATACTCTCCTCTGACGGCCACTCGTTATCGAAAAATAACTATAACTTCTTAGGGGTGGCCGTCAGATGGCGCCACTAGAATTCGAATTTTTACTTCCCATTTAGCTGTCCAGGCCCTGATTGTGAACTGTATGCTTTACTCTATTCATTAATCTCAAGCTCTGCAATAAGCATAGTAAAAATAACCTGCCAAATCCTCTCGTGATATCATATTCACAAATTTTTCTTTGTACTTCACATACTATAATTTTTGATGTCTCGGTAATTAACATAATATAGCATAATTTATATGATATAAACTTTATAGATTCATGTACGTCGGAGTAAAGTACGCTTGCGCATAGAGAATAATTAAAAGTGACATAAAGGAGCTTTGATAATATAAAACGTATTAAAAAGACAATTACGCAGAACGAAGAAGGAAGCTGTATTATACGTGTTATTGTTACGACATAAATTCTGAGTATACGCAGGTAAGATTTTATTCATCTTCATCCAAATCTGTAAAAGTTTAATGTTAGATTAAGTTGTCGAAATTGAAGATGAATACTCCCACCTTATTCCAACGAAAATAACATTCATTATGCTCAAATTATTACAACAATAACATTAATTGTTCTTACACGAAAACATTCACCATTCACATTTGACAGAAGTGCTGTCAAAATTTTAGGTTAAGAAAGCGCTCGGTAACCAGTGCTTAGCGGAACACGCTTGAACTGCACTTTTGCCCAGGCCAGATAGAATTCGTTATTCATTGAGATGTCCATGCTCAGATCTATACGATCGGCATATAGCAAAAAATGATCTGCATACAGTAACTAATCTTTTAAATATTTTCAAAAATAAAAGGAAATTATTTTGAAACTTTTGAGAACGCGGAATTTGGTTCAGAAGTTGGTTCTTCAGAAGAAGGCAAAAGAAAGAATGTCGAAATTAAAAAAAACGTGGCCTTTTATGGCGAAGTTTTTTTATTGTAATTGACCGTTATCATGACGACTTTATGATGCGTATAACCCTCTACTTTGCGTTTCCATTTGCAAATGTCAGTTTAACGTTTGGTCCGCGGTTTTGTCGCTCCGTAATTTATTTTTACAATTTTGATTTCTTTTGTGTGTGTTACCTTTTTTTTTCATCTAAGTAGGTATTTTCAATTATACTTAATATTAATTACATTGTTTCTATATCCTAATTTCAACAATAATTAATTTAAGTTTACCTTTGCAAACCTAACCTGCAAATCAAAATTATATTTATCTACATTCCATTCTTAATTTATATTAACTAACTTAAAACTTGTTTTATAATATTTTAATTAAACTCTACCGTAATTTTTTTTCATATTATTTTTATATTTTTAATTTATTTGAAGTAGTTCATTAAACGATAAGTCCGGACACTACAAAGACTTGTCAGGACCTCAGGAGCGGGAGTGTATTTGAGTGTGTGTAAAGTGTTCCATGGCTTTGTTACTTCCAACCTTCTCGCCGTTTAAGGGGAAGCAGTGACGAATTTTATCTCTAACACTGAAGGGTGCCTAAAGTCGATACCGACCACCCCCGCGAAAAATCCCGAGTGCGGTTCGAACCGACGACCATGCGATTGCAAGGCCGGTCCACTTACCACTGGACCAAGGTTACTAAAGAGAAAAGGTTGCCTGGTAACTCGTGGAGTGACGCGTCAACCAGTAGGCCGTCTATTTGTGTAAATGCATTACATGGGCCTACTGAGTGACGTTGTGGTGACGTTGAAAGTTACCAGGCAACCTTGTCTCTTTAGTAACCTTGCCACTGGACCGTTTAGGCGTTACGTAAAATAATGGCAGCATGCAGCAGGATTTTTTAAATGGAACACTCTTTGTAGTTTCTTATAGAAAGACATAACACTCGATCCTCTAAACAGTAGCGCATAAAATATTTATATTTATTTAACCAACTAAGAGTATATTAATATTTTGTTGAAAACGGTCATATTTTCACCTTCTCTTGAAATACTAACTGTATTTGTATCACAAAATCTTTTAAGCGGACACTTAAAAGATTTTGTGATACAAATTTCATCGGACAAGAGCCAACTGTAAATATGTAAACGTATTGTTTATCGTAGGGTAATAAAAATCAGTAGTGTTATAAATTAAAGTATAAGGAATAATCCAGATATAAATTCTTTTAGTTTTATTTGTTTCTTCAAATGTTCAAGGCTGTGTAATTGTCAGATATTCAAACTGCCGTTATTCAATTTTTTAAAATACTACCGCCTCTATCTCTTTTCGCGAATGGATAGTGTTCATGTTCCTCTTCAATTCTGTTATAGGTTTTGTGTATCCAATCCTTACAATTTTTTTGCTATAATAAATTTTTCATATTTTTGCTCTAAAATCAATATTAAACAGTTATTTAATGTACTGTATTTTAATTTCTTTAAGACAACACCCTCTATTTCATTAAGCAGATGGTTAATATTAAGCTTACAATTGATTAAAGACTATTTACATTATAATCATCGTATTTTTGTTATAATACAGTTATTTTACTTTGTTGAAATTAACATTGCTTTAAAATTGATTCGATGTAGTTCCTAAGCTTCAGTTGTCTTAATTAACATTTGATTTAATAAAATCTGAATATTTGAACAAAAGAAATTCACCGATTTTTATTTATTTGTTAGATTATTAATTTATTATTTTTATATTTTTTTTAAGTAAAACAATTTTTACATTAAGGTAATTATTTGCAAACACTGATGTTTTCTTTTGTTGTAAACCACATCGAATCAATTTTAAGACGTTAATTACAACAAAGTGAAAGAACTGTATTACAATAAAAATACGATGATTATAATGTAATAAGAGTCTGTAATCAATTGTAAACTTGATATTATCCATCTGTTTTATGAAATAGAGGGCGCTCTCTTAAAGAAATTAAAATACGGTACGTTAAATAACTTTTTAATATTGATTTTAGAGTAAAAACGTAAAAAGTTTATTATAGCAAAAAAAAAAACTGTAAGGATTAGATGCAGAAAACGTATAACAGAGTTGAAGAGGAACATGAACATTATCTATTCGTGAAAAGAGATAGGGGGGGGGTTCATTTAAAAAAATTGAATAACGGCAGTTTGAATATCTGACAATTTCATAGGCTTGAACATTTGAAAAAATAAATGAAACTAAAAGAATTTATATCCGGGTTATTCCCTATACTTTAATTTATAACACTACCTATTTTTATTGCTGTACGACAAACAATAGTACGTTTATAGTTAGTATTTTAAGAGAAGTTGAAAATCAGAACGTTTTCAATGAAATATTAATTTACTCTTATTTGATTAAGTAAATATAAATATTTTATGTGCTACTGTTTAGAGGATCGAGTGTTATGTCTTTCTATAAGAAAATACACAGGGTGTTCCATTAAAAAAAATCCTGCAACATTCGTAACATTCTATACGTATCAAAATAATTTTATCTACGACAACTACTGTAAATGACGAATTACGTACAACACATAAATTAAGTAAGCGGGTATTTACAAACGTCGTGCGTAAAGTAAGAAAAACGCACAACGAACCTACTTTACGCACATTTGCAGTTAGATCTACGTAGCCGCATCACATTAGATTGACAGTCGTCGAAATTGCAAGTGTCATTGCTGATTACTTTGAAGGTAATTTTTGTGGTCGTAGATAAAGTATAGTATAAAACTCGAGTTGTAAAGCAATTACGCACTTGTGGAATTGCTTGCATTCGCCGCTGCGCGGCTCATGCGCAACTTTTCCACCGTGCGTAATTTGCTATTTACAACTCTCGATATGTAATATACTATTAGGTTATAGTGCTCAATAAAATCCATTCACTCTTTTTCCTCGTCTCAGTAGGCCGTGTTCTCGTTTCGTTAAGTTGCTGGCCTGAATTTTGATAGATTCCAGAATCTGACATTAAAAATATTAATGACAATTCCACACCACTAATCTGACTATGTTGCCAAATGTTATACGAAGGAGCACCGACTATGGCACCGTGAAATATGCACTACAGTCGAGCTGGCAACAACGTCTCCGTCAGTGGACTGAAATTATAACTATGAAATTAAAAATAAACAACCGTTTCATCTGACGTCTATGTTTCATTGTGATACCAACAAGAATGTCACCCTAACTCGCCTACTGGGACGAGGAAAAAGAGTGAATGGATAATAGATAGAATGTCCTTGTAAAAGAAAAAAATTCTATCTCGTTCTATAAATGCTATCGCCCGCCCCGCCGGGCGGTTGGCAATTAGTTCTTCGCGAACTAAATCAAGCAATCTTGCTATGTCCAGTACCTAAATTTCCGATTCCGTATAACCTCGTTTTTCATTGATACTTGTGAGGTCGTTTGGGCCAATTTCTTGCTGTAGCTGGACGCCTTAGTCAGGCATGGTATTTACCGATGTAACGGCAAAATTCCATTCAGTATACTTGCCTCTGTAAATCGTTGACCTAGGCGTTAGAGCTGTGTCAATCGTTCATTTTCAAAGATTCGATCATTCAAGTATTGATATGAAAAAAGATTCGGTCATTTGATCCGATCAATCATATCGTTCATTGATTGTAAAGAACGGTTGATTGTAAAGAATGATTGATTGGAAAGAACGATGATTGAAAAAAATGATTGATTGAAAAGAATGATTGTGATTGAAAAGAACGATTGATTGTGTAGTCAATCAATCTCGCAACGTGCCGATCTCGGTCTTGGGGGCGCTGCATGCGACCATCATGCAACGTGCGAATGATTAACCAATAACGGCAATAACCTTTACCATTCTTAATCGAAACGCGTGCAATGTAAGACGTGAGACAAACTTAATGTGGTAATATCGTTTGCTTCTATCGACATTTTATTTATTTTTTGAGAGAAATATTAATTTCGTTTCTTATACATATTTCGCTTCAAGTGTTACACGATCTAAAAGCATTCGTTCATCGTCGGTAATCATTCATTCATCTCATCAAGTACCAGTTATTACGAATGTATTATTGACCAATTCAATCAAATGATTGTGTAAGCGTGAATGGAATGATATGATTGCAATCACCGTTACAATCATTTGATTGTATTGATTAACGACACATTTATACAATAGCGAATGCAATCATCAATACTTTTGTATGATTGCAATCAAATGATCGAATCAATCACGATTGACACAGCTCTACTAGGCGTCGTCTTCATCAGGAATCTAAATCAAAATAGCCTCCTCAAACCTCTGTGTTCCTCGTTGGTCATTACAAATATGTTTTAGTTTTTGGTAAGCAGAAAATGTAGCTGTAATGAACGTGTAATGAAGCTTTCCCAGAAGGTTGTGTTTTTGTGTGGAGTAATGATGTTTGTTGTGAAGAAAGTCTGAAGGTCGTACATCATCTGTGTAGAACATAATTGTAGACGAGGGATGTTCTTTCTTGCGGCTGCAGGCCTGCATTACGATTTTTGGAAATATACCTTTTTATTCTCATATTGGTAATATCACAGCAATGTGTTTTTAAGCGAAAATACCGATTTAATGAGTAATTAAGAGTTTTGAAATTTGTGACTTCAAATAATAGCTTATTATTTATGTAATTTCTGTCAATCATAGTACAACTATGAATCATGTTCGAATTCACATAACTCTGTAGCTATAGCTGATGTGGAAATCCTAACGGTACGCTTTGATGCTAGCATTTTATTACGGGCTTAGCGCAAAAATGAAGTCTTCATGTTGCAAATGAGCTACAGGATATTGCTTTTTACTCACTACATTGGACAGACGTTAACCAGATCCTTGGTGAATGTTGCCTGGAAGGAGTATAAAGGCAAATCAATACTTTAATGTTGTGGAAGACGCTAGCGTCAGGTATATCTGTTAATCCGCTTATGGGTTATTTCATTACTAATTACAAATACGTAATAAACTGCTGGTCAAGTGAAGTTGTCCAATTTTCTTTCTTGTTAATTATCTGTTAATAATTAACAAATAAAATAAACCTTTTTAATTTTGTTAATGGAATTTAGCAATAATTTTAATATTTTATTGGGCAACTTCTTGACCGCTAAACATTTTCTTGCATACTTTGAATCAGAGTAAATATTGATAAAATGTTGAGAGAGTTTCACATTATTCTTGTAGAGGATTGCTAGGCTTCTGTCAGCTTTGTATGACTATGGACACGTATTCGCACTTGCTGTTCCAAACTACTCCAGACACTCAAAACAGTTACACGATTGTAACTGTCTTATCACCCAATGGTGATGGTGACCGTGCAGGCCATAGCATTCTTTCAATATGGTACATTTCAAGAACATTTCGTATTTGGGCACAATGGGGTCATGAATTATCGTCTACTAAAATCAAATCCCTTTCAAAATTTCTTACGAATGGAACAATGATTGGCTGGATACACATGTCTCTATATCTTTCAGCATTCATTCTTTAATTATTCAAAACAACGAAATCTGTGTGGCCGTTTGAAGTTATACCGCCCCAGACTAATAACACCATCTCCTCGAAATGGGGCACGTAATGCCATGTTGCATTTATGAAACAGTTCTCCGGGCTTTCTCGATATTAGAATTCGACTGTCTGAATGATACATGTAGAGTAAATCGGGACTCATTTGCAAATATGCATCTATTTCAATCTTCATCATTTCAATATAAGTTATTTTCAACTCATCGTCTTCTTAGTCAATAATGGACGTACTACTCTCCTTTGAGTTCGTAAATTGAACTCGTTCACCTTTTTCTGCAACAATTTTTTAAAATAAAGTTAAAAAAGGTAAAGAACACTCGGTATTGTTTCACTAAATATATTTAACGCTCTATGTACATTTCGGCTGTTATGCCATCATCAGGAGTTATTTAAAAGTGAAATAAAACCAACTGTGCGTGCTCTTAAATATGTATGAACGAAGTGTTCTTACCTAAACTACTAGTTCTTAATTAAACTACTAACCATAAGTTTTTCTAGGAACTAGTACAGTGGAGGATCGCAGAAACAAGATTCTTATTAACTAAAAGTGTTGTTGTCAGATCTATTTGGTAATTAAGTAGATTATCCGGGTCCTTGGTAATTTCTTTGTAAATATACAACGATTCTAGCACATTCATTTTGTAACTTTTATTTTCTAAAAATAATATTTCCAGGTTTTCTAAAGAAGTGGTGTGAACACATTCCAACAAATGATTAGCGAAAGTTGAATTCCTTGGTTAAATCTGACTACTCTTATATGTTCATCGTACCGTTTTTTAAAATTTCTTCCTGTTTGACCTATATGTATAGCATTTATTAGAATTCGAACATTTTAATTTATAAATACCTGACTTTTTGTACTTATCCTGTTTTAATTTATTGTTTACAAGGGATGATTTGAGTGTGTTATTATTGTAAAATGCAGTTCTGTAGCCTATTTTCTTTATAGAGTTATCAATTTTGAAACTTATATTACCTAGATATGGTAGTTTGATTCATCTCCTGTTATTATTTTTTTCTTCAGTATAATGGAAAATTTGCTTTTTAGCCATAGACATTTCAATTCGTTTTTTGATTTTATCAATTAATGAGATATTGTAACCGTTGTTGACAGCTATTGTTTTAATTATATTTAATTATTTTTCAAAATTAGTTTTACTCATTGGAATATGTAATAATCTATAAATCGTTGAATTGAAAGCAGCACATTTGATACTGAAAGGGTAAGAAGAATTATTGTGAATTATTGTGTCAGTGTAAGTCAGTTTTCTATATATACTGGAATCTAAAGAATTAGTGGTTTTTGTGATGGTGACATCTAAGAAATTAATCGCACCCTCGCTATTTTCTTTTTCAAGTGTAAACTGAAATTTTGGATTTAAACTGTTGAGAGTTTCCAAAAAATGATCTAGTTGTATTATTTATAGACAGTAAAGTATTAGAACTGAAATAAGAAATAAAAGTAGCCTCCAACCAACTTCTAATTTTGCAATTGCAAAAACCTTCTCTCCTTCAGAAAGCACGTGATTTGGCATTGTGATACTAAAACTTTAGAATTATATTTGAAATCTGACGTTTAAAATTATTATTTTTGGCAAGCCGTTAAATAAAGTCATATTTACAGCGGGAAATTGAATCATGCGGAATTTTAAGGCCGCGATAGTACATATTCGTTTATAAACATGAAATTCTTTTAGATTCAGGGCGTAACCTTTTTCTTTTGTTTTAATTTAATAAAATTTATGAACACTTTTGGCCCCTTTGCGCGTTCGTAGATTATTACTTACATATGCTCGCTAAAAATTAAAATAAACTCTGCTCAAATTAAAACTTTTTATTAACAATTTCTTTTATTGCAACAATAGTGACTGTTTGTTTATTTAGTTGAATTTAATATAAATTAAGTTCCTGTAATGTTTAAATAATTATGTATATCATAAAACAGTTGAAAATAATTGAAGGTTTAATTATTATTGTTATTTTTAATAGAAAGTTCATTTATCTAAGTTAAACTTATGATTTTTTCAGTTCTTTACAGTTTTTTAACAACAAACTAATGTTTATTATCACTTCACCTTCCGTAATTTAATTGATTCGTGTTCATTAATTTATAGTGTCAATAGATAGTGTCAAACCCGTATTTTGTTTGATTCTTATGCGTTCAATCTCGTGTATTTCATTTAACTCTGATACATTCAATCCCGGGGTTTTATTAGACTCCACCCCAATTTAATGTTGCTCGTATTTATAAGCTGTCTTTAAAATAATTGAAACGTGTCATACAATGATGAATATGGAAAGCAATTTTTGTGAAAACGCGAATCCAAATCTGATACAAAAAATAACTTTCTAATGATTTAATCAACATATTCGTGCTTGATCTTATATGAATCCCCATGTAATTTTGATTTTAGTTGTCAAACAAATGAAACCGTACATACATGCTATAGACTGGTGTGTGTGTCAGTCTGGTCATGACGATTGCATTTTTTAATCGTTTCCCTCATGTTTGTTTTTCTCAACAAAAAATTGTTTTAGTAATAGCAACATTTATGTTGATATAGCTTGGGATCATAAGTTTCCTTTAATATGCAAATCTTAACTAAACTAAATTACAAATCATACATCAAAATCATAAATACAAATAATATTGCTACAACAACTTTCAAACTTCCAAACTAAACTAACATAGCAATATGTTGCTGCAATATTTAGTCAGCCAACTAAATTGCATGTATGTACACTCATACGCAACATAAATACACCGCTGGTACGCAAATCTGACCCTTATGGTTTTGTGTTGGGGAATTGGATTGTGAATACATCCTTGGATTGCAACAAGGCTCACAGAATTCCGGAATTGGAGCATTTATGTTGCATATCAGAGTACTAAATGCACGTCTAATATTCCTAGCTTGAAGCCGGTGTCGGTGTAGATGGATAGAACAAGGCGGTTCACGAGCTCTCGCGAGTAGCAGACACTATTTATAAGTTTGTTGATGTCGTGAAACTTAGAACAATCGTTGATGATACGGATTTAAGAAGGTGGATAATACAGGTCAGTCAACATACTATAGGAGCTAAGGCATCAAAGAAATGAATATTACCAAAAAAGTAAAAAGGAAGATATTTCGCAAACTAAACGTAATTAATATTCATCGGTTTGTCTTATGAAATAAGGTGTCACTCTAAAGAAAATAAGATCATTTCTTTTTGCATAAAAAGTTTCATTTTCCAATGACCACAAGAAAAACTAAACTTCACTTTAAAGTAAATTTTACGAGCCATCTCTCAATTTATTTATTTTTATTATTTTCAATGAGTGCAAAAAAATGTGGGTTCAGTACACGAAAACAATTGTAACCGGGTTACGAAAACTTTTACATTTGTGGGAAATCATGAAACACACACAACCTGGACACCTATTCTTGACATCGAGAGACCTTTACGCTTCTTAGGAGAAAATATGAAATCACTTCCCTGGAAGTTCACTTTCGTTTCTCTTGTTTGTCAATCTGCTATTCTTGAACGTACGTGCATGGGAATGTGATATGAAGTTAATGCGAGAACTTTTACGATGCTTTTGCGCCGTTGCCGGTTCTATCATCGGATTTTAACCAATCAAAATAGAGCTGTTTGAAATGTGACGGCGCACAGTGGTCCAGAATGAAATTCTAGCGCGACAAAATTATTTTTTTACATCTAAGTTTCCAAAATGGTGAAAATAACAAAATTATGTACTTTTAAATAAATTTTCTAAAGCAGTGATTTAATATCAAAATATAATTATTTCTATAAAAAATTTTGCCTGATTTTAGATTGTTAAGCATGTAAAAAACTAGATTTTTCTATTTAAAAAATGAACTGGGAGGGGTTCCATCTCAATTTTTTTATATGTTGCGTAGAAATGATTGTATATTGATATTCTCTTGGTTATTTTTAAAAATTTTCACGTCAAGTATCCAGCAAATGCTTATCTTACCTATAAGTATTTACTCATGTCGAGAACCAAATCAAGAGAGAATTTTAAGTAGCACTTCATTGGGCAAAATTATTTTAAAAAAAAATTACTGGCTACTATTATGCAACTCGTAAAAACATCTAATTTGATTATGTTTGCCTCTAATGGTCTATTCTCACGCTCAAGCAATTTGCGTAAACGGATTTGTGCTAGCATTTGTACATACAAATTTGCTTGCGCAAATGCATGCAGTTTGCCAAACTTTTTAGCTTGTGCAAGCAAAAAAAAATACGTTTTTATGCAACGACTTCCTTGTGCAAATTTGTGTGCACAAGCACATTTGCACAAATTGCTTGAGCGTAAAAATGGACCATAATATTTCATCTAAATCCATATCTTCGAATAGTAAAATGTACAATAACCTGAAACCAGTAGTTAAATTATCATATTTTTAGAAAAGAAAGTATTATTAAATAATTACAAGAAACTTAGGTACTTTTATATATTTATTAGGTAATTTGATATTAAATGTTAGAATAATATAAACATATACTAATTCTCCAGAGAATTGAAGTTCTACTGCCACCAGCCAGTAGAAACAAGCTCTCATGAGGTTCACGCGATAGGAGCTAGTCAATTTTTCAAGAATAGCGTCTGTAGGTTCTCGAGAGAACTCCGCCTACTTCTCACGAGAAAATAGTTCGGCATTATTTCAAGAATAGAGTGCCTGTTCTGTGCTGAAAGTGTGGGGCAATATCATTCGAACGCCCATAACTTATCCCTGAGTTCTTATCTGAGCACGGGCTTTGTTCTTCGGTACCCCAATTCGGTCTCTTATCTTTGTTTCGTTTATGTTTGTTCAAGTTAAAATTTCCGTTCGACTTTGCAACGCTTAAACTAAGTTTCGCGCGGTATGTCTATATACATACGTCGCATAGGTATGTGTGAAATAACGTGTCACTCAAATGTCTATTTTTCCAAACGTAAATTTCTTGTTCGTGACACATTTCCGACTGGTAAGATATAATTTAAGGAATTAAATCGAGGTTTTAAAAGAATGAAATATATGACTTATATGAAAAAGAAACAGATTATTATCGAGTAAAGAATCTTTAAAAATTAGTAGGCTAATTGTTTATTATGTTATTCACTTTGACAACAACGAACAATCTGTTTGTGAAACGTCAGTAGTAATTCAATATACTAACAAGCGCCTAAATAAAAACCTGGTCAAGTAGGCTACATTTAGTAATTCTATTATGTAAATGCAATGGATAAATTCTCAATCACAACCTACTTGACCAGGTTTTTATTTAGAAGCTCGTTATTTACTTGATAATAACCTGTTTCTTTTTCATGTGATACCTATCACGGGTAGAACTGCATCAAACTGAAATATATGATGTTGCAAAAAGTATTGACTGGTTTAATAATAAAGATTTTATTTATGGGAATTCCGACAATTAATCAGCATGAGCGAAAATGATTGAGGACAGTTTAAATTTCTCACCTTCAACTTTTTTGTAAAGTTGTTGAAATGCATAGGCGCACATCTGTGGCGCTCACTGGAACGCAAATGTAGGTAACGAGAGTAATGTAACAATGATTCATTAAGTATCAATAAATTATGTAAATAATACTTTTTTCTTTAATAGGCAAGGTTTTCGGGTTGCGGAATACTCCTCGTACCTTTAATAGGATCCAACTACTAAGGTTATACGGCCAACCCTACTAGAATTTAGCCAAATCTAAGGGAATTCTGCCTTCAGTAGGGATTTTAACGTGCCATTTTTAATCGTATTGATAAGGTACCTACGTCTTTACTTACCCTTTTCGAGAAGATAAGTCGTCCCACACAAAGCGACCAAATAATGCTTTACAGCAAATTTAAAAATTCAGAAATTTGTTGCAAGTCGGTTCTGAATGCAGTGGATCCCACGAGCATGTTTACAGCTGTTTCGGCACTACTCGGGGCCTCGTTGATTAATAAGGAAAAGAACTTTGTCACCAAATTTTTAAATTTAATTTACTTGCCTCTACTTACCACGCACGGTTCGGATGACAAGCTTCTGCCGATGCTATGATCAGCTAAACCACAGCTAGCAACAGTGAAGAAAGGGGCGGGTTAACTAAAGGTGGTAAACTTATTAAGGGCGCCAGAAGACAATTGATCAGCTAAACGCAAATCGATCAGTCGACGTCTCCAATAGACCAGATCGTGAAGAAAATGAATCAATAATAAATCAGAGGTGAGACTTTACCTACTCACTGGTGTGCGTGAATGTAGAAATTAAAATCGTAACTAAAATTAACACAATTTATTATACACTTAAATAAACACTTTACACTCTTAATAAACAATTACAATTGGCTGCTTACTTTAGGCTTAAATTAACTACGGTAAGCGCAGCGCAATACGTAATTCGTAATTCGTACACGCGGTTTACTATTCACGAGCCAAGAGTAAAATTTAAAGCCGATCGGTCCGCAAAACGTCAGATTAAATTGAAAACCTAACCTTGAAACAGCGTGTCCAATCGTACGTCAAATCAGCGGTGCCAACCGAAGCGCAGAGGCCGGTGGGTAGTTACAACGTCCTCTATCAACCGCAGGAAGCGTCGACAAACTGTTCTAAACTGAACCCGCTCAGATCGTCAAGATGGCTGATCAGGTTTTCTCGATCGCGTCTCGATACGACTACGGGGCAGGAGTACCCCCGGAGAACTAGGCCAAAAGTCGGATCTAATAGCCTGCGCCAGAAAACTGCGCCCAAATAGAAAAAGCCTGAATGTAAAGGGAAAAGGTTTCGTTAGCAGCCATTTAGATACACTCGCCATTGCACTTTTTTACATTACCTGGGACTGATTGGTTCCCGGGCTTCGAATTGGAGTCAAATTGACCTCCAAATGTGTTCGAAGGTATTACGTGATCTACCGGCACAGCCGCAATTGAGTTATTCCTCACAGAGAGCGAAAACTACGATAATTTCACAACACACAAGTTACGTCCGACTTGTAACACACTTCGAACAAGAAAGGCCTTCATCAAGGCGAATTTGTGGCAAGTGAAGGCAACAAAAGAAGAACGTTAAACAGGCGAGAGCGCAAAAAAAAGGATTAACGTATTGTCTCAGGAGTTGCTAGCAACACAGTATGATGCCGAGCTTCCACGGGGGGTCAGTCCGCAGGAGACACCACCCATGCCGTCTTATTGCCTGAGACAGAAAAGTGCCAAGATTAGGCGAAAACAGGAGAAATGAAGCAAACAAAAAGACAAAATAAACAAATATACAAATGGACAACAAGGAACGCCTCTTAAAACTAGGTAAAGCACCGTGTACGCCCGGCGAAACGTACGTAGTGAAATAAAATGTCAAAAGTCATAACCCAAAACCAGATCAAAGAAACAACAAAAAAATTATACTACACGTAGAAGGATGCTGGCGTTCATCTTCAGAAGGAAGATACTCAACCAGATATCAAGAGGTCCAACAGATATTAGTGACCCTATATTTAGCACTACGTAAGGCCAGCTCGAAAAAGGCTGCCTGATAATAAAGAAGGAAAACCTCCTTTACAGTGCAAGTGATCCATCAACCATCTGGTTCCAGTATCAAACTCCTGTTTAGTGACGTTCGTCACGTTCAACAAAAATAAGTCACATCCGGTAATTGCTATAAAATCTATAAAGTCAAATCCAAGGAGAAATTGCGTCTTGGTGTAGAGACGACTTTGGCATAATTTGCCACTATAAAATGATTCATCCCCTGGGAAAATTGCATCCTGACGTAGAGACGACTTACGGGGTGAATCTACATTCTCCAATAATAAACCGTTCATGGATGGACTTAAACAAAGGAAAAGAAAGGAAAGAGAAAGGTAGAAGAAAGGAGAGAGAAAAAATAAAAAATAAAAAAAATAAAAGAGAAAGAGAGGAAAGAGAGAGAAAAAAAATTTATCACCCGAGTACCGATTAAGTCATGTCTACGACTAATGTTGGTGTGTTTCGAGAACGCGGAGAACCGCAATGTGTCAAAGACAGCGATACAACTACAAAACCATAATATGTCTCAAGGACATCGATATAAACGAAAACCATAATATGTCTCAAAGACATCGATATAAACGCAAAACCACAATAAACACAACCAATACCAACGCAGACACAACCGCAAGGTAATATACAGGGTGTGTTTCCTGAGATATTAAGCGGAAACCAGAATCTTTTAGGAGCCTTCTACTCCACGCAGAATTTTACGGCGGAAGGATTCTAAGCGACCCTCACCCGCAGGCCGATAATATTAATTTTCCACAGGTGTTAAAAGGAGCCTTCTACTCCACGCAGAATTTTATGTCGGGAGCATTCTAAGAGACCCGTCCCGCAGGCCGATACGAGAAGCAAGAAGTGAGAAAAAAAATTAGTACGAAATAATTATTCCACCGGGCTAGGCTTAAGTTGTGAACTGTGCCAAGTTCCGGGTAAAACTTTGCCATCACAATCTCTCAATTCATAAGTGTCTGTGGAAATTCGACGATTAATAATAAAAGGTCCAACAAACTTTTCAGCCAGTTTGGCTGCGAAATGTTTGGACGCGTCAGAAAAAACGAAATTTTTACGCCATACCAACTGATTTTGCTCGAAATCAACTTTGCGCCTACGCAAGTCATAACGACACTTTGACTTCTCATAGGACTTTTGAAGACGTTCCTGAACATCTTGGTATAATCTAGCAAACTTGCCAGAACGGGATTGAAAATCAGTCGGATTTTGCTCAATTTCCACATCAATTACGTCAGAATCAGGGGTTTTATCAGGGTTAAGGTTACCTTTGAGAAACATCTCTCTGCCGAAATTTAAGAAATACGGAGTTAGTTACTTAGTAACCTCATGACGCGCAGTCCTCAACGCACAAGCAACCTTCGGTAAAAATAAATCCCATTTACGATGGTATTGGGAAACGTAAGAGATCAACATAGTTTTAATGACACGGTTGACCCGTTCAACAGGGTTTGCCTGAGCGTGATAGTATGAAGTTTACGAGGGTCGAACTTGATACGACGTCAAAAGATTTCGATATTCACGGGACCTAAACTGTACTCCGTTATCCTATATGTTCTCCTCCTTATAATGTTGAGCAATCTTCGGGGCGGTAGCTTTACGAAGAGGAAAGCACATTGTAAACATACTGAAACAGTCCGTTACTACAAAAATATATTGATTTCCTTTTGTCGAACGAGGAAGAGATCCGATAAGGTCGATGCTAATGACCTCCCAAGGTCTAGAAATTTTTGAATGGCCACCCATGCGTCCAGTAGGAGCCTTTTGCTCGGGTTTGGCTCGGATACAAGTTTCGCACCGACGAATGTGCTTGATAACATCCGAACGCATTTTTGGCCATTGATAATCTTGGGCAATTCGATTGTACGTTTTGTAAACGCCTAAGTGCCCACTCGTAGGAGAATCATGGCATTGTCGCAAGATGTCGAAACGTTTTTCTTTTGGAATGACCTGCTTCCATTGACGATCGGTTTCGATGAGATGGTGGTATGTACATTTAACGAACTTATACGGGGTGTTTCCCTCAACACGATAATCCGGAAAGTTCAACGGGTTAGCCTTAACTTTAAAAGATCCAAATACCGTTTATCTTTTACTTCAGAACAGTCGATAGAGTCAATAATGGGTACGGCTCGAGAAAGGGCATCAGGGACGACATGATCTTTTCCCTTACGATGGATGACAGTGAAATCGTATTGCTGAAGTCGAACACTCCATCTACATAAATGTCCAGAAGGATTCTGCAATCGACTTAGCCACAACAAGGAGTGATGGTCAGTGATCACTTGAAAGTGTGTGCCTTCGATATAGGGTCTGAGTTTTTCTATGGTCCAAAGCATTGCTAACAGTTCCTTCTCACAGGTGGAATATTTACGTTCTGCTCTGGAGAGTGAGCGACTTAAATAGCAGATGACTTTCTCACCATCAGCCTGTTGTTGTGTGAGCATCGCACCGACACTGTAATCTGAAGCATCAGTGTGTATAGTGAACTCCTTGGTGAGGTCGGGACACGAAAGAACAGTAGCAGACAATAAGTGCTCACGAATTTTTTCCCAAGCTTCATCACAGGTTTCATCCCAACGATACTTGGCGTTTTACGAAGAAGATTCGAGAGGGGTGCGAGAATCGAAGAGAAATTCGGAATAAAGCGGCTGTACCAACTCGCCATTCCGATAAGTCGTCGAACTTCTGAGACCGTGGTGGGCTTAGGGATTTTAAGAATAGCCTCAACTTTCTCAGGGTCAACACGAAGTCCGTTACGGTCGACAACATAACCCAAATACTTTAACTCATTCCGGCAAAAATGACATTTGCCCTTGCCAAGAGTTAATCCAGCAGATACCAAACGTTTATGCACCTCTTCGAGGATCTCGAGGTGTTTCTCGAAGGTCTGAGTGACTACGATGATGTCATTAAGATAGACAAACACATGGGGTTCCAAATCTGCACCAATAACACGGTCAATAAACCTCTGCCACGTGGCAGGTGCGTTCTGCAACCCAAAGGGCATACGACAAAATTGAAATAATCCTCGATTCGGGACGGTAAAAACGGTATATTGACGAGACTCTTTGTCAACGGGTATTTGCCAATAAGCAGGTTTGATATCCAGTGATGTCAGATACTTTGCGTCACGCAGTTTGTCTAAAGTGGCAGAAACATAAGGTAGGGGGTATGCATCTTTGGTGGTAACCTGATTGAGTTTACGGAAGTCTACGCAAAATCGAACTGTACCATCTTTTTTTGGCACTAGGAGTATTGGAGATGACCACACAGAATTAGAACGTTCCACGATTCCTAATTCTATCATCTTATCTAACTCTTGATTGACAAGGGTCTCTCTTGCAGGTGAGATGGGATAATAGCGTTGTTTAATAGCAGCGCTTTCTGTTTTGATGACGTGCTCAACCAGGTTGGTGCACCCCAATTTTGTTCCGTCGATATTTTGAAACAATTTTGAAACGGTGGCATCAAGTTGACATTGTTGAGAGTAGTCAAGGTCAGAGCGTGCAGTGACATGTTCTACAGAACAGATGGCTTCGCTACGAAAACTCCATTCACCGGATCTTAAGTCGGGAACAATCTCCATAACTCGCCAAAAATTCGCACCTAAGATTAAACTGTGTGGAAGGTCAGGTACAACAAGAATGTCGATAATTTTTACTCGATCTCTTAATCTAACAAGGGTAGTAATACTTCCAGGACTCAAACAGGGTTGTCCATTGGCAACAGTGCAAGTTGTCTGATGTTTGGCAAAAGGAAGTCCGAACGTTTTAAGAATTTCCCATCCAGGTCCACCGATTATTGTGCAGGAAGCACCTGAATCTAAAAGTCCTAAAAACTTAGTATCGAAAATTGTGACCTCTAGATAAGGACGTTCGTCACCTTGGGCACTGGCCAAAACAAAGTCAAGACAGGTTTGTATATGTTGAGGAGTGGTCGGTTTAGATAAACGGAAGCATCGCACTAGACGACCTCCTAGTGTGTGGTTGAAAAGTTTTTTGAACATTTCGGGCAAGTTTTGGTGGTTTCATTAGGCTTGCCACAACGAAAACAATGCTTTTGTATCAGGATTGTACAATCACGAGAATAGTCTCCCTCCTTTCTACAATTCCAGCACCTTTTGTTTCGATTCGCTGGTTGCTTGGGACCTGGGGCAACCGTACTGCACTCGGCAAGACTGAAAGAGCTAGTGCCGACGTAAGCTAAAGAATGTACACGACGTGGAGGTGGTACATAAGATTCGACTGCGGATTTACTCGCTTCTAATTGTCTACCTAACTTCAATAATAATTGCTCAATAGAAACAATTTTTACCAATCCTAGCTGGTTTTGATAAAAAGGGGCAAGATTCTTTACAAGGATTTTAATCTGGACAGACTCCGGTACGTCAGCGTTCAATCGATTAAAAAGGTTTGTCATAACCGAAACATAAATACCGATAGATTCATCCGGACCCTGTGTACGGCGCTTTATTTCGTCAAAAAGTTTTTCATCAAAATCTGGGGCCTGGAATTCCTCCCGTAGAAGACGAACTAAATCGTTCCATGTTCGACAGCGACGCCTATTTGCACGAAACCAGATGAGAGCTTTGCCGCGAAACAGATCAGACGCAGACGTCAGCAAAGTTGCTTCAGAGACGTTACGAAAAATGTAAAGTTCATCCACTCTTTCTAGAAAAGCATTAAGCGACATGATTTTATTATCACCGGAATAAAACAAATTCCATTTTGAAACCGGGACGGTTTAACGTCGAACTGTCTCACAGGGGTATTCTCGAAAGTTGACAACTGTTTAGGGGTCCTATCTTTTTGATTCGTTTAAAGAAATAAAGTGCTCGGAGCTTGAGCCGCAACTACTGATTGAACAGATTCGACATCGTCATCATCCGTTACGTCATTGTCATTATTCGTCTCGTCCTCGTCTTGAAAGTTCAATAAAGAAATGTCATTGACGATTGCGTTTTCATTCGACGGAGGTGAATCAACAATTTCAGCCGCATTAACTCTAGGCGCATTAGCTTTTGTTTTAAATTGCGCGCTCAATTTATCAAGTTCGGTTTGAATTTGATTGCTTGCCTCGATTTCGGATTCCGAAACAGCTAGACATCTCTGGGCACGGGACAAGGAATGAGCGAGCTTTGAAGAAGCCTTTTCATAAAAATATTTAGTCGATGTTTGCGACAAGGTTTCGACCAACGCACGAATTTCAATCACTTTGGCTTGTAAAGCTATGAGGTCATCGACAGCTGGCACTTGATAAGCCACAGGCGTGTGGCGTGACTCTTTTTCTGCATGCAAAAGGTCTTTCAGAATTTCGGCCTTTTGAGCCGCCGTGCCATCGTCACTGACTCCGCGAACAAGCAATTCATATGAAAGTTCGTCGCCGCTTAACCTATCAGAGCGCAATCTGAAATCCATAATGTTTTGTTTCTACCTTCACGCACCAGCTAAAGTGAGTTTTCAAACAAAGGCCCCATTTTGGGCGCCAAAATCTTGTCACCAAATTTTGAAATTTAATTTACTTGCCTCTACTTACCACGGTTCGGATGACAAGCTTCTGCCGATGCTACGATCAGCTGAGCCCCAGCTAGCAACAGTGAAGAAAGGGGCGGGTTAACTAAAGTTGGTAAACTTATTAAGGGCGCCAGAAGACAATTGATCAGCTAAACGCAAATCGATCAGTCGACGTCTCCAATCGACCAAATCGTGCAGAAAATGAATCAATAATAAATCAGAGGCGAGACTTTACCTACTCACTGGTGTGCGTGAATGTAGAAATTAAAATCGTAACTAAAATTAACACAATTTATCACACACTTAAATAAACACTTTACACTCTTAATAAACAATTACAATTGGCTGCTTACTTTAGGCTTAAATTAACTACGGTAAGCGCAGCGCAATACGTAATTCGTAATTCGTACTCGCGGTTTACTACTCACGAGCCAAGAGTAAAATTTAAAGCCGATCGGTCCGCGAAACGTCAGATTAAATTGAAAACCTAACCTTGAAACAGTGTGTCCAATCGTACGTCAAAATCAGCGGTGCCGACCGAAGCGCAGAGGCCGGTGGGTAGTTACAACGCCCTCCATCAACCGCAGGGAGCGTCGACAAACTGGTCTAAACTGGACCCGCTCAGATCGTCAAGATGGCTGATCAGGTTTTCTCGATCGCGTCTCGCGCGACTACGGGGCAGGAGCACCCCCGGAGAACTAGGCCAAAAGTCGGGTCTAATAGCCTGCGCTAGAAAACTGCGCCCAAATAGAAAAAGCCTGAATGTAAAGGGAAAAGGTTTCGTTAGCAGCCATTTTGATACACTCGCCATTGCACTTTTTTACATTACCTGGGACTGATTCGTTCCCGGGCTTCGAATTGGAGTCAAACTGAGGTCCAAATGTGTTCGAAGGTATTACGTGATCTACGGGCACAGCCGCAATTGAGTTATTCCTCACAGAGAGCGAAAACTACGATAATTTCACAACACACAAGTTACGTCCGACTTGTAACACACTTCGAACAAGAAAGGCCTTCATCAAGGCGAATTTGTGGCAAGTGAAGGTTGCTAGGATACCAAACCGAAAACCAGTCACGTGGTGTGCCACTCGAATAAACGTTGAGTAGTAGAGAGAAGGAATGTAGGGTTACCAACTGTGTTAAAACGCAGTTGAAGGATGTTGTATCGCCACGATATTGTGGCGAGAGATTTGAATGTAACAACCCCCTCTTTAACAGAGAGGAAGTTTTTCATGAAAGGAAAAATTTCAGAAACTTGGGCAAGTTGGAAGAGCCTTCACGTGATCCAGCACGCCTGGTAATCCCACAATACACGCAAATTGCGAATAAACATCTCCCAGCCGTCAAGGATACCAAACCGAAAACCAGTCACGTGGTGTGCCATTCGAATAAACGTTGAGTAGTAGAGAGAAGGGATGTAAGGTTACCAACTGTGTTAAAACGCAGTTGAAGGATGTTGTATCGCCACGATATTGTGGCGCGAGATTTGCATGTAACAACTTATCAGGGTCGGCATTAGGAGTTTTGCCACCCTATGCAAAAACTTTTTAGGCGTCCTCACAAACAAATGAATCATTTACTTACAAAGTTTCTGTATCGTAAATTTGAAATCATAAAACCTTCTGTTATCTAACAATTGTCCAACAATGTTTTGGTTTAAAACTCATTGTGATGTTCACGATTACATGTTTTGATAGTGCATATTTTTATGTTATTTTAAGTTTTGAAGTTTGAGAATTGGTGAACAATATTATTTGTATTTATGATTTTGATATATTAATTGTAATTTAGTTCGTGATTCATCATATATCAATTAAGTTTTGTATATACCGGGTGTCCGGTAAAGAATGGGCCATACTTCAAGGGTGTCTTCTTTGGGTCAAAACAAATCGATGCAGACCAATTTATCTTAGTACAATTTTGCTTCATTAAAAAGTTATGGCCTTTCAAAGATAATTTTTTTATTTCAATATTTTAGCAAAACTCGTTCATTCTTGGAAATATTTAATTGTAATTTGATATTTAAAGGTTTCTTGTACTGCTGAATCTGAATATCTTCCTATTTTTAACGTAAAATATAGGGGGCGCTCTCGATATCCTGATATTCCTTTGTTTATTGCTGTACTTTTTTTTTACGTGAATATTTTTAAAATTATATTCATTTTCTTGAAAGAACTTTTAATTTACTTTAAAAAAGGTATACTTGTTACAGGTCGCTAAAGTACACCAGTTTTGAGAAAAATGGCTTTGAATATGATAATGCTGAATATTACTGTTTTAGGTCTACGTTGAATCAGGCACATAGACCCGTATTTCAGTTACAGTTTAACTTTAATCTTCACTTTATTTCCATGGGAACAACTGTTTTTATAATTTTTACTATGGGAGTAATCTGGAGTTGAAAGTTAAACTATGAGTGAAATACGCGGCCATAGCAAACATAATAAGAATTTTTTACGTAATGTATCGTTGCTTTAAATGTGGAATTGTAATTTTTTTTCAATTTTAAGTAAATTACGAAGTAGTGCAACTTTAGGTAATTGTCTTTTCATCCTGAAGTAGCGTTACTGGTGTAGTAAGTATTCAACATTTTCACATTCAAAGCCATTTTTCTCAAAACTGGTGTACTTTAGCGACATGTGACAAGTATGCCTTTTTTAAAGTAAATTAAATGTCGTTTCAAGAAAACGAAACATATTTTAAAAATATTCACGTAAGAAAAAGTACGACAGTGAACAAGAGAATGTCGGGGTCCCTAGAGCGCCCTCTATACGTTACGTTAAAAATAAGCAGATATTCAGATTTAGCAGTACAAGAAACCTCTAAATACCAAATTACAATTAAATGTCTCCAAAAATGAGCGAGTTTTGCTAAAATATTGATATAAAAAAATTATCTTTGAAAGGCCATAACTTTTTAATGAAGCAAAATTGTACTAAGATAAATTGATCTAAATCGATTTATTTTGATCCAAAGAAGCCACCCTTGAAGTATGGCCCATTCTTTACCGGACACCCAGTATAAAAAAAAATTATTAAAAATTAACCCATTAGTTTGGTGTAAAAGAAAAACCGTAAGGAACTAAATTAATAGTCATTAATTATAAATTATTATTAATGATTTAAATAAACAATTTAGTACTTTCTTTTGTAAATAATAACAATAATTACGTCTTTAATTATTTTCAGCTGTTTTGTGATATACCTATTGCGGTGATATTTAATCATCATATAAATAAATTGTAAATAAAATTAAAGAAACATTTGAAAAAGAGAATTGCAAAGTAGCATGTTTATAATTTTCAAAATTAGTAAACACAAGCAAACTCGTACAAGTAAAATTAAAGCATGCAAAAGAACCGAGGGTGAAAGTTAAGTTGAGCGCAACTCCAGACGACATCCAGGGGCTGGTAGACGAGATCCAGAAGTTCTTATGGGAGGAGTTTTGCGAACCAGACTTCCCGCAGGAAGAGGGTTTGGTGTAACCTTCAGGATGGGCGTCGGGTGCGGTTGAATACAGCCAAAGTGCAAGACGTTCAGGTGGATTACGGACATCTGTTGGAAGAGCACCTGAAAACATAAACTGATTAGAGATGTGTTAAGTGAAAGATTAAAAAGAAAGGCTTGTTAAGTTTTGAAAAGTGCGGTGCGCCAAGAGTTAATTTTCAGTTGAAATTTGGAAAAATGTTTTGAAATTGTTAGGTTAGGAATTTTTGTTATGTTAATTTTAAGATTTACAGCGAAGAATACTTACGTTGGAGAATGTCGTAGGCAGTAAGAAAATGTTTAGTAAAAATTAAGATGATAAAGTTTGTATGAAAAATAAGTAAGATTCTTCCAAATTTTCATAACGCGTAATTGTAAACACATGATAGGCAGTCAGGCCAACGTAAGTATATAAGCAGTTTTAAACAAGGGCCGGTAACTCAAAATTTCGTTACCAGAATTTATAACGCGACGCAAGCACAGTTGCTTTTAAACTTGTCCGGACAGGATTGAAACAAGTTAGTGGGGAATAGAGTTTTTCGCGCCGGAGAATGAATTTAATTACTGCTTGAACTCGGCGGAGTTTCTGAGAACAAACTTTATTTAAATTTCTTTGAAAAACTTCACTAAACTTTATTCAAATGTTTCGTTTTACTATAAATACAACTTATTTAAAACAATAGAACATCTTTTTAATTTATAAAATCCTTAATTATTTAACAAAAATATAAAAATAAAGATACACTTTAAATCGACAAAATAATTTACTTTGGCTTGAATGCAATTTCGCCAATAGCCAACTTATTTAAACAAAACAAGCAAGAGGATAAACAGAAATATTTTAAATCAAAGGGAAAGCAAAAGAGTGCAAACAAGATTGACTTTCTATTAAACGAGAGCATTGGTTTGTTTCAACCAAAGGAGAAATTGATTTCTAGTTGCGCAAGCTCAGGAAATCAATTTGAAGTTTGGAAACAGATCAAAGGCGATCACATAAAAAAAATTAATTAATAAAGTAAATCAAAAAATTTTGAAATTAAGAAAAGGAAAATTTACCGGGTTTTAAAACAAAACAAAAAAAATTCGTAACTATTCTTTTAAATATAATTCTTATTAATACTCTATTAAATATAAGCACCCAAGCCTTGTAAAGAAGAGCAACAATTAAGGAGAATTGAGCTAGTACAGGCACAGATAATTGTTGGATTGCTCGTACGAATAAAACCAAGAAATAACCCGGACCGAGCACAAGCAACACGGCTGTATGTAAACAAATGGCTTTTACAGGCGACCATACATAGCAACCAACGTAGAGGGCAACTGTTTAAATAACGCACAATTATTATGGTAACCAACGTAGAGGGCAATTGTTTAAATAACGCACAATTATTTATATGGCGACCAACGTTGCTCTGTATTTTGGAGTGTAGGGAAAACACACTCTTGCTAAAGGTTTTATTTATTAATCCTTAACACCGCCACGTTGTTACAGTTACTTTCTTCGAATATGCTTCTCTCTAACATGCAGGGTTGCCAACTGCCACTTATATCTAAAACCGCATTTACACTTGGATACCGCATCTCCCCGCCCTAAATTGTAAACCCTGTCCCTGTAAAAAGTTTAGTTATTTAGTTTCAAAGGATGAATGACCTTTATTATACGCGATCTGATTTTGAAGTAAACAACTAACGTGTGTTTAATGAAACAGCGCGGATAAAGGAAGGTCACTTGTAACGATCCTTTGCTGATAGAAGAAATGAAAGTGGAGATAGAAATTGTTCTTCTATGAAGTAGCAACCAAGGATCCCTGGTAAAAGAAATCCAAATGAAACAATTCATTCACAACCACTCAAGAAAGTTATTTGTTTTAAATGTCGGTTACCTGGATATTACGCGAATGAATGTCCACTCGCAACTCAAATTGAATATTATTGATGTGGACAACCTGGTCATTTTGCAAAAAGATGCGCTTCACTAAGAAAACTTCAAGTTCCAATTAGAAGTGGTACGAGAAAACCATAGGAAGTTAAGAAACAGACTTTGAGAGATAATTAAAAATCCCAGAGTCCTCTGCCTATGCCCAAGAATAGAGAACAAAAATTAAGAAGCGTGAATATAGAATACCAACAACGTGTAAAGAAGTGATTGATGACGATGAAGGTGATGGTGTTATATCGGCTCCAGTGAATGGCCGAGAGGCCGTGTTATTAGTAGACAAAGGTGCCTCAGTTTCAATTATGAAAGAAAAATTCGTCAAAAGAATCAGAGCAAAAATTATTCCTAGAACCAGATCAATACTACGAGGAATTTCAGGTCAAGAATTGTCTAGTCTCGGAGAGATCTTAGGAAAACTCCGTATAGGTAACCCTTTCGTGATATTCTTTGATGCAATAGCCATTACTACAGATGGACTATTGGGACGTGATTTCTTTCATAAAAGTATTGGAAAAGAATGAATTGAATTAAATTTCGAGAAGGAGGTGTAAAACTCAGATTAGTCACTTATTCAAGCTTCGTGAGGAGAAACAAGTAAAGGGGCATAAGAGGAAAATTAACAAGAAACTGGAAGAAATTTCCAAAGTAACGAGGAAAACACAAAAAGTAGAGAAATTGAAAAGAGATACAGGGAACCTAAAAACATAAGGAGTTAAGGAATTCAAGAAGTAAACAAGATTTTGATGTCATCGGGAATCAAACTTCAAAGTTGAATAAAAGTTTTGAGATTACACAAGTTAGTGGAGATGTGTTTGATGTTCCAATAGATTACTGCTTAGCCCACTGTATCGCTGAAGATTTTAAAATGGGACGTGGAGTAGCGATACAATTTAGGAGACGGTGTAATCAAGTAGAAAAATTAAAGAGGCAACATATCAGGACGGGTGATGTCGCTGTGTTGTCAAGACCCGAGGTTGGCAGGAAATTTATTTATTATTGGATAACCAAGGAGAAAAGTTGTTATCAAAGATCCACCTTAGACTCATTAAAGCAAGCGCTGGAGAAGCTGAAAACACAATGCTTGTGTCTAACAGGATTCAGCGTTTCAGCAATGTGACTTCAAGCGCCAAATGACTTGTTGCAAACGTATTAGACGGTTTAAGTGAACGCTGACGTCACTCTAACCTGATCAGATTAATCTGAAGTTTCAATAAATGCGGATTTCAAAAATAGCAAGTTTACCAGAAATAAAATGATCAGCTGCAACTAATTTTCAGTACCTGCACGTATAAAAGACCTGCGATACTAAACAACACTCTGGTATAAAACGTATTTAAAAATATAACCTACAAATTTGTTCCTCGAAAGCGCTTTAAAAGCAGTCAGCGAAAAATATTTGGCTGTAATTTTCTGCAGCCGCTTTATGCAGTCGCTGTATGCAGCGCTGTCGTCTAACGTCAACGCTGTAAAAAAACACGCAGCCGCTTCAAAGGCTGGATTCTGTTAGACACAAGCATTGTCTAAGTAACAAGGTTAGAAAACTTTGCAATGCCAAAGTTAGGGCGTTGATTTCATCGACTTTATTGGAGCAAAGTAAAGAAAATTATTGAAGGCGTGTTCAGTGGAACAGAAATGGAAATTGTTATTATTAGGATACCAAGAACTTTGAGGGCCGTGTGCTAGAACCAGTTTGCGGCGTAACTGTATGCTACGTAAATGTATGGTATAGGCAAAATACATGAATAACATTCAGGTACCGGCACGGAAGTAGGTAACATACTGTTACCAGTGTTTCGAACACGCGGGCCTGAGAGTAGTCCAAGACAAAAGATTAGATCGAAGCGAGTACCTGTCGGACTTATCCATGCGAGAACCTACTGAGAGAGGCATAAGACACCTTAGTTCTTCAAGAAATCCAGAGACCCCAAACAAGAAGTGCTGGTCCAGTAGAAGAACATCCATGGGTGATGTCGAGGCGTTTGCCGAGATTCAAGTTCGGAAGAAGCCGAGTAATTTCCTTTCCAATTTAAGTGCTTATTTATAAGTACAGCACAATTCTATTTTTTTTTTCAAACGACGTTTCTACCAATTATCTGTACGACATTTCGAAATCCTTCAAACTTCCTAAGAAACCTTTTATCCTTTAATTCCTCTCTGTTCTTACCTTTGATGGCATATTTCACATATTCAACCTATGACCTAACAATACGTTGATAAAAGGTCAATAAAAAGTCAAGGAGATGCCGAATCCATAAATGTTGGAACCAGACAAGGATGGAAAGGGTCCATGTCAACCCAAAGTACAGTTCGACCTAGAGAAAAGTCAATCCAAGATGTCTTCAAACTCAGTATCTTTGTTGGCACGGATCTAACCAAGGCTGGAGAAGTCAAGAGCACCGGTTCCAAATCAAACAGACAGCGGATCCATGACAAAGCTAGGCCGAGGTCGAGCGACTCCCTAGTCACACCAATGAGAGACATGCCAATTCGAGAATGGATGGTGTGACGTGATATCTGACTTACATGTAGTGCGGGAGTGAAAAGGGCGATTATTTCGAAATAAGTGATCAAGTGATTCTTGAAAGTTCTTAGATATTAAGACAGATGTTGTCTCCTGCAAGGTAGAAATCTCTGAGTTTGACTTTTACAACTTGTATGAGGCATCATCAAACTATGTATTTAGTATTTACAGTTGGTTCTTGTCCGATGAAATTTGTATCACAAAATCTTTTAAGCGGACACTAAATCGCGCGCTATACACTTAACGTTTAGCAGTCGTTCGACAGCTTTGACTGCGAAACGTTAAGTGTATAGTGCGCGATTTAGTGTCCGCTTAAAAGATTTTGTGATATGTATTTAGTGTTTAATTTAGGAAAAGAGTTGCCTAAATCATCAACTCTTTTTAAGTAAGAGAGAAGGGATCTAGGAAATCGGCAATTTCATAAACCATTAAGCTCAGTACGTAAGTTGAATTCGATACAACGTCGCCTAAAGCGATCGCAAAAAAATTCACCCACATAAAAATTTAAGTATACAAACGACTAGCTTTATCAAAGGCTTTGCCGTCATGACTAAGGAACTCAGAACCGGGGATCGGAATATCCGCTTTAATACGGTATAAAAAGGAATGGAGTTTTACGATATATATCACGTATCCAGCAGCCCTGTGATCGTATACACTGTAAAAAATTTCATGGTAAATTTACCTGAGTAATCATTGGTTATTTGTGGCCAGCAGTAATCATGGTAAAAATATTGTAAAAATAGATGTAGGTTTACCATGAAACGGTAAAAATATATGTAAATTTACTATTTCATGGTAAACTTACATGTATTTTTACAGTATTTTTACCATGTTTATTGCTGGCCACAAATAACCAATGATTATTCAGGTAAATTTACCATGAAATTTTTACAGTGTACATCGCTCGCAGACTCCGAAGGCGAAATTAACATTCACAGAATGTCTTAGTGTGTGAACAAACTCCGAAAATCCGTCCGTCTTTCCATGGTTAAAGTGAGAAAAACATTAATTTAATTGCCAATTTGTTATGTTATTAAACGTAATTTTCGTCAATCCCGAAATATATACCACGTGTCCACCGAGTGTGGTTTTCTTTTCTGGTGTCTAAACTATTTAATATGGAAAAAAAATTTCAAACGCTATCATCCACTAATAAAAAAACTCTATACACTACATTTATTTGCAATTACACAGGGTGCCAGCAAGTACCTTTAATATTTCAAATGGAATGCCCTATATATTATTACGAATTTTGATAGATTTATCAATTTGGAAAATATTTTACTAACATACCTCTATACCTAAACCTAGTATTTGCCGAGATAAATGCCGTCAACGAAGAAACATCTTAAATGCAGGCCCTTATTAAATTGCGTTTAACTTAAGCAAGTTAATGGAAGAGTCTTCATTACCAGTTATTAGCGTGTAATTACACATGCTTTAAGCTAAGTAACACTATATTAAACAAACCTGAAGACTACGCAAATTGTTGATGGCTGGCAGTTCTTCCTGCTGAATTTAGAAGTGAAATATTTCAAGTTTTTCTTATAGAACCCCCTATACTTATAATCATAGAGAGATGTAGAATTAAATTTGCTACCTTTTTCCCAAACAAAGTCCTATACCTAAAACCTACAGTTTATGAGATAATTTTTGTTTTCATTTTACTTCATGATTTTTGTCATTTTTAGGTTGCTGTGAATATCAACAAAATTGCCTTTTGGCTTCTAAAATTTGTCTTCAACGATTTCCTTTTAGAATTCAGCCATATGCAAAGACTTTTCGTAAATTAAAGGAAAGATTTGAAAGAAGAGGCAGTGTTGCAAATGTTATTTCTAATAATATTAACTAACGTTTGCAACACTGCCTATTCTTTCAAATCTCTCGTTTAATTTACGAAAAGTCTTTGCATATGGTTGTCTTCTATCAGGAAATCGTTGAATATAAATTTTAGAAACCAAATGGCAAGATTGTTGACATTCATAGCACCCTAGAAACGACAAAAATCATGAAGCAAAATGAAAATCAGAATTATCTCACAAATCGTAGGTTTTAGGTATAGGACTTTGTTTGGGAAAAAGGTAGCAAATTTAATTCTACATCAATGAATGAAATTGAAATTAAACAGGCTTATATACACAACAAAATACAAGGTTTCTATAAATGATTCTAACATCACATTACCTCTGATAAACAAATGAACATGTGCCACTAACCACCGATACTGAACACAGTCATTGGTAACGTCATCGGTTTTAATTCTTAAATAATAAAACATCTTTTTCAGAAGCTTATTTGGTGCAACATCATCAATTTAAGGAATAAGTTGTAAACTCAAATCGAAACATTTCATACTGGTGTTGTGTTTTAGCAATAATGGTTTATTTAAAAGTTTCAAGTTTATGACCGTGTTGACACTGACATTTCTCAGATAGTAAAATACACATTCAAAAGGAGGTGAAATATCCAACGCAATATTCAATGCCTACTTTGATGTTAGAATCATTTATAGAAACGCTGTATAATGAATGCACAAAGTGACGTAAACATACAAAACATAAAAGATAACATTTTAAACGGGACACAATTAAAAAGTTATGATTTATTTTTTTTCCTACACTAGTAGAAAATTCAATTTTACCGGCTCATCAGAGAGGAGAAAGCAAACGTTTCCACGGCTAGCCCGGCAAAATGAACATAAATGCCTAGGTGGCGCGACAATAATTTCTGGAATGCGTTCTCATCGACATAAAAAAATTAACAAACGTAAGTTTTTTTATTTAATTCCACTGGTATTTGGTTTTAAAAAGGATTAAAATTATCAAGAAAAAAAAACTCGGCAGCGGTGGGATTCGAACCCATGCCTCCGAAGAGACTGGTGCGTATTAAACCACCATCTTGACTGCTCGGCCATGCTAGTACCGTATGATTTTTAATTGAACGATATTTTGTTAGTGGTGTTAACCAAAACGTACGTATGAGTTAATTTAAGCTGTATGTTTTCCTCTTCACGGCCTCCCTTTATCTAAAATTTTAAAAATCATATGGTACATAGAACACCGTGTTTTAAAACATCTATAATAATTTTAATGGTAACTCAATTTTAATATTTTTACTTCGTTTATGTGATATTAAAATTAATTATAATGTTGTGTAAGAAAAAAAAAATGTGTAAACCATGGCGGTAAAGCAGTTTTCGAGGTCTCGAACAAACAAACAAGCACTTTACCGTCTCGGTCTACAATATACTATTTCTTTCGCCCACTTTTACCCCAATGACCATATTAAATATAAAGTGCTAAAAGATAAAAGATCATCAGTGTTAAACAATATATTGACTAAAGACGTCATCTAGTCGACACTTACCACCGTTATTGAAGTGGTATCACTGATCATTTTCAAGGGGATCAAACTAAGACGATCCTGGAGGGATGATGAAGAACAGGACAAGGATCTATGCTAAATCAGACGTCGTTTTCACAAATCAAAAACGCGGCATTTCTTCCATTGATTTATAAATCGTTAGATTTACATTTATAAATTAGACGACGTTTAGCAACACTGCAAAAATACATCAGTTTTATTGTTGTCAAGAATGACTAGAGATACAATGAATAAAAAAAGTAATTAGAGAAAGGTGTCGAGTATATGTACATAAGTACACTGAATTGAAGAGTATTCTTCTCCAATTTATAATCTCGTAAGTATTCGTATGCTTTAAGGTATAACAATTAACTGGTTAAGTCTACAACGCTGGTGTCTTGCCCGATCGTTTGAACTCCTTTCCTAATTTCTGTTTTCTGATTTGTTACAGAAAGAAGAATGTTATCGAAAATGAAAAGTCTGGTGCGGATCGTTAAAAAAAGACTGAAGCATGGACTGAGATAACCCACAACATATTTTTGTGATCTCCAATACAATTTTAAAAAGCACCAGTGACAGTGACAGTTACCAGAAGTTGGGATCAAGAATCAATTTGACTTATTGCGGTTACTCATGGGACTTAAGTACGCCATAGTCAAAATTATGTAAAATTTCCATCACAGTTTATTTACGAAACTGAAACCGCTTTCTAAAATCTACGTCAGCGTAAAGTTTAAGTGGATCGGTTATAACTCTAATAACCGTTAACCTCCTGAGAACTTCTACTTCATCAGAAGATTAAAAAGTTGATTATTATGCTCATTTTTCGTCTTCTTCTTACAAGTCAAGTGATGTGTATAGAATTTGTTACTCCAGATTTAGGTATTGAAAACAGAACTTATGTACCTTAATAACTAATCTTCACTCTTGGTAGATAATAAATTTATAAATGTAATTATATTTACAAAAAAAATGTTTTTAATAATCAATGTACAGGGTCCGGCAGTGAAACTTGACGTTTTTAGTTTGAGTGTCATCCAAGGTAGGAGCGAAAAATTGGGAAGAAAACGGTGTAAATCGATTTCACAAGTGTGGAAGTTTTGTTATTCATGAAGCAGTGGGGCCATGAGAATCGCGCTTTCGTCATAGAGACGTATTTAAAAAATGGCGATTCCTTTACGATCACATAACGAAAGTTCCGCCAGCTTTTCAATATTCCTCCCCACGGAAGGATTCACACACGGAATGCGATATTGTTGTGAGTGCAAAACTTTTGCACTACGTCTTCAGCTATGCCAAGAGAGGGATGGGTCTGTTCGAACCTTCAGAACCCCGGAAAACATTGAAGCCGTGCGTAATGTGATGGAACAAAGTCCCCGTCGATCTAATATTTTTCACACGTGATGGTTTTTTAACAATTTTTTATATTAAAAATTTCCGGACATCTTTTGTCTTTAAAAAAAAGGAATATATTCTCTGTCGAAAATTGTTTGTGTTATCTCCTCTCAAAAAGTGTCAGGTTTGACTGCCGGGCACTGTATATTGAATTAATTTTATAATACATTTTAGTTAAAGTTGTTATGTGATTTTATTCCGGAAAGTTCAGATAAATCACTCATACAAGTACAATTTAGAAACATTTATTTGACATTAATGAAATGTGCTAAATGAAACTTTGTGAATAGGAAAAGCAGCTAAATCATCCGTTTAGCCTCCATTAGGGCCCCGTTTAATTTGTTAACAAATCAGACCTAAATGGACAATTTATAAATCATTACCAAATACTAAACGGAGTATTTAAAGTAAATGATGCTTTGTGAATACGACCAATAGTGCCAATAGTGTTTTGCATATAATCTAACGTGACATGACGTAAAGTGACATTTCGAATCGGTCTAACTCAAGACCTGTTGAAAATCTTTGTCCAGTGGCAGATAGTAAAAGAGTAAAAATTGAAATATGCCGAGAAGAAGATTCTGTTGTAAACTTTTTTATTAATAGTGTTTACATCTGTATTACTTCATTTTTTTATTTCATTGCTAACTACAATTAATATCTTAACACTCCCACTTTAATTGTTAGTGATATCTTCAATGTTGGCATAAATCTCTCATTCCTAACAGCCATCTAAGTTTGTTAAACTTGACCGGTGTTAATATTTTTGTAAATATGTCAGCAATTTGTTTCTCAGTTCCTACATACTTGATGTCCATTAAGCCTTCTCGATATTTTTCCCTAATGAAGTGATACTTTATTTCAATATGCTTTGTACGTCTGTGAAACTCAGAATTTTTAATCAACCGTATTGCACTTTGATTATCAATGTACAAAGTTGGTTTCTCTTCACATTTGCATAACTCCTTCAATAGACGTTGAAGCCATATCAATTCCATGACTGTAGTACAAGCAGCAACATATTCCGCTTCAGTAGTTGACAGCGACACCGATGTTTGTCTTCTAGAGCACCAACTTATGGCACTTGATCCAAACATGAATACGTATCCTGTAGTTGATTTCCTACTATCAGCATCACCTGCAAAATCTGCATCACTGTATCCATGAAAATTAGCTTCATTATTACATTGAAATAAAATTCCATAGTTCAAAGTTCCATTTAAATACTTGAAAATCCTTTTCACTGCTTTCCAATGAACTTGTAATGGATTTTCTAGAAAACGACTTGCTGCATTTACGGCAAACGTTATATCTGGCCTTGTAGCTACATTTAAATACATTAAACTTCCTACAGCTTCTCTGTAAGGCACCTTTTCCTTTCTTATTTCAGGATGTAGATTTCTACATAATATTTGATCTGCAGGAGTTGATACTTGTTTGGATTCTAACATCTGAAACTTGCTTAAAATTCTTTTAGTAAAGCCGGACTGATGTAAAAATATTGAACCGTCTAATACTTGTACAATTTCAAGTCCAAGAAAATTGTTTAAATAACGATGTTTAATTTCAAACTCATTGTGCAAATAAACTAGTAAATCATCAATATCATTTTGTTTCTGTGCAGCAATAATTCCATTTTGACAACTGTCAGATATTCAACCAATTTTTCTTTTACTTCGCTTTTGTTACGCAAAAAGTAGACATGTCTAAAACTTGAAAAATCATCTTTAAATAAGAGAAAATAATACGAACCTCCAAGTGAGACATTTTGCATAGGACCACACAAATCTGCATGTATCAATTGACCACATTTTTCTGTTTTTGTCAAACTAGAATGAAAGGGTTGGCGGTGTTGCTTTCCATATATGCATGCTTCACAAAATATGTTTTTATTCAAATCTGGTACATTCACGTTCAAATTTTGTAGAACTTTTCTTACATGACTAACATTCTGATGACCTAAGCGTTCATGCCAAAGTTGCAGTGATTCCTTAACAACGACATTCGTTTCAGATTTTCCTTCAGGTAAAATAACTTTAAACAGAAGTTGATATAAACGCTTGTTTCGTACTCCCACTGCTACAATACGACCATTACTTTTAATATAACATTTCTTCTCATCAGAATATAATGTATATCCTTTATCCAAAGCTGTACCAGTTGAAAACAGATTCAATTTAATTTCCGGAACGAACAATACATTTTTTTAAAAGTTTCTCCGTCCATTTACCTTCTGCAAATGCCCAAAATCTTATGTCACCTTTACCATGAGCACTTATTTTTGACCCATTTCCAATTCTGACAGGTATCGGACTGTCAAAGGGAACATAATTATCAAACCACTCGGACCTTTTCGACATATGATCGCTGGCTCCTGAATCCCTAAACCACATATCCTCTTCATGATCTTCAGCTAACATGGCGTCCAAAATAAAAGCTTCTTTTTCTGAAGTTGAAGCATGAATATTGGTATTTCCTCTATCTTCTCCATTTTCTTCTTTCTGTTTCCTATTTCTACATTCTCTTTTCCAATGACCTGGTTTATTACAATAAAAGCATTTTCCTGGTTTCTTATTTTTGTACTTGTTGAAAATTTTCTTGTTTTCTTCTTGCTTTCTTCCTGTCTTCATCGTCCAAGCATTTACTGATTCTTCATTTTTAACTTGACCACTAATTCGTGCCTCTTCTATTAATAACCTTGTTGTGAGATCACTAATATTTTTCTTCTCCTCTGGCATTGATTCCCACGCACTATGAAAATGATTATAACTCGCCGGTAAGGTCATTAAAATTTTTGTTACAGTCATTTTCTATTGCTTTTCCTCTTTTGTCAATTGTGTTTCAATATGTGTCTAATGGTTTTCCAATGATTTTACACTAGTAGGCTTGTTTTCTCAATGAATTTCCTTTTGTGTCAAATGTGTTTCCGTATTTGTCACTTGACTTTCACAAACGTTTTACATACTTAAATATTTTTCATATTGATATGGATAATAATCAGAACAATGGTCACAGGAGAAGAAACGCCAAAATAAGCAACGAAGTACGCATTTTAATCATTAACTCTTTGAATAATGGTTCCACGGTGAAAAATGTGGCACAACAATTTTCAGTTTTAGAGAACTAATAATGTTGCGAAAGTAAGTGCTGGACATCGACAACCAATATTATCTTTGGCTCAAAAAGAACAAATTTGCGACTGGGTTGATGTAGACTGCTCCTTGACTCTGCGCCAGTTGAAGGAAAAATGTTTAAACGAATGGCCACTTCTTCAACAAATATCAGTGTCTACGATTGATAGAGCTCTTAGGAAATTTCACTACTCTTTTAAAAGAACATCATTTGTTCCTGAAAGAAGAAATACACCTGAAATAATTCAAACTCGTTTTGATTACGCCGTGCAGTACAATAGAATTATGCTGGAAAGAGAAAAAATTTACTTTATTGATGAGTACGGCATTCAAGTAAACTCGAGAGTTTCCTACGGAAGGTCCATGAAAAATACCCGAACGTCAAAAATAAAAGCCCAGTTAAGAGGACGCAATTATTCTGTTGCTGCTGCCATGAACACAAATTCCTTGTATGTGTTTCAAATTCAAGATATGCCCTACAATGCAGTTCACTTTTCTGAATTTCTCACAACGTTAATTAACCATTTACATCAGGACGGTGTAGAAGGAGCGCACATTGTTATGGACAATGTTAGATTCCATAGAAATGAAGAAGTATTGGCTCTCATTAGAGCCCATGGTTATTTTCCAGTGTTTGTGCCTGCTTATAGCCCTTTTTTAAATCCCATAGAAGAATTATTCAGTCAGTGGAAACAAATAATACGAAGAACTCAGCCGGCGAATGAAAACGAATTATATGAGGCGGTTCATAATGTATCTGAGCACATTAGTCCAGAAAATTGTTTGCATTATGTTCAACATATGGAATCATATTTACACGACTGTTTACAAAGAAATGAAATTTTGAATTAGTATACATAATTATGTATACGATAGGTTTTACTGTGTTTCTTTGAATAAAAACAAAATAAATCTGTGACTTTTCTCTAACATGTAGAACATATTTCAATATTTAAATGTAGAAGATAGGTATGTAAAAAAAAGTGGGAAAAGCATTATCTAAAAACGGAAAGAGATTTGACAAATAAGGAATGTCATTTGCAACATAGCTTTGACGTTTCATAATCTGGAAAATCATTTGCTAAATAAGGAAACGCAATCGACAAAAGAGGAAAAGCAAAAGAAAAACACTGTATCATCATTGACTCTGATATTGGTTCACCCAGCTGCTTAAGCTGATGTCCTATTTCTTCTAACTTGGAAATATGCAAGGCAATGTTATCATTTGGATCCATAACGTACCTGTAGAATTTTTGTTGCACCAGATGTAAACTTGCATCAGATTTTTGTTCGAAAACACTGTGCAATTTTTCCCACATCTCTTTTGCAGTTTCACAGGTCATTATATACAGGATGTCCCAACAGTGTGTTCTCGGGCCATACCTCCATAACTATTGAAGATCTAAGAGATCTTAAGAGATCTACAACACAAAATTATTTTCATCTATACAGAGTGAATCAAAACAGTGGTACCGGACACAACTTTTTTATTTCAAATGGCATGCCCTATATATGAAATCAAATTTGGATTGCCCATAAAATGCTACACATTTTCTGTACATATTGCCTATACCTAAACCTAACCGTTCTTGAGATATTTAACATTTTGTCTAAAAACTGCCATTTGCAGCCACTATTTTATTTATTGATATTTTATTTATTTTTAACCCTAAGAAAAAGATTTTTGGTACAGATGTAGTTGATACATAAGCTTATCATAAGCCATTATTAAATATACTTTTATCGCTACAGGGTGGTCATGGTAATAAACGAAGTCTCAGAAATTTCAAAATGACAGAACTCAATTTTTTTAAATAGCATGCCCTATATTTTTCTATCCTAAATTCTTCGCTTAATAAAGTACTTTCATTTTTGTTAAGTATGTTTTATTCCTATCTGAGATATTTTCTGAGATTTTTAGATTTATTTGCATTATTTCTTTTAAAACGAGTTATTGTCTAAGGTGGCCGTGGAAAACGGCAAACAAATGAGCCTGTTGACTTTAATAATTAATTTTCAAGCGACAATAATGTACAGGCATTAGTTAGTTCTAGTACGTGACTCCTTTAAACAGTTATACATTTTTTTTGTACTTACGTCATACATGCCCCAAGCTCTCTATGAGCTTGTCAGGAATGCGTTAAGCTGCTTATTGTAATATTGCCCGCTGCGGCTGCGACCGATCTACTAAGTGTTTTCCATCGGCATTCGTCTTACAAACCGGGAAAACGCAGAAAACCTAGTTCGAAGGGGCCGAAATGAACCCTGGACACAATCCGACACATAAGTGTTCCATTTGTCACATAGGACCCATATGTACCAGGAGGGGATTCGAACACACACCTATAGTTGCCCGACCAAGCGTCAAGCCCGTTGCCAGCTGATCCAACCAACTTTCGCTATGCAACCATTTAGTAAAGAAATAGTTCAATAAATCTAATAATTCATGTCTTAACAAGTACCCAACAGTCTAACACTTTGAAAAGTAATTATTAATGTCAACCGGTTCATTGTTTGCCGGTTTTCCACAGCCACCTTAGACAAGTGTTCGTTTTAAAAGATATAATTCAAATAGATCTGAAAATCTCAAAAAATATCACAGATAGGTATAAAACATACTTAAGAAAAATGAAAGTACTTTATTAAACGAATAATTTAGGATAGAAAAATATAGGGCATGCTATTTAAGAAAATTGTATTTTGCCATTTTGAAATTTCTGAGATTTCGTTTATTACCATGACCACCCTGTAGCGATAAAAGTGCATTTAATAACGGCTTATGATATGCTTATGTATCAACTACATCTGTATCAAAAATCTTTTTCTTAGAGTTAAAATTAAATGAAATATCAATAAATAAAATAGTGGCTGCAAATGGCAGTTTTTAGACAAAATGTTAAATATCTCAAGAACAGTTAGGTTTAGGTATAGGCAATGGTATACAGAAAATGTTTAGAATTTTATGGGCAATCCAAATTTGGTTTCATATATGGGGCATGCCATTTGAAATAAAAAAGTTGTGTCCGGCATTACTGTTTTGATTCACTCTGTATAGATGAAAATAATTTTGTGTTGTAGATCTCTTAAATTAAAAAAGAAATTGTATTGAAAATTTTTTTCTATCTTCGGTACTTATGGAGATATGGCCCGAGAGCAAACTGTTGGGACACCCTGTATAATAGCGGCTGACGATCCACCGTTGACACTATTATTTTCTGAGCTTTACTATCCGCTCGCACCCACTTTTGAAGTTCCATTTCAAAAGTCCTTCTGCCTTTAGCATCAGTGTCATAACTTGACATTACAGGTTTTTCAAATTCTCCACTCACTACTCCAAATAAGTCGCTGGATTTTAAGTGTACCTTTATCACAAATTTCCACTGCGCCCAATTATTCTCATTTTTCAGTTTATCAGTTTTCAAAAGTTCACTATCCATTACCTTTACTTAATGTTTTCTTAACAAATTTACTATCTTCGGCGATAACTGGGCCCGTAACCTGTTGAAATCTTTGTCCAGTGGCAGATAGTAAAAGAGTAAAAATTGAAATATGCCGAGAAGAAGATTCTGTTGTAAACTTTTTTATTAATAGTGTTTCCATCTGTATTACTTCATTTTTTTATTTCATTGCTAACTACAATTAATATCTTAACAAGACCTGCTTCACCATGTAATGAAGAATTCAAAGGCTACTTGATGAACATTTCAAGCGAACACTTGATATTAGTTAAATTGAAAAGTTACTAAAGGGTTAAAAAGCAAAATTTATTTTTTAAAGAATCGAATATCTACAACTGGGTAAAATATTCGAACCTATTTTTTAAACACCCTGTATATATTTACGTGTGTTTTCTGGAATGTATAATTTGGATTTTGACAAATTTGTATATTTTTGAGAACGTTAGATAGAATTTTGCCACAGGCGCTAGGTTGTCTAGTTATGGATCTGGTGGGGGGCCCTGTATGGCCCGGGGCCGGGTGCCTTGCACCCTATACACTTCTCTTGTGGCCGGGTCTGAGTTTAATTTTTATTTAAGTTCGTAATTTAATGTATTTCGTGTGGAACATATAATAAATGTAAGAAACTTTATGTAGAAGTTCATTATTCAAGCTTTTTTTTTTGTAAATTCTAAAATGTTGAAGTAAAACGTTGACTTCTTATATTTTGTAAAATTTTAAGATAATTTTTTTTAACATTTTCTAGTAATCTCTTAAGGGTTTAAATAACATACTAGAGAAGCGCCATTTTGGAATCACCTTATATATTTATCAACTGTCAGTAGATAATAGGTGTATTCGTTTTATCTGACCAAACTTGATATAGCCTGACCAAACTAAATACAATGAATCTAATGTACAGAATACATAAGTCTCATTGCATTCAGTTTGGTCAGGTTATGTCAGGTTAGGTCAGATAAAACGAATAGACCAAATATTTGCACTATTTTCAAAACTGTGTATTTCAGTAATTATTGGTTTTAGTTCTTTCTATCTTTGTTTTTCATTAGGAATGCATTTTTAACATGCAAAATTGTTCCTTCAGGCAAATTTATAACTTCTAATTATTTCTATTAAAATCATTTGACGTTTCGAAGAATAGTTAAATATGCGATTTCCTCAGTATACTCGTATGACTGGATTTCGTAATATCGGCAGAAATTTTGTATTTAAGTGAAAGAAATATTTTAAGAAAAAATTCATTATCGTTTTTATTTATTCATTCAGCATTCGCTTAGGTAATTTCAAGTAGTTACAAACTTATATTCTTGCTTTTGATACGAAAATTAATAATTAATGATAATGAAAACGTTTTATATTGTGTTATTTAATTCGCCTAGTAATAAAGTCAACTTCCTCCTTCATTAATATTGACAAATCTCGAGCGCGTTGTTCCTTCGAAGTAATAATTTATTTAAGTCAATTTGTGTTCCATTAAATTTCATAATGATGCGCTCGAACGCTTCTGTTTTCGCAGAGATATTTCTTCAAACAATAGATATTTTCAGCGTTAATTACGAACGAGTGTTTCACAAAGAAACTTCTGCATAATAATTATTCCATTCAAGAACGGAAGCTTTCAATGGAATCAATATTAGAAATTTCTGGAGAGCTAAATTTATTGAATTTATTAGCGGCACAATTAATAATGAGACTGTTATATTTGTACATTTAAATTAATACATTTAAGTTACATTAAATCCACGGAAGGGTTTGTTTATATACCGTGTGTTTTTGTAAAGGTACAGCTACCTATGATGAAACCAAGCGAGTTTCAGTAAAGTAATTTTAAGATTTATTTTGTTAACAAAAACATAATAACTGTTCTAAATATTCGAAATGTTCTCCTTCATGTTTTAAACAACGTACTAAGCAATAATCAAATATGTACTAACAAAGTATTTCTTAAGGTTTCGGGATTTAAATCATGACATTTCATAACTGACACTGGCAGCACATTTTATTTTACTGAAGCTTGTTTTCATATCCTGCAATGCATTGACATGTTTTTTTTTTAATTGAACGTATTATATACCTATATAGGAATACTTTTACATTATAGTTAAAAAAATGATAATATATTGTAATATAAATGTTTTAAAAATTTATTTATTATATAATTTATAAAATTTATTTATTATATGATACTGTTTAATAAAACGTTTCTGAAATTTTTAAATTTCTATGATTTTCTTTCAATGTTTTGCCTTACCGATGTTAGGAGTAGGAGCGTGGTATTTTTCTCAAAATTATATTTTTCAAAGAATCTAACAGAAACAGTAATCACAGATGCTAAATGTTAACAATTTTAAACAAACAGGAAAATCTATTGTAAATGTGTCCAATTTAAGAAAAGCGAAAAATTATGGAGCGTATTTTCAACAGAGGGGGTTTATAATTAAAGAAAAAAGGAGTGCTGAAATTGCTTCGTTCAAGAAATTTAAGGAAAAAAGAAAATAACATCATCAGTTTATACGTATAAAACGCCATTTCTACTCAGGTTGATTTGATTTGATTTCAGGTTCCCTGAACTGCTCAAAAAATAAAAGTAGTGTAACACCCAATTTAATTACGGTCCTGATCGCGTCCAGTGTGCATCCTTTGTATACAGAAATAAGAAAACATCATAGATGCGCCGCAGAACATTTTGTTTAAAAAAAGTTGTAAAAGCAATAATTGTTATGTTTTGTAAATAAAAAACTGTCACTTAAAAATTCACAAAATAAAAAATAAGGAAAAGTCTCGTTGTTTACATATTCACACCCACCCGTTACAAATTGACAGCCCAACGTGGAGCCCGAGTGTGCAATAAGAAAGAGGTGATCTTATTCGCTCAACTTTCAGTCTTCGAATTTTAAACGAAATCTGTGCTCAGTGCAAGGGACATTAAAGAAATTTGAAAATACGCCAAAAATAGTACGCAATTTCGCTTTGAACATACTGCAGTGCCACCAAAAAAAGATAACACAAGTGAAAACGCGAGCGGACATTCTTCTCCGGTAATGTTATCACAAGAGCAATTTACTAAATTACTTGAACAGATAGGAAAGTCTGTAAAAGTAGGTGAATCATCAATGTTAAGTGGAAATTTTTCAAAATGTATTGATCGATTCGACGGAAAGGATGCAAGTAATATTGATGCATTCTTAGACTTACAAATGCATTCTTAGACTTCAGTCTGTTCACAAATAAGTGAAGCTTTTTGGTATTGATTTCATTCAGTCCGCGAGCTTGGTGTTTGATTTCAGCTACAAAACTTGGATTTTTCGTGACGACTCTGAGCGTTTATTTAACTTCGGTAAAGAGATCATTGATACAGTAGCTGAAGAAGTAATCCAAACCATGGTGCAAACAAGTGATGAAGGTGAAGACCTGAGTGAAGAGCAGAATGTAGGATGTTGTACAGGGTGTCTCAAACTTCCGAATTAGTGCAAAAATGCTTTTTTCTGTACATTTTGTCAAAACATTTTCTTAATAAAAAAATGTATATGTTTCCATTCTGCATAATTTAAAATTATTTTCAATTACACAGGGTTGTTCGTTTAAAAGTTACAGACCTAACTTATTCTTTCTTAAATGGAACACTACCGGCCCTGCGTCAAAAGTATTCGCCAAGCTAGTATAGCTGTTTTTGAAAATAAAATCATTATTAGAATTTAAACATCAACATTTTTATTTAAAAATGAATAATTTCTATTTATTTATTATTATTATTCTAGAAAAATAATCTACCACTGAGTAACTTATCAACTGTCCCTTTCTTTGCCAAAGAGAGATAGGCGAATACTTTTGACGCAGGGCTCGTATGTATTTTATTGCAGTTTTGGTTAACCCTTGAAAAGCTGATGAAAATGATATTTTGAGTATTTACTAAATTATTTTTCGTTCAAGGGTCATATTTTAATCGATTGCCAAATTGTCATTTTTAATGACACGACGTTCAATTTTGGACCAAAATATTTCTAAACCTCTATACGTTTAAAATATATTTTTAAATATCGAGCGACTATCAACAACAGTACGGTTCAGTTAGCATATTATAATTTTTTCAAATGGAACATCTTATATATTATAACATACCTGGACAGCTTTTCCAACGAGCTCTCCAACAACACCACATGTTGTGGAGTTAATATTGATAACTTGTGAGTTATTACCATTTCTCGATAATCAACTTACATAAATTCAGAGTGAAGTATTTTTTTTTCTTTTCAGGAATATGTTATTTGTTATATCATTCAAGAGGTTTATCAGAGAGTTTGTTTTTGTTAAAATCAATAATTCATTCATTACTGCTTTAGTGACAGAAATAAAAACGCAAAATAAATTCGATTTTCGTTAGATAATTCTAGTCATAAGTAGGTAGGTACTTACTAAGAAAGGCATCAAGTACCAGAGCATCCGAGAATTACCCGTATAATTGTTACCCAGGTATCAATTTCTTTTCCCGATACCTGTTATTACCACGGTAGAAATAAGAAATGAGGAATACATCGGATACCCGAGTATCATCAGTTATATTGTTATTTAATATACCTTCGCAAACGTTTAAACACTATTGATTTTTAAATTAACTTCCTTCTTCCAATGCGGATTTTTTGTGCATGTTATGTTATTTTACAAGAAAAATTGACTAATTTTACAATACGCGAACTTAACCGTATTGTTGTAGGTCGTCATTCGATTTTTAAAAACATTGAATATTTTATTTTAAAAATATTTAATATTTTAAAAGTACGGAAATGTAGTATTTTGATCCAAAATTGAACGTCGCCTTGTACGAGGGCAACACTGAAAATATCTAGAATGCCATGTTTCTAAAAACAAATGAAATTAATTTTTATTTGACAGCCACTTTTTAATGTTTTGGGAGTTGATTGTCGTTTAGTTTGGTCGATTTGCTCTAATAGTTTTTTAATTATCATAATTTAAAGATCTTGTGTTCACCCAAAAATGAATTTAACTAGAGAACATTTCCGGGCTATGATTTTAAATCGTTATTAACGCCTAAACAATGTGAAGATCGGCTTAGAAATGCATTTGGCGAAGAAGCCCCATCTAAGGCAACAATTTATAATTGGTTCAACGAATTCAAAAGCGATCGGTTTTTTCTTAGTGATGAACTTCGTGAAGGACGCCCAAGAACTGCTGTTACTGATGAAAATATTGCTGCTGTGCGAACAATGCTTGAGGAAGATCGACGGACATCTTATGAATTTATTTGGGCGACGTTGGGTATTGGTATGAGTCAAATTCAAAACATTTTACATCAACAGTTAGACGTGAGAAAACTTTGTTGTCGATGGATTCCACATAAACTGACTTCCGATCAAAAAGACCAACGCATCGAATGGTGCAGAGAAACTCTGGAAAAATTCAAAGGCGGCACTTCAAATTTGGTTTGGAATATCGTCACAGGTGATGAATCTTGGATATATTATTATGATCCTGAAAAGAAAAGTTAATCAGCTGAATGGGTCTTTCGAACAGAACCTAAGCCTACAAAAGTCCGACGAATTCGCAGCGCTGGTAAGAAAATGATTGCTAATTTTTTTTCTAAAACGGGTCATATTGCTACTATAGCATTAGAAGATAGACATACCGTTACTGCTGATTGGTACACAAATGTATGTTTACCGCAAATTTTTGAAAAAGTTTGTGAAAAACGGCCAAAAGGAAAAATAATTTTGCATCATGACAACGCATCGTCCCATACAGCAAAGGTAACAATTGAGTATCTGGATGCCCTAAAAGTCAGCACCATGAAACCTCCACCATATAGCCCTGACCTAGCACCTTGTGATTTCTTTTTGTTTCCAAAAATTAAAGATAAAATGCGTGGAATCACTTTTTCGTCATCAGATAAAGCAGTGGAATATTATAAAAACCTGGTTTCTGAAGTGTCTCAGGAAGACTGGCACAATTGCTTCAAGGATTGGTTTCATCGAATGCAAAAATGTATTGATGTTAAAGGGTAATATTTTGAAAAATTATAAAACAATTTTTATTTTTTAAAACTAATCCTTGTTTGATTTTCTAAAAATTTTCAGTGTCGCCCTCGTATAATTAAAAATGACAATTTAGCAACCGATCGAATGTGACCCATTTTTTGCATAAAATGAAAAATAACTCGGTAAATACTCAAAACAAGTAAATATGATGTATATCATTTTCGACATCTCTCCAAGCGCTAACCAAAACTGCAATAAAATATACAGGGTGGGCCAACAGTGCGTGGGCGGAAGATTGTGGCCTTATTATTGAATATTTTGGGTACGCACTAACATACATATCTGGTTGTGAATCTAAACGATATGTACATTAGTGCGTACACAGATTTTCAAAATGTTCAATAGTAAGGTCACAATCTTCCGCTCACGCACTGTTGGCCCACCCTGTATAGGGTTCCATTTAAAAAATCGTATAATTGGAAATCATTTTAAATTATTCGGAATCGAAACCTACTCAATTTTTATTATGACATTTTTTTGATAAAATGTATACAGGGTGATTTATTAGCCTCTTTACAAACTTTGGCAAATGAAAGTATATGTAATTTTATGAAAAAGATATCCTATCAACATATGTCCGATCTGCTTTTGTTTAGAACTTACAGTGATTTTCGTTTTTTTAATGACTAAAAATGCAGTATATTTAATAACAAAAATTATTTATTGTAATGGTACAGACAAAACAAACAGTACAAAGCAAAAATTATAACAAATGTTCAAAAGTTATGTGCAGGTTCACGTCTACTGAGAAAACTAACTCTGTCTGATAAAAATTGTCTCAGCATATTCTTCTTTTGAAAATGAAACCATTACAAACAATGGGCAAAAATAATGATTTAGTAAATAATAAAGCACCATGACACCTTCTAACAACTTCAGTTTCCAATGTTTTGCTAAATAATGACTAATAAATTTCTTGTCTTTAGTACTTTTAAATCGCTGTAACTTCTAAACAAAAGCAAATCGGACCTATGTTGATGGGATGTCTTTTTTATAAAATTTCATCTACTTTCATTTACCAAAGTTTGTAAAGAGGCTAACAAATCACCCTGTATAAAAGGGCATTTTTGCACAAACTCGGAGATTTGGGACATCCTGTACATATCAATACTTGATGATACTGTGGGATAAAAGTTGAATTACTTTGCCTTTGCTAGATGGTCAGAAAGATTTAAATTGAGGCGTTGATTTCAAAAACAATATAAGTCCAAGAATGAAGTTTTGAGAAAATCGAATAAAACTATTTATCTTAGTAACCATTAAACTTATAGTTTACAAACTTTTTTTGTAACACTTAAGAAGTCTCTAATAGTCAATTTACTTGTGTTAAGCAAAAAAAATTAAAATAGTTGGACATATTGCTGTGTTATTTGTTAATTTAATTTTAAACACCCTCTATATACTTAGGTTAAGTCATTATTTTTGTAATTTTAATTTGAAATAAAATGTAATAATATTGTACATTACCTCGATATCTTCCAGAACACTTAAGAATAATTTTATTTGCACAAATAATTAATCCACATTTCTGTTTGATTTAGAAAATGTCTGACGACATACTTGATGGAACGCTTTCGCCAACAACAGAGAGCTGGTTCGATCAAAAGTTCCAGGAGGTACTCCAGGATGCTGAGGAATATAGGAACCATCAACTCAAGCAACATGAGTTGAGTTCCGAGACATTCAACATTGAAAAGCAGTCCTCCGAGTTCAAAACACCTACTCGAGCCGATCCTGTCACGTTGGAAGACGTTTCAAGTTCTTCAACTACGCTAGAAGAGGCAATCCGGAACAAGCCTCGAGAATACTTCTTCAAAAAGAATGGTGGAAGACGCCGTATTTTCATAAAGTTGAAAAATCAAGACAGAATTCGTCTTTCGAAGATTGAAGCTGTTCGCCTGGGTCTTTTCAAGATGTAAATTGATATTGTGTACCTACCTGTAAAACAAGGGTGACATTATTTGTGTATTAGAATTTTGATTTTCATTCATTTTAGGATTTTTAATTTTTTTTAATTAAGGTTACATAATTTTTTGTTGGCTAAAAAGCATATAAAAGGGGAAGATTTCAAGGGTAATTTTCAGGCTATGTTTAGCTCCTTAAGACCAACAAGTTAGCAAAAGTAAAATGCAATTTGTTTAAAATAATTTCAGAGTCATTTTAAATAAATTTTAAAGTACTATGGAAATTCGAACAAGGATTCAAAGGTTTTCCGAGTGAGAAAGTAAAAGAGAAGGTGGAGGTCAACGAAAAAGAAACAAAAGTAATAATCTTCAACACAATACAGAGAAACGTCATTAGTTTTTGAATTTAACTTAAAAACGTTTTGTATTCTCATTCTTCGTTAAAGTATAGTGTTGTTAGAGTTGGAAAGTGTTCATAAGAGTTTATTTCAACAATCCCCGAATATTATTTTCCCACATTTGGGGGTTCGTCCGGGATGTGAAAAAGAAGTCAGCGGGAAATACTATTCGGAAGGGTGAATAAAGAAGACGATACAGGTGGCATCGAATCCCTCGGTTTTTATCAAGACGACAGTGAGGAACTTTGTGAATCATCGAAGCAATTCAAAAATCAAAGACGACCGATTGGAATTGTAATGAAGACGAGTAACAGCGCTCCGAGGAACATGGCGACAAACGACGACGAGAGAAGACTGTAGGTGCCACGCACGAGAACAAATTAGTAACGAAGAATAAGACGAAAAGTATCAGGCAAGTGAATTTGGGATTAGATAAAAATAAAAGAGAAAGGAACTCTAAAGTCACGCAAAATGACGACGCTAAAAGACATCGAGATAATTAAGCAAAATATTAAAACAGCTCCTCTTGAAACTACCCGAAGATTGCACAAGTTGATCTATGAGACTGAACAAATGGATAGAAAAAATCGACCACGGAGGAGCATATTAAAAAAAATTGAGTATATTCAAAAACAATTTATGGATGCTGATTTGATCGCGTTTTGCAATATATTATATCTTGATTACTCCGGATATAAGGGGTACGGGCAGAGCGCCTTTGCAACAATTTAATGGATCTGACGTTATTGAAAAAAAATGTAAGGAAACAGAAAATGAAGACGAAATCGATGAATACACGGACCAGGAAGATAACGATGAGGAACTAAGCGACAAGGATGACGAAGATGTAGTAAAGAAAAGAATGCAAAAACTTAATCCCAAGGTTCCTCTAAGTGAATCGAGCGATGATGTGAGCATTGAGGATGAAACAATGAAATCGAATTCGACAAAGGAACTGAAACATTCCAAGTCAAGAGTAAAAAAATTAAACAGAAAGATAAGTAAAAAAAGGCGTCAAGATGATAATTCAAGCGATGAAGAAGAGGAAGGCTATTACGAATCCAACGCAATTGGACGACAACAGATGCCAGACCGTAGATTTGCACTCATTTTCCGTGATGTGGAGGGATTAATTCGACCTTTCGACGGCAGTGTAAGATCCGCGATACGGGAATGGGTGGTTTATATTTTGACAAAAATGGCGTTTCCACATATAACCAAATTTTTATGATATACCTTAGACTTTTATTACCCTTTGTTACCTAAAACTTTTACAAACCTAATCGAGACGCAAAAGGCAACTCCTTTGTTAGTAGCGTTTCTGGAATTAGCTAAAAATATAGCCAGGAGTGGTTCCGTTCGCTCTCTTCGGACTCGGCATGAATTTTGGCCCTTTCGACTCTCGGACTTACTATTTTGGAATTGTTGAATCTTTCTCCTCTCCTTGTTCGATTTACCACTTAATGAAAAGGTTCTCTAAATTCTACTTTGAGAATGAAATAAAATTCGAAAGTTTTAACAATTAAAACTATATTAAAAGAAATTTAACGAAAGAAGTTGAAAAAAGCTCTATTAAGCGAGTTTGAGGTTGAAAGCAGCGCAGTCGATATTCACCGATTACACAACTATGTATGCATATTGACAGTCATGAAAAATTTCTGATACTACATTACCTGTATTTTGTTAATTTTGATACGCTGATTTCAAATTTGCTGTACTTTTTTCTCTATCACATCAGAGTTTTCCACAAAAAGAGGTTGAAAAGAAAAACGCCACTTTTTTGATATTAAAAATACATATTAAATTGGTGCAATAAAATACAAAGTTGAAACCTATCCTTAAATATAAATATGAAATACCTCTTAAATCTAAACTCCAATTAACTACCCCGCGATTAGTTAATTCCGGTGTTACAATGATTTTTTCAAACTTTGTCTCTTATGTCATATCCCATCATCATCCTTCTTTAGCATCTAACAATAGTCAGCTGGCATGTTAACATTCCACTTCCATTGATATCTTTTGATATCTTGGAGAAATCTTTCACCTTGCTCTTCACTAAATATTCCCAAATTGTATGGGAAATAGTCTAAGTGCAAATGTAAAAAATGTAGGTACCTTTAAACTGACACGACACTCAAGTTTTTCAAATTTACTTAGCATACTTTCAACAATTTCTACATAATTGTCACTTTTATTGATTCCCAAAAAAAATTCAACCACTTTTGTAAGAGTTTTCCATGCTTGTTTTTCTGTATCAGCCATCGTTGACACAAAATATATATCTTTTATCAATTTTCGTATATCTGGCCCAGTAAATTATGCCTTATTTTACTTTAGTGTCAGATAACTTTAAGAATTTCGACCTCAAGTACGTGAAAAAATCTCCTGTTTTCGACAGAGTCTTCACATATTGCTTCATTAGTCGATTAGTCCCACAATTCAAAAATGTATTGAAAACTTAAGCATGCTATTTAAAATAAGCTAGTTGATAGCGACATCCGGTAAAACCGGAAATGACTGGAAGTCAGTTTTGTTTTATTTGAAGAGATCCTTTTTAAATACTTTTACTCCGTAAATTTCAAATTTCTATCTACACTTCTTCCTTGAAAACTTTTAATAACATTTGCGTGAATAACCCTGTAGAGAGATAAGACCTTTAATTACGTATTACAAAAAAAACCTGATATGATGGATTTTTTATATAATTTTTCTGTGAACAAATAAGTAGCAGAAACCGTCATCACGATTACAGAAATTTTTTAGTTGCATAGCTGTGTTATTAAGTCGAAGAAAAAAGAAGAAAGAAGAGTTGCTCCAAGAGTATCTATTGGTTATGCGAGAAATTGCCAGCAGAAGTGAAATCGAGGACAAATCGCTGATACAGTAGCTCTGTTCCAACCACGCTTTCTGACCGTTTAAGAAACCGTCATAATCGGTTGCCCATCGAAATAATAATCGATGTTGACAACTTTGTCAAGTGTAAAACTTTGATGAGTGCATGCTTGTGATGGTTTCGCAACCGTCACAAAGCGTGTTTGGAACAGACCTAAATGGGCATACACACGGTCAAGTATGCCTTCGCGCCTAACTGAACGTTTTGAGGCTCGGAGGTAAGTGCGAATGTGTGTACGCTGAACTGATGGTGCGTTCCTCGCCTAAATGAATCTATCATACTTGCTCGCAGACTTGCCTCTCAAGCAAGCGCGAAGGCTTGCCTGACCGTGTGTATGCCCATTTATATGTCATTGATGGCATTGAAGACAACTCTGGTACCAAGCTAATTTTATATGGAGCAAATAGCATCAGAGAGTTCAAAGAAAAACTACGTCACTACGAAAGTGTTTACGAGAGAAGTGTACGAAAACTATTTAAAAATGAAAAATCAGACAAGAATTTTAAGTAAAGCAGTTACTCTAATTCAAAAGAAGATCCAGCAACTGGAAGGAATTTTTCAAATAGAAGATGTTACAATTGCGGAAGCAAGGACGGACACAGGTCAGTGGAATGTAAATTCAAGAGTAAAGGCCCAAAGTGTTTCAAATGCAATGGATTTGGACACATTGCTGCAAAGTGCACAGTGAAGGATGGAAAGCAAACTGAAAAGTCTTCTGTTAATGTTGCCGCACAAGTAGCAATCACTACCAAAATGAAGGAAGTCTTGATCAACAGTGAGAATATTAATGACATGTATGTAGTTTCTGGAGATACATTGAAGATGCAAGCTATCATTGGAAATGACTTGCTGGATCAAGCTGAAATACTAATCAACAGAAGTGGTATTAAAGTAACTAAAACGAAGCCAGTAACTAATGAAAATTGATATTGTTCAAGAAGATGAGCCGAATTTTGGATTTGTAGCTGCGAAAGAGTCAAAAAAGAAATTAGAAGAGATAGTGTCTAACTACAAGCCGAAAAAAACCAAAAGTACTGAAGTTGAGATGAATATAATTATAAAAGACGAGCAGCCGACCAAGACGCTTATCGCCAGCGGAGAAGAATATAGTGAATAACCAAGTGCAAAAGTGGTTAGAAGAAGGTATTATTGAACCTAGTGTTTCCGAATATGCCAGCCAAGTGGTCATCGTGACCAAGAAGGATGGAACGCCCAGAGTTTGTATCGACTACCGCCGGCTCAGTGAAGGATCGATACCCGCTTCCACTTATAGAAGATGTGCTGGACAAGTCGTGTGATGCCCGTATTTTCAGTACATTGGATCTGAAGAATGGATTTTTCCATGTCAGTGTACAAGAACAAAGCAAGAAATACACCGCATTTGTGACACATGCAGGCCATTTCCAATTCAGAAAAGTTCCTTTTGGTCTTGCACTTCGCCTGCCGTCTTTCAAAGATTTATTAACTGTGTGTTTTGGGAATAAGTACGGAATAAGTACGGGACAACATTGTTTTTATCTACAGGGTGTAGCATTTAACCGGGTTTCTTCATTAACACCGTTCCTATTGAATATATGGAAAAATGTTTTATACAATAGTATCATCCTTTCAAGTTCCGCATAATTTAAAATTATTTTCAAATATACAGGCTGTCCCAATTTGGCTGTACGATGTATAACTTCGTTATTTTTAATGGAACACCCTATGTTTTATAACGAATTTGAGCTTGTCAGGTTATTTTAGGGTAAGTTTGATAAGAGTTCCCTATAACTAAGTCCTATGGTTTTCAAGATATTAGGCTTTGTTTACGGTTTTCGGAAAATACAGATGTAACTTTTATAATTAATATCTCATTAACGAAGAAAGTTACAATGCAAATATTGTGGTACTGTTACAAGCTAAGTGGAAGGTATCTATCGCAGTAACAAAGTTAGCCTTTCTTTGAAGAGGGATTCAGTAAAACTATTTCCATTTCGACAATAAACGAAGGGCAATAACTTTTGTTTTTTAAATGGAATGGTGTTATTTTTATATTTTAGATACTCCATAAAATTATCTTTCAATTAGCTATACACTTCCCTATACCAATTACTGACGGTTGAGGAGATATTTAATATTATTTCATAATTTCTGCATTTTAACATATTAATTTAATATCAGGAGTGAGTATTTACTCAAACATTTTACTTGTTTTAAGTAAAAGGTCAGTTTGCTAAGATTTTAAGTCCTGGCCGTATAAAATATTGTCAAATACAGTAAAACTCGGATATAACGGAGGCTCAAGGGACCATGCTTATTGCTCGTTATATGCAAGTGCTCGTTATAAATGAAAAAAATTAAATGCATATGTGATATGTACTATGAACACCAAAAGAATCTGGGACAACTATACTCCTGCATTTTTGTATTTATTTAATAAACTAATAAGTTTGAATACAATTTTAAACAATTTATTTTGCTTGTTTTATGGTAACGTAAAAAATACGCAAAAAAACAAACGAACAATTTTTTTTAACAATTAATTCGTCGTATTTAGATTTTTTGTCGGGCATAGTACGTACTTCTACATCAAACAAAAAAATATTTTCAAATATTTTGAAATTAAGCTCGCTATATGCAAGGTAAAACAAAGAAAAAATTACAAATTTGGGCTCTATAAGCAAGTTCTCGTAATAAACGAGCTCGTTTTAAACAAATATTTTTATGTGTAATTTACCATATCGAGAAACGGGACTTTTCAATTTCCTCGTTATAACCGAGTTCTCGTTATAACCAGTGCTCGTTATAAGCAAGTTTCACTGTACATGATTATTTAATTCCATTGTTAAGGCTTGTGATAAGTTAAACAGTAAGAGAGAAGTAATTTTGATTGGAATTTTTAAGTATTGTTAAGTTTCCTCAAGTGATATTGCTTAATCACACGATTAACACGATCGTTTGGTTAACTACGTTTCATACAATTGGCCCTAAGACTTCTTATACTTAAGTTTAACTTTTCTTTTATGTTAAATAATAAAGTGTGCTCTATTATTGACGAAATATTTATTAATCCTATTTGAACATTACCACAACAAGTAACAAAATTAAATACTGATTTTCCAAAATAAATACGAAACCTTTGAAAACTGTAGGAATAACAAAATAATTCTAAGATATCTCGTAATTTTACAATAAGTGTTCAAAATGTATGCAATTTACGTAACAGAGCTTAATAAACTTAGGAAATTGACGTTTTACTCAAAACAAGTAAAATATTTGAGTAAATACTCACTTCTGATTTAATTAATACGTTAAAATGCAAAAATTATGAAATAATATTAAATATCTCCTCAACCGTCAGTAATTGGTATAGGGAAGTGTATAGCTAATTGAAAGATAATTCTATGGAGTATCTAACGCCGATATAAAAATAATACCGTTCCATTTAAAAAACAAAAGTTATTACCCTGCGTCTAGCAACAGTTGCATGAGGGTTTTCACTAGACCAGTGATGGGTATTATGTCTATTAAATATACCGACACTGCTTATATGACTTTCATCTGACCAAATAATATTATTGTAAAAATTTGGATTTTCATTTATATTTTGAATATACCATTGAGAAAATTCTAATCTTTTTTGAAGATCACCAGGATATCAAAATTGATGAATGTGAATTTATATGGTTTACATTTGTTTCTTTTTAGAATTTTTGAAGCTCTTGTCTTTGAAACACCAATTTCTCGTTCTATTTCTCTAGTAGAAATGTTTGGATTAACTTCGATGCAACTTAAAACATCGATGGTATTTGCTTCTAAATTCCTTTTATTATATATTTTTGGTCTAGGTTGATTAAATGACCCGAAATTGATTACATTTCTCTTCAGCCTAAAACAGAAGATTGTCTAAAAAGCCAACTAGATAAAAAAAGTCTCCTCTAGCTTTTGCAATTAAATAGAAAATGAAAAGAATGTTTTTTTTTTGTTGACTTAACTATAAAATAAATACCATATTTACAGTTGGTTCTTGTCCGATGAAATTTGTATCACAAAATCTTCTAAGCGGACACTAAATCGCGCAATTATAATTTTCACTTCTGACGAAGCAGTCGAACGACTGCGAAACGTAAAGTGTATAGTTGCGCGATTAAGTGTCCGCTTAGAAGATTTTGTGATACATAAAATAAATACCGTTCGAAAATTCTCTTATCTGGTTGACGCCGTTCTGGAAACCGTTCCAGATAGTAATTTGTTGCCGCTGTCGAATTTTCTTCACACTGAATGAAAGATTTTATTAAATCGTACTTCTCATAATTTTCGTATTTTTTCAATTCACGAAATACTTATTTGAAGGTAATTAACACTTTCTGATAGTTGTGGTATAAGCAGTTGATGTTTAGAATGTCTTTCATTTTTTTTTCTTGTTTTCTTTAGTCACGGCCTACTAAATTTGACATGAATAATATTAGTTGTCTGTAATTCAGTTCTTTTAAAAGATAATATCAATGAACTACCCTCCTTAAAGGTTGCGACATTTTATTTTTAACACCCTGTGAGACAGATATTTCTAAAATTACTCATCTGTGAATTTGTTAAACGGGCACTTAAAAAATTCAGCTTTTATGTATGCAGGTGGGACGTTTTACCAACCTGTAAGCTATATGCTTTGTACAAAAGGGTAAGAAAATCAAACACCCAGACACTTCATCTGCGTCCCAAAGTGAAAAACAATAAATTCTAATTTCACATCGGATTAGTTACAAAAAAAATTTGAAATCATTTTTTTAACAGTTTAAAGTTGTGTACTTTTGTGAAAATAAAAAAGAAGTTAAAAGTGAAACGGAGTTTAGCAAATGGAGAGTGTCATCGTCTCGAAGTGCAAAATATTTCCTATGTGAATTCTGACGAACATCATCGACACTTATAGATCTAGATCGGACTAGGGGTTATCTCATCCATAACACAGCTAGCCAGACAATAACACAGCAATGTTCAACAACGTGGGCCCCCCCAACAAAAAAAGCAAACACGGGCTCTATACGGCAATATGATTTTTGTAGTTATATTTATCTGGCACTCGTTTACTGGAAATGGAAATTTATTGCAGTTTGCAACACAATTTAGTGATCAATGCTACAAATAATTTACTTCTGTGAAATTAATTATCATTAATTATTTATGACATTTTATGAATCTGAAATTATCGATTCAGAAAACAGATGGAAAGCAAAATGTAAAACATTTAATGATTTATTAATTTGTAATTCTTAGACGTTAGCTGAAGCCATTAAATTAGCTTGTCAGAAATAATTAAGTTCTGATAATTAATCTTCTGTTGTATTACTGTATTTTCGGGCACGAACGCACCACAAATCTCTGTTCTCCCTTAAGAAATAATTAACTTACAACTTTTGTTTTGACACTAATTTGTTTATCTAATAAAGAATATGTGATGATATTAAATAAAAATGGGTTGAGATTTAATAAAGAGCAATCGGATACGAAATATATCTCAGGAGCTTTCAATTGTATGAAAGAATCGGGAAATTGATATTTTGTAACTTTTCTAAGTGATAGTTACAAGAGTTCTCTGGCTACTGTGGGTTTGTTACAAAATAATTCGACAGAAATTAGAAATCTAATTCGAAGGCACATTTCTCAAATATTTGGTGCTCTCAAATTCACATTGCATATTACATACTGAACACTTTAAGGACGAAATTTTCTGAAACGCGCTTAAAGTTGTTACAAACCACTATTTCTTTACCTTATGCGAAAGTATCGCAGTAAATTTTTGTCATGTGAATAATATAAGTCCTCGGATTTCTTCAGTGTTCCATTTAGGAAAGAAACCGAAAACTCGAAATTTTCTTTAACGATTGGCAAGTTTATATTTAGATAGTTGTTCGACTGTTATAGGAAGTTTTGTGAAATAAGATTAACAATACAAATAAGAAACACTCTTTTTTGTTACAATGCAAATGGTAAAAAAATAATATACAAATACATATCTACGGAAAGGTAAGAAGCCAGCTTTTCAAGAGATAAACGTAGTAAATAAATTTATATTAGGGCATCGATGAATGTAGTTGCAGTGTCAATGGAGCCAATCCCCTTCTCTTCTCGTTTGCCAGATCTTGTATATGTATCTTTTAAAAACAACATATGCGAACTGCTTGATTTTTTATTTTGAAAGTACTTTCCCTAGAATTTCTGTAATTATCCAATTAGAATATTATTTTTTATTCGGACTTGAGAATACGACTTTGAAATTTCGGTTTCCTATAGGATAACCTGTTGGGGTTCTATTCTCAACTATTTATTATAAGAAGGAATAAAAGGGATGGGGTGGGAGTCAGAATCTTATATTATAGGCTGGAAACTTCATGTGAAGCGTAGAATAAACCTTGATATCTTCATTTCTGTAACAGTCCAAGAATAAAATAAAAGAATGTTTTCTACTTACTCGTACTCGTAGAGTCAAATTGTATTGTAACGGTATGTCGAGACGAAGTGACGTCACCGCCTCGTCAATTCTCGAAGAGAAATCTTCGAGTTGCCTCCAGAATGTCTACGGAGATATAAAGCTCGCTCCGTCGAGTAGGGAGGACAGTCACAAGTTTCCGCGTGGATATCTCAAGCCGTTCTTTAATGATAGAGGTTTTTCGTTAGAAAAATTTTCCTATTTTCTACAGAAAAACCTCGATAACTAAAGAACGGCTTGAGATATCTACCGCGGAAAATTGTGACTGTCCTTCCTACTCGACGGAGCGAGCTTTATAAAGTATTTTTCATAAGAGAAGATCTCTGTGTCATTAATCGCCGAAGTTACAACCGACAAATATTTCAGTATTATTTCTTTGTCAGCGGTGACTAAGAAAGAATGATGGAATTATGCTTTTTATGTCTGATTATGTAACGCCAGACGTGTTTTATTTATGGCGCAGAGCTCTTCTCTTATGAAAAATCGTAGACATTCTGGAGGCAACTCGAGGATTCTGGCGTCGTCCAGGCGGTAACGTCATGTCGTCTCGACATACCGGCTACAAGGCTAGCGCCGTGTAAATAAATATTGCGCAATATAAATTATTTATGCAAATAAATTAGTTACAGGTAGTTTTAAGTGTTAGTGTTTGTTTAATAGTTTATAATATTTTGTGCAACTAGTTATTAAATATTCTTTTGTTTAAAAGCGACTATTTTTTAAATTTTGTACATTTATTAAAAGGGTTACGGTATGCTGTCTGTCCTCGTAATACAGGCCATATTTTTTCATGGATTACATTTCACACATTTCATATTATTTTATACTCGAACGTGGAAGTACGCTTTTGATGGATAAGAAAATTGAAGTTGTACCTGAATAATAGGGCTTTAAGAGAACTATTGTTTCTGTATTTTAAATCGGGGCGACATACACCTACATCTGCTTTTCAAAGCGAAGCACACAAACCGAGGCGAGCTTAATACATATCAAGTACATTTCATGGAAAACAATGTTTACCTGCCGTCTGTTCTAATGGAAGAGGTAGAAAAGCGGAAAGGATGGTTGAATAATTGGTGACGTGTTTATTATGTCACAGAAATATCTGCGATACGTTTTCCTTTAACGGGGGCCCAATTAGACCAGGATTTCTTTTGACTCACTGCACCTTTCGATGGCTCATTTCTTGAAAAATGCTTGAATACTCGCTTGAATATATTCGGTGCCTTTTATATTTGTGCATTACTTCCTATTCGTTTTCTACTTTTAGATTTGGGGAGGTAACGATATAAAATTATAATTTGCAGTAGTACGTACTATCGCGGACAGTATAAACAGAACGAGAAGCAGTAAAACTGTGTGAAACTCGACCTTATTGCACTGATATGATGTGAGCCTAACGCTCAGGTCATAAAATGTGTTAATTCAGGGTAGCAGGTATAGATCTTGGTCAGGAATAAATACGCTTTAGGAAATGGATATCAAAATTAAAGTAGTAAATATAAATTTGGGGTCACATTCGTATCTTTTATTTCTGCATATTTAGTCAAACACAAACAAAGAGTTTTAACAATTTCTTGTTTGTAAAAAAATATTTCTAGGATTTATTTTTTATAATAAATTATATCCGTTTATTTTGATAACAAGTGTTCCAAATATAGCAAGTGTCTAAATAAAAACCTGGTCAAGTAGGCTACATTTAGTAATTTTGTTATGCAAATGCAATGAATGAATATTCAATCACAACCTACTTGACCAGGTTTTTATTGAGAAGCTCATTATATGTATAGGGTTGAGCAGAGCTCATAACACTTAATGTGTATATCTTCACTTAAAGATGTTTGATTATTATATTAGCGTATTAGTCGAACAAAAATAAGGAAATTAAATGAAAATAATAATAATAATAATAATAAGTTTCACTTTATATGTAATGTAATTATCTGATATTTGTTAATTAACTTGTTATAAAAATTTTGTTGCAAATCGGTTTTGATCGCAGGATGTCGCGATTTAAACTTTTCATAACTTTTTATAGTTTTAACTTAATTCTTCAACTGCATTAAATCTGAAAGTATTTATAATTTTAACAAAAGCTATAAACTTCATAACCGGATAGTTATTTCTCTAAATTTGCATGTTTTATTAATTGTTATTGATGTTTAATAAATTTTACATTAATAATTCCTTATATTTAGCAATTGTACACTAGTTCTTTTTTTCCTATGTTCTATTTCTTACTGTTTTCTTAAGTATTTATATAACTGAGGTTAATATTACATAGGGTTTCTGATTTCTCGATTTTTTCGATTTCTCGAGACTCGAGAATTCTCGTCTGTTTGTTCCTGGGAATTCTCGGGAAATCGAGAAACATGAAAAAAATTCAAAAGTCGTTAATTAAGGGTAAATAATCAATTAGTACACAAAACTATCATTTAAATCAATTTTAATATTTGGAATTCGACTTTTAAGTATACAAAAATCAGCCTCGTATTCATACTTAACACTCTTTTTATCTTTGACATAGAACTTTGGTTAACATAAAATTTACTTTTAAAAACCTCTTAAACCTTTTAAGTAAAAACATTTTTGGTAATTTAAAACAATAATTCTAGCAATAAACATTAGAAAACTAACAGAAGTAATTAAAAAAAAAATAAATAAAAATCCCTCTCTTTTATAATATGTATAAAAACAAAAAACAAATCTCTTCTGAAAAACAGTGGCTAATGTAACGCACAAAATAAAATTAAATATTTTTAAAATACTAACAGTTTAGGCCGAGATAACATGTGGCCAATTTTTGACCTGAAATTTCATTGTAATCAAAACCGATTTGCAACAATTTTTAAATTTCTTAAAATAATAGTTCGAAAAATGAGAGCATTAAATGATTTCTGACTTTTGAAACAATATTGTATATACCGTTTGAAGACTTTCAGTTTAGCCAAAAGTGATTTCAAGAATAGTAACAAAGAGCATGTGTATGCGATTGGTTGAAAGAGATGAATATAGTGTGTGGAGCGTGTTTCCTTCGATGTAGGTGGGAAGGCGCTGATCAGATTACACAAATGCATTAAAATTAATGCCACAGGTGTATATTACTAATAAAATATCTTTGCTTAATATCATCGGAAAAATTCAAATTTTCAAATGAAATTCTGTACAAGCAACAATTAATTTAATGGACCACATTAGTGATAGGTGATAGGCACGAAAATTCAAATCCGAGTCATTCCTACTTTGATGTGAAATAAATTGAACCTTAAAGCATAAGGCAATAAAGGTCGCTTTACAAGGGTCACTTTTTAAGTCGCTCGTACGCAAGTATTAGAAATATTTAAGACATGAAGGGTCCCAAAATGAATAATTTGATGTTTTAACTAAACATCTGACTCAAATTATCAGCCTAAGATATCAAAAATATTTATTTATCGAGAATTGAAAATGATGTAAAGCTATTTTCGTACATGATATGCGCACGAGCTACTGCTATCGAATACATAACCTAATTGTCACTTGTTTCTGTTTCGTATGCTCGATAGTTATCTGTGTTTACTGTTTTTGTGATTGTTGGTGTTTGTTCTGGTTCCTTGTGTTCATAAGTTTACGGTATGTACAACAACAAACAGTGTTAATCTTTTTCATTTCGCTATAAATAAATATTTTGATACCTTAGACGGATGATTTCGAGTCAGGTGTTTAGTTAAAACTTATTCATTTTGAGACACTTCATGTCTTATATATGTGTAATGCTTGCGTACGAGTGGCTCAAAAACTGATCCTTATAAAGTGACCTTTATTGCCTTATGCCTTAAGGTTTAATTTATTTTATACCAAATTGGGAATGACTCGGCTTCAAATTTCGTGCTTTCTCTGACGTCACACTAATGCGGTTCATTGTTACTGCTTTTGAAAATATTACAATCCACTTATTGCTATTCGTATATTTGCAGTTTTCGCTGTAACATGAAATCTCCACGACTCACGTTAATAAAGCAAGGACTGTACACTCATGCGCATCTAAAATGCACCGCCTGTACGTAAACCTAAACGTCACCCTTAAAACCTCGTGGTACACAGAATTGTTAAGCTGCGCACTGCTGTACATGCGAATCGCACGGGCTTTGTTGCTTTTCATGAAACGACTATTGGCTAAAATGAAAGTCTTCAATCTGTATAAATTCGCCCGTAGAGAATAATAAGATGTGCGGAGTAGCGGACAGTTGTCTTGAGCGGAGAGGGGAGGCGCAGAATTAGGAAATTTCTCGATTTCTCGACAGTCTTTTCCCGGGATCAAATTTAGCAAATTTCCCGGGAAATCGAGATCGAGAATTCCCGGGTCAGAAACCCTAATATTACATTAATATAACATTTCTTTAATATTTTGTCGTTTTTAAACTACTTTACAACTTTCATTTAAACAAATAATAAAACATAAAAATTTAAAGAACAAAACTAATCAACTTAGTTTTAAACAATAATTATAGATTTAGAAATTTGCGAATTTGCATTTAGAATGAGAATTAAATCGACATTGTGCCGTGGAATGGCATGTTAATTGTTAAATTAGTAATATCGATAATTAGAAACAAAAAAACTGCGCTTTTTTACCTAGTATTGTAAACTGTAAATGTTTGTTTTAGAAAACGTGTTATTTCCGACTGCTTAAAAACGACGTAAAACTACGTGAATCTTATGTGAAGCATAGAATAATTCAATTTATTTGAAATTAATAATTTTAACAACTTTACAATCGGTATTGTCTAATTTCTTTTTAATCAGCTGCATTAGCGCCGTTATAAAATTTAAGGTCAAGTCTTTCATAAAACTTACGGTTTTTATAATCGATGCTCGATATGGTAGCCTTGGTAATCTTAATAGGCACTAATTTCAATAAATTCCCACCAATTGCCACTACAAGTTAAGCGAACGTTTCACGCGCTATCACGAACTAATTTGCACTGAGAAATTCATAAGTATGTCTACCCTTACTTAGTCGTAAAAAAAATTGTGTTTTAATTGGTTCCGTCTGCATACACAAGTTCGAACTCCGCAATAAATGAATTGCCCGTTGTAAATTCTTTCCGCATAAGGAAGGCCATAAACAAAAACGTTTTTACGTGCACGTGTTTCATTTCATTTTTTGCGCTTTCGTGACGTAATAAAGATATTCCAGTGACCATCAACCAATTTACATCCAAATTTTCAATGAATTTTATCTCAAAAACTATGCATATTAGACCCTCTATGCGTATAGCTTTTTTGCTTTGCTTTTTCATGTATTATCTGCGGTTAACGGGTCGGACACTTATTCTGAATCACGCTGTATATTAACATAGGAAAATTAATTCTAATAGTAATATAGGAAAACAACTGCTTTGCTTATTTGGAGGGAATACTCTTGTTTATTCGAACATCTGATTATTGAGGACGGTCGTGATGTTTACTCTAAGAGGCATTAGTGCCAAGCAAATTTTCAATCGTGCCATTTATAATGTCCGCGATAGTACATAAACCACAATGAGAAATTTCATTTTATTGTACCTACTATTTGCTGCCAGTTGTTATTAAAACTTATGTTTGCATAAATTACAGCTGAAATAAATTCTTTAATTGTTGCTCAGACGTGGTGAGATTAAGAACTCACTCATAAATTGCTTTGTAAATACAGTTTCCAATTGAGAACTGTAGTAACACAAAGAGGTGCATTTCATGTTTCGTTCGTAGCGAGAAAATTGCAGAAATAAGACGCAAACGGCACAGCTGCAGCAATTTCCCGGTCTTAACGATGGAGCATACGTATAAGATATGGCGATAGCTTACGACTGGATTACCACGACCGCAAATATATTCCTAGAAATTTGTATGTACTTGTTGGGTTATTACAAATACGGAAATATATCATTGGAATATAACGTGACGGATTTTAAAAGTAAAGCATATATTCAAGTTAACATAAAATTTAATATCTTACGAAATAGGATGTTGAATGATTACGTGAATAAAAAAAATCGAGTATTTAATATCCAGGATGTAATTGAAATACAGGGCAAAAAGTGTAGGGCGCTATTCTATGCATATTGTCACGAGTGGGAATTTTCTAAAAACCACGAGGGGTTTTTTTCTGTGTTCCGCGGATAAAAAAACATAAAAAGTATTTCAACGCGAATTTGTGTAATTGAGGGCAAATTGCGACCGTGTCGAAAAGGTAAACACGATAAGGAGGTAACTTCAACGTAATGCAAAGATTCATATTTCATAATAACACATCAGCGGAATTTATTACAAACGGGACCACGCGCGTATACTAACGAGTACGAATGACGCAAACAGACACAAAGCAAGTGACGAAAACATGCAACGTTCGAATAGGCAAAAAACGTGTATTTAAAGTGCGGGCCAAAATTAGGAAAGCAGTCGTTTCCACCAGACCGACTCAGTGGGCCCTAGTGCTAACCCACGAGGGGACGTCCAACAACGCCGTCCCGCAACATTTCCGCCGCCAACGTCCAACAACGCCGACGCCGCCGCCCGCATCATCGTCACCACCCCAGCATCGGCATTGCTGCAGCCACATCATCTGCCACTGCCGCCGACAACATTGCTATCCGTCCTAAAGAGTACGAGGACCATCTCCCTCGCCAGCTGTCCGAGAGAAGACACCACCGTAGTTCTGCACTGGCCGCCGCTGTTCCAACCCGATCACCCGTAGGCTGAGCAAGGACGTGTCGTGCTCCAGCCAAGGAACATTGTCACTGAGACCGACCTTGACCAACCACGCCAGTCGCGGACCGGCCTTGAACTTCGCCAGTCTTCCCGGCTAAGGAAGTTGATTCCGGCTAAGGTTGTTGATTCGACTAAGACGGAACAGCGGGCAACGTGCCCGCTGTTCCGTCTTAGTCGAATCAACAACCCCAGTCGCCGCGAACGACCCAGGACCGCACCCCCAAGTTTCACGGACAAACCACCCTCAACTAAATTAATCATCTACGTAAATAAAGAGGTATTAATTTTGTAAATCATTGTCTTTAAAGCTTCTACCCTCTGATAAACCCAATCAACCCAAAGGCTAAGGACACACCGTCGCGACATAGTGGAGGCTTAGCGCGACGTGGTGAAGGCCCTTAACCTTAGGAAAATCTGCAGAAATAGAAACATTATTTGCTGGTTTCCTGAAGAGAAAGCAATTTAAGAATTTTGAATCTGGCAACATTGTTACCTTCATTCGTAATTCGCATCTCACATGAGATTTAATTCACGATATTTCCTTACAATAGGTAGGTAACATCTTTGGATCTAGACCTAAAACTTCCCAAGGACCCTACCATCATGTGGTAATAAAATTTGTTTTATATTAGCTTCTTTATACATAATACATGATTCACTATTTTGAACAATGTCTTCTATATTTTTATTCATCTGTGGCCAAAATATAACTTGTGCTCGATTTTCACATTTTTTCACACCAAGATGAGAATAATAAATTTTTTCAAGCATTTCTTTTCTTAAATTTTTTGGTACTACTAATCTGGTTCCTTTAAGGCCGGGCGCAGACTGATCAAGCAAAAACGTCTTCAGGCAAAACGTTTTGTGGAACTGAAAAACATTTTGTTTTATCTTGCAACAATGCTGCATGCATAAACGTTTTACAACAAAACTGTTTCGTTTTGTTCCATAACGCTTTGTTTGAATGAAATGCACATTGATGATGCAAAACGACTTTAGTCAGAACAGTCGGCCGAACAAACGTCAAACAAAAATTTATGTTTGCACTCCCAACACGCTGCATTTTGTTGTAAGCTGTTGGATGGTGTCTGCTGGTATGCGCACACTGATTATACAGAAAACGTTTTTATACAAAGCAATTCGTTTTGTCGAACAACGTTTTGTTAGATATCCCTGCACACTGATTAAGCAAATTTGTCTTTTCACACAACAATCTGTTTAACAACGTTGTGTTTTGTTGGCAAGTATTGTTTCATCAGTGTGCGATGGTACCTATTTAATGCATGTAAAAAACAGATTTCGGCAAGTTCAAACAAAAACGTTTTGTCTAAAGACGTTTTTGCTTGATCAGTCTGCGCCCGGCCTTAATATTAAATCATCGATTATACAGTGTGATCAATAAAGGTTGTCCGTGCCGCTAGTGTTACATATGGATACTTACTACGATGTGCCGCCTTCTACATAATACTGACAGTGGCGTCACTGCGTCAGTACATGTGTCAAGCGAACGTTGGAAATGTTATGTGATTATACCGTGCCATTTTTTGAAAACAGGCCAGAGTTGGTTTTGGAATCTCCAAACGCTTAAATTTAAAAAGAAGGATGCAATTATGTTTTGCAAGTGAAGGACAAAATTTCGAGCATTTATTGTGATGTTTTGACATTAAAATAGGTTGAATTATTTTGACGTTTGTAACGAAGTAACAATGTAATAGCTCCGTTTATTTAATATTTTATGTATTTGAGAATAATAGTATATTACATAACGAGAGTTGTAAATAGCAAATTACGCACGGTGGAAAAGCGGCGAATGCAAGTAATTCCACAAGTGCATAATTGCTTTACAACTCGAGTTTTGTACTATACTTTATCTACGACCACAAAAATTACCTTATTATTCAAGTTCAAAATAATCAGCAATGACATTTGCAATTTAGACGACTGTCAATCTAATGTGATGCGGCTACGTAGATCTAACTACAAATGTGCGTAAAGTAGGTGCGTTGTGCGTTTTTCTTACTTTACGCACGACGTTTGTAAATACCCGCTTACTTAATTTATGTGTCGTACGTAATTCCTCATTTACAGTAGTGGTCGTAGATAAAGATTATTTTAAGGACGGGATAATTACTGGGGAAACGGAGTAGTGGAGTGTCTCTCCCACTACTCGCCAGACTATATAAAAGCCGATGCACGGCTCGAAGCCACATTCAATTGAATCCGTCAATTGCATTCAATTGAATCCGTCAATTGAATCCGATCTAAGCGTCTTGGACTCTTGGATCGTTATCTGTGACAAGTGTCTTGTCAGCTCTCCTGATTCCAGTGCAAGCGTCTTGCATAACCTACCTGCGACATGTGTCTTGTCTGCCTCCGATGCAAGCGTCTTGCATAACCTACCTGTGACAAGTGTCTTGTTTGTTCTCCCGACTCCGGTGCAAGCGTCTTGCATAACCTACCTGAGACAAGTGTCTTGTCAATAGTCCTGACTCCGGTGCAAGTGTCTTGCATAACCCGACTTGAAAAACCTGTCTGGCTTATTGATGAATGTATATACACAGTTAGCCTGACTAAGACTATCTATGCGTTTTTCTTGAGTAAATGAAGGATAGAATAGTAGAAACCGCATGAGTAAACGAAATAGCTACATCAATTGACGTTGCCGATTGATAACACGGGCCACGCTCCGGCCGCTGGCGCCGGCCGCATTCCTACCTTCGCACGCAACATTGTAATATCTCTATTTCACTTCACACAAGTTTCAATGAGCCTCTCCTTCATTTACTCATAAGAAGCGCATAGATACCGTTGGAGAGGCCAGCACTGTATGTAAATAGTATGTAAATATTTAGGAACAAGAATAAAGTTTAAGTTATATCACAACCACGTCTTTTCAATATAGGAACCTTTTTTTTTTTCATAGAGGTTTGGAGAAATCTTCTAAAGACACCATTAGCGGAAATCCAAGCCGATGGCGTGTTGGATTCACCCGGTCGTAGCCTTTCTAAGGGTCTCTGACACAGGCACCTACCAACTAAAACTCCTACTCCTCTCTCTCGCAGCTGCTAATTCCTGGAATCTGCCTCTCGGTATTGCATCAAGAATTTCGCACCGTCAGTTGTTATAAATATTCAGTCTTATTCCAGTATTCGTCCAGACCAGATTTGGTTCTGCTTCTCGTCTTTTTCCTTTTGCTTCATGATGTTTTTGAGCATTATGGTAACTGCATTCCAGCCTTCTTCGTTGCGGAGTAGGATCTCCGAGACATTTTCTCTAGTAATCTCAGTTCCGCATTTGCAGCGCGAGTTATGTACGGTCATTATACCTGGTCATCGGCCCAGCCAGCAGGACGGGCATCAGCATTTTTGCGTATATAGAATTAATTGCTCATGTAAACATTTCAGTTATTACAGTAATTCCGTGTAGCTAAAATCGCTGTCGGTTTATTTTGTAATTTCTCATTAAAAATTGTTTTTAAAAATTCTTTTGAATTTTCCAAAAACATAAGTGGCGCAGTCAGTAGGATAGTTAAAGTCCTTCGAAATCAAAATCTTTCGAGACTTCTGTTTTAACAATTTGTTAACTATCGAACTTTGTCCGCTCTTGGGTTAGTGCGAGGAAGTGATATCTAAAATCGATACTCCGCTCGTGTAAAGTAACAGTGAGAGCAAGAAAAGAAAAAGGAAAAGGAAAACTCCAAGAAAGGACCGAGTTGCCGAGCATCGAATTCTGCTACGGACCGACCAGAAGGAAAAGCATGAAATTTTGCATAATGCTTCTGTTGTAAGTGACTCATTCCTTTATTTCCGCAATTATTCCCACGTTACTATCATTCAAACAAACATTTTTACGAAACCTTATATTTTAAACAAAACAAATCAAAATGCCTAGTGTAGCTGATATCACGAGAAATCATTTAGACGTAATACCAAAATATAGCGGAGACGCGACGACGTTACCTATTTTTATTTCCGCTTGTGAATATTTGTTAAGTACATTTTGTAATCGCGAAAATCCAGATGATCCAATTAACGAATATTTACTTCGCATAATTATCGCCAAATTAGAAGGTAGGGCTCTTCTACGAATCTACGACGACGTTGCCTTGCAGACTTATCTACGAGGATTACCCGAAAATTTACGAAACCTTGTGAGACATCAGAAGCCAAATAGTTTAGAGAAAACGGTGAGCCTTGTTATTGAAGAAGAAAATTTTAATTACACATTAAATCGCAGCACAACACTCCACGAACAGCGCAATTATAATCCAGTTCCAAAATTCACTCCAGCATCACCCACACCTCAATTTAATTTTTCTAATTCGCCAAATCAATTTCATTTCCGGTCACCTAAACCATCACAATTTCCTGGACCAGTTAATAACATCTTTCCTAAACCAGTAAATAATTTCTTTCCCAGGCCTGTAAATAACATCTTTCCTAGATCCGTAAATAATACTTTCTCCTCAAATGCAACAAGATTTAATCCTTTCCAAAATAGTCCATTCAGACAACCCGTAACCTCTCCCATGCGATTTGGAACTCAAACGAATCAGGCCCATCAGCCGAATCAGAATAGACGCAATTTTCCGGAACCTATGGACACCAGCTCCGGAAATACAAGAATAACAAGAAACCTGCCGAGGATTAACGCATTACCGCAGCAAAATAAGCATTGGATAGCCGAGGAATTATTTTATCAAGAAGATCCGGAACAGGAAGAAACCAATAACTATAATGATTATGGTACCGCACAGGAAACAATAGATGGAATGAATGAATACGCAAACGAATTTTATGCCGAACATCCAGAGTATGAAACGCAGGAAAATCAGGATTTTCCCGAGGTTTTGAGTACAGACACCCCGAGATAATTCAACTACATAACACGACAATTAGTAAATTACCTTACATAATAATACCGGAACTTAACGCTAAATTTATGATAGATACCGGATCGAGCAAGACACTTCGCAAGAATTAGTAGAACAAAATTATTCAAAATTCGTGTATGAAGAACCCTTTTTGATTCAATTAGCGCATTGTGTCTCTCAACATAATTACGTAGCCAAGATTCCCTTGCCGAAATTATTTAAAACACCAGAAGAGCATAAATTTTATATTTTTAATTTCAACAATAAATATGGAGGTTTGATTGGTACCGATTTACTAAAAATATTAGAAGCCAAAATAGATTTTAAAAATAGAAACTTGCAAACTAAAAATGCAACTATTCCAATTTATTACGACGATCCGAACGATGAACTAGGAAGACACCGGAAGCCATACGAAACTGCGACTTGTTATCAGTTGACACTGCAACCAATGTCGAACACCGTAATAAAACTCCCAGTTGACCTAGGTAATGGTGTAGGTTTGATGAACCATATTAAGTTCCAGTCCGGTGTTGAAATTCCGGAAGCGCTTATTTATATAAAAAATAATTATGCAATTACAACTGCAATTAATCCCAAGAAAATACCGTCACAATTAAAATTCCGAAACCGATTAAAGTTGAACCCTTTGACACAAATGAATTGAATAATTACGAATTAATGGAAACTGACGCTTTAGAGGAACGAGCATTAGATCAAGCACAGCGAGAAAATTTATCAAAATTACGTCTGGACCATATGAACGACGAAGAAAGCAGAGCAATAAAGAAGCTTTGCCTAGAATTTAAGGACATATTTCACAATGACAACATTCTCTTAACTTTCACGAACGAGATTAAACATCACCTGAATTTAAAGGACGAAAAACCGATTTATACTAGGGCATATCGACAAGCTCCAATTCAGAAACAGGAAATAGCAAGTCAAGTTCAATCACTTCTACAACAAGGAATAATTCAGCCAAGTGTTTCGCCATGGTCGTGCCCGGTTCACATTGTTCCAAAGAAAATGGACGCATCGGGAGAAAGGAAGTGGCGCATGGTGATTGATTATCGGAAGCTGAACGAGAAGACGGTTGACGACAAATACCCATTGCCTAACATCACAGACATATTGGACAAATTAGGAAGGAGCCAGATATTTACTACGTTGGACATCTCAAAGACAGCATTTTCAACCGAGCAAGGACACTATGAATTTAGAAGAATGCCGTTCGGTTTGAAAAACGCACCAGCGACGTTCCAGCGAATTATGGACAACATTATGAGGGGCATACAAAATGAATATTGTTTAGTGTATCTGGACGACGTTATTATTAAATCAAATCAAACTTTATTTCAAAAAGACGCTGTAACAGTACAGGTATTTGAAAGTCGTCATGAATCTAACAGAAATAATAACAGAAATAATAACAGAAGTAATAACAGAAATAATAACAGAAATAATAACAGAAATAATAACAGAAATAATAACAGAAAGAGAGAAAGGAAATAAAGTCATCATACAAAAAGTTATCTACAAAAATTATTATCTATTAAGATACTCATCTAAATTATACGGTTCTAAATAAATTAAAAATTCGAAAACAGCGATCTTAAATTGATTGATACATACAATTTCTCTTATGTTTTTAGGTACACTGTTAAAAATCTTTTTGCACATATACAAAGGTCCCTGTTCGGATTTTGTAAGACTATGGATTGGATACAAATAGAGGTCTTTCTGGCGGGTAGAATAACAATTAATTTCCCGATTTTCATACTTTTTAAAATAATGGTTATGTTTCTTCACAAATATAAGACATCTATACATATATGTAGAGTCCGTAAATAGTTAGTAAGTTATTCGAACGAAACTCTCCACGGCAGGAGCCTCTCATTGATATGTTAAACATTATTCGAAGCGCTCTCTTTTGAAGAACAAAAACCTTGTCGACCTGAGAACTGCGACCCCAGAAGATAATCCCATATTGGCACAGAGAATAAAAGTTAGCGTAGTACACTGTTCGAAGCACTGATAGTCCGGTATGCTGTCTTAGTGTTCTCAAAGCAAAGCACACTGAAGCGAGTTTGTTACACAAAGCATTTATATGATTTGACCATGTCAAATTTTCTTGGACGTGTACCCCTAGGTATTTAACACTATCTGAAAGTTTTATTTTATGACCATTTAGTGATATGTTCTCCGGTGTATCAACTAGGCACTGAGTTTTAAACAAAATGCTGGACGTTTTATCACTATTTAAAAAAAGTCTATTTGATTGGTACTATTGTCCCAACTGTCGCATGATATTCGATCCATATTCTATTATGTCCATGAAGTTATTCCCCTTTATTAGAACATTTGTATCGTCAGCGTAATTGAAGATAGTACAACCGTTTGCTTGTAAAGTTATTAAATCGTTTATGTAAACATTGAAGAGAAGAGGGCCTAATATACTGCCCTGTGGAACGCCTGTCTTAATGGATTTGGCTTCTGATTCGTCTTCCACCCCGTTATTCACAAAGATTACTTTCTGGACACGATTTGTAAGGTATGATTTCAACCACTCTAACGCATTTCCTCTTATGCCATATTTTTCGAGCTTATGAAGTAAGATGTTGTGGTCAATAGTATCGAAGGCCTTGGTTAAATCCAAAGAAAGTGCGCACGCGATTTCATTATTTTCCCAACAGCTTAAGACCTCGTTCGTAAATTCAAATAGTGATGTTTCGGTACTTTTATTTTTGGTAAAACCATGCTGGGCTGTATTCCATAAATTACAGGAAGTGAAGAAACTGGTAATCCTTGAGTGAATAGTGTGCTCAAAAATTTTCGAAAAGGAAGATAACACGCTTATGGGTCTGTAGTTGGCTATATTGTCCATATCGCCCTTTTTAAAAACTGGTCGCACCACTGCAATTTTTAATTTATCAGGAAAAATACCAGTTAGCATAGATGCATTAATTATTTTACATAGGGGCTTAGACAGGAAATCTATTGATTGCTTTAGCAGTGTTGTTGGAAATTGGTCGTATCCGGAGCTTTTTTTGTTTTTTAATTTCTTGGATATTTCTATAATTTCTTTTTCTGTCGTTGGATAAAAGTATATAGATCGGCAATTATTACATATTTTATCCTCATGGGCATTCGTTTCTGGTAAATTAGATATAAGGTCTTGCGGACAGGAAATAAAAAAATCATTGAAGTTATTTGCGGTATGTTCCACGCAAATAGTTTTCTCTTTTGTATTACCAATACATTTGGATACAAGAGTCCATGTAGTCTTAGCTTTGTTGTCAGATTGTTCTAACAGAGTTTCATATTGGCGAGTTCGGCTTTCCTTTAGTAACGAATTATATTCCTTTTTCAGTTCCTTATAAATGGGCGCGGATTCAGGGAAGTAATGTTTTAACACTTCAAAAATATCTAGTTTCTTCCTGCATTGTATAATATCTGGCGAAAGAATATTTTTCCTTTAGTTTTGGTTTTTATTTTCTTTGTATCAAAGGTATGTGTGTGTTAAAGTAGTAGCATAAGGTATTACTGAAGGTCTGCCACATTTGATTTACATCATCATAGTTGTCAATATTATGCCAAGACTCATTACTTAACGCAGCAATAAAGTTTCCAATATTAACGACATTATATTCTCGTGTTTTAATCATTTTCGTAGATTTCTCGGGGGTTTGTAAGTTTTTAATCTGCATCAACTGCGCAAAGTGATCAGATATGTGTGTGCTAATTACCGATGTCTCATAGTTTATAATGTTAGTTACAAGATTATCTAAGCATGTTTGACTAGTAGATGTTACTCGCGTATAGATGTTTATGCTTAATTCTAAGTTATATGTTTTCAGTAAAGTCTTAAGATTACATGAATTTTTGGAGTCGATTAACGTATTTACGTTTAAATCACCAGCAATAACAAACCTTCTACAGTTATTGGTGAGCATATTTAATAGTCTTTCCATTGTATCCAAAAAAATTTCAAAGTTACCACTAGGTGGTCGATATATGGTTACTACAGTAATTTTACCTTGAATGTCCAGATCAGCTCCGCAGATTTCTATCTCGTACGGTAACGATAAATTATTCACTTGAGCATTCTTCTTACCTTTGATTTGTTGATAGGAGTATATTGCAGTACCACCATGTCTATTTTCCTCCCTACAATAAGACGAAATGAGATTGAAATTCTGGATTTTTAGTAAAGAGAGCTGCTTCGCTGATTGCCAGTAGATCAAGTTCATTTATGGAAGTATGCAGACATTGGATGTTATGGTGCAACAATTTTATATCACCTTTCCTTTTAGCAGTTATTGTTCCCGTTACCTCCTTTTTATTTACTGTTTTAGGGTCATCATTGTTGACTAAAACACCAGTTCCATTTGGCTCGAATTTTACGTTGCTTTTATCACCTATCTCTTTTCCCGTCTCCTCTTGTTCTGTACTATGTTCTTGTAACATTAATTGCTATATGTTTGCATTGTTCTCTTCATATTGTGTCTTTCTTTTTTCATTTTCCATTTTTTTTGCTAAAATTGGACAAACTGTATCAAAAGCCGAATGATCGGTATCTATATCCAATGTAAATTTCTGTTTTGCATCTTGACAGTTTGGACAAACTTTGGAATCATTGTTACATTTATCCGCAGGATGTTTATCTCCACATTTTAAGCACCTCATTTCATTTTTGCACGTTCCAGCCACGTGGTTAAAACCTAAGCAGTTGTAGCATCGTAATACATTCAAGTGTTCATACACAGTACAGACAGCATAATTGATGAATACCGCTCCGAATTCCATAATGTTATTGAATGTTTTGGGGTCTACCTCGACAATTGCCATATATCTAGTCTTCATTTTTTTTATTGTGATAACCTTTAAGTGAGCATCGTGATTTATAAATTTATTTTGATTAAGCAAACATAATTGCAACGATTTAATATCAAGCTCCTCCTCAATTCCTACTATCTTTATTTTTGGTTTAATCAATTGTGGCTTTTTCACATCGTAGCGATCTCCTAGTTTATTCTCCGTTTCTCGACAAATTTTTTCAAACTGTTCTCTATTAGCACATTGCAGAACCAAAGCCCCATTTTTAGTTTCACTTAGTCTTGTAATTCCAACATTAATGTGGGATGGATTTATATTTTCTTTTAAATCAGATTTTGTAACTTTACTTTCCTGCTTTTCCTTCGGCTTTATTAAGATCACATTATCATTATTTTTGAGTATATTAGCATATGATTTGCTTTCGCTTATGTTTGACTTTGAATCTTGTTTGTTATTATGGTTCCCTTTCAGACTGAGCGTTTGAATTTCCGAGAGCACTTGCTTATTTTCATCCAATATTTCACCTAGTATTGCATGTGTTTGCTTTTTATTTGCATGATTTTATCGTCCGATTTATCATCAACATTTTTTGACATTTCATTTATTATTTCATGTATCTCCTTAATATCAGCACGAATTTCTTTCTGCAGCTTCTCAGTTTTCATCCCATTATTTTTTAAATTGGTAATCTCAGACTTAAGTTTCTGATTCTCGAGTAATACTGTTTCCAGTTTGCTTTTGATTTCAATATTTTGATCATGTATCATCTTAACCATTTTGAATAGATCATCTGTTACGACTTCGTTATATGATGGCGTTGAGTCGCATTTATTGCGTTTCCTTAAAGAAGACTGTTGTATGACTTTAGCGATACTTGTATCTTTGTTTTCTTCTGTTGGTAAGCTCTCGGGTGGGTTCGCAATTTGTACACTTCCAAGTGGCCTTTTTCATGCGGAGTCCCCTTCTCTCTTCAATGCCCCCACAGATATCATGACAGAAGTTTTTACATTTAGTGCATTGTATAACTGATTTGAAATCCGCGAATTCTTTCTTGCAAAAAGTACAAACGTTACTATTAACATCTGATTCCATTTTAATTTCTCAATTAGGAAATGTAATGAGGTCAAGTCCGTTCGGTGCGTGTATTCTTATTTTAAAACGATCGCCACAAAACCAAGTTGTTTCGGCCGTTTATTTTATCACTCGGCGATAAGGAAACCGGTACGACCGATGGTCTACGTGAAATGAATTCACAAACGATTTATTTTATTAATTATATTACTTATTAAATAATTTAAGTTTTTGTTATATTTTTACGGATACGCATTTAGTAATAATAGTTCACTTACGTCTGTCCAGTTTTAAGAAATTTAAATTAAGTTTTTACCATTTAAATCACTCAAAATCTAGAGAGATCCCACATCGATCACACATCGAGCGCACACATCACATCTAATTTCTCACATCTATTTATTCAACTTCGTTACAAGAACATATCGAGAGATTGCGAGCAGTTTTTGAGAGATTACGAAAGGCCAATCTGAAAGTGCAATTAGATAAATCGGAATTCATAAGAAAGGAAGTAGTATACTTAGGACACGTTATTACACCGAAAGGAGTTAAACCCAACCCAGATAAAATTCGAGCGATCGTAAACTACCCCATTCCAAAAACTTCAACGGAAATTAAGGCATTTTTAGGACTTTTAGGATATTATAGAAGATTCATTCAAAATTTCGCGAAATTAACTAAGCCTATGACTAGATACTTGAAAAGGAGAGCAAAAATCGAATTAACGCCTGAATACGTAAAATGTTTCAATCAGTGTAAGAAAATATTAACAAACGATCCGATTTTAAAATACCCGGATTTCAGTCAGCCATTTATCCTTACGACTGATGCATCGAATATAGCATTAGGTGCAGTATTATCACAAGGAGAAATTGGAAAGGACAAACCCATTGCTTATGCATCTCGTACGCTGTCGGACACAGAATCCAAATATAGCACGATTGAAAAGGAACTCCTAGCGATTGTGTGGGCAACCAAATATTTTAGGCCATATTTGTACGGACAAAAATTCAAAATTTATACAGATCATAGACCTTTAGCATGGCTACTTAATTTAAAAGAGCCTAACTCAAAATTAACAAGATGGAGATTGCGTTTGTAGGAATTTGACTATGAAATCATTCACAAGCCCGGTAAGCAAAATGCCAACGCCGATGCATTATCGCGTATACAAATAAACGCGTTAGAAACGGATTCAGTAATAGTCAACGCCGATGAAGAATTAGATAAATTACTACAAGAACTGGAACAACCGTCCACATCAAGAGAAGTTAATACGCCAGATCTGGAAGAAGTAATTCAAAATTTATCAGCACCATCAATTGAACAGTCAAGGATTAGTGACGAAGAAAATTTATTAACAATAGATTCTACGGACACTACAGAGCCAACACAAAGTATCGAAATTTTAAACGAAGCCATTGATTCGAAACCAACACAAGTACACATTCAGGAAACTCTTACAAATAAATTGATATGCGAAATCAATAAGAATAAAAGTCAAACAATTTATAACGTCAAAATACCTAAAAATCAACAGGAAAAACAAATTTTAAAATTCATCAAGGAATTCATGACAAAAACTAAAACATATTATGTATATTGCAACGATGAAACATATAAATCTCTCTGCACGGTTTACACGAAACATTTGTCAAATAATGGACCCAAAATAATAAGATGTACAGAAAAATTAATAGTAGTTAATGATCAAGACGAACAGGAAAACCTCATTCGTAACTATCATGAGGGTAAGACAAATCACAGAGGAATTATTGAAACTTTAAAACAGCTGCAGGGAAAATATTATTGGACCAACTTAAAAGAGAGTGTTATTAATTACATCAATCAATGCGATATTTGCAAAGTTAACAAATATGAAAGAAATCCTCCGAAATTACCGTTAATGTTAACCGATACGTACATGCGACCGTTTCAATGTCTACACGCGGACACACTTTCTGTAGGAGCTAGAAATTTTCTAACCATTGTAGATGCTTTTTCAAAATTAGGCCAAGCCATGGAAATTAGCGGCAAAACGCAATTGATGTGACGAATGCCTTCACGGAATATTTTAGAATGTACGGCACCCCAGAAAACATAACTTTAGATAACGGAACCGAGTTTAATAACGAGACCGTAAAACAACTATTAAAATTGCACAAAATTGAAATTCACTTTATTACTCCGCATAATCCAGAATCGAATGGAATCATAGAACGGTTTCACTCGACGATCATGGAACATTTACGGATGCTGAAGGAACAATACAAAGAACCCATCGATCAATTAATGAAGTATGCGATCATTGCTTACAATAATACGATTCATTCGGTAACGAATAAAACACCAAATGAATTAGTATTTGGACACATTCATAATAGGAATCTATTTGATTTAGACTACACCCATCAGTGTTATCAGGAATACATCGATTCGCATAAGGAGAAGATGCAGAAAATTTACGAGAAAATTCACGAAGGAATGATTACTAATAAAACAAAAATAATAGAGAAAAGAAACGAAAACAAGAAAGGTCACGAGGTATTTCGCATAGGTCAAAACGTTTATGAAAAAATATTAAGCAATAACCGAAATAAGTTAACGCCAAAATATAAAGGACCATTTAAGTTAATGAAAGTGAACAACGATTACACTGCCGAAATAAAGGATGACAATAGAATAAAAAGAGTGGCACTACGCAACTTAAGACATCCTGTTGTTGCAGATTCTGTCCTTGGGACACCGAAGCCGACATCATCAAGGAAATAAAAAATAATCCAGGGATGTATCCAGTGCGTTTAGGATTAGCGCAAAATGTAATAGATTATTGGAAGTTTATTAGGACCATAGATTTGGGAAAAATAGAAGTAGAAATAGAAGCATTGAGAAATAATATTAATAATTTAGAAATGGGATTATCTAGTAAAAATGGGAAAAACTATCAAAGAGAAATGTATAATTATCGTTATATTATAAATAATAAGATTAGGAACATAGAGAAAACTTTAAATAGAATAATACCGCAGCAACCGAAGAGGAGCAAAAGAGGCTCATTAATGGATTAGGTGGAATAATTAAATGTATTACGGGAAATTTAGACCAAGCAGATGCGCAGCGTTATGATCATGCTGTAGAATCTTTATCAAACTCTCAAGATAACATGAAAACGTTAATGAAGGAACAAATCTCGTTAACAACCACAGCCATCGAACGCTTTAATAAAACAATTAAAGGGTTGATCAGTAATCAATTAGTTATTCAATCACGGATAATGCAATTGGAATACACAGTGAACAATACAAAATTAGAAGACGCTAAAATCATGACCCTACTCACTTTTAATACTGTTTATGATACAAGAATTACTAGATACATTAGAAGAGGCGATTACATTCGCAAAACTCAATACTATGCACACATCTATCGTGGAACCCGATAATTTAATACAAGAGCTAAAATCTGTTCAACAATGGTTAACAGAGACAACAAAATTTCCATGCGACATAAATGAAAATAATATTAAATTTCTCGAAGACAGTATAGAAGTGAAAAGCTACACGAAAGGTAACTTGATTGTATTTGTTTTATTAGTACCCCTCATAGAAAAACAACCCTATGAATATTATCATTTATATTCCTTTCCTGTAAATATGCATGAAAACATTTTCCAAATCATAATTCCTCAATATAAATACCTAATTACACATGAGTCGAATTATGCAGTAGAAAACGAGAAATGTCAAGAAATAACAAATAATCAATACCTATGTCACTCGTTAAATGTGAATAGAATAACGCAATCTGCACCATGCGTAGTTCAGTTGATTCAACATACACAAAATTACAATCATTGCTCTCCCGAGACAATTAAATTAAAAGATAACAAAATTCAGAAAATCCGCAGCGATGAATGGTTGTCGATATTTCCATACGAAACTGTCGTAATTAAACAGTGCGAAGATCAAGAACGCCGTGAAACCCTTCATGGAAGTTACGTCGTTAAACTACAAGAAAAGTGTAAAATCAAGATAGAAAATTTGGTATGCAATCGCATCAAACAACATCCCAGGAAATCAATATCGTCAAGCTGCCGAAGATAGAAGTTAATCGAAGCCAATCAAGAGATAAAGAAGAATTCAGCCCACTGCGATTGGAACACGTAGATTTCGACGATGTTCATCCACTGCTAAGTCAACTTAAGAACCTAAGGCATCGAATCGACATCGGCCCAAAATCTGTACATTTTTCCGCAAGTGTTTGGACAATTTTACTGTATTATTTTCTAATAATAATATTTATTTGTTACATCATCTATATAAGGTGGAAATGTCTTCATCCAAGTAAGGCGCCCAATCCAGCTGCATCAAGTATCCCCCTGGAAGAAATTGGAGTGAAGCCAACGCCTCGGACAGCCCTCAGCTTCACGTCTTAAGGGTGGAGGAGTTATGTACGGTCATTACACCTGGTCATCGGCCCAGCCAGCAGGACGCGCATCAGCATTTTTGCGTATATAAAATTAATTGCTCATGTAAACATTTCAGTTATTACAGTAATTCCGTGTAGCTAAAATCGGTGTCGGTTTATTTTGTAATTTCTCATTAAAAATTGTTTTTAAAAATTCTTTTGAATTTTCCAAAAACATAAGTCGCGCTTCTTCTCTATCCCTTTGCCATCTTGGGCAAACGAATATACGAATATACGAACCTGGACACCGGCGAGGTTGACCCGTTCCGACAGAACCGACCCGTTACATGGCGCCCGAGCAGGGACCGGTGTTACACACAAGTTAGAGAAGAACAACGTGGGAAGTGATGAAACGGTGGATACATAGCCTCAGAAAGGATCAACTTATAGAAGAATTGCAAGCCATTGATCTTGATGACACAGGTTCAGTAGAGGAATTACGTCGAAGACTTGGAGAAGCAGTTCATAGAAATCCAGATACTTTCATAGTCCGTAAAATCAAGGTGACTTCCGAAAAACCTGAGGAACAAATCCCGCCCAGTACAAATATAGACCAGGGAACCAGCAACGCCCTGACTCCAGCACGTATGAGTGAAGATACCACTAAGGCAATCAATCAAATCCGTAAATGGGGATGTCATTTCGACGGAAAGGATCCTCTTTCGTTCTTAGAGAGACTAGAAGAGCTTAGGGAAAGCTACCAGTTTTCAGAAGCACAAGTTCTACGAGGATTACCAGAGTTATTCCGAGGAGAACCGTTGTTATGGTACCGCAATAACAAAACATTTTGGACTAATTGGCAAGACTTTATACAAAGTTTCAGACAATACTTTGTACCGCGACTCCTACAAGAGCAACTAGAACAGGAAATTCGAGACCAGCTACAAAAAGAAAGTGAACCTTTTGTGAAATATGCGACCTCCATACTCACCCTCATGCGAAGATGCGGTAACTTCACTGCAGAACAACAACTTAATCGCACATATAAAAATGTGCTGCCGAAATATATGTTATACATACGACGTCAATGAATGATCTCATTGATCGAGCAAAAGAGTACGAAGATATTAAGGCACTGCATTCCACGACAAAACGAAATGAAATAGCACAGTCTAAGCACAGTTGCTACTGTTGTTTCCGCCACGTACGATCGACGAAATCATTGTTGGCGCTGTAAACAACTTGGACACACACGTTTAAACTGTAGGCGGCCGGCTAAGAAATTCTGCTTCTTTTGTGGCCGTGATAATGTTTTTACGAAAGATTGCCGCTGCAACAATCTCTCGGGAAACGCCGAAGGGGCCGGGCGAAAATAGAAGAACCCGGACCGGCCCCCAAAATTTTCTACGATCCTCGACCGCATATTAAAATTATAATATATGATAGAATTTACTCTGCATTATTAGATACCGGATCGGAAATATCATATGTGAACAATGACATTGTAGAATTATGTAAGCAACATGGTCAGCTGCCTCATGGTGAAAATACATTCGCACATCTAGCTAACGGTAGCAAAATATTGGTTCAGGGATTAATTACCGTAAGTTTTGAACTGATAAAAGACACGTATCAGTATAATTTTTCTGTCATGACTTCCTTGCAAACACCGATGCTTTTAGGCATAGATCTTATAAGTAAATTAGGTCTGACAATACCTCCGCCGCCCGTACTCCTACCGAAATTAAACTACTGTCACGCATTATCAGAAGAATCGACAATATATAAGAAGAAACCGCTATTCAATAATTTCCTGGAAAAAGAATTAAAAAAGTTCGAAAAAATTGCTGGTCCCACTCATTGTATCCAACACCACATTAAACTTTTGGACTCAACTCCGATAAAACAGCGTTATCGTCCCCGCAATCCTGCAATGCAATCTATTATAAATGCTGAAGTTGAGAAAATGGAACGAGAGGGAATCATCGAGCCAGCACAAAGTCCTTGGAGTTCGCCTATTGTTATTGTTCCTAAAAAAGATGGAAAACCCCGCTTCTGCGTAGATTTCAGGAAAGTTAATTCCAAAACTGAAAAGGACGCTTACCCGTTACCGCAAATTCAAGCAACACTCGACAAGTTAAAAGGTGCTAAATTTCTCTCCACCTTAGATCTGAAAAATGGTTATTGGCAAGTCCCTCTTACACCAGAAAGCAAACCAATTACCGCTTTTACCATACCAGGCAAAGGATTAATGCAATTCAAAGTTATGCCTTTCGGATTACATTCCGCACCTACCACATTTCAACGACTTCTTGATCAAATCATTGGGCCAGAATGAGAGCCACACGTTTTTGTCTATTTAGATGACATACTAGTAGTTAGCAAAACTTTAGACGAGCATATGTCACATTTGAAAGAGGTATTCCGACGCCTTCGATAAGCTAAATTAAAACTTAATCCTGAGAAATGCAAGTTCCGTGTGGATAGCCTGAGATATCTCCGACATATAGTGGACCGGAATGGCATACGAACAAACCCAGAAAAAGTGGCGGCTATTGCTTCTATGGTTGCCCCGTCAAATGTTAAAGAAATCCGACGATTCCACGGCATGGCCTCCTGGTATCGACGATTTATTCCCGATTTTGCTACAACTATAGAACCATTAACAAAGCTTACACGAAAAGACGCTAAATGGACAAGGGGTCCAGAAGAAGAGCAAGCGTTTCAAGTGATTAAGCAGAAGTTAACCGATTCTCCCATACTGGCGTGTCCTAATTTCTCTCAAAAATTTTACCTGCAAACTGCTGCTAGTGATGTAGGACTAGGAGTCGTCCTTACCCAAATCCTGCAAGAAAAGGAACGAGTAATAGCTTACGCTAGCCGTACTCTGAGCAAAACCGAGCGCAATTATAGCGCTACCGAAAAGGAGTGTTTAGCCGTGCTCTGGGGCATCCGAAAAATGAAAGCCTACCTAGAAGGATATTCCTTTTCTGTAATTATTGACCACCAATCCTTTAAATGGTTGCAATGCATTTAAAAAAAATTAATGATGACGTCACAGCGGAAAAACAAATGTCGATCGAGAAAAGATTTTTGCACTAAAAGGTGTTTTTTTAAAATTAAAAATTTACCTGTTTCAGGATTTTGCGAAAAAACATTAAATAAACAAATTATGAGCTTGTTGCGGGACTTTATCAGCACCCTATGTTTTGATAGCGAAGCGTTTTTTAATAATTTCGACGCTACTATTGTCTGGGCGTTGTTTTGGTTTGATGTTGAATTTGTATTATGAAATTATTTCACTAAAAACACAATTTTATAGTGAATATTTTTGACAGACTCTTCTTTATTTATTATCTTTTTTTATAATGTTTTTTTTTGTTACTATGATTACAAAAATAGAAATACATTTTAAAACGAACATACCGCCCACCTTGAAAGGAAGGCCTTTTAAACATGAAGCAATAATAAATGTGCTAATAAGTAAAGTCTTAATTGTTTAGTGGCAAAATACACAGGCGGTTGGTTGGGCGACGCAAAGAACCTGTAGATGTCTTGACCGTAACAGCACGCACCACACTATCTTCACCTGGATGAAGAACTTCAATTCTTCCAAGAATCCACCGGGCAGGAGGGAGTTATCTTCTCGAATGATGACCAAATCCCCAATGTTTATATTTGTACCGTGATGCTGCTTCCATTTAGTTCTCTCTTGTAACCTGCTTAGGTAATCTTTGCTCCATCGTTTCCAAAAAGCTTTGCTTTATTTTGTCAATGAGTTGCCAACGATCTAATCGATTGATAGGTAAGCTGTTAAATCTGGTTCAACGCATGTTGTTAGTGCTTCACCGATCAAGAAATGGCCTGGTGTTAGAAATGATGGGTCTTTAGGATCTGATGAAATTGGTGTTAATGGACGTGAATTTAATATAAGCTTCTATCTGAATGAATAATGTCATTAATTCTTCAAAGCTGAGCAATGTGGAATTAGTACTTCGTTTCAAATGATGTTTAGCGGATTTTATTGCTGCTTCCATATCCCTCAAAATGTGGTGCTTTGGGAGGTATAAAATGCCAGTTACAGAATCTTCAACAAAAGCGCGAGAAATTTTGTCTTGTTGTTTTTAAATAAGTCCCTTAGGATTTGAAGTTCCTTGTTGGCTCCGACAAAAATTAGTTCCGTTATCAGAATAAATATTTGATATTTTTCCACGACGTGCCATGAAGCGTTTTAATGCTCCGATAAATGATTCTGTCGAAAGAGATCCGACCAATTCTATATGAACGGCCTTTGTTGCAAGGCAAACAAATATAGCTGCGTAGGCCTTGATTTTCTGCTTACTACGTGGGCCTCCTTGTTTAATGTCAAAAGGTCCGCAGTAATCAACACCAGTGTTAATGAAAGGCCTAGCTGGCTCTACTCGAACCTTTGGAAGATTTCCCATGATAGGTTGAATTGATTCTGGTTTTAATTTAACACAAGTTACACAATTTCGAATAATACGACGAACGGTACTGGCACCTGATAATATCCAATATTTGATACGTAGTGCGGCTAGTGTGGTTTGAATTCCAGCATGAAGTTGCTTTAAATGTTCATGCCGTATTAAAAGTTTCGAAAAGATATGATTTGAAGGCAAAATAATAGGGAATTTACTGGCATAGGAAAGATTCGAATTTGTAAGTCTACCTCCCACTCTTATGATACCATCTTTGTCTAAGAAAGGATTCAATGATAATATTTTACTTTTTCGATGCAGTTTCTCATTTTTTCGTAATAAATTAATCTCTTTTGTAAATGCGATTAATTGAACTGTTTTAATAAGGCATATGACAGCTTTTTCCAATTCAGAAGGTTTGAGTGGTCCCGTAAATTTTGGAGAAGCTGATGAATTTAATGCTGTATATAAATTATGCTTGAAACGCAAGCAATAAGCAGTAATGCGTACGATCTTGTTAAGATCTGAATATCTTTCAATTATATCTGAGATAATATTGACTACGAATATACATGTAACATTGGATTGTCGGAATTCAAGTAACTCATGAGGAAGGGTACTGATATGTTGACATATTGGCCAAGAATGCTTTTCTTGACATAGCCAGTCTGGCCCATTCCACCACAATGAACAATCTTTTAACTTCTTTGGTAAAATACCTCTTGTTAACAGGTCTGCTGGGTTTTTAGTGGTATCAACATGATTCCACTGTTGAGTATTCGTCAAACGTTGTATTTCTCCCACTCGGTTGGCTACAAAAGTCTTCCATGTCTTAGCAACTGATTTTATCCAAGATAGCTACAATTGTTGAATCGGTCCAGTAGGATATTTCAATATCTTGTAAATTGAGAGCGATCTGAATTTTTACTTAATTGTGTGCTAATAAAGTGCACCACAATTCCAATCTTGGAAGTGAAATTGTCTTAATAGGTGCAACTCTAGATTTCGCATAATAAATTTGCAATTATTCCCGAGCGACAAGTAGAACGTATGTATATGCAACAGCCATGCGCTTCTTCACTTGCATCACAAAATCACCAAATTTCAATAGTTTTATAATCTCAATACTCGTCACTAGTCTAGGTATTTTTATGTCATTCACTATTTGTATTTGCTCTTGAATATGTGACCATCTTGTGTAAATGTTGGCTGGAACTGATTCGTCCCAATTTAATTTTAACAACCACAACTGCTGAATAAATAATTTAGCTGTTATAATTATCAGCAAGAAGTCCCAGCGGATCAAAGATCTGAGATACTACTGAAAAGAATAGTACGTTTCGTAATGTGTTTAGGAGTTGAAATAGATATGGCCTTATATTGAAAAATGTCGTCCTTTGGGTTCCATTACCAAACCTAAAGTTTTGAATTGTCTTCATTGCCTAAATTGAGTAGTAACAGAATCAGATGTTTTGATCACATCGTTTAATAATATTGAACAATTCGAACACCATTTTATGTAATTGAAAACCACCTTTTGAAAGAAGAGATGTGATCTCTTTTATTAAAGTAGTTAACTCTGTTTTGAATTGGATCCTGTTAGCAGGTCGTCTACATAAAAATCCTGAGCAATGACTGAAGCTAATGGTAATTCTTGAGTATAATTATGTGCGAGTTGTTGTAAAGATCGTATGGCCAAAAATGCAGCTGGAGTTGTTCCGTACGTAACTGTTAAAGCTCATAAGTTTTATTTTTCAGATGGATTTGACCTCCATAAAATTCTTTGGAAAGCTGTTTGTGTTCTGTCTATCAAAACTTGGCGTACATTTTTTTTATATCAGCTATTATCACATATCGATGCATACGGAACCCGTGCAATTATGGAAAATAAATCGTCTGCAAGGTTGGGCCAACGTGTAACATGTCATTTAAAGACTTACCATTTGATGATTTACGAACCATCAAAACTACTCGGACCTTTGTAGTGGTGCTATCTTCTTTAATTACTGCATGATGCGGTAAATAAAAAGACATCTGAGTGATTTGAAGTAGATTTATCGGAAACTAATGCCATATGCCCTAAGTCTTCATATTCTTTCATGAATTTCTTGTATTCTTGTTGAAGAGAGGGATTTTTAGGAGTTTCTTTCTAATGTGTAAAATCTTTTAAGTGCTGTTTGCTTTGAATCTCCTAATTGTTCATTTAATGTTTTAAACGGAAGTTGTACAATGAAACGACCTTCAGATGTTTTTCTGTGGGTATTAAGAAAATGTTCTTCACACCATTTTTCGGCAGATGTGTAAGATTTACGTGATTTGATTTCTTCAAATTCCCAAAATGTTGTCAATTTATTATCAAGATTCTCGCCAGTTGACAGGTTGCATAATGTGAAATTTTGTTGAATAAATGAAGATGATAATCTACCGCTATAATCCACCCAAAGTGTGTTTTCTGTAGGATAGGTTGATTTGCTGATTTTTTAATCTGTCCAATACACTGCACTTTATAAAAATATCTACTCCTAAAAGCATGTCAATTTCACTGGAGACATTAAAATTGGTCAGCCTAATTGTATATTTTTAGGAATTGTGACATCCATTTATTAATGGTAACTTGGGGTAAATTTTCAGAAATTCTATCAAGAATTAAACAATCAAGGTTGGTTTGGAATGCATTATGTAGAGATCTTATTGATGTAGAAGTCAAGTGTTGAGTTTGTACAGAAGAATGATTAATTCCTGATACAGATATGTCAATTGATTTTGGTTCAATAACAACCTTTGGCTAAAGACTTTGTCATGAAATTTGATTGAGAACCATTATCTAATAAAGCGCGACATTCTTGCCATTTACCATTTCCATCCTTCACATTTATAATAGCAGTTGATAGTAATACATATGATACTTGATTTGTGCTGGATGTATGAGAAGTAGTCGTGATAGTTGATTCCTTTTGCGAAATTATGTCTTCTGAAGCATTTATTCTAATGTTATGCAAAAGTGTATTATGTTTTTACTACACTGTTTGCATTGACCATAAGTCATTTGCTTGCAAGATGATTTGGATGCAAGCAATTCATACACAAAAGTTTTGCTGATTTAACTTCTTGTATTCTGTCGGAATTGACATTTTAAGAAATTCATTGCAATGAAAGATAAAATGATTTCCTTGCAAATAGAACACTCTCGCTTTTGTATAGTGATGTGAGATGATGTTGCCTTAAGATTTTGTCTTTTACTTGCTGTTTGATGACTGACTGGAACTTTTGATTCTATTTTAGAAATTGCCTCTAATGTATGGCATCTATGAGTAAGAAATTCGGTCATTTGTTTGAAAGTTGGAAGGTCTGTTGCTGTTAACTGATTTTCCCATTCTTTTAGCGTGAATTGATCTAATTTTGTTCCGATCAAGTATATAAGCAAATCATCCCAATTGTCAGTAGGCCGTTTGAGTGCCTTGAGCTCTAATATGCTTGAGTGCGCCATCAAAATTGGACGTAATACTGAAACGCGTTCTTTACTTGCTGAAGGTAGATTATGAATAGCGCGTATATGATCCTGAACTATTAAACGTTTATTATCATAGCGCTCTTTTAACATTTCCCAGGCCTCCAAATAGTTGTCTGATGAGATTTGCAATGAATGAACCACTTCAGCCGCTTCACCTTTAGCGATGATTTGAGGTAATGAAATTTCTGAATAGGTGCAATATCATTGTTTTCGTGAATTAATGAACAAAATGTGTCATGAAATGGTATCCCTCTTGATACGGAACCATAAAACTCCGGAAGATTGATTCTTGGGAGCCTGACAGCATCTTTTTGAGATGAATTTATTGAATTATTCTCATCAGGGTCCTTGTATGATTCGGAAATGACTGATTTCAATAGTTTGTCAGCTTGACACATTGCAGTAAAATAATCATTTTTCAAAATTCTCGATTTCATAATTTGAAGAATCCGAATCTTCAAAGGGCCTCGATTTGGCATTGAATGTCTTGAAATAATGATAATAAAGGCTCCAGAGTTGTCTTGCGCATACACAATTTGTTCAGGATCAGGTTTAGTTGTCAGAAATTTTGAAAATCTTGTTAGGTTTGATTTCAAATTTGTGCGTTTTACTTTCAATATCTTGATATCCGCCATAAGTTATTGATTAACCGTACGAAAGGTAAAGCTTTAGAACTGACCTTGCTTTCCAAAAACCGTTTTCTTGCTCTTCACTTCCGTATCTCGGCTCAAAGGACCATATGTTTTGATAGCGAAGCTTTTTTTAATAATTTAGACGCTACTATTGACAGGGCGTTGTTTTGGTTTTATGTTGAATTTGTATTATGAAATTATTTCACTAAAAACACAATTTTATAGTGAATATTTTTGACAGACTCTTCTTTATTTATTATCTTTTTTTATAATGTTTTTTTTTGTTACTATGATTACAAAAATAGAAATACATTTTAAAACGAACACCCTATATACCGTCTGTTTGATTATAAAGGCCCCAAGCTATAACTCATTTATTTTTGCTTAAACACCCAGTAAAGTGTATATATTCTTAAATGGGACGTTGTTTTCTAGAGAATGAAGTAAAACAATATTTTTTGGCTACACTGTATGAGTCATGACGTCATCGACATTTTTTTAAATGGCACGATGAAAATTTTTGCGAAATACAATAGAACATCCTTTTCTCTTTTCAACCACATCAAATTTTATATCCTTACATAGAAAATGTTCGAAAACTGAAAAAACTACCTAAATAACTTACCATTTAACATTTAAGGCACGCTAATATTTATAGCATGCTATGAGTAATTTTACTGAAATTTGTCATACTTTCTCTAATTTGGTAAACAATTTCTAAAATACCGGCACTGTCAAACTGACACTGTTTTCTACATTCGTAGTAAACCTCTAGCATATCGGCTTCTTCATTAATGTTATTCATTTCTCACCGTTTCAAACTAATTATAAGTTAGATTGACGGTGCCGGTATTTTAGAAATTGTTTACCAAATTGAGAAAAGTATGATGACAAATTCAAGTAAAATTACTCATAGCATGCTAAAATATTAGCGTGAAATAAATAAATGGTAAGTTATTAGTTTCAGTTCAGCTCGAACATTTTCTTATGTAAGGATATAAAAATTTTATGTGGTTGAAAAGAAAAAAGGATGTTCTATTGTAACAAAAACAATACACAGATAATTACTTTGTTAATATCACATTTATTTGTCACACAGTGACTGCAGTTTCAACATTACAATGTCATTTTCAAACTGATCATTTAAACTGAAACCTAGTCTATATATAACCAAGAAAACTAAATTCTAAACTATTGACAATAACTACGTAACATCTGGAGGGATTTTTTAATTACAAGCTTCGAAGAAGGTTGAATACATTAGGTCAGTTTGGTCGTTCAATAAAATTTCTTCGGAATTACTCGCCGCTTTACGAATTTCTAGTGACTCCAGTAGGCTTAATTTAAGGCTTTTTTCTGCGTAATGTAAAATTTGTGTATTGTCTGAAGTGAAAGAATGTTTTCTGCAATTAAATAGTTGGCAAAATTTGAATCGGTTTTTGTAGATTGAAAGACCAGAATGTGTTCTTGAATGCGTGTGGCAAAATTTCTCCCAGTCTGACCTATGTAGACGCCTTTACAATCATTACATTTAAGTTTATATACATGAATTTTTAAATTTGTCTATTTTATCTTTAGTGTTAAAAACCAAATTTGAGATTTTATTATAGGGTTTATATGCAAGCAATATATTTTGATTTTTGCTAATTATTCTGCCGATTTTCGGATATTTTACCAAAATATGTAAGTGAAATGTACTGTTTGTTGTTACTCAAATTTACCTTGGGATATATAGTATTTAGTGTTTGTTTTTCAGTTTATTTTTAGAATTTTGTCAATAATGTTGCTGTTGTATCCATTATTAATAGCTATTTGTTTTATGGTTGTTATTTCTTTTTAAGATTATCTTGTGAAAGTGGAAGATGAATGGCTCTGTGGATCATGAATTAAATGCTGAAAGTTTTTGTTTGTGTGGGTGCAGAAGAATCTGCAGGAATTACTGAATCTGTGTGTATGTGGGTTTTCGGAAAATATCAAATGTTAAATTATTGCTGTTTTGGTTATAGTTACGTCCAAAAAGTTTAAATTATTATCCTCCTCTGTTTCGACTGTGAATTTAATATTAGGGTGTACTGAGTTAATATAATTTAAAAGGTTTGTAACTGCCTAGTTGTACCACTAAAACATGCTATTATATCGTCTACATATCGATACCAAAAATTCATATGCTTTTTACTTACAATTAAATCGGTTGACAGGATTTTTTGTGTAATATAATTCATAAAAATTTCAGCCAGTAAACTAAGCTTTAACTTGCTAAAGTTTCTTTTTGTATGTAAAATTGGTTTGAAAACTTGAAGTAATTTTGATTAATAACTAAATTTGATCATTTTAAATTTCACTTGAGATTAACAGATTTATTCGATTCTTTACCAAGATATTTTTCATTAAATCTAAGCAGTCTTTAGCTTGGGTATGTTGGAGAACATGTTGGACACATCGAATGATACTATTTTTGCATTATTTGGTATTTTTCTTTCTCCAGTTTCTTAACTAGTTGAATAGAATTTTGAATAGATGTGGGTCCAGAAATTCGTTTGATGTTTAAAAATATTATTTATTTTTTCAGCTAATTTTTAACTGGACAATTTAAAAATGATACTACGGGTCTGATAGGGGCCTCGTTTTATGAATTTTGATTAAACCATATAATCGCGGCGGTTGAGGATTCATTTGTGTTAGCCAACGCTTTTCTTTATCTGATAAAATACTATTGCAATCTTTGAGTGTTTGTTTAACTTGTGTTTGGTATTTGTTCGTAGGGTCTGTTTAACAACTTAACAGTAACTAAAGCAGACAAGGGGAACACAATAGTAATTATACCAAAGGCAGAATATAAAAAGAAAGTATTAGAATTTATTAACAATGATAACATAGAAGAATTAAAAACAGACCCTACGAACAAATACCAAACACAAGTTAAACAAACACTCAAAGATTGCAATAGTATTTTATCAGATAAAGAAAAGCGTTGGCTAACACAAATGAATCCTCAACCGCCGCGATTATATGGTTTAATCAAAATTCATAAAAAAGGGCCCCTATCAGACCCGTAGTATCATTTTTTAAATTGTCCAGTTAAAAATTAGCCGAAAAATAAATAATATTTTAAACATCAACGAATTTCTCGGACCCCACATCTATTCAAAATTCTATTCAACTAGTTAAGAAACTGGAGAAAGAAAAAATACCAAATAATGCAAAAATAGTATCATTCGATGTGTCCAACATGTCTCCAACATACCCGCTAAGGGCACTGAGATTTAATGAAAAATATCATGGTAGAAAAGAATAAATCCGTTAATCTCAAGTGAAATTTTAGAATTAACAAATTCAATTATTAATCAAAATTATTTCATGTTTTCAAATAAATTTTATATACAAAAGAAGGTTTAGCAATGGGTTCACCGTTAAGCCCGTTAACTGAAATTTATGAATTATATTACACAAACAATCCTGTCATCCGATTTAAGTAAAAGCATATACATTTCTGGTATCGATATGTGGACGATATAATAGCATGTTTGGTGGTACAACTAGGCAGTTACAAACCTTTTAAATTATATTAACTCAGTACACCCTAATATTAAATTCACAGTCGAAACAGAGGAGGATAATAATTAAACTTTTTTGGACGTAACTATAACCAAAACAGCAATAATTTAACATTTGATATTTTCCAAAACCACATACACAGATTCAGTAGTTCCTGCAGATTCTTCGCACCCACACAAACAAAACTTTCAGCATTTAATTCTATGATCCACAGAGCCATTCATCTTCCACTTTCACGAGATAATCTTAAAAAGAAATAACAACCATAAAACAAATAGCTATTAATAATGGATACAACAGCAACATTATTGACAAAATTCTAAAAATAAACCTAGGAAAAACAAACACTAAATACTATATATCCCAAGGTAAATTTGAGTAACAACAAACAGTACATTTCACTTACATATTTTGGTAAAATATCCGAAAAAATCGGCAGAATAATTAGCAAAAATCAAAATATATTGCTTGCATATAAACCCTATAATAAAATCTCAAATTTGGTTTTTAACACTAAAGATAAAATAGACAAATTTAAAAAATCTGGCGTATATAAACTTAAATGTAATGATTAAAGGGATGCGAAAATTGTTGAAACGTCACGGAACACCTCCCACCAGAATGACAAATCGAGATCGCATGTTTGTCCAGTGGCGTAAGCTATGGCCGTACGCTCGAACCGTGCGATCGATGCCACAACGTGGCTACTAACCGCGACTGAAAAATATCGCACGGATCAGTTTTACGCTGAAAGTATGAATTTTATTTTTCATTTATTTAAAATGTTTCTTTAATTAATTATTGTCGTTGATTTTTAATGCACAGGTATGCTTTCTTCTATTACTCTGCTTTATTATTCGTCTTGAAGAATGAATCACTGCAGTGAAATTTTGCGAGAATTTGACTGCTTATAAAATTATTGCGAAAAAAGTTGAAAATTATTTTTAGGTATCCGACTCTAACGGAAGTAAACTATGTACTTGCATACCTAAGTAAGTAGTGTTTTTAAATTTTCTCGGGTAAGATTTGTTTGTTTTGCAGTTAACAAAATTATACACCTAAAAAAACAATAGCTTTTTATGTGCCTGCAAGTGTAATTTTAAACTCAAACGATCCTCTTCAATATATCAGCAATACTGCGAAGTCTACACGGCTCGAATAAGGACCGCGCTCGGCGCTTCTGCCGCATGTAGAAGTAGTGGGAGGCGATAACTAATTTTCGCATCTCTCAAGTAATGATTGTAAAGGCGTCTACATAGGTCAGACTGGGAGAAATTTTGCCACACGCATTCAAGAACACATTCGGTCTTTCAATCTACAAAAAACCGATTCAAATTTTGCCAACCATTTAATTGCAGAAAAACATTCTTTCACTTCAGACAATACACAAATTTTACATTACGCAAAAAAAGCCTTAAATTAAGCCTACTGGAGTCACTAGAAATTCGTAAAGCGGCGAGTAATTCCGAAGAAATTTTATTGAACGACCAAACTGACCTAATGTATTCAACCTTCTTCGAAGCTTGTAATTAAAAAATCCCTCCAGATGTTACGTAGTTATTGTCAATAGTTTAGAATTTAGTTTTCTTGGTGTATATATAGACTAGGTTTCAGTTTAAATGATCAGTTTGAAAATGACATTGTAATGTTGAAACTGCAGTCACTGTGTGACAAATAAATGTGATATTAACAAAGTAATTATCTGTGTATTGTTTTTGTTATAATGGAATATCACAAAGTAACGGCGGAACGTGTTAATTAATTATGTTCTATTGTATTTCGCAAAAAAATTTTCATCGTGCCATTTAAAAAAAATGTCGATGACGTCATGACTCCTATACAGTGTAGCCAAAAAAATATTGTTTTACTTCATTCTCGAGAAAACAACGTCCCATTTAAGAATATATACACTTTACTGGGTGTTTAAGCAAAAATAAATGAGTTATAGCTTGGGGCCTTTATAATCAAACAGACGGTATGTGCCATTCAAAATCAACGGTGTTCATGGTACTCAAAAATTTACAGACAGGTGAAGGCGCAGCCAACTATGGTTCCAAATTATTGCATACGCAATGGTAAACTATACCGTCACGTCATAAACAGTTTGAATTTTAATGAAACGATACCTGGAGATAATTGGAAAAAGTGCATTCCTACTAACGAGCGTGCTGAGATATTGCACCGATATCACAACGAATCAACCGCAGGACATCTTGGAATAGCAAAAACAATCGTCCGTTTAGCACAAAATTTTTACTGGCTTGGAATGTTTAGGGAAGCAGCTAATTACGTTCGGAATTGTGACACCTGTAATCAGTACAAAGTACTACAATTTCGAAAAGTCGGTTTCCTTCATCCGACTCCTAGTAACGACCCTTGGCATACAGTTTCCGAAGATTTAGTCGGACCAACAAAGGACATGTATGGTTACTTGTAATGCAGGACCAGTTTACAAAATGGGTAGAGTTAAAACCACTTAGAAAAGCAACAGGAAAAGGAGTTGCTATGGCGGTAAAGAAGGACATTATTTTAAGACATGGATGCCCTGATTTTATTATTTCCGATAATGGTAAACAATTTGTGAGTCAACGATTTAAGGAAACTTTAACGCAGTAGGGGAGAGAGAGGCACTTTGATACACCGGGCACATTGATACAAACTTGAAATTTGCCTCCAAAAGCAGGTTATTAAGTTTATATTTTGGTCAATGCATCGCATTACCACGATGCATTGGTCCAATAAAATTGACAGTTGCGGAGAGATAGTGACTCTTGTTGCGAATTGCGAAAAACAGGTAAATATTTTGTATATTTTAAAGACGTAAATATTTTAAAGTTTTCACCCTGTATATAATTAGTTTAGGTTTATTATTTTTGAAATTGTAATTTAAGTGAAATGTTAAATAACTGTACTTTACCTTAGTGTGTTCCAGAACAAATAACTAAAACACTTTTCTGTCCGATTTAGAAAATGTCAATCGACATATTTGACGCTACGCTTTCGCCAACAACGAAAAGCTGGTTCAACCAGAGATTCCATGAAATACTACAGGATGTTCAGGAACATTGGGATGACAATCTCACACAGCATGAGTCGAGTTCCAAGATATCCAAGGATGAAGTGCTATCCATCGAAGTCGAAATTCCAGGACGAGCCGATCATGTCATCGTGGAAGACGCTTCAAGATTATCTAAGACGTTTCAAGATTATCCATGGCAAGTTTATCCAACACGCAAGAAGAGGAAGTACGAAGCAAACCTCGAGCCTACTTCTACAAGAAAAACGGAGGAAGACGTCGTATTTTTGTAAAACTCAAGAACCAAGGGAGAATCCGTCTTTCGAAGTTAGATGCAGTTCGAATGGGCCTCTTCAAGATGTAACTTCATATTTACAACCTACAAAACAAGATAGTTATTATTTGTGTTCGAGAATTTTGATTTTTAATTTTTCTTATGTTTGGGGTTACAGAGTTTTTTGTACCTTAAAAAGTATATAAAAGGGAGATTTCTGGGTAATTCATGCAATTCAACCTAGGCCTTGAGCAGTTGAACATTCATATTCACACTCTGCACTTAGCAAGTGAACATTCATACTCTGCACTTAGCATTGAACAGTCTAGTATTAATAATTAACAGTTTGTAATCAATCTTAAGCTCCTTCAGAGCGACATTTGTAAAGGTAGTGACCAGAACACGTAAGAATATTCCATTTATTAATATGGTTAATTAAAAATGTTCATTCAAAATAATTTGTAAATACTTACCAACAGGTATAAGCATATTTCAAACACTCTTGATAAAGGAGACCATAATCGCATTTTTAATTAAGAATTTTGATTAAAATTCCCATGTACCCACGACGTAGTCGATGACAACTGAATTAATGTCTAACATAAATTGATGTGCCTTTACACTAATCCTTTAAATGTACTAACAATTACTTTGAACCAATTATTACTTGTGTATTTATGCGTATTTGTAAATAATAATAAACAAATTTATTAACAATAAATAATTTGCATGTCAATCTTTGAAATCGATTTTTACTTACCGACATACACTTCACGTAGCGTGACTAAAATAACCGACATAAAATCACCACCATTAGGATAAATACATTTCAGAACCCAGTTCAAACAAATTTGTTTTGCAGTACAATTTGGTACCCTGCGATATTATATCAATAATCAGTTTAATAACGAAAAGAGTCTTATGTTAAATTTTATGCGTGACTTTGTCATTTGAGTTAATTAATTTCTAATCCTAAAATTTAACAAACAAATTTCATTTAACTCGCAAAAACATCGCAATATGTAATAGTACACGTTGCATATCTCTGACTTACTTCCCAACAAAAGTCAATCTATAATACGTTTGGGTTAAAGAATAAGTTGCAGAAAATTAAGACAAGTCCATATGAGGCAGATCGATACATTTGTATGTGAGGCACATTGATGTGTGTATCAATGTACCTCCCCAGTATACCAATATGCTTATGATTTATCATTTCAGAGTTTTAACTACAATATTGAAATTGTAGCCAGGAAAGTGGCCTATAAATCAACTGGCTTTCGCCGATGAGGAATTTCTTTCTAATTATGTGACCGTAACATTTCCGAGAATGTGACTGAAAACGATAATGCCTTGAACACAGAAAATAATACATTAGAAAGTAACAGTGACGGAATTCCTCCATCAACTTCTGGAGTAGAAATACTACCAACTTCAGGATTCAATATGATAGCACCTGAAGATGTGAGACCATTTCCAAAGTCAAAGCCAAGAACAACAATAGGCATGCGGAAGAAAGGAAAATCCAGAATTTATACTAGCACTCCGGAAAAGAATAGAATCTTGGAAATTGAGAGTAGCAAGAAATTAAAATTAGTTACTAGAGATTTGAACGTAGGCGAAAGGAGGAAGGAAAACAGCTAGTGAAATACAAGATTGTGAAACAGGTCAGCGCAAAACAATCCTCTTTAGAATCTGATTCAGAAAGTAATGATGAATCGGAATTAACTGGCTCTATAGATGATTATAGTGAAGAAGAGATTCCATGACTCACTAAAAATGATCAGCTGAACAAGGGTGACTTTGTTTTAGTCAAGTTTTGCTTAAAAGAGGCGAAAGTTCATTATATGGGACGCATTGAAGAGATATTAAAAGAAGGAATGGAAATAAAATTTCTAAGGAAACATTCATCTAAATTAGTATTTCCTCAGGTAGATGATGTCAGAGAAGGTATTATTTTAAAAGTACCTGCACCATTATCAACTGGAATTACCGCACCACAAGCAAATTCTCTATTCTATTTTGCCGCTAATTTTGATTCACTAAATATGTTAATTAAATAAATTTATATTTCTATTTCTAATAAAACATGTTCACAAATTTTGATTTTTCTGGAGTTAGTAATAGGTATTTGCTGATGTATCAATGTGACTCATGTGTGTATCAAAGTGCCTCACATAGGAGGCAAGGATTTAAATTTTAATTCTTTTTAACCCTTCAGTGCTCGCGTAACAAAATCTAACGCCGTTACTCGCGTGGATTACAACTGTAGTCCAAATTAATTATTATTAGTATCATTGTGTTTTCAACTTATTCAGTGAATCAAACAGATGTGGTTATTAATTACATTCTAGGAAAATGATTAGAAAAAATTCTTAGTAATTTTTTTGTGTAAATAAAGTTAAATAAGAATGATTTGTGAAAAATAAACCGGTATGGCAATTTATTTCATTGAATATAAACTAAGTAATTATTTTTCTTTTTTTGTTATTATAAGGTAGGAAAATTATAAATATATTGAAAATAGTATAAATAAACAACAAGAAATAACTACAATAACTCGTGAAGATATGATAATATGATTTACGTGAATACTCGCATGGCGCACAATTGTGCTCCACTCAAACTTGACAACGTTTTATAGAAAAAGTATTAATCTAATAATCACAAAACCTTACTCATAACTTTATTTAACATGTAATAGACAGCTACTGAAAGCGCCACGTATGTAAATAAAACTGAATTTGACTTATGCGCGAAATATAAACCCTGGATTACAATTGTAATCCACGCGAGCAATGAAGGGTTAATAGAAAAATGAAGATTAAGCATGTTTACATAATTACCAATAATATGGCAAATTCATGTGAATTTTAGGGTATTCATCAAAATTAGAGTGACATGCACCTCTACTTCACATATATATAAATTAAAAGCGAAAAATGTATCAATGTGCCCCTCTCTCCCCTATGGCATAAAACATCGTCGAACTTCTCCATATTCACCTCAATGTAATCCAGTAGAAAGAACAAACAGAGTTATTAAAACAATGATTGCCCAGTTTATAAAGAAAAATCAGCGCCGTTGGGATGAAAATATATGTGAACTCCGGTTCGTCTATAATACCGCCCGTCATGACGCAATCGGCTACACCCCGGCGTATTTGAATAGCAGACGAGAACTACAAATGCCCAGGGAAAACAACCGCACGAGAGATACCCGAAAACCGGAACAGAGACACCGCGATCTGTTACATGCCTGTGAATTGGTTAGGGTAAACCTTGCGAAAGTTTTTCACCGCCAAGAAAAACATTATAATCTCCGCCGTCGCAACTGGAAACCTAATGTTGGAGACCTAGTATGGAAGAAAGAAGACATTCTGTCCGATAAAAAAGCCCAGATAAACGCCAAACTCGCACCGAAGTTTTCCGGTCCTTTTACTATTGGTAAAATTATTTCGCCCGTGATCTTTGACCTGAGAGACAAAAACGATCGATGGTGTCGACATGTGCACATTCAAAATATTAAGCCATCCCCTCCTTAACCGATTCCAAAAAACTGCATTTTCCGCCTATATAAACCGACACACTCAGCCTTCTAGCCAGTCCAAGTCTTTCCTTCCGAAGTGTGAATTAAGTAGGTCCAAACTAGAAGATGGAAGACTGGGTTCGAGAGCTGGACGAAATCCTGAAGGCAGCCGATTCTGCAGCAGACAAGAGTAAGGTACCAGCGTATAACCATTGCCGTCTTGAAATCCAGGCCATCAAGTTGAAACGTGACGTCATCGTAAGAGGCCACCGTGACATAACCCTACTTTAGGCGCATGTTTTTATTTGTGAAAATGTTTTATTTCTTTCATGTTTTTTTACTTTTTTATGTGTGGAATTGCGAGAAGAATATCTCTAATACACTACTGATACTATAGGAATAGCCAGAAATATTTTTTATTTAATGATTTTGTGGTTTAAATGTGACCATTACACGATTGAAGTGACGATGAATAATGAATAATTTCTCCGAATTACACATAGTAAGTGACTTTGTATATACCGGGTGTTTCAATGAAGATGCACCAAACTCGGTATGTTGGTAGATATCGTGAAAAGAAATAAAAGTTTCCTATAATATTTTTTTTTTAAATGAATAAGTTTTGAGATAATCGAAGGGAAAGGAGAATCGTATATTTTTAAAACGTACAATAGATGAGAGCGGCCCGAATTCTTAACCTACCTTAACGTTCGGTTTTTTACTTTATTACCCCATAAACTGTCGCGCCTCAGATGATATGATGAAACACATTTAGTTCGTTCACTCCGTTCGTTTACTAACGTTGTAGTGGCGAGTAATTAGTTGGTGTAGTTTATACTTTTCATTTTTAAGTTTATTATGTAAGTGTGTGTGTGGGTGTGTTGGTGGTGCGATGGGCAATTACACATTTCGAGAATACGCAGATTATTCGAACACATGTAAGGTAATTGCCATTTACGTAATTCGCCCGCTTCCGAAATTGTTTCTTCCTCATGTGATCAAGTTCAGTCTGATAGGCAAATAATTTAACAGACCGGCGTGGCGGAAGCAACAATTCCAATTTATTAATTGTACATAATTGTAGTAATTGTTGGATACAGAGACAAATAAAAACGTTACAAGCGTTAATTATTTATCGTACATTATTAAGACTCGGCAAATTTGATGTAATTACGGTTTGCATAAATGTTAGTGCGGTGAAAACGCACGCTTTTTTCAGTGTTCGTCTTTAACACGTCTTGCGGTCAAGGCCAAACTTAAAAGCCTGTCATAAATTTTTTCGTTTACGATAGTTATTTACTGTCTTCTTGCAGGCGCGTGCCATTCATAAAACAATTTAAATCGCTCATCTTGTTTCACGGCTGCAGAAATTTAAATCGCTACGGTATTTCTAAAAACATCGGCTCCAAATTATGCAAATTTCAAGTTGCACCAATTAAAAATTTTTATTAAGATATTTTGTTTGAAATAATGTCAGAAACGTGTCCCTTAAGTTTGGTGCATCTTCAATGAAACACCCTGTATATTTTTAATAAATTTAATCTTTTTAGATTAAAAACTAATGGGCCAATGTTTTATCTATCACTTGAATTTCCACGTTTCACTGAAGGAACTTCGGAGAGGTAAGCAGGCAGATTGGGGGAAATGGAAGGGTAGGCATCAGTTTTAAGGGTTAGTCGATGTCTTGGTAAGGTTAATTTGGACCCTATAACATGCGTGTTTCATCATCGAGTAAAAATAAAAGTGTAAACAGTAATAACCATCATCCTTTGTTACTTCATGACTTCTGACTACAAACTCTTTCCGAAAGTAAGTATTTTTTGAAATAACAAAGTCAGTACGAGGTATTTTTCTTAACCATAAGGAACGCATGGGTTCTTCTTTCAGAAAGTCAAAAGTAGAAATATAGGAGCCACTTTTTGTGTTGGACATACAGTTTGGCACACAGCACTTGTGAGGCATTTTCTAGAAACAGGAACATAATGGGATTAATATAGTAGGTGTGGAGAATGATGTATTATATTACTTGTGTATTTATTTCAACTGAAATTCAAAAAACGCAACAACACAAGGATTTTAAAAAAATGTTCTAACCTATAAAATTATTTAAAAAAACGAACACTACAACTAATTAAAACACAAACACGTAGTTTTTTAACCAAACACAACGCGAAAACATCAAAAAAACATAAAAATAACAACAATTAACATAAAAACACTCGAAAAAACTAAAAAAAAATACACGAAAAGACTAGATCTTAAAGCAACGAGAGACTCTTACGGTGACGTCATCAGGAACAAAAGCCGGTAACCTGACGGCCTTTACTTCAAGACGGCAATGGTATAACCCAGCAGAGTCCAGTTGCTCCTGATTCCAGTGCAAGCGTCTTGCATAACCTACCTGCGACAAGTGTCTTGTCTGCCTCCGATGCAAGCGTCTTGCATAACCTACCTGTGACAAGTGTCTTGTCAGCTCTCTTGACTTCGGTGCAAGCGTCTTGCATAACTTACCCGAGACAAGTGTCTTGTCTGACTCCGGTGCAATCTTCTTGCATAACCTACCTGAGACAAGTGTCTTGTCAATAGTCCTGACTCCGGTGCAAGTGTCTTGCATAACCTGTCTGGCTTATTGATGAATGTATATGTAAATAGTGTGTAAATATTTAGGAACAAGAATTAAGTTTAAGTTATATCACAACCACGTCTTTTCAATATACGATCCTGGACACCGGCGAGTTGACCCGTTCCGACAGAACCGACCCGTTACACGTTTATTTTAAAATAATCTTATTTAAGACGTAAGTGTGCACATTTCATAGCCCCACTCTTGAAAACTGGCCTGTTTTCAATAAATCGCATGGTACTGAAATCTAAAAAGGTGTTTGACGAAAGCACAAATACTTCAAAGAGATTTCCTTTATTATCAAAGAATGCAAAACATTATTGTATCCATACGAACTTAAAATAAAAATTCAAAGTGTATTTATTTATATTTATTTATAGCTCTTGTTCGGCATTTATAAAATGTGTTCAAAGTGACAACCAGCAGCAGCGATGGTTGCATTCACTCTCTTCATATTTTTAAAAACATTTTGAAGTATCTCTACAGTAATTCCATTAACAACATCTGTTATTGATTGCTTTAATTCATTTATAGTGTGCATGCATCTCGACTAAATTGTATTTTTTAAGTATCCAAAGAGAAAATAGTCGAGGGGGGTGAGGTCAGGTGATCTTGGGGGCCACAGTTCTCGACCTATTAATCTTTCATCATAAAATTGCTGAAGGTATTCACGAGTTTGAGCTGCTGTATGTGCTGGAGCATTATCATGTTGAAAATAACCCTCTTGAATTTCATCGTCATGTAAGTTTTCAATAAAATCATTCAATATATTTTGATAACGTTGAGCATTAACTGTGCCTTCAAAAAATATGGGTCCATTAATACGTCACCCACACTTGGAGTATAGGTAGACATTGCTACCCATACTCCAATTTTTAAAGGGTGTAACTGAGTTTCTTCGAAAACATGAGAAGTTTCTGCACTCCAAATACGATAGTTTTGTGAGTACTCAAGTAAAACCATGCTTTGTCTGAGAAGAAACTCAGATCTAATGTAAAATCTTCCCTAAGATTTTCATTGAACCAGTTGCAATATTGCACTCGCTTTTCATAATCAGGTGCAAGAAGCTGTTGTACGACAGAAACTTTATGTGGGTGAAAGTGAAGTGAACGTTTAACAGCAGTGTGACAAGTTCCATAAGATAAACCAGTTTGCTGAGATAATTTGCGTAGGGATTTTAGGACGACTAGGAGATTTGTCTTTATTCACGGTTCCTGTTTTACGAAATCTGTCAACAATCCTGCGGACATGTCGTGTAAAATTATCGTAGTCAAATATAAAATCTGGAAATTTGTCTCGAAATTCTTCCACACAGAGTTGTATTGGATAATTCCACACACCGCTTTCGTTACGATGACCATTTCGGAAAAATAAACGATTCTTATTTCAGAGAATAGGGTATTGCAATACGCTTAACCTAGAAATTAAAATATCATTACAATTTATATCAAACTACTAAATATGCTTTTTGGTATACGCTCCGCAAAATGATCGCTTAGGGGACTATTTTCAGAACGAAAAACGTATCTTTAGCAATCTCAATCGTCATAGCAACACTTAGAATCCGATAAAAAATTTTAGCGACCTAGTACTTAAAGCTACCATGGCAACACTTTAGCGGATTTTTTTTGAGCAAGTTTCAATGAAATAAATCAAGTAACTAAGTATAAAATTCAACTCGTTGCTATGATTACCGATCATTGCCATGTCTGATGAGAGGGACAATTTAGACGAGAGGGACAATTTAGACTTGCTAATTCGAAATTCGAGCAATTTAACATTAATGTTGATGATTTGGCGAGCGTGTACCAAAAAATATTGTATGTACCACGTACGCAAAATGGTTTTATGGGACTCATTAAGGACTCGGCTCCTTCGTCGCCTCGTTCTTAATTACGATTCGTCCCCTAAAACTTTATTTTGCGTACTTGATACATAAACTACTGTTTTCTTACCTAAACAACAATTTTTTAATGTAATGTAGCTTTCAAAAAGGCTAATACGGTCAAAATAACTTTGTAGTACAATGACGAAAATAAACAAACGTAAATAAATCGCTCACGAACATCAATGAAGAATAAATGGATTGAGGCAAACAAAATTCCCTAGATCTCCCCAGAATTCCCCATGTTCTAGCTTCAGGTTATACAGTTGACGTAAATCGGACATGAATATTGATATGACCCTTCTTGGAAAGTAATTTTTTTCAGAAAACCTTTATTGATCACACTGTATTTAACTCAACTGCATATGTGAAATAAGGTTTAATTAGATCAGGTACTTTAATCTTTTCTGTAGGCCAACCTTTTTTTTTATAAAATCTTTAATTATTTGCATTTCTTTATCATTGTTTGTTTCATTTTGAAAATTTTCTTTTTTATTTATAGATATTGGAAATGTTTCCATTAATAAACAAACTTGAGCCTTAATTTCATTATCAAAATTATCTGAATTATCTGAAAGATGATGTCTTGATAAAGCATCTGCTAGCAGTAATTCTTTTCCAGGCCAGTTTTTGGCAATTATATAATATGCTATGTAGTTTGAGTCTCATTTTTAACAATCAGGTAATGGTTTTTTTAAATTCAAGCGGTTTATGGTTACTTTTAATAATTACTGTTTTTAACAAAAATATTGTTAAGATTATTATCATGTTATTCACTTTAACTTTTAAAAATATAGTAGGCATAGAAAAATAATAATAGATCTGTCAAAAGGGAGCACAGAAATAAAACGTAAAAAGGAAAATACTTTTATTAAATCCGAACATTTGGTTCGGCACTAGGAGATTGTAGGAAACATAAAAGAAACATCCACAACGAAAATTTTAACCGAAAAAGAAAAAAATGTCACTTACTTCACGAAAAGACAGAAGTACGTCGTCTGAGCTTAAGTTCAGAGGTTTCTCCAGGAATGAAGACGTAAGCGGTGAAGATAATAAGGAAAAAAGGGAAAATCCACCGGCTGCGGTAATCGGAGAGCCAAATTTAGCTCACTCTCAGAAAACAAGTATTACATCTTCTTCAAAAATAAGATTATTAAGTATACAGTTAGAAGCAATGAAAAAATTAGTTCTTCTAGAAGAAGAAAAGCATCATGAAGAAAAGCAAGAAAGGGAAAAGATGTTCCTAAGAAAAAAACAAATGATCGAAATGGAAATGAAACTAAAGATGAGTGAAACAGAAAGCAGATTGGATAGTGAAATTGATAATTCCGATATATTCGAAGAAGCAGGAAAAATAGAACAAGATAACGATATAGAAAAGGTAACCACTTGGCTAGAGAACTCTCCATTTATGGATGATCCGAAGACGAAAATTAAAACAAAAGCGGACATCGACCCACAAATGTATCAATATCAAAGAAATACATTTGAAAATGTATTTATGAAACATTCAGTTGGAAAAGAATTACCATCTTTTGCAGGAGATCCAGAAGAATGGCCCTTATTTTATTCACAGTTTAAACGGACAACCGAATTATGTAATTTTAGTGACCAAGAAAATATTAGCAGAATACAAAGATGCTTACGGGGAAAAGCTAGAGAAACTGTGAAACCATTTCTACTATGTGTTTTTTTAAAAATGCCATAAGGGGTGGCTGTGGAAAAGAAAATTCATGTCTTAGCTCCATTCATTTACTTTAAATTTTCAGATTTGGTATGTGTTGGATGCCAAGCTACGACATGAGTTTTAATTTTCATGGCCAAACTTTATGGCATTTAAAAAAAAAAACACATGTTACTATCTCCTGCAAATTTAGAATCAATAATTGAAACTATTGAGTTGACATTTGGAATACCAGAAATAATAATTTCCATGTTAATTGAAAAGGCCCGAAAAATCCAATCACCAAAAGATGGAAAGCCCGATTCGATGCTCGCCTTTTCAAACATCGTCTCTAGTCTCGCTGCTTCAATGGAAGTGTTAAAAAGTGAAGAACATATGTCAAATCCACAACTTATGGACGAATTGCTACAGAAGTTGCCGCATTTTTTGAAAATGGAGTGGGGTTCCCAAATTTTAGGACATGAAAAACAAGTGAATTTGAAAAAGTTTTCGAACTGGTTGAGAATAAAGGCCAGAATATCATGCATAATCAACACATAAGTGGGAAAAGTCGTTTACAAGATAAAAGAAACTTTATTTTCAATGAAGACTAGAAGTTGCATCGTGTGTGAGGAAGAGTATCACATTTTAGATAATTGTGAGAAATTCAAGAGCAAGGATGTAGACAATCGTTGGGAAGTTGTGAAAAAGAATAAATTATGCTTCTGTCGTTTGAAAGGAAATCATTCTCAAATTTGTATTTGTATCTGTATTTGTAGAAACAAGAAGGTATGTGGTCTTAATAACTGTCAATTGTTTCATTATAAGTTACTTCATAAAAATTTTCAAAAACATGATAGATTAACAAAAAATGAAAAAATTTGTTTAGTCAATAAACTTCCAAATACGGTATTGCTCAAAATATTACCGGTCAAGTAAAGGGTCCAGTTTGTGAAGTAACCACCTATGCATTCTTTGATGAAGGCGCTACAGTTAGTCTGATCGATGCTGAATTAGCAAGAAAACTGCAATTAGATGGAGAAGAAGAGTCAGTTTGTTACCAGTGGACGAAAGGAATCACTCACCTTTTAAATGAAAAAGGCAAAACTCATACTCTTAATGGAGTAAGAACTTTGAAGAACATAATGTTACCCAAACAAACAATTGACGTTAAGAACATTCAAGAAAGTTTCTCTAAAATTAAACAATTAAATTTACTGAAGTCATTTTTTGAAGAACGTCCTTTAATATTAGTTATCCAAGATTACTCTCAACTCGCATATCCAAGAAAAGAACTTTCACGGGATGGTCCTATTCTGTCTAAAACTGCTCTAGGATGGGTACTACATGGAAAAATAAATTCAATAAAAGAAACTGAAAAACAGTTTTTATGTCAGATTTGCAAATGCCAATCTTTTGATGAAGAAGTCTACAACTTAGTAAAAGAATCTTTTAAAACAGAATCATTTGGAGTTAAATTGTCAAGCAATCAATTATGGCAAAACTTCAGAAGTAGAAAGATGTGAAAAAATTATGAACAACACCACCAGGAGGGTTGGGTTGGGTTGGAGAAAGAATTGAAATCGGAATATTATGGAAATTGGATGAAGTAAATTTTCCTGATAGCAAGAGAAATGCATTAAAACGCCTGTTTTGTATGGAAAAGGAAATGGATCAAGACAAGAATTTTGCAGAACAATACTGTCTCATAGTTGAAGATTATGTGAAGAAAGGATATGTTGAAAAACTGGATGAGTTAAAATCGAAAGAGATAAACAAAAAATGTGTTCGATGCTGCAGCGAAAATAGAAGGAGTTAGCTTGAATACAGAACTTCTGCAAGGTCCAGATTTACTAATACCATTAACTGGAGTCTTGTTGAAATTCCGACAGTATAAAATAGCGTACACCGGTGACATTAAAGAAATGTTCCACCAAGTCTTGATTAGAAAAGAAGACAGATGTGCTCAAAGATTTTTTTGGAGAGGCATGAGGAGAAGCGGAAAAGCAGATGTATATGAAACGAAAGTTATGACGTTCGGAGCTATATACGTGTTCACCCAGCTTGGCCCAACACATTAAAAATAGGAACGCTGAAGAAAATAGAACAGATTGTGAAGAAGCATGTCAAGCAATTTTAAAGAAGCATTATGTGGATGATTATTTAGATAGCAAGAAGATTGAAGAAGAGGCCATTAACTGCATTGGACAGGTTATTAAAATGCATAAGAAAGGTGGGTTTGAATTACGCAATTTCATTTCAACCTCTGAAAAAGTTTTAAAAAGTATTCCTGAGAATTTGAGAATGCGGAGAATGAAGAGCTTAGAAGAATATAAAGAAAATTTCGTCGGAACGGTTCTTGGCCTTCAGTGGAATTCCAAAAATGATGACTTCATTTATAATCCATATTAATTATTAATCCAAAAATTCTAGATGGTAGTAAAATTCTCACAAAAAGAGAAATTTTGAAGGTGGCAATGTATGTGTTTGACCCCTTCGGATTTCTATGTAATGTCCTTATAACTTTGAAAATAATTTTACAAGAAATTTGGAGATTGAAAATTGGCTGGGACGATGAAATTACAAATCAATTGACTGACTACTAGAATAATTGGATTCAAATTTCGGAGAAAAAATGGCAGATTCGGAAAATATCGAATTACATGGCTTCTGTGACGCAAGTGAAAGAGCATTTGCAGCAGTAGTGTATTTGCGATATGAGTATAAAAATAATTTTTACACATCATTCGTGATAGCAAAAACTCGAGTTGCACCATTAAAACCAATTTCTATTCCAAAAATGGAAGTGATGCCGCAGTGATGCTGAGTAGGCTGATGGACAAAGTAAAATAGGAATTAGAAATAGAAATCCAGAAATATTTCTACTGGACAGACTCAAAAACAGTTTTGTGCTGGATAAAATCAGATACGTCATTATTTAAAAAATTTGTTGGAGAAATTTTGGAACTTTCAAAAGAGAAGAACTGGTACTAGATTACAACAAAAGAAAACGTGGCTGATGAAGCTACCAGAGTTTTAAAGCGCGGACAAATTTCAACAGAACGATGGTTAAGCGGTCCACTTTTCTTGAAGCACGCCGATCTCTGTAATTTTACAAAAAATGAACCAGTTTATGAAATAAATGAAGAACAATAGAAAAAAAGAAAAATCTGAATACCTCTCTAATTAAAAGAACGAGTGAATGTTTACCTGATGTAAATAGATTTTCAAAATATTTGAGATTAGTTCGTACAACTGCTTGGATTCTCCGATTTATAACTAATATGAAGTTAAAAAATAACATGAAAAGAAAAATTACGAGAGAAAAAAAAATAAAGGAAGAAGAATTGAGAAGATTAACTGAAATTAATCCACTTCGAGAAGAAGAGATCGCGAATGCAGAGAAACTGTGGTATAAAGTGCAGCAAGAATGTTATTCTGAAGAATTAAGCATTTTAAATAATTCTGGAGAAATTAAGAAAACAAGCAGAATTTTTAAATTAGCACCATTTTTAAATGATGATAAACTACTTTGCATGACAGGAAGAATAAACACTAACTTCTTAGAAAATGAACCGGTATTACTGGATGCAAAACATAGCTTCACAATTCTGTTGATAAAGTGGTACCACGAAAGAGCTAATCATCAAAATTACGAGTACGTGATAAATGAAATCAGACAACGGTTTTGGATTCAAGGATTGAGAAATGCTGTAAAGTGTCAAGCTTGCAAAAACCGAAAGGTCAAGCCCTTAACTCCGGAAATGGGAATGTTACCAGAAGCTCGAATAAATGCTTACAGTAAACCCTGTCACCAAATTTTAAATTTAAGCTTTTGCTGACGAGACCGTATCAGTTGAGCCCCAGCTAGCAACAGTGAAGAAAGGGGCGGGTTATTCAAGGTGGTAAAATTATTAAGGGCGCCAGAAGACGATTCTAAACGTAAATCGATTAGTCGACGTCTCCAATCGACCAAATCGTGCAGAAAATTGAATCAATAATAATCACTGGTGTGCGTGAAAGTTTAAACAAGAACACACAACATAAATTATAAGCGTTTAATTAAACAATTCGAACATACAACACGTTACACAGTTACAAGAGATTGCTTATTCAATAATAAAGCGATTTGCCCGCTATTTCAATCCGCATAAAGAAGCCTTAATTCGTTCTTAAAAATGCATGCGCAATAAATTTAAATGGTTACCTCCCGACCGAGATCTGTCAGTGTACCGTCTATGCCGTGAAGTTAGCTGTCACCACACCATCTAGTGGTCCTGTCCGATCCGGTAACTGGGGAAACGTTGGCAGCAAGATGGCGGACCCACGCTCCTCGCAGAACGGCAGACTACAGCTGGAGTTTGTCGTGGCACCAAAACTCAATACAAACGGGAAACCCTCGCGTGAAAGCTTGCGGGGATTACATGAGCCTGCGCTAAAACTTGCGCCCAAACAGAAAAGCCTACATAGAAGAAAGGATTTTTGTTAGCGGCCATGTTGGCTTGTTTGTCGGCATATGTCGTCATATTTTACCTGAGAGAACTGAGGTCCCAGGCTTGGCAAGGAGATTAAAAACTGTCCCCAAGGATGTTCGGCGGTGTCAATGAGTCTTCCGGCACAGCCGCAAATGAGTTATTCCTCCCAAAGAGCGAAAACTCCGATAATTTCACGACATACGTAAAATACGTCTAACTGGCACAACGTTTCGAACAAGAAAGGACGCGACCAGATTGAAGATGGAGAAGGTCGCTAGGACGCGCGAAAATTACCGACGATAACGAATGATGGACTAGCGGGTAGTCACATGGTGCCTTCATAGCCTATGGATGTTGAGCGTTCGCATCACGCAGGTTTCCCCTATAGCGATGTAAATGAGGGGGAACAGTGTAGCCAACTGTGTTAAAACGCAGTTGAATGATACTGTATCGCCACGATGTTTCGGCGCGAGATTTGAACGTAACAACCCTTTACACATACTGGAGTTGATTATTTTGGATTTTTTGTAGTTACAATTGGTGGGCGACACGAAAAACGATATGGATTCCTTTTCACCTGCATGACTACTCGAGCAGTACATCTAGAAATTGCAGCATCTTTAAATACTGACTCATGTATTATGGCTTTGAAGAGATTTATTGCCCGCAGAGGTCCAGTTACAGATTTGTATTCCGATAACGGAGCAAATTTTCATGGAGCAGATAACGAACTTTTAGAACTCATTAAAGGATTTTATCAATTTAAAATAACAAATGAAATGTCCACTCAAAGAATTAGATGACATTTTAATCCAGCGGCTGCACTACATATGGGTGGCAGTTGGGAAAGATTAATAGCTTCTGTAAAAAGAAATTTAAAATTAATTCTACGCGAAAAATATCCACGTGAAGAAGTTCTTCAAACAGCTTTTGTAGAAATTGAATTCATTTTAAATTCAAGACCACTCACATACGTAACAGTTGATCCAGAACACCCAGAGGGTTTAACACAAATTATTTTTTGATTGGTACATCTGGTGGAAATCTACCTGGTTATGAAATACAAAGTCATGAATTAAATGTGAAGAAACAATGGCATCATGCACAAGCTTTATGTAATTTTGGAGCAGATGGGTAAAAAAATATCTACCAGAACTTAAAAGAGCAAAATTGTTGAGTAAAGGCGAAAATCTCAACGTTGGTGACATCGTAGTAATTGCTGACAATAATTTACCACGAAACACATGGCCAATAGGAAAGATTGTAAAAGTCTGTCCAGGAAAGGATGGTATAGTACGAGTAGCAGAGGTTACAACAAGTCATGGAAACTATAAGAGGCCAGCTTCAAAAATCTGTAAACTAGAAGTACAAGAGGTAAAATGAAGAAGGCAAAAAAAAAGAAATAAAGTGAAGAGTCTTCACTAGGGGGAAGAAATGTTAAGATTATTATCATGTTATTAACTTTAACTTTTAAAAATATAGTAAAATAATAATAGATCTGTCAAAAGAGAGCACAGAAATAAAACGTAAAAAGGAAAATACTTTGATTAAATCCGAACAAATATATTGACTAAATCTTTTGCATGCAAAACATATTGCTAAGACTTCTTTTTCTATTTGAGTATATTTACGTTCTGCTTCTGTTAGAGTTCTGCTAGCATAAGCTACAGGTAAATTATCTTGCAAAATGATTCATTTTATTGCAATTTTTACCAAAAGCTGGACATTGACGAATCGGATGGAACCTGTTACATCGGTGACATGGACTACGCTTTCTCTGCTGGCAAGACTGTTCCGATGACTGCTTTGATTATTGATTTGTGTATCTGTTTCCAGCGATTTCCATTTGACTTTGTTTCTTTATTGTATTAATTTGCTTTTTGTACATTTTATCTAATTTAACTGCATTTATTTTTGTATCCAAATCCAGTGCTTTCAATAAATTGTGATTTTGACACTTCTGCAGCCTTACAGATATTTATACATTTCTCCAGGTTAATACTGTCTTCACGTAAACGACTCTTCAATTTTTGATCACATATTCCAAAAATAATTCTATCTTTAATTAAGCTGTCTTTCAATTCGCCAAAATCACATACGCTGCTGAGTTTCTTTAAATCAGTTACAAGAGATGAAAAACTTTAATTTGATTAATTTAATAGATTCTTTTCTTGTTCTTCTTCTAGAGCAAATGTGTTAAATTTGTCCAGAGTTTCTTCCCCTATAACATGAAGGAGAACTGCAACTTGTCTTTCTTCAGATTTAGAGTCGAGTCCTGTTGCTTTTAAATATAATTCAAAACGTTGCTTCCATTTTCGCCAATTTTCTTCGAGATTTCCTTCAAATGTCAACATACACGGAGGTTTCATCAAAGATTCTATATCGTTAGTAATTTCAGTTGAATTTAAATCTTTTTCTACTTCCTCAGAATCAGTTTTTTGTAATGGTAATTCCTTTTTCAGCTAGACATATTTTTATATTTGATTTGACTCAGATGACTGCGCCATGTCATATTCTTATAAATAGAACAATAGGAACTCTGAATAAATTGATATATTTTATTAATAATTCGATTAAATGTTACAGTCAAAAATCTTATGTACAATTCTATTCTTTCTCACTACTAGCAACCCTGTTACCTAGCCTTCTAATCCATATCAGATCACCTCACAGGTGCTTAACAAATGAAGACTACAGGGGAAGAACGATCTAAGTCCAAAAAATCTAAAATTAAGATAGTGGTGCCATCTGGTACCCATTACATGTTAGTTTACTATGAACATAAAATATTTACAGAAATACCGTTCTAAGTCCGTTAAAATAAGCATTGAATATATACGATACTTTGGAATAACGATCCAAATCCACGCGAATCAGGGAAGAACGATCTAAGTCCACTCCGCTTCAACTCCTTGTGCATGAAAACGTTTAGAAATCGCGCAGCTCAATTATAAAGTAGTGAATTTCAGAGGTGTTGTGATAAATTACACTAAATATTACAATAAAAATTACAATAACTTTTTGTCTTTAATTGTTGTAGTACCATGTCAGAAGCTAGCGATGATAGTGATGTACCCTTAAGTGTCTTAAAAACTAGTAAAAAAAAAACAGATCCATGGGCGGGTAAGTGACGCTGCAAAATTTTTGAGGAATCATGCGTATGAAACAGGGTAACCATGTGGCTGCAGTAAACTCCATTGTTTTGAGATCATATCAGCTGAGATGAGGCAAGAACTTATTGCAAGTTTCAATAGGCTGGGGGACAGAAATGAACAAAACAGCTACTTGTGTGGATTAATCGGTCTAAAAGATATTCAAAGAAGAAGACCAAGGTACAGTGAAGAAACAGCAAAGCTTAGGGATAATTCGTATACATTTAAAGTAAGAATCAAACAAGAAAGCCAGAGTATAAAAGAAATTGCAGTATGTCAGAAAGCTTTTATGTCATTACACGGCCTTACCAATCGACGTCTTATGACGTTAAAAGGTTATCTAAAAAAGGAAGGACATAGTTGTGCTGATATGCGAGGCAAACATAAAAATCGACCCTACAAGCTGCAGTCTGAAGTCATTGAGTGTGTGCGTAATCACATCCTTTAAAGGTAGAACGTCGCATTATGGTTTAAAGAAATCTTCGAAACTGTATTTTCCGGAAGAGCTTAATGTTAAAAAAATGCACGAGCTCTACGGGGAAAAATTTCCTAATGCACCAGTATCTTATGAGTCATACAGACAAATTTTTGTAAAGGATTTTAATATTAGCTTCGGATATCCCCGTTCCGACACATGCAGTACGTGTGATGAGCATTCAATTAAAACTGAAATCATTAAAAGCAAAACTGGACAACTCGACTGAACGTGAAGTACAATTAAACCTACAAGCCCAGCTTGCTCGTCTAGAAACCGAAAATAAAGTGCAGAAAGTAAAAGCATTTACTTTTTACAGTAGAAAGCGGAATGCTAGGAAAAAGTCAAGACAGGATGTGTCGATGGAAGCTATTACTATGGACTTTTCTAAAAATCTCCCCACACCTAACAACACAACGAATGATGTATACTATAAGAGACAGCTGACTTTCATCAGTTTTAATATCCATCAGCTATCTACCAATGAGGCAATTTTTTACACATATCCTCAGACTATTGCCAGGAAAGGTGCTGATGAAGTCGTCTCATTTCTGTACCATTTTTGCTTTAATGTACTTTCACGATCTGTAAGGGTTTTGGAAATATTCTGCGACTCATGCGCTGGACAGAACAATAATTACACACGAATGCGATCGTACTTGTTAACCAAGGCTGAAATTAAGAATTAACTAGAATGATTTTTATTTTGTATCCTTTTATCATAATTTGAATCAACTTTAATTATTTACTCCTTTTTACTGTTTTTCTGTACATACAGCCTATGGCCTTTAACCGGGTTTCTTCATTAACGCCGTTCTTATTGAATATATGGAAAAATGTTTTATACAAAAGTATCATCCTTTCAAGCTTCGCATAATTTAAAATTATTTTCGAATATACAGGGTGAGTTTTTAAGCGCCCTTTCTTCCGTAGCTTATTTATAGAACGAGAGAATTATAGAATTTTTTTCCTTCACATGGACATTCTACCTGTTGAGCACTGTAACCTAAAATTATTTTGATACATACAGAGTGGTACGTAAAATAAGGGCAGCATGCAGCGGGATTTTTTTAAATGGAACTACCTGTACATCTTATAGAAAGACATAACACTTGATCCTCTAAACAGCAGCACATAAAATATTTATATTTATTTAACCAACTAAGGGCCGGTCTTTTAACTTCCTTGTAAACTCCCGTTTTACTAAAATAAACATTAAATTAGTTGCTATAGCAACGCGTATTCATGTGATTGAGATAGATGCACTCGTCTAGTTAATCTGAAAGAGATGCATATTGCTTGATAGGCCGCTAAATGATAGATTTAACTTGAAGGCTTCCGCGGCCGTCGTCCATGTTTGAATTGGCTTCCGGTTGGAACCGCGTCACGTTGACTTCTTTTACTGCCGACGTTTCGTTCTCCATTGCAGAAGAACTTCGTCAGAGCTGCTGCTGCTGCTGCTGCTGCTGGTGTTGCTGCTGCTTCTCGTGGGTCGTTGAGAGTGAGTGGGTATGTCTGTTGTCGTGGTATTTATAGTGATCGGTGGGGGTAGTGGGTCGAAACGGTGACCGGGGATTGGTCTGTTGGGGCGTGACGGATCGTTAATGAGATGTTTCCAGGCATTGTGGAGGTAAAAGCCAGTCTTACGGTTCAGATTATTGGGATGTTTGAGAATTTCTATGGATTCACGGATTTTACGATTGAAAAAATGAGATGAGCGGGCTAGAAGTTTTGTGTCGGAGAATAGGATTTGGTGACCGGTTTCTAGTTTGTGTTCAGCTAGGGCCGAGTCAGTTGTTTGTAGTAGTCTAGTACAGCGTTCATGTTCAGAAACACGAGTACTAACAGACCGTTTTGTTTTACCGATGTATACACGCCCACAGGAACAAGGAATTCGGTACACACCTTCGGATTGTAAGGAGATGTGATCTTTTGTGGAGGGTAGGCAGTCTGAAAGTTTCGTCGTGGGTAAGTAAATTGATTTGATGTTTTGTTGTTTGAGTGTTTTGCCGATTCGATCTGTTATGGTGTGAATGTAAGGTAGGTAAGCTGTAGTGACTGGAGGTGTATAAGGTTCAGAACGTGGAGGAATTGGTGTGAGATGACGAGAAATGGATCTTTGGATGTCGTGCCTTTTGTAGTTGTTATTGAGTAGGACTCTTGTTACGTGGATTAGTTCAGTTTGAAGTGAAGAGGGTTCTCATAGGGAAAAGGCACGGCTGACTAGTGAGTTAATGACTGACTGTTTTTGAGACGGATGATGGTGTGAATGTGCATTCAGATAGCGATCAGTATGGGTTGGTTTGCGATACACAGAGTGTCCTAATCTACCGTTAGGGAGGCGGCTTACTAAGATATCAAGGAAAGGTAAGTGGCCGTCAGTTTCATATTCCAAAGTGAAGCGGATGTCAGGATGTTGAAAGTTTAGGTGTTCAAAGAAGTTGTCTAGGGATTCCTTACCGTGTGGCCAAATAGCAAAAACATCATCTACATATCTGAACCAACACTTCGGTTTAAGTGGGAAAGAAATAAGGGCTTGTTGTTCGAATGCTTCCATAAAAATATTGGCTACTATTGGGGAGAGAGGAGAGCCCATGGCTGTGCCTGAGACTTGTTCGTAATATTGATCACGGAACATGAAATAGGTTGAAGTTAAACAACATTATATTAAGGGAATTAAGTCTTCGGGTTGATTATGGGCTGTGAACTGTTGTTGGATGATTGTGATGGTGTCGGGAATTGGGAGTTTGGTGAAAAGAGATTCTACATCGAAGCTGACCAGAATGTCCTGAGGGTCTAGGGAAATCTCGTGAATTTTTTGGACGAAGTGCTGAGAGTTGAGGATGAATGTTTCACTTTTACCTGCAAACGGTTTGAGACTCTGTGCTAGATATTTGGAAACTTTGTAGGTTGGTGAGTTAATTGCGCTAACTATGGGACGTAAGGGTGTATCTGGTTTGTGGATTTTAGGGAGACCGTAAAGTCTGGGAATTCTGGAGTCACGGGGGATCAAGACTTTTTGTGTTTCTGGTGGGATAGAAGAGGCTTTTATTAAGGTCGTTACGGTACGTTCTATGCGTGAGGTTGGATTCCGTCGCAAGGGTTGGTAAGCAGGGTCGTCTAATAGGGTTGGCTACTATTGGGGAGAGAGGAGAGCCCATGGCTGTGCCTGACACTTGTTCGTAATATTGATCACGGAACATGAAATAGATTGAAGTTAAACAACATTATATTAAGGGAATTAAGTCTTTGGGTTGATTATGGGCTGTGAACAGTTGTTGGATGATTGTGATGGTGTCGGGAATTGGGACTTTGGTGAAAAGAGATTCTACATCGAAGCTGACCAGAATATCCTGAGGGTCTAGGGAAATCTCGTAAATTTTTTTTTCTACGGGGAGGACATCCAGAAGAAGACGAGACAGCTGGGACAACTTCGACAAAAATTGGTATGTTTAATTTGTTCTTTAACTTTTCTTATTCGTTGTCGTAATAACAGTGTTATACCTACTTTCCTAACCGTCAAACACCACATCAAAACCCATACTTCTAACAAAATCCTTCGACGCACCAGTTTGGTCAAGTTTTTATGTGAAACTTAAAACTAATTCTTGACAGTCCTTTGTTTTAGAGTAATGATTAATGACGTCATCGACTTTTTTTTAAATAGCAACTCCTATTTTTTTCTTGATTCTGAAAGCTCACTGAATTCTCTATCCAACTACATCAAATATTTATGATGTTTTATGGGAAAAATTTTGAGAATAAAAATTATTGAAAATGACGTGTACACCACATCTGACTATCTAATAATAATAAGAATAATTTCGCATTACTAGATGTTCTGGGCAATTTATCAAGAGATTTTCACAATGTGGATGTCCAACTTGAAAAAATTGTCGTTGACAGTTGTGAAAAAAGGTGTGAGGAGAAAGCACATTAAAAAATAGCATTTGTTATAGATATTAGAGAACGCATTTTTCGATTTTAGATAAAGTGCCCAGAACACATAGCAGTGCTAAATTATTTATTTTTATTATTAGACAGTAAGATGCGGTGTATAGAACGGATATTACGTGCGTATTTTTCTGGGTGAGCATTTTTCGGTGTGAGCAATTTTCTCTGTGGGCATTTATCGATGTGAGCAATTTTCCGTGTACGTATTTTTCCATGTGGGCATTTTTCGGTGTGCGCAATTTTCGTTGTGCGCTTTTTTCTTGTCCGCACTTTTCGCTGTGGGCTTTCCTTTGTGCGCAATTTTCGTGTGGGCTTTTTTCGTGTACGCTTTTTTCTGGCCACCGATCATGCATGCCTGTCAAGCATGCAGTTACGTCTGTAGCCACCTTTAGCTTACTGGCAAAAGCGTCCAGCATGAAACTGGAAGACTTGAGTTCGATTCTCGATTGCGGCAGAACATTTTTCCGCCAAAATATTTGTGTTAGTGTTCTTGGAAATTTATTTTCACATTAATTAATTTATAATTTTAGTTTATAGAAATTAGATATTTGAATAACTGTATAAATACTTTTCTAAAGGTGCATCTTTTTCGTTTCCTGAGTGTTCTTGTCTCCATACAATAAATAAATTACCTATTCCAGTAATAAATTTGCTTTTCATGTGCCTCGTCATTATGTTAGCACATACGAGTAAGTACACAAGCTAGGGGATGCATGTATCACGTAACTTGTTTGTTACACTGATTGCTTTAGTTCTAGTTCGCTAAACTTCTGGTTAATGACACTAGTTTGCCTGAAGATTGAAAGTCATTTGCTGATTCCACACACATGTGGAAATTCACGTACTATTAAAATAAGTATTTGTAAATCTAAAGATATTAAAACTCAAGTAACTACAAAAGTTGCAAAAAATAGCAGCTAAAACTTGCGATTTCTAATTCTACAGGATATTATCAATTAAGATGGCAAAAATTATACCACGTATAGAGGACATCAAAATATTATGATTTAACCTAATTTATCTATGTCCAAAAGTTTTTCGTTTCTGAGATATAACCTCCTAAAGGGACAACTTGGAAGGTTTATTTTTTTGAATATCTCTGGAACGATTTAAGATAGACGGGTGAAATTTGACATGTAAAACAAATGAAATACAGGGATGGATATGTCATAGGCAAAATTAAACATTCTTCACCAGTGGCATAGATCCAGGGTAATAGGTTATCATTTTAGTAAATAATTTTTTTATTGTCACTTTTTCAAAAAATCTGAAACAAAAACTGAAAAGTTCGAATAACATTATATAAGAAATGAACCAGTTCCACTTTCACCAGATTAACCGGTTTCGAGATATTTAGATCAAAAGATTACATTGCTTCAGAAATTCGAAATTTATTAAAAAAGTCAAATCTGCCTTGACAACATTAGTTGCTATTTTACAGTCTTTTTCTTTTGGTTTTCCCTTTTTATCAAATGTGTTTCCGAATTTGTCAAATGACTTTCCAATCTGTTCAAAGTATAGTAGGCCTGCGGATTGGAAAGTCATTTGATAAATTCGGAAATATAATTGACAAAAGGGGAAAACCAAAAGAAAAAGACTGTATAACATATTGCGATGTTTTTGCGAGTTAAATGAAATTTGTTTGTTAAATTTTAGGATTAGAATTTAATTAATTCAAATGACAAAGACACGCATAAATATTTAACATAAGACTCTTTTCGTTATTAAATTGTTTAATGATATAATATCTCAGGGTATCAAATTGTATTGCAAAACAAATTTGTTTGAACTGGGTTCTGAAATGTATTTGTCCTAATGGTTGTGATTTTAAAATGTCGGTTATTTTAGTCACGCTACGTGAAGTGTATGTAGGTAAGTAAAAATCGATTTTAAAGATTGACATACAAATTATTTATTGTTAATAAATTTGTTTATTAATATTTACAAATATGCATAAATACACAAGTAATAATTGGATCAAAGTAATTGTTAGTACATTTGGAGGATTAGTGTAAATGTACATCAATTTATGTCAACACATTAATTAAGTTGTCATCGACTACGTCGTGGGTACATGGTAATTTTAATCAAAATCCCTAATTAAGAATGCGATTATGGTCTCCTTTATCAAGAGTGTCCTATGTTTGAAATATGCTTACCCCTGTTGGTAAGTATGTATTTACAAATTATTTTGAATAAGCATTTTTAATTAACCATATTAATTAATGGAATATTCTTACGTGTTCTGGTAACTACCTTTGATTACAAATGTTGCTCTTAAGGAGCTTAAGATTGATTACAAACTGTTAATTATTAATACAAGACTATTCAATACTAAGTGCAGAGTGTGAATGTTCTACTGCTCAAGGCCTAGGTTGAATTGCCTGAATTACCCAGAAATCTCCCTTTTATATACTTTTTGAGGTACAAAAAACTCTGTAACCCCAAACATAAGAAAAATTAAAAATCCTTAGATTGTAAACAAATCAAAATTCTCGTACACAAATAATAACTATCTTGTTTTGTAGGTTGTATATATGAAGTTATATCTTGAAGAAGCTCAGTCGAACTGCATCTAACTTTCAAAGACGGATTCTGTCTTGGTTCTTGTGTTTTACAAGAATACGACGTCTTCCTCCGTTCTTCTTGTAGAAGTAGGCTCGAGGTTTGCTTCGGATTTCCTCTTCTAGCGTGTTGGATGAACTTGCCACGCCTGGATTATCTTGAAACGTCTTAGATAATCTTGAATGATGACATGATCGGCTCGTCCAGGAGTTTCGACTTCGGAGGACAGCACTTCATCCTTGGATGTCTTGGAACTCGTGTTGTGTGCGATTGTCGTCCCAATGTTCCTGATCATCCTGGAGTACTTCGTGGAATCTCTGTTGGACCAGCTTTTCGTTGTTGGCGAAAGCGTAACGTCAAGTATATCAATTGACATTTTCTAAATCGGACAGAAAAGTGTTTTAGTTATTTGTGTAAAAATAAAATTTCACAAATGTTCTGGAACACACTAAGGTAAAGTACACTTATTTAACATTTCACTTAAATTACAATTTCAAAAATAATAAATCTAAACTAATTATATTACATTATTTACATTAAAATATTGTCCAGTTCTTTAGTTAAGTAAAATTGAAGTTTAATTGGCCATATCTTACAGCTTGATATGTCACCAACTTCAAAAGCTGCTTGGTGCTGTAGATTTTTACACTCCACGACCTACCTTTATCAAAATTTTATTTGAACATATTGCAGTGTTATCTGGATTCTTGCAGATTTTACCATAAATTTATTTGTTGCAAAATTTTCTGTCTTTGGCCCCACGTTGAGCGCCAATTTTATGCTGTGTTATGGCCTCTAGTTGGGTGAAGCCAATTTTATGCGGTGAAATGGGATATTTTTCAAAGTTTCTGATAATTGTTGCAAATTTTTGCATTCGTTGCTTTTCTCAGGGTAATTTTTGTCGATTTCTCTAGCTTTATTTTTATTTTTGTTTATATCTTATTAGTTTATTGCTGTTCTTAAACTTGTTGATATCGGTGACGGCTCCTGCTCCTCTCCCGATGCAGTGTATCTCATAGGCTGGCTTTTTCCTCGTGGAGTATGTTCGTTATGTGATAAGTTTTGAATGCAAATGGCACTCACGAGCCCTTACATTCAAAATTACCGCGTCAGTGTACGTGTCGTGTGTGCGTGTGTGTGTATATAAAGAAAAATGCTCGTTGAAAGTGATAGAAACAACGGTTTATTAAATCGATTATTACTGAAGTCGTATAAACAAATACTGATGGTATAAAGAGTTCAAAGAGTCGAAGTTTTATATGGTCAGTCGGTTTTTTACAAAACCGCTGATATTACTTACAATTACCACAGATTAACCAGATGCGTCACTTGGTGTCGGCGCCTTTGATGTTAAAGATTAAATTTCATGACTTTCAGCCATGTTGAGATGGGTGTTCCTAACTTCATCACAGTAATGATACGGGGGCAAATTTGAAGTTTCTTTACCATTACGTCATCAATGCATGTTAGAATAAAATGTAAACTTCTTCAACACATTTCATGCAATTTTTCGTGGAACAAGATAAAAACAAATGAGAATAAAAACGTTTGTTGATTCGGACATATGAAATTGATGATATAATGGTAAAGATCCATTGCACAAATAGTAAATATAACGTGTATGTAGTAGAATACATAATAATGCTGGTATGTATGTATGATTTATAATATCCAATTAAAAAATATTGATAACTAGAAAACAGTAGTTTGCACATATTTATTGTCACAATTTGTAAATATGTAAACATGTTCATATAATAGTATTATTTCAAATATTTACATACACCATATTATACCGGGTGTCCAATTTTTTATAATTGTAAATTCCTGCTATCGAATATATCAAAAAACACTAAACTGCATAGACGCAGTGTTATGCATTAGCTAAGACTACTTTTACTATGTTTTTCAAATACAGGGGCTTTCAAAATTAAAAAGGAAAAACATGAAAATAAGCAGGTATTTCTTTATTCCACAGCCAGGCAAACTTATAATTGAAAAACTTTATTGATTTTTAAAATTTTGTAATGAAAAATAGAGACTTCAAACATAATTCGTATTGATTATTTATATATTAATAGGTACATCAGATGTTCAAATAATTCGCCGTTTGCGGTCAAACTGCCCTAGAAGCTTCTACGAACATTGTTTAACATTCTAGAAGTTATGGTTGCCCATCCTTCCACAATTCTACCTCTCACCTTATTCAAATCGCGGAAAGGAGTCTAATTTTAAATAAGACCGCAAGAAGAAATCGTTTGGTATTAAATCCAGCGAACATGCAGACTATCGTGGATCAACAAGCCTGCATTCAGTATGCTGCTTTTCTAACAATAACTTCAAAAGGGAAGCAGGAATTTACAATTAAAAGAAATTGCATTGAAATTCCTATGGTGCGTAATCAAAGTGGACACCCGGTATATATTACATATATTAATACGAATATATTAAAAATATTTAAGAAAGATATTCTTTTCTATAATTTCCAAATGTTCTTTTATTGCAAACTAGTTTCACCTACATAGGCATCGTCAGTGCATCAAACCTTCAAGTTAAAAAATACATAATAGTAAAATATAATATTAAGTTAACAATAAAAATTACTTACGGATATTTTATAAAATTAAGATTCTAAATTATGTGTAGAATAGATGTAAGTTATTGTATGTATTTTTTTGTAAAATGTCATGAAATAATAAATAAATAAATATCTGAAGAACGTAAAATTTAGCTATGTGTTTTATTAGATACATGTTACGAATTCAAATACACGATTTCCAATCAATCGAACTAAAGAAACTGTTTGTATTGAAAAATGTTTGTTTATTAAGAATAGCATTAGGAAACAAGAAAGTATGTAAAAACATTTCTAAATTTTCGGAGATATCTAATTTGGTACCTTTCAAAAAATTATGTAATAATTTTGTGTTAATTGTAGGGTCAAAAGTATGGGATGTTTCTAAAAGGTGATTTGCAAAACTAGAATCAGATTTATTTAAACGTAAAGATCGTAAGTGTTCTTTAATTCTAATTTGAAGACTTCTTCCAGTTTGTCCAATGTATACTGGTTGATGTAACATATGTAGTTATATTTGAAGTATTAAAGTTGGTAACGAAGAACACATTCCCGCGCTCGAGTACCAGCCACGCCAGACACCATATTGTATTGTACATGCCAGACGTATGTATTGTAGTGCTGTGTTGCTTATAAGTCTACAGTTTAATAAATCCATTTAGTAATAATAAATAGTGTATTATTACTCAAATCACGCAAGTAAAGAACATTACATGGTGGCAGCGGTAAAAGTGTTAAACTGTTAGAGGAAATAAACTGCAAAAGATGCCTGACACAGCGAAAGCACCGGAGACTTTCGCATTTCAAGGCGATATCTGCAACAACTGGAAACTTTGGAGACAAAAATTTGAGCTATATTTATTAGCAAGTGGAAACTCAACAGCAAAAAACGAGATAAATGTCGCTATTTTACTTAACTTGCTGGGAGATGAAGGACTCCAAATATACAATACATTTGAATATGAGTCTGACGAAAATAAAACAGATCCTAGTGTCGTTTTAGAAAAATTTGAAAAATACTGCCAACCGTTGCGGAATATTGTGTATGAACATTTTAAGTTCTTCAAACGGGATCAGCAACAAGGTGAAAGCATTGATCAGTTCGTCACTGCTCTGCGACAACTTGCATCTACATGCGAATACAAAGAAAAAGATGTACTAATACAGGACAGAATCCTCTTGGGAGTAAGGGATTCAAGAACACAAGAAAAGCTCTTGCAAAAGCCTGACCTGAAGTTAAATGAAGCAATTGACATATGTAGGTCTATAGAGACAAGCGTGGCAACCTAGAAAGAAATTAACAAGGAAACTACTGTCAACGCAGTAAGCAGAAGAAACAAGCAAGTTTCTTCAAATAAGAAACACACATCTGAATCAAGACCTAGCGTGACTAGTACATACACCTCACAAACACCATGTAAAAGGTGCGGTCAAAAACATAAAGGTAAGTGCTTTGCACTGAACAGAACTTGCTCTTCGTGTCTGCAAAAAGGACATTATCGTAAAATGTGTCCTCAAAATCGAACAAGTGTTCATGGAGTGGAGCAAGATTCTGAAAATGAACTTTGTCAAAATACAAATGATTCTCATGTAGTATGGACAATAAAGCATTCAGCTGTACAGTCAATTGAATGGCTCGAAAATATTGTAATTAATAACAAAACTCTAAGCATTAAAATAGATACAGGTAGTGAAGTAAACATTTTAAATATGTCAGATTTTAGAAACTTAAATATTGACAAAAAATTACTTTGTCAGCCATCTTCAACTTTGTCATCTTATACAGGTCATAAAATAAATGTTATAGGTCAAGTTCATGTAAACTGTAAATTTAAGAACATATGTAAAAAACGATTATTTTTTGTATTAGATTCAAGCTCGCCAAAATCTATCTTAGGATTAAGCGCTGCAAAAGATCTTAATGTAGTGACTAAAAACACAGTAACTGTAGTAAATAGTAACTGTAATGACAAAAAGATGAATCACATCTTGAACACCTTTGAATCGGTCTTTGTAGGTATAGCAAAAATTCAAAAAGAATGCAGTATTGTGTTAAAAGAAAATGCTATTCCGCGTATTTGTGCAACTAGAAAAATACTTATCGCATTAAAAGAAAAGGTCAAAATGAAACTAGATAAAATGGTGTTTGAAGGAATTATAGTTCCAGTAACAGAACCTACTGAGTGGGTAAATCCAGTAGTAGTTGTACCTAAAAATAATGGTGATATTCGCATTTGTATGGACCCGAGAAATTTGAATAAATACGTTAAACGTGAAATTTATCAAATACCCACTTATGACTGTTTATTTTCTCAATTATCAGGTGCCAAATTCTTTTCATTGCTTGATGCGTCATCTGCCTTTTTACAAATTCCGTTAACCTATGAAAGCTCACTCCTTTGCACCATTTCAACCTGTTTTGGAAGATATCGGTATCTTAGGTTACCTTATGGGTTAACCTCGGCTCCTGAGATTTTTCAGAGGCACATGCAAGAAATTTTAGAAGGGTTACCCGGAGTTATTGCCTATTTTGATGATGTGTTAGTATTTGGTAAAGACATTGAAGAACATGATAAAAACTTAAATTTAACTTTGGAAAAAATAAAAAATAGTGGAATGACATTAAATAAAGAAAAATCAAAATTCTGTGTAACAAAAGTTAAATTTTTAGGTCATGAAATCAGTAGTGAAGGAATTTCACCTGATGAAAATAAAATTCTTGCAATCAAAACCATGTCACCTCCAAAAAACAAAAAAGAGCTACAACGTTTTTTGGGAATGATAGTTTACCTGTCAAAATTTATACCAAACCTTTCACAGGAAACGGGTGAATTGCGGAAACTATTAAGCAAAAAAATGAGTGGCTCTGGACCTCTAAGGAAAATAATTGTTTCTATAAATTAAAAGAGTTAGTTTCATCAGCAGTCACATTATCTTATTCTGATACGAAAAAAGAAGTAACTTTATCGGTTGATGCGAGTCCCTATGGTATAGGTGCAGTCATTTCACAGGAAAATAAACCAATTGAATTCGCTTCCGTATCATTAACAGTAGTACAACAAAGATATAACCATATTGAAAAAGAATTATTAGATTTATTACATTTATGGCAGAATATTTAAATTGGAGACAGATCACAGACCTTTATTTGGTCTTTTAAAAAAGCCAATTGAACAAATGTCACCTCGAATCCAGAGGTTAAGTTTAAGATTGCTCAGGTATAACTTCACGTTAACTTATATTCCTTGAAAAGAACTTAAAATTCCAGATACTCTCAGTAGAGACCCGTCAACTGAAACATTAGATACCAACTACTTGGATTGCAATCTTAAAGTATATTCAGTAATAATGACATCTAAAGAAAACGAGAAAAGATAACCGCTATAATCGAAGATGCAGCTTTACAAAAAGTCAAATATTCTACAATCTCTGGGTGGCCAGAGCACAAAAATTCCGTTCCTGCAATTGTTAAGCCATATTGGCCAATTCGTAATGATAAGGACGTATTGTTTTATAAGAAAAGAATTTTAATTCCAGAATGTCTTAGGCAAGAATTTTTAGATCTAGCTCATAAGTCACACCAAGGCGTAGTATCATGTAAAAGAATAATACAAGACTCATTCTATTATCCTGGTGTCACAGCAGACTTTGAAAAAGTTGTCTTAAGTTGTACTGCTTGTCAGAAATATAGTAAAAGTAATCAAAAACAACCTTTGAATTCTCATGCTCCTCCTCACTTACCATGGGAAAAAATCGCTATTGATTTTATGACAATTGGTCAATTAAATTTCATTGTCATGGTAGATTACTTCAGTAAATTTGCCGTTGTCAATAAATTAACTTCAAAAACAGCAGAAATTGTAATTTCAAATTTAAAGAATACCTTTACAATACTTGGTCTTCCACAAACAATTTTTTCTGACAATGGACCACCGTTCAACTCGTGTGAATATTACAATTTTGCAAAGAAATACTCCATCAACTTATCTACCTCTATCCCACATTATCCAAAAAGCAATGGGATGGTAGAAAGAACAATACAAACAATAAAAGCGTATGAAACTCCCAAGTTAGCCCTCCCAGCTTCTAGTTCTTTAATAATGGGAAGGAAACTAAGAACTTTAATGCCTGTCGGACAGGATGTGTTAAAACCTGATTTTCCTATAGATCACGTCAGGGAACAATTAAAGTCTAAGCAGCAAAAGCAAAAGTTTTATCATGATAAATCGTCCAAAGCATTAAATGAACTTCAGGTCAACCTGTAATCATTCAAAATAAAGTTAGAGAATGGCAGCCAGGTGTAGTAATAAAAAAAATGATGATTTTGATGACTACAATGTACTTGTAAACGACACCAATTACAGAAGAAATCGATAGTTCATCAGACCACTCGTTCTCCCTGAACCTGTTGTCAATATGCAAACTAAACCTAACGTTGAGACCCCCAATTCTAATAACTTAACTAACCCAAGTAGTAGCAATGAAGAACTTGTCAAAGGTGTTCCAGATGTGACTTCTACTACAATGATTCTAATTTATCTAGGACTAGAAGTGGTAGAATTGTCAAACCACCAAATAAACTAGATCTTTAGTTGTCTAAACATTGTTATTTGTTAGGGACGTGTAACATATGTAGTTATATTTGAAGTATTAAAGTTGGTAACGAAGAACACATTCCTGCGCTCGAGTACCAGCCACGCCAGACACCATATTGTATTGTACATGCCAGACGTATGTATTGTAGTGTTGTGCTGCTTATAAGTCTACAGTTTAATAAATCCATTTAGTAATAATAAATAGTGTATTATTACTCAAATCACGCAAGTAAAGAACATTACACTTGACATGAATTACAATTTAATGAATAAACTCCGCTTTTGGAAAAATTATCAATCTGATCTTTATTTTTACAAAATAAATTTGAAAAATTAACTTGATTTGAAAATAAAATTTATATTCCTAATGTTTTTAATAATTTCTTTAGTTTTACTGATAAAGTACCCACATACGGAATAGAGAAAAAAATATGTATTGAATTATTATTTTCTGTAATTGTCGGGAAAATGATGTTGTTTAGTAATTTATTTCTAATTTTGTTAAAAATATTATGTATTGGTTTAATAGGAAAGTTATTAAGATAAGCAATTTGGATGATTATACTAATTTCTTTTCTAAAATGTATTTCATTCATAGGAACAGAAAAAGAACGATGAAAAAATGTTTACAGTTGGTTCTTGTCCGATGAAATTTGTATCACAAAATCTTTTAAGCGGACACTAAATCGCGCACTATACACTTAACGTTTCGCAGTCGTTCGACAGCTTCGTCAGAAGTGAAAAATATAAACATGTTGTCAAAATAAACAAGGTTGTCAACGGAAATTGAAAAAGTAACTTGATTTTTTTTTTAAATTTTTTAATCTAAAAATAACATTATAAATGTTAAAAAATTGACAGATCTATATTCTATTTAAGGAATCAAGAAAACTACAAAATGTATCGTTTAAATTTGCAAAATCAGTACGTTTATTAATAGAATTGGACGACATTTTTATTTTACACATTTCTATAAAACGTCTTTTGAAAATATTAGACTCGTAATATAAAATATTAGTATTTTCAAATTAATTTTTTATGGTCATTTTCTAATGAATGTTCTACAAGCATTGAATGATTTTGATTATTTTTTTGGATATGATATTTATGTTGGTCTAGACGTTTTTTTTTTAAATTTTGGCTTATTTCTCCAATATAACATGAATTACAATTTAAACATTTTATTTCATAAACTACGTTAGGTTGTTTTAGTTTTGGTGTTTTGGTTTTTAAATTTGAGAAAATACTATTTAAATTATTTACAGATTTGCTAGCTAAAATTAAATTGTGTTTTTTGAATATGTGTTTAAATGTGTCTATAGTGGTTCAATGTAAGGTAATGATATGTATTTTTTGTTTGAAGTTTGTTTTGTGTTATTGTGGATTTTTGAATTTTGTAAATATTTAACACGATTTTTTATTACTGATTCTATAAGATTTATTGGATAAGAATTTTGAACAAGAGTCTTTTTTATTAAATTTAAATTATCATAAATGAAAAGTTTATCTGAAAGTAAAACAGCTCGATCTGTTAAAGAAATAATTGTTGCAATTTTATAGTTTTTAGAAGTATACGAATGAAAATTAATATATCTACATCACCACGTAGGTTTATGAAACCAATTCGTTATTAATTTGTTATTACGTCTGATGATATTTACATCTAGAAAATTTAGTGAATTGTTAATTTCTTTTTCTACAGTAAATTGTAATCTATTATGAAAAGAGTTAAATCTACTTAAAACAAAGTCTACTTTATCTGAAGGCAAAATCAATAAAATATCATCGACGTAACGAAAATATAAAGTTAAATTGAAAGGTAATGAGTTAATGACACTTTTTTCTAGTTCCTGCATGACAATTTCAGCTAAAGCAGGCGATAAAGGAGAACCCATTGCCGTACCGAAAATCTGTTTATAAAATTTATCATTGAAAGCGAAATAAGATGTTTCAAAACATAAAGTAACACTTTCTAAAAAATTTTCTTTGGAAATGTCTGTAAAATTTTTAATTTCTATCCACCTATCATTAATGCTTTTTAAAGCTAACTCTTTTGGAATGTTAGTAAACAGAGAAACAACATCTAAGGAAATTATAATACAGTTATTTGGTATATCTATGTTTTTCAATTTATCTACAAGTTCATAAGAATTTTTTATAAAGTATTCTGATTTACTAGTAATTTGAGTAAGAATTTTTGAAACAAATTTTGATAAGAAATATAGAGAAGAACCTATAGTAGAAACTATTGGTAGAAGAGTTGTGTTAGGTTTATGAATTTTTGGAATGCAGTATAATTTAGGAAATGTGGGATGCTGTACTTTAAGAGATTTAGCAATATTATTACTAATTTCAACAGATTTTTCTAACTTATTAATAATATTGAAAGTTTTACGTTGGAAATTTTCTGTGGGATCGTTATTTAATTCTACGTATGTATTATTGTCAGAGAGCATGGTTTGAACTTTTGAAAAATAGTCATTTTTGTCAATCAAAACAGTAACATTGCTTTTGTCTGCTACTGTGACAATGATGTTAGGATTTTCTTTAAAAAAATTTTTACAAGCCAAAAGATCTCGAATAAGACTTGAAGGCTTCCGCGGCCGTCGTCCATGTTTGAATTGGCTTCCGGTTGGAACCGCGTCACGTTGACTTCTTCTACTGCCGACGTTTCGTTCTCCATTGCAGAAGAACTTCCTCAGGGCTGCTGCTGGTGGTGTTGCTGCTGCTTCTCGTGGGTCGCTGAGTCTGAGGGGGTATATCTGTTGTCGTGGTATTTATAGTGATCGGTGAGGGTAGTGGGTCGGAACGGTGACCGGGGATTGGTCTGTTGGGGCGTGACGGATCGTTAATGAGATGTTTCCAGGCATTGTGGAGGTAAAAGCCAGTGTCACGGTTCAGATTATTGGGATGTTTGAGAATTTCTATGGATTCAGGGATTTTACGATTGAAAAATAAATTCATAAATAATTGATAAATAAATCTCGTTATTCTTTATCTGAAAACGAAATCTCCGTTCTCTCCAAAGGCCCTAATTTCGCCATCACTCCAAGAACGATACCCACTGATGACATAATAGCTGGAGTTGAATCCGCCCTTATCAAACTCTTTTCACATTGCAGACCCTATCCGCCATGAAACTTCCAAAATTTTAAAAGCAGCCAAACCCCCTAAACCAAATTGTTCAAAATCTGAATTTCAAGCCCTCAAACCCCTGAAAAATAACCCAGACATTGTCATACTCTCCGCAGACAAAGGGAATGCCACTGTAGTTTTGGACCGCGCAGAATACGACCAGAAAATCAACACCCTATTAGACGATCCTGCTTACCAACCCTTGCGACGGAATCCAACCTCACGCATAGAACGTACCGTAACGACCTTAATAAAAGCCTCTTCTATCCCACCAGAAACACAAAAAGTCTTGATCCCCCGTGACTCCAAAATTCCCAGACTTTACGGTCTCCCTAAAATCCACAAACCAGATACACCCTTACGTCCCATAGTTAGCGCAATTAACTCACCAACCTACAAAGTTTCCAAATATCTAGCACAGAGTCTCAAACCGTTTGCAGGTAAAAGTGAAACATTCATCCTCAACTCTCAGCACTTCGTCCAAAAAATTCACGAGATTTCCCTAGACCCTCAGGACATTCTGGTCAGCTTCGATGTAGAATCTCTTTTCACCAAACTCCCAATTCCCGACACCATCACAATCATCCAACAACAGTTCACAGCCCATAATCAACCCGAAGACTTAATTCCCTTAATATAATGTTGTTTAACTTCAACCTATTTCATGTTCCGTGATCAATATTACGAACAAGTCTCAGGCACAGCCACGGGCTCTCCTCTCTCCCCAATAGTAGCCAATATTTTTATGGAAGCATTCGAACAACAAGCCCTTATTTCTTTCCCACTTAAACCGAAGTGTTGGTTCAGATATGTAGATGATGTTTTTGCTATTTGGCCACACGGTAAGGAATCCCTAGACAACTTCTTTGAACACCTAAACTTTCAACATCCTGACATCCGCTTCACTTTGGAATATGAAACTGACGGCCACTTACCTTTCCTTGATATCTTAGTAAGCCGCCTCCCTAACGGTAGATTAGGACACTCTGTGTATCGCAAACCAACCCATACTGATCGCTATCTGAATGCACATTCACACCATCATCCGTCTCAAAACCAGTCAGTCATTAATTCACTAGTCAGCCGTGCCTTTTCCCTATCAGAACCCTCTTCACTTCAAACTGAACTAAACCACGTAACAAAAGTCCTACTCAATAACAACTACAAAAGGCACGACATCCAAGGATCCATTTCTCGTCATCTCACACCAATTCCTCCACGTTCTGAACCTGATACACTACCAGTCGCTACCTACCTTACATTCACACCATAACAGATCGAATCGGTAAAATACTCAAACAACAAAACATCAAATCAATTTACTTACCCATGACGAAACTTTCAGACTGCCTACCCTCCACAAAAGATCACATCTCCTTACAATCCGAAGGTGTGTACAGCCTCAAGTACACGGGGCGAGTTTACAAGCTACAAGCCGGCTTTTTCACAAGCAGCTCGTAAACTAGTCCAGTGTACTCGATGCACTCGCTCCGTTAGCCGCTTGTAAAAACGCTCTGGAAAAAGTTGAACTGCCGGCGACTTTACACGCCACTCGCCGGCTTTGAGCGAGCTAGCTTGCAAACTAGCCACGTGTACTCACAGTAGCTTGTGCACAAGTTTGCTTGTAGCATTGGTTTCCACACGCCAGCTAGTTGGCTACTGAGCAAGTGGGAGATTTTGTGTGTACTCGATTACTAGCGCACTCGCCGATTCGCCGGCTTGTAGCTTGTAAACTCGCCCCGTGTACTTGAGGCTTACCGAATTCCTTGTTCCTGTGGGCGTGTATACATCGGTGAAATAAAACGGTCTGTTAGTACTCGTGTTTCTGAACATGAACGCTGTACTAGACTACTACAAACTGGCTCGGCCCTAGCTGAACACAAACTAGAAACCGGTCACCAAATCCTATTCTCCGACACAAAACTTCTAGCCCGGTCATCTCATTTTTTCAATCGTAAAATCCGTGAATCCATAGAAATTCTCAAACATCCCAATAATCTGAACCGTGACACTGGTTTTTACCTCCACAATGCCTGGAAACATCTCATTAACGATCCGTCACGCCCCAACAGACCAATCCCCGGTCACCGTTCCGACCCACTACCCCCACCGATCACTATAAATACTACGACAACAGACATACCCACTCAGTCTCAACGACCCACGAGAAGCAGCAGCAACACCACCAGCAGCAGCAGCCCTGAGGAAGTTCTTCTGCAATGGAGAACGAAACGTCGGCAGTAGAAGAAGTCAACGTGACGCGGTTCCAACCGGAAGCCAATTCAAACATAAATGATAGATTTTTCAGTTACAAGACAGATAAATTACAAGTAACTTAAAAGGAAGTTAAAAGATCGGTGGTGTTATAAATTAAAGTATAAGGAATAACCCAGATATAAATTCTTTTAGTTTTATTTGTTTTTTCAAATGTTCAAGCCTGTACAATTGTCAGATTTTCAAACAGCCGTTATGCAATTTTTTAATGCAACCCCTTCTATCACTTCTCATGAATAGACAGTGTTCATGTTCCTCTTCAATTCTATTATAGGTTTTCTTTATCTAATCCTTACAGACTTTTTGCTATAGTAATCTTTTTACATTTTTACTCTAAAATCAATATTAAAAAGTTGTTTAGTACCGTATTTTAATTTCTTTAACACAGCGCCCTCTATTTCATAAAACAGATAAATATCAATGTTTAAAATTGATTACAGACCTTATTACATTATAATCGTAGTATTTTTATTGTAATATAGTTCTTTTACTTTGTTGTAATTAATAACAAATTGATTCGATGGGAACAAAAAAAATTCACCGATTTTCATTTATTTGTTAGGTTATTAATTTATTACTTGTATAGTTTTTTTAAGTAAAACAATAAAAGTTTTACATTAGGGTAATTATTTGCAAATACTGATGATTTCTTTTGTTATGTCAGATTTTACTAAATCAAATATGAATTAGGACAACTGAAGCTTAGGAACTACAACGGATCAATTTTAAAACATTGTTAATTACAACAAATTAAAAGAACTGCATTGCAACAAAACTACGATGATTATAATGTAATGAGTCTGTAATTAATTGTAAACATTGATATTATCCATCTGTTTTATGAAATACGGGGCGCTGTGTTAAAGATATTAAAAAACGGGACATTAAATAACTGTTTAATATTGATTTTATAGTAAAAATGTGAAAATTTTATTATAGCAAAAAAACTGTAAGGATTAGATACAGGAAACCTATAACAGAATTGTCTATTCGTGAAAAGAGATGGGGGGGGGGGGGTGTATTTAAAAAAATTGAATAACGGCAGTTTGACAATCGCACAGGCTTGAACATTTGAAAAAACAAATAAAACTAAAAGAATTTATATCTAGGTTATTCCTTATACTTTAGTTTATAAGAGTGGTACCGATTGTTATTGCTGTACGACAAACAATACGTTTACAGTAAGTATTTCAAGAAAAGTATGCATTAAAAAGTTAGGGTTGCCATTCAAAAAAATTAATGATGACGTTACAACGGAAAAACAAATGCCGATCGAGAAAAGATTTTTGCAATAAAAGGTGTCTTTTTAAAATTAAAAATTTACTTGTTTCAGGATTTTGCGAAAAAACATTAAATAAACAAATTATGAGCTTGTTGCGGGACTTTATCAGCACCGTGTATATTTGGTTTCATACTTTTTGCGATATTTAACTTTGAAATTAAAAAAAATCAATATACTTTGATTAATAAGAATTTTATTATGTGTGACAATGTTAATTATAATTAAGAGACATTTTATAAGACAAAACGCTAACAACTAAGACAATTTAACATATTATTTAAAATAATAATAATTTCAAATTTAAATATCGCAAAAAGTACGAAACCAAATATAGACAAACTACATATTTTTGGAATTAAGAAGAAAATATCTTTCTTAATTCGAGAAAACAGTGTGTTTTAGTGTTTTACTTAAAATAACAAAGTTGATACTCATATTTTAGGTTTCTGATCGTCATTTGTTTTCATTTTTAGTAAATTCTGGAGGTTCAAGTAAATCATTAAAACTTTGTATTTGACATTTTTTGATATATCTAATAATAAAATGTGTAGATACCGTTCAAAATATAAACAAAATCCCTGTACATAGGTATAATATTTTGTACACGTGGAATATTTCGTTCGCAAAAGCATTTAGTTAATTTATTCTTTGGAATTTTATTGTATATTTAGCCATTGTAACTTTTTTATAACAATCATATTCATGAAGAAAATTTAATAACGCCAATCGTGCGATGTCGCCGCCCAGCAACGTATTTGGTGTTACTCGCTATCTTTGCGTAAAGCTTCTTCTACATACATATTTCAACCCAATTATGGCTGGACAATTAGTGCTGTACAGAGGATGCTCGGAGGCCCAATTGCAATCCAGCCGACTTGCAGCAAAATTTGCAATTATGCGATGACACACTTAATATTCGCATTGGCCATCTCGTGTGAAATAGCTTATAAGGGGGTCATTCTAATCGGATTTGCAACCTAGCAACGGTGGTACCTCCATAGCAACTGGTAAGAAGCTCCAATCTCGACAATGTTCGATGGTAAAAGGATACAACGTTGTGCAGTCTCGATAATGCTCGGAAGTAGGATCACAGCAAGTTGTAACTTGCAACCCCGATTAGAATGACCCCCTAAGACAGCAGTATTCCTTGTTATTTGCTATTCTTGCACTGTTTCTAGGTCAAAAACCGGTCGTGCGATGTCGCGGCCCAACGAAAATAATTTAATAAGATTTTAGAGATTATATCAAATAACGAGTATATTTTAAGGAAAATTTTATAGATTGAAGTGAAGGCTTGGTATTTAAAAACTTAATATTATTGGGACTAAAACCATTAGAGATGTCCTGGTGATATTCTGGTAAGTTTTGATGTTACCCGTTAGGGTAAGAGAACGGATCCTGGTGACAAGTTTTGATGTTACATCTCTATTTACCAACGGCAACGTCCCAGTAGATCAAGCCGTTGAAGTGATGAAACAAAAATTGATACCACTAGGTATACAGGTGAAATTCCACAACTAACCGAATTCTGCCTGACTACGACATATTTTCTATGGCTTAGCAAGTATTATGAACAAAAGAGTGGAGCAGATTTAGGGAGCTCTCTTTCTCCGGTCATCGTCAATTTATTCATGGAAGCTTTGGAAGAAGTTTTGACAGGAGACAGAAAGCAATTGATTAACTGAGGGCTGATATTTTAGTCACTGGTTAAGAGGAATCCTACAAAGTTACCCCTCAGAAGTTCGCATTTTACTATCCCTACTGTGCTACGTTAAGGGGAAATATTTGTGATATTATGATTGGTTGGTTGGCAGTCGCCTTCCAACTATGCGGCTATTGAAAACCACCAACATTAGTTGCTTAGAGCTATCTCTGTTCAACACATATTGAGAAAGAACGATAATAACTCTCGCGTGTGCGCCGGCATGTCGGTGGTTCCGTCATCATGAGCAACTTACTAGGCTGCGTTCGGTCATAATGTTGGTACATTCGACGGGTTCAGAAATACACATACATGTACATAATTATATTCAAATACTTACACATTTTTTACGGTAAATTGTAATAAGACGCAATTATCGTTCAAAGTAGACTTTATTTTTAATTGCACATATGCGTCGTATAATACAAAAGGAACAAGTAGTTCCCTATATGTATTTGTAAAACTATTGAAGAGGATTGGAGCAACACCAAAAATTTTACGTATAATCCTATTTCATGCGCATGCGCAATTTTAATATTACCTACAGCTCAACACTGTAATGAAATTCATTATTTTATTTTTTTTTAATTTTAAACATGGGTAAATTAAACTCCATTAACGAGAAGGTCACATACAGGAAAAGAAAAATCGGCGGTAAATATATTTCTTTGTAAATACGTATCTATATTTTTTCGAAAATTGTTAAGAAATGTTGATAATTAAGTACATGATACATTACGAACATCATGACGCGAAGTGACTGTTTTTTGTTTGCATAACGTAAAAGTCTTTTTGCGCTAGCGTCACATCTTTTGATGTCATCGAAACGCCAGTGTCATTTATAACGTACTATAAGGTAAATGAAATAAATTTTTCAAAAATTTACGAAGATATAAACATAGATATAAATCTGCAAGGTTTGAATATTTCAAAATAAATGGTCGAGTATGTAGTAATCGAAAAAATATTATATGCACCACGGCAGCAAAGTGTCTTTATCGACCTCGTTTGCTTGCTCACCGCGGCTTCGCCTTGGCTCGCAATTTGCAAACTCGTTTGATAAAGTGCCACTTTGCCACCTTGGTACATAAATAACTATTAAATCCAGAAAGTAAAAGTATTTCGCATCTTGCAATTTTTGATTGAAGAAAAGGCCACAGTTTAAGAAAATATCATAAAAGTTTATTTCTTTTGAAACCGGTATGAAGTTAGCAATAACTTTCAGTATCTTTTTATTTTCAATTACATACTTATTTTGAACAAGTTTCCAAATCACCTCAGATTTTTGAGGTCCTGGAGTATGCGGAACGAAAGTTTAAGATTTTATTGTGGCCGGACAAAAAAATGTCCCTTTTTGTTTTTAAACTATCGAAAGCCCGTTATTAATAGATTATTTTCGTCTAAAAACATTTGATTTAAAAATAAGACAACGCTGTCATTTTTGAAGAAGGTAAGTACGCCTAACGCAAAATTACTTGATAGGTCAATTTCGAATCAATTTCTAAAAATATTCATTTTAAGTTATTGAATATTACTTAATTAGTAGATTTTTATACTAATATATAAATACTGAAACTGTTTTGGTATAGTTTTAGAATTTTTTTTATTGCTGAAAGTTATTGCTAACTTCCTACCGGTTCTTTTGAACTCTATTTAAATGTACATTTTTATATTTTTGCTATTTCGCTTCTAATACACATAAGTTGAGCCAAACACAAATTTACAAAAAAAAAAAACGTAATGGTCCGTTTTCACGTTCAAGCAATTTGCGCAAATGGATTTGTGCAAGTATTTGCGCATACAAATTCGCTTGCGCAAATGCATGCAGTTTACCAAATTTTTTAGCTTGTATAAGCAAAAAAATACCGTTTTCATGCAACGACCTCCTTGTGCAAATTTGTGTTCACAAGCACATTTGCGCAAATTGCTTGAGCGTGAAAACGGACCATAAGTGTCCCACTTCAAATTTTAAGGAGTGCATTTAAATTAATAACGAAAAAAAGGAGTTGATGCAAAAGTTAGTTACACAAAATAATGTTTTCGAAGTTAAATGCGTCTCAAAATTTTTTTTAGGTTTAATCAACGAAGAATGCCAGGACGCGAAAGTTCACACAAAAAAGTTGTACGTCAGAATAGGCAAAACGATAATTCTATAAATATTTAATTTTCCTAGTGATGAAATTTAGCCGGCTAAAAATACCTTTTTCTCCAACCGTGGAAAAAGCCGTACCTTTGAATACTATTTAGAGATAGTGAACTTGATCTTTTCTTGACCAACAAGAAATGTACTTGTTGCTAGACCTCAGTGTATGTATAAATAAATATTAAAATACCAAAAACGTACTGGAAAAGGCAGTGCACAAACTTAAATACATTTAAATTACCCGCCTTAATCCTATCTGAGATCATGTGTAATAACTCCTAAAAAATCGGAACGCAAAATATATTCTCAGACCGTGAAAAAAGATCACGTGATTGTCTATTTTGTTACCGCCCCGAGCTCTTAAGGTGGGGAGAATATATTCACGCCTTACAGAAATAATTCACTAAAAACATACAAATCGGGCGACTTCATAACTTAATTATGGTTACATATTTTTAAAAGCTGTTTTCACTGATTTGTTAACAAAACTTCAATCTACAAAGTGACTCACGCGTTTTTCAAAATTCGATCTGGAAGTATTTTTACTATCGCTGTAAAGTTCAACTACAATTTTTCAATGTTAATTATTTTTTTCTTAATTATCAGATAATGATAGAGAAATTTCCTAAAGTCACTTTGTAGTGCTAGTTGTCAGATATATAGAAAAAAAAAATGAATTAATTATATTCAGAAATAAAGTCTCTATGAATTCGCCCGTTTTAATGGTTTTCGTATATGGAGTTATTTCGTAAGATTGCTCTTAACTTTAATGTTTGGTTTATTTCCATAGAACCAATTGTCTTTACAATTGTAGGCATGCACTGAGAAAAATGGAATTTTGCGATTTTGATAAAACATCACTCCTTATCGATAAAATAAAAGTATAATGCTGTCATGTTATAAGATCCATCTTACTCTAAATTAATCATGATTCTTAGCACAATGAAACTGTTTAAGTTTAAGAATGTAAAATTATCATTCTACATAATACGTATTGTTAAAATAATAAACCATAATGAAATATTATACTGAATAAATTAGTAATAAAACGTCATGTCTGACTTTTGGTTAATTACTTCGGTAATTTTATCACGACGGGAAATTATACTCTAAACAACAAACCACATAGTGTTAATTTTGCAGTGGTACCCTGAGTCGGTTTTTAACGCGAATCGGAATAAAATGTTCGGAATTCTTGTTAATATAAACGTACTCTTTTGTCCTATTTTTCTCAGTGTGGGAATAAAACCAAGGGTTAAAGTTAATCGGTGACTAAAGTATCGGTCCTAAAAGTGTTGAATCAAGTTAATAGCGTTTTTCACTGTGATTAATATTGTACACTCATATGCAGCTTAAGTGCTCCAATTTGACAATTCTGTGAGCCTTGTACTACAAGGTTTTAAGTGTGAGGTTTGCGTGCATGCGGTGCATTTATGTTGCGTATGAGTGTACATTGAGTGCCCACTTAGAGTAGCTCCATCTCGTTTCATTACATGAAGTTAAAACAAGATGGGAAAACTATGAGTTCGCATTCAGTGCACAATTTAGTTCCAGTGAAAAACGCTACAAGTCGCGGATTTTATTTTACATAGCCACCCCTTATACTTATAAATGATTTTGAATTGCATAGTATTACCTTACCTGTAATTCTTAAATTAAATATTACTTTTACACTCATTATGGTGTAAACAATCATGAAAACCCGGACGTTAAAAAAAGAATTTAAATCTAAACTGAAAATAATATTCTCAAATAAATAAAATTCACTTTTCAGGATTATGTTGCGAGTATATTTTGTCTAGAACGTAAAAAATAATTTGTTCAGTATTAAAAAAACTTAAACTATTCCTGATTGATATAATACTCTTTATAGTATTTATCTTTAACGTAAAAATAGATTTATTACATTGGGAATGATGAACCCTATGAAACTGGAAAACTGCATCGAATCTCCACAATTTGTTTAGTTAAGGCGACCCGTCGTAAAAATAAGTAAAGCCTCAAGTACACGGGGCGAGTTTACAAGCTACAAGCCGGCTTTTTCACAAGCAGCTCGTAAACTAGTCCAGTGTACTCGATGCACTCGCTCCGTTAGCCGCTTGTAAAAACGCTTTGGAAAAAGTTGAACTGCCGGCGACTTTACACGCCACTCGCCGGCTTTTGAGCAGCTAGCTTGTAAACTAGCCACGTGTACTCCCAGTAGCTTGTGCACAAGTGGCTAGTAGCATTGGTTTCCACACGCCAGCTAGTTGGCTATTGAGCAAGTGGGAGATTTTGTGTGTACTCGATTACTAGCGCACTCGCCGATTCGCCGGCTTTTTACAAGCCGGCTTGTAGCTTGTAAACTCGCCCCGTGTACTTGAGGCTTTAGATCATAAAAGTACAATTTTCTCTAGTCCAATTTTTAAGACCACAGCTTCATATTATGCTTTAATACTTTTATTTCCACCTTCTTAATAAATGACACAGGTTCATTTTAATGTTTATGGTAACCAAGTAAACGATACATTACGGGAACAGACTTGTAATACTTTAATGGCTTGTATAAAAGATCTGCAAAGCTTTACAGGCTTGTAGAATATTTACATCACCATGACTACGTCTGGCTAGAAATAATGCCTTCGATAATAGTAGTTTATGTATCAAGTACGCAAAATAAGGTTTTAGGGGACGAATCGTAATTAAGAGATGAGTCCCCTAAAACCATTTTGCGTACGTGGTGCATTATTTCATTGAAACTTGCTTAAAAATAATTCGCTAAAGTGTTGCACTGGCAGCTTTAAGTACTAGGTCACCAAAAATTTTTAGCGGACTCTAAGTGTTTCTATGACGATTGAGGTTGCTAAAGATACGTTTTTCGTTCTGAAAATAGTCCCCTAAGCGACCATTTTGCGGAGCGTGTACCAAAAAAGAGCTATTTTTCTATTAAGGGCGTGAAGGAGGCAATTTTGGCTCGCGACGGAATCATAAGCCTGAGACCCGAAGGGCCGAGAGATTATAAGACGCAAAGGGCCAAAATTGTCGTTCACGCCCGAAATGCAAACAAGATTTTTTGTAAAATCGTTTAAATCCATCTAAGCTTTGAAAAAATAAATGGCACGATCTCAAAAAGCAAGTTACGTTGTTGGTTGCTAATGTGATGCAAATAAACATGTTGGTTTCTGAGGTTTTAGGGCGCAAAAGGCACTATTTACGCCCGCAAATTATTGTATAAATAACTTCATTTTGATACGATTTTACAAAAATAGGTTTTCATAATTAAATTTTACTTAAAAATAGTCATGTGAAGGTGGAAATAAAAGTTTGTACGCGACACGCTTTGTAATTAATCTTTACTGGGCTCACTCCTACGTCGCTCGCCCCACAAACTTTCAGTTCGCCCGTAAAGATAAATTTACAAACCTTGACACGTAAATAACTGTTAAAAGGCAGTGTACTATCAATATAAAAAACTAAAACAACTTTTAAATCCAATAGCCATGAGTTTCCATTATTTTATTATATTGAATCTCACTTTGTTGTCAAGTCAGTCAGTGTTATTTTTGTTAACCTGAAATTCTGAGCAATTTGTGTAACTGTGACACCCTTTTCTACGCAAGCAGCTATGCTATCTGTTAAAACAATATTTACTCTAGGTATGATTGACAATGAGTGACTATTTCAAATAATTTTAAATTTATAGTCGGTAGCAGTTTTACACAGCTTAAAAAGTCTTGTCCTAGTTTTTTTTATGGTGCTATCGGGGCCTTAAAATTTCGCACGATTTTTTATCAAGCAGACAGAATTTCTCTAAATTATAGTTTTGTATAACAGGCTTTTTCCTCAATTTTGACACTAAAGACACTATTTTAAGAACAGCAAGGTAGTACAGTGTTAGAGCTGAAATAACAGAATAAAAGTAGCAATCAACAATCTTCTAATTTTGCAATTGCAAAACTCTTCTCTCCTTCAGAAAGCACGTGATTTGGCATTGTGATGCTACAACTTAACATTACATTTGAAATCTGACGTTTAAAATGATTATTTTTGACAAGCCATTAAAAAAAAGCCATATTTACAGCGGAAAATTGAATCATGCGATATTTTAAAGCCGCGATAATACATGGTAAAACAACGAGAAATACAGTTTTATTGAAGTAAATTTGCTTACAAGAAAACTGACTTTTTTTGTATTGTAAATTGGCTTTCGATCTGTGTTCGATCTATCAAAGTAGTAAATTATTGGAGCTGTCATATTGTGTTATTTAATTTGCTGCTTTGAATAATGGTCTACTTAAATGAAGTGCAACGTGTGCGTGTTGCGACTAATACAGAAGGTATAGGAAACTAGAACAGAAATGTAACACGACGTTTAGTGTAACCTCCAATACTGCAACGCTAGTGCACAGTATATAAATATCGAGACATCAAAAATTATTTTGGTCAAGGGCGGTCATGAAATGGAAAGTGACTGTCTTAGCTTAGATCATCGTTTTCAAATAGTAACATGCACAGACATTGCCAACTAGAGTACAGGCCATGTTCAGTGGGTGGGGATTCGGAGTCCGGTGTTCATGATCACGCTTGCGCTCGCTTCCTAGCACGAATTCATGCGATAGGACATCTTAACTTGACAAAATAATAACGCAATTTTTGCAGGCATCGTGAATAAAGCAAGGAAAAGACCCACAATTGTGTTAAATGAGAAAAAAATAAGAACAAACTCTAATTTAGCAGAACGCTCGGCACGAAGACAGACATGTTCATCGTATGATATACGTTTACGGAATGAATTAAGCAGTCCCGCGTCAACCCAGACTCCGAGATTCGGAGTCTCCCCGCTCACTAAGCATGGCCTGTACTCTAGTTGGCAATGGCACAGACCAAAACAATCTAGATAGAGAACTGCTTGATAAAATTTCGTGAAAATCTATCTCTCTTGTTTCACTATCTCTCTTTGTCTCAGTTAGTTCTTCCTCCTGTCACCAGATGGCGCCCAGGGTGTAACGAAGGGATACAAACCAAAACATACTGGAAACTGTATAATGCATTCCGGTGGGATTGTCTCTCTTTTTTATTCTCTTTTTGTCTCAATTAGTTTTTCCCCCCGTCGCGCATGGCGTTTTGGTATAACAGCGGGAAGTTTGAAATGCTTCCCCATTTGCTTACAAAATAAATAATCTTAATGTTACTGGAAATAAACTAATGAAACAAAAAATAAATATAAAAGAATATATTGGTTTAAAAAGCAGCAACAACATAAATATCATTAACATTTTAAACAATTTATATGTATGATGCACTGCACGTTTTAAGCAAGGACTATACCATTACACGACAGTAACAAATACAATCGTTACACCGTTGAGAAGGCACTGAGTAGAGAATCTAATTGGAGTGGTTATGTAGGCTTCATGGAACTGGTCATGATGAAGCCTCTCACCCTCTCTAGTTCAAGTATGTTCAGTTCGTTTTAACTACAATATAGGAATTTGGCCGATTTACAGCGTGTACCAAAAAGTTTTATACAAATGGAGAAAAAGTTTATCTTACATTTCACAAAAAAAACTATTCTTTATAAAAAGCTCTGCATGACTTGTAGATCCATAATTAGATACAAATTTTTTAAAAAATTGGCTGGAATACAGGGAAAATAAAAAATAATGATTTGGACGGAGAGCAAAATACGTTCAAGCTGTAGTGGAGAGCCAAATGTTCAATGGAATTGATTAAATAGCAAAAAATTATGCACACTTGTAGATTATTGATATTCCCAGATAAAAATTGATAAAGAAGGTTATCAATGTTATATAAAAATAAATTATCTAACAATTGCTGAAGTGTTTATTTTTTAATTTTTATCTGGGTTACTGGATTTTATGGCTTCTTTTACCTGATTTTGAAATCTGTTCGTGGGATCTCTATTTGTTTCGATTATTTTTTCCACAAAATACAAGATTTCATTAATAAAGAAAAAATAATTGAAACAAATACAGATCCCACGAACAGATTTCAAAATCAAGTAAAAGAAGCCATAAAATCCAGTAACGCTTTGTTCACTAATGCCGAAAAATATAAACTAGTACAAATGAACACTACAGCTCCTAGACTACACGGATTATTAAAAATCCACAAAAACGAAGTCCCCATTAGACCGGTAGTTTCTTACATCGGTTGCCCTTCAGCCTTACTAGCCACTAAACTTAATAATATCATAAAATTTCACGCAATAAAAAATACTATAGAATTAACAAAACAACTGAACCAAAAAGCAATTCCCAGCAACTTAAAATTAGTCTCCTTCGACGTTTCAAATATGTTTTCTAATATGCCACCCAACGAATGTATCCACTTAATAACAGCCATGTTAGAGAGAAAAAACATTAACCCTACGATAACAAAAGAAATTCTTGACCATACAGAACTCGTTACTAAGCAAAACTATTTCACTTACGACAAAAAAATTTATAAACAGACTGAAGGTTTAGCTATGGGATCCCCCCCTCCAGCCCCCTACTTGCTGAAATATTTATGGAATTTATTACTAAACAAATCTTAACATCGGACTTAGGCAAAAAACACATACAATTTTGGTACCGATACGTCGACGATATTCTAGCAGGTTTCATAGGTACAAATCGGAATTTACAATTATTTCTGTATCACATAAATTCAATTCACCCCAAAATCAATTTCACACTTGAAACCGAACAAGACAGTCAAATTAACTTCCTAGACCTAACAATTACCAGAGAAATAAATTCCTTAAATTTCAAGATTTATAGAAAACCCACATATACGGACAGTACTATTCCCATGGACTCTCTACACCCACATCAGCACAAAATGGCAGCCTTCAATTCAATGATTCACCGAGCTATTAACTTACCTTTATCAGAGGCCGAACTCAAAAACGAAATCGAAATCATTACACAAATAGCTCACAACAATGGATACAACAAAAAAACAATAGACAATATACTAAAGAACAAACAAACAAAACATACCCTCAATCTAATCTACCCTCACGTTCCTGACAATAAACAAACAAATCAATACACAACCTTAACATACAGCGGAAAAATTAGCGAAAACATTGAGAAAATTCTTAATAAAAATAACAAAAATATTATGGTCAGTTTTAAACCACAAGCAAAATTATTTAACATCATTTTTAATGCAAAAGAGAAACTAGATCCGTTATGTAAATCAGGAGTGTATCAATTAACTTGTAATGATTGTAAAAGCGTGTACATTGGCCAAACTGGTAGAGCGTTTTATACTCCCATTAAAGAACATTGCAGATCATTTAAACTAAAGAAAACAGATTCCACTTTTGCTAACCATTTATTAGAAAATAACCATACCTTCCCCAACAACAATGTTAAAATACTTCATTTCGAAAACAAAGGTATAAAATTGAACCTTCTGGAATCCCTAGAAATCCATAAAGCTAAAAGAAACCCGAACGTGACCCTGCTTAATGACCAAACTGACCTAATGTACAGGCTTCTCTTTGAACCCTGTTTAAATTTAAATTAGATTTCTCAGTATTACACCATTACCGCTCTAACGCTAGTATCTAAGTTGAAGTTTTGTAAAAATCCTTTAGTTTGATAATGACATTGTATGTCGAAACTGCAGTCACAATTCTTGTGTTAAATATAGTGATATATACGAAAATAGTGTTTAATTTAATTTACTTGTGTAAAATGGAATATCACAAAATAACAGCTAACAGTATCAATTATTTAGAACAAATTAATATACCTAAACTTACTTTTTACACTTGTTACAAATTCAGTTATACATACACCGTGTTTCAATAATTTGACTGCCGCAACTTATATGTTTTTGTAATTTGTCTTTTATATTTACCATATCAGTGATTTAATCCAAAACTTGATTTGACACTGGCAAACGCATTTTCTCGATTTGTCAATTTGAATTTGGACCATAGGTGACGTGACTAATTGAATGTAACAAAACTACACAAAACTCGCGGTGCCCTCTAACGACGGGGGGAAGAACTATTGATAAAAGAGGATAGATTCTAATAAACAAAGATGAAATATCTCCATTTCGCCAATGCTACTTATTCATCTAGAGAGGTATGATCTATGGTAACTTGCAAATGTCACTAATGTCACCGAATGTGTTGTGGTTCTAACTTCATTATTATTTTATCTCTACAATGAATATTGACTAATTTGAAAAGTAAAATGGAAGAATTATAACATTTTTTGAACAAGAAAAGACAAATTAAAGTAACTGGAACTGTTCTCCGCCTTGTTCAATGTATAAATTTACGCGCCTTCTCATGCTAGTGTAAACAGCCGAAAATTTTAAATCTAAAATTAATTAAAGTAAAATTATTTGTCGCTTCAAAGGTAACGAAGAAATTTCGCACTCGATCCTAATGTAAAAAGTTCCCAGGCAAGTTAACCCAAACAATCTTCGTAAGGGTACCCCAAGGGTAGTTAAGATACGCTAAAATAAATAAATCTATCATCAGCAAATCTTAAGTCGCGAGAAATAAAAACTTACACCCATGCGCATAGAAGAAGCGAGTCGAAATTGGACCAACTGGTGCCTTAAGGATATGCAATTTTGGTCACTCCGGTGATATAAATGCTTATCAGTCGACAAAAGTTGAACGGCTAGCCCGCCAGAGAGCAGCATCTCTCGGGAGAATTACTAAAGAGGGGGAAGATTTTGAATTTGTAAACAATGGCCCAGGGAAGAAGAAAGTTTCAAAAAATTAAGTAATGTTCTCCTAGCCTCGGTATAAGAATGTTCGCCTAACGATCGTCTTAAACGAATATCCCCGTTTTTCTCTTCTAAATTTAACCTTTGAATGTTACCTTCGTTGCTACTATTCGATTGTTCTTTTTGAAATAAATACGTGATCCTAATATCTAAATTTAAATCCGGTTTGAGTGTGAGTGCCAGAAACAAGAACGCCACCCTGGGTCTTCCCCCAAGAGGGATTAGCGAGCCCCATCCCAGAAAAGGGAGACAAACAAGAGGTCCTCTTCTGCTGAATTCTACCTCTACACCACCCTATTCGGTAGGTGGATTTGTCATTTTATATTTTTGCTTTGTTGGCATACATATTTGTAGTTTCACCCCTCCCAGGGGTAATCCAAAGTTCGTTAATATACCCTACTGAGTCATGAACTAGCTTAAGAGCTAGTTCATGGCTTTTATTGCTAGTAGAGTAGACCGTGGATATATTGTGCCTTTGCACAGTTTCAGCCCGAAAGAACCTACTTCCGAAGGGTTATTAATCGGCCATGTGATTTAATTAAGGGTCCGGAATTCCCTTAAACTCCGGTGGTGGCAGCGAACTCCGTTACTATAGTTTTTTCTAAATTTTCACAATTTTATTTTGGTTAACATGCTTAGTTAAATTTCTTGCTAAAATTACGCTACCAAAGTAAGAAGGGTTAAAAACGGGGAAAGTCTTCAACTTTCACACCAGACCCTCCCTACACTAGCAAAAGCATTTTGCAGCATTTCTGGTGTTATAGTTGCACATTCTTCAACAATCCTTTGTTCTAGTTCTTTACAGCAGTTTTGAAAATCCTATTTTTTAAGTAAGGAAACACAAAATAGTCCATGACGGTCAAACAAGATGATCTCAGAGAAAACTCAACTTGTATATGTAAACTTATCAATCGGTCATCAAAAAATGATTGATACAATGCACGACAATAATTTTAAAATCCATGACTACCCTTGACCAAAATAATTTTTGATGTCTAAGTATACTCAAAACGTCATTAAATTTCAATGTAACGGGTCACTTTTTTTTGTCCGCAAGTTTACATAAAACTGACGTGACCTGGTTAAAATTGAATCATGCATCGGCGGTTTGGACGTAACATTACGTATTTCACGAGCTTTTGATGTTTTCAATAATTAGAAAATAATATTGCACATTCGTTATTGAAAATTTTAAAGAGATAAGATAAAGCAAAACGTTTTTAATTAAATAAAACTTACTTCAGCTTACATTTAACAGCATAACTTTTGTTCCTTTTAAGTAATAAATAACAACTTTAAAAATACAAAGTTGCAAAATTAGGATGCATTCAAACCAGAAAAAAAAATTTGATGGATTAGGATTAGATTATATTACTATAGAATTAGAATATAAAAATATACTTTTGTAAACATTTATGTATAATATTGTTATTAGTGGACATATGTAATACATACGTGTACAGAAATAATTGCCCTGAATTATCAATAACAGAGCAGTGAATTCATGGGAACAAATTTCTCGTCCTTTCCAAGTTGCTAAGTTTATCGGTGGAATATCACATTTATCAATCCTAAAAGCAGAAGATAGGCGGATATGTTGTTGGAGATTTACGAGAATATAATGGCATAGATACATCCTTTTATTTCTTTTTTTATGCGAGTGGTTTATATGCGATAAAAAACGTGGATCTGAAATTGCCTAGATTTACCGAACATGGAACACTCGCGTCATTTTATAAAAATTATATAATTTCTCAGGAACATCTCCTGGTATTAAAGAAAAAGGGCATCTTTGCTCTTAAAATTGCACTTTCATATGCCCATAAAATATCTTAAAAATTGTAACTTGTTTTTTAATTTATGTTCTGCGGAAAGATTTTGTACTTTGCAAATCTCATGTATATGCGTTCCACCTGCGCGTGTATATTTCCTAAGCTTTGATTTGCCAAGTCAAATATTTGTGAACGGCCTGCCGAGTACCTCGAGTTTCACTCGAAATTGGAAATTTTATCGCGAAGCAAATAAAACAACCCTCTTTTACAAACGAGAGCCTGCAATTGTAAAAGTTTGTAATATTGCTCTAGTGGAAGATATCATTAGCCGTGGCAAAAGCTCAAAGCTCCACTCTGCGTTTGTCAAGACCTAAAATTTCACATTTCCGTTTATTTTTAATACAAAAGCTGCAGCTCTATTGAACATAATATATACTAAAATTGATATAATACAGGTAGGTATTACACCATTTAATGCTCATACGTTCGAGAAAAGAAAAATAAATTATAAAAAGTTTCATTTTGGGACAAAGTACACATTACGATTACTATTCAATGACGCATTAACCTCATTCTTTTATGTTGAGGCGAGGGAGAGATATGAAATCAGATATGTAGTTGCTACGAGCGTTTTGTCGCTTTCATAAAAAGGCGTACTTGAGCGGAAAGTAGGTAGTCCTGACATATTGCATAGAGTTCTCTTCGAAAAAATCTTTATTTGCGAACAAAAGCCGCAGAGTATTATAAAGAAATATTAGAGATAATTTTGAGAGAGACATTTCTGTTTTACTCGTTTTAACTTTGGAAGAATTTTTTTTAATTAATAAAATTGTCTCGAATATTATTTTTCTGCAGATTTTGCTATTACCTTAGTTTATTTACTCATTATTTAAGGCTGAGTAAGAATCATTGTAACACTGTCCACAGAAATATACTAACAAAAATAATTTTATGAAAATTTATTAGCCGAAAATAGTTTTTGTTTGGTGGATTGCAGCAATTAATTTTTACGCAACAAAATGAGAAAGTGCATAATCAGAACATTAAGTGCCGGTCTCTGGAAACGAATTTAACGAGTCGAATGGTTTAACTCGTCGTTAAATTAGGAAATGGATTTCTGAAACATTTTAATTTAGCAAACATGCAGTTAATTTAACGTAGCTTACAGGTCCGTTAAATTTCTTGGCGCATGTGTAGTTTATATAAATTAAATCTGACCTGCTTATATGGTAACACATTGTGACCTTTGAGTGTACTCACACAATGGACTAATTAAATAATAATAATAATAATAATAATATGTTTATTTATTTCCCTTGTGCCAATAAAGCATGGAACATGTCAAACATAAGATAAATATATGTGTATATAAATATAAGTATACATAAGACATATAAATATAAATGGTCGTGGAAAGTTGCAACATTTGCAATGAACAGCTAAAAGTCATCATACATGGTATATTTCAACCAGTATAGTCAAACTTAATTGTGAAAAACTCTGACATTGAATAAAAAGAGTGTTTAGTTAAATAGGTTTTCAATTTTCTTTTAAAGTCTTTGATGGAAGTGTTTTTAAATCTACCGGTATATGATTGTAAATTTTTATCATTTGCTGAATTACACTATTTTGTACACGTGAGTATGGTGTCTTTGGTGCACATAATTTAAAATTCCTCTGACCACGAGTGTCACGGTTATGTTGAAGTTCATATCGGCACATAAAGTCATTATAGTTACTTTTTACGAAGCGCGCACACTCCAGTATATACAAACACGGTAAAGTGAGTATAAAGTTCATTTTAAAAACTTCTTTACAGGATTCCCTCTTTTTCAGGTTAAAGATATTTCTCAGGCATAATTTTTGTAGTTTAAAAATCCTGGTAGCTTCAGAAGAGTTGCCCCAAAAGATGATGCCATAGGATATCCGCGAATTAACAAATGCATAGTACGCACTTAAAGCTGCTTCCAAACTGATTTCCTGGGCTGCAATTCGTAATGCGTAAGCGAGCTTGCTTATTTTTCCTGCAATTTTTTGGATATGGAAATTCCATTTCAGGTTTTGATCAATTTCAATTCCCAAAAACGATGTGTAGTTTACTGAAGTAAGTATGTTATTGTTGTAAATAACGCTAAATGGATTTTCCTCTTGCAGAGTAAATTTCATTATTTTAGTTTTCTCAACATTAAGTTTCAAGTTGTTACTCCGGAACCACTGTTCTATAACCGATATGTCATTTGCAATTTTTACAGTCAAGGTAGCATTATTCTCGGCTGTCACTATTAAGGACGTATCATCTGCAAACATTACGATTCGATCATTCACAATACTAGGTGGGTCATTTGTGTATATTAAAAACAACAACGGACCTAAGACTGATCCTTGCGGTACTCCTTGATTTCTCAATCTGAGATCTGATCTTAGTTCGTATCCACTTGTGTCATTTATTTGCACACACTGTTTTCTGTCTTCTAGATACGATTTAATAATGTCATTCACAATGCCCCTGCAACCTAATTTGTTTTTGTAATAGTTTCTGTAGTAGTATACTATGATCTACACAATCGAAGGCCTTACACAGATCCATGAATATTCTCACGACTTTTTCTTTGTCTGATATTGCTTCTAAGATGTTACACATACCCATGTAGACAGCTCTTATCGTCGATCGTTCTTTAAGGTATGCATTTTGAGCATTCGTGATCAATTTAAATTTTTGTAAATAATCCATTCCACAATTTGTAAGTATTTTTTCAAACACTTTAGCTATGACTGAAGTCAGAGCAATTGGCCTATAGTTTGAAATATCATTTCTGTTGCCTTTTTTATATATCGGTTTTATTACAGTTATTTTAAGCTGATCTGGAAAAATTCCCGTTTCAAAGCATTGATTTATGAGGTAGCACAATGGTGTATTCAATATATCAACACAATGTTTGAGTAACTTAGTAGGTATTCCATCATAACCAACAGACGGTGTATCTTTTAAATTTACAATTGTATTATAAATTTCTGCTTTGTTTGTAGCATACAGAAACATATTTTTATCATGGTTGGAAATGTTATTGCAATCAAATGCCTCTGCTGTATTGTTGCTAAATCCTACCTCAGCAAAAACTTTATTTAGTTTTTCTAATGTTTGAATCGTACTTTCAGAATTGTTTTGTTTTACGTTTTCAATATCAAAATTTGTAGTATTCTCTTTCTCAGTAATTTGTTTTACCAGCTTCCAGGTGGCGTTTATTTTGTTTTTAGAATTCACGATGAGCTCAGAATTGTAAGACTTTTTTCTTTCCCTGATGCATTGCTTTGTGTAGCGACAATAGTGTGAGTAAAACTTTTTCTCAATTTGTCCCTTAACTAGTCCTTCAAATAATTGTCTTTTAATTCTCAGTTTTTCCCTTAGATCTTCATTTAACCATAACGTATTTTGCTTATCCTTGATCAATATTCTCTTTTTTGGACACATTTCATCCATTATATCCTGTAGTGTGATTAGAAATATATTAACATTTGTATTGGGACAGCTACTGGTTAGTAACTTCTAACCAATCTACATTTTTAATTACATTTTTAATTGTATTTAATTTTGAAATTGTAATTTGACGCGTTAACATATATTTTTGTCTCGTATTTATTAAATTAATATCGAAAGAAATCTCTTGTCCATAATGGTCCGATAAGCCAGATTTATGTATCTTGATATCATAATTTTGAATGTTGGTAAAAATATTGTCAATTGTTGTAGAGGAGGTTTTTGTAATTCTTGTAGGTTCTAATATTGTCTGCAACAGGTCAAATGTCTGAGTTATATCAATCAGTGATTTTACTCTTAGATCTTCCATATTTTGGAAATTGATATTGAAATCACCACACAATAATAACTTATAATGTTTTAATTTATTTAGTACCGATGATAAAATATCTTCCAATGTCATTAAAAATTCTTCATAATTTCCCAAAGGCGAATGATATATATTTATTATTATCAGTTTTAATGATATTATTTCTATGGCACTAATTTCTATTATTAATTCTTTACTTTTTTGTTTCAGGTCCTCCAGTTCATGATATTGTAGATCTTCATGAACATATATGCAAGCACCTCCATGAATATGTAAATTTCTAGTAAAGTAAGATGCCATTTTATATTTAGGATCATTCCACGTTCTTCATTAGGTTTAAACCAATGTTCCGAAAAGACAATTACATCAAATTTGTAATTTAAATCATTAATATAAATACCTAGTTCGTCCTTTTTGCTATTATTTAAATATTGTATATTGTGATTTAGCAATCTAAATATATTTCGATCACCATAGTTTGTCCTTGTTTCAATTTGTTTAGGTTTATTACTATTTTCATCAGAGATTACTGGTATGAGTGATCGTTTATAAGTAACGTGTTCATCAGTATCTTTATTAAATGATTCTATATGTGTCTCTATATTACATTGAAAGATTTTTGAAAAGTCTGAAAATTTTCCTGATTATCTTGATGTTGCATTTTTAAAGGAGAATTTGCAATGAATTTTGTTATTTCAGAACACACAATCCTTTTGGCAAAATTTTTAAGATGTAGGCCTATATGTGTGTAATAAGAACGATAAACAATATTATTTATACAAAATATCTCTATATGACTGTACTCTTTAGCTAGCTGCTATAAACGCTTGTTTATATATTCTATTAGACCATTTAATTGAGGCTTATCAAATCTGTATAGTATGGTAGTAATAATTGTGTTCACACCTTTTGTCTTTATCATTATATTTTTAAAGGTATCGATAACTCTCAGTATACTTGAACTATCATAGCATTGTTCAATATATAAATAACATTTCTGTGGTTGGCAGATAAAAGGGCATAGTCATATTTTCTGCAAAACGGAGTTATGTACGTAAATGTATTAAAAAATGAAATTTGTGAATATTTCGTCCGTTTTGATCGCCCGAATGTGAAATACTATAATGAATAACTATAGTTAAACCCTTAAGTTGGACGAAATATTCACAAATTTCATTTTTGAATACATTCAAGTTCATAACTCCGTTTTGCAGAAAATGTGACTTATGCCCTTTTAACTGCCAACCACAGATTTGTAAAGAAACAATAATTTTGTACATAAACAATGTAAAAATTATGGCAAAACTAGTAGCACCATCGCTACGATTTTACAATAACTATTACTTCAGGACTTATTAATCCGACATGTAGATTAATTGTCGAACATTTTTAGAAACACGATTTAATTTAATGTATTCGTTAAGTTTTTAATTTCTTTCACAAACCGGGCCTAAAACATTGGAGATAAACGAATCTTTATTAAATCTTCTCTATCAATATCGTTTGATAAATACATACATCTGTAAGACCAGAGATTAACGCTCTTATTCTGTAACTCATAATGACATCGTTAAATATCAATAATCATTGAGTAACATATTTTGACCAATCTATGTTTATATACAACGCATCTCTATGTACAGGTTGATTAAAATATATCACTTCACGATTATTGTTAATAACGGTGTCGTTATGAGCAGACTTTGGACATTTCGGAGCGTTGTCACGGTTACGCAATGCGAGAACCAATAAAAAGTGCCCGTTCATTGCGTAGCCATGGCAACGCTCTGAAATGTTCGAGGTCTGGTTATGACTTACAGATTAAGAGGGTGAGTGTATTATATCAGGATCAGTATAATGCAATAAGACTATAAAAGAGAGTGTTTTACGATTTGTTCTCTCAAAATCATAAAGAAAATTGTAGATAGATAGATAGATAGATATTTATTAGCCATGTTTCCTTTTTTAAAAGAATGACACGTCAGAAATTAACAAACGTAAACAATATGCTACAGGATACAATATTATCGCATAGGCACTAATAAAACCTGTGACCCAGAAATTCATCCAGTGTGTAAAAAGCATGTGCTGTTAATAAGTTTTTAAGCTTTTTTTCGTAAAACTTGTAATTTTGGGTCTCCTTGAGACACTTGGGCAGATTATTGAAAATACAACTAGCCGCGTATATGGGAGATTTTTTGTATTTTGCTGTATTAGCCCGTTTAGTTGCAATATCATTAGCATTCCGAGTATTGTACTCATGATACTCCAGATGAAGTTTAAATAAATCTTTGTTGAGAAAAACATATTTAGCCAGATTATATATGTAAATGCAAGTGACCGTTAATATATCATTATTTTTAAAAACATCTCTACAAGAATTTCTGTGTGGTATATTAAAAATGATACGCAGCATCCTTTTTTGCATAACAAAAACTCTCTCAATGTCTGTCGACTGTCCCCAGGCAGTGATATAATTTATATGTGGAAAAGCCAAAGCATAGTACGCCGGTAAAAGCTCTTTTAAAGACAGGGTTTTTTAAGGGTTAAGAGCGCAAAAGTCGCTTTAGCAAGCTTCTTACACACTACATCAATGTGAGGGTTCCAGGACAAATTATCGTCAAATTGTACTCCTAGAAGAGTTGCGAATTCACAAAAACTCACATCAGGAAAAGATATGTTGTGAACATTAGAAAATTTAGTTTTGAAAACCAAACATTTTGTTTTGTCAACATTCAAAATTAGAGAATTTTTATCACACCAAAGTTTAAATTCATTTACGGTCTGCTGTATCTTACATTGAAGGTTCTTAAAATTATCAGCGCTAACAACTACGGTTGTGTCGTCGGCATACATAAAAGTTTCGCCCGCCGTAATAAATTTAGGTAAATCATTACAAAACAAGACAAACAGTAAAAGACCAATCACACTACCTTGTCCAACTCCAACATCTAGTTTTCTAGTTACAGATCTAATCTCATCAATTTGCACAGAAACTGTAAATAAGCACATTGTAAATGAACTTCTTAAATGAGCTTCACTTGATAAAAAATAGTGAACCATCATAAAGTAAAGCAATCTGCGTAGCTTAAGAAATGTAAGACTGATGTTCGTAATGGTGAGACACTTGAAAATGGAGAATGGATGTACAGGCTGTTTCAAATTCGACCCTCACCATTGGGATCTCGCTTATTTGAAGAGATAGACGGTAGGTTTAAATTTGGCAAAGTCGCAAAATTTTATGAGCATTAATAATCCGCAGAGAAATAACTTCTATGTTAACTCTTATTCGAAATAATTGTAAAAAATCAAAAATTGTCATTTTCTTATTTTTCCTCTATCTTCTTTATTTGAAGAGGTATCAAAAAAATAAAAGTACTTTCTTAAGACACTTTTGAATTCTCTACACACTGATGAATACCATTTTGCTATAACACGTTTCGTCAAATTGATATCATCATCAAGTTCATTTTTTCTTATGGGCGCCATATTGAAATTTGGTCGCAAAATAATCTACTCTTCCTGCTGATTACGCCAATGTAGCACATGTTATCAAAATTCTTTAAAATAAGGTCAAAATAAAAATTTATTTTTTTGAGACAAGAAAATTGGCAATTAATGGAAGCCTGGGTTTGGATTCAAATCAAAAACAGTATAATCTGTCATATTAATACATACTTTTTGCTAAATATTAACATAATAACAATAGCATAATATTTAGAATTGAAGAAAAACGTGATGTTACGTGCCTTGTATTCGTGCCACACACGAAAACAGCAAGTGAATTTTATTTTGAACATTCGAAGAGCTGCAATAAGTTTAAGCAAACTAATGCAATTATGTACAAATTAAAGTGGAAATTGGTTTGAACATTTAATGTAAATATCTTATTTTGAGAGCCTCTATTTATTTATGTCATTATTATTTCTTCAATTTAGTTCTACATTTTTGTTACTGTAAAGAGTAGGTACGTATTCTAGTAAATGATTCCTGCTCTTCAATATTTTTGTCTAATTGTAAAGGTATTATTCTAAGCTGTTTGTTCTCCGAGTAGGTTCGAAAGTACCTATAGTTCAGTATATGTTTTTGATTTTTTGTTATAGGAATAAAACACACGTAACACACATATTCTGTTTCTCTTATCTTATTGCTGTGCCGGTAATATTTATTAAACTAGTGCCTACATCAAAGAAACTGCTTTTAATTTGACTCCAAAGTTATCTTCTGTTAACCACAAAATTACCTTCTGTTAGCTACAACAATTCCTATATTATATCAAATATTCTTAATTCTGACATTATTTTAAATAATTTTGATAACATGTACTATATTGCCGTAATCTGTAGGAAGAGTAGATTCTTTTGGGACCAAATTTCATTATGGCGCCCAAAAGAAAAAATGAACTTGATGATGATACCAATTTGACGAAACGTGTTACAGTAAAATGGTATTCATCAGTATGTAGAGAATTCAAAAGTGTCTTAAGAAAGTACTTTTATTTTTTTGATATCTCTTCAAATAAAGAAGATAGAGGAAAAATAAGAAAATGACAATTTTTCATTTTTTTCAATTATTTCGAATAAGAGTTAACATAGAAATTATTTCTCTGCGGATTATTAATGCTCATAAAATTTAGCAACTTTGCCAAATTTAAACCTACCGTCTATCTCTTCAAATAAGCGAGATCCCAATGGTGAGGGTCGAATTTGAAACAGCCTGTACATTCTTCCGTGGGTAATTGAAGAATTTCAAGAAAAAAACTTAAAGAAGCTCGGCTCTATGAATGCCAAAAGATATAGAATATTTTTGCAACATATGAACCCAAAGCTTTGTAAATTTGTGGGGGAGACTAGTGTTACAACCACACATTTCAGTAGAAGGGTAATTAAAACAATTATATCCCAGAATACAACTTTATTCTTCCACGAAATACAGAAGAGTGTACTAAAATACCCACACAAGTTTTTTGTCATAGTACTTATTTAAATTTAAATACATGATTCATAGATTAACATTATTCTAGTTAGTAACATAACACATCATTGTCTAAATTCTAAATTGCACATTATAAATACCTCAAAATAATAATCCGCCCCAAATATTTAACATGCGGCCATCTTGACGTTACGCGTCCTCGCTTAACTTTTGGAGATGGCATATCAATTCTGGCGTGATCGTGGAGGATGCTTCCTGAAAAATAACAATGTCGGCAGTACATATTATTTTTGAATAATTTATAGTCTAGTCTACTTGTTCTTATTAAAACAAATTGAGTATCTTCTAAAAAAACTTCACTTTTATTTTTGCCTTCTAACAGGCCCTCAATTATTTTTGCTTTTTGCCTTCTAACAGGCCCTTAGTTATTTTTGCTCTTTGCCTTCTAACAAGCCCTCAATTATTTTTGCTTTTGCCTTCTAACAGGTCCTTAATTTATTTTTGGTTTTTGCCTTCTAACTGGCGCTCAATTATTTTTGGTTTTTGCCTTATAACAGGCCCTTAATTATTTTTCCTTTTTGCCTTCTAACAGGCCCTCAATTATTTTTGGTTCTAAAGTATTTCGGAACATTTCCAACATTAATTTTTGAAAAGTCCAGGGTTAATACTTGTTTAACTCCGTCATGGTAAAAAATTTGCCCGGTATTTCAATTCCCCTAGTAAGTAAGACACCCTTAGAAAATTTTAAATTTTCGTTGGTAAGATTAATAACATTCACTTCTAACGAATTCTCCTTTTTTAATATAGATGTAGGTATCATGTAGCTTTTGCTCATTTTTGCTGGAATAATTAGATCTTTATTAAACATACCCGTTACTAGCACTGATGCGACATTTTTAGGTGGTACCACACACTTAACTAGAAGCGCAATTAAAACAATTATATCCCAGAACACAACTTTATTCTTCCACGGAATACAGAAGAGTGTACTAAAATACCCACACAAGTTCTTTGTCATAGTACTTGTTTAAATTTAAATACATGATTCATAGATTAACATTATTCTAGTTAGTGACATAACACATCATTGTCTAAATTCTAAATTGCACATTATAAATACCCCAAATAATAATCCGCCCCAAATATTTAACACTAGTTATTTCTAAATTCCTGCTGAGCAGACATTGACAAAAAATTCGGGTCGCTTCATGTGAACGGCATGGAAAACTTTAAATCGAATTGCGAAAAAATTCGACGGAATATATTCGTTCTCATAGTGTGTGCGCACCTTAACATCAGTGATTTTATTAATCTAATGAATCCTTTTTTTATTACGTTTAATTTGCTAGGAAAAGTAACCCTAAATAAATGAAGAATCTAACATTCAACATACTAATCAATTTTCGAAATTTAAATTACACAGTATTTAGTTCATTTGAGTCACAAAGGTATGCGGATATATGAAGTGATGAATTGTCGGCCTACCTCTTAATCATTTACAAAGTAACAAATGTGCGTGTTGTTTGAGTGTAAATGCAGACATTTAGAGAAAGAAAAAGGTCGACGATTTATCTTGTCAGTTATTAGCTTGTTTCCACTCATATGAGATGGCCAGAATGAAAAATAAATTTGACATGTGTCGAGACTTGTAAAATAAACGTGATGCAAAAATGTTTGGAAGAAATAAAACTTGTGTCCCTCAATGAAAGGCGTAATTGCAAATAAGGTTTATAGTTGATTAGTATCTATCAAAACTATTTCATGCTAGTAAAATTAAATAATCTAATTAAAAACTCATTTCTACTATAATGAAGAATTAGGCAAAGATATTGTATTTTGTTAAAATGCATACGGACATTACTTAAATTTTAATAATAAACAGTTTTCCAATTTCAATTTTGTAATTAGTAGTTACAATTCTATAATCTACTAAATCTAGAATTTTATACAGTGACCGCCAAAAAGTTCGCACCATATGGGAAAAATTTTTATTATTGATTTTTCTAAAAAACTTTTTGCGGCAATAGTTTGAGCATGTTCGATAACCAAATATAAGCAGGACAGGTCCGGTGAACAATTCTTAGTATGGCTAAAAATGGCACCTATTTAAAATACGAAAATTAAAAAAGTGTTATAATTTGAAATTGTTGGACATATTAGACAAAATTTTAGTAGGATCCGATAAGTTAGTGCAAAATGTATCGTTTGGTACTCAGACAAAATTTTTTGCGTCATAGTATTTCGAGAAAAAGAAGATTTTTAATTTTTTCGGTTTTTTCAAGATGTGAAGCGGTAAATGGGCATTTGGTGTTTAACTCTTAGGAGTAGTTGGCTTACTCATTTATCTCCATAAAAAAATATTTAAAAGAATCAAATTTACTCTTGGGTTCTTAACTGTTGCATGCACAAGAAAATTTGACACTATTTTTTACGTTTCTGGTGCAAGGCTTTTTTCACATAAAATTTTGTGTTATCATTTTTGATTTCTTGGTAATGCAATTCTAATAACCTCAATTTAGCCTAAGGAGATCGAAAATTGCAAGAATTGCAAGCACTTTTTAGTTTAGATCCGTTTAATATCCGTACTTATAAAATCGACATTAAATATTTCATGGCTACTATGAAAAATATCGATTTTTTAAGTACGGATATTAAACGGATCCAAATTAAAAAGTGCTTGAAATTCTTGTAATTTTCGGTCTGTTTAGGCTAAACTGGGGTTATTAGAATTGTATTGTCAAGGAATCAAAAATGAGAACACAAAATTTTATGTAGAACGAGCCTTGCACCATAAACGTGAAAAATCGTCTCAAATTTTCTTGTGCATGCAATAGTTAAGGACCCAAGAGTAAATTTGATTCTTTTAAATATTTTTTATGGACATAAATGAGTAAGCTAACTACTCGTGAGAGATAAATACAAAATGCCCATTTACCGCTTCACATCTTGACAAAACTGAGAAAATGAAAAATCTTTTTCTTGAAATATTGTGCCTTTGAAAATTTTGTTTGAATACCAGGCGATACATTTTGCAATAACTTATCGAATCTTACTAAAATTTTGTCTAATATGTCCAACAATTTCAAATTATAACACTTTTTTAATTTTCGTATTTTAAATAGGTGCCATTTTTAGCCATACTAAGAATTGTTCAAGCAATAATAAAAAATTTTCCCATATGGTGCGAACTTTTTGGCGGTCACTGTATATTGAATGAATATAATTTCAAATTGAGTATGAAATTTTGTCTACAGTTAATTTTTTTATTATATGCCGATCGATCAATAAGTCAAAGAACTTTTATACAGAGTGTCCGTTTTTTGGTTAAATTAGAACAAAGTTGCGTATTCTTTTCCCAATTAATAATTTCAAACAAATTTCATCTATTTTTTACGGTTTTCAAGATATTAGAAAAAAGTAAAATTTCCGCTTTTATTATTCTTTTCTATAAAACCCAATGAGGCTAGATTTTTAGGTCAGACATTGTTGAGGCATATTTTTATGAGGAATTTAAATATGCCATTATCTTTGTCATGTCGTCAAAAATTGCGAACAAACGACATTCAACATTTTATTTTTATGGACATCATCTTGGATTTTTACGCTGTTAAACGAAGCGTCTTTTTCTGATTATAGTGATGATTTGAATTAGATTCTGAACAAAATTTCTAAATCATCTGTTATGCAAAGAGTGATTTGGAAACAAGAAACAACACATTTATTTCCAAAGAAAATTTGACAGTTCAATTTAATTTTAGGTGTGATAGTTACCTTTATTGTTAATTGCAGTAATAAAAGGTCGATTTTGAACTAGCGAAACGAGAAATGTTTGAAATTTTTACATCATCCATCAAGTCGCACATTAGTTCAAAAATGTATATCTGTAGCCAGCCTAAAAACATCAACCGAACGAGTACATTGAATTAAATGGTCGCCAGAATTGAACCCTTTAAATTATATTTTGTGGGGTACTACGAAAAACAAAATTTACAAAATTGTACTATGGTGCTCACCAAAAACGATACAACTCGGCAATTTGCTGGCCTTTACGGCAATACACAGAGGCAAAGGCCTGAAACTGCTGTGTGAAATAACTAACTGGTCGACTACGGTCAGGCTCTGGTACCTGCGGCCCAGATGTGACCGTGATCCATGGGATTATTATTAGCAAAAAATAACAAATATTATGCAAAGATTATTCAAGAATACTCAATACTGTTATAATTTTATAATTGAACTTTGTAAAGCTGCGCTGTCGGTAGGTATTTTTTTAGAGCTTTACTCGATTAATATTTTGCAACTTCTGTATTTTGAGTTTAATAAAGTTAAAGCTTATTTGCGGCAACGAAATTCATGGACACGTTTTTTGTGGTAATAAAATTCGCGTACACGTCCGTGAATCATGAATTCATCATTTTTAGGCATAAAAAAGAACAAAATTAATTAAGTGAATTAAGAAAAAAGCTTTATTTTGATCTCCTTTAGCTGCCCTTTCAAGCCCCTCCGTACGTAATGAGACACCCAGTATACACATTTCAAACTGACTGAAAACAAAGATTTACACCTGTTCTGTTTGAAAAATCTAAAAAATTACACAATATGTTATTAATACTGGTATAGCGTTTATCCTTTTTTACTGTAAATAAAAATTGCGCTGGCACAAAATTTATTTTAAAATACAACCGGATTCGCCTTAATGCGGCATTTTTAAGTTTTCAGCGTCTAGAAATTTGAAATTTGTAATAAATAATTATTTTAAGAAAATTATAACGTCAAATGTTTTTTATTAGATAGGCTCGCTGTAGAAAATATAGCTTAATCAAAGTTATATTTACGCATCAATAAATTTAGGAACACTGTATTATTGCCGACCCAAGGTTTAACCGAAGCATATCGGCGGACCATATCGACGTACCAATTTAAATGCCCGCGTTGGCTCCGCCCAATGTTCATAAGGGTGCACTTTGCTTGCAGGGGTATCGTTTTTGTTGAGCATCATAGTACCTATCGATATTGATAAATTTCTTTGGAGTATTGTTACAAATTTGAAATACATAATAAGAATGTATATTAGAAAGGCAATATTAATTTAAGGAGACGTGTGGAATTCAGGGACTTGAAACCGAAATAATAAAAATACCGGTAAACGAAGAAATACTTTTGTTACACATCCACAAACCGTTATCGTTATATTACCGATATTCTCATACCGAAATAATATTTTGATTTCGTAATTCTCATACCGAAATAATATATCGGTATTTTACCGGTAATTCTCATTTAGACGAATTGATTTATCTAGCTTATGCTCTAGTGTAAGCGATATCATAAGACGTGAGCAATGTGTACGCCATGCTTAGAGGAATGCCGCCATTGTAAAGAAAATAGTAGATTACATCAAAAGATACTAGTACGCCCAGTGAAATTTGCCTGTATATAGTTTCTCTCCTGAAGGGGTGCAAACTTTTTTTCTGGTGGTGCATTAGGATGCATTCACGTGGTGGAAAAAGACATTTAAAATCTTTGCTGTGAGGAGGCGGCAGATGAATTGACCCAGATAAATTTATTTAATGAATTAAGAGCAACACACTAAAGCAAGATTACTTTATTTGCCAGTAAAGCTCAACGATGGTGGTAATTTTATTTTCAATTGTGATGAGAACTTAACTTAACTAGAAATCTGAACACGCCATTGGTTGCAACTTGCAACCAAACCGTCCCAAAACTTCAAATTACTTATAGTACCTGAACTTATCTTAAGAGATACGAAGTTGTTTCAATTGGTTTTGTTATTTTTATTGTATTAGATTATATTTTGTTATAAACTATGTTCAATAATAGGTGTAAACATACAGAACTGTCAAATTTTCTTTAAAAACAAAAAAATTGCTTTTGTTTCCAAAGCACCCTTTGCAGAACAAATGATTTAGAAATTTTGTCCTGAATCTAACTCAAACCATCGAGTGTGATACATAGATAATTGTAATCAGAGGAAAAAACTTCATTTAATAGTGTACAAATCCATGGAGTCCATAAGAAAATAAAAAGTTGTATGTCGTTTCTTCACAATTTTTGACGATATGACAAAGACAATGGCATACGTATTTCAATTTTTCATTAAAATGTACCTTAACAATGTCTGCCCTAAAAATGCCTAGTTTTGTTGGTTTTTACAGAAAAAAATAAAAACGAAAATCATGGTTTTTACTGTTTTTCGAATATCTTGAAAACCGTAAAAAATAGGTGAAATTTGTTGGAAGATTATTGATTGGGATAAAAATACGCAACTTTGTTCCAATTTAACCAACTTCGTACCTCTTAAGATAACCGAGATCCCCATGGTTAGGCTCGAAAAATGGACACCCTGTAACATTACATATTAAATACACTGTCAAAATCGTTAGCAACATGAAAAAATGATAGTCAAATCCGGAAATGGTGAAGTGCAAAAGAGATAGCTGCGTTAAGCTGGACAACGGAATTAAATATTGTACACAATTTTGACAATACGTGTCGGTTTTTATATTATGTAGCAAAATAAACACAACTATTTTCCTAATACGTTCCAGCGGCATATGCGCCAATCTGGGTTCTGCCTTAACTTATTTGTATCCCCTTGTATATTCACTTCACCATGCGCGTAATCCATGCCGCACTGGTCGAAGGTCAAATTTGACACACAACGATCAAAGGTGCTGATGACATCTAATATGGCCCTAATCAAAAATGCGTTGCCAGTAAGTGGTCTGTATGAGTTCTTTCCGTTGATAATAATGATGATTATAAACAAAAGAGAATTTTTTTCATTACCCAAAATCTTACAAGGTATATGAATTCATGAATAGCGGTATTTATTTCGGTAATCGGTAACCGATATAACTGAATACTTACAGGTATTTAAATATCGTTATCGATATACAGAGTGTCCCGCGACGTAATGTCACCACTTCACCTACGTGATAATCAATTCAAACTAAGTAAAAAACTTTGTTCTAAAGTAAACCGTTTCAAAAATATCCGTTCACCTAATAATCAATTCAAACTAAAAAGAAAAAAAAAACTTTATCTCAAAAGGTGTTCAAAACCACCCCCGTTGTTTGCTAAATACATTCTAACGCGCTCCAATAGATATCTTGTTGCCTTTTGTAACATGTCATTGTTATTTTTAATTAATTGTGCGGCCTCAAAAATATACTGTCGGAGTGCTAGATCTCAACTAGAATTCTTTTGAAGCGCGCTAAAATGTGTTTAGCAAAACAACGGGGGTAATTTTGAACACCAGTTTTTTTCTTTTTAGTTTGAATTGATTATTAGGTAAACAGATAAAAGATTAGATGAACTTTAAAATTTAAAAAAATAAAAAATTAAACATTAAACATCCAGTATTTTTGAAACGGTTTACTTTAGAACAAAACTTTATTAAAGTTTTTTACTTAGTTTGAATTTATTACAACGTAGGTGAAGTGGTGACATTACGTCATGGGACACCCTGTATAATTTCGGTTTAAGGATATGGGTAATTTAACGATAATGGTATTAGTGATTTTTACAAATACCGGTATCAAAATAATTTCAGTGAAAGTAACCAGTGAAATAAAATATCGGTGTAATACCGGTATTTCTCATACCGATAGAAGTCCCTGGACTAGAATTTTACACAGAGCTAAAGGATGTACAATCTGAGCATCTGTTGTAATTGTATATTTTGTTACTTTTATTATATTAAATTTGTTATAAAATATGTTCAATAATAAACCGCAAAAATTCAGAATTGTCAAATTTTGTTTAGGAACAAAAATTTGCTTTTGTTTCCAAGGCACTCTTTGCAGAACAGATGATTAAGAAATTTTGAGCTCAATCTAACTCAAACCATCAAGTGTGATACATCATTGATCAGAGAAAAAGGCTTCATTTAATCGTGTAAAAATCCAAGATGGTGTCCATAAGAAAATAAAAAGTTACCTGTCGTTTGTTCACAATTTTTGACGGCATGACAAAGACAATGGCATATTTAAATTCCTCATAAAATTGTGCCTTAACAATGTTTGACCTAAAAATGTCTAGCTTCATTGGTTTTTATACAGTGTGTTATTGAATGTTGGACAGATATTTTAACCGGCATTAGTACTTGTCAAATAGATACTAAATACCCACACATACCTTATACAATAGTTTATGGTTTTTGAGAAAAAGCTGTTGGAATTATTAACAAAAAAGTTTGAGAGCCACTGATGTTTTTCAAAAAATTTAATTGTAAGAAAAATCAAGTAATACAGCGATATGTCTTTTTTTATTGAATATGTCAAATATTGTTATGAAACTTCATTTGAATTTCTTATAAAATTATTTATTTATCGTAATGAATTTTACAAACGCCGAAAAAACGGATATGGTGTTGGTCTACGGTAAAGCTCGAGGAAACGCTGCGCTTACACGAAGGTTGTTTCGTGAACGTTGGCCTCATCGAAGACTGCCCAATGAACGCACTTTTCATAATACGGTTCGTCATTTGAGAGAATTTGGCTCATTTAAAATGAGCACCACTGATATTGGTCGTCAACGGGAAAATGAAACGTTAGAAGCAGAAGTGATACTTCAGGAAATTTTGAAAATCGGCCGGAGATAAGCACACGACGCCTTGCCGCTGAGGTCGGAGTATCCCATTTTTTGGTGTGGCGAACGTTGAAAGAACAAGGTTTGCATCCCTTTCATTTCCAAAATGTTCAAGCCCTCTTACCAACCGATTTTCCTCATCGAGTGCACTTGATTTCATTACTTCATTTCATTCATTACTCATTCATCCTGATTTCATTACTCGCGTCTTGGCCACTGATGAAGCTACTTTTACCAGAAATGGCGTTTTTAATAGCCGAAATACTCACATCTGGAATGATGAAAACCCACATGCCATCCGCGAAAATAATTTCCAGCAAACATTTTTGGAGGTCATCTTGTTGGTCCTTATATTTTGCCAAAACCAACAACTTGTCACGCGTAATTGTTAAGACAAACTTATTGCCGCAAGGAAAAGAATCGACCCGTCAGGTCGGAGGCGGCAACCACTTGTGCGTGGTAGCAGTTAAAAGAAAGAAATATCGGCAAAATCGGTCGGACCTACCTGTGACGCTCTCAAATGGTGGTAACACCAAATATCCCAGTAGCTCAGTGAAGACGGTCGTGGGTAAACAAAGTTACGCACAAGTGTTCGTTGGTAAAGAGGGCGGGATCTCCCAGGTGTTAATTAAAACCAGAAAGGGGCGCCACCTAGCTTGTAAAGACGATATCGTAAGAAAAGGCCGACGCTAGGAGTAGGCCAAGAAAAGTCACCTTTTATAATCCGACTCTGAGTGACTCGCCGGAGTACGGTTAAAATAATTAAAAAAATGAAAAGAGAGAAAAAAAAGGCTCATAAATGCATCAATAGTACAGGGAATTCCAAAATGCACTGACGGTTTTTGGGATGGAATAACTTTTTAATAGTAATACTTAAAAAATTACAAACACAGTATCTTAAACAACATCTATGGGATGTTGTGACATATCCATTAATTAGGTATTGTAATGTTGATTGAAATAATACGTCCTAATTTTCAATATTCTTTTATCCTAATGGCTACCGGTTTCGGTCTGAGACCATCATCAGGCCTACAATCGAAGAAGGAAATTATTATTTAAATTGTTTAACATGTTATAAGGTTGAATTGTTGTAATAAACAGGATATTTGAAATGGAAATGTCTTGAAAAAAATTTTTGACAATGTTAGCTAAATGTTTGAATTGGCTTCCGGTTGGAACCGCGTCACGTTGACTTTTTCTACTGCCGACGTTTCGTTCTCCATTGCAACGACCCACGAGAAGCAGCAGCAACACCACCAGCAGCAGCAGCCCTGAGGAAGTTCTTCTGCAATGGAGAACGAAACGTCGGCAGTAGAAGAAGTCAACGTGACGCGGTTCCAACCGCAAGCCAATTCAAACATGGACGACGGCCGCGGAAGCCTTCAAGTTAATGTTAGCTAAAGTAAATTTCTATGATATAAGAAAGTTGTTTGCTTATTATTTGTGTATTGTATGGTGAGGTGATCATGGATTAACTTTTGACTTACCAATAATGTCAAAAACGAGAGTATAATAATTAAATTCATAAATCACTGGAGAGGAAGAAAAATGTAAATGTGCTGTCGAAATAGATAGAAGTGAAGTGTGTTTAGGTTAAGTATAGTGTGAAGTTGGTTGATTATTTAGATATGTAAAAATTGGTTTTATGTTTAGATATATTTGATCGTTTATGCAATTTACATTGGGATTTAATTTATGTTTGTGTATCTCATAAGCTTCGAGTAGGTCAAGTTTATAACTTTTTTCATTTTGGTGTAAAAGTTTTGTATTGAGTGTGTCTTTGAATGTCCGGTTTCTAGTATATGTTTGCCAACGTTAGAAGTAGTTTTATTACGTATATGTTCTTTGATACGTTTGTTTATGGTTCTGCCGGTTTCACCTATATACTTTTTTCAAGTGGGGGTATTTTATCTTTATTATTTTGTAATATGTTGAGTAGTGTTGTTTTTTGTGATGTAGCACTGTTGATGTTGTATTTATTTAGTATTTTTTCTATTTTGTAGTTTATATTACCTTGATTCAAACAATTCACCTATCAAGGTAATATAAACTACAAAATAGAAAAAATACTAAATAAATACAACATCAACAGTGCTACATCACAAAAAACAACACTACTCAACATATTACAAAATAATAAAGATAAAATACCCCCACTTGAAAAAAGTGGTGTTTACAAAATTCATTGTAAAGACTGCAATGCCATATACAGGCTGTCTTACGAAAAACGCCCCAAGCCATAACTCCGTTATTTATGGACTTATTTTAACAAACAAAGAGCCAAATAAAATGAGACTAAAAATACTATAAAGTGAGTCCAGTTTCAATTTTTTTTAAAATTACCTTCAAGGTCAAACGACTGTCAACTTTTATTTTTCAAATGGCTCTGTATATTTTTTATTATTATATCTGGTAGAGATTTTTTTTCTAAATCCAATAGTGTGCAACACTTTGTTATTTAGAAAACATTTTTCGTAAAAAAGAGAAATGAACTAGTCTATTACGCAAAACGTGCTTTTCATAAAAATGTTAAAGTTTGTCGTGAAAACAATGTCACTGAGGTTATTTTTCACAGTTGTTTTAAACTATCAAGTTCTTCTACTTGTACGACTTATTGTTTCCTAAAAAAAAGCCGATTATGGATAACAATCACCTGACTGACTTATTGCAAGTATATTTTGAATGCAATAAAAACAGCAATCAAGCAGTACAGAAAACATTAATGAAATAATTAAAATTAAGTCTACAACTGTGTAAGTAGCTTTGGGAAAAAATCCCTGTCTATAGAAACGCACTGCTTGTGTTTTTATTGCATTCAAAATATGCTTCGAGTCAATCAACTGAGTATTATCCATAATCGGCTTTTTTTAGGAAACAATAAATCATACAAAGAGAATAACTTGACAATTTGAAACAACTGTGAAAAATAACGCTCAGTGACATTGTTTTCACGACAAACTTTAACATTTTTATGAAAAGCACGTTTTGCGTAACACACTAGTTCATTTTTTTTTCACGAAAAATATTTTTTAAATATCAAAGTGTTGCACATTATTGGATTTAGAAAAAAAATCTCTACCAGATATAATAATAAAAAATATACAGAACCATTTGAAAAATAAAAGTTGACAGTCGTTTGACCTTGAAGGTAATTTAAAAAAAAATTGAAACTGGACTCACTTTATAGTATTTTTAGTCTCATTTTATTTGCCTCTTTGTTTGTTAAAATTAATCTACAAATAATGGAGTTATGGCTTGGGGCGTTTTTCATAAGACAGCCTGTATATAGGTGAAACCGGCAGAACCATAAACAAACGTATCAAAGAACATATACGTAATAAAACCACTTCTAATGTTGGCAAACATATACTAGAAACCGGACATTCAATAGACACACTCAATACAAAACTTTTACACCAAACTGAAAAAAGTTATAAACTTAAGCTACTCGAAGCTTATGAGATACACAAACATAAACTAAATCCCAACGTAAATTGCATAAACGATCAAATATATCTAAACATAAAACCAATTTTTACATATCTAAATAATCAACCAACTTCACACTATACTTAAACTAAACACACTTCACATCTATCTATTTTGACAGCACATTTACATTTTTCTTCCTCTCCAGTGATTTATGAATTTAATTATTATACTCTCGTTTTTGACGTTATTGGTAAGTCAAAAGTTAATCCATGATCACCATACAATACACAAATAATAAGCAAACAACTTTCTTATATCATAGAAATTTACTTTAGCTAACATTGTCAAAAATTTTTTTCAAGACATTTCCATTTCAAATATCCTGTTTATTACAACAATTCAACCTTATAACATGTTAAACAATTTAGCTAATAATTTCCTTCTTCGATTGTAGGCCTGATGATGGTCTCAGACCGAAACCGGTAGCCATAAGAATAAAAGAATATTGAAAATTAGGACGTATTATTTCAATCAACATCTATGGGAGTTTCTTTACTTAAAAATTGAACGGCGTAGATGACTTCCTTCTGTATGTTATCAGCCACATGAATTATTGGCCGTTTCCTTTGAAGAGCACGAGCATAGCGTATCAGTAACATCAGAAAGATGATCAACATTTTTTTCCAGCCAAGGTATGAAGAACTTGATGGTATTTAATGACATCATCAGGATGGGGAACGACTAATCAATATTAACATGCAGTGTGATATGTTTCCCAACCTGGTTCCCTGACTTAACAGCGCCGGATTTCTTTTTAAAAAGTCATACAGTAATAGACCCCATAGTCTTCAAGAGCTTAAACGAAATTGAAGCAATTCCACTGCAGATACCGGGCAGAGTGATGGATGAATTTGTGCGACGACGAAAATGTGTAGCAGAAGAAGGAAGCCACCTACGCCATTCAGTTTTCAAGTAAAGAAACTCCCAGAGTTGTAGATTAAGATGTTGTATTTGTAATTTTTTTAAGTTCAACTATTAAAAAGTTATTCCATCTCAAAAACCGTCAGTGCATTTTGGAATTCCATGTATAATGTAACTCAGGTAAGAAATTCAGTAAAGAACTGTAGGCAATACAGCACATCAACAGTCTCTCATCTAAATGAAGGACAACAGAGTGGGCAAGCGGCCCAACTATAATTAAATACAAGCAAAGTAAATAAAAAATACCGTGCGCATATGATACCAACCGCGACGGACACACGACATATAACGAATTAAAATTTCATCAAAAATATATATGTATATCTAAATATGATGTGAAAAACACGTTACTCTTTGCACAGATAAAGTGCAAATCAAAAAGCAATTATTATATGAGACCACTGAAACAAACATTAAAAAAAATAGCAATACTTAAAGCGTTAATACAAAAACAACTAACAGAGTCAGAAGGACTCACACAAGAAATCGAAAGAAAAAGAATCTACGCCACGGCTCCCGCAAAATACCGGTGACAAAAGGTGCGACGTCGGATCGGAAAATTCCAGTGGTGACCCAACAGAGAAGTCGGACGTGCAGTCGGACGAAATTTCGACGCGAGTATAAAGAATTAAATTATACCCCTTCCTGGCCATCCTACCCCTCAGGTGGTTTAGGTCCAACAGTCCTCCGTACCAACGTCCCGATGATCGCTTGTCCGGGAGAAGGAGGCCTAAATTGGTCGACAAAAAACTTACCTCGTAATGGAGTTTTACGAGCGTGAAAGAGCAGTAACAACAAAATTCAAAAGAGGCAATAGACCCACCACGGCCATGACTTCACTGAAGCAGAAATATGCGACGCGTGAGTGAAATAACGCTACAACAAAAAAATTACGTAACAATTCCCACCCTTTCCTCAGCAAAAAATTTCGAAACCTGAGAAATTTCTTGTTCCTAGCAAGTCGAGAAAACCCAAAAGAAAGAAGAAGAGAGAAAAAGACAATCAGAAGAGCAATCCCTAACAACTACTTCACACCAAACTAAATGACGCACGAAGTCGGTCTGAGACCGCGAACAAAACTCGTTTCCGGGGTACACTAACAACCCACAACCACGAGACACCTGAACAGAACTTGGACGAGGAGAAGAAATAGAGAAACGAGTAGTTGAGGAGGGTCTGCCTGTCGGCAAGCGTCGACATCGTCTGACCAAGAACCTACCACACTCCCCAACAGAAGAAGCATACGAAATTAACTACCCAAGTCCTATCCACACGCCCAACGCAACGGTTGCAAACTCTCGGCGTTCACCTAATGACGAAAAGATATTAATAATTACAACCCAAACTCCTCAACAAATCCCAATACAAAAGGTAAAATTTTTACCGTTAATGAAAGGATGCTGGGTACATCTTAGAAAAGTTAACCACCACTGGGAAATTTACTTGGACTAGTCAAAAAAAAGGAAATGAAGTCAACATAAACCCGTTCGCCCAACACTTAGCCCAAACCAGAACCAACCGCCTGCGTGTCACAAGACATGGAGAACTAGCCGGGTCCACAGGACCGTAACAACTAAGGAAGGAACGAACTTCGAAACAGAACCAAAATTGACTTAAACAAAACTATGGGACGGTAGCTAATACGAAACTATTGTACGAACTGTATGGAAACTAAAAAAAGTAAAACTACGCAACAAGAGTTTCCAAACGATCCCGGTCCATGCGAGAACTTTTCTCCACAAAACAACTACCACAAATCACCTCGCCACTTTCCTTCAACCATCGGAGACCATTACTCTGCTCTACCCACAGCAACACACTCACCCACCATCAAAAGCGATGCCAGATATCCGACCTTCAACAACCACGAAAGGTCCTTCGGCAGTCAGCCGGCCTAGGAGAAAAAAAAGAAGAAAAGAAAATAAAAGCGCAAAAGAGAGGGAGTGTAAAGACCCGAAAAATGCGTAAAGAAATTCGAAATTATTATTATTATTATTATTTTTTAAACTCTCCTTGATCTCAGGACGAAACCGGAACGCAAGAAACACATATAATTTTCATTAGACAGAACGTACTTTCAAACCAGAAATGATATTAAGTTGCGTTGATAAGGTTTTTCAGTTTCTCACTGAATCAGCGTTCGGAGATCAACCGCGAGTGGCCAGATGCGTTGACCGCGTGACACGTAGCTAAAAATGGTAAAAGCAAGATGAGTACGCCATCTCGTGAAGAGCGACTAGCCGCTAGAAGCCCGAGTCAACCACGGCTTTCTTCAGAAATTTTGCTGACGTTTGAAAAAACCCCTTTTTGCTGTTTAGAGTGGAAGTAAGAGCTTAAATAGACGCGGCGAGCGAAAAACGAACAGTTCCCGGTTTCCTAAGTTTTAATTCTCGAAATTTTGGTTTAATTAATTTTTGTTCTAAGTTCGGTTCTGTTTTAATTTAATATTATAATTTTCCAAAGTTTGTTATCAGTTTCGGGTAGAAAAGGCACAAGCTTTTTCCGTGTAATTTTTGATGTCAGTTATTTTAAAAATAAATTCGCTCGCTAACAAAACATTTCTCGTAAATCTAAATCGAAAGTGTTTTCCTAAGTTACGGATAGGAGAAAAATAATTTAAGATTCGTCCCCGGTAAGCTCAATGTCCTTGTTGCTTAAAAAGTTAGATAATAATTATTAACAAAAAGCATTTTTCTAAGTGTATTATACCATTCTCCCTTTTTGTCGAAGTTTTTGTTTTGTTTTGCTATATTTTTCCTGTTATTTTGTGTTGTCTATGTTTTTTCTGTTTTATTAATTTTATTATAAAGTTGTTTATTTTGTTTTGGTCAGAAGTCTCAAAATTAAGACATCATTAACTCTATAATTTTACTTGATGTTTAGTTTTGTAATTAGTTTGATTTGGTTTACCGTAAAAATTATTTTGTTTTGTGATATCAAAATTTGTTAAATTTTTTTCGCCTATGTAAATTATACAGGCTGTTTCAGTGAAGATGCACCAAACTCGGTATGTCGGTAGATAGGTACCGTGAAAAGAAATAAAAGTTTTCTATAATTTTTTTTAATTAAATGAATAAGTTTTGAGAAAATCGAAGGGAAAGGAGAATCGTATATTTTTAAAACGTACAATAGATGAAAACGGCCAGAATTCTTAACCTGCCTTAACGTTCGGATTATTGCTTTATTACCTCATAAACTGTCGTGCCTCAGATGATATGAAAAATCACATTTAGTCCGTTCACTCCGTTCTGTGTATGTGTATGTTTGTGTAAGTGTTGGTGTGTTTGCGATGGGCGATTTCACGTTTCGAGAATACGCGGATTATTTGAACACATGTTGTAAGGTAATTGCCATTCTCGTAATTCGCCCGTTTTCGAATTTTTTTCTACCTCATGTGACCAAGTTCAGTCTGATAGTTAGGCAAATAATTTGGCAGACCGGCGGAAGCACTAATTCTAGTTACTAATTTTCCCAATTTATTAATTGTACCGATTTTAATCATCTGTTCAATTACTTCGTTGTGTACATCATACATGTACACGTTGGATACATGAATAAATAAAAACCCGTTACAAGCGTTAATTATCGTACATTATTAAGACTCGACAAATTTGATATGATTACGGTTTGTATAAATGTTAGTGCGACGAAAAAGCACGCTTCTTTCAAAGTGTTCACCTTTAACACGTCTTGCGGTCAAGGGCAAACTTAAAAGCCTCTCATAAATTTTTTTCGTTTACGATATTTATTGTCTTCTTGCAGCCGCGTGCCATTCATAAAACAATTTAAATCATTCGTCTTGTTTCACGGCGGCAGAAATTTAAATCGCTACGGTATTTATAAAAACATTGACTCAAAATAATGCAAATTTCAAGTTGCTCCGATTGCAAAATTGTATTAAAATATTTTGTTCCAAATAATGTCAGAAACGTTTCCCCGAAGTTTGGTGCATCATCACTGAAACACCCTGTATGTTTCGTTAAATTTTCTTCAATATAATTTTATTTGTTAAACTTTCCGAATTTTATTTGATACTCGTAGTAGAATTTAGAGAACCTTAAGCGGTAAATCGAACAAGGAGCGGAGAAAGATTCAACAATTCCAAAATAGTAAGTCCGAGGCTCGAAAGGGCCAAAATTCATGCCGAGTCCGAAGAGAGCAAACGGAACCACTCCTGGCTACTTTTTAGCTAATTTCAGAAACGCTACTGACAAAGGAGTCACCTTTTGCGTCTCGATTCGATTTGTAAAAGTTTTGGGTTTTGGGTCGTAAAATTTGGCTTTATGCGAAAAGTCACCTTATCAAAATATAAACCACACTTTTCCGTACTTCTGTAAGGACAAGCTGGCGTGAACTCCCCGAAAATGGTTGAAAAGAAACGCCTCCTACAAATCCGTTAAAGCACCACATCCGCTCGGCGACAGCGTGTGCAGTGAAACAAAACACAAGATAAGTCACAACCCAAACAAGTGCAAATATCAACAGAAAGGAACTACAAAATCATCAGGATGCTGGCGATCATCCTAAGGAAAAATGCACTCAACCAGGTATCAAGCAGTCCGTCCGTTCTTAAAGACCCAAACATACAAGAGCACCAAGTATGGCAAACAAAGGTTTGGACGTCCGTCACCGCCTAATCCCATTGCGCGCGCCGAAGCCACGTCGCAGAACCGAGAGAGAGAGAAAGTGCAACTGTGTCGTCACGAGATCGGGCACGCTTATGTATCGCACAAACCTCAAGCCACCACGGCACAACTCCGACAGGCGCCAAACGACCAGCGAAACGACCGTCCACCTCAAAGTCGCCGAAGAAGAGCAAAGAAACCCTACCGCGCCACGGGACTCACAACCACCTGGTTCTAGTACAAAATTCCTTTAATAACCTTGAAAAGGCTAACTAACAACGTCCAATCCGGGAAAATCTAACTTCTACCATCCCCTAAACGGTCTCTATATGGTAAAACAACGTATCACAACACCGACACCAAAACTACACACCAACGGCACATTTAGACGCTTTCTACCTCACGCAGTGTTTCACGGCAGTGGGATTTTCTACTACCTCTACCGCAGGCCGAACTTTACTTAATCGCTCATAGGTTGAGGTTTGAGATCACTCACATTCCAAGTTCCCTGCAAAACCCTACCTTCACACGTCTTTAACTCATACTCATTGTTGGAGACGCGACGATGTACTAAAAATGGTCCAACGAATTTATCAGCCAACTTGGCGCTATAGTGTTTCGCAGCATTAGAGAGTACAAAATTCTTCCGCCAGACCAACTGATTCGCTTCAAACTTTACTTGACGTCTACGCAAGTCTAACGAGATTTAGTCTGTTGATAGGCCTTTTGCAAACGTTTGTGTACCTCTTCATACAGTATAGGAAAAACCTGAGCGTGTTGTACTATCCTAGATTTATCAGTAGCATCATGAGTCACATTATCCTCAAGTTCAATTTCAATCTTGTCCCTACGACCATTTCTCTATCAAACTTCGCAAAATAGGGTGTCAAACTCGTGACCTCGTGTTTAGCTGTACGAAGGTCACAAGCCCCTTTAGGGAGAAATTTATCCCATTTACGATGATTTGAAGAGACATAGGCAATCAACATTGTCTTAAGGACTCGATTCAATCGTTCGATAGGATTGGCCAGAGGATGATAAAACGAGGTAAACGATGGTCGAATTTGGTACGTTTTCAATAGTGCAAGATATTCTTTCGAGCGAAACTGCACTCCGTTATCAGATATAATCGAACGAGGAGCACCAAACATAAGGAAAACATCGTTTTCAAGGTGTTTAACGATATTCCGGGCAATAGCTTTTCGCAGAGGGAAACACAGACAAAATTTGTTAAAACAATCCGTTACCACAAATGTAACTGTAACCTTGAGTGGATCTAGGCAAAGGTCCAATGGTCCAAAGGTCCGATGCTCAACACTTCCCATGGCGAGCTTATTTGAGAATGGCCTCCCATAAAACCGGGTTTAGTCTATTGGAGGGGTTTAGACCGTAGACAGGTGGAGAATTGACGCACATAACGGGCTTTCATTTTAGGTCAATAATAGTCCTGCGTAAGTCGATGATATGTCTTATAGACCCCTAGATGTCCACTAGTAGGGATATAGTGACATTGCCGAAGAAGCTTTTCCCGTTCACCCTTAGCTATCACACGTTTCCAATGATTCGATTGATTATAGATGGTGTCAAAACGACCTCTAACAAATCGGAAAAGCATGCCATTTTCTATACGATAAGTTGGAAATTTCGAGGGATCCTGACGGACAGCGTTCAGCAATCTAGTATACCACGGGTCTACAACAGCATTAGCCTCTAGACACGCAACAACGGGGACAGATAGAGATAGCGCATCAGGCTCAAGGTGTTCTTTCCCTTTTCTATGTACGATGGTGAAATCGTATTGTTGAAGTCGCACGCTCTAACGAGATAACCGGCCCGTAGGTGTCTGAAGATTATTCAACCGCATCAGGGAGTAGTGATCCGTGATCACCGTAAAATGAGAACCTTCCAAATATGGTTTTAATTTTTCAATAGCCGACAAAACGGCAAGACACTCCTTTTCTGTTGTGGAAAACTTCCGTTCCTGTTTGGTTAAAGAACGGCTCAAATACGCGATGACTTTATCATCTTCGTCAAACTGTTGCGTCAACACCGCACCAACTCCAGAATCCGAGGCATCTGTCTGTACGACAAATTCGCGTAAAAAATCGGGGCAAGACAAAACCGGAGCAAAGATGAGTTCTCTGATCAGATTCCAAAACTCCTCGCAGATTTGTCTCCAATTAAAAGAGCGGCTTTTCTTTAAGAGTTCGGTCAAAGAGGTAAGAATAGACGAAAAATTGGGCTCGAAACGTCGATACCAGCTAGCCATACCGATGAAATGGCGAACTTTCGTGATTGTCTTTGGCTGCGCAAAATTTAGAATGGCCTGAACCTTTTCTGGATCGACATGAAGTCCAAGATGATTAACTACATAACCCTATATAACTGACACTTGTCTTTGCTTAAAGTAAGACCGGCCTCACAAATACGGTTAAGAGTTTTTCGTAAAATTTCAACATGACGTTCAAATGTCGGGGTCACAATGATGATGTCATCCAAATATATGAAAACGTACGTCTCTAAGTCCATACGATCACACGATCTATGAAACGCTGCCAAGTCGCGGGTGCGTTATGCAAGCCAAAAGGCATACGACAGAATTTAAATAGGCCACAATTGGGTACAGTGAATGCCGTAAAAGGACGAGAGCTATCCGCCACAGGAATCTGCCAATACGCGGATTTAATATCAAGCGAAGTTAAAAATTTGGCATCGCGCAGTTTGTCCAAGGTATCCGAGATATAGGGGAGAGGATAAGCATCCTTTTGCGTGACCTGATTCAGCTTGCGATAGTCAACACAAAACCTATACGACCCGTCTTTCTTCGGTACTAACAAAATCGGAGATGACCAAGGGCTCTTTGATTCTTCCACCACACCAAGAGTTAAAATTTCGTCTAATTCCCTGTTGACAATTTTCTGCATAGCCGGGGAAATGGGATAGTACCGCTGTTTGATAGGGGGGCTCTCAGTATGAATCTCGTGTGCCACTAAGGTAGTGCAACCTAACAATCCAGAGGTACTTTCCGAAAAAGATTTACTAATGACGTCATCAATAATTCGTTTCTGTTCTTTCGATAAGTTTCCCTGAGGAACCACAGCGTCAAGGTTACAAGGTTCCATTCATTCCTCCTAAGATCAGGAATGGCTCCCATAGTTCGCCAACAATCCGCACTCAAAATCAAATGGTGTTCTAAACTAGGGACTATCAACACATTCATGACCTTGATCACATCTCGTAGTCGAAAAGGGACGCTAATATAGTCGGGACTCGAACAGACATTACATTGGCTACCACACAAGTGGTTGCTTGCAAGACTAAGTTGAAACCTAAATCCTTCAAATCATCCCAACCTGATTTTCCAACAATTGTATTCGAGGCCCCAGAATCAAGTAGACCTAGGAATGGAGTACCAGGGATGGTTACTTCTAAATAGGGACGTTGTCGCCTTGGACGCGAAACAAGATAAAATCCAAAATTATGTTGTGATTAGGGGGGACCGCTTTAATAGAAGAGAGATGCATTAGTCGGTCACCTATTGCATCCTTAGGCACATACGCCAAATCAGGTTCCAAGGTCTGATTCCTACGAGGGGGTGGTACCGCTACCTTTCGAGCATCTAAGGTCCGACAAACCTGAACGAGCTGTTCGACCGACAATATCTCAGCCCTAACTGTGTTTGATAAAAAGGAAGAATGTTTTTGAGCAATATCTTCAACTGAGTTTTCTCAGGAACTTTCACTAATAAACGGTTAAAGAGATTAATCATGGCCGCGATGTAAACGCCTATATTCTCGTTCTGACCTTGAGTTCTTCTCTTAATTTCCTCGAACAAATGGTCATCGTAATCACAAATCAGAAAAGTCTCCCGTAGCTTAACAACTAGATCATTCCAATCAACAAAATGTTTACGGTTCGCTCTGTACAAAACCAAAGCTGAACCCTTCAATAAGTCAGACGCCGAATTAAAAAGCTGGCTCTTCGACACATTAGCGATAAACTAAATTCGTTCACTCGTTCAAAAAAAGCATTCAAAGATAGTTCTTGATTATCACCCGAATAACAGACATTCCACTTAACCGGATGTTGAGAGCTCCGAGTGCTCACAGGTTTTCCTTTCGAGACACAAACGGTCTCTTCGTCTGACGACTCCGAACTAGATGAAATAGCAAGAGGGGAGCTAGAACCCGCAACAGCACTACGTTCTAAAACAGTTCGATGGCTAGTCGAAACTTGTCTACAGGCCTTTGCCTTGGCCAGAAGCTCTGAGTAAGCCGACACAATTTGCACTAACAAGGTCGAACGTTTTACCTGGTCTGAAGGTTATTCCGCCTGACAACGGTTGGCGCATTCTACAGTGTGCGCAATTTTAGACGAAATCCTTTTAAAGTCATTAGACAGTGGGCCATCGTTAAATAATTTGATCGAATCAAGAATCTCAACAACTTTCCGTTCTAACGGTGCAATGTCTTCAGCGACGGAGAAGGGATAGGTTGGGGCGATAAAACTAGAACTTTTCTACAACCGTAACAGATTTCTAAGAGTAGTACGCATGGAAGTTACCGCTTGTTCGGTAGTAACACCGCGAATCTTGAGCTCTTAAGCAAGTTCAGCTTGAGCCAAACGGTTGATTTCGAACCTGGTATCCATGATCCTAAGCGTCAATACAAATAGCCAAAAACTTTTTCAAATTTATCGAAATTAAAAAAATAAGGGTAATCAGCCGCCGAAAACGCGTTGATAATCACCTATTACAAGTATAGAACAAAATTTCAAAAATAGAACAAAAATACAATGTACCCAAAACATGAAGGGGGGGGGGTGCCCAAACTCCGAATCCGTAACCTACGCCGTCTATAATCGCCTACAGAACAAAATTCCAAAAATTGAACAAAAATAGAATGTGTAAAAAACGGTAGGGGAGAATAAAATCGCTACCCGAGGTCGAAAACCCAAATTTAAAAAAGATGGCTCCGCATTGGACGCCAAAATATTTTGTCACGCGTAATCGCTAGGACAAACTTATTGCCGCAAGTAAAAGAATCGACCCGTCGGCGTCGGGTCGGAGGCGGCAATCACTTGTGCGTGGTAGCAGTTCAAAGAAAGAAATATCGGCGAAATCGGTCAGACCTACCTGTGACGCTTTCAAATGGTGGTAACGCCAAATATCCCAGTAGCTCAGTGAAGACGGTCGTGGGTAAACAAAGTTACGCACGAGTGTTTGTCGGTAAAGAGGGCGGGATCTCCCAGGTTTTAATTAAAACCGGAAAGGGGCGCCACCTAGCTTGTAAAGACCTTACCGTAAGAAAAGACCGACGCTAGGAGTAGGCCAAGAAAAGTCACCCTGCATAATTCGACTCTGAGTGACTTGCCGGAGTACGGTTAAAATAATTAAAAAAATTTAAAAAAAGGCTCAATAGTATAATGTAATTCAGGTAAGAAATTCAGTAAAGAACTGTAGGCAATACAGAACATCGACAATCTCTCATCTAAATGAAGGACAACAGAGTGGGCAAACGGCCCAACTATAATTAAATACAAGCAAAGGAAATAAAAAATACTGTGCGCATATGATACGAACCGCGACGTTCATACGACATATAACGAATTAAAATTTCATCAAAAATATATATATCTAAATATGACGTGAAAAACACGTTAATCTTTGCACAGATAAAGTGCAAATCAAAAAGTCAAACATTAAAAAAATAGCAATACTTAAAGCGTTAATACAAAAACAACTAACAGAGTCAGAAGGACTCACACAAGATCAAAAATCAGATCACCGAACGAAGAAGAATCTACGCCACGGCTCCCGCAAAAAGCCGGTGACAGAGGGCGCGACGTCGTATCGGAAAATTCCACTGGTGACCCAACTGAGAAGTCCGACGAAATTTCGACGCGAGTATAAAGAATTAAATTATACCCCTACCTGATCTTCCTACCCCTCAGGTGGTTTAGGTCCAACAGTCCTCCGTACCAACGTCCCGATAATCGCTTGTCCGGGAGAAGGAGGGCCAAATTTCCCAGGAAGTCCTTCGGGAAACCCAAACGGGTGTCAATCAATTATGGTTAACAAACTCAATACGAAGGGGGTGTCCGATACGAACGGCCCTACAAATGGGGGTCCGGTATGTGCGGCTAAAGAAGAGAAAACGAGGCACAAAATTACAATGGCGTCCGAGGAATACGAGTGTGGTCGACAAAAAACTTACCTCGTAATGGAGTTTTACGAGCGTGAAGGAGCGGTAGCAACGAAATTCATCGGTCGTGGAACTCAAACCAAAAGATCCGCAAAGCGTCGGGATAAAAGCAAGCCCGAAGGTTACGCCTGTAGCTTATTCCTCCGAAGAGTTTCGTTCAAAACGCCATACGGCCAACAAGGACACAACAATACGCCAACCATAGACGCGAGTTCAATCACGAGTGAACAAAATGTCGCCCGTGCGTTTCCGCAAAGACGCGGAACACGCACGCCCACCAAATCTTCCAGTGAAGAGGCAATAGACCCACCACGGCCACGACTTCACTGAAGCCGAAATATGCGACGCGTGAGTGAAATAACGCTACAACAAAAAAATAACGTAACAAACTGGGGCCATTTATCTAGATTTCTCGAAAAATGTGTTGCCTGTACTTCTTGAAAACATTGCCCTAGATGTGCGACAGAAATTGTGGTATTTGCATGATGAGACTTCTATTCATTATGCACGCTAAGTCATTACCTGGATGAATGAGAGATTTCCAGATTGTTGGATAGGTCGTAACGGACCTATCTTATGGCCTCCTTGCTCACCTGACTTAAATCCTTGCGATTTTTTTTTGTGGGGTCACTTGAAGTAACTGTTATATGCCACCCCAGTTGACACTGTTGAAGTTTTAGAGCGGCGAGTCAATAATGCTGCTTTGCAGATTCGTCAAAGTCACCAAGTCATGAACAACAATAAAGACAATTGGATTCACAGAGCAAACGCGTGTATTTTAAACTTTGAGCAACTTCTCTAGTCTGTAAATTGTCCAAATAAAATTTTCGTTTTTTTAATAAGTACTTAATAGTTTACCTGCGTTTTCCAAATTTTAATTACTGCAGAGAAAACACACTGAACATATCACACAAGGCCAGGCCCCCAGGTCGTCTGATTTTGACGGGAAGCCATTTTGGTCTTCAGTTTAGTAACTCACTGGGGCAATCATTTCTAGAAGGATTTTTGGGTACTGACAAACGAATGAAAACCAACTAATAAACATTACTGCGAACTCTAAACGCGTATTGTTCACAAAACTCAAATTTGCAAGCACTTTGGGTGTTTTGATTTTTCAATTTTTTAAATAAAAAATAATTCAATTTGACATTAATGTATACTATGAGAATCCGAACCTAAGGAAAACAAGTTTTATCTATTTTGGTATGAAAAATTATTAGAGCCGAGATGTTAATCAAGGTAAATTTTATGATTACTATTTGTTACCCATTTCTTACAATTTTATTGGGTCTTCCCGATTAATTTCTTTTAAGCTTTCCTCGTCTGGCTATAAACACTTAATAGACGTTTAGGAATGTTATTGAGTTGTGAATAAACAAGTTTTATCCTTTCGATAAATAATTAAGCCCATTTCCACCTGTAAAGTAAGGAATTTAGAAGCAAAGGGTTACCGACTTCAATTAGATTTGGATTTCAATGTCAGTTTGCTAGTTGAACCTCTTTAAGCAGAATTTCAAGACTTATGAAGTTCCATGTTTGAAAGAATATTCTCCAAATAGCAGGTCACCCTTTTAAAATTTTTACTATCTCAGGATATTGCTGAAAGATTAATCTCTTACTTCTAAATCTTTGAAATAAAATTTAATTTTTTTTATTATTGAAGTTTAAAAGCATTGATTATTTTCATAAATTATAAATGTAAAAATATAATTCATACTGTCACAAAATATTTGGAAACGTTAGTCATAGCTATGACCCACGTAATTAATAAATTTTGTAATTGAAATTATATAAATTTTAAAATTTATATTTGTAAATTAAATTGTGAGATTCTCATTTCTCGTTTTATTGGAAAGATTGGCTGGGTACAATCCTCCGATAACAATTGACTAATACTTTCTCCATATCCAGTGGCGCCCTTTTATATATTTTTGAAAAATAATAACCCACGACAACGCTCCACATAGGGGTATTTGCTGCGAAAAGCTGGCCAAAATTCGATTTTCTGAACGCAACAGTTTCTTAAAAAACACAACTACCCGAAATAGTATAATAAGTGGGGAGTATTAGGATGCTCTTGCATTTGTTTTTACATTCTGGATTGCGTGCCATTTAGCATATAATCGCCCGCGTTAATTGTGTCTGTAAAATTGCGGCTTGCTATTGAATACGCTTCTTGAAGAAAAATAATTTCCTACCGTCTTTTGATAATAAGTGTGGTAACTTTTATTATGGATTGTCTAGCCCAAGGTGTGTGTTATCATGTATGGCTTATTACATTTAAATATTTGCAGAGGCAATAGCTAATTAGTATGTTTTAAAAATGAATTTAAAACAGTGTTGTGTTTACGTTATCTCTGTAAATTGGAAGCAGTTTGTTGTACTTCAGGGTGCTTGCCTGCTTTCATTCAAATTTAAAATAAAAGAATAATTAGTCTAGTTCTCATATCACCAAAAAGTAGCTACAGTTGTAATTTTTCTGAATTTTTTCCCATTATTTGTCAAAAATAGTAAATCCCATTAATAATTACATTTAAGTCAAAATTGTTTTTCCGTTTTAGGAAGTTCTTCGGGAATCAAAGTAATGTCTCGAAAAGATATTTATGATATAATGAAACAATGCTCCGAGAATAATTTCTTAAAGAGGTTAGCTTTCATGGAAAATTATTTACTTACAAAAATTACTCTTTCTGAAGAACAAAAATGTTTTAAACGCAAATTGTCGTATATTAAATCACAACTGAAGATCAGATGGCATACTGCACATAAAGTAGAAAGTGTTTTCTTAAAGAATAATTATAATTGGCTACAGGCGACACTCGAAATACCTATTACGAAAGACCGAGTCGGACGGCCAAAAAAGCCGTTTGTTGAGTTAAGTGATCGCAGTAAAAGACGTAAAACACGAGACCTTCGAGATCATGTGGAAGCTTCAGAACTGCTTTATGCTACTCAAATGAAACTTCGAGCAGCTAGAAATGTAGAAGTTTCAAAATTTGTACAGGATATCACGAAATCTCCTAAACGGGCAGCCAACTACAGGAAAGCATATACCCGTAGCAATATGCAGGAAAGGTCACAAATGACACCATTTCAAGCATTATCAATCTTTGTGGAAGCCGGTCTATCCAGAAAACAATATAAAATTGTGCGAACAAGCGATAAAAAACTGTACCCATGTTATAGTGTTCTGCAGAAGTCAAAAAAGGAATGTTATCCTGTCCAAAGCTCATATTTAATAACTGCAACGTGTGCAGAAATTCGACTTCAAGATTTACTGAACCATACAGCTGAGAGATTAATATTATATTTAAAGAATGTTTTAAATACTCTTAATAATAACGATATAAGTTTATTAGAATTAATCTGCAAATGTGGATGCGATGGCTCTCAACAAACTCAGTATAAACAAAAATTTGAAAACAGCTCTGATTCTGATGCTTACATATCTCAATCATCATTAGTTCCTTTGCAATTAATTAGCAGGAATAAAAACATGGTAATCTGGAACAAGCCAACACCTTTATCGCCTCGCTATTGTAGACCAATAAGGATAAGATTCATTCACGAAACAGTCGATATAACAAATGAAGAAATACAACATATTAGTAACCAAATCAATACATTAGAAGAAACAAAAATCACAAGATTAAATAGTAATTTGTCTATTAAACATACAATGCTTTTTACTATGGTTGACAGTAAAATTTGCAATGCAGCAACTCAAAGAGCATCAAACATGAGATGTTACATTTGTAATTGTACTTCTAAGCAATTGAACGACCTATCCAAAACATATGAAATAAATACAGAAACACTTAAATTCGGTTTATCTATTTTACATGCTAGAATAAGATTTTTTGAGAATCTATTGCATCTATCTTATAAAATAACGATAAAAATATGGCAAATACGTTCACCGGAAGACAAACGAAGTTTTGAAGAACGAAAGATAAGTATTCAATCAAAATTCAAGAATCAATTAGAATTAATATTTGATGTTCCCAAACCAGGCTGTGGTAATAGTAATGACGGCAGTACTAGTAGAAGATTCTTTACTGACACTGAGTTATCTGCAGAAATAACTGGTATCGACGCAGAACTTTTATACAGATTCAAAGTCATTCTTGAAGTTATTTCCAGAGGCTATAAGATAGATTTAGAAAAATTTGCTGCTTACACACTTGAGACAGCGAAATTATATGTTCATCTGTATCCATGGCATCCAATGTCACCCACGGTACATAAGATTTTGCTTCATGGACCAACTGTTGTCAAGCATGCTCTGCTACCTATAGGAAGAAGCTGCTGAAGCTAGAAATAAACATTTCCGCTTATATCGACAAAATTTTGCCAGAAAATTTTCACGAGAAAGTTGCAACTTAGATGTAATTAATCGATTATTACTCACTTCCGACCCATTATTAACAAATATGAGACCCGCACCAAAAAAGACAACAAAGCCATTTACAAAAGACACGTTAAAAATATTACTTCCAAGCGACAATTTGAGGGACACTACTCCCCCTATTCAAGATATAGGTGATGATCTTTTAGCGGAAGCATATGATTCCTCAGATGAAGAAGGTTGGGAATTGTAAATTAATAGGATGAAAATATTATTTCGTATTAAATATTATTTCTTTGTATTATTTGTAGGTTCAGTTATATTTTTTACTCGATTATATTGTTTCATTTCATAAAAACTTAACTTAGAATCACAGTTTTAGTACAGATATCATCATTGAGAATGATTAAAACAATAAACAGCAAAAAATAATTTTGGCCAACTTTGTGGGTCAAATACCCCTATGTGCGCTCTTAAAAAACATTAAAGGATAGAAACACGATAACACTGAAATGTTTTGACAGTTATGACAATGACGCTAACCTTTTCATTCGATTTCGCCATTGCGTCTGATTAGTTGACGCCTACGCGCCATCAAGTTCGAGCGCCAAATTTAAAAATATACAGTGGCTTTCAAACAAAAACAATAAATTGTGTGTCTCAGAAACCAGTAACTTTTGTATAAAGGAAGTTTTTAGCATCTATTTAAAGAGTACTATGGTCAGTTAAAATATCTGTACAACTTTCAATAACACCCAGTAGAAAAAAATAAAAACGAAAATCCTGATTTTTACTTCTTTTCGAATATCTTAAAAACCGTAAAAAATAGGTGAAATTTGTTTGAAGATTATTGATTGGGATAAAAATATGCATTTTTTTTTCTAATTTAACCAACTTCCTATCCCTTAAGATAGATTCCCATTGTTAGGCTCGAAAAACGGACAGCTTGTATAGCTATCTGCTTCTAACTTTCGTGAGACAGTCTTGCGGCTTTTGTCATGTCATGTCATTTCGTCGTTTATTTTTTTTAACTCAGATCTATAACAATTGGCATATAATAAAAAATGAACTTTATTTACGATCAAATTTTATCTAACATGTATCCAACAATTATTGTGGTGGCTGTGGAGTGAAACATTTTTAACAAATTATTGTTTTAAATGGCAATAAAACATTGAATACGTAAACAAGAATTTATTTGTTGTTTAACAGTCAATATTTGATATGTCAATTCAACGATACGAAGTAAGAATCGACATTTATGTTTTGATTCCATAGCCACCCATGACGCCAGGACTACAATAATTGTTGGACACATATTGTTATTAATTTATTCACTTTTGAATTAGCAAATTTACATTTATGTTGTAAGAACCGCGAGTACGGGAAAGGGTGGTTTATATTTTGATAAGGTGGCTTTTCTCATAAAGCCAAATTTTATGACCCTTTGTTACCCAAAACTTTTATAAACCGAATCGAAACGCAAAAGGCGACTGCTTTGTCAGTAGCGTTTCTGGAATTAGCTGAAAAGTAGCCAGGAGTCGTTCCGTCTGCTCTCTTCGGACTCGGCATGAATTTTGGCCCTCTCGACCCTCGGACTTACTATTTTGGAATTGTTGAATCTTTCTCCTCTCCTTGTTCGATTTACCACTTAATAAAAGGTTCTCTAAATTCTACTTTGAATAATAAATAAAATTCGGAAAGTTTAACAAATAAAATTATATTGAAGAAAATTTAACGAAAACATATAATTTACATAGGAAAAAAAAATTAACAAACCAAATCAAACTAATTACGAAACTAAATATCAAGAAAAATTATAGAGTTAATGATGTATTAATTTTCAGACTTCTGAACAAAACATAATATAGAACTTTATAACAAAATTAATAAAACAGAAAAAACATAAACTAGAAATTAGTAAAGGAGACTGTGGTTTAAGGAATAATTGAAATTTATCTCCGCCCACAATAATTTTAAATCTAACAGCTACCTAGGTAGCTGTTAGATTTCATGTAGTGTTTTTTAAATTGTGCTGAAGATGGCAGCTTAGCTGCAATACGTATCTACGGATATAAAATTATTGTGGGCGGAGATAAATTTCAATTAGAAAAAACATAGACAATGCAAAATACCCTGAAAAATATAACAAAACAAAATAAACTTCGACAAGAAGGGAGAATGGTGTAATAACACTTAGAAAAACGCTTTTTGTTAATAATTATCTAATTTTTTAAGCAACAAATACATTGAGCTTACCGGGGACGAATCTTAAATGATTTTTTCTCGTATCCGCATCTTAGGAAAACACTATCGATTTAGATTTACGAAAATTGTTCGTTAGCGAGCGAATTTATTTTAAAATAACTGACACAAAAAAAATTACACGGAAAAAGCTTGTGCCTTTTCTACCAGAAACCGATAACAAACTTTGGAAAATTTTAATATTAAATTAAGTCAAAACCGAACTTAAAACAAAAATTAATTAAACCAAAATTTCGACGAGAATTAACGCGGACAAAAACTTAGGGAACCGGGAACTGTCCGTTTTTCACTCTTCGCGTCTATTTAAGCTTTCGCTTCCACTCTGGAAAAACAAAAGAGGGATTTTTTTAATAGTCGGCATATTCCCGCGAAACGCGCTGTTAATTCGAGCTTCCAGCGGTGAGTTGCTTTCCTCGAGATGGCCTAGTCATCCTGTTTTTACCCTTTTTATCCACGTGTCGCGCGGTTAACGTTCAGAGAAGTTGGCCGCACGGCTTTTGCTGATTCAATGAGAACTGAAAAACTTTATCACCGCAACTTAATATTGCCTCTGGTTTGAAAACACGTTCTAGTGTAATGAAAATGATATGTGTTTCCTGCTCTCTGATTTCTGTCTGAGATAGGTAAAACTCGAAACAAAGAAAATAATTTCGAAATCTCTCTACGAATTTTTCGGGTCCTTACAATGTAAACCTGTACATTTTAATGAATAGATAGGAACAGTCAGAATTAAAAGTAATATCTCCCCAAAAAATTAAATCACTTCTGACCGCTATAAGTAGCAGGCGTAAAACCTCAATAAATCATGCTCTGTTTTAAATTACTTTCAAAGAAAGTATGATGTTTTTGGTATCAGCGTACTTAGCAAAAACTTTTCTGTTGAAATAGTCTAAGAAACACATGAGGTTCCATTAAAAATGAGTTACGACCTAATGAAAATTTCAAATGCTGTTAAAACATTAAAAATCAAAAAATAATGAAAGCAATGATTTCCTGAATTACTTGGTCGCATTACAACGAAAGTACACGATTCATAACTTTCTAGATTGAAAAACAAAAAATGTTTTTTCTTTCATTGCCATGGAAACCAAAATTCCAAATATGTAAAAATATATAGGTGTTCTGTTTAAAATAAGAAAATTGACATCACTTCCGGCGGAACAGGAAGTCCTACTATGTCCAGTAGTATGTTGGAAAATTAATTCTTTTTATTTAATTTATCTTTTCTAAACTCCACGTAAATCGATTATAAAATAAAAATTCTGTGAACACATAGCGTGGGACATCCGGTATACCGATTATTTGATTAAAAAAAAAAAAAACATAACTTCAGTTCATTTCTCTCTTATACATTTGTTTTTCTGTGAACTTTGAATTAGTTTGTATAAGTTTTGTATTGAACATTTTCTTCTAAATTCCAACATAAAATAGTGGAAATCCTGGCGTTGAGTTGAGACTTTGTACAGGGTTTTTGTTTATATTTTGAACGGTACCTACATACCTTATTTTATTATTAGACATACCAAAAAAATGTTAAATACGAAAGTTTGAGGGATTTACCTGAACCACCAGAATTTACTAAAAAAAGAAATGACGATTGGACACATAACAAATGAGTATCAACTTTGTTATTTTAAATGGAACACTCAGTATATTTTCTAGAATTAAGAAAGATATTTTTCTCCTAATTCCCAAAAGATGTAGTTTGTCTATATTTGGTCTCATACTTTGCGAGATACTTAAGTTTAAAATTATAATTGTTTTGGTATATTTTTATTAACTTATTTCAAATAATATGTTAATTTGTCTTAGATGTTAGCGTTTTGACTTATAAAATCTCTTTTAATTAGTTTAACATTTGTCAGACATAATAAAATTTTTATTAATCAAATTTAATGCATTTTTTTTTAATTTTAAGTTCAAATATCGCAAAAAGTATGAAACCAAAGATAGACAAGCTACATTTTCTTGGAAAAAGAAAAAAAAGTCTTTCTTAATTCGAGAAAATATACTTAGTGTTCAATTTAAAATAACAAATTTGATACTCATTTGTTATGTGTCCAATCGTCATTTGTTTCTTTTTTTAGTAAATTCTGGCGGTTCAAGTAAATCCTTAAAACTTTCGTATTTAACATTTTTTGGTATGTCTAATAATAAAATAAGGTATGTAGGTACCGTTCAAAATATAAACAAAAACCCTGTACACATTAATCTGGATACTACTCGTTTTAAATTTTAGCACTTTAGTTGACTCAAATGAGTCCTAAAATCCTGTGACGTTTTAATTTAACACGTATTACAAAATGTGGTGTTATTCGAAGCATTTGCACGCACGTCGTGGCCCATTTATTTTGCGGCCAACGGGAAATGTGCCATGGCACAAGTGCGGATGTAATGCAGAATCAAGTGCTTTCAATGCATTAAAACGCATCAACGTCGCGTCATGTTCAATTTGCAAACTACCAGAAAGCTTTTAAGAGTTGAAATTTAAAATTTTATATATCTATGCATGTGATGTTTTTTTTTCGTATTAATGTAGGTACTACCTATGCTCGCCAAAAAAATCTGGCACAACTTTACACATGCATTTTTGAGTTATTTTATTAGTTTGAATATAGCTTTAAACAACTCATTTTGCTATATAGATCTTGTTCTATGGTAACGTAAAAAAACAAGAAATAAACAAACCAACGAATTGTTTTAAAGCAGCATCTTCACGATACGTCTAGGACGTCATTGCGTCCAGGATGTCATGCGTTCGGTTAAAATCGAATCAAAATGTGGGCGTTGCAAGCGTTGCAATAAAAAAACATAGCTACGCCTAGAATCGAATTTATTCTGCCGTCGGAAACTTCTTTTATTAATTCTTCAAATTTGTAACGCAGGAAAAGCTTTTATGGCGATTTCTATATACGCGTCAGGCATAATAAAATAACTCGCACTTACATCATGTAAACAATACCATTTATACATGTAAGTTACAGGTATAAATGGTATTGTTTTCAAGGTATTTAACCTTTAACACAAGGTGTTTACTATGTTTTGTACGACTCTCAGCCATTTATAAATTTACTTGACACAGCAAAAAAAGTGTCTTTCATTTATTTGCGGTAAAATAAATAAAACAAGATTCACAAAATATTTTAAATTTGTGGATAAATTTCGAGCGTTGATAATTTTTTTTCTGTGCACGGCATGCATACGGAAAAAATCAGTAGTTAAAAAATACTCAAAAATCTCAGTAAATACAGTGCTCTCATGCGCAGGCATTCTGCACATTCTTCAATGCGACCGAAAAGGTATGTGGTAAACGCAATGTACATTTACGAAAAACGATCCTGCAAGATAAAGTGCAATTAAAATTAAATAAAATTCATTAAAAAATGCCGACAGTATAAAAAACACAATTCTTCAATTAGCACGCAGAAAAGGACTGTTTACGATATTTTATGATCCCGCGCCGCCGCCGCTGAACTTGGCCTTTTTGCTCGACCTTGTCGATGAACCAATAAATGCATAAAAAACACTTTGATTCTCACCGCTCTATCAACTCATCGGGTCCAACAGCAGATTTTGCGCGGAGAAAATTTAACCAAATTGTACTAAGTGCATACGAAATAATAAAATTTTTAAAAACTCCGCCTACATTCTGGCGAGTTTATACGAACGCATGACATCTTGGACGCAATGACGTCCTGGACGTATTGTCAAGATGGCCCTTAACAATGCTCAATTCGTCGTATTTACAATAGTACATATTACATGTCTCAGATTCTTTTTGTCGGGCCCATAGTGCAACGTTAGTTAATTCTCACATTTATGTCACATTTATGAATATCGTAAATAATTTCTATGGGATTGCTTCTGTTAGGATTGCATTAAGATTGCTCAAAATCTGCGAAAAGTAGTTATAGTTGGGCCCAAATAAAGTTGGGTATGACTCATAATTTACAATTACAAGTATCAACTACAGATTACAATGTTTCTCAGCCGCACGCACTTAATGTTAAAGAGCGTCAAACGAAAAGAAAATAAGATTTATGTGTTTTCTGTATAGGTAACGTAGAATATCATGAAATCGTATTTCCTACATTGATACATCTAACCCATCAGATGTTAGCTGTCATCACAGCTTTTAGTCCGCCAATAATTTTTTGTATTATTTAGTGTTTATTAATTAACATTAGTTTTCAACAATTGCAGGTAGTGATGTACGAAATATTTTAAAATACCGTATTTTTACATCACTAGAGAAGTATCTATTTTCTCAAGCAACTTATACAAAACATAATATACCCACATATACACTGTGATTGATCAACAATGATTGATTTATTATCAGTACGGCGTTGTGTAGAAATTATTATTGATATTCTTATAGAAAATAAACAGCTGTTGCGGAGAGAAAGATTGATAATATTTCGGAAATATTTCAGAAGCAAACCTCCAATCATTGTTGATCACATTGTATTACGTAAATTTCAAAATGAATCAAGTGATATCTATTGGCTATAATGTGGAATGTCTGAAAGAAATCTGTATGATATGTACTATTGCTATCATAACAAACTAGGACAAGACTTTTTAAGCTGTTCAAAGCTGCTTCCGACCATAAATTTAAAATTACGCAGTGATTATATGTTCGCCGGCGGCGTTATACTTATGAATTACAAATTCCGCCGAACGCGAACGGCGGAATTGACATAGTTTTTGAAACCTTGTCCAAAAAAAATAATTTTAATTAAAATTCGGCGAAACTGATTATCTTAAGAGTTATTTTCCGCCGTTCGGCGGAATATTGATACATAACAGCCTAGAATCGGACGAAAATATTGAAAAATAATGGAAAGAAATAAAAATTAAATAGAAATACATATTAGTACTATTTGATAATAAAATACTTAAATATGACAACGTTAAAAGAGATTTTGACAGCTATTAATTCATTTAGATGCAACCTCTTCTTAACAGAAGACACCGAATTTGCGTATAACGCACTTGGTATGTCACTTGGTTCATGAAAAACAAAAGAAAAGTTATTCTGAAATTAAATTCTGATACTAGAGCACACTATCTGATACTGACTTAATTATAAACCAATGCTTATTTATTTGTAAAGAAGAGATCTAAGTATTTCTAGATATTCAGATAAGTGCTAGACACTAACCAATATGTATAGGATACTTTAATAAAGTGCACTTTACAATAAAAATTACGTACAAGTTAAAAATCAAACTAAAAAGTAAGATCTAAAAAAATATGAAATATTTTTGACCGTGAGTGTATTTAATAAAATTTATTATATTTATCTCGAGCTACTAGATTTTACGAGACAGTGTGTCTTATTCGGCCAGCCCAGTTTCTTAGTTCAAGTGTTTCTCCGCAGGCGCTAATTACCCTTTTTTATAGAGATCGCGGAATTTTCTAAAGACTGCTTCCCGGCTTTTGTACAGGGTGGACCAAATTTGACACTTCTAATAGGAAACACCGCTTTTTAGAAGAGTTAGACAAAAACTGACCTCGGTGCCTGGAGCTCGATTTTTATTAGAAACTCAATGGTGAAGATCACATCTTGATATCTTGCACCGTTTTGGAGCTACAAAGTGTTTTTCGAAATTCTGTAATTTCTAAAAACCATTGTAGCTCTTTTGCATATGAAAATTTCTGATTGGCGGAAGAAAATGTCTGTAAAAGGTTACCTTCTTTCAGGGTATCATCCCCGGTAGAAATTACAAGCTGCCTCTACATTTTCACCTACTTCTATAAAGCATTGTAACATATCGTACTTCTCACATTTTGCATTGATTTTTAGGAAAATAATTTAAGAAATCTCACAATCGCCTTAAAGTATGCGTTGAACATTGACAGTAGTCTACTGTGACAATGCAAGAGAACGTCAATTGTTTCAATAAGTCACAGCCTGCGGAAATATTGCAAAAATCTTGAAAAGCTTATATCTCGCAAATGCTCTGATTAATATATCAAGTATATATATTTTTGTAAAGGTAATTTAATGCTCTTTTAAAAAAATGCAAAAATGTACAGGGCGAACCATATAAAAATTCGGAAGTTTTGCTTATATCTTGAAAACTATGCGCTTCAGAAAATTATAATTAAGAGCAATGAATTCTACGCTAAAAAGTGCCTTAAGAATGTTTTTACAGAAATCAGAAATTTTCATAAACAAAGCTACGATGGTTTATAGAAATTGCAGAATTTTGAAAAACACCTTGTAGCAAGATATCAAAATGCGGTCTTCACCATTGAGTTTCCAATAAAAATCAAAACAAAAACTCTTCTAAAAACAGGTGTTTCCTATTAAAATTGTCAAATTTGGCCCACCCTGTACAATGCCGGGGCAGTGTTGTATTCGCCAGGGTAGGTGTCTCGGACGCCTACCAACTAAACCCCTTTCCTCATGCCACCTTCCTGCTGTAGTAATACTTTTCAACATGGTTCAACAGGGCTAGTCAGTTACTACTGTATTATTTGTTCGTCCCGTTCTTTCCTTCCAATTATATTTTCAATTACATCGCTGATGGCATTCCAATTTTCCTCAGTTTTAGCTTGACAATATTGTCCGGGGTCTCCTTTTGTCCGATCACACTATTTAGCCCTGCCCGTATATGCTCCCACCTGATGCATTTGAACAATGCGTGTTCCGATGACAATTTCTTCTTGGCAATATTTGCAACTAGGGGATAAACTAATTTTATGGCGTTAGTAAAAAATCGGAATTATAACCTAAATGTCATTTTCAATTTATGTCAAGTTCACATGGTTAATAGCAAGTATAGCTGTATCTCCTTGCCCAATTATAACGTGTGTCCAACAATAATTATTGTAGCTGTGGAATCAAACTTTTTTAACTCATTGTTATTTCAAATTGCAATAAAACATTAAATACGCAAACAAGAATTTATCTGTTGTTTGACAATCACTATCTGAGACGTCAATTCAACGATGCGAAGTAAAAATCGACATTTGTGTTTGATTCCACAGCCACCCAGGACTACATTAATTGTTGAACACATGTTAATTTTCTTATTTTTATTTATTTTGAGTTTAACTTTATAAAAAATATATAGATGCCGAATCGTTCGATCTTATTGGATCTGTTGGAGCCAAAGCTGTTGGTGGTACAGAATTTGTTGCCGAGAAAACTACGATTTCACTTTTTTGAACACATTGTATTCTATCATTTAGGCCCAGTTGTACAATTCGAGTTTAACTTTAAGCGAAGCTTAAACCCATAGCAACGTCCATTACAACCATGTTATTGTGAAGGGTTTAAGCTTTGGTTTAACGTTAAGCTCGAATTGTACAACTGGACCTTAGAATTATTATTAGTATTATAATTGGCAACATTGGCCTAAGCATAAAATTGCAAAAGAAAGTTAATATTATGTTAAAAACATAAACAAAAAACAATTGATCGTTTAACAAATGCAATAAAAAAAATATGGCCGACAATTTGGATATAAAAAAAATTCACTTTTATTTTTGTGTCAGAAAATAAATTACTAAAGACGAGACGTTCGAATTCCAAACGAATTTTGACTTTCTTCTTCATAAAAAAATAATAAAACAAACGACGATCGTTTAACAAATGCAAGCAATAAAAGTTTTGGTCGATGATTTGGAAGAAAAGAATCTTTCGCTTTTATTTTTGCGTCAGAAAATAAATTTAGCGCGATGACAAAAGACGTTCGAATACCAATCGAATTTCGACGTTTTTCTTCATCAAAAAAATAACCAAAGACGATCAACTGTGAAATAAATTTAGAATAATCACGTTTTTTCCTCGGAAAGACACAAAGAAATAAATAAACAAAATGGATTGATGGTAAAAAAGGAGAAATATCGATTATTGTTTTTTTTTTGTCCAAAAAAAAAGGCAGGAATCCGATTGTCATTCACTTGTTCTTCGTTTTTCACAAATTGCCGAAAACAATGTTTTTTATTTGCTAATTATTTTATGACGGACTTCTCCATAAAATGACAGTATCAACTGAAATAATTATTTATTATAATTATAATGGTTTAGTTAAAATTACTTTCAAATGAAATCACTAGATTTATCACCAAATCGGTCATAAAATTTTCGTTATGTCCGAACTCACTAAATTTCAACAGAAAGTCACCAAAATTAGTGACAAAAACACACCAAATTGGCAACATTGGTAGTAAATGCACACCAACTTATTGCGATTTAAAACATGAGAAAAAAAAATTAAAAATTTGTAGTAGCCGGGCATGTGATTTAAAAGTAATTAAATATTATCAACCAAGATCAGTAAAAGTCACTAAAAAAATAGAAACATATTTCACATGAAAATTAAAAAAAAATTACTAAAACCTTTCGGGAGGTACTACTATGCTAAGATCTTTTCAATTGTACTGAAAATAGTACCAACCCTGACCTAAATACACTTTTTAAGAATATTCTTAAATTACCTATTTGTTTTTTTTATGTAGAGTGTAAGTAAAAAAATCTAATTTCTTGCATAAGAGGATTTCATCTGATCTTTGCTCAGAAACATCCCTGCAATTCTTATTCCGGTAACTAGTGCCAAAGCGGGGAAAATTTGCGCTAAATAAAATATTGCCCAGGCCGGCAAGGCTCTGTCTCGTGAAATCTAGCAGATCCTGATATTTATTACTAAATTTTGTTATACAGGCTGCTTCAAAGTAAGTCGGTACCATTGCTAACTTTTTTTATTTTTGGAGCCAAGGACTCGATCAAATTGACAAATTTGTATGTCTTTTTCTGCTGATTACAAATATGAAAACAGAAATACAATTGAATGTGAAGTTTTTAGAGATATTACAAGCTTTTTCCAAATGAAACATCCTCCTATATTTTATCATCATAAATGAAACAAAACTGAATTTTACTAATGTCTTTACGTATACCATATTCGAAGAAAGTCAGTTAACTGAGATATGTGAACTTTAATTTAACAAAGAGTATGTCTCTTATTCGGTAATATAATAAAGATCCGATTCATTGACCAACTCTAATGATATAAAAATACGATATTTTAAAATATTTTGTACAGTCCTGCGCTTAATATACCGTATTTTACCCTAACTTTAATTTTATTAACCAACAAATAGTAAATAGTAAATATAGTCGCGGCTAATATTAAAACTTTTTCTAGGTGGCTGTAAGTATGAACTGATACTTACGGATGACAAACAATAATAATTATTATGACTGATTATTATCATCCTTAAGTATCAGTTTATAATTACATTCGTAGGGAAGTAATGCCGTACTTGTTAGGTAAACCAATTCTTAAATTATTTTTATTAACGAGGATTAACGGCTATTGTAAATAAAATATATTTTTGTTGGTCAATATTTCGTAATGTTTTTATTACTTCATCAGGACCAAAAATTGCTACAATAATAAATTACATTGTATACTTATGAAAAATCAAGCTAATTATTTACTTACTGAAGGTGAAAATAATTTATTTCTCCTTTCTTATTGGAAATGTATTAGAAATTGAGAATTTTGAAGTTGATGTTAAACAAAATTATTTATTTATAAAAATATTTAAATAACAAAAGGACGCTAGATGGCCTGACTTATTAGATTGAAATAAATATTGTTTAGTCCGTCAGTGTCAGATCTAAAATTGACAGTTACGTCATTATGTTTTTGAATACAAGACATTTCAAGAAAAATTCTGGTTTTATAAGAAGGTTCTTTTTCTAAAATTTTAACGTTATCAAAATTAAATCGATGGTCCTCATCGATTGTATGAATGGCTAATGCACAAGATCTTTTTCCAATCCTACAATCACTTTTATGTTGTGTAAGTCCGTTCTTGAGCCATTGGCTCGTTTGACCTATATAACATTTGTTACAGGTAGCACAATTAATTTTATACACAACATTAGAATTAAGCAAGAGAGGAGTTGGATTTTTTAAACTAGTATAAATTTGTCTAATAGTTATAGGATTGTAATAAGCTATTTTGATTGGAACTGTTTTTAATAAAGAAGTTATTCTTGGAGTAATATTTTTGATAAAAGGTAATTTACTATACACTGCGTTCGTAAAGTATGGAATAAATTCATTTTCTACGAAATAAACGATTTTTATGTAAAATCCTGAAACAGGTCGATTTTTAATTAAAAAATGACACTATGTTAGTGGAATTTTGTATCTCCCCCTCCAACCCCCTCCGAGTGACAGTTAACCCTTTGAAATTTTTAAATGGAATAGGGGGTCATGTGATACCTCATTTGGAAGAGCTTTTCGTTCTCTATTCAGTAGTATAAGAATTTTTTTAAATTCCTATTTTTTCTAAGAAGAATAATACATTTTAAAATCATCACACAAAATTTTTAAATGAAATAATTTAAATGAAATGTTCGAACTGGGAACCGTTTGATTCATGACAATAGTACAAACGTTGCTGACGTTCATCTAAAACATTTCATTTCCAGGGTAATTTGATTAATTCCAATTTTTTTTAATTAAATTTTTGTTTTAAACGAGTAGAAACTGTAGATACTAATGTATTGCAGTGATATTTACCTATGTCCAGAAATTTATTCATCGTATGCTGTTTCCGACAAATTTTACATCTAATAAAAAACTTTCCAAAATGCAATATTCTTCATGCAATATTTCCCAAAAATGAAAAAATTAGTTTCTTCATAACATTCACAAAGACAACAACGTTTCACAAGATGAGAGCATTCTTTATCAACATCATGCGAGAGGCGTACTGCGGGATGCAACATTCGTCCAGGCGCGGTGTTCTTCGGGATGAAACATCTTCAAGATGGAGCATACGTCAAGATGCAGCGTCCTAAAAATTAAAAAACTTGTTATTATTCAAATAATTAGGTTATTATGTTTAAGAATGTTAATTAATTTAAAATTTTATTGAAATGTTAATGGAATACTTACTTAGTTTAATTTAAAATTTGAAATATTTAAGTTATCTGTCAGATTGACGTTTTGTGTGACAGAAGTGTAAAATTGAGTGAAGTATTTGTAAATAAAATAGAGGGGTTGATCACCTAAGAGAATAAACAAACCGAGGTGTAATGGGGAGGATATGTACACAAAACGTTAATCTTTCAATAGATACCAAACGATACACATTAAAAATTTTGTTATTATAAAAAAACTTGACAATATACATTTAAAAAATCTCAATTCTATATTTCAATTAAATCAAACCATTGTCCAGGGATGTATCATTACATAACGCTAAAGTAAGTTTATTTTGATTTGAAAAAAATTCTTTTGGTTTTAAAAATACACTACATATAACACATCTTGTCATTCATCAATCACTTGAACTGTCAACACACATCTACAAAGAATCTTTATTATTATAGAAGAGTTATTGTTTGTTTCGCGATAGGGCGTAACAGGTAGCAACACTTGGCAAATAAGGCTCTATCTATAATAATAATATAAAAATTCTAATTCAACATCACACTACATATAAACGTTATAAAGTTCTAAAGTATCATAGGAGTCTTATCGCTTGTTTCGCGATTGGGCGTAACAGGTAGCAACACTTGGCAAACGAGGGATTACCTTTGTTTCTTTAGAATTTTACACATACATTACAAAATTAAACAATTAAATTACTCACCAATTTATCTTCAAAAGAATTTTCTTCAAAATTATAATAAATAACTGGATTACAACTGACATTGAGAGTTCCCACCCTGAAATGTCACTTTGACATTATAAAATAGAATTCATATAAGACTACTAGACTACATAATTGTGTAGTGGATGTGATATAAAGATTAAATTAAAAGAGAAGATAGACAAATTAAATACTTACCACATCTGCAAATAAAAGCAACACTACAGTATGTAATCAACGAAGAAGTAAAAGTAATAACACCAATATCAAAGAAGCTGTTCAAAATGTCCTCCTCCTACCTCTTGACAATAACCAAGGCGAAATCCAAACTCATGCAAAACATTGTCGATTATTTCCGGACTGATTCCTCGTATTTCATTTCTTATTCTGTCTTTTAGTTCTTCAAGACTGTTTGGTTTAGTTCTGGAGACTTTACTTTTTAGAAATCCCCATAAAAAGAAATCGAGAGGAGATCTAGCCGGCCACTCAATTGCCCCCCTTCGACCAATCCATCTATTGGGGAAAACGTCATCCAAATAATCTATTTTAAAATTTTGTGTGTTGATTTTAAAACGTATTATTCTTTTTAGAAGAAATAGGAATTAAAAAAAAATTCTTATACTACTGAATAGAGAATGAAAAGTCCTTTCAAATGAGGTATCACATGTCAACCCATTCCATTTAAAAATTTTAAAGACGCAACTGTCACTCGGGGGGGGGTTAGAGGGGGACATGCAAAATTCCGCTAAAATAGTGTCATTTTTTAATTAAAAATCGACCTGTTTCAGGAGTTTACATAAAAATCGTTTATTTCGTAGAAAATGAATTTATTCCATACTTTACGAACGCAGTGTATATTAAATTTGATGTTAAAGTATTATTTCTTTCATGTGTCACTTCAGGATTACGTATGTCAAAAATTATCTTTTTTACGAGATGTTGTGGATAGCCATTGTTAACAAAAATATCTACTAATTTTTCTCTATTAATGATTCGTGACATATTCTCTCAATGCGATTTCTCATGGCAAGGATGGTATTTAATTTATGTTTGAGACAATAACATTATATTTAATTTATGTTTGAGACAATATAAATTAAATACCATCCTTGCCATGAGAAATCGCATTGAGAGAATATGTCACGAATCATTAATAGAGAAAAATTAGTAGATATTTTTGTTAACAATGGCTATCCACAACATCTCGTAAAAAAGATAATTTTTGACATACGTAATCCTGACGTGACACATGAAAGAAATAATACTTTAACATCAAATTTAATATATAGTAAATTACCTTTTATCAAAAATATTACTCCAAGAATAACTTCTTTATTAAAAACAGTTCAAATCAAAATAGCTTATTACAATCCTATAACTATTAGACAAATTTATACTAGTTTAAAAATCCAACTCCTCTCTTGCTTAATTCTAATGTTGTGTATAAAATTAATTGTGATACCTGTAACAAATGTTATGTAGGTCAAACGAGCCAATGGCTCAAGAACAGACTTACACAACATAAAAGTGATTGTAGGATTGGAAAAAGATCTTGTGCATTAGCCATTCATACAATCGATGAGGATCATCGATTTAATTTTGATAACGTTAAAATTTTAGAAAAAGAACCTTCTTATAAAACCAGAATTTTTCTTGAAATGTCTTGTATTCAAAAACATAATGACGTAACTGTCAATTTTAGATCTGACACTGACGGACTAAACAATATTTATTTCAATCTAATAAGTCAGGCCATCTAGCGTCCTTTTGTTATTTAAATATTTTTATAAATAAATAATTTTGTTTAACATCAACTTCAAAATTCTCAATTTCTAATACATTTCCAATAAGAAAGGAGAAATAAATTATTTTCACCTTCAGTAAGGAAATAATTAGCTTGATTTTTCATAAGTATACAATGTAATTTATTATTGTAGCAATTTTTGGTCCTGATGAAGTAATAAAAGCATTACGAAATATTGACCAACAAAAATATATTTTATTTACAATAGCCGTTAATTCCCGTTAATAAAAATAATTTAAGAATTTGTTTATAATTACAACCACACAGCAAAAGTTTTAATATTAAAAAAATTGGTGTCCACTTTTTTAGCCGCGGCTGTAACTTGTACACCTAGGGAGTCATTCTAATCGGGGTTGCAAGTTACAACTTGGTATGATCCTACTTCCGAGCATTTCATCGAGACTTCACAAGGTTGTATCCTGTTACCACCGAACATTCTCGAGATTGCAGCTTCTTACCAGTTACTAAGGAGGTGCCACCGTTGCTAGGTTGCAAATTCGATTAGATTCATTTTAAAATGTTTAAAATGATATACAGTGATCGCCAGATCACGGGCCAATCTGGGAATTTTTTATATTTTTGATTTCTCAGAAAAAATTATTCTTTATGAAAGTTCCTGCATCTTCCCAAACTCAACATACACTTATCAAAATTTGAATACCTGTTGTCATATACCGAGGAGATCAAAATATTTGAAATGGATATAAGAGTAAAGTACCTTCATTTTTCAAAATACGCGGAAATATTATTTGAAAAAGTTATTAAGAATTGTTCTGAGATCTTAAATATGAAATCTCGGTTGTCTAGGAAGAAAAAAAAATTTTGGACAAGAAAGTTAAAGATTTATGGTATGAATGTTATTGATCATAATTTTTAGTTGGTAGAAGCGCGAAAAAGAAATTCCAGAGTATATTAATATCACACCTGAAGAAACGTCCGTCATTACACTTTCAAAGTTCTACGATACACACGTTGATACGAGAAAAATTGAAAAATATGGAAAATTTCTTTTTTTCCTACACTAGTAGAAAATTCAATTTTACCGGCTCATCAGAGAGGAGAAAGCAAACGTTTCCACGGCTAGCCCGGCAAAATGGACATAAATGCCTAGCCGAGAAAATAATTTACGAGGCTTTACCACCAGGTAGCACGACAATAATTTCTGGAATGCATTCTCATCGACATCAAAAAATTAACAAACTAAGTTTTTTTTGTTTAATTCCACTGGTATTTGGTTTCAAAAAGGATTAAAATTATCAAGAAAAAAAAACAACTCGGCAGGGGTGGGATTCGAACCCATGCCTCCGAAGAGACTGGTGTATTAAACCACCGTCTTGACTGCTCGACCACGCTAGTACATAGAACACCGTGTTTTAAAACATTTATAATATTTTTAATAGTAACTCAATTTTAATATATTTACTTCGAGAAAAAGAACGTTTGTGTGATATTAACAAAATTGATTATAATGTTGTGTAGGAAAAAAAAATAATGTGTAAACCATGGCGGTAAAGCAGTTTTCGAGGTCTCGAGAAGTGGCCATACCTTCTCTCGACCTGGAAAACAAGCACTTTACCGCCTCGGTCTACAATTTAGTGTATACTATTTCCGCCGTAGGCTGCCATGATTTCATATTTGAGATGTCATAACATTTCTGAATAGCTGTTCCAAATAATATTTTCGCGTATTTTGAAAAATAAAGGTACTTTACTCTTATGTCGATTTCAAATATTTTGATCTCCTCGGTATATGACATTAGGTATTCAAATTTTGATAAGTGTATGTTGAGTTTGGGAAGATGCAGGGACTTTCATAAAGAATAAATTTTTCTGAGAAATCAATAATAAAAAATTTCCTTTATGACCCGACTTATCTGGCGATCTCTGTATAGTTGTAATATTATTATTATTTTAAAACTTGTATATTACAACTTTACGTCATTTTAAACATTTTAAAACCGTATAATGCAACTTTACACCACTAGATATACTAGCAAGTGTCCAACAATAAAATTATTGTAGTCCTGTGTGGCTGTGGAGTGAAACATTTTAATTATTGTTTCAAATTGCAATAAAACATTAAATACGTAAGTAAGAATGTATTTGTTGTTTAACAGTCAATATTTGAGTCAATTCAATGATACAAAGTAAGAATCGACATTTATGTTTGATTCCACAGTTACCCAGGATTACAATAATTGTTGGACACATGTTATATTATTTGTTACTGTTGGCTAATAAATTTAATAGGATAAAATGCGGTATAATACACGCAGGGCTGTATAAAGTAATTTAAAATACCGTGAAGTTGTATTATTCAAGTTTTAAAACATACTCCTTTTCACAGTGATTGAAAAGACCTTCCTCAGATTCATCGTAAGAACCAAATACTTCTCCAACATTTATATCCTTTGCTTGACTCATTATTTTACTCATCATCTTAAAACAAGACAAAAGATAAGTAATGTTTAGTTTAGGTTTTACGGCGGAATTTGAGTTCATGAAATAAAAATCCGCCGGACGGCGGAAATAGTCAAAAAATAAAGTCAATTCCGCCGCATTTTTATAATGTATTGTGATGATTCAACACCACTTGACATAAGCTATATGCGTCAAGCTGGCGAGCCATACTCTGGAAACTTCCGGGGAGACAGCCACCGCTTCGAGATAGTTTCGTCGGCGGAATAATCGACAGACATTCTGACGCCTTCGAGAAGCTCCAAGTAAATGAGCCCGGATTATAAAAGCAAGCGACCAGGTAATAAAGAAATAGTTCGCATTAGAGCTTAAAACTGATCGCTCGGCTACTGAAATAAATTAGTGTTATAATGTAACTTGGTAAATAAATTAGTGTTTTATTTCAATGCGTTAAAATGAATTAGTTTATTAAATATATCGTGTTTTGTTTTAAAATAAAAATTAATCGAACCCTAAATTCGTAACATTGGTGTCAAGTTTGGGGTTCATGGAAATAAATAAACAATTAAATTGAATTAAAATTTAAACAAATTAATAAACAAAGTGTAATGTCGAAAAAAAAAACAATGGCTACAAAGAAAGTGCTGTTGAAAGACTTAATAAAAGTGACCGAATTGAAACCGAATTAGAAGTACGCGAATTGGAAGTTTCTGGAAAGATATGATTTTGCAACGGAGACTACAACAAGCACTACTAGAAGCAGGGGAGGATCCGGAAGCCTTTCTGTTTGAAATCTCGGGCGGTCCTGCAGATTTAAGTAAAATATCAGAGGATAAATTATCCGGAAATTTGAAAACTAAATTAAAGGAACAAACTAAAAATTTAGAAGCTAAATTAAAGGTACAATCTGGAAATTTCAAAGATGAATTGCAAAATAAATTGCTGGAACAATCCAGAAATTTAGATGAGAAGTTTCGAGAACAATCCGGAAATTTGAAAGACGATCTAGGCAAATTAATGGAATATTCTAGGAACACGGAAGGAAATGTGGAATTTCAGAAGAGAAACTTGAAAAAAACTAATACAACCGTCTAAAAATCTGTAAAGTAAATTGCTAGAATAATGTGGAAATTTAGAAACTAAATTATAAGAACAGTCTGAAAATTTGAAGGATGAACGAATCTGCAAGAAAATGTGGAAGTAATACTATTCCAGCAGGATAACAAACTTAAGAATCTCGAACAAATTATGGCAGGGATGCAAATATTCGGGGATCCGTCACCACCAGAAATACCAGAAAATAATGAGGCCCGAGAACTGTGGTAGGACAAGCGGAAACTTCGAAATTGAAAATAAAACCACCGACGTTCGATGGGAAATTTTCTTGGCCTAACTGCTTCAAACAATTTGAAGCAGCGGCAAAGACGAACGGATGGACGAAGAATCCGTTGGTGTGTTGGAATTGCCAGGAAGAAGGACATGTTCGCAGGCGGTGTCCCAAGGCCAGGTAGGATCCTCCACGAAGGAAGCCACAGGGAAACTAAGCCGAGTCGGTGCAGAGGAGAAAATGTCGACCCGTATTCAAAGGCCCCCAAAGACAGAAACCATGAAAGTGATATCCTTGCGGCGATTAACTAGCAGTGTTTTCGTGGATGCCACCGTTGATGACATCCCTTACATGTTACTGAATACGGGTGCGACGAAGACTATCTTGAGGCCCAACGTTATCAAGTCAACAAGACGCACTGAGCCGACTAAGTGGAGATTGAGGACAACAACCAGAACATCAGCAGCTGTCCACGGTGAAGTAGAGGTGATCGTTACCATTGAATCGACCCCATCAAACACCGTGCTCTGGTAGTAGAAATAGAGGACGAGGCGATTCTGGGCATGGACGTCATGTGTGCCCATGGGTTTTGGATCTGAAGCGTGGCGTGATGGCGGTTAACATCGAGGAGTTGGTTCTACACCAACGAGAAGACGTGGCTGCTCGAGTTGTTCTCGCCGAAGATGTAGTATTATCCAGCAGGACCGAGGTCAAAGTCGATGCAAACCTGAATTGCTCTTTCCAAGATGGGCAAGTCATTATGGTCGAACCTAATACTTACGATCAGAAGATTGGAAGAAGAGTTTTCGTTGGGAAAACGTTGCTGAGAGCAAAGAAAGAAATACCAGTCCGCCTAATAAATGTGAATTATAGAAGTGAGTAGAGACTAGAAGTGCAAGAAACAACGAAGGTCCCGAAGAAGTTGTTGGAAATGGTCATGTCGATGGCCCATGAATTAATTCCAGAGTAAAAGACAAAAGCAAAGAACCCGATATGTCGCTATTAAGATATGTTCGAGGTAGAAAATAGACCTAAGGGAAGAACCGACGTCGTCAAACACAAAATAGTGACCGGGGAAGACAGATCCATCCGTCAAGCTCCAAGGAGGTTACCATTGGCGAAGCGTGAAGAAGCAGAACGCATTATTCGTGAGACGGAAAAAGACAATGTAATTGAACCATCGAGCAGCCCATGGACGTCACCGGTAATGCTTGTGAAAAAGAAGGATGGATCCACACGGTTCTGTGTAGTATAGACTATCGATTGCTCAATAACGTCACCAAAAAGGACAGCTACCTTCTGCCACGGATTGATGGACACCCTGGCAGGCTCGAAGATCTTCTCGACCTTGGATTTAAAGAGTGGTTTAAAGCGTTTTCCCTTGGTTTGAATCTATGGTAATTCACGATGATGCCGTTCGGGTTATGTAATACCCCAGCGACATTCGAGAGGCTAATGGAGACGATTCTGAAGAGTCTGTCCTGGACAACGTGCATGGTGTACCTGGAAAAACGTTCGACGACCACCTGAAGAACCTGCAAGGAGTGGAGCGGCTTCGCGGAGCTGGACTAAAGCTTAGTCTCAAGATGTGCCACCTTTTCCAGAAGGAAGTGAATTATTTAAACCATATTGTTAATGGGAATGGAATCGCCGTGGACATAATGAAGATTTAGGAAGGTGAAGGACTGGCGAACCCCCAAAAATAAACACTAGATAAGGAGTTTCCTAGGCCTGTGTACTTACTATCGGCGCTAAGTTCCTGGATTTGCAGACATCGCTAAGCCGTTGACAAAACTTACCGAAGGTCGGCCGTTTGAATGGGACCAACGCTGCCAAATTAGTTTTGAACAACTAAAACAGTACTTGGTAAGTACTCCTATTTTGAGGTACCCTCTCCCAGAAGACAAGTTCGTCGTGGACACAGACGTTAGTAACGTTGGTATCGGTGGCGTACTCTCCCAGATACAAGATGGGCAAGAGAAGGTGATCGGCTATTTCAGTAAAGTCCTGTCAAAGCCGGAGCGAAATTAATGCGTCACTAGAAGGGAAATGTTAGCCTTGATAAAGACGATAGAACATGTACTTGCATGGCAGACACTTCCTCCTGAGGACGGACCATGCCGCTTTAAAATGGCTCCTCCGATTCAAGAATCCTGTATTTCAGTTGTCTTGCATATCAAATTTTAACCCTCTATCTTAAACCGTTCCAGAGATATTTAAGAAAGTATACTTTCCAAGTTGTTCCTTTAAGGACCAGTTGTAGAAAGTAGGTTTACACTGACTCTCAACTGAATCAAGTTCAAAGTAAACAAATTCGCATAGGATCATAATGACATATGATAATTAATGCATTCATAAATAAAATTTGATGCGATTTTGTTCACTTTGAACTTGCAACTGGCCCTATGAGGTTATATTTTTTGGATATAGATAAATTAGGTTAAATCGCAATATTTTGATGTCCATGCACAAACTACTATGTGTTTTTTTAAAAATGCCATAAAGGTTGGCCATGAAAATTAAAACTCATGTCGTAGCTTGGCATCTAACACATGCCAAATCTGAAAATTTAAAGTAAATGAATGGAGCTAAGACATGAATTTTCTTTTCCACAGCCACCCCTTATGGCGTTTTTAAAAAAACACATGTTATAATTAAATATACCTACACGAAAAAAATATGAAACCTTATCTATACATTAGTCAGTCTTACATGAAACAGGATTTATTTTCTATTATTATTATTATTTTTAATTTAAAAAGGCAATGCTTGGTAATGGTCAGGTTTTTTTCTTTTTCATGACGAAGGTCTTAACATTACAAAATCATCTTCCTCTTTATGTCTTTTAAGTGCTCTACTATAAACTACGTGCCAATAAAAATGCACCACCCAGAAAGGGTCAAGTTACAAGGTCGTCATTTTTACCAAATAACTATCCACATCTTAGGAGTCGATGATAAAAACGTGAGAATTAAAAAACGAGAAACTTCGGTTTTTCTGAGAGTTGTCTTAAAAAGATAGACTCTTGTTATTGATAATTTTTTTAACTGATGTGTCAAAACAGTCTTTAATTCTGCGAAAACAGAGAGTGGTGGTCGTTAACAATGCCTAGAATTGCCAGAAGACAGCGTTTTCAGCAACTGTCTCACTTTGAAAGGGGACGAATTGTCGGCATGCACGAAGCGGGTTTCTCGTTCCGTGAAATAGCGCGGCGTTTAAACCGAAGCCATTCTGCGATGCTTCGAGCATGGACATCATGGTCTGAGGAAGACATCCAACACTTTCGACCAAAAAGTGGGCGTCCTAGAAGAACTAATTAACGTGAAGATCGGCGTCTCCGTCAACTGGCTGTAAGAGAGAGGTTTCGCCCTTCAGCTGCAATTGGAGTGGATTGGATAACGTACCTAAGGCAAAGGGTGTCTAGTCGAACCATTTACCGACGTATTGCATCGTTTGGTCTTCACTCCTATCGGCTGTGTCGACGTCTTCCACTTATATAATTGCATAAGGCAGCCAGACTTCAGTGGTGTCAAGAAAGGCAGCAAGGGTCATTGAACGGGATCAATCATGTTCAGTGACGAATCCCGACTTTGTCTGTGGCAAAATGATCGTCGTTTAATGGTGAGAAGGTTTCGTGGAGAGAGACGCAATGTGGAGTCTGCTGTAGGAGGCCATGGCGGCGTAACACCAGGTGTTATGGTATGGGGTTCCATATAGGCATCGGGTACAGATCCCTTTTAGTATTCATCAGAGGTAGAATAAATTCGCATCGATATATCGACGAGATCTTAAGACCCGTTCTGTTGCCTCTAATAAATGAACACGCTGGAGTAGTTTTCCAGCAATATAATGCCCAACCTCATATCGCACAAATTTGTAGGAACTTTCTGCAACAAGCAGAGGTAGAAGTTCTTCCTTGGCCAGCTCATTCTCCGGATTTGAGTCCCATATTACACGTGTGGGATATCATGGGTCGACGTTTAAGACGTATTCCTCAACAAGCGAACAATTTGGAGGAGCTACAGCATCACCTACAGCAAGCTTGGGATGAGATACCTCAAGAAGACATCGATCATCTTATTCGGAGCATGCCCCGGCGAGTTAGGGAATGTATTGTTAACTGAGGTGACGTGACACATTATCAATTTTTTCCCTTAATTCTGATGTCTTCTTTTTCCAAAGTGAAATCAATTACTTCTTTATCTAAGAGAAACAAACTGCGAAAATTTTAACCTTGTAACTTGATCCTTCTGGGTGGTGCATTTTTATTGACACGTAGTTTATTTTTGAGGAATTTTTAAGAAAGTTTCCGAATTAACGACTAATCTGCTTTTCGACAATTACTGGAATCCATTTAACATAATTTTTAAAATGATTTCTATACAGTAACCTTTTTCCCTTCTTAAAAATACCTTCCCCCTCTTTACAAATATCTACGTTTTCATTACATACTTCACGCCTAACCTTATTTTTATTTACGTTATTTGAAATATAAATATTTTTATTTAAAGCAAATCTAACTTTCTTCTGTGGCTTACTTGCGTAATATTTTGGATTTATGCTATTACTAACAGTTCGAACTTTGTACTCAAACAATTTATCAGCGGGTGACTGAGCTGTTACTGATGATGAAGTAGTATTGTAAGCTAACAATAATTACGAACTTTCTGTTGCATTGATAATGATTTAAATTTATCATCTAAAAAATACTCTTTTAAATATTTGTTAACAGTTTGAACCCCTCTTTCTCCTGTACCATTTGACCGTGGGTGATATGGTGGTGTTTTAACAATTTCAATTTTGTTTACGTTTCCAAATTCTTCAAAAAGCTAAGAATTGAATGGCGGACCATTATCCGAAACAATTTTAGTTGGTATTCCAAAATTTACAAAAATGTTTTGTAATGCATTTATTACAGCTTCTACATGAGTTTTTTTGTAATATTGGAATATTTATGTACTTTGCAAATACATTAACATAAATTAAGAATGTGAATTTTTCAAAATAAAATAAATCAATTGAACTCGGAGTAAACATTTTCTTTTGTTATGTTTCTGGTTTGATCACAAATTTTACAGGATTTTACAAATTGTTCAATATCTATGTTCATATTTTTCCACCATGTTATTTGACGTGCTGCCGTTTTCATTCTGACTATACCCTCATGATTTTCATGGAATATTTTTAATACTTTAACTTTTAATGAATCTGGTATTACTATCCTATCCCTGTAAAACAAGCAATCAGTTCCCATAGTGAAAACTTTTTTTAATTTAAATAGTCTGACCATTGATTTTTTTGAAAATTTTTCCATCCGTTCTTGGTATAATTCAAAATCTTATTTAATACCTTATCATTTCTTGTATGACATTTTATTTCCTCCTCATTTATGTTAAATGCATGATTAAAATAAAACACATTAAACTCGGTAAGTTGCTCCATATTGATATTAGTAACCAAATAATTAATAATAATAAATTTAGGATATGTCAAAGGTTACTAAGAAGAACGGTGTTCTGTTCGAAAGGCTTTTATTCAGGCTTTTATTGGGCCTGAATAAAAGCCTTTTATTGGGCTTGAATAAAAGCCTTTCGAATAGAACACCGTTCTTCTTGGTAACCTTTGACATATCCTAAATTAATTATTATTAAACACATTAAAACCTTCTTCAATATTTGATGATTGCGGCAATGGCAAACGTGTTAAAGCATCCACGTGACCCATTTGTTTTGCTGGTCGATACTGGAATTCATAATCAGAAATTGATAAAGTAACCGCCCAACGTTGAAGGCGTGACAGTGCTACCATAGAAGTACTTTTATTAGGATTAAAAATTTCCTTTAATGCTTCAGCATCAGAACTCAACATAAATTTTTTTCCATATACCGGGTGTCCCAAAACCCTCGTTTGAGACTGAAAGAGCATATAGAGAGGCGCAAAAGAAACAACTTTTTTCAATATTTTTTTTTTCCAAAAGTCAATAATAAAGGAATTATAAGCTCTGAAAGAGGGTTGGAAAATATTGTTCTTTAGGCAATGGGTGGTATGCATAAAACGTAGTACATGCTAATACTTCAGCACCTACTTCGAAAGTGAAGTATCTACTATAGTAACGTAGTACTTACTATGCGATCTAGTAGATACTATTATGTACACGAGCACATAGAAGTATTTACTTCGCCGTAGAAGCACCTACTGTAGTATCTACTTCAAAGCCTCAGATTTCGCCTGCCGGGTAGTATCTACTTCAGTTTAAGAGAAGCCGCTATTTAGCAAACTTCTCCGACACGCAGTAAGAATTATAGTAAAATATTATGGCAGCTTTCATGAATGTGCGTAACCGGAAAGTGTATGTAGAAAGAAGAATATACACTGATAACATATATCGCAAGTTATTCAGGTAAAAGTGACATCATTTGTAATTATAAAGTGATTATCTGATGTATAGATTATTGGGTTTTTCAGGTTCAACATCGAAAATGTAGACTGGATGGCAAATCATTTCTTAGGTGATAGTGATGAAACAAGAGGTGGAGCTTTATCACTTACTCAACAGATGCAAGTATTTTTGCGGAGTTTAGGTGATTTTAATAAGGATTAGGTGTAATCCTAATAATTATATGTAACAATAATTTTTTACAGGGGATCCTGGATTTGAGCAGGGTGTTGCTGTAGATATGGGTATACACCAAAGTACAGTATCAAGAATAATTAAAGGAGTGACCGATTTAATTTATTTAAAGAGGAATATCTGGATTAATTTTCCAAAAACAGAAGATCTACTCACTGCTGCTATGGTTGAATGGAGAGTTGGAAAACAAATCCCTGGAGTTATAGGTGCCATAGATTGCACCCACATCAAAATTTTAAAGCCATCAGTAAACGGTGATGAATACGTGAATAGAAAAGGAGTGTGTTCAATCAACGTTCAAGCTACCTGTAATTCTGAAGAAATATTCACTAGTGTAGATGCATCTTGGCCGGGTTCCGTACATGATAGCAGAATATGGCGAAACTCCTCTGTCTATGGTATTATGTACAACAATACAGCAGAGGTAGCTTTATTGGGCGATGAAGGTTACAGTATCGCACTTTGGATGTTAACACCATTTAGAAATCCTGTAACTGCTGTAGAAAGAAATTTTAATGTTCTGCATACTAAAGAGCGCGTTGTGATAGAGCGTTGTTTCGGTCAGCTGAAACGACGTTTCCCTATGATTAATTACACTATTCGCCTAAAAACTGAAAGAGTACCAAAGTATATTGTAAGTGCCTTTGTCCTCCATAATGTAGCAAAACATCTGCAGGATCCAGACGATGATTTTATTCCTGTGGAGATAGAAAGACAACCTTATCCTTGCCAAATATTGCAAGCTAATCAAGCACAAATTAGAAATCGGGGCGTTCATCGTAGGAATGAAGTCGCTGCAGCTATATTTCCTAATGTTATTAACTAGACGTATAAGTAAAAAACCGACGTTACATTAATTTTATCTTTAATAAAATAAATCAAAATACCTAATTGTTTATTATTCAGACAATTCACGGCGGAAATAATGATCAACTAACTGTTCAATTCCCTTCGCAGATTGTTCCAAAGCAATAGCAGCACGTTCCTGAGCTTTTGCAGCAGATTCTTGTGCTCTAGCAGCAAGTACTTGAGCTTCAGCGGCTTCAATTTGTTTTTTTAAACATAATTTTTGCATTTCTATCAATGATGTTCCTTCATTTCCTTTACTTCGTTTTTTATCACTGTCATACTTCGCAGGTAAATCAAAACAACGTTTGGATTTCCCTTAAAACAAAATTTCAATATGTATTCGATTCATCGGCATCTTCATTATTAAGACCGGCCTGAGCTGCCCCTGGTACTTTATGTAGAACGGGATTGTTATCTACATTCCACAAATCGTAAAACTTTTGTTGCCATTCAGTTAAATAAATTTTCTTATTTCCTGTTTTCTTGAGATCAACAATAGCTTTAATTTTTGTTTTCATGTTATTGAATTTTTTTAAAATTTGTTTTGTGTCCAGCTCCTTTTTTATATTGTTATTAAATTCAACCGTTAGTTTTTTTAGTGCTTCGTCTTTTTCTTTTTTGATTGCAGGAGTCATCCGCTTATCAAATAAAATTTTGTAATCTTCTAAGATAAGAACAAAGCATAGTTGCTCATCTCGTTCCTCTTCAATTTCTTGCTCTTTTTCAGACTCGGAATCACTCATGATTATTTCGATATGCAAAAATACACAGACACACTTATATGAATGGTTAATCACTCTCTGTATCTATATCAATACACCGTATGCGAGTATGACAAATGAACGAACAAATCGTAACTTGTTTTTCTTGGCCACGTCTGTAGTAGATACTTCATTTTAATAGTAAATACTACAGCACGTAGTATTTACTTCGTGCTGTAGTATAAACTTTGCTTTCGTAGTATATGCTGCAGTAGGTACTTTATGTAATAGAAGATACTTCGAAGAATATACTATTTTGAGAAGTATTAGCATCTACTTCGTTTTATGCATACCACCCAATATCTTTTGGATCCTTAAAGTTATGAAACTAACATTTTAAATTCAGGTATAAGGCACCTAACTACGCATTTAAAACGTATTTGTTAGATCCTCCCTCCTTTTTAAAGGGTAGTTTTAGGGGGTGACTTTTCAGTATTTTAGTCCTAACTTTTTATTTTTACATATTTCAAAATTTACGAAGAGAATATTCTATAAATTATTTGGCACAAGAAGGCTCTCTTGTTGCATTTCGATAAACCGAACCGTTTTCGAGTAATTGAGGTTTAAAAGTTAATATACGTCCATTGCATTTTCTTATCATAAAATACTGAAAGTAATCCCCTCAATCTACCCATTAAAAGGGAGGAAGGATCTGACAAATGCGTTGTAAATGTTCAGTTCGGTGCCTTTTGTCTGAGTTTCAATTATTAGTTTGATAACTTAAAGGATTCAGAAGATGTTGCCAAAAGAAAAATATGTTTCATCCCTCATTCAGGGAATTATAACTCCCTTATTATTGACTTTTAGAAAAAAAAGTATTGAAAAAAGTTGTTTCTTTTGCGTCTCTCTATATACCGTTTCAGTCTCAAGCGAGGGTTTTGGGACAGCCTGTATGTATATTTATGAAATGTTTTTACTGCAAACACTATGCTCAATGCTTCCCGATGCATCTGAGAATTTTTTTTCAACTTTAAACAGGGTACATGATGCAAACATTACTGGTTTCTCTTGACCATTTACTATATGAACTAAAAGTGCTCCTAGCCCATACGCCCTTATACAACGTTGTTTAGCATGGCGCCGGTTGACAACGTGCAGTCGAATCCGGCTGCAAGAAAGTGCAAGAAATGCAATATCACCCCGGTTAATGGCGTAAAATGCATCAAATGTGGCATAGTAATGCATCCCGGTTGCTTGAAGTATTTTAGCAACATCACAAAAGTTAGCGATAAAACAATAATTTGTTGCGGTTCAAAGGTTAGTGGTGCACGTGAAGTTTCGGTACATGGTAATATAAATTGTTGCGATCAGAGAAACGCATCTGAAATCGAAGTGTTAAATAAACCAGCTAATCCTTGTGCTAACAAAAGCATAACTAGGTTAGTTAATAATAATAAAAATGATTTAATTAAATCTGTGAAGGAAGACTCGACCATAGAGTCTGTAAACATCTGTGATATAAAAAGCACCAACGCAAATAATAACGCATTATGCTCAAGCAATGAACGTTTAACTGCCAGTGATTCCTCTCTGCAATGTGAAATTAACAATTTGCGTCGTGAAAATGAACATTTAAAATCAAGAATTTATTTGTTGGAAAACCAGTTGAAGCAACTGAATCTACAATGTGCATCCTCGCAGACAAAACTAGTAAGTCAGGCTACTGTTCCAAATGCAAATATAAATAATATAAAGGATGTGAGAAGTGTGAATAAGAGGCTAATTGATGACAATTTATCAACTGCCAAGACTGACGAAGGCACATGCAATGACATCGTCTTCAAAATTAGTCCTGCTGTTCTTCAATCACCGAGTAACGATGTTAAATTGGACCATGGTACCTCGCGTATAGAGCCGGTGGTATCCAAGATAGGTGATGTAACCGTCAGGAGCGTTCGATCAACTGAGGATACACTACGAAAAGTTCTAATTATTATTGCCGACAGCCACGGTCGGCATTCTATGCGCATTTTGTCCAATTTGCTAGGCTCTAGATGTCAGGTGGTAACTATTTTTAAACCAAATGCTGATTTTGAGGGGGTTGTTTGTGACGTCATTAATTTATGTTATGATTTCAATATGTATGATTTTGTTATAGTTTTGGCAGGAACTAATAACGTTTTAAAAGGAAAATCGGTGCGTGATGATAGCTTAGACAGGCTTCGAGCCCTATTTGGTTCAGTTAATGTCATTTTAGTATCTGTGCCATACTGGGAGGGCAGGCACATTCTAAATAAGTTAATTTACAACTTCAATAATGAAATGTATGGTTTTATTAATTGTAATGAAAACAATTATTTTGTCGAAACAAACTCCATTCTTACTTATGGTGATAGAACTCATCATGGGCTGCATTTAAATAAACATGGTAAATATAAATTATTCAATTATATCGCTAAACTCATTCGAAATATAGCTGCCTCCCAATCTGGTTACATCAATAACGATAATTTAATACAGATTAATACTCAGTCAGAAAATTTTCAAGAGTATACCATAATGTCACGGGCTCCTTAGCACTTAATGTTTTTCATCTAAACATTCGTAGCATAGGAACCAAAATTAACTCCCTTGAGGCTTTATTACATGATTCATCTTGTCCAGAAATAGTCTGTTTGACTGAGCATTGGTTGACTGATAAGAAACTCCTATATACCCATCTCAACAATTACACTTTAGTCAATTATTATTGCAGATCGTTGTGTAGGGGAGGAGGTATTTGCATCTACGTCAATAACGATATTATTAAAAAAAGCAATACTTCCCTCCTAAGATGCAATGTCCAGAGTCAGATGAAAGATTTAGAGTATGCAGGTGTCCAGTTCCTTAACGATGGAGCTAAATATATAGTTGTTTATATTTATAAATCCCCCAGTGGAAACATAGATCTGTTTATTGAAAAACTTTTCTCACTACTTTATCACATTGCTCTAAATGATACTAAACTAATTGGGCGCGTTTTATTCGCACCATTCTGATTCCGGAATGATCATTCTATGCGTTTTATTGTGAAATCCTGCACCCTTCACTCCAAATTTTCACTCCTTCCCTAATGGTGGAGTGAAAGGTAGAGTCAAAAAATATTTGGTTAGGTTCATGTTCTTTTGCATAATTTAAATTTCAGCGCCAACTTGTCTTGTCATATCCACTCTCATCCAGCAAAACGTTTTATTGCTTAAACGGTTCTACTTGCTCTAGATTGAGTAGGACATTTGCAATAAAACACACCCAATGGATGTGTCAAATCTGCTGTACGCTCTAAGTCTGCAATGCATATCCTAAATGTATTTCAATCATTTGATCTCATACCTCTTGTGAGTGAACCTACAAGGGTAACATCAACAACGTCCACCTTAATTGACAATATTTTCGTTAGCAAATGTCATACTGTTCTGAATTGCCGTGTCATAAACTCAACTTTATCTGATCATTGCTGTCAACTACTGTCAATTAAAAATTTTAATATTACCCGGGATGAACGATCGAGAAGTATCTTCAGAAGAAAGTTCAATGTATATAACATGACGCGTATGAAATCAATATTAGATAATGAATCCTGGACCAATGTTTTTAACATATCTAATGCAAATGAGGCGTTCACCTATTTCAATAAAACTTTTTTATCACATTTTAATACATGCTTTCCTTTGGTCAAGAGCTGCACGCGTGACAACAACAGATCGACCTTACCATGGTACAACGACTCATTGCGCAAATTGTCGGCTAATTTGAGAGACTTGCTTACACTTTGTAAAAAATACAACGATCCTCTGTTACTAAACGAATATAAGATTCTTAAAGAACATTACAATCATAGTCTAAAGTACGCTAAAAGGAAATATTTTGACAACAAAATATTACTCTCGTCAAATAAATCCAAGCCCGGGCGCCCACCGAAGTAACAGTGATTCTGATATGACAATGACATAACAAATATTTGACGACGACATGACTGAAAAGTAACGTGATTAAGCCCGTGCGCTCACCGAACTAACAGTGCTTCTGATATGACAATAGGTCTTTTCGCGGAGACGTTCCGAACTAGTTCGGAACGGTTAAAATCAAATGCCCATCGAAATAATGAACGATTTTAACACGCTTTCAAGTGTATAACTTTCATGAGTGCATGGATTTTAAGGTTCCGAACTAGTTCGGAACGTCTCCGCGAAAAGACCTAATGATATAACAAATATTTTACGACGACTTAACTGAAAAATACCGTGAACATGAGCATTATGTTGTATTCAAGAAATTGTCGCAAGATCCTGAAAGATTTCATTCCATTTATAGAATGGCCCGGGTGCCTACTAAACTGCATATGATATAGACGTGATATACGCAACTTAGAAATGACATGTTACTTATTTAAAACCAATGCATTTTGATTATGCACACACTGAAGGACTGAAGTGACTTATCACATCTCTTTTCATATCTGCGTCAGTTACAAGTTTTGTCATGTCTACAAAATAGCCCACGCTTCATTTTTGTCAGTGTCATTTTGATGTTTGTTACAATGAAAGACGATCCAGATTTTAATATCTTTTTCGTCGCTTTAATTGAAAAGCATAAATGATTACACAATGTTAGAATATAGCAATCGCAATGCTCAAGACCGGGCTTGGGAAAATATTGGAAAAGAAATTTCAGAATCAGGTACGTGCTTCCATTTTATTAACAATAATAATAATGGCAATAACTACAATAATAGTTAATATCAAATGAAAATGTGAATTAATTAACCGTATATTTATCTTGCCAAGGCAGGGCAGCATAGGGTTGCAAAAAATAATGACAAAGTTTATTTCGGTTATCAATAGCCTGATTAGAGGGCCTTGAATGGTCTTGCTGCCCAGTGTTTCTGCTATCGGATGTCCTTCTGATTTCTGTTTCTGGATATTGAACTTGGGTTGGATTTGAGAATGTACCATCATTTTTACGCACAAAATTATGCAAAACACAAAGTGCCTTAATGATAATATCTACATTTTCAATTTTACACGCTATTGGTGTATCCAGTACTCTAAATTTTGAAACCAACATTCCGAAGGCACATTCTACGGATCTTCTTCCCCTGGAAATTCTGTAATTATATATTCGCTTTCCATTTGTTAGTTGTCTTCGTGGAAAAGGACGCATTAAGTTTTCCATAAAGGGAAAAGCTTCGTCTCCGACAAAATAATAGGGAAACGGTGTACATTCTGGATCTCCTGGTAAATTTGTAGGTTCTGGCAAATTTAATCTTTTGTTAATTAAAGCTCTACCAAATGCACTTTCCCTGAATACGCGCCCATCACTGTTGCGGCCATATTCTCCAACGTCTATTGTTAAAAACAGTCCATCAGCATCTACTGTAGCTAATAAGACTATGGAAAAGAACTGTTTATAATTGTAGAATGATGATCCGGATTTTGGAGGAGCTTTAACCCTAATGTGCTTTCCATCTACACTACCTATACAATTAGGTAAATTCCAGAGCTCATAGTATCTGTCTGCCACTTCTTTCCATTTTTGTGCACTTGGTGGTGGTAAAAAAATCGGTTGTAAGACGTTCCATATAGCCAAAGAAGTTGATATTACTACATTCCGAATAGAAGTATGACCTCGCAAGAAATAGTATGAAAGAGCTTTAAATGAACACCCCGTTGCGAAATATCTAAAACAAAACCCATGTTATTACCTATTTACATTCAAATTGAATTGCAATATACGAGTTGAGTCAAAAATGGCGAATGGCGAATAATTTCTCCAATACGTTATTCTAGACATTTTGGAATGACCCAGTATACCGAATGAGCATTTTCAATCCGGAACATAGTAAGTTAGCATGAGTACCTTTGATAATAATATTCATGTTAAATCATATTAAAAACAAAAAAACATAAATTCAAATATTAATTTAAATTTAAAAATTTATTTTTACATCTTAGGAACAACAGACAAATCAATACTTGAAATTGAATGAATGAATTAAATTTTAAATTAAAATTAATATTTATTTTTTGATATTTTTAATTAAAATGTCATTATTAAAGTTATGCTAATCGCCTACGTTCCCGTTTGAAAATGCTCACGGGATATTTAAAAATGTATGTATTTCAAATTAAATACTGTTCTAGTGCCCAACTGTAAGGAGAGGTGGAAAAACCTAAGAGCATGCTATTCTAGACATTTAAAGACCACTAAGCTTCCGTCTGGTTCAGGCGCTAAGCATAAGAAACCATACTATTTAGCAGAATTTCTAACTTTCCTGGAACCGTTCACAAAATCTCGAAAGCAAAGTGGTAACATTGTGAATATTTGTTCGCCACCACCTTCATTATCACAGCAAGAAATCGATCAAAATGAAGGAGTAGATTCTCTATCACCGCTGCAACTGGAGGAAGCCGAACATTCAAATGCATCAGCTACTCTTGACACAGAGACAATTAGTAGTACACCAATTACTGTAGCAGCTCCGAGGAAGATTAGAAAAGTTGTAAAATCAACTGTGTCCATAGAAGATGTGAACAAATCAGCATTGGAATTTTTTGATTCACATAAAAAGAAACCACCAGTGATTGAAAATGAAAGTCCCGATTTACATTTTCTTAAGAGCCTACTACCTGATATGGCAGCAATGAATCTTGATCAAACGAGACGTTTTAAAATCGGAATTCTGAACTTAGCACAAGATATACTGAACGAAAAGAGACCTGCCTCTACATCTTCTTCGGATGTTCCACCTCGTTTTTCCGGTACTCATTATACAGATATTTCACAAAATTGGATAATTCCACAGCCACGACAGCAAAGTCCATATCAATCACCTTTCAATTCTCCACAATCAACTGTTGTCCCCACTCGGTCAAGATCTGACAATCTTTACCAACATACACAGCACGATTGCTAAGAATCTTCAATCTTTAATAACATTATTTAAGTTCTATTTCCTTGAATCTTTTTGACAATATAATAATACGTTAATAAATATTTTTGTAATTACCTACCTGAGTGTTATTAGCAAACGTTCTTCGGGGCAAATGGCTTGTCTATAATTTGTGTCTTTTCTTTCAATATCTGGTTTTACCATCGATAATAGCATGTCAAAAGATCTTTTACTCATTCTATAAAAAGAATGAAATCGTTCAGGATCTTGCGACAACTCTTTGAATACAACATATGCTCCGTGTTCAGATACACTCCTTTTCCAGTACGGATGAATCCAGTACCTACGTTTTTTAATGATTTTTGACTGGTCATTTATTAAATTTAGCCAAATAAGACCGGCGGTGGAGTACACATCTTCCTCATATGAAGACATTTAGTCGTTTCAGTGCACGGTGAATTGAGCGTTTTATTTCAATGACGTTACTTTTCTGTCATATCGTCGTAAAATATTTGTTATATCACATAGAATACCCCCGCAGAAAAAAATGTCGATTAAATGTTAAGGTTTTAGACACATTTAACTTTAATAATACACAAAATGGTTATATCATTGTCATAATATCATAATTACTGTTAGTTCATTGAATGCCAGGCGTAAAAAAATATTTCGTCATGTTTTTCAATTAAAGCAAAACATTAAAATCTGGATCTTCCTGCATCGGTTTCGCAACAAACACCAAAATGAAATGACAAAAATGCAACGAGCGCTATTTTGTCGACATGACAAAACTTGTAACTGACGCAGATATGAGAAGAGATGTGATAAGTTACTTCAGTGTGCGCGTAATCATTAAAATGCATTGGTTTTAAATAAGTAACATGTCATTCCTAAGTTGCGTGTAATATCACTTGTCATATCATATGTCATATCAGTTCAGTGGGCGCCCGGGCCAAAGCTACATGGAACATCGTTAGACAGCTAACTAATCATAATAAAATCTCGGATTATAAAATATCCTCACCTTTGGGAAACTTTATCAATGACCCTGAGATTGTAACTAAACTATTCTCTGATCATTTCGGTAGTATAAATTCAATGTTCAGTGAACACCGATCTGAAGGCAGTATTAAGTTCAACTATCATCATAACATGTTTTTGTTGCCAACCGACGAAGATGAAATTAGATCTACAATTAAATTAATTTCCAGCAAACACTCGTCTGGCATTGACGATGTCCCATGTTCTTTGCTTAAAGAGGTCTGCGATTATATAACGCCTCCGTTGGTACATTTGATAAATAAGTGTTTCTCTCAGGGCGTGTTCCCTGATAACTTAAAATGTGGCAAAGTGATACCGATCCATAAAAAAGGTAATCGTTCTGATATAAATAATTATAGACCGATTTCACTCCTACCTGCATTTTGCAAGGTTTTCGAAAAAGTCTTGAATAAAAGACTGATTTCATATCTATCGAAATTTAAAATTTTAGACAAACGTCAATTCGGATTTATCAGTGATTCATCTACTAAGGATGCCATGTACAATGTCTTAACTAATATCTATGAAAATTTGGATAAAAAATCCAATGTAACGGGAATATTTTTCAATTTATCTAAAGCGTTTGATTTGCTGGATTACAATATCTTGTTAGCGAAAATGGAAGCTTATGGTATACGAGGCAAGCCCCTGAATATATTCCGTTCATACTTAAACAATCGAAGCCAAATAGTTTCACTGACATCTGAATTTAATGACACACTTAAAACCTACCAATCGGAGGAATCACCCATTCGTCGCGGGGTCCCACAAGGATCCATTTTAGGGCCAACGCTATTCCTAATTTATGTTAATGATATGTCAAAATCATTAGCATTATCGGGCAGTCTTTCTTAATACGCAGACGACACTAACGTAATTATCTCGGAAAGTTCTATTGCCAATGTATCCAGATTAAGCACTGACGCAATCAGTAATATGAACGAATGGTGTGCTAATAATAATCTGTGCCTGAACGTGAATAAAACCACATAATAACATTTAGCAACCATGCAGCAAATTATAGCATTTACGTTAAACATAATAGTAAGTCTTTGCCAGTCTCTAATGTTGTAGAATTTCTGGGTGTCCATGTAGACTCTAATCTTAACTGGGAGCAGCACTGCAGTAAATTGAGCATTAAATTAAGTTCTGCTTTCTACGCAATTAATAACTTAAGGTTCAATGTGGGATTAAACTCACTAAAAACCCTTTACTTCTCATATGTTGAATCTAGACTACGATACGGCTTGTTATTTTAGGGCTCGAGTTGTCATGCTACTAATTAATTTCTATTACAAAAAAGAATCATTAGAGTAATGTGTGGAGCACCATGGAATGCTCCATGTATTCCACTGTTCAAACAACTAAAAATACTGCCGTTAGCCAGCTTATACATATTGGAATTAGTAACCTATATAAAGCAACGTGAGCATCTGTTCTACCGTAACTCTGACACATATGATCAGATGACGACTCGACATTGCAACGACTTCAGTATTACGAAACATACATCCTCATTCTTTGAACGTGGCGCTCACTACAGAGCAATAAAATTTTTCAGTGCCCTTCCTTAATCTATTAAGAATGCAGACCTCAATAGATTTAAAATTTTGGTTAAAGACTTTTTGAGCTCAAAGACCTTTTACCATATTAATGAGTTCCTTACCATATAGGATAGTAGTATGTCAATCATGATTGGTTGAGGAAACTTATTTGCGCACGCATGTGTTTATATGTGTTTATATGTGTTTATATGGCTCCTGCTAGAACTAATCACCATTATTATCTATATGTTATACATGTACCTGACAATGTCCATATCTCTGTGATAAGTGGCAATAAATAAATCAAATCAAATCAAAATGGACTGGCATCAGCATAAACAACATTTTTTTTTGAATCATACAATTCTGACACTTAATTACTCAATAGCAAGTTTTTACTATTTTCAAATGTTTTCTGACATCCTTCTGACCAAACGAATTTCTGATTTTTATTTAATAAATAATACAAGGCATGCAGTTCACTTGATAAATGTGGTATAAATCTACCATAAAAATTTAAAAGTCCTAACTATGATTGTAACTGGTTAAGGTTTTTAGGAACAGGGACATTTACCACTTCATCAACTATCTTTTGAGTTGGTTTTATTACATTTAAACTAATTTGATGACCTAAAATCTCAACTGATTTTTGAAAGAAACTACATTTATTAATATTAATTCTCACATTATGTGAATTTAGTCTTACTAATACTAAATTTAATTTGTTCTTACATTTATCTAAAGTAATCTCCCAAACTAATATCAATTTAAGTAGCGACATCTTGCGATCGCTTTTTGACCTGACGAATAACCTAGGACAGATCGGTTTGGTTAGCAGTGGAATTCTCGAGCTACGGTTCTGCCGACGAAGGCCCAATTAGGCTTGAAACAGCTGTATAGAGCAAGCTCGAGGAATCCGCTGTAATCAAAACCGATTTGCACAAATTTTTTCAAAATAATATCGTCTAAATAAACAAACACCTGATCTAGCCCTACTAGTATGCTGTCTATACTCCATAAAATATAACGGAAAGTTTACGCCAGGAAAATACAATCATATAAAGGGTAATTAATGGCTTAACTGGCAAGGAAAACTAACTGTCGACGTACGTTTCGGTCTTATTAGACCTCATCAGGACAGTATAACCAAGGTGTAAAGTGTTGACACTTGGAAATAAACAACAACAAATGAAGCAACCGACCAGGAGACCGAATGCACATTTGTTACAACCACTGGGAAGACCGCCATTTCGGGAGAAACTTCCAGTATAGCAACGGAGGCAAACAAGGTCAACTTTCCGCTATATTTTATATTCTTGGCTTTCTTGAAGTAACGCAGGTTGACCTTGTTTGCCTCCGTTGCTATACTGGAAGTTTCTCCCGAAATGGCGGTCTTCCCAGTGGTTGTAACAAATGTGCATTCGGTCTCCTGGTCGGTTGCTTCATTTGTTGTTGTTTATTTCCAAGCGTCAACACTTTACACCTTGGTTATACTGTCCTGATGAGGTCTAATAAGACCGAAACGTACGTCGACAGTTAGTTTTCCTTGCCAGTTAAGCCATTAATTACCCTTTACATACTCCATAATACTACCAAATATAGCTGGTGCACTGGAAACCTCAAAGCTTAAACGTGTATATCTAAACAATCCTTTAAAAGTATTTATTGTGAGTAATTCTTGAGAATTTTCAGCGACTTCTAACATCTGAACTGTATGACCGAAAAAGGGGAATACAGCTGCACCCGGGGGAAAATCACATAAGTCGCGCATTTTACATGGATGATCTAAAATTATACACTAAAGACGACAGACAGCTAACACAAGAGCTAAAAATAGTCAAGTTAATTAGTGATGACATAGGGATGCAATTCGGAATTGAAAGATGCGCTAAAATAACGCTGAAAGGAGGGAAAATACAGAAAAACGTGAATTTGGAAATTGATAACTCGATAAGTATACAAGATCTAGATCAAAATACAACCTATAAATACCTTGGAATGGAAGAAAGAGGAAACATTGAAACTAAATTAATGAAAGAAAATATTAGAAAAGAATACGTAAGACAGATTAAACTGATAACAAAAAGTGAGTTGAACGCAAAATATAAAGTTGAGGCCATCGGAACGCTAGCAGTACTCGTGCTACAATACAGTTTCGTAATCATCAAATGGACAAAAAAGGAAATCCGAGATATGGACGCGAAAACCAGAAAAATACTCACCCTCAATGGAATGCACCACCCCAGAGCAGATGTAGACAGACTTTATTGCCCTAGAGCTAAAGGAGGCAGAGGATTTAGGCACAAGAAATTTGCAATATGGCCCTATGTCTGAAATCCAAACAACAAGAGCCACAGATCAGTACTAGTACAAATCAGTACTAAAATATGACAATACAAGAGGAACAAAATCAATAATGAAACAATATGAAGAATTTAGAGAAAATCTACAGATCACAGATACATTACCAGAAAACCCCACAAAACAACAAACATTAAAAACCAAAAATGAAATTAAAACAAAGATCAAAATGGAATTCCACACCAAATGGACACAAAAGCGATGCATGGGCAATATGTAAGACAAACCACTAATGAAAATACCTCCCCCCTCACCAATGCCCGGCTTAGTGACGGATTGATGAAAGCTGAAACTGAGGCCTTCTTATGCGCAGCGCAAGATCAATCCTTACGTACAAGATACATTGAGAACAAGATATACAAAACAAGAGCGGATGCTAAATGCCGCATATGCCAAAAGGCAGACGAACACATCGAACATATTATATCCGCATGTAGTGAGCTAGCGAAAGTAGAATATACATACAGACATAACAAAATATGTCAATACTTACACCACAAAATTGTAGCGGCCTCATCAGATGAACCAATAAAAAGTAAATGGTATAATCACCAACCAGATGAAGTCACAAATGTTGGAGATGTTACGATACTTTGGAACCAACCCATACGCACTGACAACACTGTGGCCGCGAACAAGCCAGACATCGTAATTAAAGACAATAAAAACAAGTTGTGTAAAATGATTGAGATCTTGATACCAGCGGACCACAATATAATAACCAAAGAAGCGGAAAAACGGTTAAAATATAAATCCCTAGAAATCGAGATTAAATGAATGTGGGGATTTAAAGTGGAAACAATCCCAATCATTATAGGAGCCCTAGGAGCAGTCCCGAAGTCACTAGAACAAATCATTCGACACATTTCCGCGACAGTTAATATAAGGGAGTTACAGAAAGTAGCGTTGCTAAGAACTGCACATATATTGAGGAAAGTCCTAGGTTAATTAAAAATAATAATAATAAATTAAAAAAATAAATAAATTAAAATAATAAAAAAATTAAAAAAATTAAAAAATAAAAAAAATTAAAAAAAAATACCTTTTACCAGATGAACACCCAAGTCTAGACTGTCATCCCGGCATCACCAACCACGGAGATCCTGAGGTGAACGGAGTATTCCTGGACTCCAGTGGAAACACCCAGAGTAGCATGTGGGACGTGAAATTTTATATGTATAGTATATGTATATATCTTGTATATTAAACCCATATAATATAAACTGGTGAAAATAAATAAATAATAATAATAATTTCATTTATTCCTCACCACTGCAAATGTAATTACAATTAATATACACACAGGGTAATAGAATTTGTCATAAGGTTGATAATAAATACATATACAAACACTGAGAAAAATGGAATTTTGCGATTTTGATAAAACGTCACTCCACATCCATAAAATAAAAGTATAATGCTGTCATGTTATAAGCTCCATCTCACTCTCAATTAATCATGATTCTTAGCACAATTAAACTGTTTAAGTTTAAGAACGTAAAATTATCAATCTACATAATACGTAGTGTTAAAATATAATAAACCATAATGAAATATTATGCTGAATAAATTAGTAATAAAATGTCATGTCTGACTTTTTGTTAATTACTCCGGTAATGTTATCATGACAGGAAATGATACTCTAAACAACAAACCACATAGTGTTAATTTTGCAGTACTACGCTGAGTCGCTTTTCAACGCGAATCCGAATAAAATGTTCGGAATTCTTGTTAATATAAACGTACTCCTTTGTGCCATTTTTCTCAGTGAAGATAAATACGAAACACTATAAATACAAACATAAGGTTTATAGTAAAAATATCTTGTTAATATACTAACTATTTAAAAATTCTTCAGTCGAATAATATTGATGTCCCAATAAAAATAGTTTTACTTTTCTTTTAAAGGTATTAAGGTTTACCGTGGAGTTTTTATACTTGATGGTAGTTTGTTGTAACATTTATTGCCATTGTGTGAAGGACCGGCACAACATATTGACGGTCGGTTATATGGTATGTAAGTTACCATTTATTCTTGTGTCATGTTCGTATAGAAAGTTATTTGGTATAAATTTTGTAATGTTCTGCCTGACATAGGTGACCAAGTTTAAGATGTATAGTGAAGGTAAGGATAATATTTTAGTATTAATAAATAACGGTCTGCAATGTGTTTTGTAGCTCTCACCACAGATAATACGAACAGCCTTTTTTTGAAAGATGAAGAGCTTTTGCATATTCACATTGGAGGAACTTCCCCAGAAGATTATACCGTATGAGATCACGGATTGAAAAAGGCCAAAATAAGCTAGTCGTAGAACATGCTGGCTTACTACACCGTGTAATCGTTTTAAAATGAAACATACTGAGCTCAATTTGGCGCACAGATAATCAATAATATATGCTTTTTCCACGTTAATTTTTCATCCATATAGATGCCTAGGAATTTGGTGCTATGCACTTGCTCGATTGATTTATCTTTAAATCTTATTAATAAACTACTGTTAATAGTATCATTTTTTGTTTCAAATTTAATAAAATTTGTTTTGACGAGCATTCTCGCAGCAGTATTCACACAATACATTGACGGTATCATTCGATTTGTCAAGTAACGTTTGTAGGTCATCCGCTGCAATCAGCATCGTTACATCGTCCGCGTATAAAATAGTTTTACAGGGAGTCGAAAGCGTTAATGCTATGTCATTAATGAAAATAATAAATAGCAGTGGGTCTAGTAGTGAACCCTGTGGGACTCCAATTTCATTTTTTTGTACTGATGACAATGTATTCCCGATTTGTACGTATTGAGTTCGATTACTCAAATACTCCTTTAACCAAGAGAGTGCCGGTCCGCGAATACCAATATTGCAGTTCATTTAATAATGGCCTATGCTCGATAGTGTCAAAAGCCCTGGACATATCAAAAAATATTGCTACAACGTTTTCTTTATTGTTTAGGGAGTTTAGAATAAAATTGAAAGCTTCTAGAATTACGGTTTTAGTGGAACGCTTTTTCCGAAAACCATGTTGCTGAACATTGAGATTATTTTTTTCTAAAAAATTTATTTATTTCATAATTTTATTAAACAACGAAAGGGATAGGAAGGTTTGGTTCGTTTATCTGATTTGTTTATATAATCTTGCAGAATAAATTTAAATTAGTTATTTTATTTTGTTAATTTTAATGAACACAACCCAGGGTGGTGTTCATGAGCTATTCCTTCGAGTGCACCCTGGATGTGTAATCGCATCTTTCTCTCACTCACATTTTTTCACTTACTTTGCGTCTCGCTCATCAGTTTTAAGAAGTCTAGTGTTTACATGATTTCCATGACAACGAGCGAACATTTAGGGTGGGTTGCATAAAAGATTTAAGCCAGGATTAAATTTAATTCTAAGTTAGAAGGTCACTCACAATGACGTATAGCATATTGTGTGTCACATTCTAACGTGGGCTTAAATTTAATCCTGGCTTAAAACTTTTATGCAATCCAGCCTTAACGTCCCACTTTTAAGTAGGGTGTAGAAAAATGTGTTTGTTGCTATGAAAACTCATGCTTGATTTAGTTCTTTATGATTCTTATATGAGAAGCAAAATATATAAACTCATTTATGCGAGAGATATTACCCGAGAGTGACCCTAGAGTGTAATTTCTGAACACAACCCTGTGGTTAGGTTATAAGCAAAACATTGCTTGTGTCTAACAGAATCCAGCCTTTGAAGCGGCTGCATGTTTTTTTACAGCGTTGACGTTAGACGACAGCGCTGCATACAGCGACTGCATAAAGCGGCTGCAGAAAATTACAGCCAAAAATTTTTCGCTGACTGATTTTAAAGCGCTTTCGAGGAACAAATTTGTAGGTTATATTTTTAAATACGTCTTGTACCAGAGTGTTGTTTAGTATCGCAGGTCTTTTATATGTGCAGGTACTGAAAATTAGTTACAGCTAATCATTTTATTTCTGGTAAAGTTGCTATTTTTTGAAATCCGCATTTATTGAAACTTCAGATTAATCTGATAAGGTTAGAGTGACATCAGCGTTCACTTAAACCGTGTAATACGTTTGCAGCAAGTCATTTGGCCCTTGAAGTCACATTACTGAAACGCTGAATCCTGTTAGACACAAGCATTACAACTACTTTACAATTGTCAACCGTTAAACGTCAGTTGATTTAGGAAGTCATTCCTTTTTTGCTCTATCTTCTTTCATCTAAAAATTAAAACCAACTTATGGCCATATGCACCGAACTTTAAACGTCACTTAGAATGTGACCTACACAATGTTATGAAACTTCAAATGTCACAACATAAACGTCACTCAATTTTAAGCTCGATTAAAGTGTTTGGTGCATATGTCCCTTAATGAACTTTTCAATTGAACACTCGTTAGTTCAAATGACTTCCAGCTGTTCGGAAAGTTAAAATTTTTCTAACATAAATTTATTTAAAATCGTTGCTCCTTATTGAAATATTAATTTGTTTAATCGTATGGATTGTTATATAAATAATTTCATTTCGTTTCGTAATCAACTACAGCTGTTTAGTTAAGTTAGTTTAGTTAATTAAGTTTAATACTGATACTGTTATTTAATGTACCGTCTGTCTTACGAAAAATGCATCACGCTTGTGTTATTAATCATCCGATTTCAATAATTCAAAAATCACATAAGACTGATTTATAAATATCACAAAAAGGTATCATTGTAGATTTCTCTTAGTATGACATTTTTGTCATGCGATAGTTAACTTTTTCAAATAGTAGCACATCAAAACGTTGTCCGTTAATAGATTTAAAAGAATTTGTTATACAATTTTCATCAGACAAGAATCATCTATTTTAATAAAAAAAATTTAATTTCTTACCATCAGAATTACCTATTAAAGGTTCACTGGATAAACTAGTTATATCACAGAATAACCAGAAGTGACACTCCGGCTTTCCCGTGAAAAAGGAGTTTAAACGCACGAGAACAGATGATCCCACAGAAAATATGGCGAAATTCGATCATATGATCTTGTTTACCATTTTGTCTCAGCTATATTTCATGTTCTGTAGACGTACTTTATCTTGTGGTTAAACATAACTCGTGTCTAAATAAAAACTTGGTCAAGTAGGCTACATTTAGTAATTCTGCTATGTAAATGCAATGGATAAATTCTCGATCACAAGCCACTTGACCAGGTTTTTATTTAGACACTTGTTACATACATAGTTTAAACGTGATTAGGTGATTACAAGTGTTCCTTAAATTTATTGTATTTTTTTATATGGAAGTTTGCAGTTTTTGCCCACGTTATTTTAAATACTCCCGCTTATAGGTCCCGTCAAAAACATGGCGAAGGTCACCAGTCAACGTTTAAAAAGATCAAAGTGCCGTCAACGACTGTCACTTCTGGGTTATTCTGTGGTTATACAAAACTTGTTTTTCCATAATGATGCGTCAACAATAGCTCAGTTCCAACCACGCTTTCTGACCGTTTAAGAGTTCAATCAGAGTTCAATCAGTTATCCACCGAAATAATGATCGATGTTGACAACTTTGTCAAGTGTAAAACTTTGATGAGTGCATGCTTTTGACGGTTTCGAAACCGTCCAAAGCGTGGTTGGAACAAACCTAATAGTAATTAAAAATCAATATGCTTCGAAGACTTCGTAAATCAGGTAATTTATGTAACTCATACACGTATTAGATTAGAATTTCCGAAAATATCAAACCGCTGACTACGACAGCGGCTACAAGTTACGCTGTTTATAATGCTCAGCTGCTGCCATTGTGATCACTCAACGAAGTCATTCAGTGGTATCGCTGTCACATCAACTCAGCAGCTGCTGTCCGCTGAACGCGCCCAATGAGATTAAATCATTAATGATTATTAAATAAAAATCTTTAAATTAAAATCAAAATGCGAATGAATATGAAGAAAAAGAAATTTTTTTCATTAATTATGTAAACGACAATCAAGTTTTTCATCACTTTTTCTTAAAACATTTCATCTTTGTTAAAAATGTAAAACAATGTGTTTATATCACTTCTTAATAGAGTTGAAAGCCACCTAGGAAATTGCACAACCCTTGTTTACAGAAACCGCCGACGCTCCTGAAAACTTAATAACTCCGGCGCTCTTATTACGCGTAAAAGCATACGTGCAGCAAGTTAATTATCGTTATAGTGCATAATAACAAGATTAAATAATGTAAACTAAACGTACCCGCCATTAAAGCGACGTCACGTATTCCCCGAGTGCTTCTACTCTCTCTCAACGAGAGGTTTTAGTTAATTACAGATACGTCTAATCGAAATTACAAAGTATTATGTGAGACGGAATTAATAAATTTGGAGAAATTCAGGATCTAGTCTTTAAAAAGCGAGAGAATTTTAGGGTTGCACTGAAGCCGATTGCTCTTATGAGGACGGTGACAACCCGTCTGTTTCATAATGGAATTTTACGTCTCTGCCCCAATGGCAATCAAATTAAACTGACTGAGTGTGATTTAAATGGATCTCGTTTATCGCTTCATTTCCATTATGGCGATTTCATTAGCGATATACCTCTTTACGAATCGCAACGGCATGATTTATGAGTAATGTTACTAATTTAGGCCTGCGTAAAATTTTAATTAATTTATTTATATTTTGGCTCCTTTATAAAAATAAAGGAAACAGTTTGGCGTTGCAGGGAACAGTCAACTTATGGGCAGAAAAAATAAAAAATAAAGATGGAATGTGATGGAACTTGATGGAAACTTATTTATGCACGAAAACGTTTATTGAGTAATGATACAAGAAAACATAATGTGTGCTTGTTTACAATTTTATACATCAGATTGTTTTTTCATACGATGATTTGATTTTGATGTTGAATCGTACACTTGCAGTAGAATCACACACTTCCCCTCAAGGCAAAATCAAAAATTCACTATTTTATTCGATGAACTTAAGTCCAAGAAGTTTCATACATTTTTCGTGTCGTATTTTCACCAAACCTTTAGTAAGTACAACTGCGGCCATTTCATTTGTAGGTACATATTCTATAGATATTAGTTTGTTTTGGACCGCATCGCGCACAAAGTGATGTCGGATATCTATATGTTTTGTACGAGCGTGATACACAGGATTTTCCGTTAATTTCTGAGCTCCCAAGTTATCGTTCTTCAATATAATTTCTTTGAAGTCTGCTCCGAAAATTCTTAACATCCTTCTCATGTATAAGGCTTCCTTAGTTGCCTCTGAAAGGGCCATATATTCGGCCTCTGTCGATGACAAAGCCACTGTCCGTTGTTTTTTGGATTCCCAACTAACAGCTCCCCCATGCATAATGAAGCTATACCCTGTGTACGATCTGCGATCTATGTTACAACTACCCCAGTCAGCATCCACATACATCATAGGAGGAATATTAGAACGAGAATAAACAAGGCCTACGTCGCTAGTTCCTCTGAGATATCGTAGCACGCGTTTGGCAGCCTTCCAATGCGCCTCTGCGTGGCAGTCATTGAATTGACTCAGGTAACTAACTGCGTATGTTATGTCACGTCTGGTTCCTACTGACAAATACATCAATGCTCCTATTAACTCACGGTATGGATTTTTCTTTTGGTAATCTTCCGTTTCGTTTTCTTTTTTCTGTAATTTCAGACCCGGTTCTATTGGTGTCGATACAGGTTTGCACTCGAACATGCCAAATCTTTCAAGAATCTCTTTTACGTATCCTTTTTGGCTTATAGTGATCATATTTTCACTTCTTATAAATTCTAAGCCTAAGCAATACTTAATATTACCCAAATCCTTTACCTCAAATCTGGTTTTCAGATGATTCTTCAGTCTTCTAATTTCTGCATCATCACGTGATATTAGCAATATATCATCCACATAAATGATGATAAAACTTCTATTCTCAGTCGGTCCAACGTAATATACACATGGGTCAGCATCTGACGAAACAGCACCAAGATTCCGTAATTCTTTGTCTAGTCGAGAATGCCAGGCACGGCCTGCCTGACGTAATCCGTACAAGGCCTTGTTCAGCAAACAAACTGCGTCAAATTTCTTCAAATCTTCTAACATCGTCTTCGCTTCCTCTTTAAAAGAAGGTCCGGTATGAACGATGTGGTTTAAAATGTCTTCCAAATATTCTGGAATTTCCATGAAGATTTCTTCTTCGACTTTACCATTTAAGTATGCTGTTGAAATATCAATCTGTTCAATTTTCATGTTCTGTTGAACTGCCATAGCTATTGCAAAACGTATTGAACTTAACCTTGCCACAGGAGCGAATGTTTCATGGAAATCAATCCCAGGCCTTTGAGAAAATCCACGCGCTACAACGCGTGCTTTTCGTTTCTCAATTATTCCATTGGAATTTAACTTATTGCGTAGAACAAATCGACTTCCAATGGTTCGTTTGCCTTTCGGCCGTTCTACAAATTTCCAAGTATTGTTTTTGATTAACGACCGTACTTCCGACGCCATAGCATCTTTCCATTCTTCAGAATTTACTCCCAATATTGCTTCTCTCACAGGAATTTCAGCAATAAATGCTAACTCTGCTTTCTCGTTTACGTTCGTGATACATTCTTTTCGGGGTCTTCCTCGCCGTCCACTTCTAATTAACCGAGGACGTCCACGTTTTCGAATCACATTCTTTTCGTCCTGACTTTCTGTTCCTGGTTCTTCAATCATCTCCTCCAGATCCTCTTCATTTTCATCAAGGTGTCTCGAAGATAATTGTACATCGATACAATGATTTCTTAAATTTTTCTCTGGATAAAAGTCTTCAGACGATGCTTTCAAAATTTTCTGTGGTTCCTCAAGAAATTTAACATCACGTGTAATTTCAATCTTTTTAGAATTTGGGAGCCAAACCCTGTAACCTTTTGACTCTTCAGAATATCCAACGAAGATTCCTTCTCTTGATCTGGCATCGAATTTTCCTTTTGTTGGAGTTTTATCAATACAAAATACCTTGCATCCAAAATCTCGGAAATATTTTACGGTTGGCACCTTGCCTTGCCATAATTCGTGAGGAGTTCTTCCATCAAGCTTTTTAGTTGGGCAGCGATTCCTGATGTAACTTGCTGTGTTAACTGCTTCTGCCCAAAATGCCGGTGGTAAATTTGACTGAAGCAAAAAACATCGTGCTGATTCCACTAAATTTCGATTTTTCCTCTCTGCCACTCCGTTCTGTTCTGTACTGTAAATCGTTGCAAGCCGACGTTGTATGCCTTCCATTTTCAAATATTCGTCAAACTCCTTATTTACGAACTTTCTGCCATTGTCAGACTGAATGGTCTTTATTTTTATATCGTGCTGCTTCTCAACAAATATCTTAAACGCTTTAAATTTTTCTAAAGCTTGATCCTTACTTCTTAGGAATCTCATTTCCGTCCATCTCGTATAGTCGTCCGTGAATGTAATAAAGTAATTTGCTCCACTGATGGACTGGACACGCATCGGACCGCATATGTCCATGTGAATTAATCCCATTTTCTCCGTTATTCGATTTGAAATCTTTGGGAATGGAGGACATGTCATCTTCCCCTGAATGCAGATTTCGCAGTTCGCACTTCCAATTTCATCTTGCAGGTTAATGCCTCGAATAGCTCCTTTCTTCGATGCCTGGACAAGATCATGGAAATTTAGGTGACCCATTCGCCGAAGCCAAATGTGAGCAGCATTTACCGGTGAAGTTGATGTTTCAGCATCTGTTTCAACGTTTTGACATCTGTCAGATACAGTACCTTTTACATAGTATAGATTGTTGTCGCGTTTCGCAGTCAATATTACGCGACCATCTACATCTATTACTGAAGCCTTTTGCTTGTCGAACACAATTTTATATCCTTTATCTGTCATCTTGGATACTGACAATAAGTTTGTTCGTAGTTCAGGCACGTGTAACGTGTCATTCAAAATAACATCGCGCTTCTTGCCATTTAATGTAGTTTCTATCTCCACAATTCCTCTTGCTTTTATCACAGTAGACGCATTGCTTGCTAACTTTAAGGTATCTTGTTCACTATTGCAACCCTTGGTGAACAAATTTATAGTCGAGTTTTCGCGATACAAAGTTAAAACGCGAAGTTATAACTAAAAGTAACATAAGAGACATCTCCATAGTTCCAACTTTAAGTTATCGCAAAAACGAAAATCGTTCTTACTTGAAAGTTGTCAGTTCAAATGAAATCATTAAAGTGAAAATTAAAGCTTTTCTGAATATCAAAAAGAGTGAGTGGAGTGCTCTGTAACCTATAGTATAAATTCATGAAATCATGACTTCTGATTTGTTGTGGAATAAGATCACATCTAACCAAATTTAAGCAGTGACAGTTCTATGACGTCTTTAACTTTGCTCTTGACCAACGTTATAACTTGACTGAAAGTGAACATAGCGGCACTTCCGGTTAAAGTTAAAACTTTATCCGCGAAAACGACTTTTTTCTGTCAAAGTTATAACAAAGTTACAACTTTACTATCGCGAAAACTCGCCTTATGTCTCGACAAAGGTGTGAGGTACTCCCACTGTCAAGGCACCAATTAATATTCGTGTTGCCAGCAATTTGACATATGTCATTAGTTGATATTAGGGATACTCGAGGAGAAGATCTTTGTCCACTTTCTGAGATGTGCAATCTGAAGTCTTATGTCCCTTTTCGTGACACTTGTTACATCTGTATTTGAATGGCTGCTTTTCTTTCTTCTCTTTGTCGTTAAATGAATTATTCTGCTGTGTTTTTCATTTCTTGGTAAACATAGCATCCTGCTGCGAACTTGAGGATGTCGTGTTTTTTCTAGCATCTTGCTCCTCAATTATCTTGATCCGTAGATTTTCCGGAGTAGGAAGCTCATCACGACTCTCAATAGCGACTCTAAAATTTTCGAAACTTGACGGTAGGCTATAATGGCTATATAACATCATGATAGCCAGTGGATCTGGATTAATATGTACGTCCAAATCAGATAACTTATCCACTCCATCGAAGAAGTTGTGTAGGTGTTCACGTACATCATCCCCTTCATTCATTTTCTGCAGCGTAAGCCCTTTTAGCAGTGTGGCTTTACGAGCAGGTCCCTTTGACGCAAATATATTATTTAATTTTAACCATAATTCTCGGGATGTGGTGCAATTTTTGACCAATTTTAACTGACCTGCACCTATGGATAAAATCAAATCTGACATGGCCTTTTCATCTTTGGCGTGCCAATCCCGGATTGCAACAGCATTATCTCCGGTAGGTTCGGGCCTTTCTATTTCACCGCTAACGTAACCCCAGGCATCATTTTTGATTAACAGAGCACGCATTTGCAGTTTCCACGTGTCGTAATTATCACGTCCCAGCGCTTCAATTCTCACAACACTGTTCATGTTCCTTTAGTCTAGCTTATGCAACGAAAAAATGACGAGCTGAGACAATACAGTCAATTAAAGTTCGTTTTTCCTTTTTAATACTAATGTCAATTTTTAACACTAAATACACTTTTTCTTGACGTTTATACAGCTCTTTGTCCTGCACAGCTTGGAACTTCTTATAAAGTCTTGTAACACTTTCTACAATTTCTTCTACTCAATTATTACTTCGTCGACAGGCGAATTTACGTTTTCTCAGCAGCGTTCTTAAATTCTATTTCTTTTTAAGCCTCTGGGCCCATAACCTGATGGAACTTGATGGAAACTTATTTACGCACGAAAACGTTTATTGAGTAATGATACAAGAAAATATAATGTGTGCTTGTTTACAATTTTATACATCAGATTGTTTTTTCATATGATGATTTGATTTTGATGTTGAATCGTACACTTGCAGTAGAATCACACATCTCCAATAGAATGAAATTAGTGTGAATAGGATCTTTGCGAGACCACGTTTTGCCAGTGCAATGGCTCACAAATTGTGGTTTGTTATCAGAACGAGATGAGGTACGAGTAAAAGAAAAGATCTGTAGCAAATTAAGAACACTGATCAATTTGATACGCAACGGAAATTTTTTGTCGACAAATCTCGCCGAATCCTTCACGTCCTTGACAAACAATTTTGACAGAATATTTGTGTTAGAACCACGATTCTCGGATTTTCAATTCAAATCGAAACGACGAATTAAAAAATTTAGAACGTTACCACTCAGGTGGATAGTGATGATTCATTTCCGTCTAACGTTTACTTCAGTGAGGTCTTCAAGAACGCCTTCTTAGTTTAAAAAAATCTGTTAACTCATGTAGTAGCTTCGAAGTCAAGGAGTGCCCGAATTCGTTTAATTTAAGGTGGCAGATGTCCAGTTAGGAATTCTAAAATAATTTGAGCAAAATTGTTTTTAACAATATCTTATTTCTTTTCACAATCTCGTATAAAAACTTCACTCTCTATTTTCGGTACAGCTCGTGAGTTATATAAAATTCTGAATAATTTCTGCGACCTTTGCCCGAACAATTCAGAAAAGTTTCTAAGCAATTTTCTCTACCTTTCAGGACCAAAGCTAGTAAGGAATTTAATCATTTGCCGGCCGGAAAAATCTAATATAGAACCGTTTTCCCAAGTGAAAATACACTCTGGCAGTGTTCGTTGTAAACAAGCGCATATTTTTCTGGCCATTATCAAATGGACGCGACGAAAATGCACGAAATGCAAAAACAGCCCCGCGTAAATTTAATTATCCCGGGACAGGGAATTTATGTTTGTTATTTCTCTGCAAGATAAGGCTCAAGTTGCAGAATTTCTGATTTAAGTATTCATTTCAGTTTAATTTTTGTTCTAATTTTAGATTATTTAATTTTCGACATTCTAATAATTATCAAGATTCTAAATTTCAATTTTAGATCTAAATTAGGTATCTCATTCAAATTTTTAATTTGTCGCATATAAACAATCCTCATTTACTTCATGATTTTGATTAAATTTTTTATTAAGCAAGGAGCTCTACATGTGAATATACGTAGAAACATGGCTTAATTGAAAGCTTTTTAACATAGTGAATTCATATTCAGAGCTCACATTTATGCAGCTTTTAAGTACATTAAAAAAATAATTTACACGCTTGTGACCGAAATAAAGCAGTATCATTAGGACAATTTTAAATTTACGAAAACAGAAAATCAGACGTCAACCTCAAGCAGAATACTTAATTATCTATAATACTTCTGTTTAACCCGTTTTGCGTCTTTATTTTTGTATTTTCAGAACGCATGGTTCTTCTTTCCAAACATGTGCGGCTGCTATCTTTCATCTAAACATATTGCTATGGTATTTAGCATATACCTTTTTGAAATAAATGAAATCTCAGGGCCTATTGTTTTAATTATTAGACACGTTACAACACTGCTCGGGGTTCCTAGGCAATGAAGTAATTTTAAAATAGCAATGAAACTCTGAAGGGCATTTATTAAATTGATGTTGTGCAAGTCTATGAGCAACGTGGTGAAATGGGTAAGTAAAAAAAATATTTTTAATAACAAATTTATTTAATTGTGGTATTGGCAATATTGTATGGCAAACGTCAAAGTAAAATACAAACATAACCAAAAATAATCATGGGTTGCGACACGTACATAAAATTACAATTTGCTTTGTCCCAACGAATTGAAATTGATAAACTCAATCCCGCATTCATCAAGAACAAACAGGGATGTTATCCTCAGAGACCGTTAAGGTAATAACCCTCATTCGAGTCCCCCAGAATTCTAGAAATTATTGAATGCAATGAAGCGTCGTTGTGTCGTTGTGTAAATTGACTATGTGGCATGTATACAATGGTTTGTTGAATTATCATGTACCGAATAAAACAAAGATGTTGTGTTTGTGTCAGGCATCAACCTCGTATGAGACAACCAGCACGTAATTATTCCGTGTTGTGTTTCCTCAGAACGAATCTTTGACGTATCAGAAATGACAATTCGTCCGCCCTGTATACGACACGTTAATAATAACAAGAGTATGGTATTTGTATCGGGCATTAACCTCGTATGAGACAACCAGCACGTAATTATTCCGTGTTGTGTTTCCTCAGAACGAATCTTTGACGTATCAGATATGACAATTCGTCTGTCCTGTATACGACACGTTAATTACAAGTGTAAATGACCAAAAATCAACAATAATAATATTAATAAATTTTTAAAACTTTTACCATTCTAGAAGAAGTTACCACTATCACTGTCCAAGGAAGACTTAAATTACAGGTAAAATTTCCCTACTTATATACTAAAATTGGCCCACAAAAACTAACTCAAAAGAAAACATAACCTCAAAATTGGAAATTAAAATAAAAAATTTAACATAATTAACTAAAAAAAATGTAACTCTATACAATGCAAAGCACTACCAACTAATTCAGCTCCTTGTAGGCCATGCCACCAGTCCCAATCGAAGTGCCTCCACCTTGAGCATCTTCACTTTGCCCCCATCAGGAAGGCGGAGCAGATATCGGCGCTTGTTCCCTCGTCGATCCTTGAGGAACTCACGAGGAAGCTTTTTGACGGCTTCCTCGAACTCAGCAGCCTCCATCTGCAGCGGGGCAGGCGTTTGAAAATCCAGCAACCCAACCTCCCTGACCGAAGTGCTCTGGAGCTCAGGCATCGACAAAACAGGCCTATCGGGTGTTGTAAGGAAATCAGGCATGGCCTCGGTGTCCGAGTCATCCCCAAAGAGCTGTCGGAATTTGCCCTTTAACCAATTGGTAGTACTTGGTGAGTCGAGACTCAAAGGATCGTCATCCAGGTTATGTATACTCTGCATTTAACAAATTAAAAATATAAGTACAAGAAAAATCTTAATGAAAGTTTAATTTTTAGAGCTCTAAAGGACCCTGTTATATAAACATGATAGAAATGTGGCACCAAAAGCCGAAAGAAAAATCATTTAACAAAATAAAACAAATTCATCGTGTGTATCCTTTTCTTTTTAAATTTATTAAATCCTAGGGGAGGAAATAACACAGCAATATGTAAGTAACAATAAGCCCGTATACCTCAGGAAATACAATTTTAGGGTAATCGGCTCATCGAGGTAGCGTGTGCGATGTGTGTGAGGCACAGAGGCGCCCTAATATAAAAGGTATTTAAAAGATCTCAGAAATAATGCTAAATAGGTATTTACATTAAAAATGAATGACAAATAACTCGCATTAATTCCGCAACTAAACAAACGTCAAATATGATATGTCAAGTTAAGGTTACTTTTATTGTTATTTCTCAATTATTATTTCATTTAGAGCTCTCTATTTCACGTATACGTTGTTCACAAATTAAAAAACCACCACCTGCTGCATTATGTTGGTATAAAACGTAAGTCCCCTATAAAACATTATCAAAATAGCAAGGTTGGCAAGGTATTTGAAGTTTCATGTGAAAGTAATTTGTCAAATCAATTTTATTATTACATTGTTTACATTTATATTCATTTTAACAAGCCATTTCTATGCCTCGAAAGCAGAAAAATATTTTAAATGCCAATTTTGTTACCAAATTTCTACCTAGGACATTGTTGCCGATTGTACTTTTCACAAGGCAACATCGCCAGTGGTCTTTTAATTTGTGAACAGAGTTTATATGTCAGTACACGTGTATACGTGTAATACACGCATTATGATCTTAGTCCGTGTAATTTTAAATACACAGGTACCCGTGAATTTTAATTTCACGGATCGTGTATTTAATACAAAAACACATCCGTTGCTATGTAACCTGGATTTGAACGTACCGAACGGACCGTGTATTAGAATAAGAGTGTAGTTATATTTGTATATGAACTTTTATTAAACATTAAACTACATTTTTTATTTTTAAAGTGTCAACCAAAAACTAAACTTGTTTTCTCTACCTACTGGACTCTTTATAATATATAATAAAGTCATAGTCGCCACAAGAGTTAATTACACGTGAATTAATAATACATGTATTTAATTCGCGAATGTCACTACACGGATTTCCGTGTACACGTGTGCCTTCAACACACGTTCAAAACCGTAGACCCTAATTTCATTTGGTTCTATTTGCATACGTTCCGAAAATTTGTGTGTTTTTGTTGCATTCATCATTCACTGTCGGTTATTTCAATACGAGCCTAGTAACAGTAATTCTGTTCATCATTAATACAAATAATACTATGTATTTTTTTAAAAATGTCATAAGGGGTGGCTGTGGAAAAGAAAATTCATGTCTTAGCTCCATTCATTTACTTTAAATTCTCAGTTTTGGCATGTGTTAGATGCCAAGCTACGACATGAGTTTTAATTTTCATGGCCAACCTTTATGGCATTTTAAAAAAAAATACACCGTATGTTAACGTACGCAACCAAAACTAGCTGGTAATTTATATTTTTCATCTTCGTGTTCCGCACTTACAGCAGACTATTTACAAGAAAAACCACGAAAAATATACTGAAAAATATATTTTTCCTTAATTTCTTAATTATACTTAGAGAACGGGGATTAACGGCTTCAATAAAACTTCTATTATACTGGTCGATATTTCGTAATATTTTATTATTATAATTAAGAAATTATTAAGAAACACGGCAATATTTCCCTACTTTTTTTTTTCCTTAAAAATCATACCTGTTACTGCGTGATTGGTGATACGGTTTTTGAGAATGAATAAGTATTAATACCATTTCAGTGATTGTGTTCGTCTTTTATGGTTAAAAACAAAATATGATTACTTACAGTAAAACGTAGGTAACCATCTTTCAACCTGTTTTTTGATGTTAGGTGCAAATATGTGCAAAAATTCTTTCCTGTCTAATTTAGAGGACTATTTTCGCTATTGTATTCTACCAAGAACTCCACACCGGCAAATGCCGATAACAGTTAAATTTTTAAGCTAAGTTAAGCACTTTACATGATAATTGTGTCTTAGGTAGGTAATCGTTCATTTAAAATGAGCTCCCAGTGAACGTTTTAATAACTTATCCAATTGAATTATAAAACTTTGATTTATTGGTTATTAGAAAATTAGTATTGCAGATTTTCATTTTTTGTATTTTTGAGACGAAAATGTTACTCTGCCCCATAGTGCGGCGAGCCAATTTTTGAGATCTCTCTTCTTCTTTAATTGCTGTATGATTGTATATTTTATTTCATTTTGTCTTTCGTCACGTAATGAGATTCTTCAACTAGTGATGAGCGAAAATAGCATTCCAATAAAAATAGTAGTCGAATAAAATAATATTCGATTAAAAATAGTAGTCAAATGAATACAGGATGATTTATGACGTCTGGGAAAAACTTCACTAGGCTTATTTCTTATTTTAATTTTAAAAAAGGCACATTACTAACCGTAAATTCAAGCACTCTGTTTTTAAGGACCGTGATAGATTCATAGTTGCTTTTAACTACCAGAAGCTTTTAACTAACTCGTGCTGAAATTGTTTTTATAAATCTTACACGTTAATTACTAAAATTCCTTATAGATTTATTCCACGCCAGGGGCCTATTTCATAATAAAATACAAGCTAATAATATTAGTATTGAACAAAACGTTTGATGATCGGATTAAGAACGAAGTAAAAAATTATTCGTTCATTCAGCTGACAGTTTCGGTTTGTAAACTGAAACTGTCGGTTTATAAACTGAAACTGTTAGCTATAGTTTTTTACTTCGTCCTAATCCGATCATCAAACGTTTTATTCAATACTAATATTATTAGCTTGTATTTTATTATGAAACAGGCCTGATTTATATATGAATTTTTTTTTGTCAGCTTTTTGTGTGATTTTGTATTGTAGTTCCTGTTGAATAGCGAACAAAGTACGCCAAAGAACGAGTAGGATATCGTCACTGAACTCATTGAATTAAAGCCGCTCGGCAAAGAGCCTCGCAAAGTGCATTTTTCTTGCGGACTTCGAGTGATTTATCGGGTCGCTGTGCCTGTTTCTTACCATGCTTAAAGCTGAAGTTGAAACATCAATCTCAACTGTGAGTAAAATTTTGCTTTGTAAAATGGAGACTTTAGGATGGACGAAATCGAATGAAAAAGTTTCAATAAAAACACTTAAACTCCATAATATGTAATATTTAAGTACGTGACGCTTTCATTTACATGAAATTAATATTTATTTTATTGATTGCGCGTACGAGCTTTTGCAATTCTACACGGCGAATATAAATTTATTTTATTTCAGAAAATCGTAAGGTCAAGATTGTCGATATTTTTAGAAACACAATTTTTCATCTCGCGATTAGGTCAGACGATCCGACGGATAATAAATATTGGAGTAGTACAAGCTTACGTTTGGAACAAAATGAACTATTGATTTAACAAGGTCAAAAGTGAAGGTGAAGTAATATTTTTTAACTTGAAAGAAAAGGCTGTGCCAATAATACAAAATTTTTTTTATTGTAATATAGCGACCGCGGTTTCGTCTTAAAAAGACATTGTCCAGCAGATAAGTAGTCCTTAAAATACATGATGACACCGAGGCTAGTATCATTGGTACAGCCTTTTCTTTAAAGTTAAAATTTTGATACAAATAGCGTGGAGATATTTAACAATAATACTTTTTTCAACATTTCTTTAAATTAGTCTAATGTTTCCCATTAATATAAATAGCAGCAACTCGAAATTATGTTTAAAAAAGCAATTTGTAAAATCAGAAAATGGATTTCAATGTTTGGAAACAATTTAACTCGGAGAACTTCTGTTTGCGGAAGGATAATATTATTTTAATAAAAGGAAGAAGTTGGGGTTTGATAACGGAAATTGTTTTCGAAGATTCGAAGTTAAATTTAGCAAAACTGTTGGTAAAGTTACAACAGTATCAAGCCTAAAATTGTTTCAAAAAATCTACAGAATCACAATGTCTATTTATTAAGGCTGGGAGTTTTCTCAGATTTGGTATTCGAATATTCAATTGAAATTTTATTCGAATATTCGAATAATTCGAATAAATCGAATTAATTCGAATAATTGAAATAAATCGAATAAAAATTCGAATAAATCGAATACTTGAATAATTTAAATAAATCGAATACTCGAATAATTCGAATATTTAAATAAGTATTCGAATAATGAAATGGAAATTGCCCTGTACGGGCAAAATTTACATTGTACTTTGCCACTTTCATTTTAAAGTATTTTCAAACATCACTTCTGGACAATATTTTGCGAATAAATGATGTGAGACTTCGTAAGAAAAGGGTCTACATTGTTGTGTCAAAGACTGCAGAGATACCTTCTTCTGAGTGGCGCAACACGATTCTATTAACTTTGTTTGTCGATAATGGAGGCAACTAGAAAAGTAGTTACAAAACATATTCGAAAAATCGATTTGAATTATTCGAACTATTTGAATTATTCCAATAATTTGAAAATTCGAATTATTTGAATTATTCGAATTATTTCTGCCGAAATACGTTTCTACGGATATAAAATTATTGTGGGCGGAGATAAATTTCAATTATTTAAACTGTTTGTGTGAATATTAGTGGTTTCCAAACCAAACGACTAATTAAACAATTGGCAAATATGAGGATGCTGAGTCACTAATTAAATAATTGGCAAATATGAGGATGGTGACTCACCATCCTCATATTTGCCAATTATTTAATTAGTCATTTGGTATCCGTAGATACGTATTTCGGCAGCTAAGCTGCCATCTTCAGTACAATTTAAAAAACACTACATGAAATCTAACAGCCTACCTACCTACCTGATCATACTATCTATATTATTAATAGCATCTAAAATTAACAAAATTAACACTAAAAAATAGTAAAGGAGACTGTGGTTTAAGAGATAATTGAAAATTACCGCTTGAATTTATCCCTGAAAAGAAATTATACAGTGTCTTTCAAAAAGTGTGCTACAAAAGGGAATTTTTTTTATTATCGGTTTTTATAAAAATTTATTGACGCAGAACGCTTCTGCATCCCTTAAAGTCAAATTGGAAAATATCAGATGAAATTTATTTTGAACGGTATCAGCGTGGACACCGAGAAATGAAGACGGCTTAAGAGTAAAGTACCCTTATTTTACAAGATACAGCAAAATGTCATAAGAATAAGTTATAGCTAAATATCAAATTACAGCCTTCTATCTCAAAAATAAAGAAATCACAATTTATTGTGAACCACTCTTTATACACACTACATTAGGAAATACTGGTTGGATGAAAGTGTCCGCCAAAATAATATGAATAGGAAAACATTAAATTGGTTCTTATTTCTCAATTATTTTATTTGGTTTTTAGTGATTATTTCAATGCGTTCGAAAACTTTGTGCTTTCTTGTAGCATTCATTATTCATACATTAAAAAATATGATACATTTAAACGAAGTTACATTTTAAATGATAAAGGTTATAATTTTTAGTATTCTTCACAGTAAATCATCACGTTTTTTTAAAAAGCAAATGTCAATTTTAAGTTAGTATGAAAGTTCTGACTTATAACAAACGTGCGCGTTGTAATGTTACGAACTTACAAATGTTGAAATATTTCTAAAATAGTGAACATTAGGTATAGGATATGTTATATATTGCGGTGTTTATAAGCTGAACGAAAGACTTTTCCAACAAAATAATTTGTAAATAGAAAAAAGAAATTTAGAGTGCTGTATAAATTATGTTTTACGGGATTTATTTGTTTACAATTATTAAATTCAAGCGTTTTATCAAATATATTAATGTGTCATATCCAAAAATTGGGTAATATGATGATATGTAGTAAAATAATACTTCCCAACTTTCTCTCGATATTTGTTTTGACGACCGGTTTCGGTTATAGAACCATTATCAGGTCGACAACGTCAAATATGAATATTTATTATAAACTGCATAAAATTACTGGTGAAGATGAGAAGAAATAATTAACGTGTAACTTGCTTGGGATCTGCTGTCAAGTTTGAGGCTTGGTTGTCGTGGCAGGTACTGCATCACCTGACCGTTGGCTAGTAGGTCGACTGGGGTAACCACGGTGGCGTAAGGATTGTGACGTCTCTTGCATGATTAGTGGTTACTTCGTAAGGGAAATCGTACTAACAAGGTGGAAAGCGCTACCGAGAGTGAACGACGTACTGTTCACGGTCCCATGGTGACCCCTTAGGGACCCGGTACAGCGGATTGGGAGCCCTAAGGTTATTAAATTATCACCACCCCTGGTGCCAGGTGCCAGGTGGAGGGGACGTAACCTGGTGGGATGCCACGTTGACGTTGATTTGTGCCACCTGGCGGAAGAGTGGATTGGTGGTAGAGAATGCACGGATCAGAGATGACAAAGACATAGGGTAGAGTATGTTTGCATGTCATTGAGGCTATCTGTGCTGCATGTGGCAAGTGTTTCTGGAAATAACATTTCAGAGCAATAGTTTATGAAACAGCAACAGATATTATACTGAAGACCCAAGGTTGGACATCATCAGGAGAGATGGTGGAGGCACTAGGTTGAGTTATGAATTGACCAAGGGGTTGAGACCGTTGGGGCCAGGGGACTGGGGTCCGCGGTGAGTAAATAACTGTTGTCTCTTACAAATGATTGTAAACACATGTTATTGTTGCATGAACGCACCATGTTAATGGGAAGTGATGGTAGCGAACGGTGCCCGGTAGCCAAAGGAAATGGTGAGCGTTTTGATTGCTTACATTTATGTATACGCGTTATCACATTTTAATAATACTGAAAAAAAAATATGTTGGTAATTTCGGCCGACCTTACAATATGTAATTGTAAAAAGCAGTGTCACTTTAAATTTTCTTAATAGCCGAAAATCTCAGTAACTAGATATTCAATTTTTACGTTAACATCAAATCTTTAACTGCTTTGTAAAAATTTAGTTAAAAAGTTAATTTTGGGAAAGAAAATAAGTGTATTAACTCACTTGCCCGTAACTTTTTGTAGTTCTTTTATAAAAAAAATAATATCTTGAATACTGAAGCAATTTATATTGTAACTATTTCGCGTTTCAAATTCAACATCTAAACTTCTGTAAATTCAGGTAAAATTCGCCTTTGCAAACTACACTTGCGCCTGTTTAGACCCCAGTAATCCGCTTAAATTTTATTACACATCTGGGTTGTTTATTTCTTTAAAGGAGATATATTAGAATATTCCTTTTACTTACGTATGTCATTATTTTTTGAGTTGATAGTACATGTATACACCTATACTGGGTGTCCGGTAAAGAATGGGCCATACTTCAAGGGTGGCTTCTTTGGATCAAAACAAATCGATATAGATCAATTTATCTTAGTACAATTTTGCTTCATTAAACAGTTATGGCCTTTCAAAGACAATTTTTTTATTTCAATATTTTATATTTACAGTTGGTTCTTGTCCGATGAAATTTGTATCACTAAATCTTCTAAGCGGACACTAAATCGCGCAACTATACACTTTACGTTTCGCAGTCGTTCGACTGCTTCGTCAGCATGAAAAATTAAAAATATTTTTCACTTCTGACGAAGCAGTCGAACGACTGCGAAACGTAAAGTGTATAGTTGCGCGATTTAGTGTCCGCTTAGAAGATTCAATATTTTAGGAAAACTCGTTCATTTTTGGAGGTATTTAATTGTAATTTGGTATTTAAAGGTTTCTTGTACTGCTGAATCTGAATATCTTCCTATTTTTAACGTAATATACCGTCTGTCTTATGAAAAACGCACGACACTATAACTCTGTTATTAATGATCCGATTTCAATAATTCAAAAAGCGCATAAGACTAGTTTAAAAATACTACACGAAGATAGCATTTTAGATTTTTTTAAATATGACATTTTTGTCAGGCGATAGTCAACTTTTTTTTTTCAAATGGCGGAAGATATTTTTTTTTACTCAGTTTGATAGAGATTTATTTTCTGAATTCAATTATTTAAAAGTCGATTTCGAAATATCAAATTTAGGGGGGGGGGATAATCGAAAAACTTTCGGAAAAGTGAAACTCACCGTGCGGGTACTCAAATTAAAGGTCTCAAAGAGGAAAATCAGATAATCGAAAAATCGAAGGAGGAAAAATTAATGTTCGATTTCACCAACGCGGATTGAGAATAGCAGTCGATTTAACCCTAGTTTACCCTATTACTTATAAATGACTCAGAATTAATCCGAGTGGTAGTGTCAAATCGCTTTAGTGAAATCGGACATAAATGAATCTTAGTTTCTATCGTTGATTAGGTCTCTCGGACACACTTAATTTGCTACCAAACACGACATGGTAACGATGAGCTTTTTGAACCCATTTAATCATCTCTTCCTCGCTATAGGCGAATAACTTTCGCCAAGACGTTTAATTTCAACTTGATTTTGTAAATACTGTAGGGAAATAATTTCGCTTTTTAAACAAAAATGAAGTGTGCGATGGAAAAAAATGGAAAGTTTTTAAAATTTTATAATTATTATAAATATTGTTCAAAATGTCCCCCGCCTTGTTGAATACATAGCTGACACCTTCTATTTACTCAGTGTATTGCATTTAAGATTAAATTGAGAGGTACCTCATGACAAGTGCGGATAATTCTCTGGCTTAAAATAGCTGCTTTCTTTCGCTGAAAAGTTTGAATCATGATTCGGATAATTTTTCGTTACCCGCTCTGGATCTGAATGCATTTCAATCCAAACGGATTGCAAAATTGGAAGATTGAAAGGGGAAATGGGATTACCGATCGGAATTGAAATTTCGCGAAGATCCAGTTACAAGAGAGCATCCATCTTTGAATCGAAACGCGTTGTGTTGCGTTTGGATCAAACGAAAGAAAGCAGCTAATATCCTCATTTTCGGGTAGTGTTAAATAAACATGGACGTAGCTCCATAACCAAAAGTCGAGCGGCGTAATATCAGATGAACGCGCAGGCCACCGAACTATGTAGTGGCCCATATGTCAGTACAGACTAAGATTCATTTATGTCCGATTTCACCAAAGCGATTTGACACTACATAGTACTCGGATTAATTCTGAGTCATTTATAAGAAAGTAATAGGGTAAACTAGAGTTAAACCGACTGCTATTCTCAATCCGCGTTGGTGAAACCGAACATTCGATTATTCGATTATCTGACTTTCCTCTTTGAGACCTTTAATTTGAGTACCCGCACGGTGAGTTTCACTTTTCCGAAAGTTTTTCGATTATCCCCCCCCCCTAAATTTGATATTTCGAAATCGACTTTTAAATAATTGAATTCAGAAAATAAATCTCTATCAAGCTGAGTAAAAAAAAATATCTGCCGCCATTTGAAAAAAAAAAGTTGACTATTGCCTGACAAAAATGTCATATTATAAAAAATCTAAAATGCTATCCTTTTGTAGTATTTTTAAACTAGTCTTATGTGCTTTTTGAATTATTGAAATCGAATCATTAATAACAGAGTTATAGTGTCGTGCGTTTTTCATAAGACAGACGGTATAGGGGGCCCTCTAGAGATCTTGACATTCTTTTGTTTATTGCTGTACTTTTTTTAACGTGAATATTTTTAAAATTATATTCATTTTCTTGAAAGAACTTTTAATTTACTTTAAGAAAGGTATACTTGTTACATGTCGTTAAAGTATACCAGTTTTGAGAAAAATGGCTTTGAATATAATAATGCTGAATGTTACTGTTTTAGGATTACATTGAATCAGGCACATAGACCCGTATTTCAGTTACAGTTTAACTTTAATCTTAACTTTATTTCCATGGGAACAACTGTTTTTATAATTGTTACTATGGGAGTAATCTGGAGTTAAAAGTTAAAACTATGAGTGAAATACGCGGCCATAGCAAACATAATAAGATTTTTTTACGTAATGTATCGTTGATTTAAATGTGGAATTATAAACTTTTTTCAATTGTAAGTAAATTACGAAGTAGTGCAACTTTAGGTAATTGTCTTTTCATCCTGCAGTAGCGTTACTGGTGTAGTAAGTATTCAACATTTTCACATTCAAAGCCATTTTTCTCAAAACTGGTGTACTTTAGCGACATGTAACAAGTATGCCTTTTTTTAAAGTAAATTAAATGTCGTTTTAAAAAAACGAAACATATTTTAAAAATATTCACGTAAAAAAAAGTACGACAATAAACAAGAGAATGTCAGGGTCTCTAGAGCGCCCTCTATACGTTACGTTAAAAATAAGCAGATATTCAGATTCAGTAGTACAAGAAACCTCTAAATACCAAATTACAATTAAATGTCTCCAATGCCTTATCGATTGTGTGATGGCGACGAAACAGGTTGACAGTGATGTTCAGTCTCAAAATAAAGTATGTAAATGCAAGCAAATCGCAGTAAAAGGTCCCGTGTGTGTAAGTTGTAAAACAGTTTATCACCCGTCTTGCATTGCTAAGTTAAAAAGCTGTGTAATAATAAATACTAATGAGATAAAGTGCAATGACGGCACGTGCAGTGTTACACATAACCTGAACAGCATTTCAGACTTAAACTGCTCATCATCTTCGTATGAATCGTCGGCAAATAATAGCGTACTTGAAACTACATTAAATGAAATTTTAAACAATTCAGAATCAAGAGAAGGAAGCACAAGTGAAGAAAAGGAGATTTTTTACTTAAAACAACTTCTTAAACATAAAAATATTATAATTAAACAATTAACCTACAAAATTAGTACGCTATCAAAACAATTAGAATTTAATCATATTGTGCCATCTGTGATCAATACTATCACCGAGTCGGCTGAAACAATAGATCTTTGCAATGCCGGTAATGCCGGAAACAATGTGACTCATACTGAAAAAGTAAAAGATAACAAAAGTTTTAGGCAAACGTGCGCGATAAAGAAGAAGAACTTTATACCAAGTAGTAGTCAATCAGCTAAACAAGATAAGAATCCACATCGTTCACGGCAAAACATTGCCAAGAAAACACCAAGTGTTAAAGGTGATCCATATAGTGTCGCTGATCCGAATTACCGTGGTGATAAGCATATCTCAACGTCCAGACAGGTCGTAAACACGGTTCCACAGCAGATGCACCAAAGTAAGAAAAAACAATATATTGTTGGAGCTGGTGAAATTAGCAATTTAGTGAAATCAAGTCCCCGTAAAGCTTGGTTATATGTAGGTAAAGTTGCTTCTTCTACATCAGCAGACAAAGTCGAACAATTCCTTAAAGGTAAATTACCTGCGAATAGCTTTGAAGTTGAACAACTTCAAAGCAAGGTACATGAACTCGTTTAAAATAGGAGTTGACATCAATTTATTAGATGAAGTAAACTGTCCTGAATTTTGGCCAGAAGGAGTTCTTGTAAAGCGGTTCCAGTTTTTTCGACAAAAGTACGAGCCAGGCAAGGACAATAATTAACTCAAATCACGTAGTACCTGCACTCTCTTCTACGGATAGCGGGGTGAAAAATATTTCTACGTACCGTGACAAAAGTGCTGCTAAAATTATTCACCTCAATATTAGAAGTATGCGAAATAAAAAAGAGTTATTAAGTGTATTTTTACAAGACTCACAGTGTGATATAATATGTTTGTGCGAGCACTGGCTAACAGCAGACGAAATATCTTCCTTTAAGATAGATAACTTTAAACTGTGTAATTCATATTGCCGATCAACTCTACAAGGAGGTGGTACTGCCATTTTCTGCAGACAAGACCTCGACTTTGTAAATCCGGATATCAAAATTCAATGTATTGAACAAGATTTTGAATACTGTAGTTCTGTTATTAGTTGTGGGGACACAAAGTATCTAATTTTATCAATTTATAGATCTCCCCAAGGTAATCCTGATACATTTTTTTGTCATATGGATAATCTTATAAATGTTACTTTTAAAAGATGTAACTATACACTTGTGTGTATGGATCATAACTTTGATTTACTAACTAATCCTTTAGCTAAAACGCTATTAGATATTATGAATTCTTGCAACTTGTGGGAAACTGTAGATATGCCTACAAGAATTACTAATAATACTGCTACAATAATTGATAACATCTTCTGTAACCTAGATAACTACTCGGTAAACGTATTTGATTCGGGCTTCTCAGATCATCTGAGCATAGAACTGCATTTCACGTGGTCTAATTCTAACACAAATTCAAATAAGATAATTCGAAAAAGATTCTTTAATCAGAAAGCGCGTCAGAATTTTCAGAGTATGTTATCTGAGGTGACATGGACTTATGTTTATCAAGCGACAACTGCAGACATCAAATTTACATTGTTTTCGAATACTATACAATATTATTTTAATATTGTATTTCCACTAAAGTCTGTCAGTGTTAATCAAAATAGGTCAAATGTAAGGAAAAAATGGTTAACTGACGATATCATACAAGATTCCCTTAGACTCAAACAACTACACTGGTTAAAAACTACTGCAGATGATCCTAATGTGGAAATACAATATAACAATTTCAAAAAGAATTATAATAATAAGATAAAATTAGCTAAGCGGTTGGAAAATACTAACACTATAAACAACTCTAATAATCCCAGTAAAACAGTGTGGAACATCATCAGAAACGAATGTAAACAACCAACTATTCAAAACGTTTATAACTTAAACCATAATGACAGATTATATTCCGATGTAGCTGAAATATGTGAGATTTTTAACGAACATTTTGTAAAAAACGCGGGTGATGTTACCAACCAGAGAACTCATAATGTTTCTTACAACTCTGCAAAATTACCTGATAGTATTATGGAATCAATATTTTTGTTTCCCACTAATAATACTGAAGTTATAAATATAATTAATAATGTAGGCAAGAAAAGCTCAGCTGGGCTTGACAACATTCCTTGTTTTATAGCTAAAGATATAGGTTCTTTTATAGTTGATCCTCTGGTTGATATTATCAATTGCTGTTTTGCAAGTGGTGAATTCCCAAGCAAACTAAAATGTGCGAGGGTAATTCCACTACATAAAAAAGGTAGTAAAGTGGATGTTGATAATTTCAGACCAGTCTCGGTTCTGTCAATAATGTCTAAAATTATAGAGCGATGTATCTTAAGCAGGCTGATTAATCACTTTGAGAAATTAAAAATTATGTTACCATCGCAACATGGATTTACAAAAAAATTTTCAACAATTACTGCTCTTTTTGACTCGCTTTCTTCAATTTATGAAGCTCTGGATAAAGGTCAGCATACCATGGGTATATTCTTTGATCTCACGCGCGCCTTCGACCTTATGGATCATTCGATACTCTTAAATAAATTACATTGTTACGGTGTGCGTGGTGTCGCTCTAAAATTAATTGAGTCTTTTCTGACAAATAGAACGCAACTCGTTGAGATCAAAGGACCTAGAGGTAACATTCTGAACCATGCTTACCAATCAGACATTGTCAATTTAAAAATGGGCACTCCGCAAGGTTCTGTCCTTGCACCGTTCCTATTTAGCGTTTACGTAAACGATATGGACTTTGCTTTTTCACCATCAAATATCACTCTAACAAAATTTGTTGATGATACTTCTATTGTTTTAGTTAACAATGAATTTGATGATTTAGTTGCGTCAGCGAATATTGCAGTATATGAAATGAGTGATTGGTGTCTAAGTAATCATTTGAAACTAAATGTTTTAAAAACAGGATTTGTTCTATTTGAAAATGCCCGCGGTAATACATATGATGTTAGCCCATTAGTGAAAATAGATAACAAATCCATCAAATATTTACAAGATGAGAAATTTTTAGGTGTAAAAATTAATTCTACGCTTCATTGGGATGTGCATATTAGTGGTGTTACTAAAAAGTTGTCTAGTGCAGCATATGCAATTCATTTTATTAGAGACACCGTCGCTACAGAAACATTGTTAATATTTTACTACGCGTATGTGCAAAGCGTAATGCAGTACGGTATCATTATATGGGGTACATCTCCCGAATGTAAACGCATTCTAAATATGCAAAAACGAATAATTAGAAAAATTTGTTTTAAGTCCAGCAAAGAACATTGCCGACCATTGTTTCGCCAAATGAACATTTTAACGGTTTATTCAATGTTCTTATTTAACTGTGCAATGTTTTTATTTAATAATAAATCGAAGTTTAACTCTAATTCACATTTTAACAAAGGTTTGCAAACTAGGAGAGGCGATCACCCTAGTGTACCTCTGCATTATACAGCTTTATACGAACGTAGTCCGCGCTACATGTGTATCAAAGTGTTTAATGCTTTACCTGATGAACTGAAACAACTAAGTTCTAAACTGAAATTCAGAAACGCTACACTAACGTTCTTTAAGGCTAATCCCTTTTATTCGATATCAGAATACTTTGATCACCAAGTGGCATTATGCGAACGTTGCCAAGCTGGATACATATTTTATTAATTTTTTTTCCTTTTGCTCCCGGGCGGCACCATTGCTATGAGTTAAATACAATTAAATTTATTTTGTATGTAGTTGGTAGTTGACCTGTGTAATCACAAATTCTTGTATTGTGCTTGTACACCAATAAAATTATTATTATTATTATTATTATTAAAATGAGCGAGTTTTGCTAAAATATTGATATAAAAAAATTATCTTTGAAAGGCCATAACTTTTTAATGAAGCAAAATTGTACTAAGATAAATTAATCTAAATCGATTTATTTTCAACCAAAGAAGCCACCCTTGAAGTATGGCCCATTCTTTACCGGACACCTACAGATTAGAGCAGACCACACCCACACACTGCAAGTTAAGAGCACCATATTTATCTCGGAGAATCCTCTCCTTATCACATATCCAGTGCAAATGCGCTTAACTGTCTCTAACACCCCTTTATATAAAATTTAGGTCGCGACCTCTTGCGGCTGACTTTTGACCTAGGTCAAATTCAAGCGGTATCAAATAACAGGGAATTAAATGCTTACAAAAGTTCTTTATTCGGGAGAATAAGAACCTTTTTCGGATATTAGACCAATAACCTTTTCCGTTTTATTTGATTTGCTTTTTTGGTAGGTTTTGACTGTTAATATTATTGTGGGCGGAGATAATTTTCAATTATCAAATCTTTGTTGATATTTAATTAAAAAAATAATTGTCGGCCTTTGTTGAAACAAGCCTACTAAGTATAGAATTCACCCGAGAATAATAAAAAAGGCGTTTTATTCTATAAATTGTAAGAAATAAACCCAATAAAGTATATATTTTTGAAAACAGAAAAAAAATCTCTATTTAACGGTGGCTTTGCCTACTATGATTTCCATTAAAAAAAATATAACTTTATGTTATAACTCGAAAATTTTATTAAATATCTAAAAACCAACTACACCACTGAATTGTATTTAAAAAAGTGTTCTAATAATGTCCAAACAGTTTTTTAATATCTGTAAAAATAAACGAGCTATGCGTGATTGACGAAAAGTCGAAAATGTCAATTTTTGCCTATAACTCGAAAACAAAAGAAGATAGCCAATTTGTGTTTAGTATATTGACTTTATCTCTAAAAAAGAGATCGAGACTTGGTCATTAGTTTTTTTCTGTCTCTTATACTTACAGAGATGCCCATGAGAGACATCGAAATTGATCCACCCTGTACACATATTTTTATAATTTTAATAAGTAGAAATCGGAATTTTATATTTTTTGTGGTTCAGTTTTAAACGAAGCGCAAACTTGTTTGCCATTAAGGCTCCAGCTTAGTATGCATATCCATTGTTTATGCGTTAAAATTCAATCACTGCTTCACCAAAGCCGCACAGAAAACATTTTTTCATTTTTGAAAAAGAAATTTACTTGAAAACTATAGAAAAACTTCTACGTCTTATGTGAACTTCATTAGAATATTTCAGACGCTGTCATGACTACACTGAATGCATACTATTCATTGGTCTCTGTAAAGCGTAATTATTGCAGCGTGCAAACAATATAAACTTTCAATTACAGATCATTTGTATATTTATTTTTTCACTTTGTGGTACGCTTTTGTATCTTATGATTATTCCAAAAGACAGTAGGCATAAAAACGTAAGGCTTTTGCATTGAAAATTTTTCTCTATTTCCTAAAATAAAGCCGGTAGGGTACTTACGTTAATTCTCCGGCAACCTTCAGTTGCGGCAGCTTTTGCGCAGGCAACCAAACTCTATCGTGCAGAGGGCAAAATTAGGTTCCAATTTGGTATAAAATTTGTTTCCATACACTATGAGCGTAGATGATCATAGGAAGATATCCCTTTTGTACCTGGCTGCCAGAGGCTTGCGGCAGGCTGAGAGGTGGCAACCAAGTTTTTTCGAGTTCTTACAATCGTTCTTCAATTAATGGCACCTCATTTACTGCCCAAACAAATGAACGAAATTGTTGAAAAAAAAAAGTTAAAACTTCTCCAATTAAAGGTAATTGCGGCAGGATTTTGCAAGGCAACCCGGTCGCGTTGTGTGGCTTTAATGTAATGTTTCATTAAAATCATGTTTCGTTAAAATAACAGATGAGCGTAGAAATGTTGCAGTGGGATCGTAGACTATTAGTTTGAATGTGTTACAATTTGTCAATGGATAAATGATGAATGCAACAAGAACACAAATTTTCGGAATCGCATGGAAATAATTTCTCAGAATCAAATGAAATAATTGAGAAACAACAATTAATCCGAAAACTTTAATCCTACCGGTATTTGGTAATATAGACCCGGTGTTTCAGTAACAGTTTAACTTTAATCTTCAGTTTATTTCCATAGGAACAATTGTTCTTATAATTGTTATATACGTTATGGGCAATGTCCGCAGGGTGTGCACAGTCAACATTGTCCGGGCAATGTCAACATTGCACATCGCCGCTTGACAAATTCCGCAGAAATAGTTAATTTGCGGATTTGGCCCTATTTATTAGGGCAAAGTCGACACTGCCCGATGAGCAGAATGTGGAAGAAAATGAAATTTATTATTAATTTAATAAAATAGCTTGATACAAATATTTAGTAGTTATTGTTATTATCTTCTATTGTAAATTAACAGAGTTTCGGTCCAAAATTAGCGTACTTTTAATTTAGAATAGAAATTAATTTCTCAATGTTCAGTACTCCTTGGCTGAGTTATTATTATCATTATTGCAGCAGTTAATATTATTACGCGACGTTCATAATTTAGAAAATAAAATAACACAAATTCAAAGAAACTGCATATAAAAATACATATTCATCAAATATAGTACAAAATGTCAATTGAAATTTTCAAAATTCTCGAATCTCTTAAGAAATTAGTATTAAACAATAAATTTCAATTCCCCATACAAGAACAGCATAACATAGCTTCGCCCATGGAGAGTTAGCATTGTCAACAATGTTCACTTAAAACTGGGCGAAGTTCGCAAAGAAAAGATCGTTACTGACATCGCCTACTGTTGATCGGGCAATGTCAACTTTGCCCTAATTAAATCGGGCCAAATCCGCAAATTAACTATTTCTGCGGACTTTGCCAAGCAGCGATGGGCAATGTTACATTGCCCGGACAATGCTGACTGCACACCCTGCGGATGTTGCCCAATTTAAAAACACAAAAATCACCACGATGAAAATCTTAAGACTCAAAAAGGAATAGCAAAATTTATTTTTCAGCATTTTACTAATGCACGCATAAATGAATGAAAGAACTATATCAATCTCAATGTACTCCTTTAATCTTCAACGTAACATTACAGTCTTTTTCTATTGCTTTTCCTCTTTTGTCAATTATGTTTCCGAATTTGTCAAATGACTTTCCAATCCATTCAAAATATATTAGGCCTCCGAATAGGAAACTTATTTGACAAATTCGAAAACATAATTGACAAAAGGAGAAAATCAATAGAAAAAGACTGTATATTTGATGAAAACCTTTCTTTGAATTCTAATTTCAACGGAAACTGAATATTCATCATGTGATAATAATAAAAGGAAATGTACGCCAGAAGCCCTAAATTAAATATTACAATTAATGAATACTCCCTGTATTTATAAATGTAAATGTTGAGCCCGAAACACAGACAGAAGTTTCCGAAACAACCTTAAAAAGCACATTAACTCTGCCTGAAGTAAATGCCACACGCGAGCTTTACTTTCTGACCGAGTGCCGACAGCAACAGGAAGACAGAATAGCCATTTCATTTATCTTCGCGAGAAACGTTTTCGTTCCATTTAAGCATTTCGCAGAGAGCCCGTTGCCCCAAAATTTAGAAGTCATTCACAGAGATGAATGGTGAGCAAAGGAGCAGTACAGGAACACTTCGAATCGAAAGCTAGCTAGAAATTGCCTGGGAAATTCTTGGCGAATAGTTTTGAAAGGCAATTCTTATAGAGTCGACTACAAAGTTTACACATACTTTATATTTATTTCATTTTCGAACTGAAATTGAAATTAAAATTAAGCGAAATTATAATTATATTATTTTTCGAGTCACAAAGAAAAAATATTAAAAATCATTACGTAAAATAGGAAAAAAGCTTTTAGAAATTAGGCACATATTCAAAATATACATGTTTTTGTTTAAAAATTTAGTGATTTTAAATTCTTTCTTAATAATATATGCTATTGGTATAAACATGGCCACAACGAGAATGCTGTTCTGTGTTGACTGCCAAGAAAAAGTTGATTTAAAAGTTGAAAAAGCAATAGTTTGTTACGCTAACTGTGGCGGGTTCATACATCATAGTTGCAGCAAATTTAAACCAACAGAAATAAAAGTCCTGGACTCTTTTAGGGCGGGCGGCCATTGAACGCGAAACTAAGTTAAGCTGAGCGAAAATAAGTTTTTGGAGAAATAGCTCCAACGTAATCTTACGCGGACGTGGCAACTAAAGCTATGCGAAGCGAAGTTAGGATAGCAAAGATATTAGACAATGTTTATCTTCGCTCGGTTGCCTTGTCCGCGTAAGATTACGTTGGAGCTAATTTTCAAAAAACTTAGTTTCGCTCAGCTCAGCTTACAATTAGTTTCGCGTTCAGTTGCCGCCCGCCTTTTAGGAGAACATAAAATGGTTTTGTATAACATGTGGAAGTAAACCTGCACATTTAGAGGTCAATGAGTTATTAAAATCTATATTGCATTTAAATGAGCAAATTAAAAACTGCATGGAACTAATACAACGTCAGGGCGATAAAATTGAACAACAAAACAAGGTTATAAACAAATTCGAAACAAAAATCTTAGCGGAGCCCGGAATCACATTTAACAGGCCGATAACACTTTCTACAATTAATACAACAGATGACTCGTCTATGCAAGGCACAAACGGTACCAGTAAAGCGGCCCCTAGACTGTCAATAATAATGCGCAATAATATTGTATGTATAATCAAATTAAGATTTGCCCTAGACAGCCGACTACGATTGCACAATATACAGCCAGTCAGTTAGCTGTTAACTTTTTAGCGACAAACATGCTAATTGATGTTGATACAGCTTGTGTTGCCATCGCATTGTCTGCGAGCTTTCGTAATAAACGGAAAAAGAAAAAGCGCAGATGGTTGAAAGACTGTTCATCTTTTTACCCTGTTGCTGTAATTTTTTGATTTTATATCCTACAAGGCTGGCAAATTTCTCGATGCACTCTAAAATGAACCGCCTTTCCTCCTCTTTCGTTGCCAGGACTTCCGCACTCGAGGAAATACTGAATAATGTTGCACAATATTAACCAAACACTGCATTCTTTTTTCAGATTGCGCAATAAATATCAAACCTTCCTTGATCTGCTCAATATATTGCACAATGTTTCAATATCATTCACAGACTATCAATAATATTGCGCAATATGAAATATTGTGCAATATTATTGACAGTCTAGGGGCCGCTTAAAAATCCAAACGAAACGAAAATAAGCCAAAAAGTACAAGAAATTTACCATAATAATAACTATATCACAAACTCTTTTAAATGGACACTAAATGGCGCACAAAGACTTAACGTTTCGCAGTCATTCGAAGCTGTCGAACGACTAAATGACGAATGATTAAAGCTGGTTCTTGTCCGATGAAAATTGTATCACAAACTCTTTTAAACGGACACTTATGGCCATTTGCACCAAACACTTAAGCTGAGCTTAAATTTAAGTGGTGTTTATAATATGACATTTTTAGGTTACACAGCATTGTGTAAGTCATATTCTAAGTGACACTTAAAGTTAAGTTGAGCTTAAGTGCTTGGTGCAAATGGCCATAAATGGCGCACAAACACTTAACATTTCGCAGTAGTTCGACAGCTTCGAACGACTGCGAAACGTTAAGTGTTTGTGCGCCATTTAGTGTCCATTTAAAAGAGTTTGTGATACAGTTATTATTACGGTAAATTTTTTGTACTTTCTGGCCTATTTTCGTTTCATTTGTTTCGTTTGGTTTTTTAGTGATACCGTTTGTGCCTTGCATAGACGAGTCATCTGTTGAACAGTCGTGATTGTTTCTGTTCATTAGTTAATGCGGCTTTCTTGCAGCGACACAGCGCGGCACTTTAAATCAGATTTTAATATTCTTCTACACGCAGTACCTAACTCTGGAGGCGGGAAAATTTGTATTTATAACAGCACTTCTTGCAGTTTCAAATGGATGCTCTCTGATGTAGGTAATCTAAAAGTCTTCAACAGTTGTCTTTTTGTTCGACAACCCTGATCCAGACTTCCTTTTTAAAGAACCCCCGTTTTCCCATCTTTTTTTAATCGCAAATACCGTATTTTTATTCACTTGAAAATGCTGTGAAATCTTCCGTATTGAACAACCGTCTTCTATTTTTGAAATAATGCGTGTTTTATCAATAGTTGTTAGTTTTCTAGGCATTTTAGTACAAAGTTTCTCTACAAAATGTAATTACTTTTTACAGTTTTTACTTATCAAAGTTTAAAAGTAATTACATTTTGTAGAGAAACTTTTAAACTTTGACAAGTAAAAAGTAAATTGTTATTTTTTCTGATACCATGGTAATATCGTTGAATTTTTAACCCATTTTACATTCGAAAAATAAAATTGTCCCAGATTTATTTGAACAAAACTGTACATAAGTTCTGTTTTCAATAACTAAATCTAAAACAAATTTTATACACATCACTTGTAAGAAGAAGACCGAAAAATGAGCATAATTATCAACTTGTTTGAATTGGCTTCCGGTTGGAACCGCGTTACGTTGACTTCTTCTATTGCCGACGTTTGGTTTTCCATTGCAGAAGAACTTCCTCAGGGTTACTGCTGCTGGTGGTGTTGCTACTGCTTCTCGTTAGTCGTTGAGACTGAGTAGGTATGTCTCTTGTCCTGGAATATGTAGTGATGTGCGGTAGTGGGTCGGAACGGTGAGCGGGGATTGGTCTGTTGGATCGTCACGGACCGCTAATGAGATATTTCCAGGTATTGTGGAGGTATCCGGTTCAGGTTATTGGGGTCTTTAAGGATTTCTATGGATTCACGGATTTTACGATTGCAAAAATGAGATAAGCGGGCTAGAAGTTTTGTCTCGGAAAATATAATTTGGTGACCGGTTTCTAGTTTGTGTTCAACTAGGGCCGAGCCAGTTGTTTGTAGTAGTCTAGTACCGCGTCATGTTCAGAAACACGAGTGCTAACAGATCGTTTTGTTTCACTGATGTATGTAAACCCACAGGAACAGGAGGTACATCAGGTTTAGGACGCGGTGGATTTAGGGTGAGATGACGAGAAATGGATCTTTGGATGTCGTGTTTTTTGTAGTTGTTAATAGCCGTTTTCGTTTCAACGCGTGGAGTAGCTCCGAGCAGCACTGAGTAACACAGATCCGATCCGTACAAAAAGCGTTCTTTTCATATCACCATGGAATCAAATGGAAGTAGTTCAGGATCACTTCAAGTTCAGATCAGTTGCGGATCACTTATGAAACGAAAACGCCTATTGAGTAGGACTTTTGTTACGTGGTTCAGTTCAGTTTGGGTTCTGATAAGGCAAAGACGCGGCTGACTAGTGAGTTACGCCAGTATTCGTAGTCCCGTCTTAAGCTATACTTGCGTCAAGTTTCACTTAAGACCAAAATGTTAGACCTTATTTATAACTCGATCGTAATCGTAATCGAAATTTTAGCCGTAATCCTAACCGTACGAATCGCAAGCAACATTGCTTGTGTCTAACAGAATCCAGCCTTCGAAGCGGCTGCATTATGGGCTGCATGATTTTCTACAGCGTTGACGTTAGACGACAGCGCTGCATAAAGCGGCTGCAGAAAATTTCAGCCAAAAACTTTTCGCTGACTGCTGTTAAAGGGCTTTCGTGGATCAAATTTTTAGGTTATATTTGTAAATACGTTATGTATCAGTATGTGTTGTTTAGTATCACAGATCTTTTATATGTGTACTGAAGATTCAGTTAGAGCTTATCATTTTATTTCTGTGTAAAGTTGCTATTTGTGAAATAAGCATTTATTTAAACTTTAAATTTATCTGATAAAGTTAGAGTGACATCAGCATTCACTTAAACCGTCTACATTCTACTAAACGCGAAACTAAGCTAAGCTGAGCGAAGCTAAGTTTTTTGAAAATTAGCTCCCACCTAATCTTACGCGGACGAGGCAACCGTGCGAAGATAAACATTGTTTTATATTTTTGCTATCCTACTTCGCTTCGCTTAGCTTTAATTGGCAAGTCCGCGTAAGATTACGTTGGAGCTAATTTTCAAAAAACTTAGTTTCGCTCAACTTAGCTTAGTTTCGCGTTCAGTGGCCGCCCGCCTTAATACATTTGCAGGTCAGTTGGCGCTTGAAGTCACATTGCTAGAACGCTGAATCCAGTTGGACATAAGCACTGTTTTGGTATTTTATAATTCGCTGCCAGTTGAAAATTAAACGTTACGTTTCAAAAGTGATTTTATGGATATGACAGCGGCTGTAAGTGTGAGTAGTAATTTTGGAATGTTGAGTTTTGCCCCATTTCGTCATACAAATTGTTGGTGTTATTCTATTAGTGCTATCATTATTAATAAAGTTTTGTCTGCTAATTTCAATTTTAATTGCACCACTGAATTCATAATATTACAAATACAGTGATCGCCAGGTAAGTCGGGCCATATGGGAATTTTTTTTATTATTGATTTCTCAGAAAAATTTATTCTTTATGAAAACCCTTTCCCCAACTTAAAATGCACTTACCAAAATTTGAATACCTCTTATCATGTACCGAGGGGATCAAATGAAATCGGCAAAAGAGTAAAGTACCTTTATTTTTCAAAATACGCGAAAATATTATTTGGAAAAGTTATTCAGAAATGTTATGAGATCTCGAATATGAAATCATGGCAGCCTTCGGCGAAAAAATAAATTTTCCATATTTTTCAATTTTTCTCGTATCAACGTGTGTATCGTAGAACTTTGAAAATGTAAAGCTGGACTTTTCTTTAGGTGTGATATAAATATACTCTGGAATTTGTTTTTCGCTCATCTACCAACTAGAAATTATGATCAATAACATTCATACCATAAATCTTAAACTTTTTTGTGTCCAAAATAGACAGCCAAGATCTTGGAACAATTCTTAATAACTTTTCCAAATAATATTTTTACGTACCTTGAAAAATAAAGGTACTTTACTCTTATGTCGATTTCGATTTCCTGGATACTCATATCGGAAACTCTTCTGTTATTGATTTCTCAGAAAAATGTAATCTTCGTGAAAGTTCCTGCCTCTTCCAAAATTCAAAATGCATATGTCAAAATTTGAATACGTCGTGTCATATACCGAGATCAGAATATTAGAAATCGGCGTAAGAGTAAAGTACCTTTATTTTTCAAGCTACGCGGAAATATTATTTGAAAAAGTTATTCAGAATTATTCTGGCATTTCAAATATGAAATGACGGCTCTCTAAGATGAAACAAAATTTTTGGACAAAAAAGTGAAGACACGTCCAGCTTTATACATTTAAAGTTCTACAATACGAAACGAGAAAAACTGAAAAATATGGAAAATTTCTTTTTTCATTGTAGGCAGCCGTGATTTCATATTTGAGATTCCATAACAATTTTGAATAACTTTTCCAAATAATACTTTCGCGTATTTTGAAAAATAAAGGTACTTTACTCTTTTGCCGATTTCAAATATTTTGATCTCCTCGGTACATGATAAGAGGTATTCAAATTTTGGTAAGTGCATTTTAAGTTTCGGAAGATGCAGGGGCTTTCATAAAGAATAAAATTTTCTGAGAAATCAATAATAAAAAAAAATCCTATATGGCCCGACTTACCTGGCGATCACTGTATAACCAAAGAGTACAGGTTAAACTAATGTCATTCTTGTTGATAATATTCGTTTAGCTTAGTTATAGCTAGCAAAATTGTTTGTTGCAAGTCGGCAGGATTGCAATGGAGCTCCCGAACATATTCTCTATAGCTATTTCGGCCCTATTTGGGGCCTCATCAGCAGAACAGTAGCTCGAGAACTCCATTGCAACCCCGACGACCAACAATATACAGGGTGAGTTATTAAGCGCCCTTTCTTCTATAGCTCATTTATAGAATGAGATAGAATCTTTTTCTTTTACAAGGACATTCTACATATCGAGCACTATAACCTAAAATTATTTTGGTACGTACAGAGTGTTACATAAAATAATGGCAGCATGCAGCGGGATTTTTTTAAATGGAACACCCTGTGTATTTTCCTATAGAAAGATATAACACTCGATCCTCTAAACAGCAGCACATAAAATATTTATATTTATTTAACCAATTAAGAGTAAATTAATATTATATTGAAAACGGTCTGATTTTCAACTTCTCTTAAAATACTAACTGTAAACGTATCGTTTGTCGTACGGAAATAAAAATAGGTAGTGTTATAAAATAAAGTATAGGGAATAACCCAGATATAAACTGATTTAGCTTCATTTGTTTTTTCAAGTGTTCAAGCCTGTGTAATTGTCAGATTTTCAAATTGCCGTTATTCAATTTTTTTAAATGCAACCCCCCCTATCTCTTTTCACGAATAGATAGTGTTCATGTTCCTCTTCAATTCTGTTACAAGTTTTCTGCATCTAATCCTTACAGTTTTTTTGCTACAAGAAATTTTTTACATTTTTACTCTAAAATCAATATTAAAAAGTTATTTAACGTTCCGTATTTTAATTTGTTTAAGACAGCGTCCTCTATTTCATAAAACAGATGGATAATATCAAGTTTACAATTGGTTACAAACTCTATTACATTATAATCATCGTATTTTTATTGTAATACAGTTCTTTCACCTTGTTGTAATTAACGTCTTAAAATTGATATGATGTGGTTTACAACAAAAGAAAACATCAGTGTTTGCAAATAATTACCTTAATGTAAAAATTGTTGTACTTCAAAAAAAAATATACAAATAATAAATTAATAATCTAACAAATAAATGAAAATCGGTGAATTTCTTTTGTTCAAGTATTCAGATTTTATTAAAACAAATGTTAATGAAGACAACTGAAGCTTAGGAATTACATCGAATCAATTTTAAAGCATTCTTAATTAAAACAAAGTAAAAGAATTGTATTATAACAAAAATACGATTATTATAATGTAATAAGAGTCTGTAATCAATTGTAAACTTGATATTATCCATCTGTTTTATGACGTTGTCTTAAAGAAATTAAAATACGGTACATTAAATAACTTTTTAATATTGATTTCAGAGTAAAAATGTAAAAAGTTTATTATAGCAAAAGAACTGTAAGGATTAGATACAGAACACCTATAACAAAATTGAAGAGGAACGTGAACACTATCTATTCGTGAAAAGAGATAGGGGGGGTTGCATTTAAAAAAATTGAATAACGGCAGTTTGAAATTCTGACAATTACACAGGCTTGAACATTTGAAAAAACAAGTAAGACTAAAAGAATTTATATCTAGGTTATTCCTTACACTTTAATTTATAACACTACCGATTTTTATTGCCGTACGACAAACAATACGTTTACAGTTAGTATTTCAAGAGAAGTTGAAAATCAGACTGTTTTCAATAAAATATTAATTTACTCTTAGTTGGTTAATTAAATATAAATATTTTATGCGCTACTGTTTAGAGCATAGGTTCTCAAACTAATTTCGTCTACCGTCCACTTTGAGAATCAATTATTTTCTAGCGCCCCCTAAAATTTTAAAATCATTACTTTAATAACTTCAGTTAAATTATAGCCTGCCATATATGAGTCTTATCTTGTTTCCCTCAATTTTCTCTGTGCCCTTTACCGCCCCCCTATAGGCCTCTAGCGCCCACAAGGGGGCGTTATCGCCCACTTTGAGAAAGACTGGTTTAGAGGATCAAGTGTTATGTCTTTCTATAAGAAAATACACAGGGTATTCCATTTAAAAAAATCCTGCTACGTGCTGCCATTACTTTACGTAACACTCTGTATGTACCAAAATAATTTTAGGATATAGTGCTCAATAGGTAGAATGTCCTTGTAAAAGAAAAAAATTCTATATCGTTCTATAAATGAGCTATGGAAGAAAGGGCGCTTAATAACTCACCCTGTATACGCACGGTTAATGCGCAAATGCAAACATGTCAATTAAACTCAGCACAAGTAATTTCTGACCTGTGTTTTGCATGTTTGCGTTGACACGCTGTTGTCCCCTCTGGCCGCTATCTCGTGCGTGGTAGCTTATGGGGCAGCAGTATCATTGCTATTTGCTATTCACGACACAATTTAATACTGGTCAGAAATTACTCGTGCTGCGGCGCGTTTAATTGACATGTTTGCATTTGGGCGCTAACCGTGCGTATATCTTGTTGTCGGGTTTGCAATAGAGTTCTCGAACTACTGTTCTGCTGATGAGGCCCAAATAGGGCCGAAATAGCCATACAGAATATACTCGGGGGCCTCATTGCAATCCTGCCGACTTGCAACAAACAATTTTGCAAGTTTGCGTTGACACGCTATTGCCCGCTCTGGCCGCCATCTCATGCGTGATAGCTCATGGGGCAGCAGTATTGTTGCTATTTGCTATTCACGACACAATTTACAGGTCAGAAATCACTTGTGCTGCGGCGCGTTTAATTGACTTCGTTATAGCTATTTTAAATTTTGATTAGTCAGTCATAAGAAACGGATCAAAGTGGGGAAGTGGGCATCCATCATAATTTTTGCGATTGCGATTAAGATTCCGTTCGAGTTATAAACGCACCAACAGAAACCATATGTTCCAAATTTGTTACGATTGCGACTAAAATTCCGATTACGATTAAGATCGAGTTTTAAATAGGCCTTAACTTACTGCTGAGTTCTGTTTCATAAAGAACTTGTCGGTTATTCTCGGTTATTTTCCAGACTGAGACCAATCTAGATAAGATAATACCGATTCAAGTTGAAGCGCACTATTTAATAATAATAATAATAGTAAGAAATGTCTTTTTTGGCGAAGTTCGGCTATTAACCGCTCTTCCACCTAACCATACAAAATTAAAATGAATTTAAACAAATGTAACAGGCAAAAAGTAAAAAAAGAACTTAAATTAACATTAACTAAACTTATTTTAAAAAAAGCTTCACCGATAGACCTGCACACGAAAAGCCAACGGTACGATGGCGTCTATTAATATCACGACTTGCTTTATTGGTATGATTGGTATAGTTGACACTTTTAAAATTAATAATGGCTATTCGCGTCTTTGAACGAAAGAATCGCCGCGCGGCGGAATTATGCGGAAACTGAAAACTGGTGATGTAAATACACGTGTGTTTGACAGTTGTTGGTGCGAGCTGTTAAGAAGGGAGTCAAATCAGTGAAAAAGTGTTTTATTTACGCTTATGGCTTCGCTTAAATTGTAATGTGTTCCATACCGCAGGGTAAAAATCGTAGAAAACTCTGTATCCCTAGATCAAAAACGCCAATTGTCTATCTCAAAATTAAAAAAACCACCACCTGCTGAAATATGTTGCTCAAAAGCAAAATTCCCAGATATATGTATTTTGGTTGGTACTTCGTGTTGTCACTGTAATTTATGCGCGTCAGTAATTTAGCATCAAAATTTAAAATCTCATATTAATGCTTAATTTGCCCAAATCTTATGATGTCGCGAAAACGCAGAATTCTTTTAAATTGCGCAGTTAAGATTTTCCTCCCCCTAAATTTGTCACTAACAAGTACCATCGTGATCATAAAAATCGACTACATGCGAAGTGAAATCGTCACTTCCATTTTCAAAAAATTTAGTTGTGTAACATTAGGTTCGACACCATTTGTGATGTATTTGTCAACCTATAAAATCTCATCCATCTCATTCGATTCCAAAGAAATAAATATTCTCTATGATTACTAATACTAACAGCAAATTCAGTTGCAATTACTCGAATACTGATTTTGTCTTACCGTCGCGTTCGAACTATTGCTTTCTGAATTTCTTTTAATTGGGGTATTTTTATTTGATTTGTCAAAATCATGGCCTTCTAAATCAAAAGCGAGTTCTAACTTCTAACTGGCCTGGGCGTTTTGAAAAATTTACATTGAATTTTTGTGCTCGAGAAAACGCCAAAAGTTGACACTTTGGCACTGGTTACGGGGCACTGACGGCAATGAGTGAAGTGCACTGTCATTACTGTCCATCAAAATGACTTCCCACAAAATTAATTAATATTGTAATTACCGTAATACAACATAACTTATGTGGTATAAACTTTACAGATTCATGAATAAATCATTTAATCTCGTCGGAGTGAAGTACGCTTGCGCAATAAAGAAAGACTGGCACTTTAAAAAGCTTTCGTGTTATGAATAATTACAACAAATTACATGAAAGAGTTTCGACTTTTGATAATGTAAAACGTGTTAAAAAGGGCGTTGATAATTACGCACAATGAGAAAAGAAGCTTTACTATACATGTTGTAACTTACCACAGAAATTCTAAGTATATGCAGGTAAGATTTTAATCTAAAACCGTAATAGTTTAATGCTAAATTAAGTTGTCGAAATTGGACATAAATACTCCACCTTATTGCAACGTAAATAATATCCAGTGTGCTCAAATTTTTGCAACAGTAACATTAATTGTTCTTACACGAACTCATCCACCTTTCACATGTGACAGAACTGTCATGTTTTAGGTTAAGAAAGCGCCCTGTAAGTAGTGCTTGGCGGAGTACGCCTGAACTGCACTTTTGCGCAGGCCAGATAGAACTCGCTTTTCATTTAGAAGGCCATGGTCAAAATAATATTAATGTCAAAATGACAGAAGTTCATTTTAAAGCACGCTTCAATTGACTAAAATTGCGAGTGTAGTCGGTTTTTCTGATTACGATGGTACATGCGGCAGCGTTGGCGATTGAATCTACGAAATAAATTGCGAGGTTGGTGGTTTTTTGATTTTGAGACAGACAATACATAAACCAAAATTAATCAAAATTGCATATAATGCAAAATAATATCATTACTTCATTACCGTTGATTTAGGACAAAATAATACTACAATTGAAAATAGCTTGTTAAGTTTGACTTAAGACATAGATGGGTCTGACTTAGCTTAAAGTACAACTTAAGATGTACTTAATCAACTACTGCCTGGGTCTTAAGTTCAATTTGAACCTCAAGTCTCACTTAATGTAAAAATCATATTTCATAATTGATCAAGTACAACTTGAGTTATACTTTATGCTAAGTCAGACCCATCTACTTATGTCTTAAGTCATAAACTCTGTTCACAAATTAAAAGACCACTGGCGATGTAGCCTTGTGAAAAGTACAACCGGCAACAGTGTCCTAGTTAGAAATTTGGTAACAAAATTGGCATTTAAAATATTTTTCTGCTTTCGAAGCATTGAAATGGCTTGTTAAAATGAATATAAATGTAAATAATATAAAAATAAAATTGATTTGACAAATTACTTTGACATGAAACTTCGAATACCTTGCCAACCTTGCTATTTTGATAATGTTTTATAGGAGACTTATGTTTTATACCAACATAATGCAGCAGGTGGTGGTTTTTTAATTTGTGAACAACGTATACTTAGCAAGTTATTTTCAATTGTGGTACTATTTTTTTCTAAATCGACACTAGTGATTTTTCTTTTGCATTGTATGCAATTTTGATTAACTTTGATTTATGTAGCCATTATTAATTGTAAAAATGTCAACGATATCAATACACCAAGTCATGATACTAATAGACGCCATCGCACCAGTGGCTTTTTGTGTGCAGTGTTACCGGCGAAGCTTCCAGAAATAGCGCGTTTCAACTCAAATCGATATTATCTCAACTAGACTGGTCTCGGTCTGGAAAATAACCGAGAATAACCGACAAGTTGTTTATGAAACAGAACTCAGTAGTTAGTTACACTTTGAACTTAAGTGAAACTTGTCGTAGGTATAACTTAAGACGAGACTATGAATACTGGCGTGTCAAATAAGATTTTTACATTAAGTGAGACTTGAGGTTCAAGTTGAACTTAAGATTTGTCTATGAATACTAGCATTAGTGACTGACTGTTTTTGAGAAGGATGATGGTGTGAATGTGCATTCAGATAGCGATTAGGATGGGTCGGTTTGCGATACTCAGAGTTTCCTAATCTACTGGTCGGGAGGCGGCTTACTAAGATATCAAGGAAAGTTAACTGGCCATCAGTTTCGTATTCTAAAGTGAAGCGAATGTCAGGATGTTGGGAATTTAGGGGTTGTCTAAGGATTCCTTACAGTGTGGTCATATTTGCAAAAACATCATTAACATATCTGAACCAATAAGGGGAAAAGAAGTACGGGCTTGTTGTTCTGAAACCTGTTCGTAATATTGATCACGGAACATGAAATAAGTTGAGGTTAAACAACATTTTATTATGGGAATTAAGTCTTCAGGTTGGTTATGGGCTCTGAACAGTTGTTGGATGATTGTGGCTGCGTCGGAAATTAGAACTTTGGTGAAAAGAGATTCTACATCGAAGCTGATCAGAATGTCTTGAGGGCCTAAGGATATCTCGTGAATTTTTTGGACGAAGTGCTGGGAATTGAGGATGAAGGTTTCACTATTACCTGCAAACGGTTTGAGGGTCTGGGCTAGATATCTGGAGACTTTGTAGGTTGGTGAATTAATTGTGCTGACTATGGGACGTAAAGGTGTATCAGTTTTGTGGATTTTAGGGAGGCCGTAAAGTCTGGGAATTCTGGAGTCACGTGGGATCAAGATTTTTGTGTTTCTGGAGGGATAAAAGAAAATTTTATTAAGGCCGTTATGGTACGTTCTATACGTGAGGTTGGAATCAACTTCTTCTTAATCTTCTGACGAATTAGAAGTTCCCAGGAGGTTGTCATTAGAGTTAGAATTGATCCACTTCAATTCTTCTTTCTGTACCAAATCAGAAAACAGAAATTAGGAAAAGAGTTCAAACGAACGGGCAAGACTTCGATATCAGTGTTGTAGACTTAACCAATTCATTGTTATACCATAAAGGATACGAATACTTGCGATATTATAAATTGGACAAGAGTACTCTTCAATTCATTGTAATTATGTATGCCCGACACTTTTTTCTAATTACTTTTTTATTCATTGTATCTCTGTCTGTCACTCTTGACAACAATAAAACTGATTATTTTTGCAGTGTTGCCAAACGTCGTCTGTTTTATAAATGTAAATCAATGGAACAAATGTCGCGTTTTTGGATTTGTGAGTATGACGTCTGACTAAAGGCCTTTTTAGACGGTCACATTTCTTGTAACAAATTTGTTACGAAGTGAGTGAGAAGTGCCAATTCAACCAATCAACATTCAGTGTGGTAGTTTATCTCTCTCACTTTGTAACAAATTGTTACAAGAATTGTGACCGTCTAAAAAGGCCTTTAGAATTTCATTTACATAAATGAAATCATTTATAAATCGTACCTTACAGTTTTTTTATGAATACGGCCCTATAAGTTTACGAGCAGGTTGATATCTTTCAGATTTTTCAACTTGATTTTTATTTGTATCATAAAATCTTTTAAGCGGACACTAAATCGCGCACTATACACTTAACGTTTCGCAGTCGTTCGACAGCTTCTGACGAAGCTGTATAGTGCGCGATTTAGTGTCCGCTTAAAAGATTTTGTGATACAAAATTCATCGGACAAGAATCAACTGTAAATATTGATTTTTATTATTACGGCTTTTCGTCGATTTCGATTTCTATTACTGATTCTTCCTGCAACCATCACATTAGTTTCTTCACCACGTATATTGCTCATGAGTGCATCATATTCAGTGATTTTAACCCGTAGCACCTCAGGCGACGGTAGGTCATCACGGGATTCAATCGCACATCTAAAGTTTTGGAAGTTTACTGGAAGACTGTACAGCAATAAAATTGCGAGTAGATCTGTGTTGATGTCAACATTCATTTCATTTAATTTGTCGACACATCACGCATTCGTTGCAATATAAGTCGCTTTAAGAGAGCTGCCTTTCGAGCTGGACCGCGTGCCTGACAAATGTCTTGTTATTTCAGCCATACCGCACGTGATGTGTTGCATCCTTTGATTTGTTTCAGTCCTGATGCACCGATAGATAAAATAATGTCTGATTTAGCCTTCGCATACTTCAAATTCCAGGTATTTACTACTGATTGCAGTGAACTTTCGATTAATTCTGGTTTCGTCTTCTTTCCATTAACGTAATCCCAAGCATCCGTCTTTATGAGGACAGCCTCCATTTACATTTTCCAGGTGTCGTAATTCTCCCTGGATAACGTCTCAATCCTTTTAACTCCCGTTGAAGACACCGTTTCATAATAGTAGAAACTCACAAGGGCAGATCACAATTTTTTGCAAACTGGATGCTCCAATTCACACAACCAAAATTTACTTTCCTTTTTACTTGACTAACGCCCTGGGCCCATAACCTATTAGAGGTCTGTAGGAAGTGTGAGATATAATGAAAGGACCTCGGTAAAATATATCTTCTTTATTTACTATTTTATAATTAATAATTGATTAGATTTGTAATTAAATAAATTATACATTTTTATTATTAACCCTTCGTCGGGCGCGCATGTATCTCACAAATGCATAGCTTTATATTTTTACTGCCACGTGTTTAACGTGCAATACTACTGCTTTTCTATGTATGCTATCCCTGATCATTTGACAACAAAGGACAACTACTGCGGTTTATAAATGTTCAGTTTTAGTGTAGCAAATGAAGCAGAAGATGCGCTTTGTATCTGGTGGATACAGCGCGACCGGTCATGTTTGTTCATCGTAAGTCTTAAGCATGTTCATTTTTCATATCTCTTCATTATCAAAATTGCCAGACCTAAAAAATTTTATAATTTGAGTGATCCAAAGGTAATTGAATTTATTCGAGAAATATTAAAAGAAGATGAAGTCAAAGAAACGGTTGGAAATGAAATAGTACATTGATTTATAAGTTTAGAAAAGTGATAGTTTTCCAGTGTGTGTAAATGTTTGAATTCACGAGTGAGCGTAGTTCACGAGTGGATCAAATTTACACGAACATGGAAATTCACTTTTCTAACGTGTAGATCATGCTATTTTTTCGTGTAGTTGACGAAAATAACGAAAATAATTATGAGTGTCGAAGAATAATAATATATCAAGGTATGTCAAGCATTTGTTGACATAGTAACAAAACATCAATCAATCAATCTTCGTCTTGTGAAAAGTCACCATAATAAACAAAATGAATGAAAAAGTGTTGCTAACTGAAATCATGAAGAAAAATGTTGCTAACGAGACAAGTCACACTTTTCTTCGCGATTTTTGATTAAACAATGCTTGTGTCTAACAGGATTCAGTGTTTCAGCAATGTGACTTCAAGCGCCAAATGACTTGCTACAAACGTATTAGGCGGTTTAAGCTATGGGTTTAAGTGAACGCTGACGTCACTCTAACCTTATCAGATTAATCTGAAGTTTCAAATAAATGCGGATTTCAAAAAATAGCAACTTTACCAGAAATAAAATGATTAGCTGTAACTAATTTTCAGTACCTGCACATATAAAAGACCTGCGATACTAAACAACACTCTGGTACAAAACGTATTGAAAAATATAACCTACAAATTTGTTCCTCGAAAGCGCTTTAAAATCACTCAGTGAAAAATGTTTGGCTGTAATTTTCTGCAGCCGCTTTATGCAGTCGCTGTATGCAGCGCTGTCGTCTTACGTCAATGCTGTAAAAAAACATGCAGCCGCTTCAAAGGCTGGATTCTGTTAGACACAAGCATTGTGTCACTTTTCTGTTAACTACACGAGAAAACGAAAAACAATCGTTGTTACTGAATATTATCCGTAAGTGTCAGTTCATAATTATAACCACCCAGAAAAAGTTTTATAGCGTTTTCCACGGGCTGCACCGGTGTGCTCTCAGGATATCTCTATCTCGTTTCATTACATAAAGCTGAACCGAGATGAAAATACACTCAGTGCACACTAGTGCAGCCAGTGGAAAACGCTATTAATATTATAAAATTGACGTCAAAAAAAGTGTCCACTTTTTTTTTAATGTAAGTAGGAATTGCCATTAAGGCGTGCTAGTAATTCGAAAGGCCCTATTAAGGTGTTGTTCACAATTCCAGCCCACAGATTCAAACTGAAACGCATCTGAAAATTATTCTGGCGGACCGCGTGTGGATTTTCATCAGCCCATATGTGAAAATTATGGAAGTTGAGACTACCATTTCTAGTGAAACAACATTCATCTCTCACCAGTACATTTCTTGGAAATTCTGCTTCCCTATTAGCACGATGCAGCAGCCACTCGCAAAACTGTTGCCACAATGGATAATCAGTGGGAGTCAGTCCTTGCACCTTTTGGAAGTGGTACGGGTGCAAACCATTCATTTTTAACGTGCGCCAAACACAAGACCGAGAAACAAAAACTTGACGAGAAATTTGGAGTGTATTTATAGTACGTTCAGCATTTGCCATTTCTAAAATTTGTTCTTCTACATCAACTGATGCTAATTCAGTCTGCCGCCACCATCACCTTTCCTAGGTTGCAATTTTCTGGTTTCTCTTCTTCGTTGAATGACACGGAGGAAAGTATTTTCGAAAGGCGTTCTTCGATCTGGGAATCGTTCTAAATACATACGTCTTGCAAGCCTAGCATTTTGTCCAACAGCTCCATAAACAAGTATCATGTCCATGTATTCCTCGTTACTGTAGTATACCATTTTATTTTAATTCGCTTAACAGTAAATTTAAACGCAAATATTAATTTTGACACGACTTAAAGGAACTGACATTTAAGTAAATTTCTACGTCAACTTGAGGTATATTTTCGAGTTGAAAGCAATTCATAGAATGGTTTGAACCGCATTAGCTTCTGACGTTACCATTTGAAAGGGTCGCGAAAACGCAATGTTTTGAACATTCAATCTATCAATGTCAGCTGTTATTTGCACTGTATAAAACATGACATAAAACAGTTCATTTTTCTTCAAATTAAACACCAAAAGTTACATTCTTAATAAGATGTCAAGCGCCCACCACCAATACGTTTTAAAGTCATCACAGAACGTTTCAAAACAGAATGAATGCGGTTCAAAACATTCGTCATTTGACGTCACCGTTTCAACGCCAAAATGTAAATGTTTTAAAACAGTCGAAACTGCTTCAAACCGCTGCATCGCGAAAATAGGCGTTTTTTGTGACATATCGTTTTAAACACGGTTGGTTCATTGGTTTGAACCGTTTTGAACTGTGACGTCACTATTTCTTATAGCAAGAAAATGCATTTGTTTGAATCATAAGCTTCGATATTTTTCGGTTTGGCGGTAAATGGTATCCATTTGAAAGTTTACTTACGTTTGGGAAGATAATTTATTTTCCGGATCTTAACAAATGTTTTCGAAATTCAAAAAATTCTTTCAAGTATCTTTATTTTTTGCAGAAAAGTAAAGAAAGTCACTTTTTTAATATATCCACTCCGATGACAAGAAAGAAATTTGGTTACATTCATCCTTTGTGTCTTATTTCAGAGATACATATCTTTCAATAATTCATTCATGTAAATAATGTAAATTTATTTACTTATTAATAGATTTTATAGTAGCACATGCAATAGTCTGTCACCTAACCTACAAATAATTCGTGTACCCCTCCATAAATTTACGAACTCGTTTTCAAACCGAGCTCCGAGCGCGGTTCAAACCAGCATCAATTATTTTAAACCAGTTGCGTCTGTGACATCACCGTTGTAACACTAAAATGTGTCACAAAAAAACGCCTAATATGGCTTTGCTTTCTAGTTTTATGTTAATTAGTCAGCGGCTCTCAACAATATGAAGAGCAGATTTTGGGTATTAAAAAAAATCTTTTATGTTACTAATCTTTTGTTATTATTTTTAAGTAAACATTATTAAACTAACTCTTACATACCGCAAATTTGAATTTAAAACGTAATTTATTACTAGAGTTAGTAACGATGGCTTGTTAATTAATTTAAGTTTAACTTGCTGTGACTTCCTTGTTATTGAGTTTTTATCCAAAATTTCTTAACAAAAAAGCTTTAGTTTTATCTCCCCCAGCTACCATTTCAATCTCCTCCGTACGTTATGAGATACCCAGTATATGTGAAATGTGAATGCACTGACAACGTACGTCCCGCCGCGCCGCCCGGCATTAAAGCGTTTAACTTTTGCCTAGGTTGACAAGAAATCCGCATTGTTGTGCTGCAAGTGGTTGTTTTAAAACTAGAGTAATCCGCATTGTAACCATCATATAAGATCCAATCATTTCTGAATTAGATTTCAAATATTTACCGTTAAGCTGCAATTTACTTTGATAGACTTTTAGATAAGAATTAAAAGATTTACACTTTAGCAACATCTTTAACTTATTATTTCTGTTTAAATAAACTTAGAAATTTGGGCTTACAATGTTATGAGATGAAAATATAAATTATTGATATATAAGGTATATTTTAATCATAGCATTAAAGACAGTATAACAATTGTAAAAAATGTAAATCAATAATTTTTTATTAAATTTCATATACATACTTTACGAGACTTTTGAAAGCATTGTCGCATTGTGTTAAACTCTTCTGCTTATGTATTTATGTAATTTATTATATTTCTAGAAATGAAACAGTTTTATGGACAAAAATTAGAAAACAAAAAAGAGAAAATTGAAAATGTGCATGAACGAGAGTGTAAATGTTTAATACTTTTATGACGATACGTAATTGCTTTTACGACACAGATGAATAACATTAGATAAACGGAGTAAAGTCCTTTAATAATTTAGATCCTAGCCATAAACACCATATTGCATGATGCCCTACGCGCTGTAATTCAAATTAAAATTGCATAATTAAAGCAGTGGTTCCACATTTTATTCCACGTTTGTTTATGTGTTTATTCTATGATAATATTTAACATCGTTTCAAGTTTATATTCTCTTTCTAAATAATTATAAATATGCTTCTATAATACTTCAGATTAATTGTAAGTTGCAGGATCCGTAGCACATCGACCTACGTGAAGACAAAAATTATTCGAGAATGATAAAACAAGAAAGGAAGAAAAAAAATTGGATTGATTCGGCCTTTACTTGATGAAAATTCATTATCACACTTAATAAAAACACTAAAATAGCGAATTTTCACAAATTTTATTAGTTTAAAACATGACAATTTTTCAACACACAGTGTCTTCGTCAGATGTGTATTGAATCTGCGTTACTTTACTTACTGCCAGTAGGTATAAATTATCCTTCAGTAAGTAAATTAACGCAGATTCAATACACATCTGACGAAGACACTGTGTGTCGAAATAATTGTCATGTTTTAAACTAATAAAATTTGTGAAAATTCGCTATTTTAGTGTTTTTATTAAGTGTGAAAAAAAATTGGAATATATCAGTATTCGGTTTTTCCTTTTGCGCATTTTCATATTATAAAACCAAGAATATTTTGTGCTTAAATCCTCGTAAAAGAACTTGTAGACATCCACTTCTGCGCAGCTTAGCTGCAAGAGAAAGAAACATATTTCCTGAGCTTTACGATTGAATTAAAATAAACATGGAGTTTTCATGCCTCTGGTAACAAACGAAAGACGATTTTTATCAGAATTTTGATTTGAGAAACCGCTTTGATTACATGCAAATGAATGAATACATGCAAATGTTGACACGAAGTATCGGCCCACCAAATTTTTAATTTAGAATATTCATGCGCTCGTTTGTGGAGAACGGACGGTTGGACTTTAATAATGAGTGCTTTGTGCTTTATACCGAGGATAATTTAGGGCGGAAATAATTTACAATCCTGTTAATGTATTTTTTATTTTTGTTGGTTTTTGACATGTAATATGTACAATTACGCTCACATAAATCTAGTACAATTTAAAATTATCAAATGTAACTGTTTTGTAATACTGTGTATTATAATACAGAGTATGACAAAACAGTTGTGTATTATAATACACAGTTACGTTTGACAATTTTAAGTTGTATTAGATTTATGTGAGCGTAATTGTATCGAGACATCAAAAATTATTTTGGTCAAAGGCGGTTATGAAATGGAAAGCGACTGTCTTCGCTTATATCATCGTTTTCAAATAATAACATGCAAATGTCACTAAATGTCACCGAATGTGTTGTAGTTCTAACTTCATTATTATTTTATCTCTATAATTAATATTGACTAATTTGAAAAGTAAAATGGAAGAATTATACCTAACTTCTTTCCAACAAAAAAGACAAATGAAAGTAACTGTTGGAACTGTCCTCCGCCTTGTTCAATGCATAAATTTACGCGCCTTCTCATGCTAGCAAAAGTATTTTGCAGCATTTCTGGCGTTACGGTTGCACATTCTTTAACAATCCTTTATTCTAGTTCTTGCAAATTCTCTACAGCAATTTAGAAAAGCCTATTTTTTAAGTAAGGACAAACAAAATAGTCTCTGACGGTCAAACAAGGTGACCTCGGAGGAAACTCAACTACTAGCACCTTTTTTAAGAGTCACAGACCCAGTTTCTCGAAACACATGAACACAATTTGTAAGACCCCCATAAAAATCCTTCGGTATTACAGCCAAGTCTGGGAAACGTTCTCGAAAATCATCCAAAGGTAAACGCTGCTTGTATTTCCAAATTCTATTAACAAGCACACCAGTTCGGAAATATGATTCGATCATGTAAACCTTTTGTTCTGTGGTGAAAACCATAACGCAAAAACTTAAAAACACAAACTACAAGACCAATAAACTCAAGAAACTATTAACAGCAAATAAAACCAAGAAACTAAAGAAATAACAGCAAGGAAGCTTTTTCAGAACTGCTTGACAAATTTTGACAATCAAAAAATGATTGATACAATGCACGAACCTAGCTCCGACAATAATTTTAAAATTCATGACTACCCTTGACCAAAATAATTTTTAATGTCATAGAACAGGGTTAGTTTTATTATTTTAATTACTAACCGATTCAAAAAATTTAAAAATTTTTCTTATATGAATTTTAATGTAAATTTCGCATATACTATAAGTTTTGCAGTAGCGTTTTACATATACCGGGCGGGCAAAAAAATACATATTTTTTAATTGGAGCAATCTGTATATTTTGACAAATTTCGATTCCTCGAGTTACTCTGATATCAAACATCTACAAATAAAGTGTGTCAAGTAATTATAGCGCACTATGAAAATTTAATTAAATTGCCATAAATCTTTGTATGTACGTTGGCGTTGCTCCAAGAGACCGTATATCATGTATTTAGCTAGAAAATACAATACAAATTACATTTGTGATAAAAATTTTATACACTTTTTTTACCGGATGTCTCGGACCAGAATTGCTACCGCGTTTAAAAAAGTGTCTAAAGGAGTCAAACTTACAGAATTCGAGAAGGGTCAAATTCGAGCCCTAAAAGATGGTGATAGTTCGGACGCAGGCATTTCAAAAAAATCCGTCGTTCCCGAAAAGTTATTTACAATTTTTTAAAAGATCCAGACAATTATGGAACAACAAGATCCATTGGTCGACCTCCTTTGCCTAGCGATCGCGATAAAAGAAGAATTATCAGTGCTGTTTCGAAATCCACGATTGGTACTAGAACCTTAAAGAGAACTTTGGGATTAAATGTGTCACATGAAACCATTCGTAAAGTTATTATAAACGAGCCTAGACTTGAACGGATGAGAATGCACATTCGACTCAGCCTTAGTGATACTGATAAGATACTCGTACGTCGTCTTGAATTCGCTCGGGAACACAAGGCTTGGGCAAATGAATGGGATAGGGTAATTTTTCTTGGCTTTTTGTTTTTGTTTTTTGCGGTCATAAGTGTGTCTTCCTATCTTCAGGTTATTATGAAAAAAAAAAAATTTAATGATGGTTATCGATATTATAGGCACGATCTGTGCGAAAAAAAACGACACTTTTCAAAGCGCAATTTTGGTGGTGAAAATGTAATGGTATGGGCAGCTATTAAAGTGACCGGTGCTACATCCATAGCGTTTGTTAGCTCGAAAATGAATAGCGAGGATTACCAGAATGTGCTTGTCGAAATTTTGGAACCTTATTGGTTACCGGGTTACATGCACTGTATTGTATACTTCACTACCAGTACCGTAACAGTACCACAATCTTCGTTAATGAGATATTTATTATAAAAGTTACATCTGTATTTTCCGAAAACCATAAAAAAGTCTAAAAGCTCAAATAGAATCTGTAACGGTACGTCATTTTCGGGTTGGTCTGTAGTTGCTGCCGATCATTGCTCTGCTTGACGTCGGTTCGGGTGTGCTCGTTGGTGTCCGGGTTCAGCGGAAATAAAAGCGTCGATCACTTAGCAACAACTTTATTTACAAACATAGTCTATATTTACAGGTCTTTTTACAAGCTGTGCCTTACGGGCAATAATCGCGGGACGGTAGTTTCGGAAACGGTGTGTCTTACGGACACTAATCGCAGGACGGTAACGCACTGTGCATACGTTCTGGTTTCGGCTCCTAGGATCGGATCAGGGGTATGGTTGTGAGTGAAACGTCCACTCAGGGTCAGGATATGCGAGACGCCCGCATCAGGTAAGAGAGAGTGAGACACCTACTCTAGGATATGCGAGACACCCGCACTGAATAAGGGAGAGTGAGACACCCACTCTAGGATATGCGAGACGCCCGCATCGGGTAAGAGAGAGTGAGACTCCCACTCTAGGATCAGGATGTGTGAGACGCCCACACTCGGTAAGAGAAAGGTCAGGATAAAACAGGAGGAGCGGTTGTAGATAACGCGAACGTAGCACAGATGGTTAAACGCGTGTGAGTCAAAACATCGACGGATGAATGACTCCGCGAGAAAAACTGCATTCCAGCCACGTCCGGTGGTTCGGAATACCCGGCAAGTCGCTAACTTCAAGCCACGACCGGTGGCTTGATAGCGCGGCGGAGCCACGACCGTCGGCTCAAGAGCCGGAGGAGGACAGATTAAAACATGCGCCGAGCGCGCTTATAAAGGTTTGCGCGTGGTGGGGCGCCCCACTCTCTTGGAGTTCCCACCTACATTAAACTTTGTAATTCTGCGCAAACACATCCTAAAAATACAGGCTAATTAATATATACAAAACTTAATCTAATATGTACAAAAATAGTAACGGAGTGGTCACTTCGTTACATCCCCTCCTTTCTTCGGTGCAGCGAAATTCCAGTAGGAATGGAGCATCAGTACAAGTCGGCGAGTCGGCAGCTGCATACAAACGGTTGTTTCTCCCGGCTTGCATTTCTCCAGCGGCACTGAAGTTAGGTCGGACGGTTGTCCAATATCCGGTCGGTGGGATCGCATCAGCAATGGCGGTCCTCAGAAGCGTACCTCCCGGGACGGAGGTGTTGAGGGTTGTGGCCGTTGGCGGGCTACTGGTGTTTAGGCCTCTTTATTTGCATGCCAACAATGAGACCTGCGCTCATATGTTGCAATTGTCGAATTAATTGCACTTTTGACTTTTCGCTCAGATTTTACAGAAGAACTCGCGTCGGGGGTCAGTTTTAAAAATGTCTTTGCATTCACTGGTCCGATTGATTAACTCATTTATCGAAGTCCTTTCTCTTCGGTGTACATACAACATATATTTCGGGAGCATATTTTATATGTACAGTTAATCTGTTCTTCATTCGTAAAACTTCCGGATTTCCGCTTCAGCGTCTCAAAGTTTCACTATCACGGTCACTTAGTTCGCGAACTGGTCACCGGAATCGGTGTGTCATCGGTCACTGGAGTCGATGTACACTCTGGTCACTGGAGTACTGGAATCGGTGTGTCATCGGTCACTGGGATTGATGTACACTCTGGTTACCGGAGTACTGGAATCGGTGTGTCATCAGTCACTGGAGTACTGGAATCGGTCATCAGTCACTGGGATTGATGTACACTCTGGTTGCTGGAGTCGGTTCTTTTAAACGGTCCCTGCTCTCGGTTTTGAAACGGTCCCTGCTCGGGCGCCATGTAACGGTACGTCATTTTCGGGTTGGTCTGTAGTTGCTGCCGATCATTGCTCTGCTTGACGTCGGTTCGGGTGTGCTCGTCGGTGTCCGGGTTCAGCGGAAATAAAAGCGTCGATCACTTAGCAACAACTTTATTTACAAACATAGTCTATATTTACAGGTCTTTTTACAAGCTGTGCCTTACGGGCACTAATCGCGGGACTGTAGTTTCGGAAACGGTGTGTCTTACGGACACTAATCGCAGGACAGTAGTTTCGGAAACGGTGTGTCTTACGGACACTAATCGCAGGACGGTAGTTCCGGAAATAGTGTGTCTTACGGACACTAATCGCAAGACGGTAGTTCCGGAAACGGTGTGTCTTACGGACACTAATCGCAGGACGGTAACGCACTGTGCATACGTTCTGGTACAGGCTCTAGGGATCGGATCAGGGGTATGGTTGTGAGTGAGCCGCCCACTCAGGGTCAGGATATGCGAAACGCCCGCATCAGGTAAGAGAGAGTGAGACACCCACTCTAGGATATGCGAGACACCCGCACTGAATAAGGGAGAGTGAGACACCCACTCTAGGATGTGCGAGACGCCCGCATCGGGTAAGAGAGAGTGAGACTCCCACTCTAGGATCAGGATGTGTGAGACGCCCACACTCGGTAAGAGAAAGGTCAGGATAAAACAGGAGGAGCGGTTGTAGGTAACGCGAACGTAGCACAGATGGTTAAACGCGTGTGAGTCAAAACATCGACGGATGAATGACTCCGCGAGAAAAACTGCATTCCAGCCACGTCCGGTGGTTCGGAATACCCGGCAAGTCGCTAACTTCAGAGCCACGACCGTCGGCTCAAGAGCCGGCGGAGGACAGATTAAAACATGCGCCGAGCGCGCTTATAAAGGTTTGCGCGTGGTGGGGCGCCCCACTCTCTTGGAGTTCCCACCTACATTAAACTTTGTAATTCTGCGCAAACACATCCTAAAAATACAGGCTAATTAATATATACAAAACTTAATCTAATATGTACAAAAATAGTAACGGAGTGGTCACTTCGTTACATCCCCTCCTTTCTTCGGTGCAGCGAAATTCCAGTAGGAATGGAGCATCAGTACAAGTCGGCGAGTCGGCAGCTGCATACAAACAGTTGTTTCTCCCGGCTTGCATTTCTCCAGCGGCACTGAAGTTAGGTCGGACGGTTGTCCAATATCCGGTCGGTGGGATCGCATCAGCAATGGCGGTCCTCAGGGGAAGCGTACCTCCCGGGACGGAGGTGCTGAGGGTTGTGGCCGTTGGCGGGCTACTGGTGTTTAGGCCTCTTTATTTGCATGCCAACAATGAGACCTGCGCTCATATGTTGCAATTGTCGAATTAATTGCACTTTTGACTTTTCGCTCAGATTTTACAGAAGAACTCGCGTCGGGGGTCAGTTTTAAAAATGTCTTTGCATTCACTGGTCCGATTGATTAACTCATTTATCGAAGTCCTTTCTCTTCGGTGTACATACAACATATATTTCGGGAGCATATTTTATATGTACAGTTAATCTGTTCTTCATTCGTAAAACTTCCGGATTTCCGCTTCAGCGTCTCAAAGTTTCACTATCACGGTCACTTAGTTCGCGAACTGGTCACCGGAATCGGTGTGTCATCGGTCACTGGAGTCGATGTACACTCTGGTCACTGGAGTACTGGAATCGGTGTGTCATCGGTCACTGGGATTGATGTACACTCTGGTTACCGGAGTACTGGAATCGGTGTGTCATCAGTCACTGGAGTACTGGAATCGGTCATCAGTCACTGGGATTGATGTACACTCTGGTTGCTGGAGTCGGTTCTTTTAAACGGTCCCTGCTCTCGGTTTTGAAACGGTCCCTGCTCGGGCGCCATGTAACGGTACGTCATTTTCGGGTTGGTCTGTAGTTGCTGCCGATCATTGCTCTGCTTGACGTCGGTTCGGGTGTGCTCGTCGGTGTCCGGGTTCAGCGGAAATAAAAGCGTCGATCACTTAGCAACAACTTTATTTACAAACATAGTCTATATTTACAGGTCTTTTTACAAGCTGTGCCTTACGGGCACTAATCGCGGGACTGTAGTTTCGGAAACGGTGTGTCTTACGGACACTAATCGCAGGACAGTAGTTTCGGAAACGGTGTGTCTTACGGACACTAATCGCAGGACGGTAGTTCCGGAAATAGTGTGTCTTACGGAGACTAAACACAGGACGGTAGTTCCGGAAACGGTGTGTCTTACGGACACTAATCGCAGGACGGTAGTTCCGGAAACGGTGTGTCTTACGGACACTAAACACATGACGGTAGTTTCGGAAACGGTGTGTCTTACGGACACTAATCGCAAGACGGTACTTCCGGAAACGGTGTGTCTCACGGACACTAATCGCAGGACGGTAACGCACTGTGCATACGTTCTGGTACAGGCTCTAGGGATCGGATCAGGGGTATGGTTGTGAGTGAGCCGCCCACTCAGGATCAGGATATGCGAGACGCCCGCATCAGGTAAGAGAGAGTGAGACACCCACTCTAGGATATGCGAGACACCCGCACTGAATAAGGGAGAGTGAGACACCCACTCTAGGATGTGCGAGACGCCCGCATCGGGTAAGAGAGAGTGAGACTCCCACTCTAGGATCAGGATGTGTGAGACGCCCACACTCGGTAAGAGAAAGGTCAGGATAAAACAGGAGGAGCGGTTGTAGATAACGCGAACGTAGCACAGATGGTTAAATGCGTGTGAGTCAAAACATCGACGGATGAATGACTCCGCGAGAAAAACTGCATTCCAGCCACGTCCGGTGGTTCGGAATACCCGGCAAGTCGCTAACTTCAAGCCACGACCGGTGGCTTGATAGCGCGGCGGAGCCACGACCGTCGGCTCAAGAGCCGGCTGAGGACAGATTAAAACATGCGCCGAGCGCGCTTATAAAGGTTTGCGCGTGGTGGGGCGCCCCACTCTCTTGGAGTTCCCACCTACATTAAACTTTGTAATTCTGCGCAAACACATCCTAAAAATACAGGCTAATTAATATATACAAAACTTAATCTAATATGTACAAAAATAGTAACGGAGTGGTCACTTCGTTACATCCCCTCCTTTCTTCGGTGCAGCGAAATTCCAGTAGGAATGGAGCATCAGTACAAGTCGGCGAGTCGGCAGCTGCATACAAACGGTTGTTTCTCCCGGCTTGCATTTCTCCAGCGGCACTGAAGTTAGGTCGGACGGTTGTCCAATATCCGGTCGGTGGGATCGCATCAGCAATGGCGGTCCTCAGGGGAAGCGTACCTCCCGGGACGGAGGTGCTGAGGGTTGTGGCCGTTGGCGGGCTACTGGTGTTTAGGCCTCTTTATTTGCATGCCAACAATGAGACCTGCGCTCATATGTTGCAATTGTCGAATTAATTGCACTTTTGACTTTTCGCTCAGATTTTACAGAAGAACTCGCGTCAGTTTTAAAAATGTCTTTGCATTCACTGGTCCGATTAATTAACTCATTTATCGAAGTCCTTTCTCTTCGGTGTACATACAACATATATTTCGGGAGCATATTTTATATGTACAGTTAATCTGTTCTTCATTCGTAAAACTTCCGGATTTCCGCTTCAGCGTCTCAAAGTTTCACTATCACGGTCACTTAGTTCGCGAACTGGTCACTGGAATCGGTGTGTCATCGGTCACTGGAGTCGATGTACACTCTGGTCACTGGAGTACTGGAATCGGTGTGTCATCGGTCACTGGGATTGATGTACACTCTGGTTACCGGAGTACTGGAATCGGTGTGTCATCAGTCACTGGAGTACTGGAATCGGTCATCAGTCACTGGGATTGATGTACACTCTGGTTGCTGGAGTCGGTTCTTTTAAACAGTCCCTGCTCTCGGTTTTGAAACGGTCCCTGCTCGGGCGCCATGTAACGGTACGTCATTTTCGGGTTGGTCTGTAGTTGCTGCCGATCATTGCTCTGCTTGACGTCGGTTCGGGTGTGCTCGTCGGTGTCCGGGTTCAGCGGAAATAAAAGCGTCGATCACTTAGCAACAACTTTATTTACAAACATAGTCTATATTTACAGGTCTTTTTACAAGCTGTGCCTTACGGGCACTAATCGCGGGACTGTAGTTTCGGAAACGGTGTGTCTTACGGACACTAATCGCAGGACAGTAGTTTCGGAAACGGTGTGTCTTACGGACACTAATCGCAGGACGGTAGTTCCGGAAATAGTGTGTCTTACGGAGACTAAACACAGGACGGTAGTTCCGGAAACGGTGTGTCTTACGGACACTAATCGCAGGACGGTAGTTCCGGAAACGGTGTGTCTTACGGACACTAAACACATGACGGTAGTTTCGGAAACGGTGTGTCTTACGGACACTAATCGCAAGACGGTAGTTCCGGAAACGGTGTGTCTTACGGACACTAATCGCAGGACGGTAACGCACTGTGCATACGTTCTGGTACAGGCTCTAGGGATCGGATCAGGGGTATGGTTGTGAGTGAGCCGCCCACTCAGGGTCAGGATATGCGAGACGCCCGCATCAGGTAAGAGAGAGTGAGACACCCACTCTAGGATATGCGAGACACCCGCACTGAATAAGGGAGAGTGAGACACCCACTCTAGGATGTGCGAGACGCCCGCATCGGGTAAGAGAGAGTGAGACTCCCACTCTAGGATCAGGATGTGTGAGACGCCCACACTCGGTAAGAGAGAGCGAGACTCCCGCTCTGGGATCAGGACGTGCGAGACACCCGCACTCGGTAAGAGAGAGTGAGACTCCCACTCTAGGATCAGGATGTGTGAGACGCCCACACTCGGTAAGAGAAAGGTCAGGATAAAACAGGAGGAGCGGTTGTAGGTAACGCGAACGTAGCACAGATGGTTAAACGCGTGTGAGTCAAAACATCGACGGATGAATGACTCCGCGAGAAAAACTGCATTCTAGCCACGTCCGGTGGCTCGGAATACCCGGCAAGTCGCTAACTTCAAGCCACGTCCGGTGGCTTGATAGCGCGGCGGAGCCACGACCGTCGGCTCAAGAGCCGGCGGAGGACTGATTAAAACATGCGCCGAGCGCGCTTATAAAGGCTTGCGCGTGGTGGGGCGCCCCACTCTCTTGGAGTTCCCACCTACATTAAACTTTGTAATTCTGCGCAAACACATCCTAAAAATACAGGCTAATTAATATATACAAAACTTAACCTAATATGTACAAAAATAGTAAAGGAGTGGTCACTTCGTTACAAATGCAACGGCGCCAACTGTCATCTCAAAAGACATGCGCAAATAAAACGGCGCGGCGTGGAACGGCGTTAATTCAACTTCAAAATTAGAAATATCTTGTGCCATAAATGGATATATTTCAAGTATTTATATTATTACATATTGCTGTGTTGTGCGTTAAAATGAGACACAAAGCATTATCTTTTTGTGAATACGAGCTTCCTTTTATTTTATTCTTTTGTCCGGCTTTCTCTTATTTCTTTTTGCTTGGCTTGCTTATGTTGACTTAATAAACGTTAGGCTCTCTTTTAATTTGAATCTCGGTTTTTTTTTTAAATAATTTGGATACGGGAAACTTGTATTCAAATCGCTCCAAATTATTTTAATATAATTAGTTTTGGCAACCCTAATTATAAATAATTTCAAATAAATTAAACTTTTCTTTTAAAATAATTGATAAATTCTTTAAATTAAAATTCTTTTTCTTGATTTTAAATTGAAATAAAATTGTTAACTCTGAAAATAAATTAAAACAGTTTATTTAATTGCTGAAAGTAGTCCATAATTAGGTGAAATTTTAATTGTTAAAAATATATAAGCACATCCTAATTTGAAAATGGTTTATTTTAGATCTGAGCGACCGATTTCGGTATGATTACCTTCTTCAGGCGGCTGACGTCAAAAATTAGAATTTGAAATAAATAGTTGCAAAAGAAAAGAAACAAACTGAATGTAACATTTTAGTTGCAAAGGTTGAGGAAAAACTTTTGGAACTATGTACTTATTTCAAATTCTAATTTTTGACGTCAGCCTCCTGAAGAAGGTAATCATACCGAAATCGGTCGCTCAGATCTAAAATAAACCATTTTCAAATTAGGATGTGCTTATATATTTTTAACAAGTTTATTTAATTGTTTTATGAACAATTGGTTGAAATTTTTACAATGTTTAAACAATTACAAATCGACCTGAACTATCGATCTTGACCTTATGATGGTCGAAGCAGAAATCGAGTCTGAACACGTTTAGATCTCGCAGCTAGCACCGATCTCCCTTTCTTATGGCACATCCAGACGACATGGCCAACGTCAGCCAACGTTGGTGAATGCATTGGCAACAAAATTTTTAACCAACGTTGGGCAAGTTTACCATTTGCACATTGCCTGTCTACATGATTGTATTTGCTTGTCAAACTTCAAAGATAAAAAAATTCGGCCAATGTACAGCGAATAGCTACCAACATTTGTTAAATTAAAAAGATAAGGAGAACGAAGAATATGATACGGTTGTTGCAAGTGCTTGTGTAGTTCTTTCTTGTGCACAGTTGTTATTGGCAAGAAATAATTATAATAAATTATGATTGGTTTCTTTCGGATCCCAAATAACTGGGTATTTTTCATAAAGACTGAGGAATTCCAAAATTAAGTGGTTATTCCATTAGATCTCTGATGACGACATTTTTCTGGTCAAATTTAAAAAACAGTAAACCGAAAGCAGACCCACTTTGCCACCAAGTTAGTACAACTCAACGCGCATGATATACAAAAATAGATAATATTCTAGAAATATCGTGTGCAAACTGTTCAAGTCGTCTGGACGTAAAAACAAACGTGATGGCATATGAAGGCCAACGTTGGTTAAACTCTGATGTGTGTCGAAAAAACGCCCTCACAGCGAATGCATTCCAATGGCAACATTGGCGATTGGTTGGCGTTCATTGGCCATGTGTATTTCGTCCACACGGCATGGCAAACTACCCAATAGCCAACACTGGCTAACGTTGGCCATGTCGTCTGGATGGGGCTTTACTTAAAGTCAAAGGCGCAGGACAACTCGCGCGGACATTGTGATAAACAAATGAATTCAGCGCTGCGCGAGTGATCTTGGTTCTTTTTCTTAACTTTTGTTTTTCCGGAAACATGTTGACACTACTAATTCAGATTTTGACTTTGCAGAAAAATACTTCGAGCAGTTTCATTTTCTTTTAAAATTTAAATGTTTACTTTAAAATTATTCACAATAATTGCTCGAGATGTTTTTCTGGTCGTTGTGCCTGTTCGTCCGTATTTACATAAGGTAAGTGCTCTTTTCATTTTTTAAAATTACAACTCAAAACATTCTTAATGGCTAACAAACAATATTTGGTTTTATTTTTAAACAAAATTAAAATCATTCATTCCTTTTTTAAAAAACAAATTAAAATTTATTCAAAATCAATTGACTCTAATTAAAAACTAAATCATTCTCTCTTTTTACTTCTTAAAAACTAAACTCACTAATCACTTTCACTTTCACTAAAAAGTCCACTTGTCCAATTTATTTTTAGGGCCTCCTGCATCACGTTCACGTAATCTATCTGGATATCCTGGACCTTAGCCGCATTGAGCCGCACTCTGCCCTCGTTCTCCAAGTAGATCAGCCTTCGTCGTCTCTGCTTGCTCTGGACCCCAACAGGATAATGTTCCACAGTGTTTGGCAGTGAGTGGAAAGCCAGGCTTCTTATGAAACCTCAGTATTAACTCGCAAAACTCGTTCCAAGCTGCGTCTTGTAGAACTGTCTCTGCCAAAACCTCCTGCTCGCACGTAAAGGTATTTGTTTTGTTTCGTTACTGCTCTTGTTTGATTTCACAGCACAACTATACTGTCTCTTTGTTTTTGTTAACTTTTTGGAGTTTGTGACTCGTGAATTTTATTATTGATGATAATAAAATTTCATAAATTCTATTTCTCAAAACTTTTATGTTATTTTATTTTATTATGCATCAAATATCACAGCAATATGTACCGTGTGTCCCGGCCCTTTTGAGCTATAGGAAATTAGTATGGGATTTCTAATATTGTTCTTTTTTGTGTTACCAGGACAAAATACGACAAAAATTTACTTTGCTTCTGCTAGTCCTCGATCAAATACTGTCTAAAATTATGAAGAATTATGCAACAATTATTTAAATAATTAAAGAAAAAGGTTTTCAAAAATTAAGTTTCACTTTAAGACTCCTTTTGTAAAAATTGTGATATGTAGGGGCATTGGCCAACTTGCACTGCCTCATGCCCCGGGTTCAAATCTCAGTTTTTTTCTTTTTTTTTAAATTATTCCAATTTTTTCAAATTTAATCACCTACACTGTTATTATTACAAATACTATGAACAACGTAAAAATGTAAATGGTTAACAATTGTAATAATAATTAAAAAACATATTTTTCACTTCTGACGAAGCTGTCGAACGACTGCGAAACGTAAAGTGTATAGTGCGCGATTTAGTGTCCGCTTAAAAGATTTTGTGATAAAAAAAAAAGTTTGGGAGGTTTTGAACCCGAGAGGAACTCGAAAGCCCATACAACTTGGCCAACTCCCTTGTTCATACCAAATCTTAAAAAGGGAGTCTTAAACTGAAACTTAATTTTTGAAAACCTTATTCTTTAATTATTTAAATAACTGTAGCATAATTATTCATAATTTCAAGCATAAAGTTGTATTCGATCGAGGACTAGCAGACGTAATGTGAATTTTTGTCGTATTTTGTCTTGAGAACATAAAACTCAATAATATTTGAAATCCCATGTTAATTTCCTATAGCTCAGATGGGCCGGGGCACTCGGTATAATATTACACCTGACTTTTTTTTATTGTAAGCAGCGGATGAAGCAGTGATGGTGGAAATTATATTTGTTTATGTATTTTGAAGTTTGACGCCGTTAAAGTTGGAAGTTGACCAACTTTTCTCGTACAACGCCGCTTGACGCCGTTGATTCTGTGCAATTACATTTGAACCTTTTTATTGAACATTTCTCTGTCTTTCGCGATTTCCTTCCATTTTCTAATTCCTAATTCCTTTAAGTCTTCTTTCACTGGGTCTCTCCATTTTCTTCTTGGTCTACCTCTTTTCCTTCTTCCCTTTGTTGTCGTCTAGCCATCTTTCTTGACTTCTCTGTCTTCTTCCATTCTCTCTAAATGACTGCATTTGTACGGCTTTGCATTCGTACGGCTTTCCCAAAACAATTTAAAATGTCGTATTTTACGTCACTAGAGGTAGCCAATGAATCGAATCGTTAATATTATCGAATAAGAATAACTCCTTGTTAATTTAATGTTTAATTATCTCCCGATAAGTTGCTCCATATTGATATTAGTAACCAAATAAATAATAAAATTGATTTAGGATATGTCAAGGTTACTAAGAAGACCTATGTTCAATGCAAGGCGTTTATTTAGGCCGACATGTTTCAATCACATGTAGGAGATCATCTTCAAAGACGAGACGACTTAATTAGCACATAGTAAAGTTAATGAAAAACATTTTGACTTATGTAACATATGTTACATGCTTTTCATTATAACATGTGTTTTTTTAAAAATGCCATAAGGGGTGGCTGTGGAAAAGAAAATTCTTGTCTTAGCTCCATTCATTTACTGTAAATTTTCAGATTTGGCACGAGTTAGATGCCAAGCTACGACATGAGTTTTAATTTTCATGGCCAACCTTTATGGCATTTTTAAAAAAACACATGTTATTTACTATGTGCTAATTAAGTCGTCTCGCCTTTGAAGATGATTACCTATATGTGATCGAAACATGTCGGCCTGAATAAACGCCTTGTACCGAACATCGGTCTTCTTAGTAACCTTGACATATCCTAAATCAATTTTATTATTTTATTATTTCAGTTATTTAACTTTTTTCAGAAATGGTGTACATAAAGACTTATTACTAAAACTTACTAATTTTCTTTAATTTACGATAATAATTTATTTTTGTCTGTACTAAAACATTGTAGTGCCCATGTTTCCGCGAATGACACTCAGGTATCCTTTAATCCCGCTGATCGGAAGGATGCTACCCTGAAAATCAATGAAAATCTCGAGGCTTTACTTTCGGTTTCTGTAGATCATTCTTTGAAACTCGGTCCAAATAAATCTCAAGTTATACCGTGTAATTTTTTGATCAGGCCAGAGTTGGCTTTGGAATCTTCTAACGTTTGTTTTAAATAAATTTACTTAGGGCAATTAATATCCAGATTTGTCAACGAACAAATATTAAAATATTCTTAAAATATTGTGACCAGAATGCTTTCTAATGAACAAAAATAGTTTTTTTTTTTTTAGAAAATTTAAATTTAAAAAGAAGAATGCAATTATGTTTTGCAAGTGAAAGACATTATTTCGAACATTTATTGTGATGTTTTGACATTAAAATAGAATGAATTATTTTGACGTTTGTTTTAAAATAATCTTCTCTAAGACGTAAGTTTGCACATTTCATAGCTCATTCTGGCCTGTTTTCAACAAATCGCATGGTACTTTTTGGAAAACAGAAATGCTGCGTTAATCTCACAAATATTATTCATATTTGAATTATTAGTGTTAAAATCCTTGAAACGTTCGCTAAATTTGTTTCACAACAAAATTGAGTATTATATGTTTAGTTTTAAAATAATAAACACATGTTCGTATTCTTGGTATTTTTCTTGCAAGCGATAAGCCAGCAATCCAGGTCGACGTGCCGTCCCCTTTCAAGTAAGGATGGACCACAGCTAGCTGTAAATCTGCCAGCAGAGTAACCTTTATCTTTGTATTTCGAATTTCTGTACAAAAGCTGGTCGCGCTGAAATCGCAGATACATGTACATTAGCGGAAAAAGTATATCGAATTACGCTCAAGTTAAAGTGTTTTGTTTTTGTCTGGTTCTTTTCAAAGGTGGCGTCATAATTCTGGGTCAGCTCAAGGGGCGCTTGGAATGCAGTAGAGAAAAACAAATCGCAGATGGTGAGGTACAGACGCGTTCCATATGACAGTTTTGAAGCACGTAATTTATAGGTGTTTATGAGAAAATGCATTCGGGGCGTGGGTTAGAATTCAAATCAACGGTTACCATTGGTCGGTGGGTTTTTAAAAATCTATTTGGCAAGTCCGAGGGGGTGTCGTTAATTTTTACTTGCGGAATAGGAACACGGCAAACAGACAGATAGGGTTATCGCTTGAACGAGAACGGTTCAGTTCAATTCTAATTTGGCTTAGCTGTTTTTCTTAAGCGTTTGTAGTCTTTATTCAATTTACAGTTAAATCATTTATTCCGGTACGGGCAAATAGAGTGTGTTGATAAAAAGGGCAATTAAAAATCAATAATTACGCGTTGCGACGTGGGTGTATTTAACCAAGAATGCTAAGTGCGTGAGTGTACGCAATTCGCGGATTATGCGAACAGATAAATTACATTGGGCGCATTCAGGGACGCTCAGCGGCTGAGAGGCTAAGTAAGCAATTTCCCTGAATGGACAAGTAGACAGAGCGCTGAAAGAAAGTCGCTGAGATATATACTCAGCGCATAAATTGTAGGCTGAATTCCTCAACGCTATCAAAAAAGTGGAGGGCGCATAATTTAAATTTACCGGTTGAACTAACGAATAATGTTCATAATTTTGCATTGTCATCATTATATAGCGTGGAAACTAAGTAGCGGATAAAATCCATAAGTCCGTTAATGATTACGACAGAACAAAAATCTAAAAGGGGTATAGCGACTCAAATTATAGCGCATATAAGGAAGTCATCTTCAGATATTTTCATCAATTTTTCTCTAAGTTATGACGTTATCAAGATTTTTTTTTAATGACAATCTGTATTTTTTATTTTTGATTTCGTTGGGATTTTTTAATTAGTATTCAACGGTATAAAATTTTGGATCGATTACATAACAAAAAATTCAAGAAAAACAGTCTCAAAGTTTTATTGAATGAGGAGAATTTTTCCATAACTTTAACCTGACATTAAAACAATTCATAGCCGTCTCATAAAAACTCTCCACTTTTGGGTCGTTGTAAAAGAATATTTAGGGGGTTTTTGTGACAGGAATTCACTAATAGGAGTAGCTTAGAGTTTTCAGAAGACATAGCAACACCTGTTAATTATCATTAAAAAATATTTCTCCTCAAAAGCATATTGCATCAAAAACGTTGCGATTATGTACAAATATTACTTTTCGGTAAATAATAAAATATCTAAAGCAATAAATATATTTCTCTATTTTTTTTCCAATTACAAATCTTTGAAGTTTTCATCGAAAGTTATTTGAAATTTAAAATTAAGTTTGGATACGTGAAATTTTGTGAAAAGTTCAAAAATTGAAAAATTCAATTTTTGCCGATGTTAAAGAAAAAACGTTATTTTCTGGCCTTGAGATTATTCAGTAAGTTAAAACTAATACACAGTAAAAGAATCACGTTGGAATTTTGATTAATTTCCAAGAAATAACAATTTTAGGATTTCGGCAATTTCGAAAAACGTTATTTTCTAACTAAGTAAAAATCACTCGGTATGTCTAATAGGGGCTAAATAGGTTTTCAGACAAGCACAAATTATTGCCGTAAAAAGTTTTTTCGAAAAATTAGAAATAAATTTTTTTCTCATTTGATGCCGACTTTTTGGCGAGCACTTTATATATACTGCCTGTCTCTAAACCTCTGTCTTTAATTGAAACCACAGATAGTAGTCAAAAAAAGAAGCAAAATTTGTTATACAACAATAGGGAAAAAGTAAATACTAACTCCGGGAAAAATCAGTTTTCGTTTTCAAAGAAATTGTTTGAGTAACGCTAGTTGACGATTTAAATGGATCTAAATGTCTCAGCTGCGCAGAATTGGTGTTTTTTGTGACCATAGACGAATAAATACCGATACGTATTTGTTGGGCTAGGTCATGTTTGTCCGTCGCAAAAAAATTTCGTCAGGACTCTAAATAAAAACGTCTTCACGCGGCGTTTCTTATTGTAATTACTTATTACTATTTTATTTATGCTTATTTATTTAAAGTACAATTTAAAAGCAAACTGAATTTGTAGCACAATAATGCATTTCAGTTTTATTTGTTTCATTTTCATGACAGACAGTACATCGATCTTAACACTGTAAACTGCAAAATGTTATGTTTATGTTCATTAATAAGACGAAAATAAATGTCTACTAAAAATGTTAATGAATATTAATTAAATCCAAGAAACGAGTGGCTTAGTTAGTTTTCGTGATGAAAATTTGATTCTGGTTTAAAATAATTCTGAATTTTCAGAAACGTTTACCTACATTCGTCTTGGCGATTTATTGATTACAATTGCACTGTCATAAAATAAAATTCGTTCTTTCGTTCTTTTATCGTTTGTTTTTATTATTATGCTGTCATAATCATAACTTCACAGATGCTTACATTAGGGACAGGGTTAGAATGAAATAATTTATCAAATTTACGTAGTGTGTAGTTTGTTTTGTGTTAGTTTAATATCTGTGTACATAACTTAAGTGTAAATACGTAATAAATATGGCTCATGTGTATTCCAATGAGGAATTGATAGACATAGGGCCAGTTGTACAAAGGAGGTTTAAACTGATGCTCAACCAGGTTCAAAGTAAACAAATTCGCATAGGATTTTAATAACATATGGCAATTAATGCATTCATAAATAAAATTTAATGCGATTTTGTTCACTTTGAACCTGGTTCAATTGAGCGTCAGTTTAAACCTCCTTTGTACAACTGGGCCATAGTGCTCTGTTATGTCGAATTATGTGTTAATACCGCAGGACAACATTTTGAACATTTATTGTAATTAAAAATCTCAGCGCCAGGAACAAGAAATGAACTTTAGTAAAATTCTAAAGTTATAATGAATGCACAGGTATGACAACACGTTCGATATGCATTTTGTGCTGTACTGTACATTTTTTTTTATTTCGCATAAATGCAATTTATTTCGAAAAACGCATTTCGCTATGCCAATGTCGGTGAAACACAGATGGATTTATGCCGAAGACGCGCGCGCGAGACCTTGGCCTAGTACTTTCAAACGTAAATAAAAAAAATTATTGCAGTTTATTGTTTTTATTGAAAGCGGAATTGCTTCAACAAGTCATAAACTAAAGCGGCCCCTAGACTGTCAATAATATTGCACAATATTTCATATTGCGCAATATTATTGATAGTCTGCGAATGATAATGAAACATTGTGCAATATATTGAGCAGATCAAGAAAGATTTGATATTTATTGCGCAATCTGAAAAAAGGATGCAGTGTGTGGTTAATATTGTGCAATATTATTCAGTATTTCCTCGAGTGCGGAAGTCATGGCAACGAAAGAGGAGGAAAGGCGGTTCATTTTAGAGTGCATCGAGGTGTATAGAAATTTGCCAGCCTTGTGGGATATAAAATCAAAAGATTACAGCAACAGGGTAAAAAAATGAACAGTCTTTCACCCATCTGAGCTTTTTCTTTTCCCGCTTATTGTTACGAAAGCTCGCAGACAATGCGATGGCAACACAAGCTGTTTCAACATCAATTAGAATGTTTGCCGCTAAAAATTTAACAACTGACTGGCTGTATATTGTGCAATCGCAGTCCACTGTCTAGTGCAAATCTCAATTTTATTGTACAATATTATTGCGCAATATTATTGACAGTCTAGGGGCCGCTTAAGCAGAGGTTTCAAAACAAAGGAACTGCACGCGCTTGTAGTAGGTCAGTTTTTCATTTTTGAGCAATACTGTTCATATTTGAGGAATCAATCTCTTTCATAATGAGGAACTTACAGTTTTAATTAAAGACATAGGTTTTGAGACACCCTGTATATATAAAGCAGAGTGGCCAATTAATTAACTTTTTTTAGTGTGGCTTTTTCTGAAACAAGGATTCGGACAAAACGAATTAAACAAAAGCATTTATCTTAATATACGACTCCACCCTAATACTATCCAAAGGACAAGGAGTTATAAATATTTGCTCACATCAGGAGTTATAGGTCTCTAATGAAATTATGAGGGGCTCTTTTTCCTACATTTCATTAAAACTCGATATATTTTAATACACGTATCAATAGATTTTTGGACGGCTCCTTTAAGAAATTACGAGTTTTAACAATAATATTATTGTATGGGTTCCAAACAATTGAACAGTACTCAAGTTTACATTTTACATAACTAAAATACAGAATGAGAAATAAATCAATACATTTAAAGTGTCGTGTTTCTAATAATATAATAAAGCCTTTATAGCATGATTACAGATATAATGAATATGACGTACAAATGTTAATCTAGAATCAATGATTTAAACTGCGTCACTTCCTCGATTAATACACCATTCAATAAATAATTAATTTGTAATTCGAGCACCTTACCACTTTGAGTTCGTGTTCTTACTAATTAATTACCGTTTGAATTAACTAATAATATAATTTTTCTTGACTGGATCTTAGTAATGAATAAAGTTCGGTACATTCCTGATGGGCATGGGCGTCCTATGATTTATGAATTTTGTAACTGGTATATTGCAATATTATTTTCTATTTAATACACAGTATTAATATTATTTCTTTCCTGCAATAGCTCTATTTTATTATAAATTTGAATACAAAAGATGCGATAATATACCAATGAATTAATTTATTTTAAAATTTAAACCAATTTAATATTTCCCCATACGACGCTCATGAAATCTACTGTGAACTAATTTCTCTTTTGCGCCGAAGCTTAAAACAATCGCAGTGCAATATGTTACGTATATTTCGACTGATTGGGGGCATCACTTCCACTGGTCTACATTAGTCATTTCTTTTCTTGTAATCGTTGTCTAGTAATTGATACTAGTGTATATAAAAGTCGGCAAAAATTCAACCGCAAACGTGTATTTTATTAGATTTAACGTGTGTACTCGATTGCCGCATCTTCGCAAAAAAATACTTTTTCAGATTGTCAGAACAATTCCGAGGTACAGTAATGAAAAAGAATTTCATAAGTCAACAGTCATGTATTTTTTATTAGTTGTTACACATGAACGTTTTCGACAAAAATGTTTGTCATCTTTAGATGTTTTTATATCTTAGTGTTTCCGCAGAGAAGTATAAAATAGGAATTTCATTATTCTCACTGATTTCTTCATTTTTCTGCTTAAAATTATCGACGTGGCTAAACGTCCGCAGGTGGAACCCATGCATTGTATTTCGAAATTCCGCCGTCCGGCGGATTTAAGTAATCTTAACTCACAATTCCGCCGATTTGCTGATTTGCGCACGTACGGCAGAACACTACTCTAGAAAGTAATAAAAGGGTGTTTTCGCAATTTGTACGTTATGGATAAAAATGCTACAAAACTATTAATGCGCGTGCTAACAAACAGGTGAGCAAGCGGATTATCATTTTTATAGCATTTAGCGTAAACATTATTCATAACGTGCAAATTGCGAAAACTCCCTAATACCGCCGAACGGCGGTCTTTATCGAATAAAATGCTTAATCCGCCGTTATGTTGTAGTAATGTTAAAGTAGTTCACTATTTTAACAATTTCATTTATAATTTCAAAGTAAACGTACAACGTACCTACATCATGTTAAAAGTAGGCGACACCTTCAATTCTTTTGAAGGGTTTAACAAATGACTGAAAGTACACATCGATGAAAAGTGCGTTTGCTTCTGTAAAAGAGAAGCAAGAACAATTGGTGCTGCTAAAAAGAAAACATCAAAAATTTCAGAGGCAAATCTTAAATATTATCAATTAATATACTCTTGTATCAAAGGTGGAAAAGAGTTTAAAACTAATTCCAAAGGAAAGAAAGTACAGTCATGCGCATCTAAAATGCACCTCCTGCACGCAAACCTCACCTTTAAAACCTTGCGGTACAAGGCTCACAGAACTGTCAAGTTGTAGCACTTAAGCTGCGCACGACTATACAACATACATACTTTTTACTTGTTTGAGTGTGCTGTGTATGTACAGTCAGAATGAAAAATAATGTTCAATAAAATGAGGTCTAATCCCTTCTGACCACTATACAAGCAGGCGGGTGCATTGTCTCAAAATAAAATTCAACGTGTGTTTCTTTACCTGCTTGCTCGTCTACTCGTAATAGCTTTCAAAAGGGATTAGAGCGCCATTTAAAATTTTATTGGGGAGACATTTTTTTAAAATATAAGTACTACTCTAACCGAATGTAAATTTTGGCTTGAAACCTTCACAAATATATTATTATTAAAATTAATAATACAGAGTGTAACTTTATTGAGGGACAAATTTCAAGGGCTAGTGCTGTCCGCAAACGCATAGTTTTTGAAATACAGTGTGTTTAATTTCAAATTCCAAAAAAATTAAAAAAAAATATAGTAGAAGTCGTTTGATCAAAAAGAGTTATTAAGAAAAGTTGTTTAGAATTACGAGATAACCCCGATTCCAAAATTTGGGTGAAAATTTTTAAATTTTAATTATTTTAAATTAGCTGAAATAATGTATTTACAATGTAAATTTCACGTATCGATCAACATGCATGATTGAAATATATTAAAGAAAGAAAAACAGATAATGGGTGGTATGCTTAAAACGTAGTACCTATACAGGGATATCCACATAAACCGTTTGTTAAAAGTTTTCAAGGTTGCAGTTCACGTAGATATTTGAAATTTAAGGAACAAGGGTTCTCCATAGAGATCTCTTTAAATGAAATAAAATTGTCTTTGTATCACTTCCGGTTGTACCGGAAGTCGTTATCAACTAGCTTATTTTAAATGGAATGCTATATTTTTTATCACGTTTTTGAATTCTACAGGTAAAAATATCCCATGTAGCACACCGAGTATAGAATATGTCTAAAACACGTTTTGAATTTAGTCTAAATGTAGAATATTATGGACTAGTATTTATACATATGAGTGACAGTCTAACTAACGTCTCTTTATGGGACAAATATAACGTTTATACTAGACGTATATTTTGAAACTATAAAATTATTATAATTATATGTTTATATTATTACAATTTATTCTAAAGAAGCTGTCAAACGTACAGCGAAATGTTGAAATTTAATTCAACTTTACCAAGTGTCTGATCATTTGTAGTAATTATATATTTTGTGATACATGGGCAAGAAAGTTCCTTTGGTTTTGACTTATAAACGACCACTTTAGGGAGCAACAGTCTAGGTCGAGACATCTCGCGGTGAAATTTATAAGTTACCATATTTTAAGCATGGCCAGCTACATTAACATTCACTGACGTGTATGTATGGCCGTTTCAATTCGACTTTTAAAAATTTTGACGGTACTCCACTCAGCGCCTCTTGTGAATTTTTAAGTAATTGCAGTTGTCATTAATGCCCGGTTGCACCACCTTTTTAAGCAGAGCTCAAATTTAAGTAGTGTTTAGACTATGACATTATGTATAGATTTAACAAAATGTCAGTTACATTCTAATTGATACTTAAGTTGAAGTTTAAATGTCAATCAGAATGTATTTGACATTATACTGACCATACGTAAATGTCACATTCTAAACATAACTTCAATTTAAGCTCTGCTTAAAAAGTTGGTGCAACCGGGCATTTGTTACTGTCAGTAGTTTTGTGGTATCTTTAATAGGGAGCTCTGAGGGGAGTACTCCACGGCATGCTTTCTCAGAACCGAATTTTAAGCGAATTGCAACGGCCATACATACACGTCAGTGAATGTTAATGGAGCTGGCCATGATTTTAAGCACTCATTTCATTTAGTGATACAATGTTAGTAGTTTTACGGAAAATTCACTATGTAACAAGGGTCACAAGGCCAATTTGGATATACAGGGTGTCCCAACAGTGTGTTCTCGGGCCATATCTCCATAACTATTGAAGATACAAAAAAATTTTCAACACAATTTCTTTTTTAATTTAAGAGATCTACAACACAAAATTATTTTCATCTATACAGAGTGAATCAAAACAGTGGTGCCGGACAAAACTTTTTTATTTCAAATGGCATGCCCTATATATGAAATCAAATTTGAATTGCCCATAAAATTCTACACATTTTCTGTATACCATTGCCTATACCTAAACCTAACCGTTCTTGAGATATTTAACATTTTGTCTAAAAACCGCCATTTGCAGCCACTATTTTATTTATTGATATTTTATTTATTTTTAACCCTAAGAAAAAGATTTTTGGTACAGATGTAGTTGATACATAAGCTTATCATAAGCCATTATTAAATATACTTTTATCGCTACAGGGTGGTCATGGTAATAAACGAAATCTCAGAAATTTCAAAATGATAGAACTCAATTTTCTTAAATAGCATGCCCTATATTTTTCTGTCTTATATTCTTCGTTTAATAAAGTACTTTCATTTTTGTTAAGTATGTCTTATACCTATCTGAGATATTTTCTGAGATTTTTAGATTTATTTGAATTATTTCTTTTAAAACGAGTTATTATCTAAGGTGGCCGTGGAAAACGGCAAACAAATGAACCTGTTGACTTTAATAATTAATTTTCAAGCGACAATAATGTACAGGCATTAGTTAGTTCTAGTACGTGACTCCTTTAAACAGTTATACATTTTTTTTGTACTTACGTCATACATGCCCCAAGCTCTCTATGAGCTTATCAGGAATGCGTTAAGCTGGTTATTGTAATATTGCCCGCTGCGGCTGCGACCGACCTACTAGGTGTTTTCCATCGGCATTCGTCTTACAAACCGGGAAAACGCAGAAAACCTAGTTCGAAGGGGCCGAAATGAACCCTAAACACAATCCGACACATAAGTGTTCCATTTGTCACATAGGACCCATATGTACCAGGAAGGGATTCGAACACACACCTATAGTTGCCCGACCAAGCGTCAAGCCCGTTGCCAGCTGATCCAACCAACTTTCGCTATGCAACCATTTAGTAAAGAAATAGTTCAATAAATCTAATAATTCATGTCTTAACAAGTACCCAACAGTCTAACACTTTGAAAAGTAATTATTAATGTCAACCGGTTCATTGTTTGCCGGTTTTCCACAGCCACCTTAGACAAGTGTTCGTTTTAAAAGATATAATTCAAATAGATCTGAAAATCTCAAAAAATATCACAGATAGGTATAAAACATACTTAAGAAAAATGAAAGTACTTTATTAAACGAATAATTTAGGATAGAAAAATATAGGGCATGCTATTTAAGAAAATTGTATTTTGCCATTTTGAAATTTCTGAGATTTCGTTTATTACCATGACCACCCTGTAGCGATAAAAGTGCATTTAATAACGGCTTATGATATGCTTATGTATCAACTACATCTGTATCAAAAATCTTTTTCTTAGAGTTAAAATTAAATGAAATATCAATAAATAAAATAGTGGCTGCAAATGGCAGTTTTTAGACAAAATGTTAAATATCTCAAGAACAGTTAGGTTTAGGTATAGGCAATGGTATACAGAAAATGTTTAGAATTTTATGGGCAATCCAAATTTGGTTTCATATATGGGGCATGCCATTTGAAATAAAAAAGTTGTGTCCGGCATTACTGTTTTGATTCACTCTGTATAGATGAAAATAATTTCGTGTTGTAGATCTCTTAAATTAAAAAAGAAATTGTATTGAAAATTTTTTTCTATCTTCGGTACTTATGGAGATATGGCCCGAGAGCACACTGTTGGGACACCCTGTATAATAGCAGCTGACGATCCACCGTTGACACTATTATTTTCTGAGCTTTACTATCCGCTCGCACCCACTTTTGAAGTTCCATTTCAAAAGTCCTTCTGCCTTTAGCATCAGTGTCATAACTTGTCATTACAGGTTTTTCAAATTCTCCACTCACTACTCCAAATAAGTCGCTGGATTTTAAGTGTACCTTTATCACAAATTTCCACTGCGCCCAATTATTCTCATTTTTCAGTTTATCAGTTTTCAAAAGTTCACTATCCATTACCTTTACTTAATGTTTTCTTAACAAATTTACTATCTTCGGCGATAACTGGGCCCGTAACCTGTTGAAATCTTTGTCCAGTGGCAGATAGTAAAAGAGTAAAAATTGAAATATGCCGAGAAGAAGATTCTGTTGTAAACTTTTTTATTAATAGTGTTTCCATCTGTATTACTTCATTTTTTTATTTCATTGCTAACTACAATTAATATCTTAACAAGACCTGCTTCACCATGTAATGAAGAATTCAAAGGCTACTTGATGAACTTTTCAAGCGAACACTTGATATTAGTTAAATTGAAAAGTTACTAAAGGGTTAAAAAGCAAAATTTATTTTTTAAAGAATCGAATATCTACAACTGGGTAAAATATTCGAACCTATTTTTTAAACACGTGTTGTAGATCTCTTAAATTAAAAAAGAAATTGTATTGAAATTTTTTTTCTATCTTCAGTACTTATGGAGATATGGCCCGAGAACACACTGTTGGGACACCCTGTATATTTTGAACATGTTACATCTAAACATTTATCATACTTTTTGAGATATTTTAAATTAAGTTAAAGGCCTACGCTTATATGATAAGATGGAATTTAATACATAATTTGATATCGTGTTTCGCAAATCGCGACATTTCATTACATTTTAAAGAAAACGTTTAATTAACGTACCACTTGTATCCTAGGATAACTAGTACCATTAAAATACGAATATTTTTGGTTTTCTATATACCATTACCAAAAATATCCCTGTCTATCGTATATAAACCGTCTAATAAACGAAATGGTGTGGCTTGGGATGTTAAATTGCAATACATTTCCCTATCTCTAAAATGCATCATTTTTGAGATATTTTGAATTTTCTTAAAAATTTTGATTCTGCCATCCGATTTTCAAAAAATTATAACACAGTTATGATTGTAGCAATTTTATTTGTAATAGCTGATATTGTAGCTGAAGCCTTAGGGTTCTTAAAAATTCCCTAATCATAATCTATTAAGTTACAGGGTGTCTAAAACACACCGCTCCACTCGAAGATATTCAAACACAGAGAAATACTTTTTTTTCAAATGGAACGACCAATATTTTAATACACCATTGTATGTAGAATTAAATGCTGCGTCGAACTGTATTAGCTTTCCCTATACCTAACTTTAACAGTTTTTCAGTTATAAGATATTTTTGATTTAATACATAACAATTTACCAATTATTAGGTTAAATATTTCTAATTTTCTTGTTATAGCCACGAAAACAACAAACAATTGCATTTAACGTTTCCTGTTACTACAAATTTTAAGCAAAACCGAAAAAAGTTGAGAATCAAAATTATTCAAACGCTGATATTTTAAATCTATTTTTTTAATTCATGAAGAATGATCTAAAATTGTTCAGGGAAGAGAAAGTGTGTTCAATAAAATGTACCCCTCTTGTCTCCTATGAATAAAACACAGTTTGGAAAGTTTGAACCTAACTTTATACAATTTGGAAAGATAAAATGTACGAAGATCAGTAACAAATAACGCAGATAAAATTAGACAATGGTTTTCAAACACTTTCATCCTAACCCAGAGAATTGCAAACTAGCAGCTATTTTATTCTTGAATTTAAAGTAATAAAATTTATCCTTTTTCGTTTTATAAGATCACAAGCGTCCCAAGAAAAGGATGCTCAAAGAACAATTAAAATTTGTGAATTTCCATTTGCGAAAATCTATTTTCTTTGGTTTACTACAAAATTTGTAGTAACAATAATCATTGTTATAATTTCCATGCTATCTTAACAAAATTAAAAATATTTGACCTATTAAAATTGTAATTTTCTATGAATTAAATCGAAAATGTTTCATAACTCAAAAACTATTAAAGTTAGGTATAGGGAATGCTAGTACAGTTCGACGCAGCATTTGATTCCACATACGATGGTGTATAAAATATTGGTCGTTCCATTTGAAAAAAAGTATTTTTCTGTGTTTGAATATCTTCGAGTGGAGCGGTGCCTTTTAGACACCCTGTAGCTTAATAGATTATGCTTATGGAATTTTTAAGAACCTTAAAGCTTCAACTACAATACCAGCTATTACAAATAAAATTGCTTCAATCATAGGTTATAATTTTTTGAAAATCAGATTGCAGAATCCAAATTCTTAAGAAAATTCAAAATATCTCAGAAATGATGCATTTTAGAGATAGGGAAATGTATTGCAATTTAACATATTTTTACCTGCAGAATTCAAAAAATAGAGCATTCCATTTAAAATAAGCGAGTTGATAGCGACTTCCGGTACAACCGGAAGTGATACAAAGACTATTTTATTTTATTTAAAGAGATCTCTATGGAAAACCCTTGCTCCTTAAATTTCAATTATCTACGTGAATTGCAACCTTGAAAACTTTTAACGAACGGTTTATGTGAATAACCCTGCATGCTAGTACTTCAGACACCTACTTCGAAAGTGAAGTATCTATTTACTGTATTAGCGAAGTACTTACTATCCAAAGTTAGTATATGGGAAGTTGTCTCATTCGCTCGAATTTACGTGCTAAAATCCGAACGCCAATTCTCGGTGGTGGGGTGCGAGGACTGACGTCACGAGAGTCCGCCCAATGCATTCGTACGATCTTTCCGTTTCAGTATAGGGCATTTCCGGATTTTAAATGGAATTTTAAGACTTCACAGACCGACGCGAATTACTCTCTACCGCTGGAAATTAAATGGGGAATAATTCGCGCGAATTATAACAATTCGAGTCGGTGTACAGAGGTCGTGAATAATTTGCGCCGGTGTGTGGGAGATGGGAGTCTTTACTTGACGGATATCGCGCATACGTCACTCCGCCGAAAGGTGTCGAGTCCGCCCGATGTTGCATGAGGTAACTTCCCATATACTAACTTTGCTTACTATCCGCATCTGGTAGACACTCTTATGTACAAAAGTACCACGGGCGACATAAAAAATGAGCACACTTAGGCCCAGTTGTACAATGCCAATTTAAATTTAAGCTGAAGCTTAAACTCATAACAATGATTATTCCTACAATTGTTGTTAAGGGTTTAAACTTTGGCTTAAAGTTAAGCTGAATTTATACAACACGGCTTGATAATGCTCTAATATAAACGGCTGTTCGAGAAAACTGTTGCTTTGGTATCGAAATTAATTTGACAAACAAATTTATTTACTACACACATAAAAATGTTTGGGATAAGTTGTTATCCTCCTAATCGGTGTTAAAATATGGATAGAGTTATACCTGAAAAGTTGTAATGCTTATCACTTACAATTTAGTGATATTGTTATCTTTTTCCGATTAAAATGGGTCTAAAAATAAGTGTTAAAAAAAGGATGAAATAATTTTACTCCAACAAGGATAAGTTTAACTCCTGTTTAACACCGTACAGTAATAGTAACCTGTGAGCCACTAAAAATCAGATTAGAGTCGGCGGTGCAAAGAAAAAGTATGTCTGTTACTAGCGCGGGTTAGGGTGATCTGACAGTTCATGAATGTATTAGGTTAATTAATTCAGTTAATCACAGACATACATTTTCTTTGCACCGCCTACTCTAATCTGATTTTTATTTGCTCATAACAAGAGTTGTAAATAGCAAATTACGCGCGGTGGAAAAGTTGCGCATGAACCGCGTAGCGGGGAATGCAAGTAATTCCACAAGTGCGTAATTGCTTTACAACTCGAATTTTGTATTATACTTTATCTACGACCACAAAAATTACCTTCAAAGTAATCAGCAGTGACACTTGTAATTTTGACAACTGTGATGCGGCTACGTAGATCTAACTATAAGCGTGCGTAAAGTAGATGTGTTGTGCGTTTTTCTTACTTTATAGGCCCCATACACTTACGAACAAATTGCGCAACAGAGGCTGTCGTGCAAACAATTGTATAGTGTATGGTGTTGTTTGGCGTGCTGCGCAACTAGTTGCAGAAATTCAAAATTGTTTGAAATTAATTGCGCAACGAGTGGCGTTGTGCAACGATTGCATCGTGTATGGGCTTTGTGCGACACATTGTGTAGTAATTTTTGAATGAGTTTATTGATTTATACCGTCGTCAGACGGCATGTTTCCGTAGGTACACGACAAAAGCAACTGGAGTTTGCACAATATTGCGTATAGTGTATGTGTGACCTTGTTTGCACAACAACTTGTTGTGCAACGCCAGTTTGCGCAATTTGTTCGCAGGTGTACGGGGGGCTTTACGCACGACGTTTGTAAACACGGGCTTACTTAGTTTATGTGTTGTACGTAATTCGTCATTTACAGTAGTGGTAGTAGATAAAGATATTTTTTGAACTCATCGCCCTCTAGTTACTGTTTTACGCACGAAATAGTCAACCAACGTCAAAAACACTGGCCATTTGGAGCATTCTTAAATAAATCAGTATTGATAATAATAAAATCTAGTTAATAAAATACCATTTTACAACAACTTTCATTCATTAACAGGCCCAAAAAATTCGAATAAATTTGATAGCATCATTGAATACTGAAGCATGGCTTGCTTAATTTTACATTTTTGGTTTGCCATGACATGAAATTATATGAAAGTATTTCCATTTAAATTTTTATATTCGTTTCAAAAAAATATAATACGAAACTCTTGCGGGAATCATTATCCCGCGTTCGCGCATATGAAGCGCTCCTTCCTACGTCGGTCGCGCTTCAAAACTGCGCTCACGCGGGAAAAATATGTTCCCGCACTCGGTTCGTAAACAACTAATCCATAATTCATTATTTCAATAAGTAGGAAATAAGTTACACTAAATAGTAAAATATTCTATCTGCATTGGTGAAAGTCATCGCCGCATTTAATCCAAAAAATAAAAGGGTGTTAGTTCACACTTGACGTCTATTGGTAAATTCTGCTATATGAGGGAAGGGGATTGACGTTCTCATTACGAGTTATGACTAGTATATGCCTATCAACTATGGTGAATACTTGCTTTAGAATGCAACTGTCATTTTATTTGTGTGTTAAATATAATAGCAACAACAAGTGGGTTAAAAGTAGTGACATAATAACAAATGATAAACGCCTTATTTACCGGGAATATTGGCAAGGCTTTATGAATATTTACATTCCAGTTCCTCCTGCAATTATTTCCGCACAAAAGATGTTTTTTTATTTGGTTCTTTATTTGTTGTTACAAATAAATATTTCAAAAACAATAACCAAATCGAACATTTATTTCGTAAAGTTTTATATCTTGAGGTATAAGTATAAGGGAAATTCTGTAACATGCGATATTGAAAAAGTACATTCCTGTCTTTCGACTTATTAAAATACAAGTTAAGATACAAGTTAAGATACAAGTGACTGTCCCAATAGTAGAGATTCTTTCATTTTCTGGATAATACTAACTCCCTTAAGGATAGAAATGCATGACACTTTTTGAATAATACTAACTGCTTTACACTGAAAAAAAAAACCGATGTGAAATTACACTTAAATAAATTGGTTACTTTGGACCTGTTTAATAAACGGTAATTTTCACATGGTAAATTTATAAAATTGTAATTTTACATTTTGCATGTGATATTACATGTTAAATATGCATGAATGAAAACGTAATTTCACCTTTTCATTTGTATAAATACATTGTGAAAATATCGTAAATGACATGTGATATGTACAATGTAAAATAAATACAATGTAATAAATGTACTTTTACAACGTAAATTTACATATACATACCTGTAATTTACTAGCTGCATTGTAAATGTACATGTGATTTTTATAAAAAGTGAGCAAATAAAAATCAGATTAGAGTAGGCGGTGCAAAGAAAATGTATGTCTGTGATTAACTGATTTAATCATGGCCTTCTAAATGAAAAGCGAGTTCTAACTGGCCTGGGCGTTTTGAAAAATTTACATTGAGTTTTTGTGCTCGAGGAAACGCCAAAAGTCGCTACTTTGGCGCTGGTTATGGGGCACTGACGGCACTGAGTGAAATGCACTGTCATTACTGTCAATCAAAGTGAGTTCACTCAAAATTAATTAATATTGTAATTACCGTAATACAACATAATTTATATGGTATAAACTTTATAGATTCATGCACAAATCATTTGATCACGTCGGAGTGAAGTATGCTTGCGCAATAAAGAAAAACTGTCATTTTAAAAAGCTTTTGTGTTATAAATAAAACATGTTAAAAAGGGCGATGATAATTACGCACAGTAAGAAAAGAAGCTTTATTATACTTGTTGTAACTTGTAACTTACCACAGAAATTTTGAGTATGTATGTATGTATGTATACTCCACTTTATTCTAACGTAAATAATATCCAGTATGCTCAAATTTTTACAATAATAACATTAATTGTTCTTACACGAACTCATTCACCATTCACACTTGACAGAACTGTCAAGATTTTAGGTTAAGAAAGCGCCCCATAAGTAGTGCTTGGCGGAGCACGCCTGAACTGCACTTTTGCGCAGGCCAGATAGAACTCGCTTTTCATTTAAAAGGCCATGGATTTAATTAATGTAACACATTCATGCGCTGTCAAATTTATTGACTTTTCATTTAATCACAGGCATACATTTTCTTTGCACCGCCTGCTCTAATCTGATTTTTAGTTGCTCATAGGTTATTACTAATCAATTGATTAGTAAAATAATTTTTTTACTGCAAATTTTAACCTAATCTGCCCTATCATCCAGCAAAGTTAAAATTTAAAGCAAAAAACTAATTTTTACTTTACTAGCCAATCGAAAAGTAACCTAAAAGTAACGTGTAAATTTAGAATATACAGATAGTATATACACTTGACTTTGTCTACCCTATTTTTAGTAACAGCAACAAAAGAAAAACATAAAATATGTATATGTATGGTAAAATACAGTAACCGTGATGAGATTTTCGACATTTAAGTTTTATGAAAAATTATTAAATCAATTAAGTTCACGTTTCCTGAAGGTGACGTATAAGTCGAATTCTACAGAATATCAATAAAAATAATGCCCTTTAATTTTTAAATTTTATTTCACTGTAATAACAAAATTACTCTTTTATAATTTAAAAATAATAAAAATAAAGAAAATAAATGTGTAACAGTATAAATAAATAGTAATTCTTAACATAAAAGTATTCTTTTGTAATTTGTAATAAAAATAATATTACAATTTCATAGTTTTGAAACATCATTAAATAAATTTAAAAAAAATGAAAAAAATTTAAAATTAATGAAAATTTACAGATCTTTTAGTAACTTTATAAAAGCTACAACTTTACTTTTCACACGGGCGTTTCCGCGAGATCCTCTGTCAGGATGGATTTTTAACAATATCTTTGGATAAATTCCAGAGTACCTGCTAAAAATTTGGGATATTCCAAATTGAGAATAAAGTACAGTCCAAAGCATAGTTTAAAACATTCTAGGAAATCCTTTGCATTTATAACTTCTGTCTTTTCGTAATATACCTTATAAGCACTTTCTTGGTCAGAATCTGCAATAAAAATATAAAGTAATAGAAAAATATACAGGGTTAGTTAAAAGTATGGAAACGGCCATTTATTGCCGTTAATATTCATTTTAAGAAATATGTGCTTTATGAAAGTTTTTTAGGGAATTTTTATCTACAATTGAGGATACTTGAATTTTTTTCTTCTTCAATTGTTTTTGAGTTACGCCTATCTGCGTAATTTTTTTTAATGGAAACATGTTAATTTTACTCTACCGTTCGGTAGAGTATTTTTTTCTCTTTACAATAGTATTCTTGTTTTTTTTTTTTAGAATGGAGAAGTTTCTGAAAAAAAAACATTTGTCACTTTTTTGTGAAATTGAAAACATTGATTCAAATATTTATTTTAGGGCCAGTTTCATAATGGAATTTAAAGGAAGCTATAAATCTAAGGTCACTTTCAGATGTCAAAACAAATATGAAAACACATCTGTTTACATATCCGAATGTGACTTTAATTTTAAAGGTTCCATTAAGTTCCGATTATGAAGCTGGAAGTTAAAGGTAGATCCAAGGCAAAAGTGAAGTTACAGTATTATCATTAAAAAAAAAAAAACTAATAAATAACTAAGTAAATTAAATTAAGTATTCAAATTGTCCTCCATTTATAATTTGACAATGACTCAATCGATTTACAAAACCCTGAAGAGAATTTTCTAAAAATTTACGAGGAATTTCTTGTATCGTTCTGGTAATTCGAATTTTTAAATTTTCGATGTCATCGGGCTTATCTTTATAAACTTTGGTTTTCACATATCCCCAGAGGAAAAAATCTAAAGGGCTAAATCAGGGGAACAGGCTGGCCACTCAATTTCACCTCGTCTCCCACAATCCATCTATTTGGAAAAAACGTTATCAGGATACTGACGAATATTTAAACCATAAACTGGTGGGGCGCCATGTTGCTAAAAGCAGATACTGTTATTGGGAAGGTTTTCGTTGTTTTCATGTGGATAGAGCATAGCACAAGCAGGTATAATTTGATTTTACAATAACTGCAAATACAGAGCCGAATTTAAATTGCCATCGATGAAAAAGGGACCTATAATATGACCCCCTAGAATGGCAACCCAAACATTAACTTTTTGGGGATACTGCGTATGGTGCTCTAAAAACCAAAACGGATTGACAGATGACCAATATCTGCAGTTATGTCTGTTTACTTCACCGGTAAGGCAAAAAGTAGCTTCGTCAGAGAAAAGAATATTATTGACAAAATTTTCGTTATTACTGCAAATATTTAACATTTCTTCACAAAATTGAAGTCTCCTATCAAAATCATCTTCCGTCAATTCCTGTAGAAGTTGTACCTTATAAGGTTTATACTTTTCACTTTTTAACATTTTAATGACTGATGACTGTGAAATATTGAGATTGACCGCTAATTGGTTGGTTGATAAATGGGGATCTTCAGATACAGCCAATAAAACATCCAGTTTTTCTATCATCGTTGGTCGAAGTTCTCGGTCTACCACTCTTTGGCAAATCTTTAGCGCTGCCGGTTTGTTCAAAACGTTTCAAAGTTTTACTAACAACGGATTTAGAAATTGGATTTCTATCAGGATGCGTATTATTAAATAAATTACAAACGTCTTGTAAACTTCTACGTCTATCTCCATAACCCAGCATCATAAGGGGCGCACCTCGTTGTATAAATGCCTTTCTCGCCAGCGGGGGGGCTCCTGGCGATGATGACCTTTTATTTCCCCCCTACTCGTGGGAACAACATGGAAGACACGATTAACAAAAATCTAATAGTGGATCCCCTAGGGGAAGACACTAACACTCCTAATGAGGCAACTCGGAGTCAGGGTGCAGGTTCGCCTGCAGGACCTGTCTCTAAGGAACCTCAGTCAGAAGAATTGATTGCAGGGGTTGTAAAACTTGGACTGCAATCCAAAAAACTTTCAGGGGCTCAACGAAGGAAGCTCCGGAAGGAAGAAAAAGTCAAGGCTGGGCTCTGGACAGAGCAGAAGCCCGTGACTAAGAAAGTGGAAAAGGAGAAAGAAGGTGGGGGCACCAAAAGACCCCACTCAGACTCCTCAACTCCCTCACCACAGAAGCAACTCCACAAAAAGCCCAGGAGCTCTAAAGAGCAGACTGGGTCGTACAGTGGAGCAGCTAAAAATCTGCGGGTGGCGGTGATAGACAGACGCCACCCTGACATTATGTTGGATCAGGGGCAAGCGGACCTGATCCAAGCCAAACTCCTTGCGGTTTTGGATCAGACTCCCTCTGGGAGTGCAAACCCACCGCAATTCGAGGGTATCAAGTACACGGGAGGTGTTCTCTGGATCTCGTGTGCTAACGATACCTCGAAATCATGGCTTCAGGCGGCCGTTGCGGGCCTGGGTCAACCTTGGGAGGGTGCGGACTTAGCTGTGGTTGAGTCCAAAGACCTCCCTAAGAGACCCAAGGCTATCGTGTGGCTGCCGGGCCAGGTGGAAGCTGAAGCCGCCAGGAACCGTCTTGGGGTGCAAAACCCGAAGTTCAACACGGCAGACTGGCGCATTCTCAGCCGAAAACAGGAGAAGGAAGGAACTCTCCTAGCCTTCTCTATGGACGACAAATCCTTCAGGGAGCTTGAACAGGCCCGTTTCATAGCCTTTTATGGCTTTAGAACGGTGACGTTTAAGCCCCTTAAGACCAACAAGGATGAGAGTGGTCCAAGTGAACCTCCACCACAGTAGAGCAGCTTCGGCAGCTCTCTGTAAATTAATGGAGGGCGCGACATCGCCCTGATTCAAGAACCCTGGGTTTGCAAGGGGAAAGTGTTAGGCCTTGGGATAGTCGGAGGGGAGCTGATATACAGCAGAACTTCTGACAGACCCAGGGCCTGTATATTGTTTAAGAAAACAATAAAAGCACTGCCACTAACAGACTTCTGCTTGAAGGACTTGGTGGCAGTGAAAGTAGCGTCGAAGGGAGAAGGGTTGAAGGAGATTGTTCTTGGATCAGCCTATTTACCTTATGACCAACCAGAACAACCACCACCTGAGGAAGTGAGCGAGTTGGTGAGAAGCTGTGGAGCAAGTGGATCCCAGCTAATCATCGGCTGTGACGCAAACGCTCACAATTTTGCCTGGGGAAGCCGGGACACCAATGCTAGAGGTGATAGCATCTTACAATTCACTATGGCAAACAACCTGAACATACTGAATATGGGCAATAAACCTACCTTTGTAACGGCACAAAGGCAGGCAGTCATAGATCTAACAATAGGTACTTCTTTTATAAGTAACTTTGTTAAAACTGGCATGTATCTGATGAGGAGAGTTGCTCTGATCACAGATACATTTGCTTTGAAATCACTGGGTTAAACCGTGTGAGAGAAACTTACCGTAATCCGCGTAAGACTAACTGGGAGGCCTATAGGGTGGACCTAGATGGTCATCTCGCAGGAACAATGACTACGGTTAACAACAATATTGAGCTGGACATGGCTGTAGATCAGTTAACTGAGGCAATCATCTCCGCCATAATGATAACTGTCCCATGACTGTGAGGAACACTAACAGGAAAGTTTCCTGGTGGAATGACGACCTCACGGAAAGGAGACGACAGGTCAGAAAACTTTTTAACAAGGCAAAAGTATCAGGAAGCTGGGAGGAATATAAAGCATCCCTAACTGAATACAATAAAGCACTGAGAAGGTCCAAGAGGGCATCGTGGAGGAGGCACTGTGGAGGAAATTGAAAGTACTCCAGAATGTGCCAGACTGCATAAAAATGCTCTCGAAGTCCCTCAAGGATACCTAAATACTCTGGTGAAACCTACCGGAGAATTTACCAGAACAGGAAAAGAAACCATGACCGAAATGTTTCGGGTTCATTTTCCTGGGTCAACAGTCATTGACGCTGTGCCTGCTGATTGAATAGCCAGGTACCGGATGCCCCTGTTCTCAGAGCATCAAGGAGGAATGGAGTTCTGCCAGGAGTGTCATAACGTTTTCTAATATCAAATGGGCTATAAACTCGTTTGATAGCTACAAATCTCCGGGTCCGGATGGGATAATACCGATTATGTTGCAGAAGGGCTCGGACCTTTTGTTCATCAGAATCTGTACGGTTCTGAGAGCCTGTATGGCTCTGGGCTACCTGCCAAGAGTGTGGAGACTGACCAGAGTGGTATTCATACCGAAAACTGGCCGGGTGGACTACACTCAGGCGAAGGCTTTCAGACCCATCAGTCTTATGTCCTTTGTATTAAAGACAATGGAGAAAATACTTGATGGGCACATAAGGGTGAAATTCTGGTCGACAGACCCCCACACCAATACCAGTTTGCCTATTCAACAGGTCTCTCTACTGAGACAGCACTCCATCATCTCACTTGGAGGGTGGAGAAATCTCTGAAAATAAAGAGGTCCTCTTAGCTGCCTTTTAGACATCGAAGGGCCTTTGACAATACATCCTTTGACTCCATCACCACGGCTCTAAGGAGTAGAGGGTGGAGGAAATTTGCTGCAGGTGGATTGACTGCATGCTTAAGGGAAGGGTGGTTCATACATCACTGCTGGACGACACCCTAATGGCTGGGGTAGCGGGAGGCTGTCCGCAGGGGGGTTTGTCCCCCTGTTGTGGAACCTCGTCATGGACGGGCTTGAGACGGCTAAGCGGTGAAGGCTTTGATCCCTTAGGGTATGCTGATGATTTAGTTATACCCGTACAAGGGAAATTTAATAACATTGTCAGGGACCGAATGCAAGTTGCCCTGAATGTAGTAACAAGGTGGGCCGAGGAGGAAGGTCTGAGGATCAGTCCTCAAAAAACCACCATTGTGCCATTCACTCGAAGGCGTAACTTAGAGGGTTTAGGTCCTCTGCATCTTCGTGCAAACGACCTAGTCTTGTCGGGGGAGGTAAAGTACCTTGGGGTGATTTTTGACTCCAAACTTACCTGGAACCAACATCTAGATAAGATAGTAAGGCGATCGGTGACCACTTTCGCGGTGGCCAGACGAGCCTATGACAGAACGTGGGGTTTAAAACCAAGTATGGTGCATTGGTTGTTCACCAGAATGGTCAGACCCGCAATCACTTATGCGGCTTCGGTGTGGTGGCCGAAGGTCAAGCAGAAGACCACAAAACTTAGACTGGGCAAGATACAAAGACTTGCCTGTCTAGGCATAACGGGGGCGATGAGCACAACGCCCACCGCTGCAATGGAAACCCTTCTAGACCTCCCTGCCTTACACATTGTGATAATGGGAGAGGCAAGACGAGGACTCCATAGACTGCAGCAATCACGTCACCTACTTAATATAAGTACGGGTCATACAAGTATCGGCAGCATAAGGGGTCCTTTACTCGACATGAGGACGGACTATATGGCTCCCAAAGGCAATATAAACCTGCCCATCAAGATAGAAATTAATGAATCTGATGAGCACCGGAAACTTGAACAGGATTTTCCTCCTGGAAGTCTGATTTGGTATACAGACGGCTCCAGAACCGAAACTGGTGCCGGGTCTGGAATATACGGGCATAGACCAAAGGAGAAGTTATGCTTCCCATTGGGCCAATTTGCCTCTGTTTTCCAAACAGAAATATACGCCATATTACAATGTGCGCGGGAAAACAATAGGAGGGCTTACACAAATAAGCGGATCTTCATTTTAACCGACAGCCAGGCGGCTTTGAAGGCTTTAGTAAGCTCAAAGGTCTCTTCCAAACTGGTGTGGGAATGCTTAAGTGAGCTCAATGACCTGGCGGAGCACAACTGCATTACGCTAGTGTGGGTGCCAGGTCATCAAGGTATTATCGGCAACGAAAGGGCCGATGAACTAGCCAGGCAGGGAGCGGGCATGGCATACCTTAGCCCTGAACCTGTCCTAGGCATAACCAAGAACGCTATCCGGGGCTTTTTCAGTGACTGGATAAGCGAGGAACACAATAGATACTGGCTAAGTAGACCAGGACATTGCCATAGCAAGACCTTCCTCAGAGGTCCTTGCAAGAAGAGAGCTGCGGAACTTTTGCTTTTGAGCAGAGCGCAACTCAGTATCACCACAGGGTTACTAACAGGACACTTGACTGTTAAGGAGCACCTATGGAGGATCGGTAAATTTAATGGGGATCTAAACTGCAGACTTTGCAATAGGGAACCAGAGACGGCAATGCACATTTTGTGTAGATGTGATGTGCTGGCAAACCGTAGACAGCGCATATTCGGACATCTTATGATTGCTCCTGAAGACTTTAATACGCAATCAGTGAAAAACCTGTACCAGCTGGTACAGGGGACATGTCTCACTGAATGGTTGCGTTAACTGAACCAGGGCGTGCACAATAAGCCTAATGGCTGCGGTGCCCCCGGCGCATTTTTGCAGACGGGTTCTGGTCAAAATGTGGAAGAAAAAAAATCATAAGTATTTCAATTCTTTCATGTTCATTTAAATCCGCCATTGTTAATATTAACAGCAGTAATTACACACAATTGAATTTAACGTAAACAATAACCACTGATAAAGTTACTCGCTCGAGTTTGTTTATCGCTTACTTAGATGTACCTGACTTGGCGCTAATAAGCATGGCCGACGGGAAATGAATACTTGAAACATTGTTTTTTTTTTTTCAGAAACCCCTCAATTCTAAAAAAAAAAAAACATTACTATTGTAAAGAGAAAAAAATGCTCTACCGAACGGTAGAGTAACATTAACATTACTACCTAAAACACAATGTTTTGTTGTTGACTAAAGGAAAAAATGTAATAATAAATAAATACCTATTTGAACTATGGATGGAGCAAGTATCTCTCCACATGAAACAGTGGGGTTGAACTCGGAAAGCTAAAAATATATTGAAAACAGTTTACGCGTATTAATACAGGGAAGTAACATACTTTAAATTTACACCAAAATTTGTCCATATCTTCGTTAAAATATTGAGCAATAATCATTAATGATTGTTGCACCCTTGTTAAAGAGTTGTCCACTTCAATTTTTTTAAATTTAGATCCATATCGCACAATTTAGTCAGATTTTTCCTGTAGACTTAGAACTAGAGTTTCTAAACTAATCTTAGTTAATTTTTCGAAATGCCACGTAATCGCATGTTTGTTAAATATAACTGGATATTTATTATTATTTCATTAACTATAGGTGGTTGAGATACGTCATTCAAATATAATCGAATACTTGCATAACTTTCGTCTAATAATCCGTAAAATTCATCATTAATTAATTCCAAATTATGCATTAATTTTAATTTTTCGTCTGCATTACAACTTGTTTTAGCAGGTAGATCTGGGGCCCATGTGGAACAACCAGCAGTTAATTTAGGTTTTTTCCTTGCAATTTTTTTTGGTACACTAACATCAGTATTAAGTGGTCTTTTGTGCGGTCTACGTAAATAAGAAGCTCTCTCCACGAGCTTTGAGAAAATAGTTGCAGAACCACTTCCAATTACGGCCCCATCTTCATCAATATCGCAGAACGTATTGGGATATTGTTTTACAAGGTCAGCTGCCACTTTCTGAAAACTCGAACGGGAATCAACGGATTTATTGAACGCAATTCATATACGATTATGTGAACTATGTCTTTAACAACAGATTTATTTTGTTCCCATTTTTCACATAATTTTAACACGTCTGCAGGTATTTTCGAATAAGGAATTTCAAATACTTCCCAGGCATATTCTGTATTTGACTGATTTTTATCAACAGTAGTTGATGATTGAGGCAAAGTTGCTGGAACTTCATCACAAGCCAAATCGGATGTTATGTTTGGAATATTATTTGTTGGCGTATCTGTTACGTTCTCAAAGCAAGAGAGTAAAGAATTAGTGCCAGATATCACTGTTTCTGTATTAGAGCACGAAGAGATATTGTCATTGTGTTCCGGTTTGTGCCATTCTTCTCCTGGACATAATAACATCAGCAGCTCGTTACTTATTTCTTTGACAACGTCGTCTTCATCTACAATAGTTCCATCACTTTCTAATACAATCCTACTACCATTTAGCTCTGCAAGTCTTGCAGAGGCTGTAAAAGTATATGATAATCTTGTGCTGGTAAATGTATTTATATTATCTTTATTTATGCCTTCAAATGAACTACTAAGTAGGCTATGATTTAAATGCTTTTTCACCTAAAGATTTGTAGCTCCGACAGCTGTCAAATTATTTAAACAAATTTCGAATTGGAACATTGCATTTTCAGCAGGATTCTCTTAGTTTTGCGTTTACACATTTTTTTATGTGATGTCATGATCAGACACAACATCATACATAGGACACTAGGTCGCCAACTGTAATTAGTAATTCATTTGAAAACATACAACATACCTTGTAGTAATACATTGTTGTAAATATTCTCCGTGGCAGAAATAAATACTTTTGTCTGACGGGTTGCATATTTTGAATAACATGATTCTACAAAATATATAACACACAGTATATTTCAAAAGGAAAAAAATACATAATATAACTGTCGTTGATATTCTTTGTTATTATCGATATTTATTTTAATAATAGCCCTAGCTAGCCTAATTAATACGATATGATCGAATACTTTTACCCCCTAAAAGACTATGTATACCGATTTTACCTATATTATACCAATCGAAAGTACCCTTTCAAAGCCTTCCAGAGAGTAAAAATATTAGATCCGGTACTTTTGTCTTAATGTAAAAATAATAATTTAATTAATTCTTAAAATATGTACCATTTATAAATTCTTTTCTAAAGTTTAGTAATGGTATTGATATTTCCAAAATGTATAGTTTCTTACATCGATATAAGACGAACTAGTTTAAAATTACAAAATGCATAAAAAAAGTGTCGTATCATACTCGCATCATACTCGATAATGCCTTCTATATGTAGTAATTAGAAGATATTTAATGGTTCTGATTTAAAATAATAACATATTTACAGTTGGTTCTTGTCCGATGAAATTTGTATCACAAAATCTTCTAAGCGGACACTAAATCGCGCAACAATACACTTTACGTTTCGCAGTCGTTCGACTGCTTCGTCAGAAGTGAAAATTATGTTGACAACATAATTTTCACTTCTGACGAAGCAGTCGAACGACTGCGAAACGTAAAGTGTATTGTTGCGCGATTTAGTGTCCGCTTAGAAGATTTTGTGATATAAAATAATAACGACTTTGGTTGCCACTCTTTTGTTGCAGTACAGGTTCAATGCATAATACGTCATTAATATTTATGATGAAATAATCATTATGAAAAGTTTCATCAGTATAATATAAACCATCATCTTCATTGTAAATAATTGATGTTTTATTATTTCCTATAAAAAAGATACTATTTTTAACTGAATTTATGATAACATTCGAAATTTCACAAATAATATATGAGCCATATTCACTTATATTTGTACAAATTATCATTCCTTTTTTATATGTAATACTATTAAATTCAACAAGAGTGGATATGAAACAATCATTAATATCCATTTGAGAATTCAAAAACTTTGTAAGACTCATTGGATATAGATTAGGATCATATTTTATTGCATTTTCTGACACAATCTGATCATTATATAGTTTGTCATGTGATATATCGAGTGCTTGGAGTAATTGATGTTTGTGACTTAAGGAAAATAAAACATTTTTATAATTATTAGAATGACAAAATGTTTTAAGCGGACACTAAATTGCGCATTATACACTTAACGTTTCGCAGTCGTTCGACAGCTTCGTCAGACGAATTTAGTGTCCGCTTAAAAGATTTTGTGATACAAATTTCATCGGACAAGAACCAACTGTAAATATTAGAATGACGTACAACATTTTTAAAATATTGGTGTTTGCTCTCAAACCAAAGAGTCCACAAATGCCGTAATGGACCATATTGTCGAATTAAATATGGGTAATGAGTAATGTAGTGATGTTTAGGCTTTAAAGGAACTTCTGGGAAAACTGATTTTCTTATATCTAAGTATTCGTAAATTAATGTTTTTAAATAGGCTATTTGACCCACAGATATTTTGAATCCTAATATAATAGAAATGAGTTTTCTCAGTTTTAAAATCATTTTCCAAGCTTCGATTGTTATTAATTTATCTGTAGTAGGTACAGCAAAAGGCAACACTACAATCAGCATCATATTTTGATATGCTAAACCAACGATTTTACAATTTTTTTTAATTACAGGTAAGTACATTTTATTTTGTAATTCAAAAGTAAGTTTTTGTAAATTTAGATTTAATTCTTCAAAGGACAAACATTTATTTTGTGAAAGTTTATTTAAGGCAAGCTCTAAATCAACTGGTACGATTCCTTCAAACAAATCATGTGCAATACAGGAAGGAAGTCCGGGACTACATACGTGATAATAATTTAATGAATTTAAAATAGAATTTGAATTAACCCCTCGATATGACTTGGAAGTAGTTTTTGCTGTATTTATGTCGAAAGTATGCGATTCTTTAGTACGATATTGGTATGATTTCGTTATGCTACTATTAATATTGTAATGATTTGCCGACAGCAGCCGGTGCGCGGCGTCGGTCTGTCGACCTGAAGCGTGGCGTAATGGCGGTTAACAACGAGGAGTTGGTTCTACATCAACGAGAGGACGTGGCCGCTCGAGTTGTTCTCGCAGAAGATGTCGTATTGCCCAACAGAACAGAGGTTATAGTCGACGCAAACCTGAATGGCGCTTTCCAAGATGGGCAAGTCATTATGGTCGAACCTAATACCGACGATCAGAAGATTGGAAAAGGAGTTCTCGTTGGAAAAATGTTGTTGATAGCGAGGAAGGAGATACCAGTCCGCCTAATGAATGTGAACTGTTTCCCCGTCAACATCAAGAAAGGTACGGTCTTGGGAAGCTGTGACATGGTATCCTCGATCTCTCGCCAACTAGAAGCAAACGTACAAGAGAGGAAGGTCCCGAAGAAGTTGTTGGAAATGGTCATGTCAACAGCCCAGGAATTGACTCCAGAACAAAAGACAAAAGCGAAGAACCTGATATGTCGCTATCAAGACGTGTTCGAGGTAAAAAATGGACCTAAGGGAAGAACCGACATCGTCAAACACAAGATAGAGACAGGAGAAGAGAGACCCATCCGTCAAGCTCCAAGAAGGTTACCATTGGCGAAGCGTGAAGAAGCAGAACGCATTATTCGCGAGATGGAAAAAGACAATGTGATTGAGCCATCAAGCAGCCCATGGGCGTCACCGGTGGTGCTTGTGAAGAAGAAGGATGGATCCACACGGTTCTGCGTAGACTATCGATTGCTCAACAACGTCACCAAAAAGGATAGCTATCCTCTGCCACGGATTGATGACACCCTGGACACCCTGGCTGGTTCAAAGATCTTCTCGACCTTGGATCTAAAGAGTGGTTATTGGCAAGTGGAACTAGCGCCCGAAGATCGAGAAAAAACGGCGTTTTCCCTTGGTATGGGCCTATGGAAATTCATGGTGATGCCGTTCGGCTTATGTAATGCCCCAGCGACATTCGAGAGGCTGATGGAGACGGTTCTGAAGGGTCTGTCCTGGGCAACGTGCATGGTATACCTGGACGACATAATTGTGGTGGGGAAAACTTTCAACGACCATCTGAAGAACCTGGAAGGAGTGTTCCAGCGGCTTCGCGGAGCCGGACTAAAGCTTAGTCTCAAGAAGTGCTACCTGTTCCAGAAGGAAGTGAATTATCTAGGCCATATTGTTAATGGGAATGGAATCGCCGTGGACCCAGTGAAGATTCAGGTCGTGAAGGACTGGCCAACTAAGGAGTTTCCTAGGCCTATGCACTTACTATCGTCGCTATGTTCCCGGATTTGCGGACATCGCTAAGCCGTTGACAAAACTCACCGAAGAAGGTCGTCCGTTTGAATGGGACCAACATTGCCAAATTAGTTTTGAACAACTAAAACAGTACTTGATAAGTGCTCCTATTCTAAGTTACCCTCTCCCAGAAGGCAAGTTCATCGTGGACACTGACGCTAGCAATGTTGGTATCGGTGGCGTACTGTCTCAGATACAAGAAGGGCAAGAGAAGGTGATTGGCTACTTCAGTAAAGTCCTGTCAAAGCCGGAACGAAATTATTGCGTCACTAGAAGGGAATTGCTAGCCGTGGTGAAGTCCATAGAACATTTCTACAAGTACTTATATGGCAGACACTTTCTCCTGAGGACGGACCATGCCGCTTTAAAATGGCTCCTCCGATTCAAGAATCCTGAAGGACAAGTCGCACGATGGATCGAACGACTTCAGGAATACGATTTTGAAATCCAGCATCGGGCCGGAACTAGCCATAGAAATGCCGATGCTTTGTCGAGAAGACCATCGAGAACCAGGAAGGCACGGAACAGAAGACGCAGTTACTGATCCCCAAGAATAGGGTGCCGGAAGTTCTGAGGGAGCTTCACGATGGAACTTCGGGAGGGAATCTGGGAATCAAGAAGACTATGGAAAAGGTGCGCGAATGGTTCTACTGGGTGAACTGCAAGGAAGACATAAAGGACTGGTGTAGGAAGTGCGTAGTCTGCGCAGCTAGTAACGGCCCCCACCGACGAGGCAAGGCTCCCATGAAACAGTATAACGTGGGAAGTCCCTTCGAAAGAATTGCCATAGATGTAGCCGGCCCATTTCCACAAACGAATAGTGGAAATAAGTACATCGTCGTGGTGATGGACTACTTTAGCAAGTCCATGAATGGATCAGTCGATATGGCGCGCCCATGGAGCTCCATTCGAATCAAGGAAGGAACTTCGAATCGGCTTTGTTAAGAACGTGTGTACTTTGCTCGGCATCCGGAAAACTAGAACCACTGCACTTCACCCGCAGTCGGACGGAATGGTGGTAAGATTCAACAGAACCATCAACCGACATTTGTCCAAAGTCGTCTCTGATCATCAGAGAGACTGGGACACGTGCATTCCCCTTTTTCTACTGACATACCGTTCGTCCGTTCATGAGACAACAGGAGAGACACCAGCGAAAATGGTATTTGGGAGAGACCCAAGGCTGCCCTGCGACCTGAAGTTCGGCGTGAAGCCCGGTGAAGTCTCTGCCGACGAAGACTACGTTAGCGGCCTACGCAGGAAAATGGACGACATTTACACTCAAGTGCGTCACAATATACAGACGGCCAGCGATCGAATGAAGGAGCATTATGACATCAACGCTCAGAATGGGGCATACCAACCTGGAGCACTGGTCTGGCTTTACAATCCTCAAAGACGTCGAGGTCTATCCCCAAAAATGCAGACATCTTGGGAAGGTCCTTACAAAGTGATGAAATGGATCAACGATGTCATCTATCGCATCAGGAAGATTCCACATGACAAACCCAAAGTTATCCACTTCAACCGAATGGCTCCTTACAACGGAGAAGAAAATGAAGGAACAGTACAACGGACGCAAGGTTCCGAAGTGAACTTCGAAACCTTCATATTTCATCACGCCACAGGAAGTAAGGCGCGATTCGGAGTGACCACAGAGAGACCGCAAGACCTTTTTCAAGTGTCACCAGAGTATAGTATGGCCCACTGTGTGGCAGAAGACCTAAGGATGTCCAAGGGGATAGCCCAAGTCTTTCGGAAGAAATTTGGTCAGGTCGGGGAACTCATAAGACAGCACCCCATGGTGGGCAAGAGCCTGCAGATCATCCACACGGAACAAAGACGACACGTGTACTACTTAGTCACCAAGAAAACATCAAGCGGTAAGCCTGACTATCGCAGTATTTGGAAAGCTTTATGGAGCCTGAGGAGACAGCTGGTAGAAGGCAAGGAGACGAAATTAGCCATTCCTAAATTGGGCTGCGGACTAGACGGACTGGACTGGAGGGTCATTCGAAGCATGATAGAAGTCATCTTCAACGGAACAGGTATTGAAGTCCTAGTCTGCAGTCACCACCCACAGGCAGCTGACGGCAGTAAGAAAACCGTGGACTGCTATTTCTTCCAGACCGGAAGTTGTAGAAAGGGTCCAGCATGCTGCTTTCGACATCCTCCTTCAAGGCTATCGCGAGGAACGTTCCGAGACGAAACGTTTTTAAGAGGGGGGCAGTGTAATAATTTGCCGACAGCAGCCGGCGTCCGTCTGTCTCTCGCGTCATCGCCGACGCGCCTTAGACCAGAAACTTCGGTCGCTCCGATATCACGTCAGCAGAGTAATCAACCCTAGACTTTCCGCCGGGCACTCGAATGTTCGAGATAAACAACCCCGGTTTATAAAACACGCGGCCGGTGAATGGAGGAATTAAAGGTTAGATAGTTCGATTAGAATGCAACGTGAGACAGTTCGAAATTAAAGTGGCCTGATAAACTTTCGCTCGGCTGTTGAAATAAATTACGTATAAGTTTGTAAATAAATTATTGTTAAATGTTAGTGTTAAATTAGTTTGCTTGTAAATAAATTAGTTATTAACTATTTCGTGTTTTGTTTCAAAATAAAAGTTAATGAACCTTTAAAATCATTACAATATAACAATATCGACAATAAAATGAGGACGTTGAAAAGTATTCCTTAAAGCCCCCAATTTGATGTGCACCTAAATTATCTCCAAGTACTGTTAGCAATGTTCCTTTCAAGTAAACAGTTTCATTTTTCCATGATACTTCAACACCTTCGGTTTCAAGTTGCTTTACTTCCTCTATAAATTTTTGAAGACCCTCTGTAAAACCCACTTCTTTAATATCTTTTTCATATATCAAAGCTACCAACTGCATACTTTCTGTTTTACATCTTATCCAACTTGGTAAATTAGCTAACTCCATATAAATTCCTATTATCTTATGTTTTTTTCTAGAAGATCTTAATGGATTGCATACATCAAATGAGTTATTACCTTTAAAAAATAAATTATTAACAAAGAATGAACCGTCATGTAGATCAGATGAAAGGTACGGATTACGTAATTCGTCATAAGTATTGTACAAATTCGAAAATTGTTTTGACATAAAAGAGCTTAATTGAGCTTAGTATTGATACATACTAATATTTCGAACCATTACTTAAAGCCCGTTCACAATGACTTAACGTAACAAAATTAAATTAAGGAAATTAGAGTGTTAATTTATGTGTTCACAATGAAGAAATTTTTTGTTCTTTCCATGCGTAAGTATTTGCAAATTGTTGGTGGTTGTCTAGGTTAACAAAGGATAAAATTCTTTTGCTCAACTCGAGGACTCAAAGACTACACTCACTATACTGTTTTAGAACGCTGTTGATTGAATGTACTTAACAGAGTTAACCTAAAAATGGAAGTTGTCAACTTAAGAAAAGTAAATTAATAGAATTAGCCAATTAGTACGCTTACATTTCTAACAGTGTTTCCAACTTTTATTAAGTGATTAATTTTCTTACGTTAAGTCATTGTGAACGGGCTTTTAATGTTATGCAAGTGGGATTTACATAATTAAAAATTTTCTTATAGCATTTTTCTCTATGATATTGGTTTTTTAAATTATCTAGTGCAGAAACATTGTGAGCTTGCATAAATAAATCTGTTTGAAACATGTCTTTGTGCGTATTTAATTCATTTCCAATTTTACTAAATATATATTTTACATTAAGCTCACTAATATCTAGCAACGAATTAATAAATACTTGTAGAGCATTATTTGGAATAAAAAGTTTAGCCTGTAAAGTTAAATAAAGAGACGCTAAAGTCATGAAGCTGAGTTCATGAAAATTGGTGTTGTCTAGTTCTTCATTATTAGTGCTTTCTAGTTCTTCATTATTAGTGCCTTCTAGTATTTCATTAATATTATCTATTTCCATTATTTGTGCATTATCTTTAAATACTTCTGTATATTTATTTACATAACGATGTTGCCTGAATATATGTTGCTTCATATTTGTTTTGGATTGACATATTGATTTCATTTTACATATATTCTTAAACGGACATTTTACAAATTCTCCATTGTTCAAATGAACATAAATATGTTGACATATTTCTTGTTTGTTCGTACTTGTAAACGCGCAGTTTAATTTAGTGCATTTAGTTGATGCTATAATTTGCGATGATATTTTATTATTACTACTGGAACTAACAACATGTTGTCTTTTTATGTGTTTCTCATACAAGTAATATGATTTAAACTTAGAAAAACATTTATCTCTCTTACAAGTAAAAATAACTCCAACAAGATTCCGATGGTATTTTAAATGCTTCTCATATACATTGATATTTTTACAATTAAAATTACAGTAACTACATTGACTAAACATTGTCTTACCTTCTTTCACATAAGCGTGCAGGAATACGAATGAAATCACTTTATTACCACCGGCGCCGTAAGCCGTTAGTCCTGCGATGCATGATCTCATATTCTAAACACGCCACCCAGAAACGAATCGCGCAGAAGTTTTTACTTTTATTTAGGAACGTCGCACTTAATATGCGGTAAATTCACAAATGTTTCAATATTTACAATGTAATTAAGTGTTATAATTGTAAATTCACATTTTTACAATTTAATAGTACATATTTGACTGTGAATTTACAAAAGAAATGTAAATATTACATACAAAATGTAAATTCGCTGTATAATACATGCAAAATAAGATTTTACATCTTTAAATCACGTAAAGTCATACATGACATTCGATGTAATTTCACAAGCATATGTGAATTTTCTTTTCAGTGTAGGAATATGAACTACTACCTTAGAAGTTAAGTCTCTCTCTTTTCCTGGATAATATTAACTCCTTGAAAGATAGAAATAACTACCTACCACAAGGATTAAAATGCTATTTTTGAAGACAACTTTAACACTTTTTAAAGTTAAGCGTCCTAATTAGGCTATTCTGTAACTAAATTGAAAAATTACAAATAACACTAACAAATTTTGGCGGAAAATTTTTCCGCCGCAATCGAGAATTGAACTCGAGACCATCTGGTTTGGCCCCAGACGCTCAGACCACTGAGACATTATGACACCGAGCTCATTTATCGTCTAATAGAAATTAGAATCGAATGGTAAATATTTATTTTGCCATTAAGCAGGACAAACATTATTTAAATAAATTAAATATTAAGGATGTTGTTAGCGAACATATAAATTGAAAAATTACAAATAACACTAACAAATTTTGGCGGAAAATTTATCCGCCGCAAGCGAGAATTGAACTCGAGACCATCTGGTTTGGCCCCAGACGCTCAGACCACTGAGACATTACGACACCGCCAAAATTTGTTAGTGTTATTTGTAATTTTTCAATTTATATGTTCGCTAACAACATCCTTAATATTTAATTTATTTATATTCTGTAACTTATTAACAGGCTGTTAAAATTTAAGGGTACGTTAAAATTCAAAATAGAACCTTGTGATTGGCTGTTACCACGGTAACGAAATTTAACAACCCTTTAAATTTAACGTCTTCGATGTAGAATAGGCCCGTAACTCCGTTTATTTTAACACCAAAAGCGAAGGAACACTGAAAAGGAGTTGAAAAAGTGTTAGAATTAACTTCAGATTTTTATGTGTGTATGATCAAACAGCTATGGAGATGACTAAAAACTGAATTAGAAGTATCATATAGGTGCATTAAGTCACTGCTAAAACTTGGCCTCATTTTTTCTGTCGTCAGTGGTACGTTGTACGTTTACTTCGAAATTATAAATGAAACTGTTAAAATAGTGAACTACTTTAACATCACAGCAAGAGAACGGCGGATTAAGCCTTTTATTCGATAAAATTCGCCGTTCGGCGGTATTATTACTTTTCAGAGTAGTGTTCCGCCGTACGTGCGCAAATCAGTTGAATTTTCGGTGAAATTGTGAGCTAAGATTATTTAAATCCGCAGGACGGCGGAATTTCGAAATGGTACCCCCGACGGACGTTTAGCCACGTCGTAAAATTATTATTTTGGCCTGGTGTCTTTGTTCTTAATTAGGTTTTGTTTTTCTAATTTTATTCTATTTTTTTCTATCTATTACCTGTACTTTTCTATAAAAATCTCGTTGTCTCGATGTCTAATGGGTATTTAGGAAAACGTAAATTCGTATTACTCGTACAAACGAATGTAATGTATATGTATAAAAGATCGTATATTTCTGACCTGAATATTCGACTAGAGGATTACAATTCAACGTAATATACACTATCCATAAAATAAATTTGCATTCGGAGAACGCATTCAAATGCAAATATTTGACTTATGATGCTGATATCTATGAGATTCTGGGCTCTTATTCGACCGGCTTATTTATTACCTGAAATATGTGTTTTCCTCTGAATATCTATAGTTTTCCCGCATAACTTCCGGAATAATGCTTATTATTTTACTGTTAAGTTATAGAGCCATTCGCTTTAGACCAACCTCAAAAGCGAGTTGATGAAGTGGCGTGAAGCCAAAATCAAGTTACCACTTCGTTATTGATGTAAATTTTACGCGGAATGCTTTCAGGCGGTCATTATTACTCTGGTATACTGTCTTTGAGCAAAATACTTTACAACGGAATTTGAAGGAATATTGCATTTTTTTACCTTACGCTTCAAAAGAAAACGCTGTAATTTTGTTTGCCTGACGTCATATTTTTCATGGACTTTATCAAAAAGATAAAACTATGGCATCACTAGCAAAGTCCGAGCTGCTCGTTAGCAAAGCTGTACAGCCATATCATAAATTGAAGAAACTTTCCTTTTATGTTAAAATATACGGCGAATTTCATAAACTCCGAGTTTCATAATTATGAACGTAAATATTTCAAACAAATTACACTTTACCAGGAGTGAGTCGAAAACGAGCAACCCAATTTATGAAATACATATATCTTTTAAGCAGATTTGTTTTTAGGTTTTGTAGAAACGTGGCAAAGCAAACTCATGTTCCATAATTTTAAGCTACACTCAAAATAATAAAATAAAATTTAACTTTGCAAACATAGAACTGAAATCTCTGAAGCACATTAAACTATAAATTTTAATTAAAAATTTGCAAGCTATGATGGAGAAGTCGAACTTTGGAATTAGTTAATTAGCACAAAAATTGCTTTTCATTTACGTTAATAGCCTGTGGAAAAGCGGCGGCGCTTGTAATATTTGGGGCAAGATTTCAAACTATTATACAACTCCTGTAATACTCTAATCCCTCCTGACAGTACCCTCATTTCATGTTGCTGTAAAGGTAAGTTTCTGAGTAATTATTAAAAATTTGTTTATCGGTAGGGCAAACTTGCCTAATTTGTACCTGCGCCTAAATCGTCCTCCACAATTTCTCGTAAGCCGTCATGGTGATAAGCGCTTATAGCAGCGGAAACTGTGAATAACAGTGAACTACATGGTTTAACATAGCCATGTTATTGTGGTAGGCACTCTTTGGAAAATTATTGAAAAAATAAGTTTTTGGACTAATTTTCAATAAGACTTTTACGTCATTCACAATGATTTTGCATCAATTCTAGTGAAGATAAGGAATGAAATAAGTTTTTTATGCAAAAGTACGCCTATCTGCAATATTATTTTTGGTTTTGTTAAAATTTTCCTTGTCAAATTCAAACTCACGGTGGCGTTTTCGCCTATTTCGTACCATAGCTCACAATAGTTGTTCTTTATCAATTCGCACTGAAATAGAAACCACATCTCCGAGATTTCAAATACTTTCATGTTGAAATAAACTGTCCCAGAGAACTATGGACACCCCAATTCATATAAAACAATTTAGATGAAAAGTGGACTAGAGTAAAGAAAAAAAGCACACCTAAGAACTTAACAGCAAATAAGACTCTCAAAAGGAAAAGCAACGTTAAAAAAAGACAGTCAATAAAGATAACTGGTTCGGTACGATTTTGGAACACTGATCTTAAATCGTACTTTTTTCGTGTTTTTGAAAAACTTTTGTTTCTTAAGAATTCGTAATTTTTACTATTTTACTACTATTGCTATTGCGGTTTATTTTTCTTCAAATTTTGTAAAGTTATAGGCATATGTTTTTAAGGGGTACGAATTAGGCAAGTTTGTCCTATATTTCAACTGATCGAAATAGTTGAGTTTGTGTTAGCGACAGAAATATTTCATGTTCTGCTGAAATATACAGAAACGTCGTGAAATAACATTTAATTTTTAATTTTAATCTTTCACCAGATACCTCTATGTAACTTTTCCTTAATTACCGAAGGAATAATTTAAATTATAAATATTAGATACAAGAGAGTGTTAAAATTAGATCACATAATAAAACACATTTACGAATTTTGTAATAATTTTCAAGGACAAGAAAGTGCTTTAATTATTTTTTTTATAAACTTTCACCATGACTATTTCACTATTGACTCGTTTGCAATAGCGAAAACTGGTGTTACTATTTCACTTTTTGAAGTTGGCTGCAAAAATATATTGAAGTGTACTTAACAACTGCTATTTAATTAGATCTGTACATCTGCAAATATCAAGCGACAACTTTACAGAGCATTAACGTTACACAAATTGAAAACGCAACATGTTTAATTATTAATGCCTGCCTGCACAAAGCAGCTGAAATGCGAATAAATTGTCGGTACATTCTGACTTGCCTTCTGCACGTGTTCTCATAAAGTTCGTTTTAATTCGGATTTACTACGAGAGAGAATGGAATGTGTAACGTAATAGTTTTGTTAGAGATTATATAATTTATTCTGTATTACCTTGTTAATCAGCAGATTATAGTTTGAGCATTCTGCTTTAAACCAAATGACAAATAAATCACTCAGAACAATACGCTGTTTCAGGAGAATTAATCTGAAAATGGTTGAATCTGTTGTAATATAGAGAATTATGCTTATCATACGTAGCATAAACCAATAATTTATTGTGCAGTTTGTTGTTGTCATAATTGTAAACATAATAAGTAGAAAATGTTTTGTCAGTTTGCAAATTTATTAACTGGTATTCACTGGAGATAATATTTTGTACAGTTTCAGAATAATGTAATGGTTATTTTACGTGACGAAGTACTATAAAATAATTTCTGAATGATTTGTTTCAGTAATTCGCAATATTTGAAGCTGTTTTATTTTCTTCAATTTTTTAGATTTTTTAATTAATTGGTACAAATTTGTAAATGGCGTTACTTAGTGAATTGGAAATTTACTAATATTAACAGGTATATTGAAAGGAAAATTAAATAATTATCATGTATTACCGTATTTTTTTTAAAATAAATATGTTCTTAACTTAAAAGATTCTCATTTGGAAGTTCTCTCTTACTGGCGACTTTGACGAGAAATTTTAATATTTTTAGGAATTTTTTATTAACTTATACGCAAGCGCAATGGCGATAAATGAAATGTGTTTAACGGATAAGGTTACTCATTATTCGTGTATTATTGTAGAGGAGAGTTTTTTCTTTTGTAGCTTATATAGTAAAGCCAATTAAACAGGCAGAAATATGAGACGGCTATGGATTGTTTTAGCGTCAAATAAAACTATGTAATTTTTTTCATGTTTGACAATTCTTTTTGGGTTTTGTGTTGAGAACTGTGAAACATGAAAAAATTACATAACTTTATCTGACACTAAAACAATTCATTAATTGGCCCTGACCACGTAAACTACATAAGGAAAAACTCTTCTCATTTAGGTCGTTGTAAAAGAACATTTAGGGTTTTTTGTGACAGGAATTCATTACTAGGAGTAGATTAGAGCTTTTAGAAGACATTCCAATACCTGTTAATTATCAATAAAAAATATTTCTCCTCAAGAGCATATTGAATCAAAAACGTTGCGAATATGTACAAATATTACTTTTCGGTAAATAATAAAATATCTAAAGCAATAAATACATTTCTCTTTTTTTTTCAATTACAAATTTTTGAAGTTTTCATCCAAAGTTATTTGAAAATTAAAATTAAAGTTCAAAAATTGAAAAATTCAATTTTTGCGGAAGTTAAAGAAAAAAACGTTATTTTGGCCTTGAGATTGTTCAGTAGCTTCCTTGTCAAAGTTCCTGCATCTTCTCAAACTCGAGATTCACTGTAATTTGAATACTTCTTGTCATATACCGAGGAGATCAAATTATTTGAAATCGACATAAGAGTAAAGTACTTTTATTTTTCTAGATACGCGAAAATATTACCTATAAAAGTTATTCAGAATTGTTCTGACATCTTAAATATGAAATCATGGCTGTCTAAGATAATTTTTCTTTGACACAAAGAAGTGAAATTTTTATGGTGTCAATGTTTTTGGTCATAATTTCTAGTTGGTAGACGAGCGAAAAACAAATCCCAGAGGATATTCATGTTACACCTAAAGAAACGTCTAGCTCTATACATTTTAAGTTCTAAAATACACACGTTGATACTAAAGAAATTGAAAAAAATCTCATCACAATTCGGAATAATTCTTCCTAATAATATTTCCGCGTATTTTGAATAATAAAGGTACTTTTACTCTCATGTCGATTTCAAATATTTTCACTTCCTCGGTATATGACAAGAGGTATCAAATTTTGATATATGCATTTTGAGTTTGGAAAGATGCAGGAACTGTCATAAAAAATAAATTTTTCTGAGAAATCAATAATAAAAAAAACTTTCTACCGGTCACTGTATGTATAATAATTTTTCAATTCTTGATTATTTTGCGTCATAAACGGGAATAACAATATGACTTCAAATTTCTTGACTAAGCCGTTGTTTGTTATACAAAATAAGATTACAGATGATTTTCTAGAATTTTACATAAATTCATGTTTTTTCACAGTAGCAGTAATTATATGTAAATTATGATTAATTGCATTGTGATCCACATTGTATTATAAAGTTACAAACGAGTTAGTCTGACCTCTGAATACGGCCACCTATAACCAAGGTTTACGAAACACGTGCTCAGAAATCGTACATTTCAAAACAAATCTGTTCAAACTTGCACATTTTTTATAACTGTTCGGACTCTCTTGATTTCATAAAAGCGAGCTTTTTCAGAACGTTAAATATAACGAAAAGTTTAAATCGCGACATCCTGCGATCAAGAAATAGTATATTATTCAATGACCGAGTAATGATGGCTATTAATCACGAGAATTAAAGTTTGCAACACGAGCAATTCATTCGAGTGATTAATAGCCATTACTCGGGAGTTGAATACTATACTTTTTCCACGACTATTAATGAAAATTTTAAATATTTTTTGACAGCACGCTGTCGAAAACAAATCTGACGTTTATAGACAGTAGAGGGGAACCTATTTGACTGTTTTCATTGGTGGTTGCTATGATACTATTATTTAACAGTAATGAACCTCATTACTCAATGAAAAAGTGTTGAATAATGACAATATTATTAAATAGTCGTGGAAAAATAATTAAATATAACATGTATTATTATTATCATATGAAAAATTTTGTTTCAGTGTGGAGTTAGTGGAGTTAAGCCGTTTTAAGAAATGTATTAATTATTCTGATATCGTCCACTTATTTTAAAATATACCCTAACAATGATGAAAATGGAAACTTTATTCTATAAAAAAAATAATGCCATATACCAGCAGAAAACTGGTGATAATTACCGGTGATATTGTTGAAAAATATGGCTTAATGTGGCTTAAAAATGTGTAACTCAATATGTAATTTGTCTTATTTGTCTTTCATTTGTTCCATTGACGTTCATTGTATAATCAAGTGTTCAACAAAAATGTACCTTAGTTAAATCGAAGCTCGATATACAATAGGTTACTTGATACTGTTAAAGATAAATTCTGAAATTATGTTAATACGGTTGCTCGTAGTGTGAAACGCAAATATATTTTTATTTTGTTTACAGTTTAATAAATCAATATTTATTTAATAAAATGTTTAATTGAGAATCACCTGGTCACGTGATTTCAAACACCAATCAAGCTGCGTAACGTCACTATGTCAAAAACATTGTACTCTCCCAACTATTGATATTAAGGCTCGATTTTTTCATCTCCAATTAACTTTATCTAGCGATTAATTCCAGGGAAATATATTTGTTTGTAGTTAGCGAAACTTGAACACCTGCAATTTCTCGATATTCCTCGTTCCAAAAGGCGAAAGCACTATTTCTGATAAGCTTGCAATGAATCACTACGACGTGCGATGATACATTGCGGAGCACCGGAGCAATTAATTAATCAGGCGATGTCTGTTTGCATAAAATAGCGTAGTCTGGGAAAGCTACAAAAAGTTACGACTAGTTAATCCATTGTAAGTAATTTGTTATTTGTACAAGCTTTAAGTCTGCCTCGAAGTATCATTTTTACATTAGCCGAAAAGTTATAATGCGATGTGCAAAAACTCTATTTTGAAGGAATATTAAATTAATGTGTTTTTAATTTTAATTGCCGTGAAACAAGGTTAGTTTGAACCGAGGGGTAATTTTGAAAAATTACAATTTATTTACATTGTCCTGTACCTTTTTTAATAATGATTTTTTAAATACAGTCTTTTGCGTACTACCCTGTAATTTTTGCCTGTTCCCAAAACTGCTACATATTAATCTTTCTGTTTTATCCAATGGTGTTGTTTTTATTATATGTTTTATTAGTCTTGAACTCAATTATAAATTATGTTTGTGTTCAAGTTACCCGAAGTGCGAAAACGATAAAATATGTGTCATAATAGAATTCCTGACTTGAATCTTAGTTTTTATGATTTTCTTTTATTACATTAAGTATATTCAGATATGACACAAAATGTAAGTAAAATGTTCAAAGTAACCCATTTCATAGTATTTAAGTTCATTATTATAAGTATAGGCATTCATTAATTAATAAAGTTTTTATTGAATTTAATAATTCAAATTGGTTGCAAATTTGTAATTTAATTAAAAAAAAAATTACAAAACCCTACGGTGATTGTATTGACTTTCAGCTTGAGGAGTGTCACTTCTATAATGAGCAAACACGGTTTACTTGAAATTGTGATTTCTTACGCGAAGTTTCGTCGTGCATTCATAAGCAAGGCTGAGCCTTAAATTAAAAAAAAGTTTATATTTAACTCAGAAACAACTTTATTTATACAACAAATTGATTCTATTGTACTTTAGTTATTTGTATTTTAAATTGAATTGACTGAAAACTCAACTAGCATGCTTCCTTCAGAATGCTTACCTACCAATACGTTTCATTTCTAATGCCTTCGAGTTTACGTAACGTGATTAGTCTATTTTTGCATACAATACTTCTGAGTTACACTATTTCTGACGAGACTGTATGTCTATAAATTTCAACACAATAATCTTTAAAAGTTTGCAATAGGAAAAATCTAATAGAAATAAATGAAGACTAAAAGCAACAAAAGTACCTAATATAAAAAAGATAAATCAAATTGACACTGTGAAATATGCACTCACAATGAAGGAGGAAAGGATAAATAACGAGTGAGAAAACTAAAAACACATTAGAATAAAATAAAAAAACCAATCATATAGGTACATCTGTATTCAATTCGTACACAGAACGAGTGTACTAAAGTTGAAAGAAAGACTTTTAATCTCGGTGAGTCGCTCCATTTGATAACCAAAATTAATTCGTAAAGGTTTAATGATATGTGGAGGTCACTAAAAAAGCGAACATTTTTGAGTTTCCAGTACTAAATTGACTTTCAACATGTTTTGGCTACATAAAATAGCTGTCATCGGGGATCTTAACAAAGGCGTTGAGATTCGTTAGGTTTATAGCGTGTTCGTATGTATATTTTTCTTTTGAACAACACAACATGATCATAACTTTATTCAACACAACATGTAACAGCCTAATGTATACAGTTATTATAACGAATATATAAAATGAGCTTTGTAAAAGTGTATAAATAAAATATGGATGTAAATGAAAGATTTAGATGAGTCATCTCCGGTATGTGCCTCGTGCTCTGAAGCGTCTAGGATCGGTCAGGAGTACAGTAAAGGGGTCGACGACTTGATACAATAGGCACTTTCGTTTCTGAAATGATCCTGATCCAATCTGAACATGTTTAGAGAATCATGATTCGTTTGTTCTTGTTACAAAAGAACATTCCTTTGAAACGTGTTTGGAATATTCCTTCGTAACCGTCAAAACGAAGTTACATATGAGGTTAGATTTCCCTCTAACTGTCTAACTGTCGTCGATGTCATGGTCCTCTTGTCCGAAGATGGCGGAAGAGGTGATATCGGCGAAGGACATAGTGATCGCCTGAAGAACTGCCTTAGTATATGGCGTTGGTTGCGACGATCTTTGTCGTTGGGCTTCATGGCTCTGGTAATTTTGACAGAGCTTGTTTTCATATTGGCGTCGTCTAGGTTACCTTTTCGGGCATCTTTTTCATCTCCTCGCCTCCTCGCAACGACGTTCCTTGACGATGCAAATAGCGGGTAGAGTGTGCGGGAGTATTATAGGTTCTTGTGCTCCTGTCTGTGGGCCTCTTCTCTCTTGCTAATGCAGCTGGCTTCAAGGTTTGTTGTCAATGGATGATGTGGAGTATGAGTTTGTGGTGCCCTCGATGGAGGTGTATGCTGCCGACTATTTAAAGCATGGAAGACTTTGAATCAGTTGCACGGAGGCAACTTGTGTGGTGATTAATTCTTCTGACTATTTAAAGCACGGAAGATTTAGTGTGAGCTGCACGATGGGTAACTCGTGTAGTGGTTGTTGCTTCTGACTATTTAAAGCACGGAAGATTTTCGGTAAGCTGCACGGAATGCAACTTGTGTCGAGTGTTCCGTCTCATGGGTGTACGGATCGACTCGTGTGGTGGTGAGTGTTCCTGACAATTAAATGATCGGGATCAACTAACTGTTGGAGCGGTTGTGCTCTCGCTTTTAAAGGGCTTTTTCCGTAGCGGGGATGTTTTAATTTTGTTTTCATTGTTCTAAGGGTGACACCGAATCACCGATGGTCAGAGCACTTCAGAGCTGTATCTCATTTGCCGTGGGGCTGTGCTTTCGCGTTTACTTTGGAGGTTGTCTAATGGCCGTATGCACCGAACGAATTAACTCAGCTTGACGGTAAGCGTCACTTAAGGCGTTTTCGGAAAATAACTCTGATTGGAAAGATTAACCCTAGCGGGTTAGTAGTCAGGTTGGTGAATTTTCGAGCGCGAATGTGGTTGTCAGGTCAGTATCACAATAACCACATCTGTCCAAATTTGGCAAATCCATCATTTTGTGCAAAATCATTTACAAATAATTAAACACTTTAATTAAAACAAATCAAATTATATATTATTACATGTCATACATTTCAAATTACCCAAACTTCAAAAAAAGGTAACAGATGAACATAACCTCATGACAGAACTTATGTAACTCTACTCAATAACCAGAGTCACTTAGGTCGCGTACCTGTACTAATTTTCGAATGCAGAACAAGTAACCAGGTTTAATAAACGAACGCTTTTCCAAGAACCTGACTGCTCCGACCGAATTTCCGAAAACGCCTTTAGAATGTGGCTTACACAATGTTATCAAACTTCAAATGTCACAACATAAACGTCACTGAAATTTAAGCTCGATTAAAATGTTTGGTGCATATGGCCCTAAGCGACTAATCGCGGGCCAATCATGACCAAATGCTGTTTTGAGCTAATTCGTCGCGGGGCGGTCTAAAGCAGGTCAAGTATATTTATTTACATCAATGGTCATCGTTGCTTATTAAACAATTGCTTACGTGACGATTCGCCCTAATTGTTTACATTTTGACGTTTTTGACAACTGTCATTTTGACGTCTCTGACAGCTGTCACTTTGATGTTTCTTGACCTGACGTTGCTGACATCTGCCATCTTGACGTTTTGTTGTCGCTTGGCAACGTGTGCGACCTTACATTCTACTATGTGTTTTTTTAAAAATGCCATAAGGGGTGGCTGTGGAAAAGAAAATTCATGTCTTAGCTCCATTCATTTACTCTAAATTTTCAGATTTGGCATGTGTTAGATGTCAAGCTACGACATGAGTTTTAATTTTCATGGCCAACCTTTATGGCATTTTTAAAAAAAACACATGTAATCAATAGTTGCGTTCGAAAATTATACGTCGGATGCATCTGGAGCGTATGATGTCATCTTTCTCAATCACGATTTTTAACCTATTTTGTATTTCGTTCATCCGTTTAAAAAATCTTGTGTTTATAGTATTTCCATGACAACAGGCGATCTCTCACATCCCACATTTTGTGATGCGTTCGGCTTTGTAACTCCGAAGGTGCTGGAGCAGTGTTGGAGTGATGCGTAGAGCTTTATCACGTGATCACAATGTTTTAGGAGTAAGTTCGTTTGCGTTCGGGTTCTGAGTTGTCAAATGTTAGTTGTTAAATGATAATAGTTGTAGTGAGTTTCTCATTTTATAATGGAAGGTGCTACCCCACAAATAATTTTTGGAGTTTTCATTGAAAGGAGCAAAATATTTATGATTGATGATTCTTCTGACGAAGGAGAACCAGTTCTTGAAAAAGTTGAAAATTTCGCCGAAATCACTGTCCCTCATATGACAAACAAGCAATTTCAAATGCATTTTAGAATGTACCCAGATACTTTCGAGAATTTACTCCATAGACTGCATGAGGTTTTGCTAACAATATTAATGAGAATAATAAATTCAATGCAATGGATTTCCTAAAACTGTCATAACAGACACCGACCATACAACCGACATTCACATTTAAAGTGAGGTTATAATAACACTTTTCCCGCGTAAGTTCCAAGTACGGAGCTTGTGTAAATGGAGCTCGATTGACTCCACTTTCAAAACCCAAACTCTCTCAGAGTTAACACAATTCACTCCAACGTAATTACCCGAACGGCAATAGAGCGAATGGAGTCGATAGTGTCACTCGAAGTTACAAAGCCGAACGCAGCATAAGTAGGGTGTGAAAAGATCGCCTGTTGTCATGGAAATAATATAAACACAAGATTTTTTTAAACGAATTAGCGAGATACAAAATAGATTAAAAGTCGTAAGTGAGAAAAATGAGATCCTACGCTCCAGATACATCCGAGGTATAATTTTCGAACACAGCAAATATTATAGGTCTGTTCCAACATCACCTTCTGACTGTTTCGAAACCGTCATAATCAGTTGCCACCGAAATAATGATCGATTTTGACAACTCTGTCAAGTGTAAAACTTTGATGAGTGCATGCTTTTGACGGTTTCGAAACTGTCACAAAGCGTTGTTGGAACAGACCGTATGACTCTATTTTAAATTACACTAACACTAAAATGAGTTCGATCATAATATCACTGTTCATGTTCCGTTCACTTACTTCTATGATATTACTATCGCGTGAATTGGGTTTTTCTTTGTAATAACTTTGACTTCTCAAAGTTATCCAAAACATGTTCGTTTGTGACAATTGTTAGCTGGTCGCTGGGACAAGAAGCGGTGCTTTCAACGTGGTATGGCCGTTGCTACACCATTTCGTTTGGACCAGTTATTTAAGCTTGATAATTCATTCCACAATCAATTTCCAAACGAGAAAGACACCTACGAATTATAAATCGGAATAATGAAAATCTTCTTGACGCCAAATATATCGATCTAAGTAGGTCCCAAGCAGTCACCCGTCCAAGTACTAACCGCCCGACGCTACTTAACTTCGCTAATCGGACTAGCATCGTTTACGTGCATCAATACAATGAAATTTTGGAAAATTTTATTCGACAAACTCCTACAATAATTTTGCTTATTTTATCTGTGTCGATCTTTTGGTGCACGATCATAGAGTCAAGCATGTGTCTGTAGGATCTCATAAAACATCAATTACAGATTTGCCAAAGGCAGGTTGCTGTTACGGTGTCTAGGAAAAAACTACAGGAAAAAGAAAAACCCTATCGTTAAAGCGAAATTTTATTTTTTACTTAATTCTAATTTTCCTCTCTTCGTCGCCGATAGATTGGAAGATTTGAGTATGGTAATTTGTAATTCATTCTATCTTGTTCGTCCTGGATGCGTCTGTTCGTGATGCTGGCGATCAGCGGATTTTCGTTTGTGAGCACGTTGTCATAGAATTAATTGCGAGGCGCGATACGGTTTCGCGTGTAACGGTCGGCGATGAACACTAGACGGAGGACATTTGTTCTGAAACGCTTGCATCTTTTTCAAGTTGGTTTTCGCTGCCGAACATCACGCAACCGTTCCGTACGTCAGTATCGGTCTGAGGATCGTCTTGTACAGCAATTGTGTGTTTTGTCTGTCAAGTCCCGCTGTGCTTCGCCATTAGCGACTAGATGCAGCGGAGCGCTGTGGTTGCCTTGCTGACCGACTCGTCGATGTGGCGTTTGTATGTCAGTCGTTCGTCCAAGTGAACGCCCAAATAATTCACCGCTTTCTTGACTGGAATTTCTTCGTCGTTCGTCGTAGATGCGCGTCGGTCTGGGTATGCGGTGCGTCCACTATCTTTTGGTGAATGTTATCGACTCGCACTTTCGGCTGTTGATTTTTATTTTCCATTTCGCAAAGTATTTTTCCAAAATTTACAAGTGTATGACGACTTGCTTGTATGCGACAATGTGGCTAAAAGAATGTGCGTAAACCGCGGTGTCGTCTGCGAACAGCGCCATTTTGGTCATCGATTCCAAAGCTTGCGGAAGACATTAATTTCGATTTCCATGGTCTCATGTATTTTTTGAACACATTGTATTTTGAAGAGAGTATAGCGTTTGGCTGGCTGTTTAACGTAAATAAAGTCTTTTGTTATTTTGTCCACGTCTACTCAATAATATGACAATTATTCATGTCTTTGTTATCCATAATTGAGGGGTCCAGTGCAATAACCAGTCAAGTCCATTTTTGATCATTGTACTGGAGAGCAGAATAATGTTTTGTTTAAAAAATATAGAATACTAGATATTAGTAAGAATTATACAGTATTCGTTTGGTTACAGGTTCCTTAGTAGGCAGTAATTTCTTTTGCTAAAGTCATTACATTTTCTAATTTGTTCTTTTTAAGTAATTTCTGGCCCGAAAATAACTTTCAGTCAGTTTTATTCAATCACCAAAATACGTGTGTTTTTCTTATTTTTAAAGTTAGGAGCCTCGTTCTTGCACAGAACGAAAGATAAATTTATATTGCGTTAAAACGTATTAATTTATCTCCGCCCTTTCAATTATTCCTTAAACCACAGTCTCCTTTACTAATTTTTAGTTTAAAACGTATTCTTAACTCAATTTGGTCAAAAAATGGATTTGACCGGTTATTGCACTGGACCCCTATTCACTACCAGCAGTGAATAATCATTATTCACGGTGTCATGTAACCATCATTGTTTATGGTGTATAATAAAGTAAATAGGTTATGATTACGTTATTTAAAGAAGAAATGCAATTTTACAACTTTGGATGTACGGAACAACCAACATTTTTATTAATAAAATTTTGGGCAAACGCCTCAAATCTCAAAATTAATATATAGAATTACTTATTTTTTTTATTAGCGTTGTTATTTAAATTGTAATTAAAAATTCTTACGCTGGATTTCACAAACGTCACTTAATTTTAATAATCGATTAAGAATAATCATTCCTATACCTTCAACACATGTAATCATGGCAACGTTTACTTTTAACGGATGATTAAATTTAAGTAACGTTTGTGAAATCCGCCATGAGTATTTGTACTCGTGGACAAAGTATAGTATACGGCTCGCTATAATGGCTATTATTACCTATGATTATTGCAAAACTCGCTCGCTCATGTTGCAAAATATCCTCGGTAATAATAGCATTCATTATAGCATCGTGTATAATATACTATTAAGCTTGAAGGGTAAAAGACGATATGATCGCGTAAACATAAAGTGTCTAAATAAATATATTTACAGTTGGTTCTTGTCCGATGAAATTTGTATCACAAAATCTTTTAAGCGGACACTAAATCGCGCACTATAACACTTTACGTTTCACCGTCGTTCGACAGCTTCGTCAGAAGTGAAAAATATGTTGTCAAAATAAACAAGGTTGTCAACGGAAACTGAAAAAGTAACCTGATTTCTTTTTTAATTTTTATTTTTTAATCTAAAAATAATTTGAACTTTTGAACATTATAAATGTTAAAAAATTGACAGATCTATATTCTATTTAAGGAATCGAGAAAACTACAAAATGTATCGTTTAAATTTGCAAAATCAGTACGTTTATTAATAGAATTCGACGACATTTTTATTTTACACATTTCTATAAAACGTCTTTTGAAAATATTAGACTCGTAATATAAAATATTAGTATTTTCAAAAATACTAATGTATCGTTTAAATTTGCAAAATCAGTACGTTTATTAATAGAATTCGACGACATTTTTATTTTTCACATTTCTATAAAACGTCTTTTGAAAATATTAGACTCGTAATATAAAATATTAGTATTTTCAAAAATACTAATATTTTATATTACGAGTCTAATATTTTCAAAAGACGTTTTATAGAAATGTGTAAAATAAAAATGTCGTCGAATTCTATTAATAAACGTACTGATTTTGCAAATTTAAACGATACATTTTGTATCACAAAATCTTCTAAGCGGACACTAAATCGCGCAACAATACACTTTACGTTTCGCAGTCGTTCGACTGCTTCGTCAGAAGTGAAAATTCAATTTTCACTTCTGACGAAGCAGTCGAACGACTGCGAAACGTAAAGTGTATTGTTGCGCGATTTAGTGTCCGCTTAGAAGATTTTGTGATACAAATTTCATCGGACAAGAACCAACTGTAGATACATTTTGTAGTTTTCTCGATTCCTTAAATAGAATATAGATCTGTCAATTTTTTAACATTTATAATGTTCAAATTATTTTTAGATTAAAAAATAAAAATTAAAAAAGAAATCAAGTTACTTTTTCAGTTTCCGTTGACAACCTTGTTTATTTTGACAACATATTTTTCACTTCTGACGAAGCTATCGAACGACGGTGAAACGTAAAGTGTTATAGTGCGCGATTTAGTGTCCGCTTAAAAGATTTTGTGATATAAATAAATATAATTTGCTTAGATATTGAACTTCTTCATTCAACATCACATACTTCATTATTGTAAATATTATATCGAGTCATTTAAAAAAAACCCTCATTAAGGCAGGCCGAGGAAAAAAAGACGTATATCTTTCCCTAATTGTACAAAGCAACTAAAATATCAGGTATATTTTTGTACCTTAAACTTTTCTAAAGTCCTCATACGCATCCCTCATTAAATATAGCCAAGTCCCATTGACTTTACTACTATTTCTAAAATAAATTTCGACTGAAAGGCGTTTTTGTATTTCAGCAAACGTAAATTCCATAAAACGTTTTCCCGAATTTTGACGTCTGTTACACCATGGCCAACTCCATTAACATTCACTGACGTGTATGTATGGCCGTTTCAATTTGACTTTTAAAAATTTGACGGGTACTCCACTCAGCGCCTCTTGTGAGTTTTTAAGTAATTGCAGTTGCCATTACGTTACTATCAGTAGTTCTGTAGTATCTTTAATAGGGAGCGCTGAGTGGAGTACTCCATGGCATGCTTTCCGGAACCGAATTTTAGGCGAATTGGCACGGCCATACATACACGTCAGTGAATGTTAATGTTGCTGGCCATGGTTACACAGCTTAGCTTCGACGTGACTCCTATGTCTATCGTTCTCGTTCATGGCTTGCTCTGATGACGGTTTTTTTTAATGTCTTGTTATTTTGAGAGGGGATTTAGCACACGGCCCAGTTGCGAAGCGACGCGACGTAGAGAAAATTATTTGATACTTCAGGCTCAATAGCTGAAAAGTATAACGGGCGCATAAAAGTCAAGTGCTTTCAAAGATTGTAGTTTTCATGTGGAAGTCGATACCTGTATATTTTTCTTTTAATTCGTAAAAACCCGGTTCGCTACCGTTTTATAATTTATTATTTTGACCTTCTGATCTGCTGATTTAAATGAGGAATATGTATAAACTTTTATTTTCATAATTCTCTGTTATAAATACCATGAGATGAACTAAATTTATAATTTTATTGAAATAGGTCATGATTTTTGCCACAGTATTCATACTCGTATTACTGAAAATATCTTGCATTCGAGGGTAGATTTATGCCTTACAAATACTTCGCATAATGTACAATTTCGGACACCATTATCATTCCACTAACAAGAGCGAAAAAAAATTTCTTTATGTAATCTAGTATTTATTATCTTTTTGATTGACGTTTGGAAATTAAACTTTGAGGATTATTTCTTGTCAGGCATCGATTATGTTACTGTGTCGGACGTTTCAATAAAGTTAGAATTATAATTTTATTCCAAGAGGTATTATTATTAATCATATACGTTTACATTCTGTAATTTATATGTATTTATTACTCTCACTGCAAAATGACAGGTATGAATATGACTGAAACCAAAAGTCTAATTTTGTGTCCGTAACTGTACATAAGCTATGTAATTTCTTCATTCATAATTTTCTTGTTTCTCATCATTTTCAAAATAGTGTTTGATAACAAACTGACAGTTATTCATATTTGTTGTTAGATTTGTTGTTAGTCATCAACTGTATTACAACAATCACGATCTACGCCAATTAAGAATTCACTTGATTTCCTCATCAGAGTAAATGTATTACCGCAGACTTTTAAAAGAGAACAACTGAACATTTGCTTTTCACTAATGTAACGTAGGTAAGGTCGAACTGCACACAGTTTTACTGCTTCTCGTTCTCTTTATAGTGTCAGCGATAGTACTTGTCTTATCTCGTATACCTGCCTATCTTTTCGGTGTAAGTGTCCAAACCACTAACCATTCGTTTCAACCACCGAAACCAGAAGCTTAGGGCAAAGAAGCGTATTTCTTGTCGGTCTTTATGATCTTTTTAACCTTCGACGGGCAATTTTCAGTTACCTTAAGTTTGATAAGCCGTTCCTTGGTGACAAGCGGAAATATACATACATAGGTATGACTGTGTTATACACTGTGTCCCCGGATTGAGTTCGCGATACGTATAATGGACCAAAAATTTTTGAATTCAGATTTCATGTTCCGCAGTTCAGGTCTGCTTGACGTGTAATGAATTTGTGCCAAATTTGACGCCGAAAGTCTTCAAGGTGGCGGAATTAACACAAGAAGAAGTAAAATCTGTGTAGGTAAAGTGGTTTTCCTTTTGAATTTAGGAGAAAAATTTAGTAATATAAAATGATTCCTATTTCAAATTAGGAAGATATGCTAAATTCCAACATCCTAGAAAAAAAATTGAATTACGGAAAATTAGGATTTCAGTACAGTTGTTAAAACATTAACACCGTCAGGTGCTAACATGGACGGAGTATTATTTGAATAATCATATTTTATTTGTTTTTGGTCAATAAATATGTAGATGGCGTTAACATTTTACAACTTTACTGAAATATTATTCATAATTAGTAATTTTCCGTAATTCAATTTTTTTCCAGGATGTTGGAATTTCGTATATCTCCCTAATTTGAAATGAGAATCATTTTATCTTACTAAATTTTTCTCCTAAATTCAAAAGCAAGACCACTTGACCTACACAGATTTTACTTCTTCTTGTGTTAATTCCGCCACCTTGAAGACTTTCGGAGTTAAATCTGGCACAAATTCATTACACGCCAAGCAGACCTGAACTGCGGAACATGAAATCTGAATTCAAAAATTTTTGGTCCATTATACGAATCGCGAATTCAATCCGGGGACACACTATATACTATGCTTACCTTAATGGTCCGTTTATTTATACACGATACAAATTTTGCCGAGTTACGCTACTAATTATTATGTGCTTAACTTTTGTTAATAATAGTGATGCAGCACTGCCAGAAAGCTGTACCACCGGCACTTTATACAGTGTCTTTCAAAAAGTGTGCTACAAGAAAGCACAGAGTTTCGGAACGCATTGAAATAATCACTCAGAACCAAATGAAATAATCGAGAAATAAGAACCAATTTAATGTGTTCCTATTCATATTATTTTGGCGGACACTTTAATCCAACCAGTATTTCCTAATGTAGTGTGTATAAAGAGTGGTTAACAATAAATTGTGATTTTTTTATTTTTGAGATAGAAGGCTGTAATTTCATATTTAGCTATAACTTTTAATTCTGAACAACTTATTCTTTTGACATCTTGCTGCATCTTGTAAAATAAGGGTACTTTACTCTTAAGCCGTCTTCATTTCTCGGTGTCCACGCTGTATACCGTTCAAAATAAAGTTCATCTGACATTTTCCAATTTGACTTTAAGGGATGCAGAAGTGTTCTGCGTCAATAAATTTTTATAAAAACCGATAATAAAAAAAATCCCATTCGTAGCACACTTTTTGAAAGACAGTGCATAAAAATATTAAACACAAATCTCGTACTATTACAAATGTAATGCGCTGGTCATAAAAAGCAATTCTCTTTTTAAATTTCTCTCTTTTTACAACTGCAATTTTTTTTTCAGCCGTCTGTCCTTTGAGCAACGTATTAGTTAGATTAACGTGAACGTGCCAAGTGCAAGCGGATTTATTTTTATAATAAAAAACTCATATACGAGAAAATTTTGTCGGGCATCGGGAATGGAGATTCTAGCATCGAAGTTATGCCAGGATCATCCAGGATATATAGCCGGAATTCCAAGCAAACAACGAGCTTACGCGGCAACCTGCGGTGAAGTATATCGAGTTTTGCTTTATTTTGCTTTTCTTATAGAGCTTACTCGGCAAGTATTTCTGCGGGTTCAAGTTTGTTCAGTTTGATATTAATTGTTTTTTTTTCTTTTTACAGTCATTTTGCGGTTGCAATAGGAAATTGATACAAGCAATGAATGAAGTCAAAGAATTATTGTAAATTGCGTTCAGACAAGTGTTCGGTAACTCATCTTGCTAATTAGATTTCAGCAGTTCCAAATTAGATTGCGTAACTTAGAGTTAATTGCCTTAGTTTCGAAGGCGCTAGCTTGGTGTCTTTTACAATATTTAACTGAATTTGGTTGATACGTTCCTTGTGTTAGGCGAAGCTTAACAGCTGTGTGAATTATGCGATTAATTTAAGAGATGTCGCGTCGTTAAAATGAATCGCAGTAATTACAGTTGAATTTTATACTTAATATTCATTCATAACTATCCTGATTACAGAAAGAGAGGAGGAATTTCAATATAAGAAAAGGTTCACTGATCAGCTGATTTTAGTCAAATCGAATTGATAGATTTACTACTGGAAGGTATTAGGAAAATAATTTTGTGCAATGTTACATCTGTCAGTTATTTATTACATCCGTGAAAAATGTAGAAACAAAATTTGCAAAATCAAATGAAGAAACTTTCGTAAAATTGTCAGCTTAACAGTTAGATTTTCAGTGGACATTTTATAATTCCAACTTGGGAATAAAATTAAATTTCTTTTCTAAATTTCAATTTTTTTAAAGCTTTTCTTGGGAATAAAGGTATGTTACATAAAAGACAATCAAAAATTTCTATAAAAATTATAATTTATTCCGTCAACAAAGCACTAACACAAAATAGTTATTCTATATTCTAACTCCTTTAGAGTTCATTCGCACTACTATTTGGTAACAACATGGTCATGTCCATAGTCCACGGTTCAAGTAACTGAGTTCCGTTATGCGTAGGGCTGTCGTGGTCGGGAAATTTGACTGATTTTCTTGGTCCACGGTTTATTATGTTGGGGGAAGGCTCTTCGGTTCCTAGGGATGTCTGAGGACCTGTTGCCGTCGGACTTTGCGTAGGTGTTGGTCTTGCTTCTGTATACCCTGTAGGTTTCTTGGTACTTAGATAACTAGTTGCCGTTGGTTGAGCTGTATAATGTATGGTTGGTATCTAGAAACAAACACAGAAAAATATTCAAATACAAGTTTTAGTAAGAACTAAATGCATTTCATTTTATATGCATTTTTTAGTTTAGCACAAAAGAATTTCTACAGAACCAACATGTTTCGTGCTATACCTTGAAATTATGAAGGTGTTATAACGATTCATTATGAAATAGATGTTGCTGTACCTGAATGATATTTCTCGAGGCAAAATTAGAATGTTGTTCCTACTACTTACTCTATGATTATAATCTTCTGCTCTCCCTCGACCCATTTTTAATTCCTGATACTGCGATATCACACATAATAAGGCATATACCTGAAGGAAATTTACTTAAGAAACAACAAAGATGATCTAATTCTACTTACATTCAAGGTATGTAGGAAGAAATCTAGAGTAAATAGGATAGCAGTCATGGGATTGACTGTGAGCTAGAAAGAAAGACATTTACAATTGTGTATAATAAAATTTAATTTTAAAAAGCCTTTACTACTCGTATTAATTGTTAGTGAAATAGTTTTTAATCGAACCTGAAAATTGTTCAATAAAATTGATGATAGGAAGGGCTGAGTTTTATGAATGTTATAAAAGGAATAAAGCAGGGTGTTCTTACCGTATGTGTTACAAAAAGATATACACAATGAACTATATCCACGGCTATGAAGCCACTCAATGCCAAGACCCAAGGAATAAGAAGAATACGTTGATCCTGAAATGAAATAAACTGTTTTGTATCTTATTTTAGACATTTTTGTTTTACGATATTTATCTATTTAGATAATTGCATATAGAAATTTTAAATTGTAGATTTTAGAAACTTTAAATTCCATTAAAAGGACTGATATGAGAGTTATTACAAAAATTACAAATATAAAAACGCCGGTGCCAAATTCAACTTGAAAAATTATGATATGATACCTATTGAGAAGAATATGAAGGTGTATTTATTCAAGATTAATATTCGTCATTGAACACTATTGTTTCACCTACAATAAATAAGATTGAAAGGCTGAAAGATATTATTTGTTATTACTAGAACTTGCAATAAGATATTTTGACATCGTCGTATCAACAGCCCACCACAGGTGCAAGCAAGTATGTACTTCTGAACAAAACGCATTACATTAATTGATGTTTTAGTCTTCTTAACTCCTTTACTGTTATTGTGATGCCCTAGGAGATACTTTGAGCAAATTCGAAAATCAGAGTACAACGAATCAATTAAATCAATCTGGAGTTCCTACGGTTGAAAAAAAGGCAAGGTAAAAACTGAGTACACGACTACAATTTTTTTGTTGCCTTTATTTAGCGCTCGACTTGATAACACAATGTTACTCATTGCCACATAATTTGAATAACAGGAAGTATTGAAATGCAAACGTTTACTTATTATTGTATGGCGTGCATTGCCGTGCAATTGACAAGAAAACTAAAAAAAATTTGACATGAAAACTACTGGAAAGATTTATATTTAATTTAATAATTTAACATTTAAAAAATAATTTTTGATATCACGTTACAATTTGGAGCTCTTATTTCAGATGATCACATCAATTTTTATAACTGTATTTATTTCGTTCATCTGCTGCTCTTTCTTAACCAAGGAAGTATCGTTGTTTTGGGTATAACCTTTGATTATTTCTCGAAAACTAAAGTACACAGAATTTTTTTAACATTTTTCCCATACCTTAGGAAATCCTCTTTTTTGGTGCTTTCATTTGCTCTGGTCAATTAACAGTCACCCTGTATGCTATTGTTCTTTCTCATTCTTATTATCCTTTTTAAATTTAGTTTTATTAATTGATAAAATTATATTAATTTAGGAAAAACAAACGAGGAAGATCAGTCCTTTCTGTGAGAGATACATATTTTACCCGCGCAAGGAATAACAGGTTTAAAACTAAGGGATTGAAATGACAAGAGGAAGTGGATCGATACAACGGAAAACTCATAAGGGATAAGCCGAAGAAAGAAGAAATATTTGGCTCTTATAATTGCTGTTATAACTATGAATGTACTAGATGACTTTACCCTGTGAATTCAATATTTTGATTACTAAGATAGATGTTCCTTTTATTATTTAGGTTATTGTTGATATTCAAATCGCGCATTATTTCAGATTTCTCTTATTTGTTGCACATTTTGAATATTTTCGCTTTGTCTTCTTCTATTTTGTCACGTGCTTCATCGAGATATAAAATTGTAAATTTGGAATTAAATTCCATCGACTTATCTACTTCTCTTTAATTATTACCATTTTCCTTTTTTTGAATCGGTATGTCGTTGCTTTTCTTAGGTGTTGATATATAATATTGCTGGATGGTTTCTGCAAGTGACGTTTTGTCAATCCTTTCCTGTATTTGATAGGCTTGTTAAATTAAGTGAATTATAAATATTAGATGAGATGGCTACTATCAATTAGAGCTTATGATGAAAGAGAATATACATTAACAAAATGCAATCATTAAATATATGTTTAAAAAATATGGCTCTAATGCACAGGTGTGCATTAAATCTTGAAGGTAACTGCAAGAGGAATTTCCCACAACATTGTGCCTTTTAACCCAATTGCGTCTTGTTACACAGTACGAAGATTACATACTTAATATGGCCTCCTTTTGTAGATGAGACTTACGTCGTTCAGGGGGTTCCCATTTGCCATTTTCATAATGAATGCAATTTTGTTATGTGAGTTTGCTCTACAAAATATCTGTCTGTTACGATAAAATGTAACAAAAACGTACTATGATTTTACCTCTTTTATTAAAAAATTTTCGCTAAGTGTATTTAACAGTAATTGCACAATGTATTTTAGACATTAAGGCCTATGCAGCATCATTCGCGTTAAGGATAACAGCGGTGTTATCTGTGTAACTGTTCTCGCTGTCAAAAATTGACATAACTTTGCAGTTATTTTATGGTGTTATTTTATGCTCAATTAAGTATTATAGGTTCAGCTGCGGAATTTAAAAAAAGCAAACACTCAAAATGTCTAGCTGTGAACTTGACTTTGTTTGAAATTATTTTCGTTTTATAAGTCAAAATGAAAGTAAATTACTATGTATTGTGTCATTTTACATGATTGAGGGCCAGTTTCATAATGAAATTGAAAAGAGACATTAAAATTAAAGTCATATTCTGATGTGTAAACAAACATATTTTCATATTTGTTTTGATATCTGAAGTGACTTTGAATTTGAAGTCTTCTTTAAATTTCATTATGAAACTGGCTCTTAATCGTCTGGATTTATGTCAACCAGACAGAGATCGATTTATACTACACTAATATCGCAAAATATAACAATATAGCAAGACTTGTATGCTTTTTTAAATTCCGAAACTGTACCTATGTGATCTGATATACATTTATTTGAATGACATTAAACTACTAATATAACATACTAAAAATTGTCGTTGCATCTAAATGAGATGTTATCCAAGTGCAGTTATGATAACATAACAATTCAATGCTATCTTAACACTCATGATCATGATACATCATAGGCCCGATTAAGTAGAAAACAAAATCATCATAGAGGCAATCACTGTTGTTGCTAAACAAGATTATCCTTTAAACAAATACATTCCTTACCCTATATAATCCATACATCAATAAAATCGACGTCACTATTCCGAACGAAGAGAAACTCAGAATAAGTGCACTGAACACCATCGAGGCTACGAACAAAAAGAGAAACCCTTTATTTTTATCGAATTTAATCCCGATTTACTTACTGTACGAAGTAGTTTCCGGATCGATAAAACTCCAGGGTCTTAAATCTGTGCCGTTTCGCAAAAACTGGATTTCCTCGTGCAGGAGACTCGACGTTACCGCTGAAGTTAATGTGAAGTAAATCTGGAATGAAAAGAAACGTAAAAGTATAGGTAAGTGTCAGTACATACTGAATATATGAATAATATAATAATCTTCCGAAAGCTAAAAATGTTTTATACCAAACGGTGCAATGCTAAAGATCAAAAACAGATCTTTTATATTTTATTTAGAAATTAAATATTAATGTTGCCCCATTTGATATTAGTGACCAAAATTAATTCATAATTATGTATTTTATCATATTCTCGATTTATAAATAGCTTTCCTAACCGTTATTATTAAAGAACAAATCTATAACACCTGAACCCTTCGTCAGTGAAGTTCGTACCCCTTTGAAAGAAAGAATTCTTAATTTATATATAAAACGAGTACAGAAATTTGCGAACGTCGATAGCAAAGATCATAATACAGTCTTTTTCTTTTGGTTTTCCTCTTTTGTAAAATGTGTTTCCGAATTTGTCAAATGACTTTCCAATCTGTTCGAAGTATAGTAGGCCTGCGGATTGGAAAGTCATTTGACAAATTCGGAAACACATTTGACAAAAGGGGAAAACCAAAAGAAAAAGACTGTAAGATAGATTAAGGAGACTTGCTAGAAGCAGATTACTCTTTTGTCAGGCTCAAGCACGGCAGAAGATAAGACAGGTATACAGACGAACCCAGGTCATGCTCTGAGATCGGAGATTCGAGTGCGAGCGATGCGAGAAAGAGACCGGGTATAAAGGAAGAAAAATCAGAGAATCGTGCGCAGCGCGAAGTAGAAGCACGTCACCAAATTATTTCTTACGTAAGTTTATGAATTTGCGCTTTTCACCGTTGGTTCAAGTTAAAGGAGTGTTTGTCAAAGCATTGGTAAATGTTATATCGTGGTTTTCTCTACAAGCAAACGATTTGCTAAAATATACAAGATTACCTGAGCGAATGGTACGATGGCAAACCGCTTGCTTGTAGACAAAGCTACAATATAATAACGAGTGATCAATATCTTTTCTAATCAAGTAACCTATGGAAAAAAATTATGTCTTTATTTGGTTCATTATTTCAAATGCCATTTGAATTATTTTTATTGCATTCCTATCGTTTTGTATAGGAATGCAATATAAATATGTAATTCAAGTGCTGTTTGAAATAATGAACTAATGAAAGACACATGATTTTATTTCCATAGGTCACTTGATTAGAAAAGATATTGATCACCTGTTATTTACCAATGCTTTGACAAACACTCCTTCAACCTGAGCCTGACCAAAGAGTAATCTGCCTTTGATAAGTCTCCTTGAGCTATGTTGCGGTCGTCTTCTGATTATGATCTTTGGTATTGACCTTCGCAAATTTCCGTAATCGTTTTTTACATAAATTAAAAATGCATTCCAAGGGGTAGGAACTTCACTGTCGTTGGACTTGTACGTATAAGAATATCTTGTACCGTGTTTTCAAAAAGTAATTATTTGAGACTTGGCCATGGAAAGCAGAAGTAATGTCAACTGCAAGCTCTAGAATTCATTAATTGTCATCACTGCTGTTGTCTTAGGTTTTTTTGAAAGTACAATTACATTGGTTTTTATATGACCTACTCTTACCGAAAATTTATTTGCACATAAAGTACCTATTTTATTTGCTGATACAGTCAAGTAAATTAATCAAAATTAAAATATCTGTAAATATATATTTTTGCACATGTTTATTTATTTATTTTTATGCCTGACAAATATTCCCATTTCACAATCTCAACAACAGCAAATTGCTGTTTATTTTACGTATCTCGTAATAAACGGATTTGGAAAATATTTTGGCTGCAAGACGAAGATATTCTCGGTACATTATTCATATATAGAAATAATTAAGTTTATCGCCAATTAAATTGTTTTTTAATGTTAGAAATAATATTAAAAAAAAAATTTCAAACATCGCTATTATTCGCTCACTCTCAGCTTGGAGTTACTCTACAGCTGGTAACTTGTTAGGACCGACAGCATCGGCTATCTTCGAAGATTAGTCGCTTGTATCAATCTTATCACACGATGTTTACCGATTGTGTATATTCTATGACGAATTCGCATTTTTTAATATTCACTTGGATTCACTGAAATTATCTGTGATCGAATAAATGCCATTACTTACCTGACAGTTAAGTAATACCTCTGCAAAGAAGCTCATATATTCGGGCTTTTGACAAGTATAAATGATTGCACGTTATTCATTCCCAAGAAAGATTATTAAATCCTCATAATGTTTATTCATCTTGCGTTTATGTTGTTTTTATCTAACAAATTGGAGATGAGCAGGCTTACGATTTCGGCCCACGTCGCATTTAAACATATATTGAAAATTTGCTATGGGCCACGCGATCGCAGTAAATAATTAAATAAAGTTTAACATAAATCAAAAAAGTATGTAAGACAATATTTACTACCTGCCGTGTTGTGCGAAGCCGGGGAATTTACAATCCAATATGTCCAATATGTTCGAAGTGGGTCGAAATCGTAAGCCTGGAGATGAGGGTCACTTGCCTAACCTGGCGAGTCGCCACTGAGTTATCGATCGATGTGTAAAGAAGGTTTGGAATCCCTGGCTTTAATCGTACACTTTAATATCATAAACGTCTACGCATTTCTGTCCAACTTTTCAGTTGAATCAAATTAGAATGTGTCCATGGGTAAACGGGAGCAGAGGTCTTTAAGTCGGGATATATCGTGCACCATTTCATGACTTTATGTATTAGAAATTTATGTCTTTCCCCGATTTCAGATTTATTTCCATTAACATTTGCCTTGCTGATATGAGTCGTAAGAAATTTTATAGTCGAACTGTTGCTTAACTAAAGTGGCACGAAAGTCTTTTGACGATCCGTTATGAAACATCTCGTAAACAGCATTTAACGAGGAACATAACTCCCTCGAATTTTCGCTGTTCGCGAAGAAAAACAGGTGCGCTTTATGTTTGGCCCGATGCATGAATATCGTAAACGTTTTATCGATGTGATCGTTTCCTGTGGATTGTATCGGTTCGGAAACTTGTCACGCGGTTTCACGATTATTTTCAATGCGCACGGAAGGTGTCTATGCGGGAAGCATTACCGTCCGTCCCTTTGACAAATGGGGATTTGTTAAAACCGACACGAATGTTGAACCCGCACGCATCCTCATTTGTATTGAAATTCTGCTTGTTTACACGTGTTAGAAATAAATATTATTAGTGACGTAGCTGCCGACGTCTTCAAAATATTCTTATATGTATTGAGATTCTGTATTTTCTTTCTGATAAATTTCATCTTCATAAACAAACCAAAGTATGATGTACGTCCCCTCACATATGAATGCAATGAAACTGAAAAATTCGTTCGATATTGTAACGGCTAAGGGCCGGGTACTTTCAACATTGATTAACTTTAATCCTTGGTTTATTTCTATAGAAACAATTGTCTTTACAATTGTAGACATGTAAATAAACCAAAGGTTAAAGTTAATCAGTGTTGAAAGTACCCACCCTTGATTAACTTTAATCTTTTTTTCCTATAGAAACAATTGCCGTTACAATTGTAGGCATGTGAATAAACCAAAGGTTAAAATTAATCAGTGTTGAAAGTACCCACTCTTGATTAACTTTAATCTTTTTTTCCTATAGAAACAATTGTCTTTACAATTGTGGACATCGGAATAAACCATAAGTTAAAGTTAATGACCTCTTACCACAATTAGTTATACCGGGTGGAAAGTTTCAAACCCGAACATAGGAAACTTGTATTGAAAAGTACGTTTATGGAGATTGCTGCTTGCCGTTTAAACATACAAAAATGGTAATGGGCTTACAAGAGAGCGAAAATTATGACCAATATTACCTTGCCAAAATTATTGCTAAATGTTAATAATTTCGTGAAAATTAAATTTTCAAATTTCATCTGAAAAATTTAGTTTCCTTAGTATGTCAGATTTGAAACCTTCAATAATTTTTTACTCAAAATGTATGATGAATAATTTACACATTGAAACTTTATTAAACGTTCTTAATACAGTACATTTTACAGAAAGTTTTGCAATAAACAATATCCTAACTGATAGAGAAAGCTTTTCATGTTCTGAATTTCACGGAAAATAAATTTCTCTATCTCTCCGAAGCCCAACATCACTGTAAAAGATTTCTAAAATAAGTCCTTCCTTCTGTGTAATTATTTATGATACATTTTGAGTGACGGAGAAATTATTTTCAATCAATAGAAAATAATTAAATCTTTCAAACATAACATACTGGAAACTAGATCTTTTAGATGAAATTAAAAAATTTTATTTTTACGAAATTATTAGCATCTAGCAATAATTTTAGCATGGTAATGAATGGTCATAATTTTCTCTTTCCTTTAAGACCATTACCATTTTTGTATCTTTAAATGGCGAGAAGCAATCTCCATAAACGTACTTTTCAATGCAAGTTTCCTATGTTCGGGTTTGAAACTTTCCACCCGGTATGTGATGTGTATTACTAAAGATGGCAGCGTAGCTGGCGAAATATGTAGCTACGGATATAAACTAATTGTAGTAATGTTTTTTGATTTATTACAATGTAACGACACTTTAATATAAAATTGAATTTCAACTTTTTAATGTATGCTCACTTCGACATTCTTTGCTCTGAAAAAGCTATTTTTATAATTTATTATCACGCCATCTACCTTCTTAATGAATCCGAGGGTTTCGGATTTCGACGTGCGCGCTCTAGATGACGGTAGAAGTGTACTGGGAAGTTCTCGAAAGACGAAATGAGTATAAAAGCCGAACTGGACACGCGATTTAAATCAATTTCTATTCAGAGAGCGAAGTGCGCGATTAGTAGTGATTCGTAGAATGATAAGTAATAGAAGTGTTATTTGATAGAAAAGTACTGCAGTACATTGTTGAGTGTCTTCAATGTGTTAAATGACTGTGAACAATTAAATTATTTTTTAAGTTAACGAGCAATCATTTTCTTAGAATTTCGATTTCGTAACAAATTTGTAGCAAAAATGGGATTTTTAAAAATCGAAATTGAAGCTTGCCGAGTTGAAAGTAAAGGAGCTATGAGAGAATCTAAATAATAGAGGTTTTGGAAAAAAAAACACAGTTTTACAAAAACAAGCTCTTAGGGACAAAGGGGAAATCCAGAAACATTTCATATCGAGATTGCCTAAAAGAAATGAAGGAACAAGTGAAAAAAATAACGAAAATATGAAGTTGTTACCGAAGTGTACCCATACCTGAAACACTAACCTTTCGGGGCAACTACTAACAGTTAATAATGTTGACAAGGATAAATTACAGAAGTATGTCAAGCTTACATCTATTTGCATGTCCAACAACTACTTTCAGATAAATGGTGAGTTTTTTAAACAAGTTCAAGGGACTTGTCACCGTCCTTGACCAATTTAAAGATTTAAATCATATTTTTAAAACTCAAAATTTACGATTGGCATTTTCAACTAACAATACAATAAAAAAAATTATTTGAGGAATCCGAAAGATAAAGTTGAAGCTAGCAGAAATATGAAATTTATGAAATGAATTGTGATGAATGTGCTAGTAAATAGTACATTGGACAAACAAAAAGAAATATATTAACATATTTTAAGGTACATTTAACTCACTACAGATACAATAGGTTTGAGAAATCCAATAAAATCAAATGTTGCTCGACATATTTACAATAATGGATACAGTACTATTAGGAATAATTTAAAACTCATTAAGGCGATATCAATTAATAGGGAAGAGACCTTTTTTATTCATTTATTAAAACAACAAATAAAAAAGTCAACGAAATGGAAGGAGAAATAGGATTGATCTTAAAGTAAAAAACAAGATTAAAGATTAAAACACAATTTGAGAAGAATATTAACGACAAAAGTAAAAATCTGAAAAGAAAATTCAAATAAACTTTATGATCCGATTACGCATAAAGGATGTTTTACAACTTTTCCGGCAAATTGCAGGAGGTGATATAAGAGTCAAAGAGAATAAAAACAGTTTCCTATCAATTTTAGCTTGGAAGCCTTAGAGTTTGTTCTAACGAATCTGACCCAAACGGTTGGTAACTGCTGAGATTACACGCATATTTAAATGTTATAAGCAAGTGTCGGAGCTTAGCGAGAAAGGAGAGCTAATGAGTAAGCCAAATAAATGTTACTTACACAGCGGCTCTCAAACGGTGCGGGTCGCTTTTCAAAAATTCTTATCTCGGTAACGGAGACCGGAAAAATTTTTGTTAGTTGCCTTTCTTACTCTGTAGTGCCTCCAATATTATCCTCCGAAGTTTGTCGGAAAGGTCGTGAAACACCCTGTATAAAAGCGCAAATAATGGTAGAAAATTTGAGCGCATTTATTTTAATTATTCATGTGTTTTAATCTAAAATTATAGTCTAAATAATTTCTATGAAAAATAAAAAGAGGTACATATATATCGAGTTATTTGTGTATATTTTTACCTTTATTGACGTTTCGAAAATTGATTATTTGTTATTCACTTTGACGAGTCAAATAATCAATTTGCGAAACGTCAGTAAAGGTAAAAATATACACATAACTCTACATATACCTCTTTTTATTTTTAATATAATCTCACGAATAAGAACAGCACAGATGTTAATTTTACATTTTATACTACCGTACCATTTTATACTGCCATACGTAACAAGTACTACGTTTCAACAAGGAGTATAATTGTTTAATCGATAGCGATTAAACATTTATTTACTCCTTGTTGAAACGTAGTACTTCTTAGGTATGGCAAAAGAATCCTCACAGTGTCAAAACTTCCTCTCTTGCCAGAACAAAATAAATAAAAACAACGTTAGCAAAGTTCTTACGTTCTCGCAGAGCTAATAGCATATTTCACGGGAGAGTAGTGACTTTTATCCTCTTTGTGGGAATTACCTACCATTACTCACTCAGGCATTAATTCTGCAGATGTCATGTGACAATTACTTGTGCTTAAGGGGCCTCATCGTGACCTCTGTATCTGGTATTTTCACAAGAGGATGAAAAATTTTCACTTTCGAGTTAAATTCTACGCCGGAGCGTTCTCGGGTTTGCTGCTTTTATATGTGTACACACACACACACCATGCGGAAAGACTCAAGGGATATTTAGGTCGAGCGGAAAATTTTTCTTTTAAATCATTTAACTAGGGAAGGTAAGCGACTTGGAAATATCATTTCGGTGATTGTATTTATGCAGAATAAATTCCCTTACAAGAGGGCCATAAGAATTTCATTGAATCTTTAGTTTTGATAATCACGTGACTTTTGAAGTATCTTAGCTTTTCCATTTGTGTTAATTGTTTGTGGTCTCTTTAAACAAAATTTTTAATCCAGCTCTTTCGCGTTCGTACGTGTCCACCGAGTGTGGTTTTCTTTTCTGGTGTCTGAACCATTTAATATAGAAAAAAAATTCAAACGCCATCACCCTCTAATTAAAAAAAACTCTATACGTTAAATTTATTTGCAATTACACAGGGGGTTCATTTCATCTATCAATTTGGAAAATATTTTATTAACATATTTCTATACCTAAACCTAGTATTTACCGAGATAAATGCCGTCAACGAAGAAACTTCTTAAATGTAGGCCCTTATTAAATTGCTTTTAACTTGCTTAATTGGAGGGTCTTCATTATCAGTTATTAGCGTGTAATTACACCCTGTGTAATTGCAAATAAATTTAGCGTATAGAGTTTTTTTTATTGGAGAATGAGAGTGTTTGAAATTCTTTTCTATATGAAATAGATTAAACGCCACAAAAGAAAACCGCACTCGGTGAACACGTGGTATACATATATGATTTATTTTTCTTTTTTTATTGATTTAGTTTTAGTAAATTTGATCATAGTTGTTACTTTCTTTTAATTACACATGAAAATTGAAATATATATTAAGGGGCTGTCTACGTACGAAAAAAATAAACTTTACGAAAAATGTTTAGAATAATTTGTATGATATAATTGTTTTGGTTGAGATTAGGCTTAGTGATAATTTTTTTGATACCGAATATTTTGATAATCGTTGCAGTGTACTGAAGAGATAGATCTCTAATTCGAAGAGAAGGGGAGGGTGATTCTTATCGCGGTAAATAACAATTTTTTTTCATCCCTAATTAAGATTGATTTTAATATTGAAATGTTATTTGTAAAAATAACATTTAAAGCTAATCATTATTTACTCGATACGGTGTACCGGGTGTCCCACGCCACCCTTCTAGAATTTGTAATTTTTTAATCGATTTACATGAAGTTTACTATCGAGCTCGGTAGGACTTCAAGTTTCACCGGAAGTGATATAAACTTTCTTATTTTAAATGGAACACCATGTTTATTTTTACATGTTTGGAATTTACAGATCATTGCGAGTCCGAACATGTATCATATGGCAATTTTGGTTTCCATGACAACAAAAAAAAAACTTTTTTGTTTTTCAATATAGTAAGCTATGAATCGTGTATTTTCGTTCTAATGCAATCAAATAATTCGAGAAAATCACTATTTCGATTGTATTTTGATTTTTAACATTCTTACAGCATTTCAAATTTTCAGTAGGTCGTAACTCATTTTTTTTAAATGGAACCTCATGTGCTTCTTAGCTTACTTCAACAGAATTTTTTTCTGTGTACGCTGACACCAATTACTACAATCTTTTTTTAGCTTTTGTGTTGAAAATTGTGAAACATGAAAAAAATTACATAAGTTACTTGACACATTCATAGCCGTCTCATATTTCTGCCTGCTTAATTGGCTTGACCATGTAAACTATATAAGAAAAAACTCTCCTCATTTAGGTCATTGTAAAAAAAAACATTTAGAGTTTTTGTGACAGGAATTCACATTTAGAGAGTTTTTGTGACAGGAATTCATTAATAGGAGTAGATTAGAGTTCTTAGAAGACATTCCAACACCTGTTAATTATCATTAAAAAATATGTCTCCTCAAAAGCATATTGCATCAAAAACGTTGTGTGTACAAATGTTTCTTTTCGGTAAATAATAAAGTATTTAAAGCAATAAATACCTTTTTCTACTTTTTATCCAACTATAAATCTTTGAAGTTTTCATCCAAAATTATTTGAAATTTAAAATTAAGTTTTGTCACGAGCTTGCGGTACTCGGGGGTTGCGTAGCTCAGGGTTGGAAGGGAGCAACAGGGGTCACTGTAAACTAACACATTAAGGCCCGGTTTTTCAATATCAAGTTAAACTGTAACTTTCGGTTTATTTCCATGGCGACAATTGTGTTCTTATGGGAGTAAACTGAAGGTTAAAGTTAACATACAATTGAAAAACCGGGCCTAAGAGAAACAAAGATTACCTTTATTGTCTAAAAGTTTAGAGACACAGATCACTGTACTCCTCCGAAGACGATCAGATAACTAATAATTATTACAATAAATGCATGACTTATATACTAAAGATGTACGTGATTTCATGACCAAAGGTCCACGAAATTCGGTGGACACGCGTAGTTACTAAGCCGGAAAAGATGTTGTCAGGATTTCTTACGCTGTTACCAATTCATTTAGATCGCAAGCTAATTGTTTTTCGTTAAACTAATTACACATTGCCCCAGTTATTTTACTTATATGCTAACTCTGCAAGTTCAGTGTAATGGCTCGGTGCTTGCTGAGCGTGCAGGTCTGCAAATAACTCGGCATTACGAAAATACTTTTCTTCTTAAATTAATTAGTAAATTACAAATTTCTCGTAATCGTGACAATATGTGAAATTTTGTGAAAAGTTCAAAAAATGAAAAATTAAATTTTTGCGGAAATTAAAGAAAAAAACGTTATTTTCTGGGCTTGAGATTGTTTCATAAGCTAAAATTAATACACGATAAAAACTCACGTCGAAATGTTGATTAATTTCCAAGAAATAACAATTTTAGGATTTTGGCAATTTCGAAAAACGCTATTTTATAACTAAGTAAAAATCACTCGGTGTATCTAATAAGGGCTAAATATGTTTTCAGACAAGCACAAATTATTGCCGTAAAAAGTTTAGATCTAACTTCTTCACACCAAATTCTCGGATGCCTCAAAATAGCAACCTATGTAGGTCCTTTATTGTTTTTAGTTCTTTATCAACGATCTTCCCAATTGTATTGTAAACTCATACTCTCTTTCGTAGGCTGATAGTGATGAATTTCTCGCGAAATCAAACAAGGGTCGCTGTGCTTTTAAAATCTCATATTGATGCGCTTCATCGATGGAGCGTAAATAACAAATTAGGTTTTAATATTAAAAAATTACTTACACTTGCAGGAAGTCGCCAATTATTATTTTACCTTACTGCATGAATACAACAATCTTAGAGCGTAAATTTTAGATAAGAGACACAGGAATGCATTTAACAAACACATTTCGACTTTAACAAGTAAGGCATATACAAATTTAGGAATTAAACGAAACACTGCTGAATTTGATAACATAAAAGCTATAATTCTACTTTATCATATTTTTGTACGATAGCACTTAGAATTCGCTAGTACTATTTGGTATCCTAATCAATAATGTGATATGAAAATGGACGAAGAGGTACAAAATAAATTCTTGAAATTTATCTATTACAAATAATACGGTCATAACCCTGAATTTATCTCTTATAATAACATTAGAAAAGAGTTTTCTTTACCTTGTTTAACATACCGGTGCGACGCAATGTGTTCATGCTTCTACAGTTGTTGTTTAAAATATACAGGATGGAATAAAAGTATCAAATAATGGCTGTAACTTTTTTATTGAAAACTTATGAAAGAATGTTTAATACAAAAGTTCTTTGATGCATTCCTACGCGTGCTTTGACGTATATGGTTCCTTCATGTTGTCTTTTGTTTTGTTGCTATGGCAACCAACTTTTGTTTTTAAATTGTACCTATAATTATTTTTAAGGCGTTTTCGAAAATTCGGTCAGAGCAGTCAGGTTCTTGGAAAAGCGTTCGTTTATTGAACCTGGTTACTTGTTCTGCATTCGAAAATTAGTACAGGTACGCGACCCAAATAACCCTAGTCATCGAGTAGAGTTACATAGGTTCTGTTATGAGGTTATGTTCATCTGCTTCCTTTTTTTGAAGTTTGGGTAAGTTGAAATGTGTGACATTTACTAACGAATAATTTGATCTGTTCTAATTAAAATGTTTAATTATTTGTGAATTATTTTGCACAAAATGACAGGTTTGCCAAATTTGGCCAGATGTGGTTATTGTGATACTGACTTAACAACCATATTCGCGTTCGAAAATTCACCAACCTGACTACTAACCTGCTAGGGTTAATCTTTGCAATCAGAGTTATTTTCCGAAAACGCCTTTAGTGATTTTGATATAAGCGTATTTTCTTCGATTCAGTAATATAATTTTGTTGGAGAAAAGAAAAATAAAAAGTACAAAATCAGCAAGAAAAAAATATTTGGTACGACTCAATCGTCAGTTTTAATGAAGAATGCTATGGAAATTTCAAACTAAATATTATACGGAAAAAATTTACTTTAAATGTCAAATTTCCATAGCCATTCTTGACCAAAAATGATAATTGCGTTTTATTACTGAATCAAATTTTTTCTTTTTTTTTCTTTTTCCCCCTGATATACATATGAATTCTCATTATTTTAGTATATCTGCTGTTGTAGTTTTATAGTGTATTACATAACGAGAGTTGTAAATAGAATATTACGCACGCGTGGAAAAGTTGCGCACGAGCCTCGCAGCGGCGAGTGCAAGTAATTTTACAAGTGCGTAATTGCTTTACAACTCGAGTTTTGCACTACGAGCTCTGTCTCAGTGAAGTTGGCCCAACTATGTATTCAAAATATGGAAATTGAATATATGTTACAATAAAGAAAAACTAGTTCAAGATCTACAGTGTCTTTCAAAAAGTGTGCTACAAGAAAGCACAAAGTTTCGGAACGCACTGAAATAATTACTCAGAACCAAATGAAATAATTGAGAAATAAGAACAAATTTCGTGTTATCCTATTCATATTACTTTGGCGGACACTTTAATCCAACCAGTATTTCCTAATGTAGTGTGTATAAAGAGTGGTTCACAATAAATTGTGAATTTTTTATTTTTGAGATAGAAGACTGTAATCATATTTAGCTGTAGCTTTTAATTCTGAACAACTTATTCTTATGACATTTTGCTGTATCTTGTAAAATAAGGGTACTTTACTCGTCTTCATTTCTCGGTATCCACGCTGTATACCGTTCAAGACAAATTTCATCTGACATTTTCCAATTTGACTTTAAGGGATGCAGAAGCATTCTGCGTCAATTTTTTTATGTTGTGTGGTATTTCTAAAAAATTTATCAGATATTTTCAGAAAGCTGCGCTTGCAGCCAGCAAGAACCGTTTCATAGTTACGTGCTTGGCTTCAACAAATTTGGGACAATTTCCCACCTGATGAATGCCAGATTTTAGTTAACACAATGTATCGAAACGATAATAAGTCGAAAAGGCGGCGTAATGCAATGATATCTTTATCTTTAATTTTCGTCGATTTTTTATTTTTATTTAGTTTTATTTTATTTTATTTTATTTATTTAGTTTTATACGTTAAAAGTTAATAAACAATTTCCATATCATTACAAAATTGTATTGGTTTTCATAAATTTCCCTTCTATTTCTAGATTTTCTGAAAAAAAAATAAACATTTGTTGTGGAAAGTATTAATTTTTTTACATCGCCATTTTGCTGACAAGAAGGACTATCAAAATCTGCATTAAAAAGTTAGGGTTGCCATTTAAAAAAATTAATGATGACGTCACAGCGGAAAAACAAATGCCGACCGAGAAAATATTTTTGCTATAGAAGGTGCCTTTTTAAAATTAAAAATTTACCTGTTTCAGGATTTTGCGAAAAAACTTCAGATAAACAAATTATGAGCTTGTTGCGGGACTTTATCAGCACTCTGTATTTCTAGCATTCACTTTCACTAGAAATATTAGGTTTGTTTGTTATCCTGCACTGGTGTACACTAGTGTACACTTTTTTTACGAAATATGCTTTAATGAAGCCTAAATTCTTTGATAATGTGTCAATACGAATCATATACATCCATACTGACACACCACACAAATATTTCAAGTACCATTAAAACGTATTTTGCGAAAAAGTATGCATTGGTGTACACCAGTTCAGGATAACAAACAGACCTATTGTTTTTACTACTATTTGAACTTTTTAACCTTTCATTTATAAGTTTTATTAGGTAAATGAGCGAGACACAAATCCCAGAGTGTATTTATATCACACCTGAAGAAACGTCCAGGTCTGCACATTTAAAGTTCTACGATACACACATTAGGGAGTTTTTGCAATATCTTACGACAAAAATGACGTCACGTGAAAGGCTATTTTGCTTAGCAACCTTATGTATTTAGCCAATCAGAAATCGAGTTTTAACGCTTAACGTACGTAAATTTTAACGGAACTTATTGCAAGAACTTCCTATTGATACGACAAAATCTGGAAAATAGGTGAAAAAAAAAATTATTTCATCGTAGACAGCCATTATGTCATGTTTGAGATCTTATAGCAATTCTGAATAACTTGTCCAAATAATATTTCCGCGTATCTTGGAAAATAAAAGTACTTTACTCTTATCTCCATTTCAAATATTTTCCTTGGTATATGACCAGTGGTATTCGAACTTGATATGTGCATTTTGAGTTTGGGAAGTTCTAGGAACTTTCATAAAGAATAAATTTTTCTGAGAAATCAATAATAAAAAGTTTCCCATATATGTCCAACTTTCTGCCGATCACTTACAATATTTACTCATTATTGCATGATTAGCAATAATGAAATGAAAATTTACTTGGAAAAATGTATTTTTTAGCTTTTAAATTTATGGTAATAATTTATACCCAAAAATAAAAGATTAAAAAACCAAAAAATTCTAATGGTAGTAAAACTAATATTTTAATAAAAAAATGTTAGAAATAAAGCTGTTAAAACTGGAACTGGAGATGCACGCAAAGGAAAAGGATCATATCTCCCAATCCAGCAATTGTAAAGATGGTCTTTTTCCTTTGCCTGCACGATCCCTTGTTATGAATCCAATTCATTTTTACATTTGGGGTCATATTAAACGGAACGTCTATGCCAACAGAGAAGTGAAATTAGTGGCTCGAAATATTCTTGCTTTTGATACCATTCGTGATCGTCCTCAACTTTACTAGTAAAAGTTGCTTAATTACATGCCCTTTACTATTTCTGAAAGGCAGAAACTGGTTTTCTGAGACACGCTGTATACAAAATTGTAATGTTATAGATGTGATTTAATATAAGTCCACTGTGTTAAAAAACCGTTAATACAAACAACTAAACACTCTAAGATTACCACAATATGTTGCCACATAGGTTAGATAGATTAACATTAAATTATATAAAATGCGCATGTGCCGATTAATTTAACGGTCCCGTTTGTAATAGTCCTATTTGGGGCCTTGCCAGCAGAAGCGTAGCTCGAGAATTCCATTGCAAACCAAACTGAGCTACGGTTGCAATCAAAACCGACTTGCAACAAAATTTTTAAAAGTTGTAATTTGTGTTACTATTATTTTCTTGATCCACTATACAGGTTATAAATATAATTAGTTGGCTTGTAATAATGTCATGATAATAATAATGCAGTAAGACAACGGACGGAATTCTTCATTCTGTTTATATTGAATACTGTTAAAGGATCAATTTAAAAAAGAAGAACAAAGTAGTACACTGTCATATTCTAACATTTTTGCTGTTTCATTGAAGAATGTATGTTCAAGGAATTGAATCTAAAGTTGTATTCATAAGAGAAGAGCTCTGCGTCATCTCATTCACCGTTAACAAAGAAGTAATACTGAAATAATTGCACAGTGCAACAATGTGAGAGTCAATTTTTCTGACTGGCCTCATTCCAAAAAAAAATGAGTAATTCGGAAGTAAAACAAAATACATTTCGTGGGATTTAGTGAGTTTGGCTCATTTAAGCCTTTTTTAAAGATAGAAGTTAGCCATTTTTCCTTGTAATTGAACACTTAACGGTAGAATTTTTTGTTTTCGAAAAAGTATTTATAAAGTTTTTTTGGTACGACAAATTCATTTTTCACACTATTTTGTCAAAGAGAATATTTTTGAGAAGTAAACGTTAATTTTTTTTAAAATTATTTATCAAAAATACTATAAAAACATTAAGAAATTAAAAGAATTAGAGGAAATCATAAATAAATTTTTCCGACGACCCTCTAAAGCGACTTTTACACTATTTGATTTTCCATTTAATTTTTAATTTCACAAAAACTTTTGCACCTAATTACTATTACATTTCTGAAGTCAAATTAAAAATCAAATAGTGTAAAGCGGCTTTAAAAAAGTGCCCAATGTGCCCATATACGTACATTTAATCTAGCAGTTAGCAATTTTGAACGTATGGTTCAATTCCTAAGACACTTGAATATTAGGAATATAAAAGAGATTGTAGAAGTATCTGGTATATTGGATGCGATAGGCCTGTAAAGGATAAAAAGTGAGTAAATATATTTCAGATTAGAGCAAGTGGTACAAAGAACACGCATGTCGTGATTAACACACAACTTTAAATTAGCGTCCGCTATGTGGCTGGAAATTTATCTTGAAGTACTGTTAAACTGTTTGACATATTATGCAATAATACGATTTAACAGTAAAAGCTTCTTGATTTGCAGTGTATGCTCTTTTTAGGGCTGATCTTTCCATCTCCTAAATTTTAATATGAAATATCGCTCAAACCGGCACAACTACCAAAGCGTCGCTGAGAACGAACATAATTTATTTTTTATTTAAGATTTAATCTATTTTCTTTTAATTTCTAGTACTAATAGTTTTCTTTTATTTTCTAATGGCCCATTTCTACGAAAATTGTTCATTCATTCGCGGATTGTTTTAATAATATAGGCGTTCAATGTTAATTCAACTGTGCGTTTTTTGTAAAATTGAACCACATTGTTAAAAAATTCCTAGTTTTCACTTTAATATCAATTGACCGCGCAATTAACTAACACTCCATACTGATTAAAACTCCTGTCATTAGACAATATTTCGACAAAATAAGTGGACATACTCTTTAATTTAGAATTTTTGTTTTTGGTAAATATACGCGGTGTTTCATAACAGGTGTAAAAAAATGAAATCTCATGTAAGTACATAACATCATTTTAAGTTAAAATGAAAGAATAAAAAAAATTTTAATTTTGCTAGTTTCGATATTACCTGAACCTAAAATTAGATAACCAGAAATAGTTATTTATGCAACTAGTGTGTAAACTAGATTTTTTTAATCGAGTGTGAAAATTTTAGCACTCGAGGCGTCAGCCGAATGCACGAGAAAAAAATACGTTTACACACGTGTTGTATACAATATTTTTCCTACAACGTCGTATGTTGTAAATAAATTATTTCAGTTTTTTATTTTCACACTCAGATAACTCCGAAACTAAACAAAATTTGAAATTTTTTTGTTCTTTCATTTTAACGTAAAATGAGATTCTGTATATGAGACTTCATTTTTTTCACTTGTTACGAAAGACCCTGTATAAAAAAGTTAATTTAAATGAACATTTACTCCTTAAAAAATATTCTTTTTGCCAAAATAATGCCAAAAATTGAATATCTCGTACCAAAAAATCTTTCTTTTCTAATGCCTTTATAGTTTCTTGATAAATAAAAAAATTAAATGAATGTAAATGAACGGATATTCCTTAAAAAACTATTCTTTTCGCCAAAATAAAGCGAAAAAATGAATTTCTCGTAGGCATTTACCTTCTTAAATTTTAAAATATTCCACCGTAAGTGTTCAATTTCAAGGAAAAATGGCTAACTTCTATCTTAAAAAAAACGCTTAAATGAGCCAAACTCTCCAAACCCCGCGAAATGTATTTTGTTTTGCCTCCGATTTACTCATTTTTTTCGGAATAAGGCCAGTCAGAAAAATTGACTCTCATATTGTTGCACTGTGTTGTCGGTTGTAACTTCGGTGATCGATGACACAGAGCTCAAGTTCCGTGATTTTGATATTATCTGACATTTTCGAAAAGATTCTTCAATTTTGAATTTTATTTGAATAAAAAAATACGTAGCGTAATGATTATGTTAACGCAGATCAATGTGCAATGACTTGGTCATATTTGCTCTAAATTTAGTACTCCAGAGTACGAGAGTTAACACATAAACTTGCGCTTCACTCGATAAATATTGACGCTTCACCAAACAGATTTGTATTACAGGCCGATATGCACGACATTTGAAGAGCGCTATTTATTCTTGCATCGGCAATAATTTTGCAGAATGTGGGTCCATTACGCCATGTAAATTTGCCTTGTCAATAAAGTAGGTACACGCTTAATGCAACTATAGATTTACTTGACCGAGCTTTATAATAAGATGAACAACGGGGCTTGAAAATGACGTACGAATCTGGTATGCAAAGAATATAAAACTAAGCCAATATTGTAATAGTCTGTAAGGATCGGTTATAAAGCAATAAAATAAAAAAATACATCACATTTTTCTGCCTAGAGCGGAAATAAGTTTTCAGTTTTGCAAGGTTCAGCCAAAAAGATTTTATCAGTTAGACACAGGGTAAACGAGATGGCAATCCGCTTGTAATTTCCCAAATAGAAATTGTGATGACCTAAATTAAATTTTTCCATTTCCTTGCGAACTATAATAAACTGCGAATACTTAAATGAAATATGTAGCGAAATAACATGTACCGTAAAAAAATAATAACAGTGAAAAACGAGTTTCAAACGCCCCGTTTTTAATATACGGGTCGTTTCCTAGGGAGTTACAAATGAGCGGAGGGATGAAAAACAACGCAAATTTTTTGTCGTATTTTAATTTTACGGCTGTCCACATTTTCTTACGGGTCGTAAATCCAATTTAATATGAATTTTTTTAAATTTAAAAATATATAATATAAATGTATGCTCAGTTATTTCGTTAAAATTTCAGAGTTTTAAAAAAAAAAAAAAAGGTGAATGGTATACACCTGTCGTGTAAATAGAGACTGTCGGTTTTGCTATTTGATGTTCAGAAAGAACGTGAAGTTGGATTATGATTTATTATTAAAATATAAAAAGTAAAATAATTGATTACCTACAAATAAAATACTGATATTACAAGGAGCGTTCAAATATGAATGAGAATCTAGTTGCCTTGAGCATAGAAAACAACAGATGAAAACAAGGCTCTGCGTCATGTTTGACATATTCCAACTTGTCCTTAATAACAATCAAATTGCTCTCCGTTACGCCCTCTAATAATAATAGTTAGAGAAAGAAGTATCGTGTTTTGCTGCACAACGCATAATCGATAAATTTTTAGTGAATGAAAGTGTTTTACCGTCTGAAATCTTTACAAGACTTCAAGTTCAGTTCGAGAATAAATGTACGTTCAAGGTAGGCTGTTTGATTGGTCAAAAAAATTTCGAGAAGGCCGAGAGACGACCGAAAACGTCCTTGGCTCCTGACAATGTTGACACGATTGATCAGCTTATTCAAGTTGATCGTAGGATAACTGTGAGAAAATGGTCAGATGAAGTTGGCATAAGGGTGGGGGGTTTGAGGCAATTGTTCACAACGAGTTTAAGTACAGAAAAGTTAGCGAAAGGTGGGTGCTGCTGTAAACGGCCGGAAATCTAAATTTTAAATTATTAAATTAAAGTCAGTTTTACTTCAACCGTATCCGCAAAGGAATTCCAAAATTAATCTTAATATAAACATTCACAGACTAGTGAACTAGTCTCAACATAAGAGACCACTTTCAGATAAGAGCCATTTAGATTACCTTAAGATAAATAAATTGGCGATAACGGCATCTTAGGACGTGAGAACTGAAAACTTATACCCACTCGCGTAGAGGAAGCGGGTCGAAATTGGACCAACTGGTGCCTTAAAGATATGCAATTTTGCTCACTCCGATGATCTAAGTGACTATAAGTCGATAAAGTTGAACGACTTGCCTGCGAGAGAGCAGTATCTCCTGGGAGAATTACTAAAGAAGGGGAGATTTTGAATTTGTAAACAATATGGTCCAGTGGAGAGGAAAGTTTCAAAAAATTAATTAATGTTTGCCATCGTCGGTATAGGAATGTACACCTAGCCTTCCTTTTAAACGAACGTTCTCCTCTCCAAATTTTGGTATTCTCCCTTTGTTCCTCGGGTATTCTTTTTATTAAATTATTTTAAATTTAATTCGTAATCCTTCACGCGGGTGTCTCCGTTAAAAAGAAATTCTGGTGTGGGTGTAAGTGTGGGGGCAAGGAGCAAGAACTCCACACCGAGTCTTCCCCAAAGAAATATAGCGAGCCCCTTCCCAAGGGAGATAAATAAGAGCTTCCTCTGCTGCTGAGCTCTAGCTCGAACCACCTTACTCGATAGGTGAATTTGTTATTTTATTTATTTTTATTAATGTGGATATCATGTAATTTCACCCCTCCAGGGTAACCCAAAGTATATTTAATATACCCTGCCTTAAGCTAGTTCCCGACTTTTATTTACAGCAGAATAGATTATGATTTTAATGTGCTCTTGCAGGGATCTTCCTCCGAAGGATTATTACACGACCTTATAATTTATCTAAGCATGACAGGACCTGGAATCCCTTAAACTCCGGTGATGGCAGCGAATTCTTTTATTCCAAATTTTTAATAGATTTCTTTATATCTGTTATTCATTAAGGGGCTTAGGTAAATTTCATTAAATCACTCTACCACAATAAGAAGGGTTAGTCACAGGAAAAGTCTTCAACTTTCACCCCATACCCTTCCTACACCGCGGCTCTTAATTCCAGAACAAAAAGAAGCCCGTGCAAAGATACGAACGGAAAGGAGATGCATTTTTAGGCTCTACAGGGTTATCCACATAAACCGTTGTTTAAAAGTTTTCAAGGTTACAATTCACGTAGATATTTGAAATTTAAGGAACAAGGGTTATCCGTAGAGGTCTCTTTAAATAAAATGAAATTGTCTTTGTATCACTTCCGGTTGTACCGGAAGTCGCTATCAACTCGCTTATTTTAAATGGAATACTATATTTTTTATCACGTTCTTGAATTCTACATGTAAAAATATGTTAAATTGCAATACATTTTCCTATCTCTAAAATGCATTATTTTTGAGATATTTTGACTTTTCTTAAAAATTTGGATTCTGCCATCTGATTTTCAAAAAATTATAACACAGCTAGGATTGAAGCAATTTTATTTGTAATAGCTGATATTGTAGTTGAAGTTTTAAGGCTCTTAAAAATTCCATAAGCATAATCTATTAAGCTACAGGGTGTCTAAAACGCACCGCTCCACTCGAAGATATTCAAACACGGAAAAATACTTTTTTTCAAATGGAATGATCAATATTTTAATACACCATCGTATGTGGAATTAAATGCTGCGTCGAACTGTATTAGCATTCCCTATACCTAACTTTAACAGTTTTTCAGTTATGAGATATTTTTGATTTAATACATAAAAATTTACCATTTATTAGGTTAAATATTTCTAATTTTGTTGACATAGCCATGAAAACAACAAACAATTACATTTAACGTTTCCTGTTACTACAAATTTCAAGCAAAACCAAAAAAAGTTGAGATTCAAAATTATTCAAACGCTGATATTCTAAAACTATTTTTTTAATTCATAAATAATGATCTAAAATTGTTCAGAGCAGAGAATGTGTGTTCAATAAAATGTACCCCTCTTGTCTCCTATGAATAAAACACAGTTTGGAAAGTTTGAACCTAACTTTATACAATTTGGAAAGATAAAATGTACGAAGATCAGTAACAAATAACGAAGATAAAATTGGACAATGGTTTTAAAACACTTTCACGCTAACCTAGAGAATTGCAAACTAGCAGCTATTTTATTCTTGAATTTAAAGTAATAAAATTTATCCTTTTTCGTTTTATAAGATCACAAGCGTCCCAAGAAAAGGATGATCAAAGAACAATTAAAATTTGTGAATTTCCATTTGCGAAAATCTATTTTCTCTGGTTTACTACAAAATTTGTAGTAACAGTAATCATTGTTATAATTTCCATGCTATCTTAACAAAATTAAAAATATTTGGCCTATTAAAATTGTAATTTTCTATGAATTAAATCGAAAATGTTTCATAACTCAAAAACTGCTGAAGTTAGGTATGGGGAATGTTAGTACAGTTCGACGCAGCATTTGATTCCACATACGATGGCGTATTAAAATATTGCTCGTTCCATTTGAAAAAAAGAATTTTTTTGTGTTTGAATATCTTCAAGTGGAGCGGTGCGTTTTAGACACGCTGTAGCTTAATAGATTATGCTCATGGAATTTTTAAGAACGTTAAATCTTCAACCACAATATCAGCTATTAGAAATAAAATTGCTTGAATCATAACTGTTATAATTTTTTGAAAATCAGATTGCAGAATCCAAATTTTTAAGAAAATTCAAAATATCTCAAAAATGATGCATTTTAGAGATAGGGAAATGTACTGCAATTTAACATATTTTTATCTGTAGAATTAAAAAACGTGATAAAAAATATAGCATTCTATTTAAAATAAGCGAGTTGATAGCGACTTCAGGTACAACCGGAAGTGATACAAAGACTATTCTATTTTATTTGAAGAGATCTCTACGGAAAACCCTTGCTCCCTAGATTTCAAATATCTACGTGTACTGCAACCTTGAAAACTTTTAACGAACTGTTTAAGTGGATAACCCTGTATTGTAACCACAAATGAGATATGGCTCCATCATGACACCCTTGAGTCAAAAAGACCTTCAATCCAGTGGAAAATGCCACTTCACTAACTCCGAGAAAAGCAAAAGTGTTGTCATCAGCGCAGGAAAGATTATGGGTAGTTTTTGGGGTTCGAGAGGTGTACTGCATCTGATAAAAAGTATGTAAAACCTTTTTTGTTTCATTGATAATAAAGACGTTCTAAACTCATTCTCACTGATATTTGAACGCTCCTCGTAAAATAACTGTAATTAATATTTATGTCTCAGCGGAGAAAAAAGGAAGCTAAAATAATGGAGAACAATTTTATACCCGGCGAAATAAAATAAAGAGTAAACAGGTACTAAATAGGGTTTACATAAAAGTAATATTCATAACTTAAGAGAACTAGAAAAATTTACAGTAAAATTCTAACATAAAACTGAATCAGTTTGAAATACAGTTGTGAGATTTTTCAACAAAATAATTTATTGTGTTTATCACAAGTTAATGTTAGACATTTGTCTACTTTTTTACAAAAATAAAGAAACGTATTGTGCTAGATTTTTATGAGCGTAATTGTACAGGATTTTTTGTTTATATTTTGAACGGTACCTACACATTTTATTATTAGACATTGTAACGTTGTCATTTTGTCGAACGCGATATTTGCGATAATTTGGCAACGCCGCATTCTTCAATGTGCATGTAAGCAGAGAATATGGCGTGTTTTTTATTCAACATTTTTCTGTAGTGGATGTAGACAGCAATTTAAAAGATTGAATAGAAATCCATCTCTATTAGATTATAATCGATTTAGGCAATGTAAGAATGTGGTGATAAGTTGTCACTAAATTCCTATACAACATAAATCGATTATAATGTAATCTAGATGGATTTCTATTCAGTTTTTTAAATCACTTTCTACATCCACCACAGCAAAATGTGTTTTGTACCGAGTTTTTTACTGTGTATGCGTGCGTTGGTCTACAGCTTTCAAAATTACAATTAGGGTACGTTCACAAGCACATTTTTGATACGTCTTAAATAGAATTAATCAGTTATAATACAGGGTGAGTTTTAAGCGCCCCTTCTTCTTGATCCTCTAAACAGTAACATATAAAATATTTATATTTATTTAACCAACTAAGAGTAAATTAATATTTTGTTGAAAACGGTCTGATTTTCTACTTCTCTTGAAATATTTACTGTAAACGTATTGTTTGTCGTACAGCAATGAAAATCGGTAGTGTTCCAAATTAAAGTATAAGGAATAACCTAGATATAAATTATTTTAGTTTTATTAGTTTTTTCAAATCTTCAAGTCTGGCAGTGTCACTGCCATATAGTTTGACATTTGCTTACATGTAATTTTTCATTTTATTTTTTCAATGGGCTTTTATCTTATCATTTGATCTACTGACAATAGCAGCCTGAAGAAGGTTTTATATAAACCGAAACCGGTAGCTATCTATTATCCGTGCACGTTCTTTTTGCATTCTAGTAGGCCATGTTTCTTTTTCGTTAGGTTACGTGCATGTATTTTGATAGAACTCAGAATGTGACAAATGTAAACTTCTGACACTTTAACATCAGTCCCATCGACTATAATGCTTCTTATACTCTACGATGGCATGAAGAAAGTAAAATAATAACATTAAAACAATTACTTGTGAGTTTGCAATACTAAGTCAAAATGCTCAAAATCATCAATGTTTCTTGGGGTCAGTTTTCAAAAATATAACCATCACATTAAAATGGAACATATTCACTTGAAGATACCAACAGAAATGTCACCCTAACACGGCCTACTCTGAATGCAAAAAGAACGTGAATGAATAATAAAATATAAACAAAATTAGGAAGTAAGTAGTTTTACTTAAAATTCATTACCTAATTCTGGACCAAAGATGAATCAAAACAAAAGTTATTAGAAACTTCAGTAAAGCAGCAATTGATTGAGGTTGAACAAACTTAAATATAAATTCCATAAGGGGAAATTAAAGGTAAATACGAATAAGATTGTGAAATAACAATAATAAATTCATAACTAGAAACAGCTTTGCATGTACAGTACACTCAAAAAACAAAATGCGTTGATTTTACCACAATAATTTGATTAATTGTAGAATGACTGTTATAACAGTTATTTTATGTAGAACAATCACAATAATATTTTAATACAACAAAAAAAATTCGTTATTTTCTAGTTGAATTATAAATTAGAAGTACATCACAATGAAAATGAATGATTTTTTGTGTTTAAGTTAATTATATAATTTTGTTGGAATACAAAGATCCTATAGGTAAAAAGAAAATCCCCAAACCCTTTGCACCAATTTTAATTAATTAATTAGTTTCTGCCGCGAAAGCAGGAGGTCTCGAGTTCGATTCTCGGTTGCGGCGGAAAAAAAAAATTCCGCCAAAAAATGTATGTTAGTGCTTCTTTCAATTCATTATAAATTATATTTTGTTAATTGTACATATTTTAATAAATAAAAAGAATTAGATACCCCCCCACAAGAAAAAGTTCAACGTGCTTAAATCCGATGCGATCCACCCAACTACTTTCCACGGCTATTCATGGAAATTAATCATAATAAAATAATTTTAAAACCTATTCGATCTTTAGTTATTATTGAAACTAAAAAATATTTATGTTGTTTTAAAATATTTTAGTTTTATCTTAATATATCTAACATGTTATCAACATAAAGTCCCGTCACCCCAGTAGGCCTTGGGTGTAAGGGTACGTCTTTTCTTAGAAAATTGAATGACGTTCATAATTTGTATGTGTCACATTAGAATTAGAATTCGACAATATGACCACATGTAACAATATTTTAAAGCAATGCCAATTTTTTAATCTGAATTATATTATTAATTCAAACACGAATTGCTATTGACTGTATTTAATCAAAAATATTTTGTTAAATTTGCCCTTTTTTGTTAATTCAATGCAATTTTTTCCCGAGTATACAAAAGTAGAAGTAATGATGTGGAAGATTACATTATTGAGTAACCATTACCAGTTGGTAATATTATGAGAGAGATCAAGAGGCAGCACTGCAGAAAATAAGTTTGTAACACTGTGTTAGACGTAAATATGTACCATTAATAATATGGAGCAAGGTTTTATGCAAATCAGGTTAGTATCCAGTTAGTGCCTATTAAAATATACTTAGGGCCGGTACATTCATCACTGATTAAATTTAACCTTTGGTTTATTCCCATGCCTACAATTGTAAAGACAATTGTCTCTATGGGAATAAACCAAAGATTAAAGTTAACCAGTGATGAAAGTACCAGCCCTTAGTAATTCTAAATTTAAGTATCTAGAATGACATACGATGAAATGAATTATTGCTACTAGAAAATTTTTTAAAGAAAAAGTTCATTCTCGCGCAACCAATAACCACATTTTAACCTTCTTCTTCACTTCACTTATGGTTTCTAGGTGTTGCAGAGTTCCAAATAACATATTGAAGCTTCGAGGGATTGTCACCGTCAGAGACCGATCACCATATTTATTACACGTTTGAGGAATTGTTAATAAATTTAAAATACCGGTTCGGAAGGAACCAAGGCCTACGTCAGGCAACTACGTGATAGGAGGTACAGATAAGTACCCAAAATTAACGTATACGAAAAACATAGCAAATGTAGATGATAAAACTGCTCTATGAGGTTTGGCAGCTGTAATCAGGGGTCCTCCTCTGCGAACACGTTGTCGTTTGTAAAAAAGGATCACGAAATCGTTGGCATCAACAGCAAAACTCGTTCGGAAGGAACCAAATTGGCCCCCAAAACTCAAACAAGGGGGTGATTCTAACCCTCAAAACGTGCTAACGGAAGAAACACAAAATATAAGAGAAATTCGATAACAAGAAAGGAGTTGATTCGAAAGAGACACTTATCCCAATGACCACTAACAATGGGCCTACTATAGAAACGTGGGCGTCGAGATTCGAGCAACGCGTAAATTATCCGATAATAAAGCCTCAAGTACACGGGGCGAGTTTACAAGCTACAAGCCGGCTTTTTCACAAGCAGCTCGTAAACTAGTCCAGTGTACTCGATGCACTCGCTCCGTTAGCCGCTTGTAAAAACGCTCTGGAAAAAGTTGAACTGCCGGCGACTTTACACGCCACTCGCCGGCTTTGAGCGAGCTAGCTTGCAAACTAGCCACGTGTACTCACAGTAGCTTGTGCACAAGTTTGCTGGTAGCATTGGTTTCCACACGCCAGCTAGTTGGCTACTGAGCAAGTGGGAGATTTTGTGTGTACTCGATTACTAGCGCACTCGCCGATTCGCCGGCTTTTTACAAGCCGGCTTGTAGCTTGTAAACTCGCCCCGTGTACTTGAGGCTTAAGCGTCTGAACTAAAATTTCCGTAAACTTCTCGCAGACGTTAAAGCCTCAAGTACACGGGGCGAGTTTACAAGCTACAAGCTGGCTTTTTCACAAGCAGCTCGTAAACTAGTCCAGTGTACTCGATGCACTCGCTCCGTTAGCCGCTTGTAAAAACGCTCTGGAAAAAGTTGAACTGCCGGCGACTTTACACGCCACTCGCCGGCTTTTGAGCGAGCTAGCTTGTAAACTAGCCACGTGTACTCACAGTAGCTTGTGCACAAGTGGCTAGTAGCATTGGTTTCCACACGCCAGCTAGTTGGCTACTGGGCAAGTGGGAGATTTTGTGTGTACTCGACTACTAGCGCACTCGCCGACTCGCCGGCTTTTTACAAGCCGGCTTGTAGCTTGTAAACTCGCCCCGTGTACTTGAGGCTTAAGCCTCAAGCTACAAGCCGGCTTGTAAAAAGCCGGCGAATCGGCGAGTGCGCTAGTAATCGAGTACACACAAAATCTCCCACTTGCTCAATAGCCAACTAGCTGGCGTGTGGAAACCAATGCTACTAGCCACTTGTGCACAAGCTACTGTGAGTACACGTGGCTAGTTTGCAAGCTAGCTCGCTCAAAGCCGGCGAGTGGCGTGTAAAGTCGCCGGCAGTTCAACTTTTTCCAGAGCGTTTTTACAAGCGGCTAACGGAGCGAGTGCATCGAGTACACTGGACTAGTTTACGAGCTGCTTGTGAAAAAGCCGGCTTGTAGTTTGTAAACTCGCCCCGTGTACTTGAGGCTTTAATAAAACTCCTAAAAGCCTCAAGTACCCGGGGCGAGTTTACAAGCTACAAGCCGGCTTGTAAAAAGCCGGCGAGTCGGCGAGTGCGCTAGTAGTCGAGTACACACAAAATCTCCCACTTGCTCAGTAGCCAACTAGCTGGCGTGTGGAAACCAATGCTACTAGCCACTTGTACACAAGCTACTGTGAGTACACGCGGCTAGTTTACAAGCTAGCTCGCTCAAAACCCGGCGAGTGGCGTGTAAATTCGCCGGCAGGTCAACTTTTTCCAGAGCGTTTTTACAAGCGGCTAACGGAGCGAGTGCATCGAGACGACAAAACCCAAGAAATATGAACAATGGCCAGCCACCCCCTCTAACGTGCCGTAATTTGGGCGCAAAGAACTTTCGGGAAAAACAGTGCTCCTAACAAAAAGTTACCAAAGACTATTCCAACGGTGAAGATGTGATGTGCTCATACAATAAATATAAGAAGTCCGATTGCTTTTATTAGGGATTGATCGGAGGATTGCATAGGCAAATAAGAAGTATCAGCGATTGGTTAAAGCTGTCAATATTCCCGCATTAAAAAATTTAACATTTTCTTAACAAAAGTAAAAATGAGAATCCTAAAATATACAAATGGTTTGAAAATTTGATGAATAAAATTGTAACTGTAATAACCATTAATAGGCGGACAGTTTGCTGGTCACAATAGGTATTCGTCTAAGAAAGGTTTTACTAAGGTTACTGCATTGAGAAAGGTACCGCCACCTTCTCAATATACGAGCCCCGTCAAGTTCTGAACCTGATACACCTCCAGTCGCTACAGCTTACTTACCTTACATTCACACCATAGCAGATCGAATCGGCAAAATACTCAAACAACAAAACATCAAATCAATTTACTTACCCATGACGAAACTTTCAGACTGCCTACCCTCCACAAAAGATCACATCCCCTTACAATCCGAAGGTGTGTACCGAATTCCTTGTTCCTGTGGGCGTGTATACATCGGTGAAACAAAACGGTCTGTTGGTACTCGTGTTTCTGAACATGAACGCTGTACTAGACTACTACAAACAACTGGCTCGGCCCTAGCTGAACACAAACTAGAAACCGGTCACCAAATCCTATTCTCCGACACAAAACTTCTAGCCTGCTCATCTCATTTTTTCAATCGTAAAATTCGTGAATCCATAGAAATTCTCAAACACCCCAATAATCTGAACCGTGACACTGGCTTTTACCTCCACAATGCCTGGAAACATCTCATTAACGATCCGTCACGCCCCAACAGACCAATCCCCGGTCACCGTTCCGACCCACTACCTCCACCTATCACTATAAATACCACGACAACAGACATACCCACTCAGTCTCAACGACCCACGAGAAGCAGCAGCAACACCACCAGCAGCAGCAGCAGCCCTGAGGAAGTTCTTCTGCAATGGAGAACGAAACGTCGGCAGTAGAAGAAGTCAACGTGACGCGGTTCCAACCGGAAGCCAATTCAAACATGGACGACGACCGCGGAAGCCTTCAAGTTAAATTAAGAAGCCTCTACGGGGAGGACATCCAGAAGAAGACGAGACAGCTGGGACAACTTCGACAAAAATTGGTATGTTTAATTTGTTCTTTAACTTTTCTTATTCGTTGTCGTAATAACAGTGTTATACCTACTTTCCTAACCGTCAAACACCACATCAACAAACTTCTAACAAAATCCTTCGACGCACCAGTTTGGCCTTAGTTCGAGAACGTATTCAGTTTACCCGACATCAACTCTCCAATCTCTCGGCTACAATATTTCATCTTCATCTAGAACTTGCCAATATCCTCACACCAACGGACTGGCAACTAATAGACAGACTTACCTACGAACAAGCCTCCCGCACCCGTGAACACATCACTAATACCCACATCCGTAAATTCAATCAGTTAGCTTCCAAACAACTACCCAATCGTCATCATGAATCTCATTCTTTAACACATACTGTGATAAATAAATCTCGTTATTCCTTATCTGAAAACGAAATCTCCGTTCTCTCCAAAGGCCCTAATTTCGCCATCACTCCAAGAACGATACCCACTGATGACATCATAGCTGGAGTTGAATCCGCCCTTATCAAACTTCCTTCTCACATTGCAGACCCTATCCGCCATGAAACTTCCAAAATTTTAAAAGCAGCCAAACCCCCTAAACCAAATTGTTCAAAATCTGAATTTCAAGCCCTCAAAACCCTGAAAAATAACCCAGACATTGTCATACTCTCCGCAGACAAAGGGAATGCCACTGTAGTTTTGGACCGCGCAGAATACGACCAGAAAATCAACACCCTATTAGACGACCCTGCTTACCAACCCTTGCGACGGAATCCAACCTCACGCATAGAACGTACCGTAACGACCTTAATAAAAGCCTCTTCTATCCCACCAGAAACACAAAAAGTCTTGATCCCCCGTGACTCCAGAATTCCCAGACTTTACGGTCTCCCTAAGATCCACAAACCAGATACACCTTTACGTCCCATAGTTAGCGCAATTAACTCACCAACCTACAAAGTTTCCAAATATCTAGCACAGAGTCTCAAACCGTTTGCAGGTAAAAGTGAAACCTTCATCCTAAACTCTCAGCACTTCGTCCAAAAAATTCACGAGATTTCCCTAGACCCTCAGGACATTCTGGTCAGCTTCGATGTAGAATCTCTTTTCACCAAAGTCCCAATTCCCGACACCATCACAATCATCCAACAACTGTTCACAGCCCATAATCAACCTGAAGACTTAATTCCCTTAATAGAATGTTGTTTAACTTCAACCTATTTCATGTTCCGTGATCAATATTACGAACAAGTCTCAGGCACAGCCATGGGCTCTCCTCTCTCCCCAATAGTAGCCAACATTTTTATGGAAGCATTCGAACAACAAGCCCTTACTTCTTTCCCACTTAAACCCAAGTGTTGGTTCAGATATGTAGATGATGTTTTCGCTATTTGGCCACACGGTAAGGAATCCCTAGACAACTTCTTTGAACACCTAAATTCTCAACATCCTGACATCCGCTTCACTTTGGAATATGAAACTGACGGCCACTTACCTTTCCTTGATATCTTAGTAAGCCGCCTCCCTAACGGTAGATTAGGACACTCTGTGCATCGCAAACCAACCCATACTGATCGCTATCTGAATGCACATTCACACCATCATCCGTCTCAAAAACAGTCAGTCATTAGCTCACTAGTCAGCCGTGCCTTTTCCCTATCAGAACCCTCTTCACTTCAAACTGAACTAAACCACGTAACAAAAGTCCTACTCAATAACAACTACAAAAGGCACGACATCCAAAGATCCATTTCTCGTCATCAAACCCCAATTCCTCCACGTTCTGAACCTGATACACCTCCAGTCGCTACAGCTTACTTACCTTACATTCACACCATAACAGATCGAATCGGCAAAATACTCAAACAACAAAACATCAAATCAATTTACTTACCCATGACGAAACTTTCAGACTGCCTACCCTCCACAAAAGATCACATCCCCTTACAATCCGAAGGTGTGTACCGAATTCCTTGTTCCTGTGGGCGTGTATACATCGGTGAAACAAAACGGTCTGTTAGTACTCGTGTTTCTGAACATGAACGCTGTACTAGACTACTACAAACAACTGGCTCGGCCCTAGCTGAACACAAACTAGAAATAGAAATTCTCAAACACCCCAATAATCTGAACCGTGACACTGGCTTTTACCTCCACAATGCCTGGAAACATCTCATTAACGATCCGTCACGCCCCAACAGACCAATCCCCGGTCACCGTTCCGACCCACTATCCCCACCTATCACTATAAATACCACGACAACAGACATACCCACTCAGTCTCAACGACCCACGAGAAGCAGCAGCAACACCACCAGCAGCAGCAGCAGCCCTGAGGAAGTTCTTCTGCAATGGAGAACGAAACGTCGGCAGTAGAAGAAGTCAACGTGACGCGGTTCCAACCGGAAGCCAATTCAAACAAAATAAGAGGTCATTTGAATATTTCAGTTGGTTAAGATGGTTTTATTGTCATTTTAAAATTTAATTATGATTAATACTGACGAATATTTGCGTTGTATTAAAATAATTGGTTTTCTTGGTTTAATACCTGAAGTCTTTTGAACGAAACTCTATTTTTTTAACAATTTTGAATTGTTTCATTTAAGTAAAAATTGTAATTGACTGTATTTAACTAAAATTATTTTGTTGAATTTGCCTTTTTTGGTTAATTCAATGCATTTTCTTTTCTCAGTGTAGGTTCGGACACTACGGTTTCAGTTATTTCTTGGGTAAAATGTATTGTAACTGCTGAAAGCAAATATATTTATTATTAAATAAGAAATGTGATCGTATACCTTCATCTTTACATAATTTTATTCTTCTCTGGACTGATTGTAAAACATTCTTTAGTATCCTTGTTATCCTGGCTATCCTTTGCTTAACATCGTCCATGTCATACATAGTTGGTAATAGGGCAAAATAGTTTTTAAGAACCAAAAATTATTACTCCAACGAGCTCCGTCAGCTGTAAGTTCGGACATTACGGTTTTACTTATTTCTTGAGTAAAATGTATTATAGCTACTGAAACCGAATTTAGTTTCCTTTTTAATAATTTTTCTGTTGCAACGTACTTATATGATGTATAATTCCAATAACATGTTAATACATATTTTCATTTTATTAAGAACTTGGCCAGTTCCGTGGCAAAAAGACAAAAAGTTAAAATGTCCGAATCTATAGTTGACGGGGCTCGTAATAACCTTAGGCTTTACAGTATATCACATTTTCTAGCTAATTTTAATGGACTGCTGCTTCCAAGGTAAAGCAGACTGGACAATAATTTTTTAGATTTTGTAAGTTTCTTGGGCCAGTGATTAGTTTGGCGTCCTTTTTGTGCCACAATTCATTTACACCCTCAATATTGCTTTTGTTCATAAATATTATCAGCAGACTGAATTGTTAGCGATTTCAGTTTTTATAGGAGAATTTTTATTTTACCCAAATTTCCTAAGTCACTCGATCTCTGTCTGTGGACACAGGTACTGCCATCATATGTTTTTGACACTGACAGTGGCTATTTGACCTTGAACAAATGGGTTGTCATTGTGACAGTTGTTCCGTTCAATTTTCGCTTCTTGGCGTAATTTAAAAACAGCATAGACAATGCGTGAAATATGTTGTGTTGCCCATTACAAATCAAATGCTACAAATTTAAGGCCCTTCTAGAGTCAAAAAAAAAATCTATTTGGATGTGAAATTGGTTGCCTATACATCCCTGCACACAAAAATCTATGAAAGCCATGACAGCTGTCAATCAAATTCGACGTGGGGTGGATATATACGTTAGGCCTCTAGGGTCATAAAATGTAAATTATTTTAATCCGAAAAGAAATTTATCCTGCTGCAGTTTCAGGATCTGACCATGGAGCGAATGCTTTACGTGTGGTTCTGTAATATTTTGCTTTGTATTTCAGAATAGTATCTCATTTAAATTTTTTTTTTTTTTGGTGTTTGTTTCATTTTATGTTTTTTATTTAAAAATTACTCATTTCTCAATAAAATATAGTTATTCTCAATTAAAAATGAAGTATGTTATTGTTTAAATTGTGATAAACATAAAATAAAGCAAACATTAAAAATAAACAATTTAAACTGCGTATTGTTCTGAAATATACAAAGCAAAAAATCACTGCACTGCAAGTAAAGCAATCGCTTGCTTACAAGGCATTACCTAGGTCAGGTCCCGAAACAGCAGAATTACCGAAATTTATATTGCTAATTTTATATTTCTAATGCACACATCTTCTCCCACAAATTATTATTATACTAATATACATAGGTGCTTGATTCGTCTAAATGAAAAAAGAAAAATCAAATGTTACAATTTGACTTTATTGAATACATTTTTATGACACTTTTACTTTCTGCTAGGCTGTAATCAATTTTCTTAATTAAAAATTAGTATGTATTATTAATTAATTAATTATTTTAATACAACATGGTATGTGGAATTAAATGCTGCATCGATCTGTATTAGCATTCCCTAGATCCATCTTCAACAGTTTTTGAGTTATGAGATATTTTTGATTTAATTCATAAAAATTTACAATTTTATTAATTTAAATATTTTTATCACAAAATCTTTTAAGCGGACACTAAATCGCGTGATTTGTGATACAAATTTCATCGGACAAGAATCAACTGTAAATATTAAATATTTTTAATTTTGTTGATATAGCCATGAAAACAACAATGCATTTTGCGTTTCGCGTTACTGTAAATTTTAAACGAAAGCAAAAAAAGTTGATATTTTAAATCTATTCTAATTTCATGAAGAATGATCTAAAATTATTGAGAGAAGAGAATGTGTGTTCAATGAAATATATCTCCTCTTGTCTCATATGAAAAAAACAAAGTTTGGAAGGTATGAACCTAACTTTTTGGAACTTGAAAAGATGTATGAAAACGAGAAGAACTTCAGTAACAAATAACGAAGATAATCAGGCAATGGTTTTAAAACACTTTTACGCTAACCCGGAGAGCTGCAAACTAGCGGCTATTTTCTTCCATTCAATGTAATGAATAGGGATCGGGGAAATATAAGTCGACGTCATCTCATCAGCGGTGCGCCTGGTGATCGCAGGCTCGCAGCTCGATGCGTTATTTTAAAATTTAAATGAATAAGTTATAATTTTTTCTTCGTAATTTTGCCAGGAAATTTTATTCTTCTACGCCTATATGGTTCTGACGTAATTATACGGCAAATTCAAAGGTCAGGGTACAATTGATCAGCACTGTGAGTTACGGAATCACTCCACTTTGTGAAAACTAAATTTTACTGTGCGATTGTAATTGTTTTATGATGCTATACGAGCCACATTAGTTAGTTCGCATCGCATTAAAATTTGAACCGCAAAATATATCGCACCGATCCGTGGTAATGAAATTCATTCTTTAACCTTTTATAAGATTTCAAGCATTCCAAAAAAAAGGATGATCAAAGAACAATTAAAATTTCTGAATTTACATATGCGAAACGCTATTTTCTTTGCTCTACTACAAAATTTGTAGTAACAATAAATAATAAAATGCAAGCTGTTATCATTTTAATGCTATATTAACAAAATTAAAAATATTTGATCTATTAAAATTGTAATTTTTTATGAATTAAATCAAAAATGTTTCATTACTCAAAAACTGTTAGTTAGGTATAGCCGTATAGGGAATGCTAATACAGTTCAACGCAGCATTTAATTCTACATACAATTGTATTTATACAATACAAATGTATTTTTCTGTGTTTAAATGTCTTCTAGTGGACTGGTATATTTTAGACGCCCTGCAGCTTAATAGATTATGTTTATGAATTTTTTAAAAACCTTAAAGCCTCAACTACAACATTAGCTGTTACAAATAAAATTGCTTCAATAATAGCTGTGATATGATTTTTTGAAAATCATACTGCAGAATTCAGATTCTAACGAAACTCAAAATATTTCAAAAATGATGCAATCTAGAAATAGGGAAATGTATTACAAATTTACATATTTTTACATGTAGATTTCAAAAACGTGATAAAAAATCTAGCATCTCATTTAAAATAACCGAGTTGATAGGGACTTCCGATATAACCGGAAGTGACTGGAAGTCAATTTTATTTTATTTGGAAAGATCGTTTCAAAGTATCTCTCCCTTGTAAATTTCAAATTTCTATCTAAACTTCTTTTTGAAAACTTTTAATGAACGGTTTGCGTGAATAACCCTGTATAGGTAATGCTAACATCGATACGCTCCAGTACGAGGACTTGCCAACACAAAATCATATTCAAAATTTAAAAAATTATATTCTAAGTGGACCGCGTCACATTTTTAACGATCATTGAAAATGTGAAAAATATTTTTGTAGAAAAACTGGTGCAAGCAATCCGATTGCGTGAAATGAATTTTATAATAGCCCGCTATACATAAATTTCGCTAAACATTTATATCGTGTAGCGGCATTGTCGTCCAATTTATTAAATAACGTTGATAACAACTCCGCAGAAAATTTTTAAATCACTTTTAACAACTTGAAGATATCCTATCAATTCGTTTTTAAATAAAATTATTAAATCAATGTTTATTGGTGAAGCTCCATATTTAATAGCTTCGAGAGAATTTTCCAAGAAGGCCAGAGGGTTCCCGCTGGGGTTCAGGTACACGGTCATAAATCATCCTAACACTGTATAGGGTGTCCCATTTTCGATGGTATCTTCGTTAATAATGGAAATTAAAAAAAACCGAGCACGCAATATTGGGTCAACTTTTTATGCTAATTTGATGGCCAACTTAAAAATTTGCTGTTCCTTGCCATTTTCGCGGTACAGTTGAAAAACCAAAAATTCATCAAATTTTCAAACGCGCATATTTTTTTTTATTTTTAAAGATACAGGCATTTTTTTTTTTTCGACTTTTAACGTAGATCATGATTCTTTAATCAAATCGCACCAAAAGTTCATAATAAGCGAGATATAACCACAACTAATGTTTTTTTTTTAATGCAAGTCATAGTTGGCTTTGACATCATTAAAAAGGGTATTTTTTCTGCTTGAATCATGATCTACGTTAAAAGTCGAATCAAAAATGCCTTTATCACTTTTCGATATCTTTAAAAATAAAAAAATATGCGCGTTTGAAAATTTGATGAATTTCTCGTTTTTCAACTGTACCGCGAAAATGGCAAGGAACAGCAAATTTTTAAGTTGGCCATTCAAATTAGCATAAAAAGTTGACCCAATATTGCGTGCTCGTTTTTTTTCTATTTCCATTATTAACGAAGATACCTATGGAATACCATCGAAAATGGGACACCCTGTACATAAAGTTGCCTAATTCATTCGTTTTTTCGAAGTGTTACCGGACCTTTTAATTGCTAATTTAACTTAAACGTTCAAGTTTTACTTAAATATTAATTAATTAATTACATTAGATATTAAGCTAACCTATATTTTGATATAAATTTCATTGAATAATTTTGTTTTGTTACCGAGAAAAACGGATTCTTAGTTTATCACAAAAACAATAATTAAAAAAAACTACTTACATTTTGAGAAAAAGAAAATGTCTCCGCACTGTAGTTTACAAAAACGAACATTTCTAGATTGCAAGCATTTTTTAACTATAATAATACGTCTGTAAAACGGATTCTAAGAATGTACTATTTTACTATAGTGTTAGATATGACTACAGGGGAACCTTAAACTGTTTAACATTCCTAGAGGTGCATACAACTTTTCTATTTAAAATATCATAAGCTCGCAATAGATACATTTGTACATTTCATACAATTTAATGTGTTTCTTGACTTAAGACAAATTTTGTTGCATATTTTAACTAAATTTGTCAAAACATATCAGAAATTGTTTTTAAATTTGATCCAAAGTATGTATAGGTAGGTATTTATACGCAATTTCTTTCTGTAAATGAGAATTTTATGTAAGAAAATTTGTACGTCAACCAGTTAATTTGTCGCCAGTAAAGCTAATAAACATCAGTGAAAGCCTAGCATATTAATAAGTTAACTTTTAGTTTGGAATATCTCAGATATTTATGTTCTTTTGGTTACTACTTCCAGTTTTCTATTTATTATGTCATATTTTCCTGTAAACGCTTAGATTTATTGTAAACTTACATTTTGTATCAATAAAATGGAAATTTTAAGTAATTTGCGCCTTGATTTACATAAAGTATACCAGTTTGTCATTTTTGACAACTAATTTCTTCAAGGCCAAATAGCTACTATCAGTGTCAAAAACATATGATGGCAGTACCTGTGTCCCTAGACAGAGATCGAGTGCCTACTCTACTAGAGTTCCTATATAATTAATAGAGACAAGAGATGATAAGTCAAACTATAATACACAATTCATTTATTGTACGACTGCAGTTTCGTCCGAAAGGACATTTTCAAGTACCTGGGTGGTAACCTTTAAGAGAACATATGAGATAACATAATAACAACTAAAATAATTTAAAATTACTTACAAAGCGCGAGAGGGTTAATCGTTTTCCGGCGCCATTATGTGAAAAGTAAGTTGTCAAACTTAAACGAACTACATATTAAAACATAGCCAAGAGATGGCGGTAGTCTAAAACAAAGGTGTTCAAAGAACAAACAAACAAAGATAGGGGGGTTAGTGAGCTTATCCGCAAAGCCGCCAACGGATCAACTTGAAAAAATTGTCAGTGTCGAAAGCAGTCTGTTCGTTGACGATATTAGTAGGGAGAATGTGCGAATGGAGGAATATTTCCAATCTTTCGGCAATGTTAAGCTTATTTCCTTTTGGAAGGTTATGTAGTAATTTAACATTGTTCACGGGGTCGAAAGAATGTAGGGTATCAAGCAAATGGTTTGCAAAAGCAGAGTCGTCTTTTTTGAGACGAACGGATCTCAAGTGTTATTTTACACGTAAAGAGATGTTTCTACCAGATTGGCCGATGTAGGTGTCATGACAGGAATCACAAGTGAGAGCGTAAACCACAGAACAATTATTAGGAGAAATGAAAGGTTAACGTAAAACGTTGGCAACACGGACCAACATGCCATCTGTTGTGGGGATGGCAGAACTAATGTTTTAGCGGGATATTTGAACGTTGCCACCCAGGCCATCCACTGCTATTACTTATTATGAATAAGGTCCAGTATTTTAAAAGCAAGTTAACTTTAACTCCCAGTTTATTGCCAATTGTTACCATGGGAATAAACCGATAGTTAAAGCTAACTTGTCTTTATAATACCGGCCCTAATTTATTTTTAAACAGTTTCTACTTTATTTTATTTAACATGTACATACGTTTCACAATTTGTATTTGCTTTGTCATCAATTATTTGAATTAATCAGAAGATAAATGTTCATACTACAAATCAATAAACAAGTTGTGAAGCGGATACAAATGTTAAATAACAAAATATAATAAAACTATTTAAAAATAAATTCTTGTTAAAAAAATGAAAATTATAAAAATTAGTAAAGAAGTTGAATGTCATTAAATTGCTGGTTTATTTAAAATAAAATTGTCAATTAATACAACATATTTTATAACATATATAAGTACCTATATGATTATAATTTTCTACATCACAGAAAAGGCAAAAACAAAACGTATACTTATAAATAGATAATAGATGTATACACACTATACTAAGCCCTCCTCCTTTATCCGGGCACAAGCCACCGAACTGCTAAGATGAGCAGCAGCAACCTTCACTTTCATTTTTACATAGGAATCTGAAAAATTAAAATGTTCTTTTCGTAATTTTGGTAAACATTTAAATGTTTTTTGGTGATAAAAATTGAAAACGGATTAAATGTATTTAAATTTAGTATATTTGTGAGGCTCAAATTGAATTTTACACCTTAACAAATCATTTCTTGTATTTTTTAACAAATGAGGTACATCAAAAATTGTAACAATTGGTTTACTGTTAACGAAGAAATAATGAGGACGCTTCTGAAGATGTTCTTCTAAACACAATTTTTCAGTGCTGATTGATTTGTAGAACCTTGATCACAAACTGTGGCGACAACATTTAAACCAATTCCTTGAAGTTCATCTTATTATTTCTTTTACAAGATGCACTAAATTATTAGCAGAAATGGTGTATCATGAAAACTAAGGCGTAGTTTTGCAAATTTATTTTTACGTCCTAAGGGCCTAAATCTTCATAACCACTGATTATTTGCTTATGCGGTAAATAATGAAGCCCATTGCATAAAGAAATTTCATCAAAATCAAAGTACAAAAACGATCAGCTTCATGCATCTTTCTTACTTGATTTGCAAATGTTCTAAAAAATAGCAATATAATGGAATTTTAGTGTTCTAATTGAAGGTAATAAAATATATATAAATATTTATACAAACGTGGACTTTTATATAATGACAAACCAGAAGCTTTATCTTTCTCGGTCCACCTCCGTCCACTTGGTTCTTTACCTGCATTATAAAGCTGAGATTTTATAAATTCATTGTTACGTCATTTAATTAACTTTTCTTCAATAAATTCAAACATATTCGCTTTGTATAATCTTCAAGCATATTCGATTTTCCCTTTTTCCTTTGATGCTCTAAAGTTTAATCATCTGGGATTGAATATTTCTGTGAATTCGGTACATAAAACTCTGTACAGGAGATAAATCTCTTTTGATAAGCCAATTTTGTTAAGTATACCGGATTTTTCTGTTAGAAAACCAAATTTATTTAAACTTCATTATTACTATTTTTTAGAAAATGATCTTGATCTGTGATTGCAAAGAAGCACTTGTTAATTCACAACTACATTTTGTAGTAGATGTTGAAGCTCTAGTTCCACAAGTACAAAAAGTAATTTCGTTTTCATTAAATGTAGCTGAAGGCTCTTCAGCCAAATTTAAAACGGAGGGTGGTTCTACTATATGGTTCTACAATGGATTAACCTGTCTCGTTTTACATTCACAAAGTCCTCAACAAAATGATCCTCACAAATACGAGAATTTTCTACATTATTTTCCATTCTACATGCATTTTTCCACATTTTACAACGTGCATTATCCCTGGGGAACCGACAAAAACTCTTATTTTTATAATTACCTTGCATTCCTGTGTAGTACCAGTTTTTACATCCCGGATAATTGCGTCGATACTTTTTCCGTCCGGTGAGCACCAAAATATAACTAGCAGACAATGCAATCAGAAGTACCAGGTTTAAAACGAAAACTACAAAAGAAAAATCCATATTTTAGTGTAGATAAACCTCTAAAAATCAATACTTAACTTTTAATTTTCCTAATTTCCACTGCAAAAGTCTCTAACGTTCCAATAACCCAAGCCGTCTAGCGTCTTCAAATATTCCTGTAAAAATATAACTCCATAAAACATGTGTAGTTTAGTTATCAAAAATTATATCTGTAGTCGTATTTTTTTCAGCCGATTGATCAGCTCCGAGCTGCTCCGATCAGCACCAATAACTTAAACGGTGTTTTCTTGGTAACTACTCGTAGCTAATTTCTCCTTTCCCCGCGGGCACCAGATAATTTGTTAGATTAGTTTAGGTGTAGCTAAGTTAGAAAGGTTATGTTTTATGGTATTTTCATTTTTAATTAGGTCTGTTCCTTTCATGGCCAGCAACATTAACATTCACTGACGTGTCTGTATGGCCGTGTCAATTCGCCTAAAAATCGGTTCCGGAAAGCATGCCGTGAAGTACTCCCCTCAGCGCTTTCTATTAAAGATACTATAGAACTACTGACAGTAACGTAATGGCAACTGCAATTACTTAAAAACTCACAAGAGGCGCTGAGTGGAGTACCGTCAAAATTTTTAAAAGTCGAATTGAAACGGCCATACATACACGTCAGTGAATGTTAATGGAGTTGGCCATGGTTCCTTTTGACAGAATTTCAAGTTCTGAACCGTTTAAATCATGCGCAGTATGAAATTTATATCAAATTTTGTGCACTGCTCATGCTCAGTAAGATTTTGAACGGTTCGAGAACTCAAATTCCTGACGAATGGAGCGGACCTATTATTTCGAAAGCAACGTAATTCGTGATTGGATCAGATAAGATAATTAATATTATTGTATACTTACACTAACCCTGTTATACTATCCTGCGAAACCACAATGAACAACACGTTAAATTACGAAACGTCCACAAAGACAAAACGAAGCTAATTTTATAACATGGCGGACTCCTTTTAGCAGGAAACTGACATATGAAGTTGGTAATCAGACCTGAAGTGGAACTTTTCCCCTTACCTCAGTACCCCTCTCGGATGGACGCCTCACTCTATCCTTGTCTACTTTGCTGCGAGGTCATCCTATAAAGCTTCACCCCCGTGGCGTAAACGCCACTGCGAGAGAGATTGTTGACACAATCTTTATAAAAAGAAATCATGTTTCCTAAGTTGCGATGAGTTTTAAAAGCGATGTTAAAACCTAAAGTTTTGAGGAATTGTTTTATTTTATTGGAGATTTTTCCGCAGTACGGAATCGAGAAAAACTTTTCTGCAGAACTAATGGTTGGTGACGGATAAACTATTTCCTTGTAAATTTTATTTTTAACACGCTTGAAAATGTTTGATAAAGATTTTATAGGGAAACCGTTTTGGAAGGCCAACTGTATGATGACACTAATTTCTTGTCTGAAATCAGAGGAGCTCATGGGAACCGATAAAGAGCGGTAAAAGAGCGACTTAAAAACTGCAAACTTATGTTCCGGCGGATGAAAAGAATTGAATGGAATGCAATTAGCAGTGTGAGTAGGTTTCCGGAAGATTTTGAATTGTAGTGAATTGTTGACTTTAGTAATCGTAAGATCTAAGAAATTGATAGCATTATTGGATTCTATTTCTAGAGTAAAATTAATGTTTTTGTGCAAAGAATTAAAATCTTGTAAAAGAAGGTCGAGAGCGGACCGGGGGCCGTTGAAAACAATGAGTATGTCGTCGACATAACTACCGTAAAATGAGATTAATTTTTTATTACCATTACCACAAAAAATTGTTTTATCAAAACCAACAGTTGACGAAAGGATTGACCTTAAAGCTATTTTGTTATAATTCATTTTTTAGATATTTTGTATTAAAATTTTTTACTTTATTGCCTACTGGACTTAAATAAATGTGATGAACATTATACCAAGTGTTTCTGGTCACCCATCCTAGTGCTTTTTCTCGCATATTTGAAGCAGTAGCAAGTTGAGCAAGTAGAAGATATTTTAATAACTAAAGGGTATATGGCACATCTGACGGCAATTTCAGTATCTTTCAAGGTCAACCGGAAGTAGGTTCAACAAAGAAAAACTGAAATTTAAAAATGGGGAATATATGTCGAGTTGGGCTAGGATTTTTAAAAAGAAACAAATTTTACAAACATTTTTAATAAGTATCTTTATTTTCGAGGAAAAATAATTAAAATGTAATAAAAACAAGACAATCTATTATCTTAATCATGCATTGTTTTAGCAGGTCCGTACGTTTCAATGTTCCATACAGGTTAGAGATAGACATACATATTTGATATAACCTGTGAGCAAATAAAAATCAGATTAGAGCAGGCGGTGCAAAAAAATGCATGTCTTTGTTTAAATAAAAAGTCAATAAATTTGACAGTCCATGAATGTATTACATTAATTAATTCAGCTAATCACAGACATACATTTTCTTTGCACCGCCTACTCTAATCTGATTTTTATTTGCTCACTTTATATTTAAATTATAGAAATTGTTACATCTTCACAAATATTAAAAATATCTTATCAGTTTAATTATTTTTAATTAATATTTATTATTTTTGTATTCCACTTTTCATACTGTTAATGGCTCATAAAAATCATATTCGTTTGCAAAATTAAAAAATGTTACAAAAATAGAGAAAAAAAAAACTATTAAAAAAAATTAAAATAATAATTTAAAGACAGTTTCCTTTTCAATGAGACAGCCATTTCCAGTTCAGAAGAATTTGAAACATTTATCACTTATACACTGCAGCAAAGCCACTAGAAGCCTGAAAAGTTGAATACAAAAAACTATTGAAGTGGCAAGTATTTTGAACATTTATCAAGATAAAAAAAATTCCGGGATTTAAAACTGTCTATCTGAACTTATCGAACATTGTAACTTGATTGTAACGTTTTAAACCAACTAAAACAATGTGCGATTAAGATACCAGATTGTCTTATTTTTATCAATTTTTTTTTGAGATATAGAAATTAATTGAAGTTAAATTTGTTTATTGATTGAAGTCCATTATTAGGTAAATTCAATGTATGAAGCAACTGGTCGCTAGAATAAATACGATTAAGAAATTAGGAAGTGCCTTTTTCTTCATACATTAGATTTGTTTCTTTTTAAAAATCCTAGTCAATGCCTGCGTTCAGCCTAGCAGAAAGCTACGTAGCGCTTCGCGTGTGCCACGTAGCATGACGTCGTATATGTGTTCAGGCCGAAGCCAAACTTCTGATAACGGAGAGCAATAAATCTAGCGGCCGCCATGTTTTAAATCGCTTTACGGAGTAAAACAAAGAATTCGTTCAGTCAGTTCTCAATTAGCTAATATGCTGCAAATTAGCGCTCTGCTACGTAGCAATAGGGAAATGTAAGCGCTATCTTTGGCGGAACGCAGCCAATAATACTCAACTCGACATAGGTAAGTATGTAAGTACCACTGCTAACATAAAAAGCTATGACAAGACCTTTTTAGCAGCCTGAAACTGCTACCGACCATAAAAAATAGGAGTATAAAATTATTTGAAATTGCCTTGTTCAGTCATCCTCTCATCCATCTATGGTTCCCATTTAAAATTTCAAAGTTGATATCTATTGCACCTATTTCCGGCTGACCTTGAAAGATAATTATATCACTATGAAATGTAAAAGAAATCCTGTTTACAAGAAATTACATAATTCATTTCATATTTTCATCAAAGAATTAAAATAAATAGGTGACGTAAGAAGTATGTAGGTTAAGAAGAAGAAGAAAACAAAATTGGCAACATCGTGGAATTTGTTGTGTGATTTAGTCACTCCTACAAAAATTGCACGCCACCGCACATTAATGAAATTTGGCGGCAAATAATGCAGAGACCTCTCTCAACGAAGGTCCATTTGAGAATAATGTGTACATTTTTACTTTTTCGCGGTTGTATACATTATTTTACAATAAATCAAAACAACAATTTAAATCAATCTGACAATTCAAAATCAGTAGTGTCATTACTAACAACGCACGGTAACCATGGCGAATGAAATAAATTTGGAAATAATAATGTAATAAAGCTTCCATTGATAATTACTATGTGCAGTCTTATCACCGTGCAGTCTTATAAGGTTCTTAGTGTATACCACGAGAGCGTAGTTTAAATACAAAAAATGCAATAATTATACCAAAAAGTTTTTATTAGCATTAAATAGGCCTTCACGTGTTACTCTTATACTTAGGCCACATCTACGTTAACGTCTAAAGCCTAGAACACAATGCTTAAGTAAAAAGTTTTAAGTTTTCTTAAAACTTTTAGTAAAATCCAATCTCTGAAAACAGATGTAGCAAGACACAATGTAAAACTTATTCTTACGTAATCAAGCGATGATACGGAAATTTCCGTTTAGGTGATTTCTAAAGTAAATCGAATAATTTGAATCTTGACTCGACCAATCAGAAGTTCTGTCAATTTTTGTGTCTACGCGTATCCTCAAATCTGTGAAGTTGTGAGTTATGAATTATAATAGGTTATACCTAGAACGTGAACGTGAGATGTTGAAAATGGAAAGTGAAGATTATTTTTGTAAAATATTTAAATGAAACTACCAGAGCCACTGAGAATAAAATCGTTGTTGTCATTTATATTCGGCAGTATCCATGATTGCATTCAATAATTTTTAGATTAGTGATTGCTAGCTGTCATTTGGTTCAATTTGATTGGTCAATTTTAAAATCTCTTAAACTATATCTTTAAGCATTATGTCTTGTTATAAGTAAAGTGTATAAAATTTCAATTTTATTAAGTTTCCTTAAAACTTTTACTTAAGCATTGTGTTCTGGGCTTAACGGACAGGAACGCGACAATGAATGCGAGAAAAATTAATGCGCTAAGTTTTACATTGGTGGTTAACACAAATCACTTATATCTATAGATGCTTAACGTACATAGTGGGCGGCTGGATTTGTTACTCTGGTGGATGGAAGCGAAAGTATGGACTTAGCGCGCGAAATTTAAATTTTTAAACGTTCATAAAAATAATCATTCGTTAACAGAAAAGTAAGTCATTTTGTCAAATAACTTGATGATTTGTTAAAAATGATTGTCTTTGATGAATTTTTGTGTCACGTTTTGGCATTGCTAAAAGCCGCAATAGACGATCATAAACTAGATAGATGTATGTAATTTATATGTATTTTTAGACAAAACGTAAATTTGAACGTTTTTTCTTGTTGTACAAGAAAGAATTTCATTAAAGTTTACACGTAAAAACTCTTTCTTATCGTAAAAATATGCGTTTCAATTTACGTTTTGTCAAAAAATAACGTATGTCCAAATAAATTTCTGATAAAGGTAGGCCATGGAAGATAAATTATTACATTATTTACATTAAAATATTGTTCAGTTCTTGAGTAATTAAGTAAAATTGAAGTTTAATTGCCCATATCTTACAGCTTGATATGTCACTAACTTCAAAAACTGCTTGGTGTTGTAGATTTTTACACTCCATGACCTACCTTTATCAAAAATTTATTTGGACATATGGTACATGTAAATGACATCTATTTTATGATTGTACATTGCGACCTTTTGTGAGTTATTAAGAGCAGAAAACTAATCAAATATCTAAAACGTAATAACACGGAAACAAAGAAAATACCGAGAACACATTTACCTTTATATTTAGCTAAAAAATTGCGTCTTGTTTGGTGTGATAACTTTGACACATGATTTGAATTTTATTTTTTGAACTCATCGCCCTCTAGTTACTGTTTTACGCACGAAATAGTCAACTGGGAAACACTGTTTCCCGGTCGAGTAGACCAGGAAACAACGTCAAAAACACTGGCCCTTTGGAGCATTCTTAAATAAAACAGTGTTGATAATAATAAAATCTAGTTTATAAAATACCATTTTACAACAACTTTCATTCATTAACAGGCCCAAAAAATGGAGAAACCGTCAAAAAATTCCAATAAATTTGACAGCATCATCAATTGAATACTGAAACATGGCTTACTTAATTTTACATTTTTGGTTTCCCATGACATGAAATTAAACTCTGTTCACAAATTAAAAGACCACTGGCAATATTGCCTTGTGAAAAGTACAACTGGCAACAGTGTCCTAGTTAGAAAGTTGGTAACATTTTGGCATTTAAAATATTTTTCTGTTTTCGAGGCATTGAAATGGCTTGTTAAAATGAATATAAATGTAAACAATATAATAATAAAATTGATTTGACAAATTAATTTGACAGGAAACTTCAAATACCTTGCCAACCTTGCTATTTTGATAATGTTTTATAGGGGACTTATGTGTTATACCAACATAATGCAGCAGGTGGTGGTTTTTTAATTAACGTATATATGAAAGTATTTCCAATTAAATTTTTATATTCGTTTCAAGAAATATAATACGAAACTCTTGCAAAAAAGATATATTCCATCTTCCTCAGATATATCTTTCTTTATCTATGGCCACAACCAACGACCTATTTGTAATGTTCTTTACTTGCGTGATTTGAGTAATAATACACTATTTATTATTATTAAATGGATTTATTAAACTGTAGACTTATAAGCAGCACAACACTACAATACATACGTCTGGCATGTACAATACAATATGGTGTCTGGCGTGGCTGGTACTCGAGCGCGGGAATGTGTTCTTCCTTACCAACTTTAATACTTCAAATATAACTACATACGTTACACGCCCCTAACAAATAACAATGTTAAGACAACTAAAGATCTAGTTTATTTGGTGGTTTGACAATTCTACCACTTCTAGTCCTAGATAAATTAGAATCATTCATTGTAGTAGAAGTCACATCTGGAACACCCTTGACAAGTTCTTCATTGCTACTACTTGGGTTAGTTAAGTTATTAGAATTGAGGGTCTCAACGTTAGGTTTAGTTTGCATATTGACAACAGGTTCAGGGAGAACGAGTGGTCTGATGAACTGTCGATTTCTTCTGTAATTGGTGTCGTTTACAAGTACATTGTAGTCATCAAAATCATCATTTTTTTTATTACTACACCTGGCTGCCATTCTCTAACTTTATTTTGAATGATTACAGGTTGACCTGAATGAAGTTCATTTAATGCTTTGGACGATTTATCATGATAAAACTTTTGCTTTTGCTGCTTAGACTTTAATTGTCCCCTGGTGTGATCCATAGGAAAATCAGGTTTTAACACATCCTGTCCGACAGGCATTAAAGTTCTTAGTTTCCTTCCCATTATTAAAGAACTAGGAGCTGGGAGGTCTAACTTGGGAGTTGCATTATAATTAAGAACTGCTATAAATGGATCTTCGTTTGTTTCATACGCTTTAATGAAAAGACCTTTTATTGTTTGTATTGTTCTTTCTACCATCCCATTGCTTTTTGGATAATGTGGGCTAGAGGTAGATAAGTTGATGGAGTATTTCTTTGCAAAATTGTAAAATTCACACGAGTTGAACGGTGGTCCATTGTCAGAAAAAATTGTTTGTGGAAGACCAAGTATTGTAAAGGTATTCTTTAAATTTGAAATTACAATTTCTGCTGTTTTTGAAGTTAATTTATTGACAACGGCAAATTTACTGAAGTAATCTACCATGACAATGAAATTTAATTAACCAACTGTCATAAAATAAATAGCGATTTTTTCCCATGAGTGAGGAGGAGCATGAGAATTCAAAGGTTGTTTTTGATTACTTTTACTATATTTCTGACAAGCAGTACAACTTAAGACAACTTTTTCAATGTCTGCTGTGACACCAGGATAATAGAATGAGTCTTGTATTATTCTTTTACATGATACTACGCCTTGGTGTGACTTATGAGCTAGATCTAAAAATTCTTTTCTTATAAAACAATACGTCCTTATGAAGATATATATCATTACGAATTGACCAATATGGCCAACCAGAGATTGTAAAATATTTGACTTTTTGTAAAGCTGCATCTTCGGTTATAGCGGTTATTAATCTTTTCTCGTTTTCTTTAGATGTCATTATTACTGAATATACTTTAAGATTGCAATCCAAGTAGTTGGTATCTAATGTTTCAGTTGACGGGTCTCTACTGAGAGTATCTGGAATTTTAAGTTCTTTTCCAGGAATATAAGTTAACGTGAAGTTATATCTGAGCAATCTTAAACATAACCTCTGGATTCGAGGTGACATTTCTTCAATTGGCTTTTTTAAAAGACCAAGTAAAGGTTTGTGATCTGTCTCCAATTTAAATATTCTGCCATAAATGTAATAATTGAAGCGTTCATAACCAAAAACTAACGCTAATAATTCTTTTTCAATATGGTTATATCTTTGTTGTACTGGTGTTAATGATACGGAAGCGAATTCAATTGGTTTATTTTCCTGTGAAATGACTGCACCTATACCATAGGGACTCGCATCAACCGATAAAGTTACTTCTTTTTTCGTATCAAAATAAGATAATGTGACTGCTGATGAAACCAACACTTTTAATTTATTGAAACAATTATTTTCCTTAGAGGTCCAGAGCCACTCATTTTTTTCGCTTAATAGTTTCCGCAACTCACCCGTTTCCTGTGAAAGATTTGGTATAAATTTTGACAGGTAAACTATCATTCCCAAAAAACGTTGTAGCTCTTTTTTGTTTTTTGGAGGTGACATGGTTTTGATTGCAAGAGTTTTATTTTCATCAGATGAAATTCCTTCACTACTGATTTCATGACCTAAAAATTTAACTTTTGTTACACAGAATTTTGATTTTTCTTTATTTAATGTCATTCCACTATTTTTTATTTTTTCCAAAGTTAAATTTAAGTTTTTATCATGTTCTTCAATGTCTTTACCAAATACTAACACATCATCAAAATAGGCAATAACTCCGGGTAACCCTTCTAAAATTTCTTGCATGTGCCTCTGAAAAATCTCAGGAGCCGAGGTTAACCCATAAGGTAACCTAAGATACCGATATCTTCCAAAACAGGTTGAAATGGTGCAAAGAAGTGAGCTTTCATAGGTTAACGGAATTTGTAAAAAGGCAGATGACGCATCAAGCAATGAAAAGAATTTGGCACCTGATAATTGAGAAAATAAACAGTCATAAGTGGGTATTTGATAAATTTCACGTTTAACGTATTTATTCAAATTTCTCGAGTCCATACAAATGCGAATATCACCATTATTTTTAGGTACAACTACTACTGGATTTACCCACTCAGTAGGTTCTATTACTGGAACTAACATGTGTTTTTTTAAAAATGCCATAAAGGTTGGCCATGAAAATTAAAACTCATGTCGTAGCTTGGCATCCAACATATGCCAAATCTGAAAATTTAAAGTAAATGAATGGAGCTAAGACATGAATTTTCTTTTCCACAGCCACCCCTTATAGCATTTTTAAAAAAACACATAGTACAATTCCTTCAGACACCATTTTATCTAGTTTCATTTTGACCTTTTCTTTTAATGCGATAGGTATTTTTGTAGTTGCACAAATACTCGGAATAACATTTTCTTTTAACACAATACTGCATTCTTTTTGAATTTTTCCTATACCTACAAAGACCGATTCAAAGGTGTTCAAGATGTGATTCATCTTTTTGTCATTACAGTTACTATTTACTACAGTTACTGTGTTTTTAGTCACTACATTAAGATCTTTTGCAGCGCTTAATCCTAAAATAGATTTTGGCGAGCTTGAATCTAATACAAAAAATAATAGTTTTTTACATATGTTCTTAAATTTACAGTTTACATGAACTTGATCTATAACATTTATTTTATGACCTGTATAAGATGACAAAGTTGAAGATGGCTGACAAAGTAATTTTTTATCAATATTTAAGTTTCTAAAATCTGACATATTTAAAATGTTTACTTCACTACCTGTATCTATTTTAATGCTTAGAGTTTTGTTATTAATTACAATATTTTCGAGCCATTTAATTGATTGTACAGCTGAATGCTTTATTGTCCATACTACATGAGAATCATTTATATTTTGACAAAGTTCATTTTCAGAATCTTGCTCCACTCCATGAACACTTGTTCGATTTTGAGGACACATTTTACGATAATGTCCTTTTTGCAGACACGAAGAGCAAGTTCTGTTCAGTTCAAAGTACTTACCTTTATGTTTTTGACCGCACCTTTTACATGGTGTTTGTGAGGTGTATGTACTTGTCACGCTAGGTCTTGATTCAGCTGTGTGTTTCTTATTCGAAGGAACTTGCTTGTTTCTTCTGCTTACTGCGTTGACAGTAGTTTCCTTGTTAATTTCTTTCTGGGTTGCTACGCTTGTCTCTATAGACCTACATATGTCAATTGCTTCATTTAACTTCAGGTCAGGCTTTTACAAGAGCTTTTCTTGTGTTCTTGAATCCCTTACTCCCAAGACGATTCTGTCCAGTATGAGTACATCTTTTCTTTGAATTCGCATGTAGATGCAAGTTGTCGCAGAGCAGTGACGAACTGATCAATGCTTTCACCTTGTTGCTGATCCCGTTTGAAGAACTTAAAATGTTCATACACAATATTCCGCAACGGTTGGCAGTATTTCTCAAGTTTTTCTAAAACGACACTAGGGTCTGTTTTATTTTCGTCAGACTCATATTCAAATGTATTGTATATTTGGAGTCCTTCATCTCCCAGCAAGTTAAGTAAAATAGCGACCTTTATCTCGTTTTTTGCTGTTGATTTTCCACTTGTTAGTAAATATAGCTCAAATTTTTGTCTCCAAAGTTTCCAGTTGTTGCAGATATCTCCTTGAAATGCGAAAGTCTCCGGTGCTTTCGCTGTGTCAGGTATCTTTTGCAGTTTATTTCCTCTAACAGTTTAACACTTTTACCGCTGCCACCATGTAATGTTCTTTACTTGCGTGATTTGAGTAATAATACACTATTTATTATTACTAAATGGATTTATTAAACTGTAGACTTATAAGCAGCACAACACTACAATACATACGTCTGGCATGTACAATACAATATGGTGTCTGGCGTGGCTGGTACTCGAGCGCGGGAATGTGTTCTTCGTTACCAACTTTAATGCTTCAAATATAACTACATATGTTACACTATTAACTACTAGAGACATGAAGTTGTATGTTTGACATTGGTTCGAATATTCATGTTTATGGTGTGTTTATGTTTACGTTATGAATGTCAACAGGTATACGTATTATTTCAACAATCACTGATTTATTAACGTTTTAAGGGAGAAAAATAGTATTTCAGTGTAAAGTTTAATAAAGATTGTGAAGGTAATGGTGCCTTGGTGTTTGTTTTGTAAAAATGCTTGTAAAAGTGACCCTAACCTTTCATTGCACCTGTAAGTGTTTTCCATAGGCGTCACATAGTAAAGTAAAATGTAAAACTATAAACGTTTGTTTTAAAAGTAATATACCTATCTAAGATATAAGTTTGCATATCTCATGACCCACTCTTGCCTATTTTCAATAAATCGCATGGTGTTTTCCAGACATTTAGTTCCTTTTTCACGAGTCGACCATGTTGCCTAGGGAAAACAAATACGAGCTATGTTGGAGCCTACACCTTGCACCCCTCTGCCCACCAATTGCAAGTCTCTAGTTAATAGGTCGTTGGCCACAATTACGCGATACCAACGCGATACGTTCGCTGGCAATTCCTTTGATGTGTTATCAAAAACCGCCAGGCGAGTTATCGTCTATCGCGCAACTCTCAATGCCGTTACAAAATTAGTGCCATATATGCCAATAATCCCTGGCTACACTCTGTTGTCGGAGCCACGTCTAATGTGCTGCCTAACGTGATTTTTTACGTCTAACTTGAAATTAATTGTAGGTGTATCCACTGATTAATGTCAAATTAGACATTAAAAATGACGTTAGGCGTCACATTAGGCATAGGTGTGGCTGAACCATTATTACATTATTACGCGTGTATATTTAATTATCACTACCATCCCTACTTTAAGCGGACACAATTAATACACAAGCATGGCGCTAGCGGATTAATGATTTCTGGTTACAATTAATCTATTATTCATTTATTAAGTTTTAATTGCAATAGTATTTACCTTGTCTTATCTTAACTTATCTTTTAATTAGTAGTAATTGCTTTGAAAAACAGTAATTAAATTTCTACCGCTAAAACTGAAGTAATTTTCCCAGAGTTTCCGTAGTAGATGAGAAAATATTAGCTTTCCGGGAATTAAGGTAATGAACATGATTTTACAAACTTTTATTCCCGCATCCAATGCAACAGAGTTTGATCGTTGTCCGGAGTCTGTAAATTAAATTAGTAAGCTCACGTTGCAGACTGAATCAAAAAGTTTATGCGCAAACTTTCTATAAGGGAAATTGCTGTTATAATTTTGCGACGCCGACTACGACTCTGCTTAATAGTTTTATGAGTGTTTGAATATTCTGTTTTCTCGACAATTCGCGCTCAACCCCTCCTTATCCTTAGTTGTTATGAAGAAAAAGTTGCTTGTTTTTAAGCAAGATAGGAGTAATGAAATCATAATATAATAAAGTAATACAGAAAATATTGTCACATTGGGAAAAAATATCAAACTTCATATTTGGTGTTTTGAAGATATAGCAAATAAAACTATTAATTGGTCTCAACTAATTGGTATCAAGCCATAGCGGAACGTTGAGCAATTGTGTGATTTTTAAACTGTCCGTGAGAGGTTATAAAGAGATTGTTATACACAATTTTATTATATTTTAATTGACTTGTAGGTTAAAATTATTTTTAAGATATGAAACATTTGAAGAAATTTACTTTTAGAAAAACAATCCGGTGGTAAAAAATGTTAAATTAGTTGATTGAACTCTTTTAAGAAATGCAGTAATAAAATTATACAGATAAGCTTCGTAACATGAGGCAAATATTTAACATTATTGTCTTTTGGAGATTCATCACTTTGAAGAAGTACTTTAGTTCCAAACCAAGCACCCAAAAATCTGAGCAATTGTTTATTAAATGTACTAATACTAAAGCCGGCTTTACGCTAAAGTAGTTTTTATGATCTTAAGCCTAGCTTTCACATGTATGCAATGGAATGAAAATGGCACACAATAGTAACATATGTCCAAATAAATTTCTGATAAAGGTAGGCCATGAAAGATAAATTATTACATTATTTACATTAAAATATTTTCCAGTTCTTGAATAATTAAGTAAAATTGAAGTTTAATTGGCCATATCTTACAGCTTGATATGTCACTAACTTCAAAAACTGCTTGGTGTTGTCGATTTTTACACTCCATGACCTACCTTTATCAAAAATTTATTTGGACATATGGTATATTACATAACGAGAGTTGCAAATAGCGTATTACGCACGGTGGAAAAATTCCACAAGTAATTCCACAAGTGCGTAATTGCTTTATAACTCGAGTTTTGTACTATGCTTTATCTACGACCACAAAAATTACCTTATTATTCAAGTTCAAAATAATCAGCATTGAAACTTGCAATTTCGACAACTGCCAATCTAATGTGATGCGGCTACGTAGATCTAACTACGATGTATTTTTCTAAAAATGCCATAAAGGTTGGTCATGAAAATTAAAACTCATGTTGTAGCTTGGCATCTAACACATGCCAAAACTGACAATTTAAAGTACATGAATGGAGCTAAGACATGAATTTTCTTTTCCACCGCCACCCCTTATGGCATTTAAAAAAAAAACACATAGTATAAGCGTGCGTAAAGTAGTTGCGTTGTGTGTTTTTCTTACTTTACGCACGACGTTTGTAAACACCCGCTTCATTTATGTGATGTACGGAATTCGTCATTTACAGTAGTGGTCGTAGATAAATAAATATTTAGGGTGTCTTATATTTCAGTGGTCTTATTGAAGTTAAATAACAATTATTGTTCACAGGCATTTGCCGATGAGCATGCAGATAATAGAAATTGCGTCTTGCTGCAACACAAATTGCATGTAAAGCGGCCTTAACACTACGAAAGAAAAAACAATTGATCACTTCCTAAATCATGGATTGGTTTTTTCAATCATAGTGAATTTATTTTATTAGTAGGACCAAATTTTGAAAACATTTTATTTGTCTTATTTTGCGTGTCTTATTTTGAGTTGATACCTTTTTAAAAAGAACAATATGTAATTTTACTGACTTATTGGAAAAATTGAAATTCTCAAATAATTTATGCGTAACGAAAATAATACCTCAAAGCAGGAAATGAATTTAAATAACCAACTGCCAACTTCGAACCAGACTTACTAATATCCGGGTGGAATTAATTGAATTCCAACTTCTCCCGAGTTAATGCCGCTTTGCAGTACAATCGCGTTCGAATGAATTTAAATAATTCATACATTTTAGGTGTATTTCAGTCGATCCAAGCGGGGAAGTTTTGTAACTCATTACAAATGTTCTGAAGGTATTAAAGAGTTTTAATTCTTTAATATCTCCACTTATACCGAAAGACGGACTGTATTTCTCATGTTTCTAACGCGTTTGAAAAATTGTTAGGGAGCGTGTAATATCTGGGATCAAAATCGATATGATGGCCTTATTTATGGACGACGTATATTTTTACGAGGCACCGTTCATTGATTTCATTTTCCAATTTCGTTTGTAGAGGTAATACCGTTTGCTTAACTTTTAGGGGCATTTGTAGAAATTGGTTCGTAAATATGGATGAATGAGACCATATGTAATTTCTTTACCCTCTTGATATTTCTAACTGGAGAAGAATGGGGGATATAATTTCTGATAGCTTTTCCATGAAACTGGAATTACAGAAAAAAATACAAAATAATTCAATTTAAGATTGCTCTACTGTTATTCATTTATTGAACCGAACTCTTTAGTAGCGATGATTCAGAACCGAATATGTATTTCAAAATTAAGTATTAATCTAGGGTAATCAATGCAATGCCATAACTTGCAATGTCGAATTAATTAAGAGTAAATTTTGGAAAATTACGTATTTGGTTCTCCAAAACCAATATTTTTACTTTCAGTTTACTCATCTTCAAAATAGAATAATTTTTTAAATAATAGTTAAATATGTACAGGCCAAAAGCATTTGACTAGTGAAAAATTTTTTAAAATTCATCGATAAATAACGGAGAAATATGCCTTTAAAGTTGTCATGTTTTAACCAGAAACAAGTCGCTTCTAACGTCACTTCTTCACATAGATGATCACAGTTATTGTTATTGCACAGCTACGTAAAGTTAACATTCATTCAATTTGACATGTGCTTTACATGATTTGTTGTTTATTACCTGCATTTGATTTAAAATGGATTTAGGGCCGGTACTTTAGTCTTAACTTTAACCTTTGGTTTATTCCCATGCCTATAATTGGAAAGTCAATTGTTCCCATGGGAGTAAACCAAAGATTAAAGTTAACCAATGACTAAAGTTTCGGTCCTTAAAGGGTCAAAGTGATAATTTGTCGCCGCTCTTAAACTGTTGTAACAAAACGCAACTTTGAACTCTTATAATTTGGTCATTTTTAAAGATACTTTAATAATTCTTTCACAGTTCTACATCAATTGGCTTTAACTGTCTTTTCTCTCTTAAAAAAAGGGTTAGGGTGTCAATATATAAGCTGTCTCTAATATAGTACATATTAAATTAATTAATTAAATTTTTAAATTGAAGTTAAAGAAAATCGTGCGATGTGCTTCTTATAACGAGATTAAAATAATCGAACAGCGACGCACGCTGCTATTCGTTTATATCATTGAAATCGGATAAATAGAAATAGTGTTGTATACAAGTTATTGAATTCGGCATAACCTGTGACTTTGTTTTGATCAGACACAGCGTCTGATTGGTCGAGGGGCATATCATGGACGCATTCGTGAACAGCTGACTTGCCGGAATCAAATAATTGTTCATTTTGCGTATTAATAAATAGTTGTCAATGAAAAATAATGTGATAACTTGTGTAATGACTAATTCTTATGCCATTTGCAGCACCATTTATTAGTTTCGTAAACCTTTGTTGAAGTGTAAATAAATCAGCAGCGTCGGATGTGTTTTACATATCGAAATTGAATGTCCGTTTTCACTGGTTTTACTTACGTTTAGAATCACGCATTGAATTCACAGAATAAAATTTTTGGGAAGAGCTTGTTATTTAGTGCCAATAGCTCACAGTACGCTATTGGTCCTGTGGGAAATGTAAACAAATTTAGAGGTTATGTCGCCTTCAAAGTTTTAATATTGGATGCTATTTCTATGCTTAATAATTCATTGGTTTATATGTACAGTATGAGCATAAATGATTGAGGACAAGTTGAATTTCCCGCCTTTCAATATTTTTCTTAAGTTGGTCAAATGCATAGGCGTGCACTCACAAATGTATGTAGTCGCAATCTTAATTCATGACATAACCTTTACAGAAAAACTCATCGTGGACATTTTATTTGTGGTTTCCAAGCAAAAAATAAGTTACATCTCGGATTCTCTTTTAAGTAGGTAGATTTGGATGCATTTAACGTCAGAAAAATATACCACACAAAAATTATTTTTATTTACAAACTCAGTGCAGGTCGGACTACAAAAAACAATACTCTACTCTATTACTATTAGTTAATATGGAACTCGGATAACTGGGGCTCTACTTTATTATAAGAGATGCTCAAAGTGTCCACCATTATTTTCTAGACACAAATTTACTCGACGCTTCATATTTTCAAATAGCACGTTCAATGTATTAATATTTATGTTTCTTGTTTCTTGTATAATTGCAGCTTGTAATTCGTTTAAATGATGAGGACGATTTGCAAAAATTTTATTTTTCAAATACCCAAAATAAAAGTAATCCAGTGGAGTTAAATCTGGAGAACGTGGTGGCCACCGTCCTACACTAACTACTCTGTCATCATAAAATTCTTCCAAGTGTTGAAGAGTTTGTCGGGCAGTATGTGCAGGTGCACCGTCTTGCTGGAAGAACCCGTATTGAAGTTCATCATCATGCAATTCATTGATGAATATGTCCAGTATTTGTGTCCGATACCTTTCTGCATTGATGGTATCATGAAAAAAAATTGGACCAATTATACGACGTCTTGAAATTGCAGTCCACACTCCTATTTTTATCGGATGCAAACTTGTTTCAACAAATGTGTGTGGATTTTCAGTAGCCCATGTTCGGTAAATCTGACTGTTTACGTACCCCGACAAATGAAACCATGCTTCATCAGTGAAAAATGTCAGATCTAATAAATCATTATTTAGAGTATTATTGAACCGTTCACAATATTGCACCCGTTTTTGGTAGTCAAGTGGCAATAATTGTTGTACAGTTGTAACTTTATATGATGCATTTTTAAGTTTTTCTTCAATGCATTCCGGCAAGTACCGTAAGACAAACCTAAGGATACATTTTAGTTATATTCACATTAAATATTCAAATAATATTCCATACCTATTTGTACACTAAGTTTTCGTACCGATTTATTTGGGCTCTGATCCATACGACCACGAAGGTCATCAACAACTTCCTCAGTTAAAACTGTTGGTCGTCCTGATGATTTGTTTCGTTTCAAAACGAGTAACAATACGTTCCTTATGTTGAACAAAAACCTTATATGGAACGCGAACATCAGGAAATTCTTCATTAAACTGTTCAATACAGGAACGTGTGGAATACCTCCAAGTACCATCAGCATTGCGGGTTCCACTTCGAAAGTATGCTTTCAAAATGAAAGCCTCTTGCTCTTCCGTAAAGGGCATTTTGGCACACCGTTAGACCTTTCGCTACAAAATAGTCTGGTAATTAATTATGAATTAACACAGTCATTTCAAATACCTAATTGCAATATGTATGCAAACGTTGGCTCTGAAAAGATCCGTTTAAAAATTCGTATGAAAGCAAAATAATAACTCGGAAAACAATAAATACAACGTAAACATGCGACGGGCGACACTGAACAAAAATTAGTTTATTTTCAGGAGGGCCAGACACAAGGAGTAAAAATCACTAGATAGAGACGCGGGAAATTCAACTTGTCCTCAATCATTTATGCTCATACTGTATAAGCTACCGCGCTTTATTCAGCGCACCGTGATTCAACGTTTAGTCGATACGCTTAAAAAAGCATAAGCTATTTCAAAAAAGCATAACGTTTAAATGTGCTATCAAAATAAAGCCTTATTTCCATCTCTAGAATAATTGATTAGTTTTATTATTGAAGGTTTACTAAACAAGTATAGTGAGGTAACAACGGCAATTTCTTCGAATCCAGACATGACATATGACACAATGCGGGAAACACTTTTACGTTTTGAAAAGAAGTATGACAAAGTGGGAAACGAAACAGAAACGAAGGCATTTAAGATTAAAGAACAGAAGAAGGGAAATTGTTACAAATGTGGAAAATTTAGGCACTATGCACGAGATTGTTGGAATAAGGTACGATCACAGTCCGAGAGAATGTGCAGCACACATAACAGAAAAGAACAAACAAACAGCAACAGAGATAAAGCTAGCTCAAGAGGTTATAAGAATAAGAGATCATGTGACAGTCGCACACAACATGGCACAAGAGGTTGGGACACATCAATAATGGTCAGTACGGATTTGGTCGACGGTTTCACTAAGTTTAAGGTTGGAAATGAGAATGTGTGTGAATCTTGTATAAAAGGCAAGATGACAAGACCGCCATTTCCGAGTTTTAAAGATGGAGGGACAACTAGAGTCTTAGAACGAATACACAATGCCAACAGAATCTCTTGGAGGAAGTAGATATATGTATGCTGGTCATAGTTGATGATTATAGCAGGAGGTATTTTGTAGAATTTCTACGTGCGAAAAGTGAAGCAGCTGCTGAAATAAAAGATTTTGTAGAAAGGCGTGAGACAGAAACAGGAAAGAAACTAAAATATGTTCGCTCAGACAATGGACTGGAATTTATAAACTTATTTTTATTGGATTATTATAGAAAGAAAGGTATTAAAAGTGAGAGAACTATTATTCACACTCCGCAAAGTAATGGTATGGCAGAGAGAGCCAACAGGGCTCTGATAGATATGGCACGAACGTTTCTAGTGGATGCAAACTTGCCGCAAAAATTTCTAGAGAGCAGAGATGTACTGTTTGTTGAGAATAAAAAAGGTTATACTGCACCCGTCAATCACAAAAAATAAGAATTTGATTACGTTCGGATTAATGGAACACATGTAGCCAGTGAGAGTGAAGATAGAAGAAAAACAGTATGCTCAGTTCTGCGAGAGCCTGAAGAAGATATATCAAATGAGGTGGAACAAGAGGAAGAAAATTTGATCCCAGATAACGTGAATACAAATGAAAACAGAGAACGAAGAGGAAGACGAAGAGGTGATACAGACGAAGTAATACGAGAAAGAAAGGAACAAGAATGGAATGAAAATGAAAGACAATTACAAGATCAGGGAGTGAGAAGATCGACAAAAGAAAGGAAACAAAATACGAAATATGTAGTAAATATGACCCGAGAAAACATTCCTAAAAGTTATGAAGACGCAGTATATTCAAGAGAGAGGAATAAATGGAAAGAGGCGATGAATAAAGAATTAAAAACACTTGAGGATTATGAAACATGGGAAGTAGTGGATAGACCGAAAGATGAGAAAATAATCCGACGCAAATGAGTTTTAACGAAAAAATATAACGGAGAAAATTTGAAATACAAGGCGCCCTTAGTAGCTGATGGATCTACATAGACAACGGTTGGGAAAAGATTACGAAAACTCATACAATCTTGTAACGAAGAAAGAGAGTTTTCGAACATTATTAGCAATTGCGGATATGAAAAATTACAAAGTTCGATTCATAGATGTAGAGACGGCTTACTTGAATGGTGAATTGAATAGAAAGGTCTACATGCAACCCCCAGATGGTGTCGAGATTCAAGGAGGGAAAACATTACTTGTGAAGAAGAATCTGTATGGACTACCCGAAGCTGGAAGGTGCTGGTACGACAAACTAATTGAGATTTTAAAGATACCAGGATTAAAAACGACTAAGGCAGATTCTTGTGTTTTCATTGGAAAAAAGAGAACGCATTTTTAGCAATTGGATTTTATGTAGATGATTGTATTATTGTTGGACAGAATGATGAAACAATAGACCAGTTGCTGAAAAAAATGAAAAGAGAAGTAAAAATCAAAGAATTTAAGAATGACAATATATTTCTCGGAATAACCATAGAAAGATCAGTGGATGGGTTCTTACTGGATCAGAGAAAATTTATTGAGGAGATCTTAGAGAAATTTAACATGGAAAACTGCAGCGTAGTACAGACACCAGGAGTCATTGGGACTAAGTTGGACAACTACGAAGATTCTGGAAAAGTGGACACAGTTTTGTATCAAGAAATATTAGGAACCAGACCGGACTTGACTTTTACACACAGTAAATTATTGCAATATGCCAAAGAACCACGAGAAACAAAACAAAACAAAAACAAAATTCATATGTTCGAGGGTTTTTTCGAAATGTCAAAAAATTAAGAAAATATAAATTTTATTCTAAACTTTTGAGGCACTGTATAAATAATTTTTGTATCTTAAAAATTTTCGTAAGTTCTTAACAATGACTCGCCTTTCTTTGACTAAAATAGCCATTCCTAAAATGGATGTTACCGCCCTTCTGAGGACTCTAACAGGATTTGGAAGACGTCTGAATGACAGTATAGATCATTGTTGAAGAGTAGCTCAAGCTCACTTCATGTTAGTCATTGAGACTACCGAGTTCTAATATTTTAACTATTGTGTTTTTGTTGTTTTGTTAGATACATTATCTTAAAATTGTAATTCTTAGCGTATTTGTTTTATTCTTGGAAGAATGCAGTAAAAAAAATCAGCTCAAAAAGCGGTGAGTTCAAAAACTGGTTTAAAGGAGTTTCTAAAAAAGTTCTTTCTAACATCAAAACAGACTTAATGGTGAAGCAGTATTTAATCTATTTAGATGAGACCTGCGAGTATTTCGCCAAACGGATATGATGCAAAATGACGTCGGTTATCGTATTTCAATCAACCCCCCCCTCCCCCGTAAACAGCGGAGCACATTCAGCCATTCGTTGGCGTAATGTCATCGGAATTAATATAAAGTTTTAAGCGCTCGTCGTAAAGTTGAACGGCACTTAATATTCTGATCCGCTTAAGGTATATTGACTAAGCGAAATTCCAAAATTTCATCGTGCAGTACTTAATGAATTGCATTTAAGCTACTTTTTTAAGTGCGTATCTGTTTTCTTTATTTCAAACTTCTTAAATGCCACAAAGCTTACTGTATAAGGAGCCATTAAGACCCAAATAGAAATTTTTATTCATATAAAAAATATGCAATTTTACTTTTCCAACTTTTCAATAAAACTAAGCTCGAATTACACTAGCATCACAATCTGTTAACAGTTTTAGGAAGATACTACAAAGTGCATGCGTTTAAAGTAACAATAGTAAAAATGTCAAATGAAAATATATTCCGGGGGGTATATAGGACCCCACCTGAGTAACGCCTGATTAATATTCGCAATACATACCTGAAGAAATGAAGAGGTTTATTCATAGATTCAATCATAAACAAATCCTAGACTGGAGTTCCTTGTTGCCAAAAATTATTTTTAACAATTTTTATTAAGGGGCCTGTTTATCTTCACTGAACTCCGCTTGTTAGAAACCATTTTATGAGACAAGTGTTTATATACTTTGCTTAAACTAACGCTTCTTGCTTTCATTTTGAAACTGAAACAGTTTTTATTATTCACCATTGTACGTCGGCGTTCAACAATAATTATTTAGTAATTATAAACCTCACTGTTCAATATTTGCCTAAAAAGTTGCCGATGTAAATAACGATTTTTCTATGCGTCTTAAGCGTCTAAAATTATGGAGTTACTAAAATTATTCTTTGAGTTCCATACGTCATAGTTAGCAAACAAGGAAGTACATACAGCGTGGAAACTAAGTAGCGGATAAAATCCATAACTCCGTTAATGTTTGTGATAAAGCAAAAATCTAAAAGAAGTATAGCGATTCAAATTACAGCGCATATGAAGAATTCATTTTCTGATATGTCCATCAATTTTTTTAAAAGTTGTAACGTTTGCAAGATTTTTTTTAAAGTACAACCTATATTTTTTATTTTTTATTTCGGTGGGATTTTTTTACCTGTTTTCAACGGTATAAAATTTTGGATCGATTACATAACAAAAAATTCAAGAAAAACAGACTCAAAGTTTTAGTAGTAAAATTGAATGAAACGAACAGAATATCTAGTAGGCCAGGTGTAGTCAAACAAAATTGGTTTGATGGACAAGAACTTGTCGTAATAAACAAGAATCTATCACAATAAAGTAAATGCTTATTTTTATTCCCGGTAGATAGTACGAGTTAGACGTCTATTAACAATCTTCATTTACCAAAATGGTATTGTTGACAGAGAAACAAAGAATTGAAATTTTAATGATGATTGGGTACGGCGATCGATTTAGAAGTTATCAAGAAGTATACCGACTTTTCACAGATAAACATCCTGATCAGCAAATAAGTCAGTTCACCGTCAGCAGAATATAAAATAAATTTTCCATGTCAATTTTGTTTGTTTTACACCTGGTTAACTAGATATTCTGTTCATTTCTTCTAGTTTACTATTAAAACTTTGAGACTGTTTTTCTCGATTTTTTTGTTATGTAATCGATCCAAAATTTTATACCGTTGAAAACAGGTTAAAAAATCCACCGAAATAAAAAAAAAGTATAGGTTGTAATTAAAAAAAAAATTGTTAACGTCACAACTTAAAAAAAATTGATGGAAATATCTGAAAATGAATTCTTCATATGCGCTATAATTTGAATCGCTATACCTCTTTTAGATTTTTGCTCTACCACAAACATTAACGGAGTTATGGATTTTATCCGCTACTTAGTTTCCACGCTGTATACAAAAAGCACGGTGGGGGTTAAATTCTTGTCAAATGTTTTTGTATTATCAAAGTTACCCTTTAAGTAGATTACCGACAACTTTAGCACATATAACATGTGATCATAAAATCCCGGCACCCCAGTAGGCTTTGGAAGTGTGAACGTATGTCTTTTCTTAAAGTAATTGATTAATCAGAATGACATTTCTATTTAATCAATCGACACATGTCAAAACGCTACAGGTTAAAGAAACGTGTATATTAACGAAAAATTCCAATATTAAAGCATATTCATAAACGTTGAAAATGGTTATTTACCTACTAGTCGTGTTATTTGTTTCCTAAACTGGTTCTTATTTAAAATTATAAGCGGAAATCTTTGCCGGAATTCTTCGTATGACTCAGGAACGAAATAACTGCATTCTCCATTTTCTAACCGTTGTCCGTTTCTAAAATAACTTTCCAGAAGGAAGCTCTTGACACTTCTAATGTGACACATACAAATTATAAACATTCAATTTTCTAAGACAAGACGTGCCCTTACACATCCAAGGCCTACGGGAACTTTATGATAACATGTTATGTATTTAACAATACGTCCGCAAATATGTTAAACTCACATTCCTAGTTTCGTCGCCATAGAAACTAAAAGTCAAAACCACAATACTCCTGATTAATCTCAGTCATCGCAAGTTCTGTGACAACAAGAACGTTTCGTAACCCGCTAACAAATGGCTTCGTTTAACGTTTCGCATAGGTGTACGCCAAATTATACCCGTGGGGATCACACTCGTATTTGTTCATTAAAAGGATTATCGTTATACCCTTTGGATGCTTCAAAGAGCCTTCGGCGTAACCTCGGAATACGTAATGATTTCAAAGACGTACGCTTGTAATTACACCAGAACCTGCTTAAATTAATAAAAAATAAAACTGGTTTGAATAAATCCTGATTAGATAAAATACAAATATAAACTTTAATTCAAAGTTAAAAAAAATGAAAATAAATTTGGTGAAAAATCTTTTAATGGGCATTTTATTATTAAAAGATCTGCTATAGAACAATAACTAAAGCCCGGATTTTTAGGCAATTGCCTAAAATTTTATTTTACAAAAAACATAGGCAATTAAGTTTTAAACATTTAGATTACAATTTTAATTAGAATGAGATGTATATTTTTTCGTGCCTAAGTGCCTATTTTTACACTATTTGAAGTACCTAGTTTTATAGCTTAAGCGCCTACAAATATTTTTGTTGCCTATTTTATGCCTAAAATTGGCAATTATTGTGTAATTAATTTTTATGAATTGTTTTCTTTGTGTGTGGATATACATATTTTAAATTTTTAAATTTAAATAAAATTACTTCAGGATTATTCACGAAAGGATTTCACGTTTTAATTGTTAGCATAAACAATCTTAGGCGATAAGGGGCCCAAGCGACAAACTAGCCAAAATATTGACTCTTCTTACAATAAGTGGCCATTACGATACGTTAAAATAAATAAGCTATGCGATAAAGACCTAGAGCGCGTGAGGACATCACCTACGCAAGGTGGCGGAACCGGTCCAAAAACACCTCGCAATCCCCTGAGGATAGACAACTTAAGTCATTGGAGTGACTGAGTGGGACCCATGAGTGGGACCAAAAGGGGGACTCGCACAGATGTCGCAAATTACAAAAAGGGCTCTGTCTTTGATAATGTAAACAATACGGTTCCGCAGGAAGAGAAGATTCGAAAAATTAATAGATGTTCACCGAATCATTTTCCCGAACGGATGGATTTCCAATTTTCACATTCATGTAATTTTTATAAAATGTTCGCCGAATCCTTTTTGTGAACAGAAGTTATTATTTTATTTTTATATCTTTCTTCAAATTTAAAAATTGTAATTTTTTGCTTCTTCTTTAATTTTATCGTCGACCTCTTTTTGCGAGTGGGTATTTCAATTTAAATATTCCTGGTGTGGATGATTTTATAGTTACGAAAAGAAGACCCTTCGCCTAGAGCACCATAGAAAAATAGAAAAGCCCTGAAGGGGAAAGCTGTAAAGTGGTCCTCTGTTACTGAGTCCTCGAACTATTTTATCAGGAAGGAAACCATCTTAGGTACTGTCTGTATTTTTGACTTAAACGCCGATTTATGGTCTCTATTTAAAGCGTGTTTTTATAATACATTCCTTACAGCGAATCATGTGTTTGATTCACTTCTACAGTTCCATAAGCCCCTAAGAGCCTCTCTCCGATTTCTTAATAAATGACCAGGTAACTAGAATAAGCGTTAATATTATTTTTTTTATTATAAAACAACGAAAGAGGAGAAATTATGAAATGCCTAAATTTTTTAGGCTGCCTAAAAGTGCGCCTATTTCTTAAACATTAACTGCCTATTTGCCTGCCTAATTCAGTCTTTTTAAGTGCCTAAAAATCCGGGCTTTAACAATAACTATGTTATCAAAATATTCAATGTTATAGAAATAAAATTTTTGAATAATTGGTTAAAAGCAAGCATATTTAACCTATAGGATAGCTCACTCGAACGATATTGTCCGCCGGGCCCACGTGAGGCATGACGTAAGCATCTGTATTTAAAAACTTATTTTACAAATTATACACTGAGAAAAATAATGACTTAAGTACTTCAACTCAAAACACGTTAAATCAACTTCAACTTCAGGTTGTATATAAACAATTCCATGAAGGCTTTGTATCAAACCATTGAAAAATGTTGAAAAAATATGTTAGCACAACATAAAATATGCGTTCAGTTAAAAGTTAATGATGTTTTATTTAACTCCGTCCAAAGTTGTGGTAAACCCTTCAACCTTTGGTGAGGTGTGCAAGAAGAGCTGAACGAACCTCTCAACGGATTTTATAAAATCGGACACATTCGAAATATGAATGACTTTTATTCATGTAAAACAACATGGTTACTTATGCTGTCTAACAACAAGGTTACTTATGCTGGGACAGGCAGTAAAGATACGTGAAGTTTTAGCAGGCGCCATCTGTAAGTCGATAGCAAGAATTTTAATAACTGTTTACTGTTTATTTCTGCAAACATCACGTAAACATAACAAGTAAATTGGTATATCTTTCCATGTTACATGACTAAATGTATTATTACAATGGGAATTAACGCTCGCTTTTAGTAGACTTACGCTGGATTTCACAAACGTCACTTAACTTTAATCATCGATTAAGAATAAACAATCCTATACCTTCAACACATGTAACCATGGCAACGTTTACTTTTAACGGATGATTAAATTTAAGTAACGTTTGTGAAATCCGCCATTAGGGTGGGTTTACAGAAAGGAAATCAAATATTTAATTACGATTAACTATTTGATTGAGCTTAAAATTCGTGTTGCCATAGAAATCAAATTGTTAAACTAAAGCAACGCTAATTTTAAGCTCAATCAATAGGTTAATCGTAATTAAATATTTGATTTCCTTTCTGTAAACTCACCCTTAACATTTATTCCGTTAAATAAAAAATCAAAACACACACATAAAGGCAACAGCACTTTACGATCATTTTGAAATCTCAACTTTAGCATTTTAAACACTTTCATTTTAAGGAAAAATATTTACATCGTTCAGTCAAATGTAATAGTTTAACATTTTCTTGGTGTTATTTCAACAATTTCCAAGATGTTTAGTTAAGAATATTACTGTTGAAACAAGTAAATTTTATTTAAGTCAACGCACAAAAAGTTGACATTCAAAAAGTTGTTGACTTAACTATTTAATTTTTCTCAGTGCACAAATTATTCGGGATTGGGAGCATTAATTCAACTTCTAGGCCCAGTTTCATAAAACGTAGTTAACCACTCGATCAAGTTAATCGTGTGATTAACCAATACCATTGGAGGAAAGTTTAAATTTCCTCCAATGATATTGCTTAATCACACAAGTTTAAATTTCCTCCAATGATATTGCTTAATCACACGATTAACTTGATCGAGTGGTTAGCTACGTTTTATGAAATTGGGCCCTAGAAATGTTAAATCAATATAAATCATTCAAGAAAAATTTCAACGTTAATTCAGTCACCAGAAATTGTAATTGAATTTATTTTTTCTTTGGATTGAAAACAGAAATGGTTAATATTACTTAAAAAATTAACATTTAATCCTGGTTCTTCCAACATTATAATTTTTGTGCGTCATCAACATCACATGTTGAACGAAACCAAAGTATTAACAAAAAATGTATTATTGAATAGAAGAACATGTAATGTAATTTCTACGTTTCTTTGCTGTATTTGAACGTATTTTATGTTGTTCCAACTTCAAAGCGCCAACAGTCCAAACACTGTAAATTTAACATTTTCTTTTTTCTCAGTGTAGCATTTTAAACACTTTCATTTTAAGCAAAATATTTACATCGTTCAGTCAAATGTAATAGTTTAATATTTTCTTGGTGTTATTTCAACAATTTCCAAGATGTTTAGTTAAGAATATTACTGTTGAAACAAATAAATTTTATTTAAGACAACGCACAAAAAGTTGACATTCTAAAAGTTGTTGACTTAACTATATCATTAAATACTGTAAATTTAACATTTTCATTTTTCTCAGTGTAAACTGAGAAAACTAATGAGTTACTTCAAGTCAAAATACGTTAAATCAACTTCAATTTCAGGTTGTATGTAAACAATTCCATGAAGGCTTTGTATCAAACCATTGAAAAATGTTGAAAAAATATGTTAGCACAACATAAAATATGCGTTCAGTTAAAAGTTAATGATGTTTTATTTAACTCCGTGCAAAGTTACAATAATGTGAAAAAATATTTAAAAATAAGTCACAAACATTTTTAGATCAATTCAATAAATTGTTATAACAATGTAATCTAAATTTGAGTCAAAGAAAAGAAAATATATGACCAACACTTTAACTGAATTGAAGTAACAATTTTTTTACGTAAGATTAACATTTATGACTTTTGTTTCAATACGTTTTGCTTTTTGATTCAACGCATCATTAATTCAAAGAATGTGCTGCAAACATTGTCGCAGTATAAGTATAAGGTGGTAAACCCTTCAACCTTTGGTGAGGTGTGCAAGAAGAGCTGAACAAACCTCTCAACGGATTTTATAAAATCGGACACATTCGAAATATGAATGGCCGCGTCCACACATATAACAGAACTTTGTAACGTAACAAATTTTCATGTTCGACGAAAAATTACGCTCAAATGTTACAAGGAAAATTGAAAATCCCCGTTCACATATATAAAGCCGCGTCCAGACATATAACAAAACTTTGTAACACAACACGTTCGCGAACGAGTTCGACGGTACCAAACGGTACTGTGTAACGCTGTTGTGAAACATCGCTCTGCAACAAAGAAAGATATATTTCATCATAATTCCTTTTATTAATTCGGAATATATTTATTTCTCTCTTATTATTAAAAATAGGTACAATTATATTTTTGAAAATTGTACAAATTATGAGATTTTGTTTAATTGACAAAATTGCATTATTAAAGAATTAAAAAAAAGTTTTTGAATATTCTTCACAGAAGTAGCCGTAAATAGCGAGCGCATGGCGAACGTTGCACTTTCCAGATACGCAAGCAAAACAGGGGCGCCTAATGGATTGCGTTCTTGTTTCTTGCAAAAATACAAATTAATTATAACTCTTGAATCACTCATTAAATATTATGTGGATCATTTGTTTAAAATTTGTTAATAATTTATAGATTGTTACCTACTTAATTACGCTGTAGTTATTTCGTTTTTTTCTCATTTAGTAGTCTAAGTTTAATACAAATTTTTTAAGTGGTCCAGTTCGTTTGTTGAGTAGTATATATGTAAGAACAAATTACGCGCAGTATAAAATCCCAAGCTGTTTTCAAAAATTGTGTTCTCACTTCAAAGAAACTAGAGATACAAAAGATACCGAGAGAAAGGAAAAGGTAGAAATAGTGAAAATTGGATTCGGCAAAATGTATATACAGGCTGCTGCATTGAAGAACGCAACATAGGAAATCCCATGTTAAGTTAGAGGTGTTTAAATATTGGCTTCCCTAATTATTTTACAAAATTTCATTTAGGTTTTTTAAAGTACTCTTCAACGTGAATCTGTCTATGCAGTTTGAGAATTTTTCACTTGCTCAGGTTCAAAATATTGAAAAGATTCGATAACCAAATTCAATTTATATCAAACTATCAGCATGGCCTTTATCAGTGAATGTTAAAATAAATGACTGGAAAACATCAAAGTAACCTGGCTTTATTTCTATCAAATTTCATCGTTCAGCCTTCATCAATGCAGCACCCTGTATATAAACGGCGTACAATGAAAATGAAATAAAAAAAGAAAATAGTGGAGATAAAAACTAATGGAATATAATAACGACGAACACGAAAGACATTAAATTCAAAGTTACTAGGTTGACCAAATATGGTCACAAAGACAGTAGAAAAAATAAAATAGTGAAGATATAGGAACCGTAACTCAAGAAACAAAACTAGAACAAATCACCAGAGAAATGGAAAGCTATAGAATAAACGTATTAGGAATAAATGAAGCAGGGTGGAAAAGCAAAGAAGAGGATTTCCTCTTCTAATATTTTCTTTTCCTCTTCTAATATTTATTAGAGAGGCAGAAAATGATAACAATAATAGCATAGAATGCGCTGATAATATCTACATAGTTGATGACATAATTACCAAGGCAAAAGTAAACCTAAATGAAAACAAACTAGCAATAATCACCTGCTTTGCTCACAGTAGCCGAGTTTGAAGATTTCTATAAATAGTGTAATGAATACCCAGTTAAAAAAAAACACTCATAATAATTGGAGATCTCAATGCTAAGATTAGTTCTAATTTCGATGGACTTGAAAGAATAATTGGAAAAAATGGCAGAGGAGAAAGAAATTCAGTGTGTATCTACCAACTTAAAAATAACTTTCTCGATAACAAATTATAAAATATTTTATTTGTGACGAAAGCAGCATCACAAGAATTAGGCGTGTTCAAATGTATAGGTACTCTAAATAAAAGAATATAATAAAATCGACAAAACAAACATTTAAGTAAAAACTATTTACAATTTTGCCAATAAATAGGAGACAATTAACATTTTTTAATGAGTTATTTTAGATATTATACAAGCAAATCGTCAGTGAAGTTCGTACTAATAAGTTTTATAAATTCAAATTTGATACGAAGGCAGAAGTATACATTTCAACACAAAATTTTTACTATAAACTTGTTCATAATTTACATTCAAAATGAGTTTTATTCAAAGCAAAATTTAAATTTGTGCCATCTGTAGCTTGATAGCAAGAATTTCAATAACTGTTTACTGTTTATTTCTGCAAACGTAACACGTAAATTCGTATATCATTCAATGTTACATGACTAATGCCCGGTTAAACCAACTTTTAAAGCAGAACTTACATTTGAGTTATGTTTAGAATGTGACATTTACGTATAACCAGTAAAACGTCAAATATATTCTGATTGACATTTAAACTTCAACTTATGTATCAATTACAATGTGACTAACTTTTTGTTAAATCTATAAATAATGTCATAGTCTAAACACCACTTAAATTTAAGCTCTGCTTAAAAAGTTGGTGCAACCGGGTATAAATGTATGACGTCTTATTAATATGGAAATTAACCCTCGCTTTTAGTAGACTTAACATTTATTCCGTTAAATAAAAAATCAAAACAGATACATAAAGACAACAGCACTTTACGATCATTTTGAAATTTCAACTTTAGCATTTTAAACACTTTCACTTTAAGGCAAAATATTTACATCGTTCAGTCAAATGTAATAGTGCACAAATTATTCGGGATTGGGAGCATTAATTCAACTCCTAGAAATGTTAAATTAATATAAATCATTCAACACAAATTTCAACGTTAATTCAATCACCAGAAATTGTATTTAATTTATTTTTTCTTTGGATTGAAAACAGAAATGATTAATATTACTTAAAAAATTAACATTTAATCCTGGTTCTTCCAACATTATGATTTTTGTGCGTCACCAACATCACATGTTGAACGAAACCAAAGTATTAACAAAAAATGTATTATTGAATAGAAGAACATGTAATGTTATTTCTACGTTTCTTTGCTGTATTTGAACGTATTTTATGTTGTTTGAACTTGAAAGCGTCAACAGTCCAAATACTGTAAATTTAACATTTTCTTTTTTCTCAGTGTAGCATTTTAAACACTTTCATTTTAAGGCAAAATATTTACATCGTTCAGTCAAATGTAATAGTTTAATATTTTCTTGGTGTTATTTTAACAATTTCCAAGATGTTTAGTTAAGAATATTACTGTTGAAACAAATAAATTTTATTTAAGACAACGCACAAAAAGTTGACATTCTAAAAGTTGTTGACTTAACTATATCATTTTTCTCATTATTCGGGATTGGGAGCATTAATTCAACTCCTAGAAATATTAAATTAATATAAATCATTCATCACAAATTTCAACGTCAATTCAATCACCAGAAATTGTAATTTAATTTATTTTTTCTTTGGATTGAAAACAAAGATGGTTAATATTACTTAAAAAATTAACATTTAATCCTGATTCTTCCAACATTATGATTTTTGTGCGTCACCAACATTACATGTTGAACGAAACGAAAGTATTAACAAAAAATGTATTATTGAATAGAAGAACATGTAATGTTATTTCTACGTTTCTTTGCTGCATTTTAACGTATTTTATGTTGTTTCAACTTCAAAGCGCCAACATTCCAAATACCTACTATAAATTTAACATTTTCATTTTTCTCAATGTACCTATTCTTTTAAATAAAGGCATGCATTATTTTAATTTCATAGATGAGTTTTGTGAAGTTCTTGGCTAGGTTCAGATGAACGCGCGACGTCGCGTCGCCCGTTTTCACTACGCGCGTATACTACTTACCTACAATCACCATAAAGAAGAACACATACAGGCGATCTCGACCACGATCACGATAGCGATAGCGATGGCGATCAAAATTACAATGTATCGCTAAGTCGCAACAGTATGTGCGAACTCATTTCTTTACTAGGGAGCGTTTGATCGCCATCGCTATCGCTATCGTGATCATGGTCGCGATCGCGTATATGTGTCCAAGGCTTTAAAACAAAGAACACATACGCGATCGCGACCATGAACACGATCACGATAGCGATGGCGATCAAACGCTCTTCAGTAAAGAAATGAGTCCGCACATACTGTTCCGACTTGTTGGCGATAGATTGTAATTGATAGAATGTAATTGTTTGATCGCCATCGGTATCTCGTGATCGTGGTCGCGTTCGCCTATACACAGTTGGTCTGGCCAGCACTACGTATGCGTTTATTGTGAGTAAATGAAAGAGAGGCTCATTTAATCTTTTGTGCCGCGGATGCCGCGGCCGGAGCGTGGTCCGTATTATCAATCGGCAAAGTCGATTGATGTAGCTATTTCGTTTACTCATGCGGTTTCTACTATTCTATCCTTCATTTACTAACAATAAACGCATACGTAGTGCTGGCCAGGCCAACTGTGTATGTGTTCTTCGCTTAAACCGTACACATGATCGGGCGTCAATTGTTGACGCGCACCGACACGCGATATATGTACGCTCTACGGTACCCTTAACAACGATTTCTTCAATAGTCCAGTCAACGAAGGGGTTGTAAAGGATATGGGGGGGGGAGAATTTTTCTCTTCAGGAATTTGTTGGGGGTGTTAGGAGGTAAACATACTAAAAGTCCCCACCCCTACCCCTCCCGCTTCATGGGGGGCAGGAGGAGGGGAAGTTACCTTTTTACGGATTTTCGTTTATAACTCTGAAACTGTGCGTCGTACGAAAAAGTGTATAGTTTTCTTGAGAAATCACGAAATTTAGCAGAAATCTTCAAATTGCTGTAACTTTTGACCTGTTGAAGATAAATTAGTAAATATACAGCGTGTCGCTGAATTCAGTGGACATGGTTTAACCACAGACTCCTGGGCTCAAAATAATATGATTTTACCCAATTTATCTATATCCAAAATTGCTTCGTTAAGTCAGTATTCTGCTTCAAAGTTGTTGAAAAAAAAGTTAATTATTCTTATAACAAAAGAACGCTTGAACCAATTTGTATGATATTTAGCATGAGTATCTATGGGAAGGTAAGCCACATTTTCAGATGGTTTTAGTAATTTGTAGTAGACAGCTAGTGTGAAAAACAGGGCTACCACAGCATACCACAGATTTCGCAATAACTTTTTTGATGTTATGAAGATAATTTTAGGTAATAAGTTTTTAGAAAGAAGCGTTCATTAAGAAACTTTTTTGTGTCTTTGTAATTTTTGATACTTCTTACGGTTTAGTCACAAAATAAAAAAATCTAAGTAGCTGCAGCGCCTCTTATTGAAAAAAGTAGCCCATACACGAAGAACAAATACTTTTTATATGGATAACTATTTTATTTTTAGAAAGAGTCATTCATTAGTGAACGTTTTTACGTCTTTGCAAATTTTGACACTTATTATGGTTTAGTCAAAAAATAGAAAAATCCAAATGGCTGTTTTTTTAATTTGTGACTAAAATTGTAACACGTATCAAAAGTTGCAAATATGAAAAAAAGTTCACTAATGAATGCCTCTTAACGAAAAAAAAATATTTATGCATGTAGCAGGTATTTGTTTTTCTATGCAGCCTATTAAAGTGCAGGGTTGGAAAAAAACTGTTTAAAAAAAAAAACAAAACATTTGTTTTATTTGATTTTAAACAGTTTTTTTTGTTTAAAACATGTTTAAAATTGACTTAAAATTAATCATGTTTTAAACAAAAAAAACTGTTTAAAATTAAATTAAAAAAATATTTTGCTTAAATTTATTACACTTTTTTAATTGCTTTTTGGGGGGCTGTTGTCGTGTCCTTTAGCCAAACAATCGATTGTCACAAACACAAACAAAATGTCTTTATTAATAACAATAATACAAGGATGTTAATATGTCAGAACTCCTGGTGGTTATATGCACGGTATGTCCACGGGGATGCGTTCGCAGTTGTCCTGGTGCAAGGGTTGCAGGTGGAGGACGTGCTGAACCGGATTCCTCGGCGGAGTGGTCGTTGATAAGCCGTGTGCTGGGCGACGTCTTCTGACCGGACGGGCTTCTTTTATGGCGTCGGGGGAAGCGGTGAAACGGCACGGCGTATTCTGCTGACGCGTTTCAGTGCCCGACGAAGCTGGGTGGTCGTAGGTGTTTGACGGACGTGGAAACCAGGATATCCCGACCTTTCGGCTGGCTTTGGTTAGGAGTCCAACCTCGCGGCTGGCTTTTGGAGAGGAGGTCCAACTTTGCAGCTGGGTTTGGTTAGGAGTCCAACTCGCGGCTGGCTTTTTGGAGAGGAGGTCCAACTTTGCAGCTGGGTTTGGTTAGGAGGTTCCAACTTTGCAGCTGGCTGGGAAGGAATGATCTTCGAGCTGCTCTGCATGCGTTTATATAGCCCCGGCATCCATCTTGTAGAGGGGCTGAGTGTGATGTGGAAGGAGTTAGAGCTTGGTGCGTGGCAATGGTGTAGAGATGTGCCGCAGGTGGGCGCTGTGGTCGCTACATACCCCCTGCCAGTGGTTGAGTCATCAATCACGATAACGATTAGTAAAACGTACTTGTCGGCCGCTCCGGGTGACCTTGTTTTCCTTTGGGTTGGGTTGTGGGTTGGGTGTTACCATGCTAGCTGGCTCAAAGAGTTCGATGATGTCGTTCTTGATGAATGCTGGTTTGATTCGATCTATGGAAATTGTTGATCGTTGTCCATTTCTTTCCACGATGAAGTTTTTGGGTTTTCTTTTGAGTACCTTGTATGGTCCATCGGATGGCTGCTGTAGAGGACTTCGTACTGCATCGTGTCGAATGTAGACGTGAGTTGTGGTTGCCAACTCTTTGAATATGAAAGTTTTGCGAGTGCCATGTTGGGTTCCAATGGTAGGTTGGAGTTCTTGGAAATGCCTTTTGAGCTGGTTGACGAAACTTGCTGGTTCCAAGGTGTTTGTTTTTTCTGTTTCTGCCAGAAATTGTCCTGGAAGCCGTAGTGGTTCGCCTAGTGTTAGCTCGGCTGCTGATGCCTGGAGGTCGTCCTTCCATGCACTTCTGATTCCAAGGAGAACAGTGGGTAGTGTTTGCGTCCATTGGTCGTCAGCGTGGCAGCGGATCGCAGCTTTGAGTTGTCGATGGAATCGCTCGACTAGTCCGTTTGCTTGTGGATGGTACGCTGTGGTTCGGATGCTGGCGAAACCAATGAGTTCTCCTAATTTTTTGAAAAGTTGAGATTCGAACTGACGTCCTTGGTCTGTCGTGACTCTTAGTGGCGTGCCGAACCGTGCTATCCAGTGGGTGTAGAAAGCTCTGCTTCGATGTTTTCGAGCGGTATTGCCTCTGGCCATCTGGTGAAACGGTCGATGCATGTTAGTAGGTAGCGTTGTCCTTCAGAGATTGGTAAAGGTCCTACTAAATCCACGTGGACGTGTTCGAAACGGGTTGAAGGTGGTTGAAAAGTTCCCACGGGTGTGGTAACATGTCTGGTGATTTTGGATTGTTGGCATTGTAAACACTGTTTGGTCCATTTTCTAGCGTCTTTCCTGATGCTGGGCCAGACGAATTTCTGTGTTAATAGCTTGACTGATGCACTTGCTCCGGGGTGTGACAGTTGATGTAGGCTGTTGAAAGCTGTCTTGCGGAACGATTGTGTGACAAAGGGTCTAGCTATGTTGGTGGATAGGTCACAGTATAATGAGACAGTTGTGTCTGGGATCTGGATTTGCTTTAGGACAAGACTGATGGAGTTATTGTCTAACAGGGATGCCAACTCTTCATCGGTGCGTTGACTTTCTGCTAACATTTCGTAGTTGATGCTCTTGGAGATTGACTCTATTCTTGAGAGTGTGTCAGCGACAACGTTGTCTGTTCCGGAAACGTGTTGGATGTCTGTTGAGAACTGACCGATGAAGTCGAGGTGTCTCAATTGCCTGGGTGTGCATTTCTCTAATTTTTGTTTAAATGCAAAGACCAGTGGCTTATGATCTGTAAAAATTGTGAACTGGCGTCCTTCTAGCAGGTGTTGGAAGTGTTTGATTGTTAGGTAGATCGTTAATAGTTCTCTATCGTAAGCGGAATACTTCATGATTGTTGCAGATAACTTCTTTGAAAAGAACGCTAATGGTTGCCAACCTTGTGCTTGTCGTTGTTGGATGACACCGCCTACTGCAGTATCAGAAGCATCTGTCATGATTGCCAACCCGCTGGCTACGTTCGGATGTGCTAGAAGTGTCGCTTTTGACAGCTCATGTTTACAATTTTCAAATGCTGTCTTGGCTTCCATTGTCCAAGTAATTGATTTGTTGCCTTTGATTTTTCCTTTGATTAGATCGTTCAAGGGAGCTTGTATTTTAGCCAGTTGTGGTATGAAGCGTCGAGTAATTTATCATTCCCAGGAAACGTCGGAGTTGCTTGGCAGACTGTGGTTGTGGAAATGATTGTATTGCTTCAACTTTCTCCGGCAGTGGTTTGGTGCCTTGTTGCGAGATGTGATAGCCCAGGAACTTTAGCTTATTTACCCCGAAAGTGCATTTTGTAGGGTTGATTGCTACACCGTATTGTTGTAGTCGTTTGAAAAGTTGTTTCAAATGTGATATGTGTTCTTCTTTGCTTGTAGATGCGACGAGTATGTCGTCTATGTACACGTAGCAGAAATCTAGGCCTCTGGTGACTTCGTCCATGAATCTTTGGAATGTCTGTGCAGCGTTGCGTAATCCAAATGTCATGAATGGGAATTCGAAGAGTCCGAATGGTGTTGTGATTGCTGTCTTTGGGATGTCCTCTTCTGCTACGGCAATTTGGTTGTAAGCCCGGATTAAATCGATTGATGAGAATATCTTTTTTCCCGCTAAGTTGTGAGCGAAGTCTTGGATGTGCGGAATTGGATATTTATCCGGGATTGTTTTAGCATTGAGGGCTCTATAGTCACCGCAGGGTCTCCATTCTGCATTTTTCTTGCTCACTAGGTGTAGTGGTGCGGCCCAGGAGCTTTCAGAAGGCCTGGCAATTCCGAGTTGTAGCATGGCGTCGAACTCTGCTTTGGCGATCTTGTATTTGTCCGAAGCTAGACGCCTTGGCTTGCTGCTTGTTGGAGGACCAGGAATGGTTCTGATGTGATGTTTCGTGATGTGTTTTGTGTCGACAGGGATACCTTTGGGATGTATGAGACCGGGAAACTGAGTTAGGAGTTTGTGATACTCTGTGTCGCCATTTATTGCACTTAGCTGTAGCTGTTCGCCAGCTGACACTCTGCCTGACGTCTTCAGGGTGGTTGTCCTGTCCACGAGTTTTCCATTTCCTACGTCTACTAGCAGGTTATAATGTGTGAGAAAGTCCACTCCGATGATGGGCTTGGGTACATCGGCGATGATGAACTTCCACGGGAAATTTCGTCGTAGTTGCAAGTCGACAGTTAGTGTTATAGTGCCGTAAGTGTTGATGACGCTGTTGTTGGCTGCATATAGCTTGTATGCAGTGGGTGCTCTTTTTTCGTGTAGAGCTTTCAGAGGAAAAACACAGAGATCTGCTCCTGTGTCGATCAAGAATTCCAGTCGCAGTTTTCTGTCGGTGATGAACAGGCGGCGTGAAGTTTGTTGCGAGTCACTGGCCGCCGTTAGTGACCGCTGTTGGAGTTTTCCTGTTTACTGCGTTGGTAGCTGCACGGTGGGGTGCACTTTTGGGCATTGTGGCCGAATTTGTAGTGGTACCAACACTTCCCTGTGCTTTGTTTGTCTGCTGAACGTTGCCTGCCTGTTGATTGTTGACTAGGTGTGGGTTGCTGCCTAGACTTTGACCTGCCCTGGGTGTTCGTGGTTACGTTATTTAGTTGTTGCTGTAGCCCCTGTATTAGTGACTGCATTTTGTCTTCCATTCGTTTGATTGCAGATTGGAAGTCGGTTTGCTTCGTCAGCGATGATGAGGTTGGCTGCTCAACTACTGACACAGACGAGTGTGTTTTATGGTATCCACTTGCCTCTTCAATAGCATCTGCCAGTCTCGCAATGTTTTCTAGCCCGGAGTCACTTTGTGTGGTGAGAATAGCTTGGGTTGAGGATGGTAGTCGTCCCAACCAGATTGATTGCAGAAGTGTCTCTGGGATGGTTGTGCCTGCGAGGTTCTGTAGGTGCCTCAGCAATTGGGAGGGTTTGCGGTCTCCTAGATCTTCGTGTTCTAGTAAGCGACGAATTTTCTGCTCTTGGCTACAACTGAGGCGGCGAACAAGCTCACTTTTTATTTTCTCGTATTTGTTGTTTGCTGGTGGGTTCGTGAGTATGTCACGTATTTCTGCAAATATTTTGGAGTCCAGGTTGGCAGCAACGTAACTAAACTTAGTTTCATCGCTGGTGATGCGACTCAGTGAGAAATTGTGCTCCAGCTGGATGAACCAGACCTCTGGGTCGTTTGGCCAGAAAGGTGGAACCTTCATTGATATTTTCTCGATTCTTGGTATTGTGTTTACTGCTGCGGTGGCTGCAGTAACCGTGTTTTGTTCGTTTTGTGACATATTGGCTAACGTCGGGGTCACCAATTTGGGGGGCTGTTGTCGTGTTCTTTAGCCAAACAATCGATTGTCACAAATACAAACAAAATGTTTTTATTAATAACAATAATACAAGGATGTTAATATGTCAGAACTCCTGGTGGTTATGTGCACGGTATGTCCACGGGGATGCGTTCGCAGTTGTCCTGGTGCAATGGTTGCAGGTGGAGGACGTGCTGAACCGGATTCCTCGGCGGAGTGGTCGTTGATAAGCCGTGTGCTGGGCGACGTCTTCTGACCGTACGGGCTTTTTTTATGGCGTCGGGGGAAGCGGTGAAACGGCACGGCGTATTCTGCTGACGCGTTTCAGTGCCCGACGAAGCTGGGTGGTCGTAGGTGTTTGACGGACGTGGAAACCAGGATATCCCGACCTTTCGGCTGGCTTTGGTTAGGAGTCCAACCTCGCGGCTGGCTTTTGGATAAGAGGTCCAACTTTGCAGCTGGGTTTGGTTAGGAGTCCAACCTCGCGGCTGGCTTTTGGAGAGGAGGTCCAACTTTGCAGCTGGGTTTGGTTAGGAGGTTCCAACTTTGCAGCTGGCTGGGGAAGGAATGATCTTCGAGCTGCTCTGCATGCGTTTATATAGCCCCGGCATCCATCTTATAGAGGGGCTGAGTGTGATGTGGAAGGGAGTTAGAGCTTGGTGCGTGGCAATGGTGTAGAGATATGCCGCAGGTGGCGCTGTGGTCGCTACAGCTTCAAATACTCTCACAACCTAAATTACATAGTAAAAAGGAAAAAGTAGTTATTAGTTGTATTGCGAAACGATAAAAGTTTAAAAATATTTACGATAAAAATTCTAGAGATTCATTTTGCTGTTTTTAGGGTTGAAAATAGAAAAAAGTAGAAAACAGTTGTGGGCTTTCAATTTTCGTCTAAAAATGTTTTCTACATATGCAATTTCTAATTTCAATTTTATTTTTTATTTCTTATTTACGTCCTTGAAAATTGTAACTAGTTTACCAGCTTTCCTACTTCTAATGATATTCTAACTGATATTTTAATTTAGAATATACAAAATTAAATGCTCTAAATAGACGTTCTAAGGTATGTTCTTTATACAGGGTGTTTCATTGAAGATGCACCAAACTTGAGGGACACGTTTCTGACATTATTTCAAACAAAATATCTTAATAAAAATTTTTAATCGGTGCATCTTGAAATTTGCATAATTTGGAGCCGATGTTTTTATAAATACCGTAGCGATTTAAATTTCTGCAGCCGTGAAACAAGACGAGCGATTTAAATTGTTTTATGAATGACACGCGCCTGCAAGAAGACAGTAAATATCTATCGTAAACGAAAAAATTTATGACAGGCTTTTAAGTTTGGCCTTGACCGCAAGACATGTTAAAGACGAACACTTTGAAAAAAGCGTACGTTTTCGTCGCACTAACATTTATGCAAACAGTAATTACATCAAATTTGCCGAGTCTTAATAATGTACGATAATTAACGCTTGTAACGTTTTTATTTCTTTCTGTATCCAACAATTAGTACAATTATGTACAATTAATAAATTGGGAAAATTACTAACTAGAATTGTTGCTTCCGCCGCGCCGATCTGCTAAATTATTTGCTTATTTGCTTATCAGACTGAACTTGATCACATGAGAAAGAAACAAATTCGGAAGCGGGCGAATTTCGAAAACGGCAATTACCTTACAACATGTGTTCCAATAATCTGCGTATTGTCGAAATGTGTAATCGTCCATCGCACCACCAACACACCCACACACACACTTACATAATAAACTTAAAAATGAAAAGTATACACTACACCAACTAATTACTCGTCAAAGTTAACCAGAACGGAGTGAACGAACTAAATGGGTTTCATCATATCATCTGAGGCGTGACAGTTTATGGGGTAATAAAGTAAAAAACCGAACATTAACGCAGGTTAAGAATTCGGGCCGCTCTCATCTATTGTACGTTTTAAAAATATACGATTCTCCTTTCCCTTCGATTATCTCAAAACTTATTCATTTAAAAAAAATATTATAGGAAACTTTTATTTCTTTTCACGATATCTACCGACATACCGAGTTTGGTGCATCTTCACTGAAATAGCCTGTATAACGTTTCAAAAACGTCCTCAATTTTTCAGGTTAAGCAAATCGAGAAACGGGCCAAACTCTATATTCAATTACCAATAATAGTAAAACAGTGGCCCTACAAAACATTTAAAATGAAATTAATGTCGTTTTTAAAAGATGATGCATTCTATTCTACTGACGAATTTTCAGAATTTTTGAAACTCACGCATGTTTTTTCTTATGGACACCCTATTAATAGTTTAGTAATAGTTTATTGGGTACTAATATAGTACAAGTCGGGTCAGTAAACACATGAAAGTTATAAAAATATAGAATTACAAAATTAGAGAAATAAATTTTGGTACAAGCAATTATTCTACATAAAATTCATTCACAGAATAAAAAGTCTTTCTTAGTAGATAGTTTTTGATTGTGCTCTTGTAGGCTCCCATTGACAGATTTCTCCAATGTATCGGAAGTTGATTATATAACCTTAGCCCATCCCACTTGGCATCGGATGATACTAGACGGTTGAACGGGATAATTAAATTATCTGCTTCTCTAGTATCGTATGTATGGCGACTTCGATTTATTGGTAGTGCAGTAATGTTTTTCTTTGTAAATATAAGTTGCTGATATATGTACACGCACGGCAAAGTTAGAATACTGTATTTACGGAATAATGGCATACAATGTGTTTGTTGTGAAGCGTGTTCGATCGCGCGTATGGCTTTCTTTTGGAGTTTAAATATTCCAGCGCTATTTGCAGATCTGCCCCATAGTAGAATGCCATAGCACATTCTAGAATAAAACAATGCATAGTAGGCATTTACAGCCGCAACTGGGTGAACAATTTGGGCTATTCTTCGTATGACATATATACTTGAAGTCAAAGCTCTTTCTAAGTTTTCAGTGTGTTGTCTCCAAGTTAGCCGTGAGTCGAGGTGGATTCCTAGGTATTTAGCTGATGTAATATTTGAATTTTCTATTTTCCGTGATGAAGTAAATAGAACTGTCTTAGTTTTATCCTTGTTTAAACTAAGTTGGTTGGCAGAGAACCATTCCGTCAGCTTTGTCAGTGATGCTGTTGTCATCTTTTTAATCGTTTCTAAGTCTTTATGTCTGTTAAGAACTGTGGTATCGTCCGCATATAGAATTGTGTCATTATCCATGTATGATGGAAGATCATTCATAAATAAAATGAAAAAGAGTGGTCCAAGGACAGAACCTTGAGCTATGCCACGTCTAACAGGCTTTGTGGTGCTTTTCTCTTGTTGATCCACATACTGTTGCCGGTTGTTTAGATAAGTTCTAATAACTGCAACGGTACCTCTAAACCATAGCGTTCCATTTTGAGAATGAATATATCATGCGGCATACAGTCGAAGGCTTTGGTTAGATCGATAAAGAGAGATTCACAGCAGCGAGCATACTCCTCCAGGGTAGTAAAAATAAAATCAGTTACAGTTTGAATCGCTGTTATTGTATTTAAACCCTTTCGAAAACCAAATTGATTCCTATGAAGAATGTTGTGTTTTGTTGCGAAGTGCAAAATCCTTGTTGAGATGGTTTCTTCTATAATTTTGGAGAGGCAAGGTAAAATAGATATTGGCCAGTGTTGTCAGCACTCTTGTGATCACCTTTTTATAAATCAGGATTACTTTGGCTATTTTGAGTTTGTCAGGAAATATACCGTTAGTGAAACAAGCGTTAATGATGCAAGAGAGAGGATAAGATATCAGGTGGGCTACTTCTTTAAGGTGCTTCGTGTTCATACCATAACAATCCTCAGTATATTTAGATTTAATTCTTCCAAATATTAGTTCCACTTCGCTTGGAGTGACTGGAAAGTAAAGCAGAGTAGTTTAGATTTTTTATGTTGGATATTATAGTTTGTGCGGTCGTAGAAGTCTTAGGTAAATTTTGAACAATTTCATCGGCAATGGTGGTAAAAAAGGTGTTAAATTGTTCACTTGTTGGACTGTTTTGTTTAATATGGTTTGGTTTACTTTGTCGTCCAGTTTCCCTATTTATTATGTTCCAGAGGCTTTTTTGCTGATTTTCTGCCTTCTGTATACGTCGCCAATTACTTTTCTTTTTTTCATTTTCCAGTTTGTTGTTGTAGAACTTTTTATAGCTTTGATAGATGTGAAAGAAATCTTGGTTTCCAGTGGATTTATAGACCTCATATATGAATGTTAGCGTTTCTTTTATCTGAACTAATTCAGGTGGTTGTGGGGCAGTGGATTTGTGGTTACTTACTTTAGTTAGAGGAAAAGAGGTATTGTAGTGATACATTAGAACATCTAGAAAAGTATCTAACATTTTGTTAGGATCGTCGCTAATAAAAACTTCGTTCCAGCACTCATTCGACAGCGCATTTTTAAACAACTGGTTGTTTTTGGTTGTGTAGCGTCTGGTGAAACGATTTATGTGGAGATTTGGCTCTTTACTTATTGGTAATTCCATGATTTGAGCTTCATGATCGGATATTGCGGGACTGATGTTATAAGCTTTATAGTTTGTCATGTTGGTGAAAATGTTATCTATACAGGAGCGAGTCTGAAAGCTAAATCTTGTATATTCATGTATAGTTTGTTTTAGGCCAAAACTACCGAAAACTGCCAGTAATTTTCTGGTAGATAAATTTTTACATTCAGGTTCGAACTTTATATTAAAATCTCCGGCAACGATGATATTAATTTTCATGTTAAATTCATCAAAGATAGATGACAGTACTTCTTCAATAATTGATAGGTAGATGTCTACGTCTCCGTCTGGAGGTCTGTAGGTGCAGATAACAACTAAGTTGAGGGTGGGAATAAAAGTTGCGGCGATTTCACATTGTTTTTCGATGGACATTTGATTAATATTTTCCATCGGTTGCACTTCAATGTGACTCTTTACGTATATACATACTCCGCCGTGCATATATATCTGTCTAATAAATATACTGACCAGATTGTAATCCATAATATTGTAGAGATTATAATTATTTGAGTTGAGCCAATGCTCAGTTACACAAAGTATATCAATTTTTTCAGTTTGTGTTATGTTTGTTAGTGATTGTAATTTATTGGTAATACTTTGAATGTTCAGATGCAAGAGTTTAATTTTTTCTCGACACTTTTGTTTGTTTAATTGCTATATTTGTTGGGTGTCGTTGTAATTGAGATATTTAGTTTTTTGCCTTAGAGTATCGACTTGCCTTAGGTAAGTTGGACATCTCACATCTCTGCCAGAGTGATTTACATCAAGAACCAGTCCAATATTTTCTTTAGCATCACAGCACGTAGGACATTTAACTATATCGCTTTTACAGTCATTCTCTTTGTGTTCTCCACAGCAGATTGTACATCTCACTTTATTTTTGCATTGATTTGCAAAGTGGCCAAATTGGCTACATTGTAGGCACCTAATTACATTAAAATGTTCGTAGACACGGCAGATGCTCCATCCAATATTTAAACAACCTATCTTCATAATCTCATCAAAAATTTTATCGTTCACTTGCATTATTACATTTATTCTTTTCAGGAAGGTCCGGGTACGATATATAAGTTTCATTCCCTCCTCAGATTTGTTAACTTTCAATTTATTCTGTGTAATAATTTTCTCTATAAGTTTCATATCCTCTTCTTCATTGTCGTCTACTGATACTCCAACAATCTTTATCTTTGGGTAGTGCATTTTTGGATTTAAAATGTTAAAATCATTTCCCAATTTTTCTTTTATAATACTTTTTACTTCATCGGCTTTTTCCTTATCAACGCTAACTACAACTCCACCGTTCTTCGTTGTCTTGCCAATGGAAGCACCAACTTGCATTTCGACTATATTTACTTGGCTTTTTAATACATCCTTTATAGAAGTATCTGTGTGAGTCTTATTTTTGGGTTCGATTATAATCACATTCTTTGCTAAAGCATCAGCGTAGCTTTTCTTTTTATTCTTTTGTAATTCCACTTCATGTAATTTGTACGGATTTTTTTGCATGAGCTCCGCTTTTAGACTTCTGACTTCATCTTTCAGTTCCTTATTTTCTTGATACAAGATTGCTAATTTATTATTTATTTCATTATTTTGCAGAAGTGGGACTTTCATCAACTGATGTATATCATCCAGGCAAGTATCACTATTGGATTGCGTCTCTTGTCTGTTGCGTTTTCGTTCAACCGGAGGTATTGCAGATTTTACTTGGCGCGATTCTTCAATTTCTCCAGTCAGAGCATTTACCTTATTACATGCTTCACACTTCCAGTACGCCCGCTTCATGTGTATGCCCCTCCCAGTGACACCACCACACAAGTTATGACAGAAAATTTTACATATTGTGCATTGTATAACTTGTTTCACATCTATAAATTTTTCTTTACAAATAGCACAATTATCTTCAGAAATAATAACGTTATCATCTGCCATTTTTTATTTTTAATTTTAAATGACACTATGTAATTTGTTCACCAAATTTTTATAAGTTCCGATAGTTTTTAGTCCAAAAGAAAATACTGACCTCGTATGAAACTTGTTTTAGCCGGTCAGCCGCAGCCTAATAACGAACACGCACGTCGAAACCGCACCACCGTTTTCTTATAAGTTTTCCTTATATCACTATCTACTTATCGGATTTTTTTTTCTTAACTACTTGAAGTTTCATCTCACGAAATGAAATGTTGAAAAGCACAATCACGGAAACCTTATTTTGCACATAAAATTGCTTCGAAATAGCAGAGCAACAGTAAACACATCCGCGTTCAACGGACACCAATACCTATACCTATCTACTGTGAAGAATACTCAATACTCAATACTTTCTCAATTAGTTGTACTTATTTGTATATCTGACTTTTGTAAAACACTTGATTGTGTTATTGCGACAATAAAAATACAAAATACAAATATTCGAACTCATATTGCCATTTGCTACAGGCAATTTTCTACAGGCTGCCTAAATTTTTTTATGTTGATCTGTTGATATTTAATAAATGCAAACGGCATATTATGTTTCAAAATATAATAGAATGAATAATAAATAAACAAAAAGTAAATGATTCAAGTACTGGAAAATATCATAAATTTACATATAAAATACCATTTTCGAAAACAAATATTCATAAATTTTCTTTTTTCTTAGAACAATTCAAGAATGAAATAATTTAAATGAAATAAATTTGATAAAATTAATAGGAAATGTGGAAAGAAAGTAAAAGTTAAGATGTAACTTTCTAAAAGCAAATTTTATGTATTGTTAATAATTTTATAGTTATTTATTTTGATTATTAGACCACCAAGTATATTTATATACTGTACATCTAATTTACAATAATAATTAAATAATAAATGCTGAAAGATGTTTACACGAATGTGACTTTAATTTTAAAGTCTCTTTTAAATCCCATTATCAAACTGACCCTTAATAAGACAACTAATTTTCTATTATTAAATACATATTACATATATGTATCAATAATACAAAACACTTACATCAGAAATGTTTCTTCTACGCTTAAAACCACAAAAATTAATTTAAAACATCAAGTAAAAAAAAACATGTTTAAAACCCAATTAAAAACAAACCCTTTGTTTTAAACAAAGGGTTTGTTTTTAATTGGGTGTTTTAAATATGTTTTAAACACAATGTTTTAAACAGTTTGTTTTAAACTTTCCAACCCTGTTAAAGCGTACCTGTTTTCAATAAGAAACGCTGCAACCTCTTAGATTTTTCTATATTGTGACTAAATCGTAAGAAATATCAAAAATTACAAAGACTAAAAAAAGTTTCCTAAAGAATACTTCATTCTAAAAATTGACTAATTAATGTTACCTTCCTAACCTCAAGAGACTTATTGCAATATCTGCTCGATGGCAACCCTGTTTTTCACACTAGCGATCCAATGTAAATTACTCAAACCATCTGGAAATGTGACTTACCTTGCTATTGATCATCGTACCAAATATCATCCAAATTAATTCAAGATTTCTTTTGTTACAAGAAAAATTAACTTTTTCTTCAACAACTTTGAAGCAGAATATCGACTTAACGAAGCACTTTTGGATATAGATAAGTTGGGTTAAATCATCCTATATTGAGCCTAGGAATCTGTGGTTAAGCCTTGTCCACGGAATTTAGCGACACCCTGTATGTTTCTCGAAGGACACTTAAACTTTTTTTTTGACGACTAACTGTAAAACAAAAGGCTGAGAAATTAGGACAAGATTGACGAAAAACGTGAGGCAAAAAAATTTTTTTCGAAAATTATAGATTTTCGCTGGCGAATATCTCGGAAACTATAACACATAGGAAGAAAATAAATTCCGAGTTATAAGCGAAAACCCGAAAAAAGGGAGCTCCTCCTCCCCCTCCCGAAGCGGCAGGGGTAGGGTGGGGGACTTTTAGTATGTTTACCTCCTAACTACCCCCAATACATTCCTGAAGAGAAAAATTCTCCCCCCTCCATGTCCTTTACAACCCCCTTTTGGGCATTCATTGACTGGACTACAATTATTGTTAAGGGTTTGGCTTAAAGTTAAGCTGGAATTGTACAACTGGATCTTATTGTCACATTTTCAAGAAATCTGAAACAGAAATTGAAAAGTTCCAATAAAATTATACAAAAAAGAACTAAGGTTCAAACTTCACCAGATTAACCGTTTTCGAGGTATTTTGGTTGAAATATTATATTGCCTCAGAAATTCGAAATTTGGTAAAGAAATAAAAGATTAGCTATTAGCTGCGTTCCTTTTACCACAAACCTTAACTCAAATCACTTAAACGTCATTTCCGTTACCAGGAACAAGTAAGTTTGGAGGTATACTTCAATCTAGCAACTAATGAGAATGCTCGAGCGGCAAGGTGGGAGATCAAAATCTCAATTCAAACTCACTTGTTTGTGCTAACAGAAATGACGTTTATCTGATATGAGGTAAGACTTGTGGTAAAAGGAAAGCATCTATTGTTTTACTTTGTGACATACTTTTTTCGTAAGTAGATTCTCACCTGTTTGGTTGCCATAGCTCAGTTTAGTCGGAGGCTGAGGTGGATTCGGAAGGATAATTCTTCGAACTATATTCTTAAAAAAATAACTTGCGTAATTCATTAAAAAAATAGTAAACGTTAGGTGACAAAACGAAAGCTGTTGAGCGCCAAGTACGGTACGATAATAATGGTGAGTGTTGCTTACTCAATCCTGACGATAGCTTAACCTGAGTTCCAATTACGACTCCGTTGAACTTATCTTCAAACGACTCCGTAATAACTTGACCTTGGTTCCATTTACGACACCGTTGAATTATATCTTCAAACGACTCCGTAATACTGGATTTGTTTCCAAGAACAACCACGTCAAATAAAAGAAGGAACTTCTGTTCGGTAGTATCTTCAAACGACACGCCGTAAACAGCAAGGAATTTTCAATAAAAACTCGTGCGATAGGAGGAAAGCTTCGGCCTCGGTAACTCAACACAATTTCGGTAGTCAAAAAGACTCTACATAAAGAGAAAAGGAATCTTAGAAAATATTCTCCTAAACAACTAGGGTACTTACAATCTTCTGTTAGTTTTTTTTCCTGAGCGAGAACTTTACGCAACACGTGGTCGGATACGTGCTTGAACGGAAACGGTAGCAGTTGTGACAAAAAACAGACGACAAAATTGACACAGTAGGGCGTACGAGATATAGAGACGTAAATATTTGCCAAACTGGAATATCTCAAAGCCGTTCAGCTTCACAAAACCACAAAAATTTGAAGACGCAAACCACGCGTCTCAATAGCGTACGAGCACACACCCAAGTCGCACGATCATCAAGGAGGACGGAAACTCGTCAAAGATTTTACACGCAATATCCGCATACATCACATCGATCAATAAAATCGACCAAAGGACCATGTACGACATCTACAGATTAATTTCCGAAACAAAACAAATAGCTTTAAGAAGAAAGAAGTCCGCATTACAAACTGAAATTAAGACACAAATCCTGAGAGATAGAGGTGTGAAAGTCATAAATACGAAATTAATTAAACGAACGAAACGGTGTTTACTTGAATTTCAACAGCAAAATAACGAGAAAATACGTAAAAAAAAATAATGTAACGGACAGCGAAAAATGTGAACGTTACACACGCCCTTTCCCCAGAAATAAAAACATGAGACATTGCGAGATGTTTTTACCAACACAACATAAAATCTATCATCCATCACAATAAAACTTACGGTAACTACGCGTACCAAACGATAGACAAAATCGGAAAGCCTTAAATTGAGAAGGGGTCAAATTGGAGTGAGGTCATAATCGATAAGTCAAAGTTATACAGGATAGATGATACATGCAAAAAGGGAAAGAAAAAAAATGAAAATGAAAGCGGACTACAAAATCTTTCCTTAAATTTCGGAAACATCTGAGTTTGAACCGAAATGTTTCTTTAGATCTTTAATATGACAATTTCCATGATCAACGCCATCTGATGATTCTAATTGATAGACCAATTTTGACAATTTGCGAACCACCCTACATAAAACGTACTTTGGAGCTAACTTGGATGAGAAATTCTTAGAAGCGTCTGATAAAATACGATTCTTTTTCCAAACAAGTTCACCTACGGAAAATTCTACGTGACGTGACTCATATTGTAATAATGACTATTTCGACGATAAACGGCAGAAAGTTTAGACTGAACATCCTTATAAATTTCGGGTAATTTCGACAATTCATCCACATAATTATTACGATCAGCTGGCTGAATGTTAACATCATGTGAAGTGTGAAGAGGACCATAATATTTACCAGAAAGTGGAACTTTACGTCCAAAGTTGAGAAAAGTTGGACTGTAACCGGTAACTTCATGAGTTGCTGTTCTCAAAGCATGACCAATTTTAAAGATTTCTTTATCCCAATTCTTATGTTCCTTTCCTTTGATGTAACTTCGAATAGCGGTACCAACAACCCTATTCACACGCTCGACTTGATTTACATGGGGTGAATATCTAGCGGTAAAATAAATTTTCTGAACATCATAACTTTCAACAAAATTCTTAAAAGATTTGCTAGCAAATTGACTTCCATGATCGCAAATGATATATTAAGGTACACCATAGGTCAAAAATACTTCATTTTGAATAAAGGCAATAATCGGCTTTGACGTAGCTTGTCGAAGAGGTTTGAAAAGAACGTATTTAGAAAAGAAGTCCGATACAACTAAAAGAAACTTATTACCTTGGGAACTTCTAGGAAAAGGCCCCATCAAATCGATATTAATGCACTGCCATGGAAATAAAAAAATTTTCTCACTACCCATAAGACCTTGTGGTGTCACACCCGGAATTTTTTGCGATTGACAGATACGACAAGATTTAACATTTCTGAAAATGTCTATCCTCATTTTTGGCCAAAAATAATCCTCAGCTATTTTCTTATAAGTTTTAAAGAATCCTAAATGCGACGAAACGGGATCAGAATGACATTTCTCGAATATTTCATCTCGATAAGCGAGAGGTACAACTAATTTCCATTCTTTAACGTTAGTGCGAATACGAACTTTTTGAGGAATAAACTTATATAACAATCCGTCCTTGACAGACCAATTTGGATAGTTATCGGGAAAATCATTCACATACTTCAACATCCTACTATACCAATCATCAAATTCATCAAAAGATATATCGATAAAAGAAATATCTGGAAGAGGAGCTCTAGACAAAGCATCAGGAACAACATTAAATTTACCTTTACGGTGAACTAGTTCAAAATTATATTGTCGAAGTTTTACTGACCAACGTGCCAATCTACCAGATGGTTCCTTAATATTATTTAACCATATCAGTGAATGATGATCAGTTACAACAGTTACCACATGAGGAAACGCTTCAACATTACAACGAAATTTTTCGAATGCAAACAGAATAGCTAAGAGTTCTCGTTCGATGACGGTATAATTGCGTTCTAATCTACTAAAGGTTCGACTACCAAAAGCTATAACTTTTTCTACTCCATCTTGAATCTGAGTGAGGACACATCCTGCACCATCCTGACTCGCATCATACTGCATAGTAAAAGGAAGACTAAAATCTGGACTACAAAGAAGTGGAGCTGACACAAGAGGTTCTTTTAACTTCATAAAGGAACTTTCAGCGTCATCAGACCATTGCAATTTTTGACCCTTCTTTTTACCTTTCAATAAATTATTAAGCGGAGCAGCTAACGAAGAAAACTGAAAAATGAAGCGCCTATACCAGCCTGTCATACCTAAAAATCGCTTAAGTTCGGTATAAGTAGTAGGTCGAGGATAATTCACCATCGCTGATACCTTATCGGGATCCGTTTTTAATCCTTCAGAGTCAACAATAAATCCTAAATAATGAAGACTAGATCGAAAAAATTTACACTTCTTAATGTTTACCGTTAGATTTGCTTCCTGTAGTCTGTTTTTGACAATTTCAAGAAATCGAATATGTTCGTGGAAAGTTTCAGAAATAATGATTAAATCATCAAGATAAACATATTTGTTTATACACTGCGTTCGTAAAGTATGGAATAAATTCATTTTCTACGAAATAAACGACTTTTATGTAAAATCCTGAAACAGGTCGATTTTTAATTATAAAATGACACTATTCTAGTGGAATTTTGTATCTTCCCCTCCAACACCCTCCGAGTGACAGTTGCCCCTTTAAAATTTTTAAGTGAAATAGGGGGTCATGTGATACCTCATTTAGAAGAGCTTTTCATTCTCTATTCAGTAGTATAAGAATTTTTTTGTAATTCCTATTTTTTCTAAAAAGAATAATACATTTTAAAATCAACACACAAAATTTTAAAATGAAATAATTGAAATGAAATGTTCGAACTGGGAACCGTTTGATTCATGATAATAGTACAAACGTTGCAGACGTTTATCTAAAACATTTCATTTCCAGGGTAATTTGATTAATTCCAATTTTTTTGATTTTTTTTTTAAATTCATTATGAAAACGAGTAGAAACTGTAGATACTAATGTATGTAATCAACGTAGAAGTAAAAGTAATAACACCAATATCAAAGAAACTGTTCAAAATGTCCTCCTCCTACCTCTTGACTATAACCAAGACGAAATTCAAACTCATGTAAAACATTAATTAATTAATTTTAATTCTTCAAGACTGTTTGGTTTAGTTCTGGAGACTTTACTTTTTAGATATCCCCATAAAAAGAAATTAAGAGGTGTTAGATCAGGAGATCTAGCTAGAGATCTAATGTATTATTCTTTTTAGAAAAAATAGGAATTAAAAAAATTCTTATACTACTGAATAGAGAATGAAAAGCCCTTTCAAATGAGGTATCACATGTCCCCCCATTCTATTTAAAAATTTTAAAGGGGCAACTGTCACTCGGAAGGGGTTGGAGGGGGAGATGCAAAATTCCGCTAAAATAGTGTCATTTTTTAATTAAAAATCGACCTGTTTCAGGATTTTACATAAATATCGTTTATTTCGTAGAAAATGAATTTATTCCATACTTTACGAACGCAGTGTATGAGCCTAACATATTTGTTAGGCTCATATTCCGGACCAAATAATCTATCCATCAGTCTTTGTTGTACTTGAGGACCGTTACATAAACCAAAAGGTAAAACTTTAAATTGAAACAAACCGCGACCACTAACGGCGAATGCAGTTTTTTCTTTAGACTCATCATCCAAGGGAATCTGCCAAAAAGCTTTGCGCAAGTCCACAGAAGATATATACTTCGCATTCTTTAAACTATTTAAGATACGATCGACATTTGGTAAAGGATAACTATCAGGTTTGGTTACCTTGTTTAAACCTCTCCCATCAAATACAAATCGATAATCAGAGCTACTAGATCTTTTGACTAAAAATACAGGCGAACACCAACTGCTGCAAGATGGTTCAACTACATCCAACCTAATCATTTCATCAAGTTCTTTATTAAGATGACCTAACATATAAGGCGACATGTTATACTGTTTTTGTTTTATTGAAGGAGCATCACCCGTATCAATGTGATTAGTAATTTCCTGGGTTCTACCTAACATATCATCATTATGGATTTCTTCAAATGACTTCAAAACCTGAGAGACCCTAATTCGTTGTTCAGAATTTAAACTAACACAATTTTCATCACTTGAAACACAATTATCATTAGATAAGACAGAAATCGAAACAGAATCTGATTGTACAGACCACACATTATGTTTAAAGTTCAGAACAATGTTGAAACTTCGACAAAAATCAATGCCTAATACAAACGAATGAGATACTGAAGGTACAACAAGTGCTTTCAAAATTTTTGTGTTATTATTAATTCTGATCGGCAAATAGGCAAAACCTGTGACGCGTTGTTTAGAGCCATCGACCATAGAAACATACTTATTATCTGCAGGGTAAACTTTCAGGTTTGCTTTATCTAAAACATGTAATCCATTTTGTCCTACAACTGTTTGAGTACATCCGGAATCTAAAAGACTTGTTACAGCAAAATCAAAAATATAAACGATAATATAAGGTCTAATATCATTATCCTTATTCACTAACAATGGATTAATTTCAAAAGATTTCTCATAAAAATTCTTAACAACCGATAACCATCAAGTTCATTAGAACTTGGTTTACATTTCTCTAAAGTAGTTTTTCGCAACGGAAATTTTTTGGAATTTTGCTTTATTTCTTTACTAGATTTTCTAACAAAATGACGATTGACTTTGGGCCTAAAGATACCTGAAGAATTATGTCGGCCACTACACATAATCCTGACTCTTAGTTTCCCTGACACTTATGGCAAGTTCTGACAGTTTCATTTGGTTTCCCACATTTATAACAAAATCTACGTTTCTCAGCAGCACATTCTGAAAAAACATGCTCAGATGACCCACAATTCCAACAAACTAATAAATTTTTACTATGAGTTCGCGTTAAAGTTGAAATTACGTTTCCACTATCGGTACTTTGCGAAGGCGAGACGATATTTTTTGGAATTTGTGTCTGAAGAACCTTAGAACAAACCTTGTTTTTAAATTTTGTGTCCTTACTATTAGTCTTCACTTGATGTTCAACACAATTAAGGTGAGGCTCAGAATTTTTTAATTTACTGAAAACCTTTGACTTGGCCTCTAAAGCTTCATCTAACTTTTTACAAAGTGCCTGCAAATGTTTCAAGTCGGTAATGTCACTCAAAGCAAGCTGCATGATATAATAAGGCAATAAATTACTTCGAATGATTTTTAATTTGGTACTATCTGAAGGTTTTTTACTTAGTTTCTTGAACAAAGATTCCATGATCGAAATGTAAATCGGAACAGACTCTTTATTATTTTGTTTACGAGACTTGATCTCATCCCACACCTTTTCATCGAAGTTTAAAGGCAAAAAGGTAAGCTTTAACCTCTCTACTAGACTATCCCAATCAGTAACTTCTGTCCTAATACTCCTGTACCAAAGAAGTCCTTGACCCGTAAATAAATCACACGCACTGTTAAATAAATCTTCAGAAGTAGCACCCCGAGAAATTGAAAGTTCACTAACCCTATCTAAAAATGATAACAAATTTTCGGAAGATCCATCAAAATGAACTCCCCATTTATGAAATGCTACCTTTTTGTGACTCGATAACAAAGATGCAGGTCCTATATTCGTAGATCGAGCTAAAGGAATTGGAGTAGTAGATAAATTTGGACCCAACGATACATTATCAATACCGAAACTAAGAGGCTGTCGTACCTTTTCGTGCAAGGTGACAAAACGAAAGCTGTTGAGCGCCAAGTACGGTACGATAATAATGGTGAGTGTTGCTTACTCAATCCTGACGATAGCTTAACCTGAGTTCCAATTACGACTCCGTTGAACTTATCTTCAAACGACTCCGTAATAACTTGACCTTGGTTCCATTTACGACACCGTTGAATTATATCTTCAAACGACTCCGTAATACTGGATTTGTTTCCAAGAACAACCACGTCAAATAAAAGAAGGAACTTCTGTTCGGTAGTATCTTCAAACGACACGCCGTAAACAGCAAGGAATTTTCAATAAAAACTCGTGCGATAGGAGGAAAGCTTCGGCCTCGGTAACTCAACACAATTTCGGTAGTCAAAAAGACTCTACATAAAGAGAAAAGGAATCTTAGAAAATATTCTCCTAAACAACTAGGGTACTTACAATCTTCTGTTAGTTTTTTTTTCCTGAGCGAGAACTTTACGCAACACGTGGTCGGATACGTGCTTGAACGGAAACGGTAGCAGTTGTGACAAAAAACAGACGACAAAATTGACACAGTAGGGCGTACGAGATATAGAGACGTAAATATTTGCCAAACTGGAATATCTCAAAGCCGTTCAGCTTCACAAAACCACAAAAATTTGAAGACGCAAACCACGCGTCTCAATAGCGTACGAGCACACACCCAAGTCGCACGATCATCAAGGAGGACGGAAACTCGTCAAAGATTTTACACGCAATATCCGCATACATCACATCGATCAATAAAATCGACCAAAGGACCATGTACGACATCTACAGATTAATTTCCGAAACAAAACAAATAGCTTTAAGAAGAAAGAAGTCCGCATTACAAACTGAAATTAAGACACAAATCCTGAGAGATAGAGGTGTGAAAGTCATAAATACGAAATTAATTAAACGAACGAAACGGTGTTTACTTGAATTTCAACAGCAAAATAACGAGAAAATACGTAAAAAAAATAATGTAACGGACAGCGAAAAATGTGAACGTTACAACTTAAGGCTGCGGGAGTTTTGAAATTGATTTTTTAAGATAAGACCGCAGGAAAGAATCAAGAGTTAAGTCACAAGACCTTGGCGACCAAATATTGTGGGTGTTTCTGCTAATTAAGAGGTCGTCAAGAAATCGTCTCAAGTATGCAATGGTATCTTGCACTGCTGGGATCAATTAATCGTCATCGGATTAATCCGACCTAGACATTAATTTTCTGTGGATGAAGAACTCCATAACCGCATCGTATATTCTTAGAGTTAACATATCCTGTAAGGTGAATTAAATTTTTTTTTTAAAGATCTTCAATTGCGTTCGTCAGAAACCAACGAGAAAATTGTTCTCGTTTTTTTATAATCTCTTGGTAATATTTCTTGAACTACACTTATTGTTAGACGGTAAGGATATAATTGTAAATTCTTTTTCAACATACGCTGACAAGTTGAAAATGATAATTCCGTTTGTTGAATTTAATGAAATTTAAGGAGAACCATTCATGATTTGTTCTACAGTTAGTTTAGTTGGACTATCGTGTTCCGGGTTTTCGACTAACATTTCCGGTTTCATAAAATAAATTTGAAAATTACACTCAAAAATTACATTTGTTCACAGCTAAATTTAAACAATTTCTGTGAAGTTGCAACGAAAAGTATTAATTTCTGAATGTAAGTACTTAATTAACTACAATAAGATATTCAAATTAAGGTAAGTAACAAATGATTCGATCAATACAGAAAGGACCCATGTCCATAGGATTCACTGTGGACATAGGTATGCCTTTTCTACATTGACCGATTACATTATTATTTACCATGGCCTTCTAAATGAAAAGCGAGTTCTATCTGGCCTGCGCAAAAGTGCAGTTCAGGCGTGCTCCGCCAAGCACAGCTTACAGGGCGCTTTCTTAACCTAAAATCTTAACAGTTCTGTCACATGTGAATGGTGGATGAGTTCGTGTAAGAACAATTAACGTTATTGTTGTAAAAATTTGAGCATACTGGATATTATTTACGTTGGAATAAGGTGGAGTATTTATGTCCAATTTCGACAACTTAATTTAGCATTAAACTATTACGGTTTTAGATTAAAATCTCACCTGCATATACTCAGAATTTCTGTGGTAAGTTACAACATGTATAATAAAGCTTCTTTTCTCATTGTGCGTAATTATCAACGCCCTTTTTAACACGTTTTACATTATCAAAAGTCGAAACTCTTTTATGTAACTTGTTGTAATTATTCATAACACGAAAGTGCCAGTCTTTCTTTATTGCGCAAGCGTACTTCACTCCGACGAGATCAAATGATTTGTGCATAAATCTATAAAGTTTATACCACATAAATTATGTATTACGGTAATTACAATATGAATTAATTTTGTGTGAACTCAATTTGATTGACAGTAATGACAGTGCACTTCACTCATGGCCGCCAGTGCCCCGTAACCAGCGCCAAAGTGTCGACTTTTGGCGTTTTCTCGAGCACAAAAATTCAATGTAAATTTTTCAAAACGCCCAGGCCAGTTAGAACTCGCTTTTGATTTAGAAGGCCATGTTATTTACACATATTCAGCCCTATACTGTATCATTTCGCATTATACATAACGTGCCGTTATCGGTGATTTCACGTTACGAAGTTACATTGGCATGCTGTATCACAACGCCGCACATTAGACTTTTACGTGTCACGTTATATTTGCGAGGTAACGTGATAACATGACCGTTTGAGATGGTGTTAAGTAGCTTAGCCTGAACTTTCAACAGTTTTTAAATTGCCAAAAGTTGTTTCAGTTTAGTTTAATAAGTGTTTGAAATAGTGGAAAATTATAAACGTCATACATTGATCAGAACATTTAAAATTCTGTTTAAAAGAGGTACGGTTACCGCCGAAAAAAATTGGTACGTGGTATAGAATTCATAAAATGTAATCCATGAAATTTTTATGATTTTCAATGAATCATTCTGGTTCTCTGTTAATGAAAATTAATTGTTTTCTAATTTATTTAAATGAGGTAGCCACGGATGTAGCGTATCTCTCTTGCTGCACACTAATGAAAACTAAAGAGAATACTTTGACATTACAAATTTGTTGTACCAGTTTTTTAGGCGGCAACCGTACGTTGAAAACCCTGATTCGTATTTTAGGTTAACTAAGTTTTTATGAAAAAAGAATTCAGCATGGACTTTGGAGAGATTTTTGAAATTTAATGTTACTTCAACAATTAGAAGAACAATGCAAGGTGAAAATCATGTAATTTTACCTACCAGAATATCCTAATTTTGATTTAATTAACTAACTTAATGATAAGCAAATTTAAAAAAAATACAAAATATACAGTCTGTGGCATTTAACCGGGTTTCTTCATTTACGCCGTTCCTACTGAAAATATGAAAAAATGTTTTATACAAAAGATCATCCTTTCAAGCTCCGCATAATTTAAAATTATTTTCGAATATACTGGATGTCCCAGTTTGGTTGTACGATGTGTTACTTCGTTATTTTAAATGGAATATCCTATATTTTATAACGAATTTGAGCTTGTCAGGTTATTTTAGGGTAAGTTTGATAAGAGTTCTCTATACCTAAGTCCTATAGTTTTTAAGATATTAAGCTTTTTTTACGGTTGTTGGAAAATACGGATATAACTTTAATAATGAATATCTCAATAACGAAGAATGCTAGAAAGCAGATATTGTGGTGCTGTTGCGAGCTAAGTGGAAGGTATCTACCGCAGCAACAAAATTTACTTTTCATTAAACAAGGATTCAGTAAAACTATTTCCATTTCGACAACAGTTGAAAGGCAATAACTTTTGTTTTTTAAATGGAACGGTGTCATTTTTATATCGTTGTTAGATGCTCCATAAAAGTATCTTTCAATTAGCTATACACTTCCCTATACCAATTACTAACGGTTCAGGAAATATTTAACGTTATTTCATAATTTCTACATTTTAACATATTAATTAAAATCAGGAGTGAGTTTACCCAAACTTTGAATAAATTGTCAATTTTCTAAGTTTATTAATCTCTGTTATATTAAATGTATACATTTTGAACACTTATTGTGAAATTACAAAACATCTTAGAATTATTTTGTTGTTCCTACAGTTTTCAAAAGTTTCGTATTTATTTTGGGAGACCAGTGTTTAATTTTGTTAGTTCTTGTTGTATTATTCAAATAAGATTAATAAATATTTCGTCAATAATATTTAGAGCGCACTTTATTATTTGACATAAACAAAAAGATAAACTGAAGTACAAGAAGTCTTAGGGTCAATTGTATGAAACGTAGTTAACCACACAATCAAGTTAATCGTGTGATTAAATAATCATGATTAAATAATCATGATTAAATAATCATGATTAAATAATCATGATTAAATAATCATGTATTTAACAATATTTTATACGACCAGGAGTTAAACCAGGACTTAAAAACTTAGCAAATTCACATTAAATTCAAACCAAGTGTTATGTTTGAATAAATACTCACTCCTGCTTTTAATTAAAATGTTAAAATGTAAAAATTATGAAATAATGTAAAATATCTCCTGAACTGTCAGTAATTCGTCAGTAATCTGTTGCACATTCACGTGCGTATACACTGAGAATCTTATACGACTGCACATAGTAATTATTAATGGAAGCTTTATTACATTATTATTTCCAAATTTATTTCATTCGCCATGGTTACTGTGCGTTGTTAGTAATGACACTACTAATTTTGAATTGTCAGATTGAATTAAATTGTTCTTTTAATTTATTGTAAAATAATGTATACAACCGCCGAAAAAGTAAAAATGTACACATTATTCTCAAATGGAGCTTCGTTGAGAGAGGTTTCTGCATTATTTGCCGCCAAATTTTGTTAAATACATGCAATGAAATAAACCTGCCTTAATACATTCTATGTGCAGTTTTTAAATGATTCAGCATTGAAAATTGAGTAGTAACCATAGCAACGTAATGTTGAAACCCCTATGTGCAATTTTATATGACTCAGAAATGTATTATCTGAGTCACGTAATTTTCATCTATGTGCAGCGTTACAAGATTCTCACTATATACAGCTCTCTCTTTTATACCTGCCTAGGTACTTTCTTCTTTTTAACGTGAAATTTGAACAGAGATCGTAACAGCTGGGCTTACAACATACCGAATAATGTACAACACGTTATGAGGCATGTTGTTTTTTCATGTTATGTTAACGTGCCAGTTTAACGTGAGATGATACAGCATAGGGCTGATTAACCCATGAGCATGCGCACATTAGAAACTGCATCTTGCTGCAACACAAATGTCGTGGCATAAAGCGGCTTTTACGGAGGAGCAAAATACCGAGCGTTTCCAAATTTTGCGTAATGGTGGACATACATGTTATTTCTAAGATTGCCAGAGATAATCTACATATAAAGACGATCCAACTCCCAAAACATCAAACAAATATAGAGCAATGACGTATTCTTCAGGAGCACGGAACTGATAACAAGACTGCCATCAGAAGAGAGCAACTGCAAACTGATACACAGCGGTTTGACTTCCTCAACTCCTGGAGTAACTTGCGGGAACAGGTTTGCTACTACACCACGATAACATATCTTCTCAAACTGCAAAACTAGCAATAGACTGAGAGAAAACATAAAAACAAAATTACAGTTATTGTACCCCCACCGTGTTCTCCGGATTAATTGTGTGTGACTTCTGGCTTATCTTTAAACTTAAAAGACATTTAAGTTGTTGTCATTTCAACTCGGAAGAAGAGATTGAAAAAGAAGTTATACGTTTATTTAACACCTTAGTAAGAAGAGAGTGGCGTTTTTCATTCGATGAGTGAGAGCGAAGTATTTTGTACTCCTCTGAAACGAGAAATGAGATCAAACAAAGCGCTATGATTATTAGAGAGTGCTGTGTCGCGATTATGTGATTTGAAATGATAATTTCGAAATTTTAAATAATATGAACAGATATCCATCTATTTTAATTGTGTATGGATATTAATTGACTAACACGCGTAAAAAACGAGTGGCCAGTAGTCCAATAGAGAAAAAACGGTACTCAAACAGAAGGATTACAATAAAGGAAATGATTCCTTTTCGCCATTTCTGTTACACAGGGTGCCGCTAAATTCCTTGGACATGGCTTAACCACAGATTGCTGGGCTCAATATAAGATGATTTAGCTCAACTTATCTATATCCAAAAAAGTGCTTCGTTAAGTCGGTATTCTGCTTCAAAGTTGTTGAAAAAAAAGTTAATTTTTCTTATAACAAAAGAACGCTTGAATTAATTTGGATGATATTTGGTACGATAATCAATAGTAAGGTAAATCACATTTTCAGATGGTTTGAGTAATTTACATTGGATCGCTAGTGTGAGAAAGAGGGTTGCCATCGAACAGACATTGCAATAACTCTCTTGAGGTTAGGAGGGAAACATTAATTAGTCAATTTTTAGAATGAAACATTCATTAGGAAACTTTTTTAATTTTTGTAATTTTTGATATTTCTTACGATTATGTACATATACAGGGTGTTTCATTGAAGATGCACCAAACTTGAGGGACACGTTTCTGACATTATTTCAAACAAAATATCTTAATAAAATTTTTTAATCGGTGCAACTTGAAATTTGCATAATTTGGAGCCGATGTTTTTATAAATACCGTAGCGATTTAAATTTCTGCCGCCGTGAAACAAGACGAGCGATTTAAATTGTTTTATGAATGGCACGCGGTTGCAAGAAGACAATAAATATCTATCGTAAACGAAAAAATTTATGAGAGGCTTTTAAGTTTGGCCTTGACCGCAAGACGTGTTAAAGGCGAACACTTTGAAAAAAGCGTGCGTTTTCGTCGCACTAACATTTATCCATTTATGCAAACCGTAATTACATCAAATTTGCCGAGTCTTAATAATGTACGATAATTAACGCTTGTAACGTTTTTATTTGTACCTGTATCCAACAATTACTACAATTATGTACAATTAATAAATTGGGAAAATGAGTAACTAGAATTGTTGCTTCCGCCGCGCCGGTCTGCTAAATTATTTGCCTATCAGACTGAACTTGATCACATGAGAAAGATACAAATTCGGAAGCGGGCGAATTTCGAAAACGGCAATTACCTTACAACATGTGTTCCAATAATCTGCGTATTCTCGAAATGTGTAATCGCCCATCGCACCACCAACACACACACACTTACATAATAAACTTAAAAATGAAAAGTATAAACTACACCAACTAATTACTCGTCAACGTTAACCAGAACGGAGTGAACGAACTAAATGGGTTTCATCATATCATCTGAGGCGCGACAGTTTATGGGGTAATAAAGTAAAAAACCGAACGTTAAGGCAGGTTAAGAATTCGGGCCGCTCTCATCTATTGTACGTTTTAAAAATATACGATTCTCCTTTCCCTTCGATTATCTCAAAACTTATTCATTTAAAAAAAATATTATAGGAAACTTTTATTTCTTTTCACGATATCTACCGACATACCGAGTTTGGTGCATCTTCACTGAAATAGCCTGTATACGATATACACAGTTGGCCTGACCAAAACTATCTATGCGTTTTTCATGAGTAAATGAAGGATAGAATAGTAGAAACCGCATGAGTAAACGAAATAGCTACATCAATCGATGTTGCCGATTGATAACACGGGCCACGCTCCGGCCGACGGCACCGGCCGCATTCCTACCTTCGCACGCAACATTGTGATATCTCTATTTCACTTCCACGCAAGTTTCAATGAGCTTCTCCTTCATTTACTCACAAGAAGCGCATAGATACTGTTGGAGAGGCCAGCAATGTATACGACTACGTACATATAACAAATTCGACGCAGAACTAGCTTTCAAAAAAATTTGTCCAGACATTCTATTACCCCATTTCTGTCGATGCATGCAACAGTTCATTAAAATATCTTAGGTAATAGAACAAATTATTTTCGAATAGAAAGAGGTAAATACGTATATTTTAATTTATTGTACATATGTGTTTACCTCAATGCAGATGGTATAAAAAATAAAAATTTGAAGGAGGCTGCCTTCGAAATTTCTACCTTGATCGGAATGAAGCTTCACCGGCACCCCAAATCTGATTATCCAATTTGTATGAGGGAAACGGCTTCCGTTGTTGCTTTTTGATTAAGCAACGCGTAATCTCCTGGCCATTTGATGAAGTAATCGATGTTCTCATGTAATGATGTTCTCATTTCCGCGATCTGTTTCTGAAAACGGGCCCGCTATGTTAATGGCATTCTTTCGAAGGGGGTACTGACATTATATAGATGAAGTCCTCCTCGAGTCTTCTTCGCAGGTCCAGACACTGCCTTGCAAGTAATATACCCGGCACACCAATTGGTCGAAAATTTAACCCAGTAAAAATCTCGGACTTTTGCCAATGACTTGTTGAAGTGCCCAACTAACGTACTTCCAAGTATTTTTTAAAAAATTTCGGCAATTCTGACCTTTGAGAGGACTAGCTGCTCTTTAATTTCACTCCTATCAGGTGACTCCTATTCTCTTTTAAGAACCTCGTTCTCTAACTTTAAAGAATTTCATTGCGCCCTATAGCTTTTGAAAATTGGACTTATCTGATATTTCAGCTCAAGTTGGACGTTGTCCCTTTTCTTTCCAAAAGATATCCCCTACGTCTATTTCTTGGCGTTCTTCTTGCCTTATAATCTGGCGTTCTTCTTGCCTTATAATCTCTGGCTGCTATTGGTTGCTTAAGACACGATTCTTTTGATGGGAATTATTCCTTCTTTATCGTCCATTTTTGAGCATTGTCGACATTCTTCAGGACACGGTCGTTTGGAGAGTGTCGCGCAGACATTAAAATAAACTTTAGTTTGTCAAAAGTTTCTCGACAGACTTCACTTCAGAAAATGTGGTTTTTATCTCTAACAGCGCATGTAAATGTTTAGCTGTATTTGCAAAATCTTTCACAAAACGCCTGTAAAATGTGCATAGTCCCAGGAAACACAATCAATACATACTTTTCGGTGATGACCAGTACTTAACCGCTGAAATTTATTCTATATCTGTCGCAACTGCTGCTTTAGGTATGAAGTGCCTAAGATATTATACTTCTTTCTGGGAGAACTTACATTTGGATGGTTTCAGTTTTAATTTCGCCTCTTTAATCCTTTGGAAGACGCCCATTAAATTTACAAGGTATTCTTTAAAGGTTAGGCTGGACTTGACAGATAGGTACTTCGGCTTCTGTTAGGAATTGAGTTAGGGAAGTACTAATGGAATTTAACTACAGGATTGAATTTATTCAAATACTTCTTACGTAGATATAAACAAAATCTTTTAAGCGGACACTAAATCGCGCACTATAACACTTTACGTTTCACCGTCGTTCGACAGCTTCGTCAGAAGTGAAAAATATGTTGTCAAAATAAACAAGGTTGTCAACGGAAACTGAAAAAGTAACTTGATTTCTTTTTTAATTTTTATTTTTTAATCTAAAAATAATTTGAACATTATAAATGTTAAAAAATTGACAGATCTATGTTCTATTTAAGGAATCGAGAAAACTACAAAATGTATCGTTTAAATTTGCAAAATCAGTACGTTTATTAATAAAATTCGACGACATTTTTATTTTACACATTTCTATAAAACGTCTTTTGAAAATATTAGACTCGTAATATAAAATATTAGTATTTTCAAAATCAAAATTATGGTCATTTTCTAATGAATGTTCTACAAGCATTGAATGATTTTGATTATTTTTTTGGATATGATATTTATGTTGGTCTAGACGTTTTTTTTTAAATTTTGGCTTGTTTCTCCAACATGAATTACAATTTAAACATTTAATTTCATAAACTACGTTAGGTTGTTTTAGTTTTGGTGTTTTGGTTTTTAAATTTGAGAAAATACTATTTAAATTATTTACAGATTTGCTAGCTAAAATTAAATTGTGTTTTTTGAATATGTGTTTAAATGTGTCATATAGTGGTTCAATGTAAGGTAATGATATGTATTTTTTGTTTGAAGTTTGTTTATTGTTATTGTGGATTTTTGAATTTTGTAAATATTTAATACGATTTTTTATTACTGATTCTATAAGATTATACTTTAGGACAGTTAAGTAATTTTCTAGATAATATTACATTAAACAATTTTCTACATTTTGAAAACCAAAAAAATGAAAGGTTGTTTAATAGAATTCGATCGACACAGATTAAAAAGTTGGATAATCTTATTTCTATTAGAGATAATAACTTTTATATCAAATTTGACCAAAATACAATCAATAAATGGTTAATTAATTATACCAAAACTGAAATTCCGTCAAATTTAAAATACATTCTTGCTTTGGGAAAAAAATTTTCATTGCCCTGTTTTAATAAAAAACAAGTAGATTTTCTAAACGTTTTAAGTAGCTTAGAGTTTGGTATAAAATCTTTAGATTCAACTTCCAAAATATAAGTAAGAAATAAATTTTGTTCTAATTTTCTAAATAACATTAGGGATATTGATAGGACTTTTGAAAAATCAAAATATAAAATTCTTATTCGAGATCTTTTGGCTTGTAAAAAATTTCTTAAAGAAAATCCTAACATCATTGTCACAGTAGCAGACAAAAGCAATGTTACTGTTTTAATTGACAAAAATGACTATTTTTCAAAAGTTCAAACCATGCTCTCTGACAATAATACATACGTAGAATTAAATAACGATCCCACAGAAAATTTCCAACGTAAAACTTTCAATATTATTAATAAGTTAGAAAAATCTGTTGAAATTAGTAATAATATTGCTAAATCTCTTAAAGTACAGCATCCCACATTTCCTAAATTATACTGCATTCCAAAAATTCACAAACCTAACACACCTCTTCGGCCAATAGTTTCTACTATAGGTTCTTCTCTATATTTCTTATCAAAATTTGTTTCAAAAATTCTTACTCAAGTTACTAGTAAATCAGAATACTTCATAAAAAATTCTTATGCACTTGTAGATAAATTGAAAAACATAGATATACCAAATAACTGTATTATAATTTCCTTAGATGTTGTTTCTTTGTTTACTAACATTCCAAAAGAGTTAGCTTTAAAAAGCATTAATGATAGGTGGATAGAAATTAAAGATTTTACAGACATTTCCAAAGAAAATTTTTTAGAAATTGTTACTTTATGTTTTGAAACATCTTATTTCGCTTTCAATGATAAATTTTATAAACAGATTTTCGGTACAGCAATGGGTTCTCCTTTATCGCCTGCTTTAGCTGAAATTGTCATGCAGGAACTAGAAAAAAGTGTCATTAACTCATTACCTTTCAATTTAACTTTATATTTTCGTTACGTCGATGATATTTTATTAATTTTGCCTTCAGATAAAGTAGACTTTGTTTTAAGTAGATTTAACTCTTTTCATAATAGATTACAATTTACAGTAGAAAAAGAAATTAACAATTCACTAAGTTTTCTAGATGTAAATATCATCAGACGTAATAACAAATTAATAACAAATTGGTTTCATAAACCTACGTGGTCAGGTAGATATATTAATTTTCATTCTTATACTTCTAAAAACTATAAAATTGCAACAATTATTTCTTTAACAGATCGAGCTATTTTACTTTCTGATAAACTTTTCATTTACGATAATTTAAATTTAACCCTAGGATGCATAAATGGGGCCTCCCAGACCCATGAAGGTGCTTAATTTCTTATAATTTGTTTAAAATATTTTCAATCGAATTGAGCGTTTAGATTTGCTCTAAACTCGTTTTTGTCTACTTCTTTTCTAATCCAAAACCTTTCGAATTTTTTCAGAATTTGAAAAAAAAAAAATTTTCATCACTACTCTACAATTTTACGTATACCGCCGTCCAGACCCGCCTAATAAAATCTTGTATAAGACAAATCTGATCATGTCCTTAGCTGACTAAATTTTTATAACTTGTTAGAGACATGTAATCTATGTGTTTGTATCAGTCAAAAATTGATAAGTGTTACATGTAAAAATAATGTTTGTAATGAGCACAGTATTAGAATGTGCACTACTTCTTACGCTAAAATATAACTTTTCTGCAATTATGTTTACGTAGACATTTAGAAACTTAATCTAATTAACATATACCGGCATATTTTACTCCAACAAATGTTTTTCCATTGCAACCTAATATATTATATAGGCAGGGCCTCCGAGGCCCGGATCATGTAAATGACGGTATTGTACTGCTTATGCATCCTAGGGTTAATAAAAAAGACTCTTGTTCAAAATTCTTATCCAATAAATCTTATAGAATCAGTAATAAAAAATCGTATTAAATATTTACAAAATTCAAAAATCCACAATAACAATAAACAAACTTCAAACAAAAAATACATATCATTACCTTACATTGAACCACTATATGACACATTTAAACACATATTCAAAAAACACAATTTAATTTTAGCTAGCAAATCTGTAAATAATTTAAATAGTATTTTCTCAAATTTAAAAACCAAAATACCAAAACTAAAACAACCTAACGTAGTTTATGAAATAAAATGTTTAAATTGTAATTCATGTTATATTGGAGAAACAAGCCAAAATTTAAAAAAACGTCTAGACCAACATAAATATCATATCCAAAAAAATAATCAAAATCATTCAATGCTTGTAGAACATTCATTAGAAAATGACCATAATTTTGATTTTGAAAATACTAATATTTTATATTACGAGTCTAATATTTTCAAAAGACGTTTTATAGAAATGCGTAAAATAAAAATGTCGTCGAATTCTATTAATAAACGTACTGATTTTGCAAATTTAAACGATACATTTTGTAGTTTTCTCGATTCCTTAAATAGAATATAGATCTGTCAATTTTTTAACATTTATAATGTTCAAATTATTTTTAGATTAAAAAATAAAAATTAAAAAAGAAATCAAGTTACTTTTTCAGTTTCCGTTGACAACCTTGTTTATTTTGACAACATATTTTTCACTTCTGACGAAGCTGTCGAACGACGGTGAAACGTAAAGTGTTATAGTGCGCGATTTAGTGTCCGCTTAAAAGGTTTTGTGATACAAATTTCATCGGACAAGAACCAACTGTAAATGTAGATATAAACGGTGAGCAAATAAAAATCAGATTAGTGTAGGTGGTATAAAGAAAATGTATGTCTGTGATTAAATAAAAAGTCAATAAATTTGACAGTCCATGAATGGGTCTAAATAAAAACTTGGTCAAGTAGGCTACATTTAGTGATTCTGCTATGTAAATGCAATGGATAAATTCTCGATCACAACCCACTTGACCAGGTTTTTATTTAGACGCTCGTTATTACATTAATTAATTCAGTTAATCACAGACATTGCACCGCCTACTCTAATCTAATTTTTATTTGCTCACTTTTTATTACTTTGACGTTTTGTACGCAGTTTCTTTTTTACATACGATTCAGAATCAAAACTCTAAAACAATGGTTCAATATTTCAATAGCCTCCTAGAAGAACTTTCAACCTCTGTATACCATTTATTTACGGTTGAGAAAACTTCAGTATCACTATAATTTCTTGTTTTCTTCAATTTTGGAAATTTTTAACATTGATTTAATGTCAACTCTTTTTTGTAAAGACTCACTTTATGACCGCATTTGTTGAGATAGGGTTCATTTTCATCACCACCTCAAAATACTGTTAAGTTTCAAACATATTGAAATACAAAACCAATAATTCGTACCTATAAATTATTTTATAGTTTACAAACACGAAGCAGCGAAACCTTGGAAGATCATTCTTGTGGCTCTGAAAAGAACCTTTCAAAATGCACCGGATGAACAACTGCAAGTATATCAGGGTCGGAGAGTAGGACTTGACCTTCCTATTGTTAATCAGAAGCCGTTTTAACAAATCTAAACTATCAAGAACAAAAATAAACTAAAAATATTTCCAATCTAAAGATGTTCGAAAAGACCACCATTATTTGCAATACATAAATTACACCTCTTTAAAATCGAATTTACTGCTTTCCTAATAGAACGTCCGTCAATATTATAGCAAAAGCTTCTAGTACACCTTCTCCCAGGTCTTCTATTGTTGCATACGATCTTCGATAGACCTTATTTTTTATCACTCCTCATAAATAAAAGTCTAGAATAGACAGATCTGGAGTTCGAGTTGGCCACGTAACTGGTGCGTTCCTTCCAATCCATGAGTTGGGAAAAGTTTGATTTAAATAATTTCGCACTGTTAATTGTTTATGCGGCGGTGTACCATCATGTTGCAACCATTCTAGGGTTCCTCGAATCTGTAAATTTAATTCGTCCAACATATTTCCAAAATCATTCCGTATGAAATCAAGCTAGCGGTCACCGGTTAAGGTATTATTAAAAATGTATGGACCGAGAATTGTTGATCCAATGATAGGTATCGCCCCAAACATTAAATCCAAATTTAATTTGTGGTCTTCTTTGTTCAACATGATGTGGATTTTCTTTTAACCAGAGATGCTCATTGTGTCTATTCAACATGCCACAATTTGTAAATCGGGTTTCATCTGTCCAAAGAACTTTAAATTTGAACTGAGCCTTGCCTATACATTTATCTCTAAACCACGTACAAAACTCAATACGCCGACCGTTATCACCTGGATCCATTGTTTGCGAAATCGATAATTTGTAGTGATGGTACTTATGCTTTTGCATTATTCGCACAACAGTGCGCTGTTATGAGCCTAATTCCGTTTCAATCTGTCTCACTCAAACTCAGCTGGCAAACGATAGCGAAACGTTAAGTGGTAGTGCCCATTTTCAGTGTCCGTTTAAAGAATTTGGATACATTTCCATCGGACAAGAACCTACTTTAATTTAACATTTTTGTGGGGAATTGTCCCCAAATCTTTTACATCCTTCTTTTTCTAAATCAATCATTACTTTTACACTGAGAGTGGTAGAAAAAATGTATATTGTGTTGCATCTCTTATTTATTGATGGCAGAAACATTTACTAGCAATGAACATGTAATTTTAGACAAGTATAAATGTACGTACAATCGGTAACTTTTTTTTTGCAAGATGTAATAATTACATAGTAGGCTTCTCTAAAAGATTTATTTTAAAAGAGAATAGAGCGGAAATTAATTAACTGAATCTCTTTGACGTCGAAGTTTCAATTTAGTTCTGTTTTCTGTCTCAATACAAGTACAAAGTTGTTACAGATTGCGCAAACTATTAATTAGATGGTCATAATTAGCGCTTCGTCAATATTCTCAAGGACTAGATTGAACTGAGCTTATCCTTCATTTAGCTAAAATTAAACCATTCATCACCATTAAGAGTACCTGATAGTTACTATTTGTTATCGCAGTAGGCTGTGATTTTAAGCCAGTAAGTTGGCTATCACGTTAAATTAGAGAAATAGAAACGGCCCAAATAAGATAAGAAAAGGGAATTTGTTTCTTAACTTTTACGTCAGTGGAATGACAGTGACATCCGAAATTTTCTGTCCGCAAAGTAAAAATAGTTTCACTCACGCTAAGCAAAATTAGCTTGTCAGAAGTAATTTTAGGTCTCTATAATTAATTTTCTGCTGAACTTCTACACGAAAGCAGCATAAATCTTACCGTGTCTGATCGAGATGGATTCTTGGTGAAGTTGCGGAACACCATAACTTCTTGAGATACGAACTTGCTTATCTAATAAATGTTGTGTAACGCGATTAAACAAAAGTCATTTGAGATTAAGTGAAAAGCAATCGAGCTCGCCCGCGCAATTCGGCACGCATCTCTCGAGATTTGTCCACGAAATCGATATTTTATGACTTCTCTAAGTGACAGGTTTTCATGCTCCATTCGTAGCAAAATTGACTTGAGTTATAACGCGTTACGTGAAGTTTCTTTGACGCGTGAATTTGGAGAGTGACAGTTTTACGACGTAAGGCGAAATTTCCACATTTGTTTGTCTTGATTTTCGTTAAGCCATAAATTATTTTTGCAACGTTAAACTCATAAGTGATTTTCCAAACCAAGCAGTTAACGATTGATCGTTTTAATTGAAATATACCAGTTATATTTCAAACAAAAACAGAAATAGAATTCTTTCTGACTACCATTAATGTTTACAGTGACCTTTTTTTTAAGTGTGGCCATAGAGATTTACATGCTAAAAATTTGACCTCATGTTAATGTATGTTATGGGACAAATTTTAAGTAATTTTTTGTATTTAGTCGTAAATTAAACGATTTACTACAAGATGAACTTTGCTAGAATATCCTAACACGTTTTCCTTAATTTTATTTTACTGTGAAAAGTTGAAGAAAATAGACACAAATTATTGAACGAATGTGTAATCCATGTAGGCTGACGTTATTAATAATTTGTCACTGTGATTACTGATAAATCAATTATTGCAATATTAATTTATTACCACTTGTAAAAACTACTTCTCCATTGAAAAATGAGTGGAACTTGTTATAACGTATATAATTGATATTTTTAATGCTTGCATAATAGTAGGGGATATTTTCTTTATAAATTTGCAGTAGATAGACCTTAACGGAACTTTTCTCTTAATGACATTTTAGCTACCTTGATTTTTGACTTCGGTTAATTCTATGCTTATTAATTTCAACTTCTAACCGGAAAATAATTAAATAGTACATAATCATGTTATTCTAGAAATGTGCTTTTTGTAGAAAAATGTTTGATTTATTAATAAAAATAAAAATTTGCTTCAAATTTGTGCCATAACATACATTAACATGAGGTCGAATTTTTAACATGTAAATCCCTATGGCCACACTTAAAAAAAATTCGCTGTATAACATTAGAAGCGTAAAGGATTGAAAAGTAAAAAGTAACCGATAGCGATCTGAAACCGAATTAAGCAAATATTTATGTATATTACATATTTCTGTTTTGCATTCTATACTATTGTGAAACCGTTATATGAATGCCCTTTGTGTAATAAATGGATAATAGAGCTCTAAAAGGACTGTCGTTTTTTGTATTCTAAATTACAAAAGACACGTGGCTCACCTACATACATCCCGTTTCAAAGCGAAACTCTCGAATTCAAAATGAGCTTAATATACAGCGTTTAATGGAATAAGTTTCACATAATGTAACTACTACAACTAATAGAAAAGAAAAGAAGCGAAGTTACGCCATACGTTTGAAAAAAATGTCAATAATTTTGACATTTTTGATTTAAAGCCCCGGACGTCCCGAACGGCTGAGCGAAATTTACTATTATACGCAATAAATGATAGGGCAATAAACCCGCAGATGCGATAAACGTTGAGGCAGGTCATTTATTACTTTCGTACGAAAGAATACCGAGATTCCCCAGCTGTTTTTTAAATGAATAATTAAGTAATAGATATGCAGATTCTTCACAAAATAATTTTTACATAACAATTTTATTTCCTTAATTAAAAATAAAACTATAATCATGAATCCTATTTAACAATAAGTAAAAAAGTAGGTAACAATTAATTCAGTAAAGGTCACATTCTAAAAGTATTATTGGAACAAAAAGCGCCGAACTTATCATCCCTTAATTTATGATTCTTTATTACGTTCAGACTGAGCAAAAAAAATTCCGAAAGATCGCGGAGGTGTACGCCTGTTCACAGTGTCAGCTGATTACGATAGTTGCAAGTGTTGTGTTGAAATTTGCCTTTTTAATTATTAGACGTTCTTTATCATTTAATATTCTGAAAGCAAATAGTAATTTATATGTGAATTAAACAATAAACGATCGTACTGTTAAACTCGAGCGATAAAATCGTACCTAATTACTTTATTACAGTAAATGATTTAAGAATGTTTTCAAAACTTAGGGAAAGCGTTAAACTAAACATTTGTATTTAGTGTAGTCAATGCATTTACCTATTTATTTGACGGAACCGAAAAAAATGTTCGCATCCGCAAAATTCTCCTGTCACCAATTTGTTTCTTATCAATGTACTTATAACTTACATTCATTGTTTTAACATAAGAAATTAACAAATTATATCACATAGTGTGTTATTTGTTTACAAAGTGTGAAATATCACGATGTAATTTTTGTGGATTATTTAATGAAACAGATGTTCGAAGATTCCGTTTCAAATTGTATTGCGGGCGACACTAACCCAGTGACCGTGACATTTGCGGAATTTATCGTTTTACGATGCGTCTATAAAAATTGCAGACGCACTGACGAACGAGCAGAGGTTTTCAAACAAAGGCAATGCGTTTTTTATTTTCGAGCAAGAACATTGATATTTGCAGAATCAATTCCTTATGTGATGAAGAACTTACAGTATTAATATGTGAAACTTATTCGATTACATGCTGTATGTACATATATGAAACAAGTACATTTTGTCGTAAATAATAATTACCTGGAACCCGCTATAATGAAAAAGACAGAAAAGCGCGAACAGATGACTGGATAATTGGGTAAATGTTTGTTTTGTGTCACAGAAATATCTGTTAGGAACACGAATCCCAATGCGCAGCTTCTTTTAACGGGGTCCCAATTAGTTGAGATATTCTTTTTTGACTTATCGTTCCTTTCGACTCGTTGCACGTAAAAGACTCGACAAAGTACTCGAATCAATTTTATGTATTTATAGGATACGTAGCTCTTCTTCTGGTTTTTCCGTTTTGAATATATTTTTAGAATCCAGGGGTATTCAACATATACAGCGTGACTGTGAAATAGACCGACAAAATGAAACAAATAAAAGAATTGATTTACGAGATTATGGGTAAATGTTAAAAAAAGTTTTGTACATTAGTTTCCGAGAAATAATAATTAATCAAAAATTATCCCGAAAATCACGACACGCCCCTGGTTAAGAAATAGCAGCGAACGAACGAAATAAATACAACTGTAAAAGTTTTTTATAATTTTATGATTGACGCGTCAATTTTTAGGCGATCTGGTCACTACAACCTGATCGCTCCAAAATTGCACGAAAATCGCCAAAATAAACGGGACCCAAGAACGCGTCAAGTGCTTAGTAACAAAGATTGCCGGACGATCAAAATATCGCTTGCAATTTCATCGCTACTGCCCATTCTGGAGCGATATTGAAGCAATCCGGTCGCTCGATACTATTGCTGACGATCGAATTGCCCTAATATCGATGCGTCAATGGCCACCTTTGGAGTGTGTACGTAATCTCTCTTGCTTACTCCTGGGTAATATTCTTTCTCTCTCATATAAATAATTCTATTTTCATTTTATTCGCTCCTAGCGCTACTCATGAAAACTTTACGAACACACTACAGACCTTTAAGCGGAATTTGTGCAGGTAAGAGGGAGGGGAGGGGGGTGATCTTACCTGACACGATGTCACGATATAATTTTCGCTGTGAGTGGAACTAGGTGAATTTTTCGAATGCGGAAAAAACGGACATGGTTCTATTTTATGGCGAATTCGGAGGTAATGTGGTAGGAAAGATTTCTCTAGCGTCAAGTTCCACATTTTGCAGATTAATTCATCAAAACATTAGAAATATTGATTAACAGTTAGAGTTGTGTTTCTTTAGTTTTAAGGATTGCTTCGGAATTTCGTAAAACGGTTGTATTTAAATCTGACAGAACAGCTCTACGACGAAAAGTTTGGCGAAGACGAATAGATGAAAGCCGATGCAGAGTTTCAGTGAAGTTTTTTTCAAAGCTTTACTATACAGGGTCTCCCAAATAGAGTGGCCTATTAGAATATTATAGGGAAGGAAATATACAAAAATTCTGAAAGTAGGTACACTGCCCTAAGACATAGTGATCTTTCCGCGTAAAATATTTTCATTCTTACATTACTTCCGGTTATACCGGAAGTCGCCAGTAACTTTCTTATTTTAAATATAATGTTACATTTTTTATTACAAATTCTGATTCTGCACATAATTCTAAATAAAAAATATTAAGACTACTCTATGCCTAAATTTAACAGATTTTGAGATATCTTTAAATTTCTTATCCAAAAAAAAAATCACATAACTACGATATGATTTGAAAGCCTGAAGATTGTACTTTCAGACGATATGCAACATGAATCTTGAAATTTGAAAGTGTCATAGATACAATTTTTTAAAGGGAAGGTTCCCCAAACTTTTTTTTAAAGAAATTTAAAGATATCTCAAAATCTGTTAAATTTAGGCATAGAGTAGTCTTAATATTTTTTATTTAGAATAATGTGCAGAATCAGAATTTGCAATAAAAAATGTAACATTCTATTTAAAATAAGAAAGTTAATGGCGATTTCCGGTATAACCGGAAGTAATGTAAGAGTGAAAATATTTTACGCGAAAAGATCACTATGTCTTAGGGCAGTGTACCAACTTTCAAAATTTTTGTATATTTCCTTCCCTATAATATTTTAATAGGCCACTCTATTTGGGAGACCCTGTATAATGTGTGTTATATTCATCTGCGAGCTATGGTACTGATATTTAGGACAATCTCATTTCCAATTAAACTTTCTCTCTATACACATGCATTCGGTTTTATTAAAGTTGGTATTTTATTATCATCAAATGTACATAAATCAGGAAAGTTTTTGGAGTAAAACCTTTCTCTTAATAAAAAAGAAAATTTCATAGATCTGGCAAATGCTGAAATATTTTTTATTTGGTTTTGATATTTTTTACTCGTTTTTTTTACTTTTGCGTGTTATTGCGACTCATATATTATACGAAAACTTCCACGTCATTCATCATCGTTACGCACTTGCGATCAATATGAAATAAAAACTATCTCGAACAGAATATGAAATGTGACAGACTAATATAAAAATTCGACGCGCCCGAAGAAATCCATTCGTCTCGTAATTGACATGGAATAGATTCGCACAACCCCAAACTGCAACCACCACTTTATATCATGTTCTCTAGCAAAAGGAGTGCCCTTTATGGAATTAATTTATGCTTGAGAGACGAAGTTAATGAAATTGTTTTGCTAATAATATTCCGGAATTTGAGATTAGTTCTTTTTTTTACTCCCACGATATTATATTTGATATTAAAAAAGATGTGAGAAGGGTGAGTATTTTTAATATAACGTGGTTTAGGTTTTTTGCCTTTCTGGAAATATACATATATGCGGAGTTTTAGTTTAAATATAAGCAACGGATACTGTAAAACTTGTATGACATCCGAAAGCTTCCGAAAGTCTAAAAGCCGAATTCAAGTTTCGTGGAAAGTTCTTGTTTCAAACTCGTCACTGAACAATCAAAGAACTTAGAAGTTTAAAATCTATCAAGATCCGATACCCTTTATTTTTTTGTAGAAAAAATATTTATCTAAATAGTTAGATAATCTTAGTGTAATCGTTCGTATTTCGAATGGATGATAAACGGGGATTACCGTCTTTGAATAGAGAACAGTGAACCCACGGAAACAAACTGTAATCCTTCTCAAGTTGCTAAATTTATCGGAGAAGCAACACATTTATCAATCGCTCGAGCAGAAGATAGGCGGATATGTTGAGGGCCGAACGGAAAAAGAACACATCTATACACGCTTGTGGCTTACAAGAACATAATGTCTCGAATATATTATTTTACTTCTACTTCTTAGAAGAAATCGATTAATTTCATTGAAATTTTAAATAGTATTCCATATAACAATAGTTTTTTTCGTTCGTGCCAATGATTACTAATAATAAAAACTAGATTAACTTTGTGTACATTTATTCGTAAGTTTTATGTATTGATTCTATAAAAAACGAAGGAATGAAACTCATATTTCATAAAATGAACAGAAGAAAGTTACGAATAAATGTGCACGAAGTGATTCCAGTATTTATGATTAGTAATCATTGATACGAACGAAAGCAGCTAATATGTTTGAATTAACTAAAATAAATGCTTCTCTATAAAAACACTGAAAAAAAATTAAAAAAAAATATAGTACATGTTACAATATATAAAGGAAAAGTTGAGAGATCTAGCAGGATAGCAGTCAAAAGGGGGCAATTAAAAGTTTACTCTTGTTTGATTGCCAAGCTTTCGGAAAGTATTTATTTCCTTCATCAGGGCGGCTATAATGTTAATATGAAAGTGTTACACAATTGAAAATGATGAGTTTTAAAATTCTACTTACATCTAAGTGAGGTTACGAGAGCTAAAGTTGCACATTATGAACAAGCCAGGAATAATTTCTTAAGTAGTAACCATTATTAACAATTCATAAAGTTGTATTGTAAAACAAATTAAAATTTAAAAGTCACAATTTAAAATGATGGACAAAACATTTAAAATTAACGTGCACAATGGCGCCTATCTGGTAACGCTTGTAGGTTATTTTAAACTCATTTGGAGGGAAAAGATCCCGGCGGGAAATTTGAAAAACAGACTGTAATCCTGATAGTGTTAAAGAGAACAAGAAATTCTTAAAATTATTAATTAGATACAGAGATTGGTGCTGGCACAAAATTTGTGGAAATTTGACAGTAATAAGGGGGCAAAAATTAGTTGTAAGTTCAAAAATGTTAAAAAATTAAACTACTCAAGTTTGTATCAGAAGTATTGTGCCCAGCGAAAACACGTACGTGTAAAAAACGTTGTAAAATAACATGTAACCAAACGTTGAATTCGTGTGGTATTGTTACGTTGAAACAACGAAAAAATGTCGCGGCAATCAATTTCTTTTAAACGTCTCTGTCCACGTGTAAGAAACGTTGTAGAATAACAATTAATCAACGCTGAATTCGTGTGTTATTAATACGTTTTAACAACGCTCGAATCAACTTCTTTTAAACGTCTTCGTCCACGGTTTTTCTACGTTAAATCCCAGTGCATACATACGTATAAAAACGTTGTGGAATAACATGTAACAAACGCTGAATTCGTGTGTTATGGTTACGTTGAAACAACGAAAAAATGTCGCGGCAATGTCCACGTGTAACGTTGAATCAGACAATTACGACGTGTATTAAAGCTGTGTCTAAATCATTAGACTGAACAAACATACATGGCTAATGGTGGAATTCGAACCCACGCCGCCGAGTGACACGACTAGACCGCTAAGCCATTTGAAGATCCCAGTTCCGTATCGCTTCCGTGATTGATTCGTAAAGCGGAAGGAGGCAGTAGTAATAAAGCCTAACCGGGGACTTTAACTTACAAAGCTACGCGCCGCCCTCACTCGTTCAATTTCCGAACTCTTTACTACCTACAGTTTCCTTCTAACATCCATATTATCATAACATCATTAAATCAATTTTTCTAATTATTACAATCCTAAGCTTATTTTCTTTGTATATACATTTCAAAAATTCTAAATTATTTATTTATAATAAACATGTAATTCTAAATGGCCTATTTCTAAAAATATTTACACTAACATAAAATATTCGACAAAACACATTTAATACAGTACTCTCAATTTACTTTATTATTTACAAAATTATTTCTTTATGAAAATTAAAAAAAAATTACATGCTGCTCATAAACACCGCAGTGGAGTGGAAGGTTTAACTGGAATAAATTCTGTAACTTAGAAAATTGCCATTTGTAGCAAAATTCTTGGAACAGGCCAATTTTTATTTTTATGGCGCATATTATAAATGGATTTCTTTAACTTTTCAATTATTTGGAAGGATGAAACAACCCCTAACTATTTTTTTTTATGGAAGGGTATGTTGAGTAATTTTTTTTTCTTAAAGCTTGTTCAATTGGGAATACAGCTACGTTTTTTAATTTTTCTTAAACAGTAAAAGGCGAAAAAATAAAAAATAAATTTTTGACTAGAACGATTTTAACGCATCAGATGTTCAAAATGCTGGCCACCTCTCACTTGACAATACCGTAATCGATTATAAATTCCATCCCTAACAGTTTGTAACATTTCCGGCGTTACTCTTCTAATTTCATGCAGAATTTGAAGTTCTGAAGTTCTGCTATGTCGTTTGGTTTAGTCACATAAACTTTACTTTTTAAATACCCCCATAAAAAAGTCTAAAGGGGTGAGATCTGGAGATCTTGTTGGCCACTCAATCGGTCATCTTCTTCCTATCCACCTATTGGGAAAAACTTCAGTGAGGTAATTACGTACAATTAAAAATTTAGCGCATTGGCAGCGCCATCTATTGGCTGCACGCAACAATACGATACCATATGGAATGCTTATTTCTTCTTATCAAATAATAAAAAATGGAGTTCCTGAATTTTTGGCATTAAAAACGGTTTTAGTAAAAAAATTCTTTTTTTTGTTTTTTACCTTTTACTGCTAAAGAAAAATAAAAAAATAAAACGTAGCTGTATTCCCAATTTTTTCAACATATCCTTCCATTAAAAAAAACATAGTTAGGGGTCGTTTCACCCCTCCAAATAATTGAAAAGTTAAAAAGTCCCTTTGTAATATGCGCCATTAAAAATAAAAATTGACCTGTTCCAAGAATTTTTTTACAAATCGTAATCTTCTGAGTTACAGAATTTATTCCAGTTAAACTTTCCACTCTGTATACAGCTGTCCCCAATGAGTATTCGTGACAATATGTATGTATAATTGATTGACTATTGCGTTCTTTAGTATTTTTAATCACAGATCTTGGGCATCAAATTCAAACTAACTTAAAAAAATTTGACAGATTACGTCAACTTAAAAAGGGGTTATGGTTGACTCGTATGTCCAAATTAGCAGTACTTTTCATACCTGTTTCGTTTCATTTCAAAGCTGCCAAGCATGGAGAAGAACCTCATATTTCATAGATTTTTATATCACAAAATCTTCTAAGCGGACACTAAATCGCGCAACTATACACTTTACGTTTCGCAGTCGTTCGACTGCTTCGTCAGAAGTGAAAATTATTAATTATTAATTTTCACTTCTGACGAAGCAGTCGAACGACTGGCTAAAGGTATAGTTGGTGCGATTTAGTGTCCGCTCTGATACAAATTTCATCGGACAAGAACCAACTGAAAATATAGATTTTTAGTAAAATTAGAATTCAAAGGTGTGAAACACGATAGACAATCACTGTAAAATTAAGTGTTTTCTAACGTCAACATCACGTTTTGTAAGGCATATTTATTCGGTATACGTTAAAATAACGTTATAAAACGTGGGTTAAAAATTTAGTTGTAAATTATGATTTATCTAACGTATCTAATGTATCTAACGTATTAGTTTCGTTAATTTTTTCTCATTTATTACGTAGAATAGTAGATGTTGAATTAACGTTGAAATGATGTGGTAATCAACGTACGGTAGATACATCGTATTTACTCATAGTATAAATCACGTCGTAAAAAGACAAAATTGTTACGTATTTATTGCACGTTATAATTACGTCCATATTAAACTGATCGTTAAAAAACACGTCATACAAACGTGATATAATTATGGTTGCTAATTCAACCAAAAAACAACGTTGCATTTTTCAACGAATAACGTTATTTCCACCATGACAACGTGAAATTAACGTTGAATAAACGTACATGTTTTCGCTGGGTGTGTTAATATTTGTTAATAAATTATGATAAATTAAACTTAAGTTTGAAATATCAGTTTGTTTATTTATGGTATGATTATTTATGAGAATGTGATACATTTCTAAGAAACTACGTTTGAAGTAGTTGGGTTCGATAGTTAAAATTTCGGAATTTTCATAATCGAAATTGTGTTTAGTTTGTTTAAAGTGGTCAGCAAGGGCACAACAATCAATTTTTCGTTCATTGTGAGAATCACTTTTGTGTGACGAAATACGAGATTTTAGATACCTACAAGTTTGACCTATGTAGACACTGTCACACTGTTCACAAGGTATTTTGTAGATCACATTGGATTGGTTAAATTTATCAGTAGGGGTTTTAAGTTTACTGAAAATAGTTTTGAGGGTTAGAATTTGTCGGTTGGCTATTTTTAAGTTATGATCATAATGTAAGAGAATTTTCTGTAACTTAGGTGTAAGATGTTGAATAAAGGGCAATGATCTGAATTTGGTATTATTTATGTTAACGTTGCTAGTATCGTTTTGTTTGGATTCAATACCAGGCATATGTGTGAAATTGAAAGTGTTATTGTTGTTAGATTGATTCATTATTTTGCTGACCAAAGTCACAGGATAACCATTTTCAAGAAAAATCGATTTAAGTTTGGCAAGGTTGGTAGCAAGGAAAGATGAGTCAGAAATCCTTTCGACTCTTAACCGTAAGCCTTTAAGAACGTTGATCTTCATTTTTAGAGTGTGGTAGGAGTTATAGTTTATGTACCTATTAGAAGAAATAGGTTTGGAATACCAATCAATTAAGATCGTGGTATCTTGTCTGATGACTTTCGTGTCCAGGAAGGGAACACTACAGTTTTCTTCACACTCAATAGTAAATTTGATGTTGTGGTCATACTGATTAAAGATGTCAAGGATCTCGTCTTGTTTGCTGTCAGGTATTGCACAAATGAAATCGTCAACAGATTTTTTTTAGAAACGGAATATTAAATGAAAGTTTGGGAATGCAGTCATCCAATAACTGGTCAACAACATACTGAGCCAAGATTGGGGAAAGATTACTGCCCATGGGTGAGCCTTTTTTCAGTCTGTAATATTTCTCTTCAAAAACACAGTAGGAAGTGTCAAAAATGAATTTAATCATTTCTAAAAATTTACTTAAGGGTAGTTGGCAGTTAGGTTTGATGTAGGTCCATTTATTTGTTATACTATTAGCTACTTGTTGGTAAGTGAGATTACTGAAGAGTGACACAACGTCTAAACTAATTAGAACATAACCTTGGGGCAGTGTGGAGTCTCTCATAGATTCTACAAATTGAAAAGTGTCTTTGATGTAATATTGATTATCAAATTGATATGATTTTTTCAAAATGTCAGCTACGAATTTGGATAATTTGTTCGTAGGACTATTGATAGAAGAAACAATTGGTCTGAGACTAAGTGTAGGCTTATAGATCTTTGGAAGACCGTAGTACTTAGGAGCAATGGAATTGTATGTCATAAGATCTTTTGCTTCACTGTTATTAATTAATTTTTCTTTTTTTAGTTCTGAAATCAAAGTGTTGCATTTTCTTTGGTAGATGCTAGTGGGGTTGCGGTCAAGAAGTTGGTAACTGTCGGAGTCATTGAGAAGATTGTCAGAGAGATCAATGTAATCTTTTTTGTCCATAGTGACAGTGACATTACCTCTATCAGATTGAACTAAAATGATGTCAGGATGTTCTTTAAGAAAACGTTTGCATACTAAGGTTCTTTTGTAGTAATAATTATTGTGCTTTTTGTTGTGATAAGTGTAATTAGTTATGGCATTGGTTAAACGTGCTCTACATTGGTTTTTATCATTTTGATTGAGATGAGAAATTGCAAACTCACAGTCAGCAATGATTCTAGGAATGGAAATGTGTTGCATACTGTGTAACACTTTCATATTAACATTATAGCCGCCCTGATGAAGGAAATAAATACTTTCCGAAAGCTTGGCAATCAAATAAGAGTAAACTTTTAATTGCCCCCTTTTGACTGCTATCCTTAAGTTCGCAGTCGCGATCAGAAGCCGTTTTATTACAATATATAAATATGACGTGTGATGTTAATGTCAATTTATAAATGTAATTTCTCTTGGCATAAAAGCCTTCAAGGAAATTAAAAATTAAATTTTCTTCTTCTTCGAAAAATTTTCCGCGAGCTCGATTTAAATTTAAATTACATTTTTCGTGTAAGGTGATTGATTTTCTTACAAACTCGTCGAGGGTATTTGTTGATTTAACTGTCGTAAAAATACTCTTTCCTTAGATTTGAAGTCAGTCTGGATAACAAGAGCAACTATACAAATGGTCCTTAAGTAATGGGTACAGAGCAAAAGTGGATACCTGACATCAAAATATTACGATTTAGCTAAACTCAACTAGTCCAAAAGTGGATATAAGGGAAATAGAAGGCATCAAAATCAAATTTTAATTTCAATCTTCTTCAATAATTCTTAAAGTTTTTGACATATTGCCTTAAAAATTGACACAGGAAAAATTTTTCCCGTTACCGGGAATGAGAATGCAATTCGGCATTATACAGTTTCGCATTAAAGTTCGCGTTAGATTTTCGCTCGGCTATTAAAATAAATTAGATATAAGTTTGTAAATAAATGTTAATGTTATAGTGTAAGTTTATAAATAAATCAGTTGCTTTTAAATAAATTAGTTTATTAACTATATCGTGTTTTGTTTTTAAAATAAAAATTAATCGAACCCTTAAAATCGTTACAATAGTACGAGCGTTTTCTTAAAAGAAAAATGGAAATAAATTCAAATGACGTTACATTGTTCAAGAAATACCTGGACAAACTTTTTATAACCAATACATCTCCATAATTTCTCGGACAGAATAAAATCAAATAAATACTAGCGTTTCTTTCAGGTTAAAATAGCAAATATCTCGAAAACGGTTAACTTTAGCGCTATTGAACAGGTGTATCTAATTGGTTTAAAAAATATGAGGAAATAAAAATCTTTTGTCAAAAGTTCCGTAAGTCTACTTACAAAAAAGTTAGAGCAGTTTAAATGCTAGAATGATACCGTACTTAGCGCCCTCTATCCGCTACATCAATATTAAGACCATATTATTATTTCTCTCTCCAAAAAAAAAAAACCCTCATGCCAATTTTTAAGGCAATATGTCAAAAACTTCGAAATTAAAACTTTGATTTTAACGCCTTATTATCCACTTCTGTACTAGGTGAGTTTAGCAAAATCGCAAAATTTTGATGTCAGGAATCCATTGTTGCTCTGTGTCCCATTACTTAAGGACCACCTTGTAGATTATTTTTTCGAAACCAAGTCATAACACTTGCAGCTTTTATTATGTTACACGTTTTTGCCATTTCGACTCTGGAACGATATTAATCATTTAATATACCCTTATGCCGAAACAGTCACGGGGAGTTATAAATTTTGTAATAAAGTCATGATCCTGAACAAATTCGCATGTTACTGAAATGTACATTTAAATGGATGCTCGACCGTTTCTGCGTAATTTAAATATTGATTGGCGATTGCTTATTTTCGGTTTGGTAATTTGTGACCGATATGATTTAATTTGCCAAAAAATAAAACATTTATAAACAAGAATTAATGTCCGACTCACGGTAGAAGATAAGACAGGTATTCAGACGAACCCGGGCCATGCTCTGAGATCGCTATTTCGAGTCCGAGCAATGCGAGAAAGAGAACGGTGCGGTGTAAAGAAAAGAAAAACAGAGGCCGTGCGCGGTAGGGTGGGTCAAAAAACCAAACTTTGAGATAATCTTACCTAATAGCAAAATTATGTTGTCTTTTAGTGATATTATGACACCTACGAAATATTTTTGAAATTAATTAATATTTACAGGGTGCGCCTTACGTTTGAATTTTTGAAATTATACAAGAAAGGCCATATAGTATGCCATGAAAAGTTCGTATTTGTAATAATAATAATAATAATAACAGAGTTATCACCAAAACTGTATACTAAAAGGGCAAGAAAAGGTGGATAAAATTAAAACTCGAATCTCGCAGCAATGCCTAAATTCTATAGCAAGAAAGATTTCAATATTGAATCATCTTCGTTAATTTTCTACCAGAATATATTCAAGTTATTCGTATATTCAACGCAAAGCGCAACCTGAAGATGAGGTGCTATTTACTTTAAATTCTAGCATTACTCTGTGTTCATGTAAAGGCAACATAATTTTGCTATTAAAAATCAAAAGCACAATATTCATTTTTTTCCATACAAAAATGATCAACCCTAGTGCGCGGCACGGGGTAGAAGCGCGTCAACAAATTATTTCTTACGTAAGTTTATGAATTTTCGCTTTTCAGGTAAATTTGCAGCAGTCTGGAGCTTAATACAGTTTTACTTAAAACTATAATATCTTTCATCAGTCGGCAAACGTGTGTTATCCCCAGGCTTCCGGACAATGTTTAGAGAGGTGATTCAGCGTTACGTACCGGCAGTTGACTAATCGAAGTTTACGTAATTTTAAGAAGTTCAGATATATGAGTATTTGCATATCATTATTATTGTTTCAGTCGCTGTAGTGAGGTCCCTAACATCAGAAGTGGGATTTATTAAAAAAAAAAAATTCTCTTTGTCCACATTGGGTGTTTGTTTTTGCGTGTTGTGCATATCTTGACATCATGCCACGGCGCAAAAGGAATTGTTCGTCTACATCTACCTCTACATCGTCGAAATCAAATTCATCAAGTAGCACTATTCGCCCTATCCATAGGCACATAAAGAAGAAAAGTAAACGCAAGACAAAATCAAACAGAAATAATGAATGTACCGATGTAGCAGGAGTAAGTGATAAAAATTCGCAAATTCAGGCGCTGTAGTCCCGCGACAGTTAAACATCACCGTAGTAATACCGGAATTTGACCCATTTTTAATGGGACGATATTTTGCACTGGATTGAAGTTACTGAACATGATACGCCATTCACATCCTTCACATAGACCATGTAAGACCGTTTGTGGAAACAAGAAACTCAAACAAGCATTTATTAGTAACAATAGACGCTTTCACCAAATTTGTTTTTATAAGAGCAGTTCCAAATACAAAGACAATCTATGTTACCCAAGAATTGAATGAAATATTCAAAATATTTGGTAATCCGGAAAGAATAATCTGCAATTCTGGTTCATCCTTTACTTCTTCCGAATTTTCCCAATTTTGCCAAGAGAAAGGGTTAAATTATCTAATACCGCCGTCGGTATGCCAAGAGTTCAAGGTGGCATCCACCATTAGCGACACACACACGAAATATTCGAAACGTTCCATAATCGCGTAAATGCTGGGACATTAGCTGTAAATGTTTTTGCATTGATTTAGAAATGTGTGCCCATAAATCCGCCGTGCCTCTTCAGTATTTCCTCGAGCTTCGCTGTAGATGAGGAGCATCTGTTCTCTCGCCGTTCGTGAATTGCGGCATTTTAATAAATAATACTAAGCACAAAAAAAATAGTAACCGTATTTAGCCTTAACTCGTTCAATCACTTTTCACAAACTAAACTGTTGATCGCAAATGATACGGAGCAATAAATTGCGTGTCATGATCATTAAAAAAAAAATGAAGCAAATTACTTAGCTACGATACGACTTACTGCTACGTGAAAAAAAATGCTTTTATTGGCCGCCCGACTTCGGCAAAAGTCAGTGCTGCTTGATTGCAGTTCTGTTTTTTGTTCCAACAGATGTTTTCTGCGATCGCAATAAAATTTCCGTTTCTTGACCTACTTCAAAGACATAGACGTGCGATTAATTCTGCCCAATTTTCAACTGCGATTTTCTCGAAATGTGTAAAACTTTTGTTAAGGACATACGAGTTCAATCGTTGCCATTTATGGCGATATATTACAGTTTTAAATATTTGCATACAGTAAAAGATCACGCTGTATAGGTGCCATAGAGAACAACGAAATCGAAACAGACGTTACAAAATTAAGGCAAACTGCAAGCAAAAAAAAATCGAGAAAAACAGACAACAACAAAACACACGCTTCAACAAGAAAGCTGTCCCTCGGCTTCCAAGTTGGAGATCTTGTATTGACAAAAAATTGCAAGCATCCCTAGCACCAGTGACAGCAAGAAACTTGTGGAGACATATAAGGGACCCTTTAAGGTGATTGAAGTCTTGTCAAATGACCGCTACAAAGTAAAAGAAGACATTCACGCGACGAGATCGAGAGTCCCATATGAAGGTGTAGTGTGTTTGGAACACATGAAACCTTTTGAAATAAGACACTAGAGATGTAAGACATGTAAGTAGACAATAGACCTTAAAGACTGCCCGATTGCTGGCAACTACAGATCTTTAGACTTTGCTCAGACTGCCCAATTGCAGGCAATCCAATCGATATACTAGAATTATTATACCAGACTTAATTTTTGTAAGGCTGGGTGAACATACCTAGCAACTATTCGACGTTTGAGATACACAATATTTATTTAAGTTTTTCTTCTCTCTTTCTCCCTCAGAATAGGCGATCGGGGCGATCGACACTCAGGATGGCCGATTGTTATCCCCAGGCTTCCGGACAATGTTTAGAGAGGTGATTCAGCGTTACGTACCGGCAGTTGACTAATCGAAGTTTACGTAATTTTAAGAAGTTCAGATATATGAGTATTTGCATATCATTATTATTGTTTCAGTCGCTGTAGTGAGGTCCCTAACACGTGTTACTCGAAATGATGCCCCGCCTACCATACCTAAACTACTACCTTTCTCACTCGCACACTGATTTCTCACATTCGTGTGCCAGTACCGAAGCGATTGCCAGGGCACTTCTATGGCCCGATATTTCAGTCACAGTTTAACTTTAATTTTCAGTTTATTCAAATAGTAACAATTATCAAAATAATTGTTTCTATGGCCCAGTTTTACAATCACAAGTTACCTTTAATTATGTTGTCAAGTCGGACCACGGTGGAAGATTACGGCCCAGTATTTCAGTCCCAGTTTTCAAGAATGGTTGCGTTATTGCATTATTTCAGTGATAACGTGACTTAAAACTGATCCATTATTTTGTCAAGTCGGACCACGGTGGAAGATTACGGCCCATTATTTCAGTCCCAGTTTAACTGTAATCTTCAGTTTATTCTCCATGAGAATCAATTTCAGTTTATTCTCCATGAGAATGTATTCTCAATGGAGAATACATTAATTGATTCTCGTGGAGAATAAACTGAAGATTACAGTTAAACTGGGACTGAAATAATGGGCCGTAATCTTCCACCGTGGTCCGACTTGACAAAATAATGGATCAGTTTTAAGTCACGTTATCACTGAAATAATGCAATAACGCAACCATTCTTGAAAACGGAAGTACTCTTTATCAATTAAAACTCTTGAAATCAATTTTCACTTATTTATTGTTAAACATAACTATTGTTTCGACACACAGTGTCTTCGTCAGATGCGACTAAAGTTTAGTCAGAGAAAGTACTGTTGAAGGTTACAAAGGCAGCGGGAGGCCTTATACCCCAAAACACACAAAAAAATTGTACGAGAAAGAGTACAGATGTGACTAAACTTTAGTCACATCTGACGAAGACACTGTATTAATAATGAATTTTCATCAAGTAACGGCCGAGTCCATCAACGAAGTACTCTTTCTCGTACAGTTTTTTTTGAGTGTTTTGGGGTACAAGGGCTCCCGCTGCCTTTGTAACCTTCAACAGTACTTTTTCTGAGAGATTAAACTCTTTTTCCATTTTAATTAACTAACTGACAGAGCATAATTGAAAAGTTACATTGACAAATAAAATATATTGCTTAGATACGGCATTTCCAAAAAGATCTATGATTTCTAGTGATTTGATGGTTGTAATCAATTAATTATAAATTTAACGAAATACAAAACTAGTCAGACAGTTACTTGCTGTTCTAAAATTTCAAAAGAGGACGAAAACTTTAATTCCACAAATATTAAAAAAAAAAACACATGAAAATATGCAAATAAAAGATCTGGTGAACGTCATAACAGAAATATACAAAGTGGTAGAGAAACAAGGGAAAACTCATTCAAAAATTAGTAGAACACAGAGAAAATTCAGTAATACTTAACAAGTTAGGAGAAATAAATGTTACTATTCATGAACTACATAATAAATTCAATCGTACAGACAGTAATCAGATAATCGGTAATGCAGCAAGTGCGCAACTCTCGTCGAAATACAGCGATCGTTTATACCGTGATTTTATTTTAATATGAAACATTGCTGTTCATATTACTATGGAAACTAATTCCAATTTTTAAAAATGTCGTTGCATGATCGTCGTCGTTAGGGTTTCTAATGTCATGTCAAATCAAATTTGTCCATTTTAATTTGAAACATCTGTCAGGTGAAGAAAGTTAGTAGTACATATAAAAAACAGACCACACCCTTTTTTCCCCATTTGAAATGCATTGACTTCCGGTCCAGTTTTCTGCCTCATCTGAGCCCGTGGTAAAGAGTGAGATGGAGCTCCAGAGAGAGAGAGAGAGAGACGGAGACAACGTAGTTCTGGCGTCCGTCCGCCAGATGCCTCCGGCGCTGCTGCCATTTTCGTTAGTTCGGAAATTGTCCGCCAGATGGCAGTGGCGCTGTGTCGTCGGAGCGTTAGTTCGGGAATTGTCCGTCGGGTGTCGCCACCGGCGCTCCGCTGCGGAATTTTTTCCTCCGTCCGGAGAGAGATTCGAACCCGTTCCTCGACGTTCCTGAGCCGTCCACCTAAGCCGCTCGGCCGTTGAGTCACTTGTTCGTATCCGTTCCAGATGTGTAATATTAACGACGCGACGCGCGGCGAATGATGTCCTTATTTTTTTCGTCGAACACGGATGCGATGTTGGTTGCGTCATTTTTTTTCCTCCGTCCGGAGAGAGATTCGAACGCGTTCCTCGGTGTTCGTGAAGCGTCCACCTAAGCCGCTCGACCGTTCGGTCAGTTGCTCGTATCAGTTCGAAATGTGTAATAATAATAACGACGCGCGGCGAGAAGGATGTCGTTTTATTTTTCGTCGAACACGGATGCGATGTTGGTTGCATCTGGCGGTGTCCATCTGGTGACAAATTGCAAAAGGACGATCGCCGGCGTCCATCTCGGAGACGTCGCGTCGGTAGGTTTCTACGCGCGCGGGAGCATATAGATCGCTGCACGCAGAGCGGCGGCGGCAATTTCGAAAAAATGGGTCCTCGGGGCGTGCGCATTTCCGCGAGCAGAGGCGGACGAAAACGATTCCGACGTGCGTATTAAAAAATAAAAGATGCGTTTTCCTTACGTATGTAGTTTATTACTATGAAAAAAACTTATATTCATAACTTGATAATAAATATTTACAAATTACATTTGCGTTAGTCATGGAACAAATACTGTAATTGTTTGTGTGATGCAGGCAAGATGAATTTCTTTTGTTTAAATTCGGACAGTCAGGATCGGATTCCAGGTTTACGATTTCTATCGCTGGTAAATGCTCTTGGAGGAAATTTGCTTTTTGGTCACCTTTTACGTAGATTCGCTGATATCCGTGTGTAAATTGATGAAGAATATTCTTCACTTGTCTGTAAGGAATGTAACCGTCAGACTAGCGTAGATGATGATAATTACTTTCCAGCCAAATAATTTGTCTTTTATGTTCCTTTTTTAATTTGTTGAAAGGAACGTCGGGTGGGCCGAATACGAAATGTGCTATGCCACACGCGTCTCTGATTGCCAATTCTTTTACCACAAAACGTTCCAATTGGAATCCTTCTATATCAATAACTAGCGATTTTACGTTTACTTCTTTCTTGTACAATTCGTGCTTCCGGAGTAGAATAGGGTCGAGAATTTTCGATAATTTCTTAATACGTTGGCGGAAACGGATTCTGTCGCGTGCGTTTTGCATCCAGTTATTGTCATGCTCTTCTTCTTCATCATTCGCGTTAAATTCTAATACAACGGCCGGTTCTTTGGCAAATGTTACGTTTTTCTTCATAATTTCGCGTACACTCACCACTCCATGAAGCAAACGCAAAAGACTGAGCGAGAAAATGCACTCGGCCTCCTTTCGTTTGGAGTGGAGGGAAAAATAAAAGCACTCATTGTTTAAAAAAATATATTTCAGATAATTAAATACATAAAGTAATATATATTTTGTTTAAATTATATCTCTAACTATATTCGTTGCAGGGTTATATTCAACGATCTTGTCGTGGATAATTAGACAATATGCGACCATATCCGCCTTAAATTCCTGTTCGCTCTCTAATTCTAATTTAATGTTGACAGTCGAAGATTTTACGGACTCGTTCTGTTTCGAACAGTCTATAACGTAGAGAGCTTTCTTTTTGAATTCCGCCAAATTTAGAAACGGTTCGTTGCCACGTCCGTAATAACTGTTTTGAAAATCTGCGTACATCAGATAAGCAATGCCAAATTTATTTTTACTCATTTCGAGATTTAAATTTTTATACGGATAACTTTCAGAATTGAGATGTAATTTAATATTTCGAATGAGTGCGTGATCAAATTCTGACGCGTTTTTAGTAGGTTTGTCTTTTCTAGCGTCTTGGAAAGCGACGATAACATACCTAGGTTTTTCTAAATTCGTAGACGTTCTTATTGGCCAAACATCGTTAAGGGTTGGGCGCATGCTTGGTAATTCATGTAGTTCCCATTGTCGATAAGGAATGAAAATAGATTTTGACTCTTGTAGAAACTGTAGCATTTTCAATTTCATCTCGTCATTGAGCGTAATGTGCGGCACGTGCCATTCGATTTTTTCTAAGCTTATGCTTGCCGTTTTCGTTCCCGTACTCATGTAACAATTATTGTCACTTCTGGAACGAAGTAATATTATTTCTTGTTTGGCGTTTATTATGATTTTCTTGTAGTCCTCGCAGAAGCCGAGCAGAAATTTTAACGGTATGCATGCCATAAATTTATCGTCTAATAAAGTCGGATGCTGGTCCTGAAAGGGCACCCATCCGGCCACTTGTAATACTTTACTTTCCGCATCGTTATAGGATAGGTACGCCTTAATGGTAGTTGTCACGCCTATATTTCGAACTTTATCTATTTCCTTACCGTCGATTTCGTATCGGATCTCTTCAAAAAGGAACGAATAAGGGTTATTTGTCAGTCGACATTCGCCGGTACCTTCGTCGCTCGGCCTGAAAGTTCCCTCGATGTACAGATAACTTTCGTGCGGATAGGTGTAAATATCTTGATGATTGATTAAGATTCTCACTTCGTCGTTGTTGTTAAAATTCTTGTACGTCGGAGAATACCAGTGAAATTGCTTCTTAACGATAACTTCGTCGAAGTCGAGTCCTTCGGATAGATGCAACATTACCGTCGATATTTTTCACTTTATAGCCTAAACTTTGCAAGAACAATATATTGCTCGATGTTAACCTTTGGGGAGCTGTCTTCTGAATGATGAATTCTGCCGGCTTGTTTTGTATATTATTACTGCTACCGTTATTTTTGTCGTGGAAACGCAGGCCCATCACTTCACGTTTGCTTTTTCAATTCCAGACTGATTCGAACTTGTTCACCTCTTAAATTTATCGACGATCCGTTCTGATCGAGTAACGACAACGTAATGTTATCGATCTTGCGCACTCTTACAGGTAAATAGACGTTGTTGCTGGGATTAATATTTATGCTGTAACCGGGATCGACGGACGGTGAAAATTCAAAAACCGTATGCGACATCTTTTCGTTGTAAAACGAATCGGTAGCAATGTTACACTCCACGTGGATCGTCGTCACCTTTGTAATTTCCACTGGTAAATCCGATTGATGTAATAGATTCGGTTCTAATATTTTCGGCGAGAAGCCCAACATTCGGCCTATCGAATCTGGTGTTTCAAAGTCGATCTTAAACATGCACTTAATTTCACATTTTAGCGTATTGTTGTTCGATTTTAGCGAAAGCGTACCGTTTAATTCTGTCTGCAGGAATTTTTCCAGATCCTCCACTTCGTAGGAGCCCGTTGGAATTTCGATAATCTTGCCGTCGCCGTAATAAAATTTGTTATTCTTTCGCTCTTCAACGTTAGGCACAGTATTGTAGCCTCCTTAGCTCTGCCAATTGCGTGCGCAATGCTCGCGGATCCTCCGGCAAGGGAACCCGCCACGCTGAGACCCGCTAACAACGGTATGAGAAACTGTATGACGCCTCCTACTTTCGGAACGGGTATCACTCGAGGTTTTCGAATGTTCCTCTTACCGCCGGCCTGTTTCAGAGTAACCTTGGCCGATGCTCTCGCGAGTTTATAGCTTCGTTCGCATTGTCCAGACGATCGAATTTTTTGACATTGTTACGAATTTTCCTGACAACTTCTCCCAAGGTCACTTTACGAGAACCTCCGCCGCCTCCACCGTGACCGCTTCCGAGTTTTCGTTTGATTTTCATCGCAGAAGTAACAGCAAGAGACGCTATTCTCTCTCCGGATTTCGCGTCTTTCGATTTAACGCGATTCCAAGCGCGCTCTTCTAGCTTTTTGTCTGCCAAACGTCTGTTCGGTAAATCTTTGTACCTGGAGTTCGCTATGTCGTGTTCTTTGCAGGCTCGATCTAATTCGTTAATGCCGACGTCTCCGCGTTCCAAACGCTCTTTTAATTTCGTACCGGGTCCGCAGAATTGATAACCTCCGGGTAGATGCAATTCGAACGGTAATTTATTGATGAAAGAATTTAAGAGATCTGCACCACTACGCGCAGTCATTTGGTCTGAGAGACACTGCGCGGTCAACAGAAGCAGAAGTTAAATTTATAGGTGTGTGCGTGCGCGCGCGTGTACATTGTCAAGCAGGCGCATAAGCTTCCCGTAATGAACATGAATTTTTTGTGCGAAGAGACAGAATTGAACCGTCATCCTTTATTACCCTCAACGATGAGATGTCTCGTCGCGGGAACGTCAAATTCTGGAAAAACCAACATCGCGATTTCTTTGATCGTCCATCCGAACGGTCTGTCCTTCGAAAATGTCTACGTTTACTCCAAGTCCCTGTATCAACCGAAATATCGTGCGTTGGAGCAAATTCTAAGTGAAGTGAAAGAAGTAAACTACTTTGCGTTCAAGGACAACGAAGAAGTACTGAATCCGGAGGATGCAAAAGAGAATTCGGTTTTCATGTTCGACGACGTCGCTTGCCATAAGCAGGATAAGATACGAGATTACTTTAGCATGGGTCGTCATAAAAGGATTAATTGTTTTTATCTCTGTCAAACTTACACCTGAATCCCTAAACATTTAATTCGCGACAACGCTAACTTTTTGATTTTATTTAAACAAGACGAGACGAATTTGCGGCATATATTTGAGGACCACGTATGCATGGACATGTCATTCGATCAATTTAAGTCGATGTGTGCTGAGTGTTGGAAGAAGAAATACGGGTTTATTTGCATTGATAAGGAGCATGATATAAAAGACGGAAGATATCGTAAAGGATTTGACAGTTACATACTGATATAAGCGTCGCCGCATCCAGACAATTAAAACAGTATCGAAACAGCTTCACAACAGGTAGCTGATCGGTGGAACAACAGCTTTACAACTGCTCGGAAACGGATATTAACCGGCGGAAGAACTGGACCAGACAACTAAAACAGCTTTACAACTGGTTTTAACTGCTCGGAAACTGGGCAATTGGTTTAAGAATGGACAAAAAGAAGAAAATGAAATTAGAAATTATCAAAGCAAGTAAAGCAATAAGAAACAAGTATCTGGCTTTGAAAAGAGGTAAATTGGAATGAGACTATGAGCTGGCGCAAAAGTATAAACCGATCACCAAGTCTCTCAAAGAGCTTGAGCGAACGGTAAAAACTGAAAAAGATTCCGCTAATTACTTACCTGTAAAGAAATCTGCCGACGATAGCATGGCGGAACCAGAAAGAAAACTGCAACAGCAAGTCGTTCTTCCACAATCCAGTTTTGTTGAATCGGAAGCTGCTGCCGGATATAGTCCGCTTTCGAACGTTGTTCCGCTTTCTTCCGACGTCCAAGAACGACCCAGTTTTGTTGCCGGACAACAACAACAACAACAACGACGATTCAGTCTTCCACAACCCAGTTTTGTTCAATCGGAAGATGTTGCCGGATATGATCCGTTTTCGTCCGAGGAGGAAGAAGAAATCGATGAAGAGAGAAGACTTTCCGATTTCCAAAATTTATATCAAACAATGTCTCCCACTCCTAGAGACGAATACCTTAAGATGTACGATCCACTTCCCAGAGGATACATTGATGGTTTATTACAAGACGTCCGTAATGAGTACGACAATGTGTACGGCATTCGCTATAATCCTGTTACGGACGCTTGGCGAATCGGCGATAGCGACGTGCAATTAAAAAAAAAGATTTGATAATTAAAGGTGTTACATATATTGGCACACCGGGGCTTTATGAATTACTCTTTAAAAAGCAACCGATCGGTCATAAGAACGAAGATCTCGAGAACTATCATCATATACTAGATCGCACGCACGCTCACAGAAGAGGCAATGATCCGGCAGGGCAAATAAAGGGAAGTCGAAGTGAAAAATACAAAAATATAATTCAACCGTTGTTCGAAAGAAGATCTCGCGCTAAAACTTGGAGCGGTAAAGGATTAGAAGTTGAAAATAAACCGTTTCAGTATATATACTGGGATAACATCAACGAGCTGGTGGACCGTCTGAAATTGTTGAAGGCTTCTCAACAGGCGGGACACACGGGCCATAATAACGAGATTATTGCGATCATCGAAGAACTGAAAGAAGCCGATGTAATAGAATGAGCGTCGATAAATTCGGCAGATATTTACGCAAAACGAAAACAACTCGAGGGCCACCCGGTTTAGGATTTTCTCTCACAAGTGATAAACAGTATGTTATCGGGAACAAACGACTGTGCAACGTCGGCTCGAGCATCAATCCGAGAGACGCGACCAATAAAAAATACGTGGACGAGATAAAGGAAAAAATCAAAAATGATTCTAGGACCATACAAAATCAAGTTACGGACGTGAAATCGAAAATCGAAGGAATATTTCGATCGCAAGCTCTCTACCTCGGCGATCTGAAACGAGAGCTAAACGTATTTCGAGAACAAGTGAAGCTGATTAACGTTAGATTAGATAAGTTGGAGCAGCGGTTCGGTGAAGGGCACAGCAATGAGCCAAATTAAACGTGACGTCGTCAATGAGTTACACAAACCTGCGAGGGAAAATTTTTCGAGGAGATCCATAATTGTAAAGTCTGTGGACGATCTTTGGCAAGCTGATCTGTGCGAATTTATTCCTTACGCGCATGAAAATAAAGGTTATAATTACATTTTAGTTGTCATAGATTGCTTTTCTAAGTATTTGTGGGGGCGACCGGTGAAAAGGAAGACAAGCGAGCTCGTAACTCAAGCTATGCTTGAAATATTGAATACCGACAAGAGGACGCCCGCAAATTTACACACCGACGAGGGAAAAGAGTTCTACAACCAAAAGTTTAAAGATTTGACAAATAGATACGGAATAAATCATTACTCAACATTTTCTCCGATAAAGGCCGCCATGGTAGAGAGAGTTATACGGACAATTAAAGAAAACTTGTACAGAGAATTCAGTATGCGTGGCAAATTTAAATGGTTCGATTTATTGCAAACGATTGTGGACAAATATAACGCGAACGTGCACAGAACAATAGGCATGGCTCCTAAAGATGTGAACAAGACAAATGAAAAGACGCTTTTAGAAACGGTATACAATAAGATTAAAATTGCGGGCAAAGCGAAGTTTCGTGTCGGTGATGTCGTTCGCATCAGCAAATATAAAGGAGTATTCGAAAAGGGCTTTACCCCGTCGTGGTCCACGGAACTGTTCAAAATCGTTAAAATTCAAGTTACTAATCCCGTTACTTACCTGCTAGAAGACATGTCGAAGCAACCGATTTTGGGCGCCTTCTATAACGAAGAACTCCAACGAGCTAAACACGAAGATGTTTATTTGGTGGAAAAAATTTTGAGAAAAAAAGGAGGAAAAGCCTACGTGAAATGTTTGGGCATTCCTGAAAAATCTTGGGTTAAACTGTCAAATATTGTTTAATTGTATGATCGTATAGAAATAAATTGATTTGCTTTTTTTTAAAGAAAAAAACAGTTTTATTATTTAAAAAACACATTTTATATGGCACATACAAATTATCGTTAACAATATATTAAAAAAACAGTGCGATACAACTTACGAAAAATGCATGCGAACAATAAGTATTTTCATTATCGTTATACAAAAACAAATTATCAATTTGCGTTAAGTTGACATATTCCGAGTCGAAAAAATAATCTGCATATTCGTGCGAAATATTTAACGCAATCTTCCAGTCGCTGTCTTCAACTTGCCGGCGACCTTGATGAAAACAACGAAGTTTGTAATACAGCAACGTCTGATCTTGATTTGTTAAATTTACGTCGAACATGTTTGAACCTTTCCATGCAAGCTGAATCCAATCCTCAGGCCAAACGCTATTTTCGTAATCTGTACACACGTAACACTCAGTTATGTTCGAATTATTAATGTTTATATAAAACGTATTGTTCGCAATTACCGCGAAAACAATCGCGGCAGCAAGGAGACCCATTTTCACACGGACGCACTCTCGTCGTCGTCGTTTAGGCACACAGGACACAAATGCAGAGAAATCGGAGGTCCGTCCCACTGCGTTTCGCCGGTGTTATAATGTAAATAACAAGGTAATTTACGGTGCAGCTCTTTATCTTGCTTCAAACGATCGGGTAATCGCTCCCAAATATCAATTAAATTTAACGTAGATTGTTGCAGTAAAATGTATCTGGGAATGTAGGGAATTAGATCCGTATCGATATTGCTCAAACCGAAATTTTGATTGTTATATTCCAATATTTTATCCACGATTTCAAGTATCTCTTCTAACGTTTTCATTGCGACTGACCGACGACGGTTGATCCCATTAAAATCGAGTTTTTATATCTCCCCATGTCGAGTTTTATTTTGTCCTCGTGATTTGCCAACAATTCCAGCAAACAATCGATACTTTCTGAATACCATTGCACATTTCCGTCCTCTGCTTTCGGGATTCCGATAATAAAATTACGGGCATACGAAATTAAATTTTCATTATCCGGGAGATAAGTGGCGATTAATTCTATAATTTTATTGTAGTAGCCGTTGAACGTAAGTTTTTCGAGCCTTTTGATGCGGTAACCGACGACATGTAATAATTTACTTAATATTTTAAACATAAATTTATCCAATTCTATTTCTGTTTCGCCTTTAATAATTTTCACTTTAAATTTACCTTTGGACTCGATAAAAAATAATTTGATATCACTGTCGCAAAGCTCGAAATTGGAAATCGTCTTCGTGTCCGCACATTGTTGGCACCTCGTACTTTTTAATTTCAGATGTTCTTCGATGCAACGAAAGTACTCGATGAATTGATTCCACTCGTCGCCGTTAAATGTTAAACATTTTGGTTTTGAGCTGTACGTTAGTTTTACTAACGATTCAAAATTATTCGTTACACTGAGTCCCGTTGAAATTTTTGCAGATCTGCTTAGCTTGTAAGACACCTCGCTAACAAAACGAAAATCACTATTTCGTCTGCATTCTTGCAGAAAACTTTCCAGAAACTCTAACGACGACGACGATGATGCCATTTTCAGATGTATACTTGCACTTATTTACGCACGTCGCGAGACTAAACGATCGAAAGCAAACTTACGGTCTTAAATAAGGAGGAGAGGAAAAAATGTGAGCGTAATTTATTTTAAACCAATAAAAAAAGACGTATTATACACGATGTTTCATAACTCGAAGTGAAGAATTAAGGAACGTGTACGCGGTGATAAAAATGTTAAATATTTTTGTAAGTTATGAAATAAATATTTTACTTTTTTTATCACCCCGTATAAGTTTCTTAATTCTACGCCGCGAGTTATGAAACATCCTGTATTTTTAATTTTAAATCTAATGCGCACACGTAGATTACTCAATGCATTGCAATTTACTGATAAGAAAAATGCGCGGCGAACTGCAGTACAGCACTTTAGTTTGTATCATCTGTCCCTACAGAAAAGAGTTCATTTTACGTTTTCTCTGTGCGCGTTAATTATGGATACCATTTCGAATATAAATAGTGCTACTTCGTTAAAATCATTACCTATTAAGAAGTTGTCAGAGCTGGAAATCGACCGCAAGTATCCGTTGTCCGATTTAAAATATGTAAAAACGAAATTTGGAGAATCATTGCTGCCGGAAATCGATCAGGAGTTTGTCGTGTTTCTGCCTCGTCGATTTAACAAGGCCATACCCGAAGATAAGATAGGTGACATGTTGTCTTCGCAATGCGGCTTGATTTACAAAGGATTGGTGAAATTAGCAAGTAAACCACAACCGGCATATGATATTGAATTTGAGAAATATTAAAAATACAAGTAAGTACAAAATTTATTATCTTATTTCAAGTCACTAGAATTATGGTCTCTTTTTTTTCAGCTTGTTAAAGTAAAAATATTAGCTTAGTTATAAACATAATTTTAAAATTAGATTATTATTAAATATTGAAATGGATTTACGAGAATATTTAAATATGTTTCGCTTATTGGATGAGTGCGCCGATAAATCAGATGCTTATAAAATTGCAAAACTAAACAAAAAAATATTAAAACATTAAACGAGCTAATGAGAAATTGTCCGTCGGTGCACGATAAGAAACAAATTGAAAGCTTAATTGCAAAATTACATTCATTCGACGTAAAACTGGAATTAAAAATTAAAACGTTGCCGATTGGTCGAGGTTTAAGAACAAGTCGTCGTCGTCGTCGTCCCGGAACAGAACGGAGAATTAATAAAATCAACCGAATTCAGTGGAAGGATGTAAGTTTTAAATTAAATGCGTACGTATTTTTTCTAATTTTTTTTAATTTTCAGCTGCAATCTGCATTTAAAAGCAGAATTCGTACCGGAGTAATAATCAATAAAACTCATACACAACCGCGAAGCTTTTTCCTAAACGCCTCGTCTCTGATTAGAACTAGAATCGGAAATCAATTGGTGAAAACGCCTTCGATGAAGATAAATTTGGTATTTTGCGGTGAATTTGTAAAACCTCAAACCGATGTCTCGGAATATAAGTTTTTCAATACCAAAAATCACGTGATCAATATTGGAGCAAATCTAGACGAAATTTTAAACGAACTGTTTAACGAAATCATGGTGGAGGTAAGTTTAAAACGAAATAAGCTGCCAGATATTAATTTTCTTTTTTTTCACTTTCTTATCAGCTTTCAGAATATCAAGAGAGGGATAGCGGTTGGTCGTTATCGGCAATCGTGAATCTGGTCGTGGCGTTTTGCAAGTACACGCCGTTGAGAGGAGGAGGAAAGAAAGATAACGGTAGCACTTACGTGGACCTGCCGGACGAACTTCGGCGAAAAAGTAACGTCATATTGAACATCAAAAATCAAGACCGACGATGCTTCGCGTATTGCCTTTTGGTGCACCTATTTCCGGCGAGAAACGGTCAAGATGCGTGCGATCCTTCTACGTACCGTCAAAATATATACGATTTTTTTAGTTTTGAAGGTATATGTTTTCCTGTAAATCTGTGCGACTTACAGAAATTCGAAAACGCCAATAAATTTATTTCAATTAACGTATACGGTTATGAAAACAAGAGCATCGTGGGTCCACTTCATCATACAAAAAATGTCAAAAACTGCCACATAAATTTATTATATTTAAAGAAAAGTCAACTCGTAGGTCATTTTTGTCTCATTAAAAATTTATCAGAACTGTGCAGGTATCAAATTTCATCAAATATGCGTGTCAAGTTCATTTGCGATCGCTGCTTGTATTATTTTTCATCCAAGGACAAATTAAATCGTCATGTGTCAGATTGCTCGCGTCATGAGGCCGTAAAAATTGAATTACCTAAAGACGGAGAAAAAATTGTTAAATTCAAACAATTTGCAGCCACCATGCCTTTGCCGTTTGTCATTTACGCGGACTTCGAAGCTCTAACGAAACCTATTCATTCTTGTGACGATACTCTAGAAAAAGCATTCACGAACGCCTATCAACGGCACGAAGCCTTTAGCGTTGCATATTTAACAGTCTGTTCTTACGATGATCGACTAAATCATTTTGAAATTTATCGCGGCGAAAACCCGGCTGAGTGGTTCATAAATAAATTATTAGGAGAAGCAACAAATGTTCAAGAAATATTAAAAAATCACGTTACCGTTCCTATGAAAGATTTAACGTTCGAAGAATCTACGGCACATGCAAATGCCGAAAAGTGTGAGATTTGTGATTCTAATTTTAACGAAAATAATGCTAAAACTTATCACCACGACCATTTTACCGGGAATTATATTGCAGCTTTATGCAATAATTGTAATTTACAATGTCGCGTTAAAAATATTATTCCCGTGATTTTACACAATTTATCTCATTACGATAGTCACTTTATAATAGAAGCGCTGGCAAACGTAAACGATGAAAATGTCGAAATTTTAGCAAACACAACTGAAACTTACATATCGTTCTCGAAAAGTGTAGGCGATGTGAAATTACGTTTCTTAGATTCGTTTCGTTTCATGCCCTCGTCTCTTGAAACATTAGCGAAAAATTTGAAACCAGAACAAATAAAGTTCGTACAAAAAGCGTTTCCGAATCCAGATTCTTATAAATTAGTAACTCGTAAAGGATGTTTTCCGTATGATTACGTGAATTCTGTTGACAAATTGGAAGAGACAAGTCTTCCCGATAAATCCCTATTTTATAATAAATTACATGGCGAAAACGTCAACGATGAGGATTACCAGCACGCCGTAAACGTTTGGCAACATTTTCAATGTAAAACTCTCGGTGAATACGCGGACTTGTATTTAAAAATTGACGTATTTCTATTGGCAGACATTTTTGAAAATTTTAGAAAATTGACTTTCAAAACTTACGGGTTAGATGCGTGTGGATTTTTCACAGCTCCGGGCCTATCATTTTCGGCGGCTCTTAAAACAACAAAAATTGAACTTCCCCTTTTACAAGACATCGATATGATTTTATTTATAGAAAAAGGTTTACGCGGCGGTATAACTCAAGTTAGTTCCCGATATGCAAAAGCGAATTCTGTACACATGGGAACCGATTTCGACCCTGATAAGGAAATTAGCGAAATTATTTACGTAGACGCGAACGGACTCTATTCTTACGCGATGACGACAAAATTACCGTGCGACAACTTCAACTGGGTAAGTGACGAAAAATGAACGAATCTTTTAGAAATGCTCAGTATGACCGACACTGACTGTTCGATGTATTACGGGGATGAAACGGGTAAATCTTGTGTTTTAGAAGTTGACTTAGAATATCCTGAAGATTTGCACGATTCCCATATATTTTTTCCATTTTGTCCGGAACACATATCCACCACAGGTAAAAAGGACGACAAAAAATGAATGCTAACTTTATGTAATAAAGAAAAGTACGTCCTCCATTTAAGCGTTTTACTTCAAAGTTTAAAACACGGCTTAAAATTAAAAACAATTCATCGTGCGATAGAATTTGATGAGAGCAATTGGTTAGAAAAATACATTAAATTAAATAGCGATCTGAGGGCAAAATCTACGAACGCTTTCGATAAAGATTTTTACAAGGGCATGTCGAATATGGTTTTCGGAAAACTTATGGAATTTGTACGCAAATACAGAAATATCGTGTTGACAAAGAAATGGAAATCCGCTGAAAAATATATTAGTCAACCAAATTTCAAAGAAGCTACTATTTTCAGTGAGAATCTGGTCGCAATTGAACTGAACAAATTATCCGTGAAATTTGATAAACCGATCTACGTTGGCATGGCAGTCCTTGACATTTCAAAAACAGTCATGTATAGTTTTCTTTATGATTACATCAGAGAAAATGTGGAGCCCTTATTTAATGTCACAGTATGTTACACGGACACGGACAGTTTTATTTTTAAGTTCTCTCCAAAACATCCCGAACGCGTCTCGAGTATTTATGAAATTATAAAACGGGATGCAAATAAAATTTTTGACACTTCAGATTACGCCGCAGATAACCCTTTCGGAATACCTTTGGTAAATAAGAAAGTTATCGGTAAATTTAAAGACGAACTGTGCGGACAGATAATAACTGAGTTCATTGGAATTAGAGCTAAATTTTACGGTATCAGAGAGGGAAAAGAAGTAAAATTTAAAAAATTGAAGGGCGTAGGTCGTTCAGGAATTAAAAAAATAACTTTTCAGGATTATTATGACTGTTTGTTTGATAATAAAAAATTAATGTCAAAATTCAATAGCATCAGGTCAATAAATCATCAATTATTAACCTTTACCATAAATAAAACTGCCTTAGATGCTCAAGATGACAAACGACATTACGATCTTGTAATCTTGATCTTGACATTCATTCGTTGCCGTTGGGACATTATAAATTAAAATGAAATTGTATGTAATTTTGTAATTATGTATTAAAATTAAATTATATGTAATTTGTAATTATATTGTGTGTTAGTAAAGCATTTTGTATTGTACATACGTAAGTAAAACGTATTTTTTATTTTTAGAATTATATTTAAGACGTTTTACAATTATACAGGCACGTCGGAATCGTTTTCGTCCGCCTCTGCTCGCGGATATGCGCACGCCCCGAGGACCCATTTTTTCGAAATTGCCGCCGCCGCTCTGCGTGCAGCGATCTATATGCTCCCGCGCGCGTAGAAACCTACCGACGCCACGTCTCCGAGATGGACGCCGGCGATCGTCCTTTCGCAATTCGTCACCAGATGGACACCGCCAGATGCAACCAACATCGCATCCGTGTTCGACGAAAAATAAAACGACATCCATCTCGCCGCGCGTCGTTATTATTATTACACATTTCGAACTGATACGAGCGGCTTAGTTGGACGCCTCACGAACACCGAGCAACGGGTTCGAATCTCTCTCCGGACGGAGGAAAAAAAATGACGCAACCAACATCGCATCCGTGTTCGACGAAAAAAATAAGGACATCATTCGCCGCGCGTCGCGTCGTTAATATTACACATCTGGAACGGATACGAACAAGTGACTCAACGGCCGAGCGGCTTAGGTGGACGGCTCAGGAACGTCGAGGAACGGGTTCGAATCTCTCTCCGGACGGAGGAAAAAATTCCGCAGCGGAGCGCCGGTGGCGACACGCGACGGACAATTCCCGAACTAACGCTCCGACGACGCAGCGCCACTGCCATCTGGCGGACAATTTCCGAACTAACGAAAATGGCAGCAGCGCCGGAGGCATCTGACAGACGGACGCCAGAACTACGTTGTCTTCGTCTCTCTCTCTCTCTCTCTGGAGCTCCATCTCACTCTTTACCATGGGCTCAGATGAGACAGAAAACTGGACCGGAAGTCAATGCATTTCAAATGGGGAAAAAAGGGTGTGGTCTGTTTTTTATATCTACTGTTAGTGAAAATGTATCAGGAAGAATTACCCTTGGACAAGTAACTAATGCAATTAACAACTTTTATAATCGTTTAGGATATTGCATGGAGGTAAATGCATAAATTTTTGAAAACTTGTTGTGGTGTTTGTTTTAATTAAAGAGTTTCTGTTTTCCTTATGTTTTAAGTTTACTTATTTTAAACTAGAATAAACTTATCTAATGTAACTAAAAGTCGCTATTATTTTGTATGGTGGCGTGCAAAAAAATCGCGTACACCCATTTTTTGTTGTATTAAGTCGGTCTTAATTTATAATATGTCAGTGTCAAACAATAAAAATTCCGAACTAACACAAACACAATCAATTTTAATACTCTCTTAGAAAATGCATGACGAATAAGAGCAGTGGCGGATAATTATGGTCTAAATAAAAGCACTCTTACACGAACAGAGAAGATGTAGATAGAGGAAGAAAGTGTAAGTAGAAAAGTAGCTTGGGATGTTAACAAAATTCAACTCATGAGCAAGATGAAGCCCTCTTTAATCATTTGAGGTAAAATCCATCTCAAACAATAGGAGATCTCGTTATTTGTGACAAACCTTCCGGCATTATGGTTAATTGCAGGTCGAAGGATTATAAATTCTGATTCAAAGAATTCGACAAGTGCCAAAAAAATAGTATTGATGGAAAAACAGAAGCTGTCACGCTTTCTATTTTACTTGAATCATAATAAGGAAGAATTAAGCCAGGATGAAAATTATTATTGGTGGAATCTTATTTCACATTATGCCTGAAAGATTGAATTAAGTATTGGAAGCTGATGGAGAAATGATAAAATATCGAACTTTATGTTTCCTTTATTCATAAATTCTATTTGATAAAAATAAATGCACCTCTGTTACGTTTGTTTTCTGATACTTTAATAACAAATTCATACTTAAATAAATCGTAACAAGAATCTTAAATTCTCAATTTGTAACCTACATTTTTGATAGTATGTCAAAATTCACAAAATACCGATTTACAAAGCAAAAAATAGGTAAAAACTCTGTTACTTGATTTTGAAGGTGTACGCGATTTTATTGCAAGCCAGTGTAGTACAAGTATATCGAAATCACTAATAACAGAACAGATTCATGACAGCTGTCATGTCATGTTCTATTTTAAAAAGTACAGTTTAATTTAGAAATGGTAAATACGCCTGAACGGTCCAGTGGTAAGAGGACCGGCCTTGCAATCGCATGGTCGTCGGTTCGAACCGCACTCGGGATTTTTCTCGGTATCGACTTCAGGCACCCTTCAGTGTTGGGGATAAAATTCGACACTGCTTCCCCTTAAACGGCGAGAAGGTTGGAAGTAACAAAGCCATGGAACACTTTACACACACTCAAATACACTCTCGCTCCTGAGGTCCTGACAAGTCTTTGACTTAGGACCCCGTTGGGCAACCACCACAGATGAAAAGAAAAAAAATGTTCCTATGGATTCTCAGATTCGTACGTAACAGCAATGTTTTGTGTTAACATAAATTCACGGTATAGCGATGCAGTTAAATTTAAAGAAGAAGTAATAATATTAGAACCAATTGGAAAAGAAGACATCAAGAACGTAGCGAAAAATGTGCGAGATATCATAAAACCAGACGAACTCAATATTGGAGTAAAAATGGGAAAAATCACAAGAAAGGGAGGAGTTGTATTAAATTGCAACAACAAAGAAGCAGTGGAAGAAATAACAAAAAATGCTGGACAGGTATTTAAAGTTGAAACCCCGAAGAGCATAAAAGTGAGTGGAATTTTTCATGAAGAATATGAACAAGATATTATCGACAAAATTGTCAAGCAGAATGGTCTACCAGAAGAAATTAAGCAAGATATAAAAATAAAATACAAAAGTAAAATACTAAAGAAAAAAATCAACGCAATTTTTGAAGTTACACATGACATAATAAAAAAAATCAGAGAGAAAAATGTGAAAATATTTGTTGGGTGGTCGAGCTGCTTTGTGAATGAACACATTTTCGTTCTCCGATGTTATAATTGTCTCAGATTTGGACACACTGCTGCAAATTGCAAAAGTGAAGCAGTCTGTGCTAACTATAGTGGACAGCATACATCGTCTGATTGTCAGGAAACTTATAAAAAATGCATTAATTATACTACAACGAATAAAAAACTAAATTTGAAACTTGACGAAAATCACTCAGCCTGGGACTATAGATGTTCCTGTCTCAAGAGAATACAAAACATTCAACGAAACAAGATAACTGACATCTAGCAACTACAGACGTCCTTAGACTTAAAACAGAACGAAAATCAAAAATCTTCTTTTAGAACCACTGAAAAATCATCAGAACAAAACTGCGGAACTGCTAATCACGGTGATGTGCAACAAACCCAATTTAAACTAAACACATTCCATCAAAACATTCAAAGTATACAATATAATCTCGAAGAATTACAATTATTTTTGGGTAGTTTAAATTACGAAGTACATCTTTTGGCGTTGACAGAGCACTGGATGAAATCGGAGCAAAATAAATTTATCAAACTCGAGGATTATACATTGCTTTCCTACTTTTCAAGATCGTGTCAAAAGGGTGGAGGTTCCTGTATTTTTGTAAAGAAAGGACTATCTTTTGAACGTTTTGAGCTTTTAGAACAAAAAAGTATAGAAACTGTGTTAGAATGCAGTGCGGTTAAATCGAAAGAATTGAAAACCACGATAGTAAATATATACAGATCACCAAAGGGAGACCTGAATAATTTTTTTACAGCAATAGAAAGTATTCTGGAAACTGTACATACCAATATTGTAAAGGATATACACTGATCATGTATGGTGACTTCAATATAATTTTTTTTAAATACTGAGAGCATCACAAAAAATACGCTAGACATAACTATCACATTCAGTCTAAAACCTACCATATTTACACCTACAAGAATAACAAAATATTCATCTACTTTGTTAGACAATGCGTTCGTAAATATTGAAACAACAGAAAGTAATGTTATTACAATCGCCTTATCTGATCATTTAGGACAAAAAGTAACCATAGACTATCAACAACTACCACAAACTAACTATGAAGATGAACAACGAAGACGTATAACTACAAACCTTAGCGGATCATTTAAATCAAGTCGATTGGACCTCTTATAGGTACTAGTATAACACATGTAAACGATTGCTACAACTACTTTTATAACATAATATACATAATGTATTTAATTTTCAATACAATATGCCCCATGGAGGTCATAAAATTAAAAATCACTTTTAATAAATCCTGGTTGACTACAGGATTAAAATCCAAATGTGATATAAAAAGACTATTATATAAAGATCCCTCTTCACCCACTCCTTACAAAATGAGACCTAGGACCTTGGTATCAATGGTGGAAGTGTAGACGAAAAATATAACTTCTTTTCCCACTGTTTAATGGAACACCTTGACTCAGCCTTCCCAATAGTTAAAAGAAGATTATCACAACGGAAAAAGCAATGGAAAGTATCTAAGGAACTGATGCAAATAAAAGAAACCCTAAACTTAATACACGAAACCTATCAAAGACGTGGCGGCGATGATCTGAAGCAAATTTACAATAGTTATAAAAAAATTTACCTAGAGGAATCTACAAGAGAGAAGAAGCGCAAGAACTTAACTGAAATCCAAAACTCCACAAACAAACAAAAGACAGTTTGGAACATAATTAACAAAGAAACCAAACCGTACAACCGTACAACTAGCACAAGCCTCTCCGCCGAAGCTTTCAGTAACTTTTCTTGCAACGTAGCCACCAACATACTTATGAATAAACCAACCAATAACGACGACCACTAAGCTATCTTAAAAAGATACCTTACGTCAACAACACTTGCTTTCTAACACCAGTAACAGATGAAGAAGTCCAAGCGATCATCAAAAAATTAAAAACTAAGAAGAGTACCGACATCTATGGTCTCAACACAAAACTTTTAAAAGCTTGCGCTCACGTCATTTCAAAGCCAATAACGGCCGTGTTTCTAACACGGCATTGTCCCTGATGGACTAAAGGTCGCAAAAGTAATACCTATGTACAAAAAAGAGGATCCTTCTGATATAAACAACTACAGGCCAATCTCGATACTACCTATAATCTCAAAAGTTTTGGAAGTAGCCTTATGTTCGCGCCTAAATAATTTTATACACAAACAAGATTGTTTGTCAAGTAGTCAGTTTGGATTCAGGAAAAACAAAAACACCACCGATGCAGTGCTCTCCCTTCTGAACTTCATTTGGGACGCCCTTGAGGATCATAATGACTGCGAGGCAATTCTATACGATCTAACGAAAGCATTTGACTGCATGGACCACAAAATCTTTCTGTCAAAACTAGAACACTACGGTATACGTGCGGCAGCACTAAGTCTCATAAAATCATATCTCCACAATCGTAAACAACTAGTTTACTTTAATAATAGTCCAAGTTCATTAAAATGCATTGATAGAGGTATTGCCCAGGGATCAATCGTAGGTCCACTATTCTTTAGTATATTCATAAACGATTTACCATACAACTTATCGTCACACACCATCCTATTCGCTGACGATACAACATGTGCTGTAAAGGGATCGAACATCGAGCAACTACACATAGCCTCCGAAACTACACAACAGCACAACAGCATTGTGGTTCAATGCAAACTGTCTACATCTAAATGAAAGTAAAACAGCCAAAATAGCATTTACAACAAAGCGCAATACCTCAATCACTACAAAGGCTGCAAGATTTTTGGGAGTTACTCTGGACACTCGCTTAATCTGGAAAACCCACATCTCCGAACTTTCCAACAAACTGTCATTTGCCACTTATGCCATACGTCGCATCAAGCAGATCGCTGGACAAGAAGCTTCCGTATCGGCTTACCATGCGCTATTCCATTCGCGTATGACATATGGCATCCACATGGCATCCAAATATGGGGAGGACCAGCTCACGCGGATCATATATTTCAATTGCAAAAACAAGCAGTACGAATAATAGAAGGTGTTCCTTACAGAACACATGCCAGGCCGATTTTCCTCAAATTAACAATCATATTCATGACCTTAACTTCGTCGTACTTATACCAACAACTGATCCGAGCCAGACGTGAAGCAACTACCATACATAAGAGAGGCGACCTAGTTACAATAAACTTAAGAAATAGCCACGCAGTTGACATTCCATTCTAAAGAACCAACATGATAGACGCATACTTATATAACTTCCTCCCTCGCTCACTGACTGATCTAAGCCCAAGAATCTTCAACACAAAACTAAAACAGCACCTCCTGGAAAACCCTTTTTATAATATAAACGAATATGTAGTGCATGCAAAAAATTTGATCAAGTAAATTAGGAAAAGCTTTTCCTCTTTTGTTCTCTTAAATCTTTTTAAAATCTTTTATTTCTACAATTACGTAGTCTAGTGTAGTATATAGAAACCTGATATAACTTATGTACCACTGCTGTTGTAACTGCTGTTGTAACATAATGTTGAATAAATGAAATGAAATGAAATGATTTAACGAATAACTTAAGTAGCAGACAAAATTATAAAAATTATTGTCGTGAACTAAATAATGAAATAAAACAAGCAAAAATAAACAATAACTCAGAACATTTAATAAATTCAAATAATAAAATAAAAACTACATGACAACTAATACAAAAAATTACTAAATCAACATCACACAGTGAATTCACAATAGACGAAATTGAGACAAATTACAACACAGAAGATAATGAAAGTACATTAAACTATATTAACAATTTCTTATTAAACATATGTGACAATGTCAATAACGGAAAGAAAATCAAGGAGGAACTGATAAAAATTTGTTTCTACCTCATGTGACCAAGTTCAGTCTCATAGGCAAATAATTTGGCAGACCGGCGCGGCGCGGCGGAAGCAATAATTCTAGTTATTAATTTTCCCAATTTATTAATTGTACCGATTTTAGTCAACTGTTCAATTACTTAGTTGTCGTCGACCTAATTTCAAAACCTTGTAAGTCCGAAAATGGACAAAATTGAGTTATGAGAATGTTATTGTTAAGGTGATTCAAGGCTACAGTATGCTAAAATTTCGTAAGTTGTCTTCGATCGTAGCAACATCTGTAAGACTTTAATCAAAACTCGTAAGTCGGCAGTTTATTGGAAAATGAGATGGTTTTTATACTCCCCTGTAAAATGCCTCTACATGACTTACGAGATTTTAAAATTAGGCCGACGTTATGTACATCGGTTCTGTTTCCTCAGACCGACTGATTTTCTAGAAGTGGTTTGCAGTATAAAAAATCTAAAAAACACTAAATCGGTAGGCTCTGACGACATACTTGTTGTGTTATTAAAAGAAATAGCAGAATTTATACCAGAACCCTTGGTACACATTATAAATATGTCATTCAAGTATCGAATATTTCCAGAAAAGCTAAAAGAAGCAATCATAAAACCAGTTTATAAAAAAGGTGATAAATCTAAAATTACAAACTACAGACCAATAGCATTGCTCTCTAATATATCGAAAATATTGGAGAAAATAATATATACTAGGATGGAAAATTTCTTAAATACAAATACGATATTAAACTGTCAACAAAGTGGGTATCAGAAACGCCGTTCTACTCAAACAACGATATATCAAATTCTTTCCGAATGACTAGAAGCAATGAATGATAGTGACCTTGTAATGGGAATGTTCATGGACTTATCCAAGGCATTCAACAGTGTAGACCACTCGATTTTGATACTGAAGCTAGAAAGAATGGGTTTTAGAGGAACAGCATTGCAGCTTTTAAAATCCTACCTTCAAACAAGAAAACAGTGTGTTGCCGCAAAGAGTAATGGGCGAACTCTACTATCATCCTGGGGATACATAAGTAAAAGTGTCCTAAAAGGTTCCATATTGGCTTGGGTTGGGTTGGGTTCCCTTCTCTTCTTGATATATGTGAATGATTTACCAGAGGTTCATAACAATTATTCAGCTCTCTTTGCTGATGATACTTCGATTATTATTAAATCTTCTAACATGACGTTACTTCAACAAAAACATAAGCCAGTCGCTTAGTATCTTAGAAGAATGGTTTACTGCCAACAATCTGAAATTAAATATAGAAAAAACTAACATAGTACAATTTTCAACTACAAGGGGTTATTACCGTATAAAAAAAATATAGGGTGTCTTTCAAAAAGTATGCTGCAAATGGGAATTTTTTTAATTATCGGTTTTTATAAAAATTTATTGATGCAGAACGCTTCTGCATCCCTTAAAGTCAAATTGGAAAATGTCAGATGAAATTTATCTTGAACGGTATACAGCGTGGACACCGAGAAATGAAGACGGCTTGAGAGTAAAGTACCCTTATTTTACAAGATACAGCAAAATGTCATAAGAATAAGTTGTTCAGAATTAAAAGTTATAGCTAAGTATGAAATTACAGCCTTCTATCTCTAATATAAAGAAATCACAATTTATTGTGAACCACTCTTTATGCACACTACATTAGGAAATACTGGTTGGATTAAAGTGTCCGCCAAAATAATATGAATAGGAAAGCATTAAATTGGTTCTTATTTCTCAATTATTTTATTTGGTTTTTAGTGATTATTTCAATGCTTTCTTGTAGCATTCATCATTCATACATTAAAAAATTATGATACATTTAAACGAAGTTACATTTTAAATGATAAGGGTTGTAATTTTTAGTATTCTTCACAGTAAATCATTGAAAATGTAACTTCGTTTAAATGTATCATATTTTTTTAATGTATTTTTTAAGGGATGCAGAAGCTTTCTGCGTCAATAAATTTTTATAAAAACCGATAATAAAAAAATTCCCATTTGTAGCACACTTTTTGAAAGACACTGTAGTTACCACGTCAGATGAAGTCCTTTTCCTTGGACTGAAAGTCGACTCATGTCTTAACTGGAGAGCACATGTGGACTACCTAGCGTCGAAATTAGGATCATTCAACTATGCACTTCGAATGTTGTCCAACTTCATAAACGAAAAAGTTGCTGTTTGTGCCTATCACGCTTATGTCAGTTCAAGACTAAGATATGGTGCAATTTTCTGGGATAACTCTACAGATAAAGATAGAATATTTAAACTTCAAAAGCGATGTGTTAGAAGTGTGTTTAATTTAAAATCAAGACAATCGTGTCGTGAAGTATTTAAAAACAAAAAATACACACACTTTATGGACTGTATATTCTTGAGTGCGCTATTTTCGTAAAAAAACATTACAAAGTATTTTTTAAAAAAATATGAACTAAAACATTGTTACAACACACGTGGCACTGTACATACTTACCTTAGCACACCTCAAACGAAGCTCACAAAAATTCAAAAAAATGTTGTGTTTTAATTAATTAATATACAGTGATCGCCAGATAACTCGGGCCATATGGGAATTTTTTTTTATTATTGATTTCTCAGAAAAGTTTATTCTTTATGAAAGCCTCTGCATCTGCGCAAATTTAAAATGCACTTACAAAATTTGAATACCTCTTATCATGTACCGAGGAGATCAAAATATTTGAAATCGACATAAGAGTAAAGTACCTTTATTTTTCAAGGTACGTAAAAATATTATTTGGAAAAGTTATTAATGGAGCGATTCTGCTCATATCTGTAGCAACCGTAAGATCTGTAAGCCTGTAAGTCAATTATTAAGAGGCTGAATTTTGAAGTTCTCAGTATGAAATGATTTCGTGTACGTCTATAAGATAATACCATAGAGACTTACGAGTAATCCTAGGGACCTAGGAGAAATCATACCTTCCACAGAACCTCAAAATTCCATATTTTAATAAATGAGTTACAGGTTTACAGATCTTACGGTTGCTACAGATACGAGCAGAATCGACACATAAGAATTGTTCTGAGATCTTAAATATGAAATCTCGGCTGTCTAGGATGAAAAAAAATTTTGGACAAAAAAGTTAAAGATTTATGGTATGACTGTTATTGATCATAATTTCTCGTTGGTAGAAGAGCGGAAAACAAATTCCAGAGTATATTCGCATCACATGTGAAGAAATGTCCAGCTTTACACTTTCAAAGTTCTACGATACACACGTTGATACGAGAAAAATTGAAAAATATGGAAAGTTTCTTTTTTCACTATAGGCTGCCATGATTTCATATTTGAGATCTCATAACATTTCTGAATAACTTTTCTAAATAATATTTTCGCGTATTTTGAAAAATAAAGGTACTTTACTCTTTTGCCGATTTCAAATATTTTGACCTCCTCGGTACATGATAAGAGGTATTCAAATTTTGATAAGTGCATTTTAAGTGCAATTATGCAGGACCTTTTACAAAGAATACATTTTTCTGAGAAATCAATAATAAAAAAATATCCCATATGGTCAGACTTATCTGGCGATCACTGTATACAACTTCATTCCGTATGAAATCAGAGACTTACCTTGCATACAGTTTAAGCACAAATTTGAACAGCATCTTTATCATAATGCATTCTACTCGCTTGATGATTTTTTAAAACTACAATTAAGTAAAAAGTTTTGTTATACAGGGTGTTTTTTTTACTATACGCAAATAAAAAAACCTCAGTATAAGTACATGAAATGCTACCTGTTACCTAAATGCGCGTATTTTCGGGTGGATCCTGTACCATAGCCAAAGAATTTCGGAGGTACCACTTGTTTGGAATTGCTGAAATGTGCGAGAGAGAAAAGTCATATTTAGCAAGGTCAGTGACCAATGTTAAATACTGACCTGCCTTAAACGCGTCATTCAGGGGGCCGCCGGGCAAAAAATTGCCGCGGTAAAATGCATCAAAAGAAGTTAAACGCCGACACCGCACACCATAGGAGTGTCGCAAATGGCGCAAATACATTCCGTAGCATTTCGTAATAATATCGTATATTAATTATTTTATTTAAAATTTTAATTCAATTCTCCCTTGCTAATCTCATTGCTAGGCTACGAAAGTACTACTTACGGTCCAGGGACAAAAAAATAAATGTCAAGTCTATTAGAATTCATATGGAATGTGAAATTACAATTTATTTATACCTTTCTTTTATCTTGTAGGGCACAAAAGAACCACATGCGATATTCGCAGCTTCTTGAATTGCACTAATTTTTAACGGAAAGAACGTCTTTTAATCAAATTATGCAGACATACGAAGAACATCCTCCATGCTCAAGTCAATGTGATCGACTGACCTAAATTCGCGTCAGGCGGCCGCGTACGCAAGTGTTAGGCCAGCAGTTCTCAAACGGTTTGGTGAAAATCTACCAATGCATTTTTCTCGAAAACTATTAACTTTTTATTAAGGACATGTAAGTTCAATCGTTGCCATTTATGGTGATGTATTACAGGTTTAAATATTTGCATACAGTAAAAGAACACCCGGTATATTGTAATCTAATGACATGTACCTGCTTACTTAAGAACCTTACTTTTTATTTGATTGATGATGTTTTTGACATGTTCTACATACTGTATTGTATATTTATGGAACGAAATATATTATTATTATTATTAAACGTTGAAGGCACCTTGGGCTTTAAAATTATATGCCAATGGTCGGCGTACGCGTACACCCCTCGTTCCGAAGGCCCTCGGGTTGTACACTGCCGACCTTAGACGTTATAAACCTTATAACGCCTTTAGTACCTTAATAACTATTTCAGTCAGTTATTTTTTTCAACAGAGTAGTAATAAGATTTAGGAAAATTTTATTTTTTAATGTGCTGTAGCTTTAGCTGAAATTAAACCGCAGCATTATATTACATTTGAATTTAGTTTACTATTTGTCGAGATTTTATTATGTTTGTAAATGTTCCACTTGCATAAACAAAGGGTGCGCCTTTGCGGAATGCTAATTAGCACGACCGTGAAATGGAGAACAAAAGAATAGGTATATTTTTTAATCTTCTCGACAAAAGAAGAGAAAAAAGCGGAATTTGCGCCATTATAAATTCTCGCTCGCGTTTTCCATTTTTCCGAGCCTAAATACTTTAATGGGAAACGCAATCCCTCGTCTTATTTAAATATCGCAAAAAGGTAAAGAGGGAATTTAAATTAGGCTAAATGCGAAACATTAATGCCGAAACTCCCACTGATAAAACAAATATTTTGTAATCATATTATTACGCCTCGCTTGAATCCCATTTTCTCGTATCTTAACAGATCAGTTGAGTAATATGAGAACACGCTGGAGTTAATACAATTTCTTGATTATCTAATTCTGTTCTCGACACAAGAACCGATTCAACAATTAAACAACAAAAACAGATTAAAAAATACTGACCCCGGTAATGACAAATAATACAGGGTGTTCACGGGAACCCGCTACAATAGCTAGCTCTTTTATTTGAATTTTTACGAGGTAGCTTAAATTAGAAAAGTTTCAGGGCCTTTCCTGCTGGATTTTATGGCGACATCAGAAAAACAATTGACTGTCAGGTTTTGAGATTTTCAATTGTTTTCAACTTTTTAAATGGAACGTTATATTTTTTAACATCGTATCACGTTCAGGACGTCAAATTAATTATGTCTCTAAAATATTACCTTCGAAGGCCTACTATTTTCATAAATCATTTAATTAATAAATCTTGGTGTTCACGGAAAATGGCTACAATAGTTAGCTCTTTTATTTGAATTTTTACGAGGTAGCTTAAACTAGAAAAGTTTCAGGACGTCACCTGCTGGATTTTATGGTAACATCAGAAAAACAAATGACTGTCAGGTTTCCGAGATTTTCAATTGTTTTCAACTTTTTTAAATGGAACGTTATATTTTTTAATAACGCATCGCGTTCAAGGCATCAAATTAATTATGTCTCTAAAATATTACCTTCCAAGGTCTACTATTTTATGAATTATTTGGTAAATAAACATTGATATACGCGGGAATTGCATAGCAACAACACAATATGGTGTACGTTGAAACAAGAGAACATCGAAATTGTTTTCAAATTGTCAGTTTTGTTAACTATTCTAATTAATCAGTTCTTGAAATTTAGTTCATATTAAGAATGTCAAATAGTAGGCCTTGGAAGGCAATATTTTAGAGACATAATTAATTTGACGCCTTGAACGCAATGCAATGTTAAAAAATATAACGTTCCATTTAAAAAAGTTGAAAACAATTGAAAATCTCGAAAACCTGACAGTCATTTGTTTTTCTGATGTTGCCATAAAATCCAGTAGGTGACGTCTTGAAACATTTCTAATTTAAGCTACCTCGTAAAAATTCAAATAAAAGAGTTAGCTATAGTAGCGGCTTCCCGTGAACACCCTGTATAACGATCGGAATTAAATGTAGTGATTAAATCTATCTAATTCAGTAACCAAACAAAAGACAGAAATGAAAAAAAAAAGTCTTTATTGGATCTTAACAATATGCTCTACAAATAAAGAGTCTTGAAACAAAGTAATTCCCTCTTTGAATGCAATTATGCGCGCAATATACCCGGACTATTTTCCACATAAAAACGCCTTTATAAAAGCGAGAGAATGCTCATAGTACCTATTAGGGTGGGTCAAAAAACCAAACTTTGAAATAATCTTACCTAATAGCAAAATTATGTTGTCTTTTAGTGATATTATGACACCTACGAAATATTTTTGAATTTAATTAATATTTAGAGGGTGCGCCTTACGTTTGAATTTTTGAAATTATACAAGAAAGGCCATATAGTTTGCTATGAAAAGTTCGTATTTGTAATAATAATAATAACCGAGTTATCATCAAAACTGCATACTAAAAGGGTAAGAGAAGGTGGATAAAATTAAAACTCGAATCTCGCAGCAATGCCTAAATTCGATAGCAAGAAATATTTCAATATTGAATGATTTTCATTAATTTTTCTGTTGTATTATTTTTTTAATTATTAATAAATGATTATTTTATTCTAAAAACCCTATTTTCCTTGAGACATTTATGTTATATGACTACCAGAATATATTCAAGTTATTCGTATTTTCAAGGCAAAGCGCAACCTGAAGATGAGGTGCTATTTACTTTAAATTCTAGCATTACACTGTTTTCATGTAAAGGCAACATAATTTTGCTATTAGAAATCAAAAGCGCAATATTTGTTTTTTTCCATATAAAAATGACCCACCCTAGTACCTATACATGTACATCTAGTCTGATTTCATATCTTTTATCCGCCGTTCTCATAAAAAAACGAGGTTAATGCATCACGGAATGATTGTAACGTATACTAGTCCTGAAATGAAACTTTGTATTTATTTTTCCGCGAAACGCGATGTTATCTGGTTTTGCGGTCGGAGGATGAAGGCCGGTAAAAACTTTTGGAACCTGAAATTTCAGGACAGATATTTATCACTGGCGCCGCTTTACGAAGATTACGTCCCAGCTTATGACAAGCGAAATGCATTATGCATAAAAATAAATAACTCCCAAAATGTAGGGCGTTTGGCTTAAACGCTATATAAAGAGTTCATGAAACTTTATTGCCGGAGAAATAATAAATCATAGTGAAAATTTTTTCCTTACTTGAGTTTAATAATGACAAAATTAAGTTAAACATCAAACGTTTAACAATATGCAGCGTGATTTTAATAGCACTGAAAAAAAGTCTATGTAAATTTACAATGAAATAAATAGGTTACTGTGGTCCAGTTTAATAAACAGTAATTTCGCATGGTAAACTTATAGAAATGTAAATTCTCACTTTGTTTGTGATATTACATGTTATAAATCATATAAACGTTTAGGTAATTTTACATATACAGTGTGACTCCGGATTGAGTTCACTATACGTATAATTGACCAAAAATTTTTGAATTCAGATTTCATGTTCTGCAGTTCAGGTCTGCTTGGAGTGAAATTAATTTGTGCCAAATTTGACGCCGAAAGTCTTCAAGGTGGCGGAATGAACACAAGAAGAAGTAAAATCTTTGAAGGTAAAGTGATCTTCCTTTTGAATTTAGGAGAAACATTTACTAATATAAAACGATTCTCATTTCAAATTAGGGAGATATACCAAATTCTAACAACCTAGAAAAAAAAATTGAATTACTAAAATTAGGATTTCAGTACAGTTGTAAGACATTAACACTGTCAGGTGCTAATATGGACGGAGTGTTATTTTAATAATCATATTTTATTTTATCTTTTTGGTCAATAAATATGTAGATGGCGTTAACATTTTACAACTTTACTGAAATATTTATAATTTAATTAGTAATTTTCCGTAATTCAATTTTTTTTCTAGGATATTGAAATTTGGTATGCCTCCCTAATTTGAAATGAGAATCATTTTATCTTACTAAATTTTTCTTCCAAATTCAAAAGGAAGACCACTTTACCTAAACAGATTTTACTTCTTCTTGTGTTAATTCCACCACCTTGAAGACTTTCGGCGTCAAATTTGGCACAAATTCATTTCACGCCAAGCAGACCTGAACTGCAGAACATGAAATCTAAATTCAAAAATTTTTGGTCCATTATACGTATGGTGAACTCAATCCGGGGGCACACTGTATATTTGTGTAAATACAATGTAAAAATGCGATAAATTGAATGCGATTAAATACTATGTAAATAATTACAACGCGATACGTGTATTATTACTATGTAATTTTACTTATACTTACATGTGCTTTATACCTTTTTACTTATTCCCTTGCTGAATTATACCGTGATTTTATTTTAATATGAAACATTGCTGTTCATATTACTATGGAAACTAATTCCAATTTTTAAAAATGTCGTTGCATGATCGTCGTCGTTAGGGTTTCGAATGTCATATCAAATAAAATTTGTCCGTTTTAATTTGGAGCATCTGTCAGGCGAAGAAAGTTAGTAAAAATGTATCCGGAAGAATTACCCCTGGGCGAGTAACTAATGCAATTAACAACTTTTATAATCGTTTAGGATATTGCATGGAGGTAAATGAAGAAATTTTTCAAAACTTGTTGTGGTCTGCCCAAGTCACTTTTTCTTCATGAACTATCCTCCCAAGAATGTTTCAAACAAGTTTAAATAATTTCAAATATGACGTCATTGTTGTAAAGTGAAAATTACAATGTTTGAAAATATTGCAAAATGTTGTAACGCCAAAAATTGTCTTCTGTATTAGTAAATTATTTTCGCATGTACGGCATGTTTCATAAGTGGCTTATCCACTAAATTTATACTTTCTTAAATTCAATTCAATTCAATTCAATTCAGCAACTATGGCTCCAGAATGACAACTATTCAATTTAATATCGTAATAGCGGTCTAAAAGATTATTGTACTGTGCTTAATTAATTGTAAATATCGTGCACCCTGTATACCTTCCAAATTGTCTAAAATCTTTGTTCGTTCACAACTTATTGTTAGACATGTTTTCTCAAAGCAAGTGATTTGAAAAAGAGTAAAAGAATATGAAGTCATTTACAGATCTTCTCCTTATTACTTCCTCAGAAAAAGACATATATGTAGATCCGTGCAAGTATTTACTATTTCAAATACTTCGGCATTTCAGGCAGTGACTTCGATTATACTCCATACACTTTTATGATTTCGGCTTAACTCCGATCGTAAAATAAAGTGCACGATAGTACAAAATTATTTTTAAGCAGTTTCACGAAAACTTTAGGACCGGCCGATAAAAAGAGTTCGGCCATTTGAACGTGGAAAAAAGAATAACATTCGAACGATTATGATTATGACTGTTACTTCGACGATGCCACTCGGATTGAAGTACACTCTCCTGTTCTTGTCGGCGGAACATGAAATAATAAAGTTGTCGGAAACTTTGCTTTCAGGTTAAAAATAGACGTTAACATTGTGTGGATAGGCGGAGAAGCGTTGTTTCGTTCCGTGCTTATGCTTAATGGTTTTCGATAACGAACGGAACTGCATGTTTACTTCAGTTGCTTTTAAGTATAATGACGAAAACTTTCGAAAGCTTAATAAAATTCAAGTCGGAATTTTTTGTTTATTCTAAAGGATTGGTGAAAATTGAAAATGAACTGAATTTTATTTTTCGTTTAAAAATGTAGAGTTAATAATTTTGTAAATGGAAGAACAAATCATTTTTAAACAGGTGTACAGAAGTTTAATTATTGAGTTACAAGATGTGATAACAAATTCTTTTTTCGCTCAGCATATGCGAAAGTAACTCATATTAATGACAAGAGATCCTGCATGCCGTTACTAGTTAAGCTTTTAGGTTATTGAAAATCCGTGTCAGCTAGTATAAATAATTTTAATGAATTACACGACTAGCTGACACGGATTTTCAATAACCTAACTCATATTAATCCTAAAAATGTGACGGAGAGTAATGTCACAGAATAATAAGCGACCAGAAGTACAATTGGCTGTCGGCACCTTTGATGTTTGTGTCCGCTGTTTAGCTTTGAATTATGGTGGGAGAGGGGTGACTGGTCCGCGCGAATTCAAAAATGACAACTTGGAAGAAAAATTAACCATCGGTTTTTCGTATGTTTCTCAACATTGTGCTGTTCGAATAAGTTTGAATTTATTAAATCATAAAGAAAATTATTTGTCATTTATAATGTAAATGGACAGAATATCCATTGTATTCTCAATTATTATAACAATTAATCGAAAAGAAAACTACATTCAAAACTAAGCCTAGTTCATCGTAGAGACACAAGATGGCACTGTTTTCGTGCATGGCGTAATGCTTTATTCACGTGCAAATGCCAAGACGCCAAGTTTATGCGTTCGTTTCTTCTGATATTATAAACAGTTTTTATCCATAATAACGTTTGCATTACTTCTGCAGCGGTCGTTAAACAAGTCCAGGAATGCGAATAGATATATTATATAACTAAGGCCCGGGATTTCAGGTTCGGTTTAAACCGCTGTTTTGCGCTAAACTCAGTTTAACAGTAAACGGGTGTATTTCCACTTTCGTTTAAATGTGTTGCAACAATAAGCGGCGTTTAAAGTTAAACTTCACCCAGGCGTTGGTTTAAGGATTTAAACTGAGCTTTATGTAGTTCCGAGATCTGCCGCTCAAATTCGTATTTAAATTATAACATTTGTCAATTATTATTGCATCAAACAAGTAAAACCGCCTTAATAAGAGTAATGAATACCGTTTACATTGTTTTCTTACATTTTAAAGGTTTAAAAATACCGTCAACGTTACTCACAGGAATACCAACATATCTAAACTACAGCTTAATTAAACGGAACTATCGGATTAATCTGAAATACCCGTACTAATTTAAATGCCGTTTAATTTTAAGCTTTGGTTTAGTTAAACTCTATTTTAAACGGAAACTGAAATACCGGGCCCAAGATTTCTATTTAAGACGTCTCAAAAAGTGTGATTGTGAACGTACCCTGACCGTAATTTTGAAATCTGCGGACCAACTAACGCATGCGCTGTCAAAAATTTCAGACAAAACCACGCCTTAGTTAATCTTCTGGTCGTTTATTATTCTGTGGTAAATGTTTATCTGCCCTTGGGCTGCTAAACTCATAACAACACGATTTATAGTTCGTAACCTAGCGACACACTGACTTTCAGCGCTTTGACATTTCACAGAATTTTTCAATAAACGTCACTTTTAAACAAAGTTTGAATTTGATTTAGGGCTAGGCGAAAAGCAGTTGCACAGGCAGTTGTGTGTCACACATGCAGAAACGCATTAGCAGCTCTTAGCTATGAGCTGCCCTCGCTTCGCTTCGCTCGCTCGTGCAGCTCATAGCCGCGGGCTGCTAATGCCCTGCCCTTGTAACACAATATACTATAAATGCATGTGAAACTTGCTATTTTTTATTGATCTGAATTGAATAGATACGGAATATGTGGTAAGTTCTACTTATACATTTTGGCAAATAGTGATTGATATAAGTGACAGGGTCTACCCGCAGGAGTGGAACTTTGTAACTAATATCAATCACAAGCATCCAGACTATAAAAACATTATCGCAAAGTTATTAAAAAAAAATTCGTAAACTGAGTTGCTGTATGAACATCAAATTCTGTTTTCTAGATTCATATCTAGATTTCTTCCCTGAAAGTTTTGGTGATTTCAGCGAAAAACAGGGAGAGCGCTTTCATCAGGACATGAAAAAGATAAAAAAGCGATACCAAGGCCGATGGAATGGGCCTTTTTAACAATTTCTGTCCCTAGTTGGCCATGAATTGTTAGTTGTGAACCAGTCTCGATCTACCTGCCGTATGAAATAGCATAATTCCACTTTTAAACTAATATAACTTTTATGTTGTGACTTATGACATTTGCCGAGTTCGGTAATTCACTGATGCAAGCACGCAGTAAAAAGTAAAATGACAGAATTTAGCAATTTCCTTCAATAAAAAATTATTGTATTTTCTGCTGGTGATATGGTGGAAAAGAAATGTATGGTTTTTGACAATAAATAAGTTTTCAGTGGTTGTGTTCGTCTTTTGTGGTTAAAAACAAAATAGAGTAGCTACTTACACTAAACTTAGGTCACCATCTTTCAACCTGTTTTTTGACGTTAGGTGCAAATATGTGCAAAAGTTATTTCCGCTATCATTTAGAGGACTATTTTCGCTATCATATTCTACCAAAAACTCCACACCGGCAAATCCCGTTGACAGTTAAATCTTTAAGCTAAGTTTTAAAATGGCAAATTAAACATACCTATGTTCATGTTTTTTTATTAAACAAAGCAATTTACATGTTTATTAGTTATTTTGAAACTAGAACACATATAGGCGATCGCGATCACGATCACGATAACGATGGCGATCAAGCAATTTCAATCTATCACCAACAAGTCGCAACAGTATGTGCGGACTCATTTATTTACTAAAGAACGTGTGATCGCTATCGCTATCGTGATCGTGGTCGAGATCGCGTATATGTGTCCAAGGCTTTAAACGTTATACATTACTCAAAAACACGAACAATAGCTTTGTTCGCGGAACACATTTCGAACCAATTCAGAACGAGTACGGAACTAATTCGGGATTGTTGTAGTGCGCATGCTCGATTATGAACCGGTTCGGGATGTTTATTTACCGCGAACGATTTCGGAATCAAGAATGAGAACTCTGAATTATTAACTCTATAAATGACGATAAATGATCTGACATTATGGCCGTATTCTAAAAATATATGTTTTATTAAGTGAAAAGTAAAACCATTTTTTAATTTACTTAACAATTACAATTCTAATCAATATCAAATTAAACCTAAATTAAACTATCACAAAAAAACTACAAGAGAAACCCAGAATAAAAACAAAAACAATCGTGAATATAGCTCCGCAAGCTGCGAAAATAGCCACACTGTCGCTATACATAAAATTGCGCATGTCTCGAACTTACGATTCTTGTTGAATCCCTAGAACCAGTAGAACTAGTTAAGAATCGATCTCGAATCGAATCTGGCTGACCCACGAACACAGAACTGTAACTAGAAGTTCGGAATTTTGTGATCCGCGAACGTCATTATTTCAACTGCGCATGCGAATAGTCCCGAATCAGTTCTGAATCCTTACCGCGAACAAACCTATTTTGTAAATTCTCAATTTGCGACATACGCGACATTGGAATTGGTTATTTTAGAAACCAGTAACGCGAAGTAACGTTACAAATTTACACCGCGACAAAATAACCGTTACAGAAATACCGTCTCACCACTAATTGAGAGTTGAAAATTGATTTTTGTTTTAGTAAGGTACGATAAATCTACCTAATTTCGTCAAGAAGTACATGAAACTTGCAAAAGATTTGTTAACTAAATAATGTTTTCACCATTTTTCCCCCAGTTTACTTCTAATTTACATTTAAAGTTGGTTCTTGTCCGATGAAATTTGTATCACAAAATCTTTTAACCGGAGACTAAATAGAGCACAACACACTTAACGAAGCTGTCGAACGACGGTGAAACGTTAAGGGCCGGTATTATTGCATGAGTTTAAAATGGCAATTTAATCTAAAGATAAAACTTCAGATCAGTATAATATTTTCAGACTAATGAGTATGAAATTAAACACAACTTAGACAATGAAATGAAAAAAATTCGATCGAACTAACCTCACTTATATTAACAGTAAGTTTAAGCTTCTCTTCAACCACCGATTGGCGTTTAAACTTAGAAGCTGTTGTCATCGGCAGGTATAAAACGGGAATATCTTAAAATCTGAAGTTTAACTGTCAAATTGCAGTTTAAAGTAATGCTATAATACCGGCCCTAATGCCCGATTTCACCAACGCGGATTGCGGATTAAATCTAGTGTCAACACATAGGCCCAGTTTCATAAAACGTAGTTAACCACTCGTTCAAGTTAATCGTGTGATTAAGCAATATCATTGGAGGAAAGTTTAAATTTCCTCCAATGATATTGCTTGATCACACGATTAACTTGATCGAGGGGTTAACAACGTTTTATGAAACTGGGCCTTAGAATATGACTTACCACTACGTTGTCTAACCGCAGATGTCACATTATAAACACTTATGCCTGATTGCACCGAATTTTTAATCATTGATTAAATTTAAGACGTGTTTAGAATGTGACAATCGTGAATACATGACAGCATAATGTCAATCACCATCTAATTGACGGTTAAACTTCAACTTAAGTCTCAGTTAGAATGCGTCTGACATTATGCTGGATTTACGTCAAATATTACATTCTAAACACGACTTAAATTTAATTTCTGCTTAAAAATGCGGTGCAATTGGCCATTAATCCGAGTGCTAGTGTCAATCCGCGTTGGTGAAATTCACCATAAGTGTATTGTGCGCTATTTAGTGTCCGGTTAAAAACTTTTGTGATACATATTCTAATTTATACTAAAGCAAATTTTTTGCATTTTATAATCTGAGAGGATGTTGCAACTGTGTAAATGTGTACCTAGGCACATCTAGGTAACTTAAAAATCAGTGTCAAATTTGAAGTGTATTTTCGCTGAATTCTCCTGCTTCTTACCGAAAATCAGATTGATAAGATATGACGCTTCATACATGCTCGGAATAGTAGGATTAATTGAATTAAATGTGAAAACTATACGTTTTTTGAGAAAATGACATTATATTTGTCGATACAGTTTTTAACAGAGAATCGCGTGGTGTGAATATTTGTTGGACGTTATGTACAATGAATGATTTTGTATGTTGGTGGAAATTACTGAACCCATTTGTATACTACAAGTTCGATTTCGCGGACCCTTTCATCGAGAGAACAGCTGCCAAAAATAGCACTCCTCTCGTCCAATCAATATGCGTCAGGTAGAGGATAAATTCATTACAGACACAACCCATGCAAACTAAAGCGTTGTATCAGGTCGAGGCGTAATTTAACTATGAACTTAATTTAACTTCATTATTGCATTTCGCGTGGGACCCGAACGGGGCGATTTCCCTCTCTGAATATAAAAACAAATTCGAGGAAATTTAAAGAGCCACGCGTCGAGGGAAATAAAATCCGACTTTTTCTTCGGCGAGGGCGCGCATTGTCAGCCGAAATTAGCAAGGAAAGATAATACTTTGTAATTTCGAGCGAAAATATTTTCCTGCCGAAGTATGTTTTTCTTAAATTTCACTTCGTGCGGATGACGACGGTGGAAGTGATTAGCTGTTTACATTAAATTTGAAGTCAAATTTCACTTCGCAAATATTTTAACAGTTCAAACATTATATTTTCACAAAAAACTTCTAAGAAAAGTAAAAAATGTAAACTTGAAAGTGAAAATTATACAGGGTGTCCTACAAAAAAACACCCCAAGCCAAAACTCCTTTATTTATGGACTAATTTTAAAAATCAAAGAGGCAAATGAAATGAGACTAAAAACACTATAAAGTGTGGTTAGTTAAATTTTCTTTTTAATTACTTTCATGGTCCAACGACTATCAACTTTTATTTTTTAAATGGCTCTGTATATTTTTATTATTGTATCTCGTAGAGCTACTTTTTCTAAATTCAATAATGTGCAACACTTTTAAGTTTTGACCAGCAAATATTGGAGAAAACAATAATGAAAGAATTGAGTGTGTAAATATAAGTTGCTATGTGAAAAAAATCGTCTTGTAGATGTTCAGTCAAAAGTTCATGGTACTTTTGTTGGTTTAAGGTACCATCTATGAAAAATGGTCCAATTAATCGCTCTCCTAAAATGTCACACCAAACATTTAGACTAAACCTTCGTTGAAAATTAGTTTCTACAAGAACTCTTGGGTTTTCTTGAGACCAATATCGATGATTATTTCTATTAAAGATGCCATTAGTGCCGAAAGTGCACTTGTCGTACCAAATAACTTTTTGAAAAAAAATTGGGTCCTCTTGTATTTTGTTTAAATAAAAATGACAAAAAACCTGTCTTCGGTCAGGATCATTTATTTCTAAACCATGTACTTTAAATAGAGTCGCACTGCTTGACTGCTGTTCTTATTGCATTCAAAATAAACTTGCAATAAGTCAGTCAACTGATTATTATCCATTGTAACCAACAATTTTGTACAACTTTTAAACTCTAATAAACCAAACTTCCCGATAAATCTGTTTTTTCTTAAGGAAACAATAAGTCATAAAGCAAGAAGAACTTGACAGTTTTAAACAATAACTGCAATAAACAATAACGCTCAATGATATTGTTTTCACGGCACACTTGTACATTTTTATAAAAAGTACGTTTCGCGTAATAAACTATTTTTTCTACAAACGCTATCAAAAATTTAATTTTTAACCATGCCATACTTCAGTTAAAAATGTAAAATTATGACAGACGCGTATTAAAAGTGATTTACTTTTAACGCTAGTGTTAAAAAATAATGTTGGCAGTCGTTTGACTATAAGGTAAATAAAAGAACAATTAAACTAAACACATATTATGGTGTTTTAAATAAACGAAATTGGTAGTTTGACTGGAATATCAAAAGTTACTATGCAGAGTGTTTTGAAAAAGCACAAACTTCATCCCTACATTCCTCAGAAAGTACATGGTTTAGAAAGAAATGAGAATTTTTTTTACATAGCAACTTATATAGAGTGCGGATAAAGTCCCGCAACAAGCTCATAATTTGTTTCTTTAATGTTTTTCGCAAAATCCTGAAACAGGTAGATTTTTAATTTTAAAAAGACACCTTTTAGTGTAAAAATCTTTTCTCGATCGACATTTGTTTCTCCGCTGTGATGTCATCATTAATTTTTTTAAATGGCAACCCTAACTTTTTTATGCAGATTTTGATAGTCCTTCTTGTCAGCAAAATGGTGATATAAAAAATAGTACCTTACGCCACAATTTTCTCGAAAAAGAGATAGACATAGTCCAGACCATCGTCTGGAATTTTTTTGAAAAATTTATGTTTTGCTGCAATGAAATCTCAACAATGGGTTCCTGGAGAACAGCTTCAATATTTTCGTTAATTTTTACTTGTTTTGTTTTCAATTTGAAGATAATCATTAAAATAAAATAAAGTAACATTGTATTTTTTAATTGTAATGTCTATTTTTTTCGAAAAATTTGTTGTGGAAAGTACTAACTTTTTTACATTACTGTTTTGCTGACAAGAAGGTCTATCAAAATCTGCATAAAAAAATTAGGGTTGCCATTAAAAAAAATTAATGATGACGTCACAGCAGAAAAAAAAAATGCCGATAGAGAAAAGATTTTTGCACTAGAAGGTGTCTTTTTGAAAGTAAAAATTCACCTGTTTCAGGATTTTGCGAAAAAACATTAAATAAACAAATTATGAGTTTGTTGCGAGACTTTATCACCACTCTGTATTTGCACACTCAATTCTTTCATTAATGTTTTCTGCAACATTTGCTGGCCAAAACAAGTGTTGCACATTATTAAATTTAGAAAAAGTAGCTCTACAATAATAAAAAATATATAGAGCCATTTAAAAAATAAAAGTTGACAGTCGTTTGACCGTTATAGTGTTTTTAGTCTCATTTCATTTGCCTCTTTGTTTTTTTTTTAAATTAGTCCCTAAATAAAGGAGTTATGGCTTGGGGCGCTTTTTGTAAGACAACCTGTATATAAACTTCCAGCTTTGTATTTTAATAGGCATATCTCGAAAATATAGAAAATTTTAGGAGAAGTTAATATACTTTTATTTAATTAATACTTAAAAATCATATTTTTGTACATATAATATATCTGTTTAAAAAATTGATTAAAATAGTTGATTTCGAAGTCTCTGAGAGCTTTGAAACATATAATATTAATTATTATTATTAGGCCTGATTTTACAATAAGCATTATTCTTAGAATAACGTGACGTAGGTGTGACGTAGATATGAAGGAACATTAAAGGATATTCGGCGAACAGTTATTCCGTCCTTATTCCACGATTGTAAAACTGGGCCTTATTCTTAGGTTTTATTTTTAAAATTTTCCTAATAGGTACTGTATAAATTCCTTATAACTTCTAAATTGAATCGTAAACTCAGACGACGCCGAAAAAAAAGGACTTAATAAAATCTCAAACTGAATTTTTCATTAACCTCTTTACTGGTACGAGTCCTAATCTTTATTTCTGAAGCTAAAAATTATGTCTGAGGCCGCTTTGTTTTTATAGAGTTGGATTTACTGCCGAAAAATAAATTGAGTTAATCCCGAAATTTGCATAAATTAACACACTCTGCCCGGCTTTAATGGATTCATGTTTCATTAAAAGTGAGATACGACGCGAAAAAGTTCTAACCAAGTCAACGCAAGACTAAATTATTCATGAGATATTCCGCATTTCGTCAGGCAAATCGAGTTTTAGGGACCTTGAAACCGGATTGAATTTTTGCAAACATTAATAAATAATAAGCAAGAAGCAGGTTTCTGCACAAATTTGTTCAAATGACACATGCCCAAAAATATTTGCTGGAAATATTGTTAATAAATTTGATAAAAAATTCTGGGAATTCTATACTGGGTATTTTTGAAAATGTGGCTGAAAAAGAATCCGGATACAATATGAAACAAATCTAAAAAAATTACAGATTTATTTTTCTTTTTCTTTCACTTTGAAATGAAAAATAATTACATAAATTTTTATAAAATACTGAAAATTGGTACACGGTACTGATTTTGAATTTTTACTAATTTACAATTTTGGCAGTTGTGACAGTTTACCTTTAGGAGTTGTTAGTTTTTTGTTTCAAATTTAATAATTAAAACCGTAACGTCGAGTTTTTCTAAGAATTATTATGTTTTTGTTTTTAATAATTTATTTAAAGAAATATCCTTATTTATCAGCGCCGCCGGGATCGAGGTAGAATACAAAAAAAATTACACATTAGTTTTGTTTTTCAGCAAAAACAAAGTATTCAATCATATACCCAGTACAAGTATATATCAAGTTTTGTTTTCAGCCACACTTCCGAAAACACCCTGTATACACAGGAGGCACAACTTAATTTAGAATATGATCGACACACCGAAAATTTGATTTAATCTTGATCTTGTAAATCAACACATACACAAAGAAGGATTTCAATGTTTTAAGGATTGACTTGTGTGACTAACTATTCTTCTACACTTCTTTATCAAAGCCCGAAACAAGGAAGTTTTTGGTACTAATTCCACTTAAATTGACACTGACAATTCAAATTGCCTGCAAATCTGTTCAGGGTAGGCTTATAAAATTTCCCGCAGTTCTAGATTATAATTTTCGGAATGTGCGTCTGCTCTGTATTATTGTGTTTAAAGTCGGGCATTACGAGTGTGTGCAATTAATTTAGGAGAGTATTTGGAGCAAAGTCGGTGTGCTTTGTTTCTCTCGGTTTAATTTGCGAGTGTTTACAAATATCTAAATACAAGTCTTCTAAGGAATAGGTAGGCGTTTAAACTTTGTATAAGTTTTATTAATGACGAAACAGTTGTTAAAAGTTTGAACAGGCTCGAAATATTTACAAAACCCATTTCAACCGAGTGGGTCATTAAGGACACGTACATTTTTTCTTGTATGAATTATAATTAGCACATTTTATGGCAGTAAATGTCATAAAAAAATACTGTAAACTGTAATTAAGACTATGCGTTTTTAATATTATAAAAAAATTTTTAATATTAGAATTACCAATTTTATTTAGTGGAACGCTGTAGTACTATACAGCCTGTATCATAAAGTCTCACAAGTATTCACACCACGCGATTCTATGTTGAAAACTATACAGAAAATTCTAATACCACTTTCCTCTTAAGGCTCTGGTTGTGAAGTTATTGAGAATTAGTTAAGTTAGCCGACTTAAGTTTGAACAGGCTGTATAGTAGTTTCACTCAGTTATCTTTGTAAAAAAAATTTTCATCGAAAATTCCTTAAAAATTTACAAATTTTTAACTTATGTTTCTGACTATGGAGATGACACAGACTTACGAAAATATAACAAAATATTCTTAGGACTTTGGACTTTATGAAAATAAAAAAATGCTAAAAGATATTTTAACTTTTTTCATATTTTCATAAAGTCCAAAGTCCTAAGAATATTTTGTTATGTTTTCGTAAGTCTGTGTCATCTCCATAGTTAGAAACATAAGTTCAAAATTTGTAAATTTTTAAGTTTTCGAAAAAAAAAAATAAAAAACTGAGCGAAATCAATATACAGGCTGAGTCCAAAAAAACGCCTACGCGAATAGCGTCGGTGTTTATTGTCGGATTTGACTGGTCAAAAAATCGAATGAAATGGCAGAAAAAACTCTACAATATACCGTATCTTGCGTCTTTAATACATTTAAAACAGCTGCATGACAGCTGTCAACTTTTGTTTTTTAAATGCAATGGTATAATTACTGTAATACATTTCAAAAGAACTTTTTTTTCTGCGTTCACTGATGTGCTGCAATGAACACTTATTTTTCAAAATAATAGAAGATAATAAAAAGAAATAAATAAATTATTAACACGAAATGACGTAATAAACAGTTACCGAACAATAAATGATACCTGTTTTACGGTAAATAGCGTAGTGTCTATAAGTACTTCCTCATAGGCAAACAAATGACGATAACTGTCAATACTTTTGTTTTGTTTTTGCTGACAATAAAAAAAATGCTAGTTGATTTATATAATTAGGCAAAATATTTTTTCTAATGTACTTGATCTTAGTCGATTCTAATACAAAGTGGTCTAATTGACTGAAAAGACTTTCCATAACTGCTAAGTATATATGAACTGATTCATCACGAAATTGACGTCGGTTTCTAATTTGTTCCCAAATATGTTCAGTAAAATCAGTTGGTAAAAATTCTTGTTTAAGTAAGCTTACTAAATTATCCCAATTATTTACTTTAGACCTAATTGTCCGGAATCATATCAGTGCATCACCCACAAACAAATCATCAGCAGATTCAAACAATTCTTTTTGATCTACATGTCTTGATCTACTAAGTTCATTTACCCGTTCCAAAATGGAAATTGAATTGTCATTTTTATTTCCAGAAAAATGAATATTCCATTTGTAAACAGGTATCGATTTTTTATTGGTTTGAATAATATTCTGTTGTATAGGTTGTGACGCTGAAGTGGATGGTAAATTTACATCTGATGGTGGAGATGCAACAACACTGACTTTTTCTTGTAATAAAACTTCAAGTTCCAGACAACTAGCTAAAGATTCTTGACGAAATATCTTAATATCTTCAGCATTATTATCGGGAATTTTAATTCGTTTAACCCTATCTGTCAGTGCCGGATTAAAGAATTTGCCGCTTTACGCACGCTAAAATTGCCGCCCCGAAATGAAGAAACTAAAATTAAAATTTGCCGTGTCAAAATTGTTTCCGTCGTGATTTTTGGGATGCAAAGTCATTAATTCTAGATCCAAAATCAATATTCACTGTTAAGTCACTTTCTATGGCTAGAACTGCTAGTGAATTTAAGCTGTCTTCTCCTATGGTAGACTGCAAATATGATTTAACGCTTTAACGCTGAAAACGAATGTTCAGCCGAACAAACACTAACTGCCATTGAAACAAATATACGAAGTGCGATATCAACTTTAGGAAACACAGTTTATAAATTTTTGGTTCGCATTAATGATAATCGCCGAATATTTTTCACTTAAGTCACATTCTTTTAATAATTCAGAAAAATGTATGCATTCTGTTGTGAAAGTTATTTCCAAATCATTTTTATAATACTCTTGTAAACAATTAGCCTTTTGGATCAACGTTTCTTGTGAACAATTTTTCATTGTATCTGGCGCTTTTGATTGATCCATGTCATCATTTTTAGATTCCGACTGATTGTCGCGCAAATTCAAAGCACTAGCACTATCTCTAGTTCCCGCTTGTTCATTTATATTGTAACGATTTTAAACGTTCTATTAATTTTTATTTTAAAACAGAAACATGAAATAGTTAATAAACTAATTTATTTACAAGCAAACTAATTAACACTAACATTTAACACTAGATAATTTACAAATTTAATCCTAATTTATTTTAACAGCCGAGCGAAAGTTTATAACGCGACTTTAATTCCGTCTAACGTTGAATTTAATTCGAACTGTCCCACTCCCGGCCGCGTGCATTTTTATATGCCGGGGTTGTTTTTCTCGAACATTCTAGAAGCAGGCGACGGACTGTCTGGTCTAGTTTATTCCGCCGTCAGAATTCTCCAGGCTGTCGCCTAAGGCGCGTCGACTAGACGGTTATGACGCAAGAGACAATTTGACGCTGGTGTCGACAAATCATTACAATATTTTCCGGCGCGGATGTACCATCGTAATCAGAAAAACTGACTACACTCTAAAGTTTGGTTGATTGAAGCATGCTTCAAAATGGACTTTTGTCATTTTGACATTAATATTATTTTGTGGTTCGTTAATGCTATATCTGACTAATAAAAAAAGGAAGATATTTAAAAAATACTTTTTCTGTGTTATTTATACTAACAAATTACTACTCATAAAACAAAATTGTTTACAAAAAAAAATAGTGGGCCGTAACTTACATCATACGTTTGCAAATGTTAAAAAAAATTGTAATTTGAACATTTATTTCAAAATCATTTCAAAATGGTCTTTACAACACAACAAAGGGCTTTTATTGTGGACTCATTGGGTAGGTTCAAGCAGAAAGAGGCTGATAGTGCCAATTTTCTTTCAAGGTACATTAACAGCTGAAAGATATCGTATCGAAATATTGCTTTTTTTGTGAACGAATTACACGATGACGAATTTCAGAAAGGGTACTTTCAACAGGATGAAGCAACAGCTCATTCTACTAGGGCTATAGTCGTCCCAATTTTGTAACGATTTTATTACCTTGTAGCAAAAAAGGCGACTTACTTAGACGGCAGTGATTTTATAAATATTTATTTCGCCCGGCAAGTTCGCAGGGATGTACAAAAATACTTCTTGAAGATCGGCATTTATTTAAAGTACGTAGCATTATAAAAAAAATCTTTTTCGAATTATTTCATTTTGTCGGAATTGTTTTATTTAAAAAATATATAATATTGTAGTTCACACATAAAAATTTCTCACGGTGCCCGGGCGGCGTTTAACAGGAATACATCGCTTCTGTACACCCCTGCAAACTAAGCGCGCGGTCGGCGTTTTTTTGCAAACAGCTTATCTTTATTGCCTCACTTGTCTCGATTTTTTGTTACCCATCATAAAACCGATACAAAACTTGGACGACTATACTTTGGATTTATTACGTGAATTTTTCGATGACAGGATAATTAGCAAAAACATGCCAAACATTTGGCCTCCAATATCCTGTAACTTGACGCCACTGAATTTTTTCTTTGGTCCTAAGTAAAAAATTCAATTTTTAAAACCTCCGTTGATAATCTAAATGGAATGAATAACTGAAAAATGTGTTGAAATTAGTAACTCACTAAGATTACTCCAAAACATTTTCAAAGGAGTTAAAGAAAAAGGATCAGAAAATGCCCGGAGACAGAAAGTGAACATTTCCAGCAACTTTTATAAATGGATTTTTTGTTTTTTGCCACTTTTATGTTTTTAAAGCTTTTCAACCTTAAATTGTTTTCGTAATTTCACAATTCTTTGCTTTGTTTATTAAATTTTAGGTTACCTGTTATACTGATTTCAGACGCACATTTCTGGATTTATGATAAAGTAACGACACCCTCTCTTAATCCATAGCATACACTAATCTGAAATTCATTTGATCGCATGATATCTACAACCCTAAAAGATAGGTCCGTCTTCTTCTTCTGCAAATGAAACGGTAATCTTCACTAACATTTCTAGCTAAAGTTGTCATAATTGCCTTTAATGATTTCATCCCAGTCAGATGAGATCTGCTTTGTATTAAGCAACAAAATACCATTTGATGAACAACCTAAAAAACTTTCCTTTGGAGTTTTAGGACAAAGAGTTCCACTGTGAGGTCTAAACAGGATCGAACCAACGCACCACATATCATGAATGTTATAATGGTAATTCATGGGCCAATTTAATTTTGGTCACCAATTTACTAATACTACTTCAGAAAACAGAAGTTGATCAAAAGAATCCAACTAATCAATTGGACGTAGCTATTTATGTTTCGGGTAAAAAAGTCTAATAGATGTTATGTCATAAATTTCAGTTTGGTAATATTTCCAGCAGATTTAACCTAAATACATTTAGTCAATGACTTTCAAATAGCGTGATAACGATGAAACGTAATGTTGCAATAATCAAAAACTCAGATCACGTACTGCGCAAAGCTCGTATAACTTCTCCGAATTTAATAAGATCGAAGTGTTTGGGACACATAAGTTCCGACCTGGATCGTAAAATTCCGCTATGAACTTTTACTGTAATCCATTCCCGATCGCTTAAAGTTTTGTACGAGAGCGAAACAAAACGAGCTCGTTTGACGAAGAACGTCTCAACAACAGCGCTGCAAAATCCATGAATATCTAAAGCGTGAATGCAAGCTGCAAGCGAACGTGTAATCTTAGATGTTTACGAAATGCTTCGGTTTACTGTTGGTGTAGAATAACAGGTGCTGTAATCGAGAAAGTATTTTCTTGAATATTTGCAGTGCAGGCGAGACGTTTTGCGTATCTAAAAGCACTTATTCTATATTTAACTAGTTTACCTGGATGATGGAGATATGTGACTTCGTGTTTTAAGATGATTTGTTAAAAAAGATATAACTGGAGATTATGTTACTTTGAATTTAACATAATCTGGCGAAATTTATTGTTGGAGTGAGCCTGATCCACTTCGAAAAGTAAAGATTTCATAGATTCTAATTTGATCAGTTTCGATTTATTAAAACCTTCATCAAAAGTGATGGAAAATATTCATGTGAATTTGAATTTAACATGAACTCTATCTTATGCTTCGGGCACATCTGCGTTAACGTCTAATGGTTCAGCCACACCTACGGCAAATGTGCTGCCTAACGTCATTTTTAACGTCTAATTTGCCATTAATCAGTCGATACACATACAATTATGTCAAGTTAGACGTGAAAAATCACGTTAGGTAGCACATTAGACGCAACGTGGCTCCGACAACGATAGTGTAACGACGGATTATTGGAATAGGATATGGTACTAATTTTGTAACGGCATTGAGAATGGCATTGCGCGCTAGACGATAGCTCGGCTGGCGGTTTTTGATACACATCAAACGGATTGCTGGCGAACGTATCGCAAAGATGTTGCCATAGATAAAGAAATATATATGTGAGGAAGACAGAACATATATTTTTTGCACGAAAACAGCAACATCTCGTGTTTTTAGTCACGTACTATCTTAGTTTTGATTGCAGGTTTCTTTCATTATTTCAAGTACTAATTTAAAATATAATTTTTGAATGGAACGGAAAATGCTAAAATATTTTAATAGAACTCCTGTGATATTTGACATTTAAGATAAAGTTGCCAATATTCAAGTAAAACACCACTGCTGCAGCCGCTTCGGAGCGAAATGTGGGACAAATGATGACCTTAACCACCAACGTAAAACTTAGCGCATTAATTTTTCTCGCGTTAATTGTCGCGTTCTTGTCCATTAGAATGCCGTTAGACGTTAACGCAGATGTGCCCGAAGCATTACAATGTAAAAGTAACTAGGTTAACTAGGTAACTAGGTAACAAGGAATTTCTAGGTTTCATTTCCTTTCTTTGAACCAGTCTATTGATGCGATGATATTATCAGTTATTTTTTTCATTTATCTTTATAACATAATACGAAAAGATCTTTATAAAGAAATTCCCTAAAAATATTGTAAGTCAGATCAGTAAAATCTATTGCAAATAAATAGCTACTAAGATTAATTTAATCAATAATTATGTCTGATAATGCTTTCGAAATCTTCAGTAGGGAGGTATTATGTATACAGGCTGTTTGTAGAACGGTAGCCAGTCGATAACTCCATTAATAATAGAGATATTTTAGTGAACTTTTTTTTGTTTTGTTTGACAGAAGGGAGCCTATATGGTAATATGCATTGTTCTTTTCCTAGGCCTTCTGTGATTGAGTTATTATACATAACTTTGTTTTTCCAAATGGAACACCCGATATATTTTGTGATATTTGGAATCTACTCTAAAAACTCTATCCAATAGCAAAGTTTCGACAAAATCAAAGACATTTTTTAATTTTTTCAATAATTTTTTAATTGTGTGCAAGTTGGCCGTGAATTGTTTAAAACAATGTGTCTTATACCGTTGGAAAGCTAATTTTATGCACTTGTCAAATATGCATTGAAACTCATATGTTTCCATTAAAAAAAAAGATTCTTTTTTATGAATTATATTTTTTCTATGTTTTAAGATGCAATCATTCCATAGTAAAGCATTTTATTGACTTAATTTTATTTATTATATCAATGTAAGACCATTTTTGACAGTTTTAAACACTTCACGACCAACTTGTACACAATTAAAAAATTATTGAAAAAATTAAGCCATGTCTTTGATTTTGTCAAAACTTTGCTATTGGATAGAGTTTTTAAACTAGATTCCAAATATTACAAAATATACCGGGTGTTCTATTTGGAAAAACAAAGTTATGTATAATAACTCAATCACAGTAGGCCTAGGAAAAGAGCAATGCATATTGCCATATAGGCTACCTTCTGTCAAACAAAACAAAAAAAAGTTTACTAAAATATCTCTATTATTAACGGAGTTATCGATTGGCTACCGTTCTACAAGATTACATACAGATTCGATAAATGTTCAGCTGGACATCCTGTTATAATGCGTGCGACAGGGAACGCACTAGAAAAATAAAAAGAGATACTTGACTAATCACGCCCACTTGTTTTCGATACCGGCTGCCACCCGCACTACCAGCCCGTTGGCAATTAGTTCTCGCGAACCGAATCGAAGCAAACTTGCAATGTCCAGTATCCAAATTTCCGAGACTGTATCTTACATACAGGGTGTTTGTAACATAAGTGCAAAAATTTTAACCATATTACCGTGAGAGCACATGGAACACGGAGAAATTTTTAAAAAAATTTTCATAACAAGGGAGAAAATTATTTTATCTGCCCCTTATGCAACGGTCATAAAACAACAAAAAACTTAAGGAACCTGCTTGCCTGGTCGTAGGCAATAAACATCGCAGGCGTGACTAATATGCAAAGGCGCACTCGCTCACCGAATAATATCTGTGTGGAAGAACAGATTCAAACGTTCACTACAGTAATTTACGAATGTTTATAACAACTGTTCAAAGAGGCATCCATCATTAGCGACACACACACGAAACGTTCTATAATCGCGTAAATGCTGTAAATGTTCTTGCATGGATTTGGAAATGTGTTTCCATAAATCCGCCGTGATTCTTCAGTATTTCCTGGAGTTTCGCCGTAGATGAAGAGCATCTGTTTTCTCGCCGTTCGTGAATTGTGACATTTTAATAAGTAATACTAAGCACAAAAAATAGTAATCGTATTTAGCTTTAACTCGTTCAAACACTTTTCACAAACTAAACTGTTGATCCCAAAGGATACGACTTACTGCGACGTGAAAAAAAAATTCTTTATTAGCCGCCCGAACTCGGCAAAGGTCACTGGGTCACTGCTCGATTGCAGTTGCTACAGATGCTTTCTGCGGTTGAATAAAATTTCCTTTTGTTGACCTACCTCAAAGATTTTCAACTGCGATTTTCTCAAATGTATAAAACTTTTGTTAAGGACGTATGAGTTCAATCGTTGCCATTTAAGGTGATGTATTACAGGTTTAAATATTTGCACATAGTAAAGGCAAGCGGCCACTGAACGCGAAACTAAGCTAAGCGAAACTAAGTTTTTTGAAAATTAGGTCCAACGTAATCTTTCTCGGACGTGGCAACTAAAGCTAAGGGAAGCGAAGTTAGGATAGGAAAGGTATAAAACAATGTTTATCTTCGCTCAGTTGCCTCGTCCGCGTAAGATTACGTTGGATTTAATTTTCAAAAAACTTAGTTTCGCTTAGCTTAGCTTAAATTTCGCGCGCAGTGGCCCGTCGCCTTAAAAGAACACCCGGTACGCCTGAATCCGAATTATCAGCGTATTATGTAAATATCTCTGACGATAGTTTAATCGATCGATAATCTGATCGTTCCTGTTTCTTGCGTGTTACTAAAAATTCCTTATTTTCTTATACAATACTGATTAAAGAATTGATTGTTTCTATCTCATGTACTTTTTTTACAGATTTTATCTACTAATTTCAAGATCTGCTGACGGTTTCCGGCAACTTCATTTCCCTCAACGTAATCCAACTTGGAATAAATCTACAGGAAGCGAATTTCTAAATTGAATCTTCCCTTGACGTGCGCGCGGCAAATTTATCGAGCAAATATCGCCGATTTTTATCAAGTTTCCGCAGAAAATTCAACCCTGCACTTCAAGCGACTGCATGGAAGTATGATCGAGCGATGAGCCGTTGGGAAACTTACGCTCCGTCTCGATTGAATTCCGACAGCGTCAGAATTTGATAGTGTTTATGGAGCAATTCGATAAACTTTGAATTATTCAATTTTCTAGAAGCTTTCCATCTCAATTTTATAAGCATGTGCTACAGCGAAACGAAAATAATAATACTCCATATGCCTTTTGGAATTTCTCATTCATCTTTTTCAAATTTCAATTTTATGTTTGCTTCTGTACTTCATCTGTTACATAAAGATTGCTAGATTTTCAACATAAGGGAACAAATTATGTGCCAAGCAATTTAAAAATATATAAAATAATTGTCATAATAATAACAATGATACACTAAAATATTTGAAAGAAGACATGAGGAAGATAACTGAACCATTAAAATGTCAAGGCAAAACCTGAATTATGAACAGAAAGGAGAAGAATTATGCTTAGAATTAATTATGATAGTTATGAGTAAATTGTGAAGAGGACCTCAGAAGTGTGTTAAAGAATTTAAATTTCTAATGTTTTATTAGTTTATTATACAATAAATCAGGTTGATTATAGGTGTTTTCGTTTCATAAGTGATCTGCAACTGATTTGAACTTGAAGTGATCCTAAGCTGATCTATTTCCATTTGATCTCTTGGTGGTATGAAAAGAACACTCTACGGATCAGATCTGTTTTACTCATTGTCAGTGACGCTCAGAGCTACTCCACTCGTTGTAACGAAAACGGCTTATATTTCGGTGAGTTATTGGTTTTGGAGCAGTTGCTTTTGCAATCGAAAAGAAACATGGAGAAAGTTGATTTGAAATAGAGACTAACGTGAGACTTGTCCCTAACAAATATCACAAGTGCGATGAAGGACTATTAAGATTTTTGGTGTAGCTAAAGGAGCAAAAAGAAAATAATAGTAATAATTTGACATAACTGACAGATTTAATAATATGGCATATTGCTGTGTTGTGCGTTAGAATGTGACACAACGCATTATCTCTTTGTAAATATGAGATTTTCTTTATTTCTATTCTTTTGTTCGGCTTTTTCTTTATCTCAAAGCTTGAGTCGCTTATTTTTGGTCTTTTAAACGTTAGGCTCTCGTTTGATTTGAATACGGTTTTTTAAAACATAATTTTGATACGACAAACTAGCATTCCAATTGCTCCAAATTATTTTAGTATAATATAGTATACTATAATAATTTAGTATAAATTATTTTAGTATAATTTGTGTTGGCAAACTTGCATTTAAACCAACCCTAATTATAAATATTTTCAAATAAATCAACTTTTCTATTCAAATAATTAATAAATTTTTCAAAATAAAATCTTTTCTTCTGTTTAAAACTGAAATAAAATGATAACTCTTTAAAGATTAAATCAAGGCATTTTATTGAATTGTTTTAAACAAACCGGTATGAAGTTAGCAATAACTTTCAGCAATAAAAAAAAATTCTAAAATAATACCAAAACAGTTTCAGTATTTATATATTAGTATAAAAATCTACTTATTAAGTAATATTCAATAACTTAAAATGGATATTTTTAGAAATTAATTCGAAATTGACCTATCAAGTATTGTTGCGCGAGGCGTACTCAACTCCTTCAAAAATGACAGCGTTGTCTTATTTTTAAATAAAATCTTTTTAGAGGAAAATAATCTGTTAATAACGGGCTTTCAATAGTGTAAAAACAAAAAGGGACGTATTTCTTGTTTGGCCACAATTAAATCTTAAATTTTAGCTCCGCGTACACCAGGACGTGCGCTTCGTTTTTCTCAAAAATGACAGGGTTGTTTTATTTTTAAAACAAATGCTTTTAGGCGAAAATAATCTATTAATAACGAGCTTTCGATAGTGTAAAAACAAAAAGGGACATATTTTTTGTTCGGCCATAATAAAATCTTAAACTTTAATTCCGCATACTCCAGGACCTCGAAAATCTAAGGTGATTTGGAAACTTCTTCAAAATAAGTATGTAATTGAAAATGAAAAGATACCCAACGCTTTTTTTACAGTACTAAATACCTATAATTGATTTATTTGATTTAAAAATAAGACAACGCTGTCATTTTTTAGAAAAACGAAGCTCGCGTCCTGCGAAACTAAAGTTTAAGATTTAATTGTAGCCGAACAACAAATATGTCCCATTTTGATTTTACAATATTGAAAACCCATTATTAATAGATTATTTTCGTCTAAAAACATTCGATTTAAAAATGAGACAACGTTGTCATTTTTGAGAAAAACGAAGCTCGCGTCCTGCGAAACTAAAATTTAAGATTTAATTGTGACTGAACGAAAAATATGTCCCTTTTTGTTTTTACACTATTCAAGATCCGTTATTAATAGATTATTTTCATCTAAAAATATTCGATTTAAAAATAAGACAACGTTGTCATTTTTGAGAAAAAAGAAGCGCGCATGCTGGAGAACTAAAGTTTAAGATTTAATTGTGGCTGAACAAAAAATATGTCTCTTTTTGTTTTTAAACTATTGAGAACCCATTATTAATAGATTATTTTCGTCTGAAAACATTTGATTTAAAAATAAGACAACGCTGTCATTTTTGAGAAAAAAGAAGCGCGCGTCCTGGGGAACTAAAGCTTAAGATTTAATTGTGGCTGAACAAAAAATATGTCAATTTTTGTTTTTACACTATTGAAAACCCGTTATTAATAGATTATTTTCGTCTAAAAATATTCGATTTAAAAATAAGACAACGTTGTCATTTTTGAGAAAAACGAAGCTCGCGTCCTGCGAAACTAAAGTTTAAGATTTAATTGTGGCCGAACAAAAAATATGTCCCTTTTTGTTTTTACACTATTGAAAACCCATTATTAATAGATTATTTTCGTCTAAAAATATTTGATTTAAAAATAAGAGAACGCTGTCATTCTTGAGAAAAACGAAGCGCGCGTCGGAGTATACGGAACTAAAATTTAAGATTTAATTGTGATTGAACAAAAAATATGTCCCTTTTTGTTTTTACACTATTGAGAACCCATTATTAATAGATTATTTTCATCTGAAAACATTTGATTTAAAAATAAGACAACGCTGTCATTTTTGAAGAAGTTGAGTACGCCTCGCGCAACAATACTTGATAGGTCAATTTCGAATCAATTTCTAAAAATATTTATTTTAAGTTATTGAATATTACTTAATTAGTAGATTTTTGTACCAATATATAAATACTGAAACTGTTTTGGTATTATTTTAGAATTTTTTTTTATTGCTGAAAGTTATTGCTAACTTCATACCGGTTTTAAACAATCGGTTTGAGAAAATTTGCAAAATTTATACAAAATTTTACACAATTAAATTTAACCCGAATTACAATCTTCATCGTTTGCCGGTCAAAGTAAAAATCTAGTCTGAACTAGAGATGGGCGATATATCGTTACCGGTGACTTTGTCGCTGTTACTCGCTGGTCGCTGGTACTACCGGCGACTTGTGTAACATAAAATCAGCGACCGGTGACTAAAGAAAACTGTATTGGTGCTTCTGACTCTCCCGGTTACTTACTTGACGCTCGTATAGCATTCATGGCGATCGCCGTTGCTACGTCGCCGTTAGGGTTATGGAAGCTGATCACTTCTTCATTGAGAGTAGATTATTGTATTGTTTCAGACAAGTTGTTACTCCTACTTATTCGCAGTATCACCGAAATATTGTTGGTGTCAAGTCAATGTCGAGTAGATTATTGTATTGTTTCAGACAAGTTGTTACTCCTACTTATTCGCAGTATCACCGAAATATTGTTGGTGTCAAGTAAATATCAGTCTAGTTTTCCGTAATCAGTTATTACAATGCGAACGCATTGACTACGTGATATGCGCAGTACAGAGAGCTTATCAGTGATATCGGTCGCCGTTAAAAGTAACCGTGATTGTGAAATAACCGTCGCTGAATCAACAATCAAAAAATAACTGATACGCCCATCCCTAGTCTGAACTCGTCTGGATTCTCTCGCTAGCACCGATTTCCCTCTCTCGGTCAAAGTCAAACGCGCAGGATCACTTGCCTGGATGGTAACCAACGACGAAAAATCGATGAAATCGCTCGAATGATCTTAGTAATGTTTCTTATCTTATGTTTTTCCGTAAAACATGTTGGCACTACCAATTAGTTTTGACATTGCAGAAAATTACCTCAAGTCGTTTCATTTTCTTTTAAAATTTACATGCTTGAATTAAAATTATTTACAATAATTGCTCGAGACGTTTTTTCGGATGTTGTGCCTGTTTATCCGTATTACATAAGGTAAGTGCTCTTTTCATATTTTAAAATTACAACTCAAAACATTCATAATGGTTAGTAAACAATAATTATCTACGACCACTATAGTATAGTACAAAACTCGAGTTGTAAAGCAATTACGCACTTGTGGAATTACTTGCATTCGCCGCTGCCCGGCTCATGCGCAACTTTTCTACCGTGTGTAATGTGCTATTTACAACTCTCGTTATGTAATATACTATTGGTTATCTCTAAACAAAATTAAAATCATTACTTTTTACAAAAATAAATCAAAATTCATTCAAAATCAGTTGACTCAAATTTAAAAATTAAATCGTTCGCTCTTTTCACTCCTTAAAAACTAAATTCACTAATCACTTTCACGTTATTGGAAAGTCCACTTATTTAGTTTGTTTCTAGGGCCCCCTGCATCAAGTTGCGTAGTCTATCAGGATACCTGGACATTGGTTGCATCGAGCCGCACTTTGCACCCCGTTCTTCAAGTAGATCAGCTTTCGTTGTCGTCTCTGCTTGCTCTGGACCCCAACAGGATAATGTTTGGCTGCGAGTGGAAAGCCAAGCTTCTGGTGGAAATTTTGCTTTAGTTTGCAAAACCTGTTCCCTGCCGCCTCTTGTAGAACTGTCTGCCGATACCTTCTGCTTACACATAACGTAATTGTTTTGCTTCGTTACTGCTAATGTTTGATTTCACTGCGCAACTCTACTGTCTCTTTCTTTTTGTTAACTTCTTGCAGTTTGCGACACGTGAATTTTAGTATTGATGACAATAAAATTTTATTAGTTCTATTTCTCAAACCTTTTACGTTAATTTGTTTTATTATACATCAAATATCACAGCAATATGTATATCAAGTATACGACAGAAAGTTTGGTAGAGTTTCAAAAGCAAATAAGTGAAATAGACCCAGAAGAAAACAATGTGAGTGCCAATACAGCAAAAAGGAGTAGAACACGAAATAGGAAAAATACTTCAGAGAACAACATTAGGTCACATCTTGATGTGTGCAGGACAAAGATTATAGACGACTGCGATAGAAACGAGAATGGGTCAGTAAACAACATGTTAAGCACTATTAACTTGCTACTAAAGCAAAACGCTAAAATGTTCAAAATGTGCACACAAAACGAAATTATAATAATTAACAAACGAAACATATACGAATGTGTTTGCTGATTATAATGTTTTAAATTCTGGTTGTCAAATATTTATGACACGTTGCTTGTGGGAATAAACTTTATTTATAATACAATTAAAATTAAAGGAAAATACTAGGAATTCTTAACACGAAGATTTGATTTGTTTTCGTGTTGTAGAGATTTTTTTGTTTACCTGCCAAAGCAATGTGCGAAGTAGGCAGTTATTATCCTTTGTACGGAGTAATTTACTTCAGGTGATTTGCATGCATTTGTCAATCATTTCGGAGCTCGTATTTCAACTCTTTAAAGGTGAAGTTCAAGTCCGATACCGTGCTTTAACATTCTGTATTTATTTCTTTTTTAAAGCTGGTTCTTGTCCGATGAAAATTGTATCACAAAATCTTTTATTTCATTCATCTCCCAATTCTTAAGCAGGGGCGCATCGTTGGTAATTTTTGATTAATTATTTCTCAAAAACTAAAGTATGTAGAATATTTTTAACATTTTCCCATACTCTCGGATTTCGCTTCTTATTGTGGTTTTTCTGTGGCAAAATAATAGTCAGTCACCCTGTATACAATATGTCCCAGATAACTAACTTTTCCAGCATGGGGATCTCGCTTATTATAAGAGTTACGAATTCGGTTAAATGGGACGAATTATTCCAAAGTATTAGGGTAGTCATAAACTTTTTTGAAATTTAAAAAATTCCATGTGGTTCAGGAGTTATAGCCAAAAAACCAAAATTTTCAAATTTCGTTTTTTTGTAATAACTTCTTTAATGTAATCGATATGTTTTTGTTATTTGTACTTTCTTAAGGCACTTTTTCATGCAGAATTTAAATGGGCTTTTAGATTTTTGTTTTCACTTTCCGTTTTCGAGTTTTCACCCCCAACTTCAGTTTTTCTTATGGACCGTCAAGTAGGCTTTGGAAGAATTGAATGCGCTCTTTTTTTCTTTTTACAATGATATAACACATGTAATATTTATTTTGACAGATAACGAAGAAAATTTAAAAAATACATTTTGTCGACAGTTTTACCTTTTACTGCTAAAGAAAAATAAAAAAATAAAACGTAGCTGTCTGTATTCCCAATTTTTTCAACATATCCTTCCATTAAAAAAAAACATAGTTACAGGTGGTTTCATCCCTCCAAATAATTGAAAAGTTAAAAAAAGTCCCTTTGTAATATGCGCCATTAAAAATAAAAATTGATCTGTTCCAAGAATTTTTTTTACAAATCGTAATCGTCTAAGTTACAGAATTTATTCCAGTTAAACTTTCCACTCTGTATACAGCTGTCCCAATGAGTATTCGTGACAATATGTACGTATAATTGATTGACTATTGCGTTCTTTAGTATTTTTAATCACAGATTTTGGGCATCAAAATCAAACTAACTTAAAAAAATTTGACAGATTACGTCAACTTAGAAAGAGGTTATGGTTGACTCGTAAGTGCAAATTAGCAGTACTTTTCATACCATTTCAAAGCTGCCAAGCATGGAGAAGACCCTCATATTTCAGAGATTTTTAGTAAAATTAGAATTCAAAGGTGTGAAACACGATAGACAATCACTGTAAAATTTAATGTTTTCTAACGTTAACATCACATTTTGTAACGCATATTTATTCGGCATACGTTAAAATAACGTTATAAAACGTTGGTTAAAAATTTAGTTGTAAATTATGATTTATCTGACGTATTAGTTTCGTTAATTTTTTTCTCATTTATTACGTAGAATAGTAGATGTTGAATTAACGTTGAAAAGATATGGTAATCAACGTACGGTAGATACATCGCATTTATTCATAGTATAAATCACGTCGTAAAAAGACAAAATTATTACATATTTATTTCACGTTATAATTACGTTCATATTAAACTGATCGTTAAAAAACACGTTATACAAACGTGGTATAATTATGGTTGCTAATTCAACCAAAAAACAACGTTGCATTTTTCAACGAATAACGTTATTTCCACCGTAACAACGTGAAATTAACGTTGAATAAACGTACATGTTTTCGCTGGGAAACAATTTCCCTGAATGAATAAAACTCACAAACTGCTGAAAGAAATCCGCTGAGATATATTCTCAGCGCATAAATTGTAAGCTGAATTCCTCAGCGCTATCAAACAAAGTGGTGGGAGCATAACTTAAATTTACCGGTTGAACTAACCTGTCACTATACGAATAATGTTCATAATATTATCATTGTCATCATTATACAGTGTGGAAATTAAGTAGCGGATAAAATCCATAACTCCGTTAATGTTTGTGACAGAGCAAAAACCTAAAAGGGGTATAGCGATTCAACTTACAGTCTATATGAAGAAGTCATTTTCTGATATTTCCATCAATTTTTTTAAAAGTTTTTAGAGTTGTAGAAATGAACAGAATATCTAGCTAGCCAGGTGTAAAACAAACAAAATTGAGGTGAGAAATTTATTTTCTATTCTGCTGACTGTGGATTGACTTATTTGCTGATCAAAATATTTGTCTGTGAAAAGTCAGTATATTTCTTGAGGTGTTCTAACACGATCGCCATATCCAATCATCTTTAAAATTTCAATTCTTTATTTCTTTGTCAACAATACCATTTTGGTAAAAGAAGATTATTAATAAACGTGCAACTCGTACTATCCACAGGGAATAAAAATTCACACTTGCTTTAGGTCCGATTTATTCACCTCCAAGTAAATTTATTTGGTGATTAATTCCCATAGTAACTATTGTGATCACAATTGCTACTATGGGAATAAATCATCAGATAAATTTAATTGGAGGTGAATAAATCGGGCCTTATTGAAATAAGTTCCTGTCAATCAAAGCAATTTTGTTTTGATGTTGATGTTTTACATCTAGCTAACTAGATATTCTGTTCATTTCATTCAACTTTACTATTAAAACTTTGTGTTTGTTTTTCTTGAACTTTTTGTTATGTAATCAATCCAAAATTTTATATGGTTGATAAGAGAATAAGAAACCCTACCAAAATAAAAAATAAAAGATATAGGTTGTCATTAAAAAAAATGACTTTAAAGAAAATTGATGTAAATATCTGAAAATGACTTCTTCATATGCGCTATAATTGCACTAGCCGCTGATTGGTCAGGTGGTTTATTCTGACCGTTGACTTGACGATTTTGTCCAGATTGACCGTCCATTTAACTCGCCCATATACAGATTCGGAAATTTGGGTGCTGAACATAGCAAGTTTGCTTCGATTCGGTTCGCGGAGAACTAATTGCTAACGGCCCGGCGGGACGGGCGGTGACTGGCATCGAACACAATTGAGCTACGAACACAAGTGGACGTGATTAGTCAAATTTCTCTCTTTATTTTTCTAGTGCAAAACATGTGAGACAGCTGACATTGAGAGCTTCGTTCAGGGAACCAGATCTTATTTCTAAATCAAAGCTGTAACAAGTAAGTAGATTAGCGTAAACAAGTAAAAAATTAGAATTTGCGTGAGTTTACTGTTTAAAGGATGACGCACGTTTGAATTTGTTTAATCTTGTTCACTCTCGTAATTGTTCAGTCTCGTAATTAATATCTCGGGTACTGTCAGTGCGAATGTCAAAATATGCATATTGATGAAATCAGAATTCTCAAATCTATCCAAAACTGCTAGAAAATTGGGGGCGTGCCATTAAAAAAAATGACGATGACGTCATTGTGGAAAGGGGTGGGGGTGCAAAGAAAAGATGACTTCAAAAAAATATTCGCGCTAAAGAAAATAGGTTTACCTGTCCGAGGATTTTGGTCGCAGATGATCTGGCACTCATTTACATGGATTATTCCACTCTAAACGTTCACAGTGCAAAGAAAATAAGCTTAGGTTTGTAATAATTAGAAAAATTGATTTAATGAAGTAGTAAGGAGTTCGGAAATTGAACGAGTGAGGGCGGCGCGTAGCAATTGTAAGTTAAAGTCCCCGGTTCGGCTTTATTACCACTGCCTCTGCCCGCTTTACGAATCAGTCACGGAAGCGATACGGAACTGGGGTCTCCAAGTGGTTTAGCGGTCTAGCCTAGCCGATTTGGAAAGTCATGTCACTCGGAGGCTTGGGTTCGAATTCCACCATTAGCCATGTATGTTTGTTCAGTCTAATGATTTAGACCCAGCTTTAATACACGTCGTAATTCAACGTTACACGTGGACATTGCCGCGACATTTTTTCGTTGTTTCAACGTAACCATAACACACGAATTCAACGTTTGTTACATGTTATTCTACAACGTTTTTCATACGTATGTATGCACTGGATTTAACGTTGAAATACCGTGGACAAAGACGTTTAAAAGAACTTGATTCGAGCGTTGTTAAAACGTATCAACAACACACGAATTCAACGTTGATTAATTGTTATTCTACAACGTTTTTTACACGTAGAGAGAGACGTTTAAAAGAAATTGATTGCCGCAACTTTTTTTCGTTGTTTCAACATAACAATAACATATGAATTCAACGTTTGGTTACGTGTTATTCTACAACGTTTTTTACACGTACGTGTTTTCGCTGGGTTACTTAGCATATCAGGTGGCATATCCGCCGCTGAGCGTCTAGAACTATTGTTTTTACTACGATTACAATTTTTTTGTTTTTAACCTTTTATTTTTGGGTATAAATTATAACCATAAATTTGAAAGCTAAAAAATACATTTTTCTAAGTAAATTTTCATTATTATAAGTGATCGTCTCCAAATTATGCAAATTTCAACTTGCTCCGATTAAAATTTTTTATTAAGATATTTTGTTTGAAATAATGTCAGAAACGTGTCCCTCAAGTTTGATACATCTTCAAGATATCTATATAAGAAAACTATAGAAAACAGAAGTTCCCAATAGAAACCGAAATAGGAAGAACAAATTCTAAGGTGAGGATTTCTATTGAAGGTAATATAGTATTGAGTGTCAGCTTTTATTACTCGGAAAATTTGTTTAATTTTTGCTTATCAGTTATAATAAAACCAATAATAGAGAAACGTTCTTTACATACAAAAAAAGGAACCGAACAGTTTGTATTTCTGAATTCTGCAAATTGTGTATTGGGTCAACATAATTTACAATTCAGAATATTTTGATTGATCCGCTTTTTACTTGAGAGCCAGACACATTTTTCCTGCCGTACCGTTTTTAATAATGGAGAGATTTAAATAAAAAATCTCCTGCCCGAGGACGACGCGAGCAATTGGTATTCCTGGCGGGTAAAGTGTACGTTTCAATTTTATCCTCATGCCTGCGTAATTCAGCTCACCAATTGTGAAAAAAAAATCAGGCATATATTGTCCAAAACAATGCGCGTACACATAAACGCGCCCATTGTCCTGAAAATTCGCGGCAAAGGGAAATATTTTCACACCGCATGTGCCTATAAAATAGCTTCTCGCTCGTTTGAGGGGATAATTAAAATCACAACTTCGTTCATAAAATTTAGTTATTTTATCTGTTTTGTATTATTATACAGGATTTTGTTTAATATTAGTCAGCTGATAAAGTTAATTATATTTATTAGTAGTTTTCTTAATAATTTTTCTTGAGTTTTATCAGTTATTAGATCGTGTACCGTTACCCTAATTCATGATGGTCTTAATGTGTTTAAATTAATTTATCTTTCATTACATCTTCCAATGCACCTGAAAAGATTTCTTGTTACTGTTAAATATAAACCTTCCCTGACCTTTTAGTTTTTTTCTAGATATTTCAGATACTAAATATGGGTAGCCCAGGTAATCTCAATAGGAGAGAAAACGTTCTTTAAATTTCAGAAACAGATATTCTCAGATTCGTTTTAATTGATAGTATTGATTTCTCTTTCGAACGGATAAACATCTTAATGTATGCATCCTAATGTAAATTATGAAAATATTAACTTTGTTACTTTTCTGGTTAATTCAAATAATGTACAGTTTTTGCAAATTCGGAAGACGTCAAACCGAGGAAAAAGTACCAGCAAAATGTAAAAGACCATAACTTTTGATTTTTATAGTTTGTGGAATACATAATACACGTCTTTTACCTGTATTTATTATTGTTTTTGTAAATGAAGAAGTCTGCGTAATAAATAAAACGCGTCTGGCGTTACAACATCAGACATAAAAAGCATAACTCCATTCTTTTTTCTTATCCACCGTCGACAAAGAAATAATACTGAAATATTTGTCAGTTGTAACTTCGGTGATTGATGACACAAAGCTCAAGTTCCATGAATTTGATTATATGTATCACAATGTCCCGCATTTCATTACGTAATCCATTTTTAATTTAAAATAAAGTTAGTGTCTTCCGTGTTTACGAGGAGTATACTTAAAATGAATATCACCGAACTTTCTACCGAACCGCATATTTTAGGATAATCGCATGCAAATTTCAGAACGATTTTCGCGGTTCATACTAATATTTGCAAAAGCTCTGTGCTTTATCACGTGTTTTCTGCAAATTCCATTGGGAATGCATTCGAGTTCGTATCATCTCGCGAACTTTTCAAAGCATATGGCGATTTGAAATTCAAATGCACCTCGCGGATACGGATAAATAACGCGCATTGTCTGCAGAGCAATAATGTGAGTAGAAGATTTTCAGAAGATTTTTCAGCGCTTACCGCTTGTATTTCTTTGTTGTTTCACGCGCAAATTGGTTTATTTAGCAGCAAGGTTCGTTTTGAATATCGCTTTTTCATTAAAATTATAGTTTTAAGATAGCAGTTGGAAACTACTTTTTCTTTTCTAGTGAAAAGCTGTAATTCAATTATTTTCATGTCAGCTCCAATTACGTATTAATAAAACACTGGAGTCGTTACACTCAAGAAAAGACCAGAAATAATTAACAAATTAAAAATAAAGTGCTTTAATTAATTCTGAGCCTGTTCTCTGATGTAATTAAGAATTTAATGCTGAAGAATTAATTTCACGTTGATCGGTTCGTTAGTTAGAAGTGCCTTAAAAATTCCCAGTGATTGTTTAATTTTAATCAATACGAGCACTTTTTACTGATCACGAAAAATTATTTGATGTGAGAAAAAAATATTTCGAAACAATTAATAAAAAAAGTATAAGTTAATAGCGCTTTTACAAACGCTTTTTGAAATGGAAATTCCATGAAATGAAAACGTCATAAGTATAATTAGGCACAGAATATTTAAATGTTTTTTGACTATTTATTGCCTACTGCATTACCAAAACTATAAAAGATTTCTGTACAGGAGTAAAAACTTTTATGATCAAATCAATTGCCAGTTTATAGTCGTCCAAGTTTTGTATCGGTTTTATGATCTTGCTATGAAAAACAGCTTCAAAGAGACCGGCCTACGGTCGCCTTTCTGTCGCTTTTTTGGCAAGGCCATAAAACCGCTACCAAACTGGGACGACTATAACAACTATCACGCATTTGAAAAAGAAAGCGTTATACTACAATAGACACGCAATGTACCGGGTGATTCAGGTTGGTATTCGCACTCCTGTAACTTTCTTAGTTCTATTTTTAGGAAAATGACATTTCGTGTTAATAATATAGGCCTATCAGTACTTTATTTGACAGCATGAAACAATATATACCACTTCCGGTTTAAGAATAGAATTTACTTCATTGCCATCAATATCTGATTATGAGTATACAGGGTGAGTTTTTAAGCGCCCTTTCTTCCATAGGTCATTTATAGCACGAGCTAGAATTTTCTTTCACAAGGATATTCTACCTATTGAGCACTATAATCTAAAATTATTTTGATACATACAGAGTGTTACGTAAAGTAATGGCAGCGTGTAGCAGGATTTTTTTTAATGGAACACCCTGTGTATTTTCTTAGAGAAAGACATAATACTCGATCTTATAAACAGTAACACATAAAATATTTATATTTAATTAAACAACTATTTTTTAAAATTTTCGTATTATAAATAGGTGCCATTTTTAGCCACACTAAGAATTGTTCACTGGATCTGTCCTGCTTATATTTGGTTGTCGAACATGCACAAACTAATGGCGCAAAAAGTTTTTGAAAAAAATCAATAATTAAAAATTTTCCCATATGGTGCGAACTTTTTGGCGGTTACTGTAGAGTGATGGATACGTCATTATTTTTAAGGTTTTGAACTGTGGTTTACAACTTTCTCTGGAGTGTGATCCAGTCATACCACGAATCGCTCTTTTTTGTGCAGCGAATATACGGTTTGCACCATGGGCTAATCCCCAGTAAATTATGCCGTAAAATATTGTTGATTGTATTAGTCCGTAATATAATAATTTTAGCACATCCAGTGTGACGGTTGATCTGATGTTGCGGATAATATAGGTAGCGGAACATATTTTTGGTACTGTATGTCCATTAGGTTAATTTATGATTCATATACATATATTTACAGTTGGTTCTTGTCCGATGAAATTTGTATCACAAAATCTTCTAAGCGGACACTAAATCGCGCAACTATACACTTTACGTTTCGCAGTCGTTCGACGAAGCAGTCGGACGACTGCGAAACGTAAAGTGTATAGTTGCGCGATTTAGTGTCCGCTTAGAAGATTTTGTGATACATATACATATAATCCTAAAAATTTTGTAGTTACTGCCTTGCCGATGGATTTTCCTTCGATTCAGAAGTCAACTACGGTGGTTTTAGAACTGTTGAGCTTAATTTCATTGTTTACACACCGGTTCATATTTGCGATGCAATCTTGGGCATTTTCCAAGCGAGGAGCGTCCGAATCAGCCGTGATGAGTACATTAAAATCGTCCGCATAAAGTATTGACTTAGGCCCAGTTTTACAATGACGGTTTAACTTTGAGCCGAAGCTTAAACCCTTCACAACAATTGTTGAAATAATCGTTGCTAAGGGTTTAAGCCTTAGCTCAAAATTGAGCCGCAGTTGTAAAACTGGATCTTAATGTCCGGGTGTTCGGTCGGCAGATCATTTATATAGCAATTAAAAGAGTTGGCGATAAACAAGATCCTTGGGGGTATCTTTGTGGACGAGCCGTTTTCTCGATTTTATGCTATTTATCTCGACTACTTGCCAACGATTTTGTAAATATGATTAAATTCAGTTGTTTGCGGTACCTCTAATTCCCATTTGACCCAGTTTCTGTAGCAATAAGGTGTGATCCACCGAGTCGAAGCCCGACTCATATTGTGGAACATTCCAAGAGGCCGTTTTTTGTTATTTAGGCTACGGTGCATGCTCACTGCCTCATTCAGTGCTGTCTCCATTGAATGTTTTTTTCCGAAAATCATTCTGGCAGTTTGATAAAACTTCATTATCTTCTAAAAATGCCGTCAGTCTCAAATTAAAGCATCGTTCAAATATTTTCGCTAATTGATTTTGTATTGCTACTGGATGGTAATTTGCAATAATCTGTCTGGCCCTTTTTGTGTATCGGTGTTATCTTTGATATTAAAAGTGAGGTCGGATATGCACCTTCAGAGAAACTGGAGTTAATAATTTGAGTTAATGGTCCTAATGGTTAAATGGAGGAAAAACTGCCAAATTACATACTGATTAATGATCTGTTAAGGAATGTTTAAATCTTTAACAATTAGTGTACCCTGTGACAAGTTAACAAAATGTGCAATTGTTAACATCCGCTTTCCACAAACTCACTATGTCGTAAGTTAAATTTATAACAATACTTTAGAATTCTTTTTCAACATGTCAAATTCTGTAGATCCTGATGAAGGAAAAAAAACAGTCCCGAAATATCGATGAAATAAAAGAGCTAACAAGGAAATTTTGCACGTTGTTATTTCCTCAATTTTGTTGACCGAAATTCCCCGCTAACACCAGTTCCATAGGATATTCCATTTAAAATAACGAAGTTACACATCGTGCAGCCAAATTGGGACAGTCTGTATATTTGAAAATAATTTTAAATTATGCGGATCTGGAAAGAATGATACTTTTGTATAAGACATTTTTCCATATATTTAATAGGAACGGCTTTAATGAAGAAACCCGGTTAAAAGCCACAGGCTGTATAATCACGTTACACCGAGTTCCTGCCCCGTATTCAGCCATTTTTCTTAGAAGAAGAAATGTAAGGAAGGAGGAAGAAGTCAAAATCTTTGGGTTCAAAAAGTAATTACATGAGGCTTCGCCATAGAAAATAGTCTACAACAAGATGTGCTCTATTATAAAAACCATTATAACTATAGCTTAATCGAATTTTCAAAATAAATTTATGACAATAGCAGCGATGACAGGTAATGAATTCTTAAGCTTGCAGTAGATATTACGTTTGCTTTCCATGGATAAGCCTTATTTAATTACTTTTTGAATACATGGTATAAATATATGCAATAGGCAAGGTGGAATTGTCAAATAAAAAGTTCTACAAATTTCTGTTGCTTGCTTCAACATCCAGAAAATAAGTCTCTTTTAATTCAAACCTTTTATTTGCAGCATTAAAAACAAACAATGAACAAAATCGGAATCCTTTTCGATGAAAATGTTTTTCGGTTTTCCTAATTAATTGCCGGGTGTCGAGTGGTAGCGCGATCTGACCGATAATATATCTTAAATGGCGTAATTAATCCGAATCCGGCGTTGGGACGCGCTTTCATTGAAATCAGATAACAAATATCGATTCGCATTAATTAGAGCTTTCCTTGTCGAATGTAATCGGGTTACATAAAGGCAAAGGACGGGATTGCTTAGATCCACCTACAAAGGTCACGTCGAAATCTGTAATGCTGATATTTGCGTTTTGAATAGTAAAAGGTGTTTGCTTTTTTGTAATAATACTTTTATTAATTATGTGTCTTCCTTTTTCCTAAACAAAATTTCGAATTACATACATGTCATGTTAGAGTTGAATTAAAAGAATCTTTTCTTACTAGGAGTTATTTTACTGAGGTGATATTACACTTGACAAGCAAATTATGAAATGTGATTCAAATGAGACAGCAACTCATCTTAAAATTCGGGAACAAACAAAAAAGCGATTATTTATTGTTGGTAGTCGCTATTACCTCGTCGGAATAAAAGTTCGGGCAGTTAAATTTGAAAGTAACTTCGCGAAGAATAATGCAGCAAATATCTGAAATTTTCTTTTCGTAAGCGAGGCCCATTCATTCGGAACTTTCCCCCAACAACGCCGGATAAATAGCGTCGGATTTCTTTTGAGAGAGATTGGAGACTTGTAAAATTTCTTTGGGGAAGGAGGGAGTTCGAGGCGCCGCCTTATGCCAAATACCTACTTCAAATTTAATTTGTATTTGTATTTTGATTTAATTACTTATTTATACTTTGTAATTAGGAATCAGTAATATCAACAAAGAAAACAAAATTGTCAAATATTTCATGAATATTAAATCTGATCTAAAAATTATTTATATTTTGTAAAAAAATATTGAATAATTTATAAAATATTAATGAACAATATTATGAAGAAGATTTGTGTTAACTTTTTTCGATTTAATTTATAAAATAATAAAATACATAAGTATTACATTTGTGTTACGTTCTGATTCAAAACTGAAAATATTTAATCATGTATCAAGGCCTTTCACGTTCATTTTTAATCTTTTTCATCTTTGGAATTATTTCAATAACATTCATTTTACAATTAGACCAATTAAATTTGTTGATTGATAGTAAAATTATAAAACTTTCTTTAGAAACAGTTTTAAATTCTCTTAAGAAAATCAAAACTGCGCGAATACCGGCGCAGAAGCCAAGAGAGTGAATGAGAGATTATGTTAGGTTCACTGTTGTGCTGGATTGTTTAGAATATTAACCGATGCGATGGCCCAGTGAAACATATATTATGTGTCGATTCTGTTCGTATCTGTAGCAACCGTAAGATCTATAAACCTATAAGTGAATTATTAAAATGTGGAATTTTGAAGTTCTGTGGAAGATATGATTTCTCCTAGGTCTCTAGAACTACTCGTAAGTCTCTGTGGTATTATTTTAGAGATTTACAAGAAATCGTAACACACTGAGATCTTCAGAATACTTCTTTTTAATAATTGATTTACTGGCTTACAAACAGTTCTTACGGTTGCTACACACATGAGCAGAATCGCTCCAATAGTTCTTTTTTGTCTATAGTACCTGTCAGTGTCAAAATTCTAGGGTTTCTGTTGGAACCCTGTTTTTATCACTAAGTGTAGAATAGAATTTTTTTAAAATTCCTAACATTCAGGTTTCAGGTACCAACATTAGGAACATTTGACAACTATTATAGAAAAAAAGACGGACAATACTATGCTGGGTTATTCAATGATAGGGTGATAGTACCTGAAATTTTTTATTCATAACTAAATGGAGTTCAGTTAAAAAATAGATCAAACAATGTTTGGGTCTCTAACTGATCGATCTTTGAGAAATAATTTGACTGTCAAATCTTTGGCTCAATAACGTTTGAAGTATCGACTGTCATTTGACGAATGACGAATGCAGTAATTATACTGATGAGAAGGTATTGACTGGAGGATCTAATTGAAATGGTTATGTGGACACTGCAGTCATTTAATGTAGTTTACCATGACGAAGTCTCTCAGCCTGTAGTTTGTATGATGTATACTGGTTGTAAGTGTGGCTGAAAAAGAATCTGGATACAATATGAAACAAATCTAAAAAAAATGATTTATTTTTCTTTTTTTCTGTTTATTTTGAAATTAAAAAAATTTCATAAATTTTCAAAAATTGCTGAAAATTGGTACACGAAACTGATTTTGAATTTTTATTAATTTTTCCATATTTTGACAGTTTACCTTTAAGTGTTGATATTAGTTTTTTGTTTCAAATTTAATAATTAAAACCGTAACGATGAGTTTTTTTCTAAGAATTATTATATTTTTGTTCTAAATAATTTATTTAAATAAATTTCCTTATTCACCAGTGCCGCTGAGATCGAGGTAGAATGTAAAAAAAAAATACAAATTGAATTTGCTTTTGAGCAAAAACAAAGTGTTCAATCATATACCCAGTACATGTAAATACCAAGGTTCGTTTTTCAGCTACACTTCCGAAAACACCCTATATTTTGCGTCCAGTATAGATTCTTAAAAAGTTTAGTCAGCCTAGATTTTTCAGATCTTGGCCAGTTATAGAATATAATTTCACGTCTTAGTTAATATTTACACATTTTATCGTAACAATTAACATTTTGAATTCAAAACTTTAAGGCCGGGTTCGTAAAGTCTCCATGGGTAACGCTAGGAGTGAATAAAATGAAAAGGAAAATACACAAAATCATTTATAAGAGAGAGAAAGAATATTACTCAGGAGAAACCAAGAGAGTTTACGAACACACTCTAGGTGTGGATTCGAATCCCCTTCTGGTGCATATACATAGGTTTCATGTGAGAGATACAGCATTTATGTGTCGGATTGTGTTTCGGATTCATACCGGCTCCTTCGAACTGAATTTTCGCCAAGTCGTAAGGCGAATGGCAAAGGAGAAATATGCCTTGTAATTTGGTAGCAGCTGCAGCAGGCAAAAAAGAATCACCAACCTAACGTATAGACAAAGAAAAAACTTTTGTTGTAAATCCATGATATGTTAAATTAACGATTTAATAATAGGTACCGAAAAATCAATAATAATAGTGTTTATTTGTCTAAATCAATAAAAAAGAATAAGGGGAAAATGTGAAGGAAATCACAAGGCGAAGTTCAGATAATGAGAAATCTGTTGTTAAACTTAATCTTTAAGGCCCGGTTTTTCAATATCAAGTTAAACTGTAACTTTCGGTTTATTTCCATGGCGACAATTGTGTTCTTATGGGAGTAAACTGAAGGTTAAAGTTAACATACGATTGAAAAACCGGGCCTAAAACAAATTTAATGATAATAATAAACTTTATTGCGCAACAGAACAAGGCAATTTACGACTACATTAATATACTACTAGAGTGGGTTTACAGAAAGGAAATTAAATATTTAATTACAATTAATTATTTGATTGAGATTAAAACTCCTGTTACCATAGTAATCATGTTGATAAAACGTGGCAACGCGAACTTTAATCTCAATCAAATACTTAATCGCAATTAAATACTTAATTTCCTTTCTGTAAACCCACTCCTAAAGTACAATTTTAAATTAAATTAATTAATTAAACTAATTAGAAGTAGAGAAAATTAAGAGATAAGAGAAAAAACAGTAATGGTGAAGCCTAAGAAAATAACGATTAAGTATATTTAGTTAATATTAATTTATTAACAATCTAGGTATTAAAATAAAAATAAAAGAGGAGAAAAAAAAAACAAATGGATTTTAAGACCAAAACTAATTGATAGAAAGTTGATAAATTAAATAATCTCAACATAGTTCATGACTGAACCTTCTTTCGGGGTAGATATTTTCTTTAAGTATAATAAAGATATTTTAAAAACTTCCTCTGTTTTCTAGTAAAGTTTGATGACTTTCATAGTAGGGATACCAAACAAGGGAGCAGTATTCAAGTTTAGATTGAAGGAAAGTTAAATATAGAGTTTTTGGTAAAGACACGTTGTTAAAACCAGCACTGCTACTTATAACAAAACCGAATAGTTTACCGGCGGAACAGGATATGCTAATTAGCAAATTTATACTTTTTTTTATTTATCACAAGCCCATATTTTTTTATATATTGTCTTATGTGTTGTTTAAAACTGAGTTTGTTGTCAAACAAAACACCCAGATGTGTTGTGTTAGTACAACTTTCAAGTGAGATATTGTTAATTAAATAATCGTAAAAAATGGGAGTTTTATTACGATGAATGGTCATAATTTTGCATTTATTAACATTGAGCTGGAGTCTATTAGTGTCACACCAAAGTGAAACACGAGTGGCGTTTTCTTGTAGGACGTCATTTACAATTGACAGAGTAACATAAATCGTTGACAAAAATTAAGAAGACCAGTGGCCCTAAGTTTGATTCTTGAGGTACTCCCGAGGTGGCAGAATAATGAAATGACGTAAATCTATTATAAACTACGTATTGTGTTCTGTTATCCATACAGGAACTAAACAGATTTATGAGATCATAACTAAATCCAAAAAGATCTAATTTATGCAACAAGATATAATGATCAATGCGGTCGAAAGCTTTAGCGAAGTGTATGTAGACAACATCAACTTGTTCCTGCTAATCTAATGCCAATTTAATCAAGAAAGAAAAATAATTATTACCGCCTACTAATTAAACTAAAACTAAGATAAAACGCAAAGAAAAATAGAAAAAAAAGCACAATTGAATAGCGACCAGTGTTGGGTAACTATACACGGTGGTGATAAAGTCCCGCAACAAGCTCATAATTTGTTTGTTTAATGTGTTTTCGTAAAATCTTGAAACGGGTAAATTTTTAATTTTATATTTGAGATGACAATAATTCTGAATAACTTTTCCAAATAATATTTTTACGTACCTTGAAAAATAAAGGTACAGTTTGTTAAATGGATTTTTTACGCACGTCATTGATTTCTTCCGTAAGAAACACATCAATACCCTCAAGCCAAGTAATAAATCGAAAGTTTTACTTTACAAACATTCGTAAAAAGACGTTCCTTTTTCAATCCTAAGGAGTGATGTACCTAGGTACAATAGTTACATATAAAAATTGGTTTTAATAGTGTCGTTTGTCAATAACGTGCGTAGAAAGATCCATTTAACAAACTTTACTCTTACGTCGATTTCCAATATTTTAATCTCGGTATATGACAAGAGGTATTCAAATTTTGATAAGTGCACTTTGAGTCTGGGAAGATGCAGGAACTTTCACAAAGAATAAAATTTTTCTGAAAAACTAATAATAAAAAAGTGTCTATTCAGGAAATCAAAATATTTTAAATCGACATAAGAATAAAGTAACTTTACTTTTCAAGATACGGGAAAATATTATTTCGAATAACTATTAAGAATTGTTCTGAGATCGTAAATGTGAGGACATAATAGGATGAAGGATGAAAAAAAATGTTTTGGGCACAAAAAAGTGAAATGTTAATGGTATGAGTGTTGTTGATCATAATTTCTAGTTGGTAAATGAGCCAAAAAAAAAAAATCCCAGAGTGCATTCATGTCACACTTGAAGAAATGTCCAGTTCTACACATTCAAAATTCTACAATACTTACATTGATACCAGAAAAATTGAAAAATATTTCTCTTTTCTTCGCAGGCGATCATGATTTCATATCTGAGATTTCATGTAAATTCTGAATAACTTTTTCAAATAATATTTCCGCGAAAAATGAAAAATAAAGGTACTTCACTCTTATGTCGATTTCAAATATTTTGATTCCCTCGGTATATGACAAGAGGTATTCAAATTTTGATAAGTGCATTTTGAATTTGGGAAGGTGCAGGAGCTTTCATAAAGAATAAATTTTTCTGAGAAATCAATAATAAAAAATATCCTATATGGCCCGACTTATCTGGCGATCACTGTATTTTGTAGTTTTCTCGATTCTTTAAACAGGATATAGATCTGTCAATTTTTAAAAGTAGGAACTACCTACATTTGGTGAATGTATTCAGGGTACCAGAATAAATTTTTCTGAGAAATCAATAATAAAAAAATTTCCCATATGTGTCCAACTTTCTGCCGGTCACTGATATCCTCTTTAAAGAATCGAGAAAACCACAAAATATATTGCTTAAATTTGTAAAATCTCCACGTTTATTAATAGAATTCGATGACATTTTTATTTTGCATATTTGTATAAAACGTCTGTTGAAAATATTAGACTAACAATATAAAATATTAGTATTTTCAATATCAAAATTATGGTTATTTTCTAACGAATGCTATACAAGCATTGAATGATTTTGATTACTTTTTTTGGATATGATAAATTAAATTTGAGAAAATAATATTTAAATTGTTTACAGATTTGATAGCTAAAATTAAGTTGTGTTTTTTGAAAATCTGTTTAGATATGTTATATGCATATTGGTTCAATAGAAGGTAATGATATGTATTTTTTGTTTGAAGTTTGTTTTTAATCGGGTGTTTTTTTAGAGGTATAGAACTTTAGAATGAAATAAAACACACAAAAATCATGGTAATGGGCATGGTATTGGCTTTATTGGAAAGATAATTTTATGCCATTAGTGTTTAAATATGATTTTGTTCATATGGGCGCCGCGGCTGGCAAGAATGAAGCTCAATCTGCAATAAACTGATTTTTTTCGCGCGCATAATTTCGCATAATGGACCTGTTAAGGCGCAAACACATTATTATCACGTCACGTGAATTCACGTGATATCATGTCACACGTGAATTGCATAATATTAACAATAGAATCACACTGTTGTCACGTCACGTGAATTCTCGTAATTTCATTATTTATAAAAATTTATTTTTACCTATGCAATTAAAAATCAGAGTAAAAAGTATCTGCTAAAGAAAAAATAAACAATAGTTGTTCATCCTCTTCAGAATTTGAAGATTTTGAAAAAGCCTGTGCTTTGCTTTTAATGTCGAAAAATAAAACTAGGAAATGAAATTAATTTAAACAGAAAAGAGCAGGGTGAATTTCAAAACTTGTTCCAAGAGCTATTACAAGGTAATCGTTTTAGTAGGTACTTACATGATGCATGAAAGAAGATAAATTTGAATTTCTTCATAATCTTATTAAATATAATTTGATGACCTGATATTGTATTGCAATACATTCTGTTCTCACACTTTTTCAACTAAAACTTTATCTATTTTTTAAAATTCTAGATATTTCACGCCATCACGTGTCTCGAAATTGATGCGAAAATCAGATCGCGTGCCGGCACGTAACAGCATGTGATATCACGTGAATGCGTAAAGTGACAATAGTGTGTGTACTATAAATGCATGTTTATGGGAAAGCAGGCCGCATCAAATTTACGATTCACTTGTCTTCACGTGAAATCATGTGAATTCACATGACGTGATAATAATGTGTTTTCGCCTTTAAAGGCGCAAACACATTATTATCACGTCACGTGAATTCACGTGATATCATGTCACACGTGAATCGCATAATATTAACAATAGAATCACACTGTTGTCACGTCACGTGAATTCTCGTAATTTCATTATTTATGAACATTAATTTTTCCTATGCAATTAAAAATGAGAGTAAAAAGTATCTGCTAAAGAAAAAATAAACCATAATTGTTCATCCTCCTCTTCAGAATTTCAAGATTTTGAAAAAGCCTGTACTTTGCTTTTAATATCGAAAAATAAAACTAGGAAATGAAATTAATTTAAACAGAAAAGAGCAGGGTGAATTTCAAAATTTGTTCCAAGAGCTATTACAAGGAAATCGTTTTAGTAGGTACTTACATGATGCATGAAAAAAGATAAATTTGAATTTCTTCATAATCTTATTAAATATAATTTGATGACCTGGTATTGTATTGCAATACATTCTGTTCTCACACTTTTTCAACTAAAACTTTATCTATTTTTTAAAATTCTATATCTTTTCAATTTCAAATTGGGACTAAACAAATTCAAATTGGGAATAAACAAATTCAAAATGAGAATAATCAAATTCAAATTGGGAATAAACAAATTCAAAATGAGAATAATCAAATTCAAATTGGGAATAAACAATTTCAAATTGGGACTAAACAAATTCAATTGAGGATGTTTTTAGAGAGGACGAATTGACCAATAATCATTTGCTGAGACTTTCTCCATACAGCCCAATGTTGAACTCGCGTAGTCTTGTTTCAAGGAAATCCAAATGCCACAAATTTTAGCAGGTGAGGCCAGGCCAAACATTGCACAGACGGAATATCATTTACAAAAATTAGAAAATATAGTGCGACAAAATATTACTAATAAAATTACCGTACTTAACTGTATAAGATTCGTTGCAAACATCCAAAGTTCCTACCTGATGGGTTAAATATGGTTGATGTAAAATTATGATTTAATGCAAGTAATTATTAGTTAGGTAATTACATTTCGTTTTGTTATTATTACCTACGAGCTTGTATTTTTTCTGAATTAAAATATTTTGTTCCAATTTGAATTTGTTTAAACCCAATTTGAATTTGTTTAATCCTATTTTGAATTTGTTTCGTCCCAATTTAAATTTGTTTAGTCCCAATTTGAATTTGTTTAGTCCCAATTTGAAGTTGAAAAGGTGTAGATACTTCACGCCATCACGCGTCTCGAAATTGATGCGAAAATCAGATCGCGTGCCGGCACGTAACAGCATGTGATATCACGTGAATGCGTGAAGTGACAATAGTGTGTCTCCTATAAATGCATGTTTATGGAAAAGCGGGTCTCATCAAATTTACGATTCACGTGTCTTCACGTGAAATCATGTGAATTCACGTGACGTGATAATAATGTGTTTTCGCCTTAATTGTTCCCTACGATCGTGTGATATCACACCTATGATTATTTTCTGTGGGGATACGTGAAGTCGCTAGCCTACGCCGATAAACCGCAGACGTTGGACCACTTGGAAGCCAACATTCACCGTGTTATTGCCGATATACGGCCCCAGTTGCGCGAAAAGTGGTAGAGAATTGATGAGGAGAGTTTTTCCTTATGTAGTTTATGAGACGGCTATGGATTGTTTTAGTGTCAGGTAGAGTTATGGAAAAACTCTCCTCATTTAGGTCGTTGTAAAAGAACATTTAGGCGGTTTTTGTGACAGAAGTTCATTAATAGGAGTAGATTAGAATTTTTAGAAGACATTCCAACACCTGTTTATCATTAAAAAATATTTCTCCTCAAAAGCATATTGCATCAAAAACATTGCGATTATGTACAAATATTACTTTTCGGTAAATAATAAAATATTTAAAGCTATAAATACCTTTCTCTATTTTTTTCCAATTACAAATCTTTGAAGTTTTCATTTAAAATTATTTGAAATTTAAAATTAAGTTTTGATATGTGAAATTTTGCGAAAAGTTCAAAAATTGAAAAATTCCATTTTATTTGCCGAAGTTAAACAAAAAAACGTTATTTTCTGGCCTTGAAATTGTTCAGTAAACTAAAACTAATACACATTAAAAAAATCTCGTTGGAATCTTCATTAATTTCCAAGAAATAACAATTTTAGGATTTTGGCAGTTTCGAAAAATGCTGTTTCCTAACTAAGTAAAAATCACTCGGTATATCTAATAGGGCTAAATAGGTTTTCAGACGAGCACAAATTAATGCCGTAAAGTTTCTTCGAAAAATCAGAAATAGAAATTTTTCCCATTTGATGACTTTTTGGCGAGCACTGTATGTACAGGGTGGATCAATGTCGATGTCTCTTATGGGCATCTCTGTAACTATAAGAGATAGAAAAAAACTAGTGGCCAAGTCTCGATCTCTTCTTTAGAGATAAAGTCAATAGACTAAACAAAAATTGGCTAACTTCTTTTGTTTTCGAGTTATAAGCCAAAATTGACATTTTTGATTTTTCGTCAATCGCGCATATCTCGTTTGTTTTTACAGATATTAAAAAACTGCTTTGACATTATTAGGACACTTTTTTGAATACAATTCAGTGGTGTAGTTGGTTTTTTGATATTTACTTAAATTTTCGAATTATAACATAAAGTTATATTTTTTTAAATGGAAATCATAGTAGGCAATATTATTATTAAATAGAGATTTTTTTCTCTTTTCAAAAATATAACGGGTGGAACAAAAGTTTCGGGACTTTCCCAAAAACGAAATGTTACGCTTTAGAAAAACTTTAATGAATTCAATTTTTTGCATAATAATTAACAAGGTCTAAACTTCTTAAACATGACTCAAAATAACATTCAAAGGTCCAAATTGTTCAATTCGATGCAATTTTGCTCGGACGCCTCGCATAAGAAATTGGCAAGATTCAACGTCAATGTCTCTAAGTATAGTTCGGATTCTATTTCTTAACTGATCCCCAGTTTGGGGTTCCCAACCATTCTCGTAAACTTTCTGAGTCAATAAAGCCCAAAATGTTTCAATTGGCCTAGGTTGAGGCACGTTTGGTGGATTATGCGCGCGAGGCACAAGTGGTATGTTGTGCACTTCCAACCATTGCATTGTTTCTCGGGCATAATGACTTGAAGCTAAGTCTGATCAATACATGATTTCATCATTTTGGTGATGCAGATTGATAAAGTCAACCAATTTTGGCAAGCAACGTTCTCAACAAAGACTGGCGATTGCCGCTTCTCCTCTTACATTCCCTACGTAAGGGCTAGGAAATAGCGCACCGGACTAATACTTACTCTGGAAATTTGGTTTTTGTCTTATATTTTACTTCGTCAGGAGCTTCATCAATATTTCTTGTGTAAAAACCAGAATCACCAAGAATTTCCGCATGAGAAAGTGGAAAATGTTTTTCATCATCCATAATGATGATTTTGTTTCCAGTAAAATGAATATTTTGCAACATTTTGCAACAACTTGAAGGAGCAATGGTATGTGATATAAATAAAGAAAGTAACCACGGTAACGCTTGGCCATAGTTCACTCTTCAAAATTGTTTGTCAAATACACAGCCGATAAAAATGTTTTGTCCCAAAACTTTCGTTCCACCCGTTATACTTTGTTGGGTTTATTTCTTACATTTAATACAATAACACGCCTTTTTTTATTAGTTTTGGTGTATTCTTTTCTTAGTAGGCTAGTTTCAACAAAAGTCGACAATTTTCTTTTGTTTCTATTAAATATTAACAAAGATTTGATGATTGGGTAGCACAAGAGTGAGAGGTATTGCGATGAACATAAGAAATATAAAGCTAGCGCCGATAGAGCTGGGTTGGATTACAACATGAGTTGTCTGCGTATTTTAGCGTGGCAGTGTTTAATTGTTTAGTTGTAATTTTATTTTGATATTATTTTCCAGATTTTAATTTATTTATTGTGATATATCAAGAGTTGAGTTTATGATCTACTTAAATTTAGAAAAGAGCTGTAAGTGGTAGTGAGGAGTTCGGAAATTGAATCAGTGAGGGCGCCGCGTTGAGCTATTGTAAACTAAAGTCCCACGTGTGCCTACGAAACTGCAAGTACGCGTTACGGAAATGAGTCACGAGTCAAGCAATTCGGAACAGTGATGGCCGGTGCATATGAATTTTGGGAGTGCTGCGCATTGTTTGCTCTCTGTTCGTCTGTGTTAGGCAGAGCTAGCGCTGAGCGAGTATGTCTGCAGCACTCCCAATTTCACTGCACCAGCCGTCGCTAATTCGGAACCTGAAGATATATATCAGCGGTTTTGCGAAAAACCGACTGACAAAAGAAACTTTGATTTTATAAACCTCCAAACTTTTCTAAGGGCTGTATTTATTTGTACGATTCTTCCGGAAATTTAATTAATAAACTGTTGTTTTCTATCTTATTCTACGAGCATTCTTCCTTATTTATTCACCTACACACACACACACACACGTACACTAACGCAGATAATTTTGAATGTGAAAGCTCGCGAGTGCCATCTACATCAAAAATTTATCACACGACTAATACACTACGAGCAAGAATTAACCGACGAGATATGCCGCAAAATACATCATCGCTGTCGCAGCAACAACGAAGTAAGAAAGTAATAAGAATAATAATAAACAAAATAAAGATTTACAACAATATTGACAAATTACCCTGAGAAATATAACTTGCAAAGAAAATTTGCAAAATATACCCCATATCACAGCATAAAATTGGCGCCCAACGTGGGACCACTAGCAGAAAATTTGCAACAAATGCTAAAATCTGTAAGAGTAACACAGCAATATGTATATTGAAAATATTTGTAGTTAACTGTAACAGAGTAGTATTAGTTTATTTTAGTTCTTTTTAGTTCAGACTTACTCTGACTTGTTAAACTAAGTTAAAAAGAATACATTCCGATATTATTTTCTTCCACTGACATCTGGCAAAACAAGAAAGTCACTATAATTTTGCAAAGTTTTAATTGAATTTTATAAAACAATTTTAATAAATATCCTTACAAAACATTTTTATTTTGTCTTTCGTTTGCTTGTTGACACTGATATTTGAAGACATCTCAACTTTAAAGGAATTCCAATTAAAGTCCTTCAAAGCAACTTTTCGTTTTTAATATAACCGAGTTAGGTCGAGAACACGCAATTTAAATTGTTTGGAAGCGTTGAAACCATTTTTTTTCTCGGACTTATTAATTGCTCTTTTAAATTACGGGCTCACCATTACAAAAGTTAAATACTTAACGTCCGAAATTATACTTTCGGCCCTCCGTAGTGTTTTTAAACAGAATTAAAAAGTTACGGCGTCGCAAGGGACAAATGTCCTTACGTGGCCATTTCAATTTTATCTCCCGGGGCATAAAAATGTTATTCGCTTTCCTTTCGTTTTTCAGTCTTGCGTTAAATCAATAGTTTATTCTGTTTCGCTCGACTACGAAAGCGAGCGTGTGCTGCTTTATTATTTATTGCCTGTCAAATTGTCTGACATGGAGTGCCGAAAAATTTGTTTCTAGGCGGACGAAGACTTCTAAACTTATGGTATTATAGGATGAAGTAATCTCATAAGTCTACTTCAGTATTAAAAAGATTTAGATTTAACAATAAATTAATTTAATTAACTGGATTAAATAAAAATTGAAGTTCAGTTTACTAAACTCAACTGGATGGATATATAAAATTGGTGTCTCATGCACGTAAAACTGATGGTAATTGACGTTTCGCAGCGAAGATTCCTGCTCTGTCAAAAATGAATATTATTCACTTTTGTGAAAACAATATATAATTTTGTCCGTTTTTTTATTTGATGAGCTATGCCGCTATTCACTTATTTTATTGTATCTTCCTGGCGATAACTTCACATCAGTAGGAGTAGTCAAAACTCCCATATAACTAATCCAGGAGCAATCCACTAGCTCATTTTTGTTTAGCAAAATAAAACAGACTCAAAAACACCAATTAAATCCGAAACAAGCTTGCCTTAAAAAATATGTACACACAACAATCTATTCAATAGTATATTGATTTATAACTTTAGAAAAGTGATAGTTTTCCAGTGAGTTTAAATGTATGAACTCACGAGTGAGCGTAGCTCACGAGTGGATCAAATTTACACGAACATGGAAATCCACTTTTCTAACGTGTAGATCATGCTATTTTTTCGTGTAGTTGACGAAAATAACGCTAAAATTATGAGAGTATCGACTAATAATAATAATACATCAAGGTATGTCAAACATTTGTCGACATAGTAACAAAACATCAATCTGTGATATCAATCAATCAATCTTCGACCTCTGATACGTCAAAATGAATGCAAAAAAGTATTGCTAACGGAAACGTGAAGAAAAGTGTTGCTAACAAGGCAAGTCGCACTTTTCTTCACGATTTATGATTAAACATTGTGTCACTTTTCTGTCAACTACACGAAAAAATCAATTCTATCTATCATATGTTCATTTAATATTCCAGTAGCATAGACTATGGAAATATTTTGTTTTCGTAAAGACATGTCTTAGCTTAAGCTCGTTGCAAACAGAATTGTCACAGTATCATTCGACCTGTCGACTGTCGAGCAAGTGTTTTCTTGTTTGCCTGCGTTATTTGTTGCTTTTATACAAAAATAAGTTATTTTCAGGACTCATTTACTCTACAATAATTTTTTATTTTGCATTACAAAATACTGTTTACATTAGAGCAGAAAACATTTGAATCGCTTTATGCAGAAAGGACGTAAGTCATAAATTCTTGCGAACGACAGTATTATGCGAACGACAGTTTTATGCAAAAATATGTCCTTTCTGCAGAAAACGCATAAAATCTTTAGTGAATATTAATACACTTGTAAACGAAACTAATGCTCTTTCTGCATAAAAAAGGTGTAGTTTGATATATAAATACGATTTTCTGCGAAAACGCAATTTCAGCTAAAAGTGACTTAAGTCCTTTCTGCATAAAGCGATTCATTTGTAATTGAGAGTTATTATAAAATTTATAAGAGAAGAGCCCTGCGACATCATTCACCGAAGTTATAACGGACAAATGTTTCTGTATTATTTCCTTGTCAACGATGAATAAGAAAAGGATGGAGTTATGCTTTTTATGTTTGATGACTCAACGCCAGATGCGTATGATTTATGAAGCAGCGCGTTTGTATTATGAATTTGATAATATTTTCGTAATAGATAAAAAATAGACGAAATACGCAGTACGAAATTGCTTGGAATGATTCAGAGTTGAATTTCCTGATATTATTATTGACCACAAAACATTCGAAAACAACCTGCATAGGTGTGTACAGTTGCTTCATGAAACTTGAGGACGTTTCCGAAGAAAAACAACAGGTCAATTCCAAAAACATGCAAAAGCGATAGCCAATATCCGAAAATGTGAAGAGCAAGAAAGATAAGGTAACGTGGGGTAATATGGTGATAAAAAGTGAGCAAATAAAAATCAGATTAGAGTAGGCGGTGCAAAGAAAATGTATGTCTGTGATTAACTGAATTAATTAATGTAATACATTCACGGACTGTCAAATTTATTGACTTTTTATTTAATCACAGATATACTTTTCTTTGCACCACCTGCTCTAATCTGATTTTTATTTGCTGACCGGTTATAAAAAGTGAGCAAATAAAAATCAGATTAGAGTAGGCGGTGCAAAGAAAATGTATGTCTGTGATTAACTGAATTAATTAATCTAATACATTCATGAACTGTCAGATCAGCCTAACGCCGCGTTAGTAACAGACATACTTTTTCTTTGCACCGCCGACTCTAATCTGATTTTTAGTTGCTCATAGGTTATTTTTAATAATATGTGGTCACATGAACATATCTTTACCAAATTATGATGCAAAAATCTGTAAAAAGTCATATACAGTGTGATATAAGTGAAACTGAAATGATTTTGATTGGTATCTTCATTGATTGTTGCATTTTTCTTTTTTGCTGAAGTAATTCGTTTATATCGTCTGTTAATTATAGTATTAATAAAATTTATAGGTTAATTATTAGAAATCAACTTTTTTTTACTAGTTCTAAATTACTATGATGGAACTGTACTTCTGCAAGTAGTATTGCCCTATCAACTAAGTTATTTATTAAACTAATTTTATGTTGCTTTGGATTCATAATTAAGGTATTTGCCAGACCACGTTCCCTTCCTATACCAATTAGCATTCAAACTTTTTGTTCTAATAATCTCAACATCCAAGAATTTTAATTTGTTGCGTTCGAGTTCACAAGTACCTAAGCGAGGACGAAAATCGTTGAACAATTTTAGTAAATTAGTCATTTTTTTTCCATAATCAATACAATGTCGTCAACATACCTCTTATAAAACAAAACATCTATGTTTGATCTTGACAAAATGGCTTTCTTCTGATGGTCAATAAGCAAATTTGCTATAATTGGACTAATGGGTGAACCCATTGCTAAACCATGCTTTTGGTTATAAAACTCATTATTATACTGGAAGGTCGTATTATTAATAGTATATTATTTTAGAAGTTTCACAAGAAGGCTTATTGTAACACGAGTGGGGTTGGGATACGACGAGCGAAGCGAAGTGAACGAACGAACGAGATTATTTAACGAACAGAACGAGATTATTTAAGACCGATGACGTTACCAATGACTGTGTGCAGTATTGGTGGTTAGTGGCACATGTTCATTTGTTCATCAGAGGTAATGCGATGTTAGAATCATTTATAGAAGCCTTGTATAACAAAGCGCTGCGGTGCGCTTATTTGACATGTTTGCATTTACGCGCCTGTCTTGCTGATCGTCGAGGTTGCAATGTAGTTTTCGAGCTACCATTCTGCTGATGAGGCCCCAATTAGGGCCGAAATAGCTATACAGAATATGCTCGGGGCCCCATTGCAATTCTGCTGACTTGCAACCAACAATTTTGCAAGTTTGCGATGACACGCTTTGTCCGCACTAACCGCGACTACACTGCATGAAATCATATGAAACTGATAACAGCTTTAAAAAACCAGCTTGATCAGTACGGGGTGCGGGAGGGAAAACTCAATCACTTCCTCATCAGTGACTTTTAACTGAATTTGAATCGATTCGCGTTCAAATAGGTTGTAAATGGAGCAATGGAGGACGACTATAGGTGGGTTACACAACAACTCCTTGACATCTGTTCATCATTCATTCAAATATCAATCGTTTTAGAAAGTTATGGCTTTTTCACTTTCTTCTTTCATTAAAAAATTAAAACCAACCTGATGAATTTTTCAGTTGAAGCGAATGTCAAAATTTTATTGAAGCATTTATTTTATGCAACATTACACCCTGTATACTAACAATATCGTTCTGGAATGTCTGACTCACACTGAGTTCAGCTAAAAAAACGTTAGAAAGATCTCCATATATGAAACTGCTTTTACAAATTCTGTGAGTAAGCTTCCAGGGTACGAGGAGACAAGTCCTCTGCGTTTAGATTCAGAATAAGTGTCAAGTGTTATCCGGTGAAGTGACAGACCTCGCGCGAAATATTTAAATTAAGGGCGAGTACGAGCTGAGAAGAGGAATTGTTATCCGCAACCCCGGCGTTGTTTGTCTGACCCCGTGCGATTCCCACGGGATCTCAATTTTTTATTCAAATAATGCGAACATCATACTGAGCAGGGTTGGAAGGGAGAAATTGGCAGATAATACGGAGCGAAATTTGAGCATAAATAATTAAGTTTTGGTGCCGAACACAGTTTTAATATAAAAATGGTCAAACTGAAAAACTTTAATAATAATAATCATTAATAAATTATATGTTCATTAATTATTGAAAACTTATTTTCAAAATTCTTTTCGTTAAAACTAATATGTGGACGTGAGTAATACATAATTCTATCTTTAGTTAATAGTAATAAGAGCCTCTAACTCTTCCTTGAAATAATTTAGAAATGAAAGGATGTCGTTTTCAAGGTAATCGATCAAATTCATCCCTGACAATTGGGGATAAATATAAATGCGAAGCTCATCTTATACAGACATATTTTTATAATCTAACTTGCTCCAATTTATTAAATCGTTTTCGGGGGTGAAGCAGTATAATTGCTAGTTTATACAGTGACCGCCAAGAAGTTCGCACCATATGGGAAAATTTTTTAGTTTTTATTTTTCTAAAAAACTTCTTACGCGAATAGTTTGTGCATATTCGATAACCAAATACATATAAGCTGGATAGATCCGGTGAGCAGTTCTTAGTGTGGTTAAAAATGGGGGTCAGTTAACTTGCCCCACCCCCAGTAACGTTTTTCAAAGTTTTCTTGCACCAAATGATTGCACCCTTAATGCACCCTTATGCACCATCAAAATAAATTTTTGCACCCCTTCAGGAGAGAAACTGCAGGCAAATTTCACTGGGAGGGGCCAAGTTAACCATAGGCCCCCCCCAGTGAAAATTTTTTTGGTGCACCGTGTTGCACCCCTAGTGCACCCTTATGCACCACCTTTTTTTAACTTTTGCACCGCTCAAATAGCTGGGAAAAAAATAAAATAGAAAGTCAGCTAGCCCCCCCCCCCGTGAAAATTTTCGAAGTTTCTTTGGTGCACCTTATTGCACCCCTAATGCACCCTTATGCACCACTTTTTTAACTTTTACACCGCTCAAATAGCTGAGAAAAAAAATAAAATAGAAAATCAGCTAGCTCCCCCCCCCAGTGAAAATTTTCGAAATTTTTTTGGTGCACCTTATTGCACCCCTAATGCACCCTTATGCACCACCTTTTTTAACTTTTGCACCTTTCGAATAACAGAAAAAAAAATAAAATAGAAAGTTATTTCAGTTATTTTTTTTCTCAGCTCAAAAAAAATTTTCTGAGGCATAATATCTCAAGAAAAAGAAGATTTTTAATTTTCAACAGTTTTGTTCAAAATGTGAAGCGTTAAATGGGCATTTGGTATTTACCTCTCAGGAGTAGATAGCTTGCTCATTTATACATATCCATAAAAAATATTTAAAATAATCAAATTTGCTCTTGGGTTCTTAACTGTTACATGCACAAGAAAATTTGAGACAATTTTTCACGTTTCTGGTGCAAGGCTTTTTTACATAACAGTTTGTGTTCTCATTTTTGATTTCTTGATAATATAGTTCTAATAACCCCAATTTAGCCTAAGCAGACCGAAAATTTACTACTTTTCAGTTTAGATCCGTCTAACAGTATGGATATTAAACGGATCCAAAATAAAAAGTGCTTGAAATTCTTGCAATTTTCGATCTGCTTAGGCTTAATTGGAGTTATTAGAATCGTATTATCAAGAACTCAAAAATGACATAACAAAATTTGATGTAAAAAAAGTCTTGCACCAGAAACGTGAAAAATCGTCACAAATTTTCTTGTGCATTCAACAGTTAAGAACTCAAGAGCAAATATGATTATTTTAAACATTTTTATGGATATAAATGAGTAAGCTAACTACTCGTAAGAGCTAAATACCAAATGCCCATTTACCGCTTCACATCTTGAACAAAACTTAGAAAATGAAAAACATATTTTTTTTAAATATTAGGTCGTTCGGAAAAAAATGTCGTTTTCTTTTTAATTCAGATGTTTATGTACAGGGTGGATCAATTTCGATGTCTCTTATGGGCATCTCTGTAACTATAAGAGATAGAAAAAAACTAGTGGCCAAGTCTCGATCTCTTTCTTAGAGATAAAGTCAATAGACCAAACAAAAACTGGCTATCTTCTTTCGTTTTCGAGTTATAAGCCATATAGATTTTCGACAGTCGCGCATATCTCGTTTATTTTTACAGATATTAAAAATCTGTTTTGACATTATTAGGACACTTTCTTGAATACAATTCAGTGGTGTAGTTGCTTTTTTAATATTTAATAAAATTTTCGAGTTATACCATAAAGTTGTTTTTTTTTAAATGGAAATCATAGTAGGCTATGCCAGCATTAAATAGAGAATCTTTTTCTGTTTTCAAAAATATATACTTTGTTGGGTTTATTTCTTACAATTAATAGAAAAAACGCCTTTTTTATTATTGTTGGGAGCATTCTATTCTTAGTAGGCTGGTTTCAACAAAGGCCGACAATTTTTTTGTTTGTTTTTATTAAATATCAACTCTTGTTCAAATATTTTGACAGTTGCAGCCGCGTAAAGAGAAAGAAAAATAGAACGAGTATCCTCTGAGAGTCACAAATATTACAACAAACCTATACCATGTGGTGTGAGTGAAATTCGAAATTATGTAACTTCATTTAATATTCAAGTTTAAATCGCATTTTTTTCGATCAAATATGCATTTTATAGTATAATGAACTAAATTATAAGTATAAATTAAAAACATCTTAAAAATAAGAAATGGTAGAAAAAGTTCAAGAATATTGAAATGTAATATGTATCACAAAATCTTTTAAGCGGACACTAAATCGCGTACTATACACTTAACGTTTCGCAGTCGAAACGTTAAGTGTATAGTGTGCGATTTAGTGTCCGCTTAAAAGATTTTGTGATACAAATTTCATCGGACAAGAACCAACTGCAAATTGAAATGGAAGTAGATAATAAACACAACTCTTGATATATCACAATAAATAACTTAAAATCCAGAAAATAATATCAAAATAAAATCACAATTTAAACACTGCCACGCTAAAATACGTACATGTTGTAACCCAACCCAGCTCTATCGGCGCTAGTTTTCAATCTCTTGTGTTCATCGCAATAGCTCTCACTCTTGTGCTACCCAATCATCAAATCTTTGTTAATATTTAATAAAAACAAAAGAAAATTGTCGGCTTTTGTTGAAACTAGCCTACTAAGAAAAGAATGCACTAAAAATAATAAAAAAGGCGTTTTATTCTATTAACTCTAAGAAATAAAGCCAACAAAGTATATACAGGCTGTTACAAATTCGAGGCTCACCATTGGGATCTCGGAAACGGTAAGAGATACAAAGTCCGTTAAATTGGGGCAAAGTTGCGTATTTTGTTGCTGAATAATAATCCGTTCTGAAAAATCTTCTACGATTTGTAGTTTCTGAAATATTTCCAAAAAACAAGAAAACGTAATTTTCTTTTTTATTTTTTTCTGAAGTTATTATTGCAGGGATCATAATAAAATTAATACATTCTAGAGGTACTTTTTTAAGCTCTTTACGATGATATCATTAGATTTTACTTAAAACGTTTCGTCTCGTTCTGACCATCATCAACTTCATTTTTTCTTATGGGCGCTACATTGGGTTTTAATACCAATGAATAGATCTATTTTTTCTGATGCTTTTCCACATATCACACATCCCTATTTAATAATTTGAAACAGCTGGAAATGCAAGAAATTGTTGAAAATGACACTGCAAAGAAAAGCAAGGTATGCAGTGAAAACAAAAACCAAAAAAGTTTGATATACCTTCGAAGTTTTATTTCGTTTATCACAAAAGCAGATTTTTAAAAAATTTTTAGATATAAAAATGAATGATGTGAATCCAAGAAAGACGTAAATTTTTAAAACGTATTGTGCTAACAACAATTTAGTAATCGCAAGAGAAATTTACTTCCAACAATGACGATGACGCAGTATTTAATTAGTTTCGTAATTAAGTTATACATTTTTATAGTTAAAGCAAGAAAGTATCACAAGAAATTATGTCTTTAAAAATCTCTCTTTCTTGTAAATTTAAAAATGTATCGTGCTAATAACAATTTAGTAATAGCAAGAGAAATTTACTTCCAATAATACCTAGAAAGTTGCCATCCACACAGAACAATGATATTAAGTTAGATAGAAACATTGCACTTTATGGATATTTTCATAAAACTCGAAGGACGTATCGAGATCGCCTTAATGATGATGAGAATGAAGAATTATTAGAAGAGGTAATTAATAGTTGTTTATAAAATGTATAAAATGATAAGACTACAAGAAAGAATGTTAAGCTACAAGTTTTTTAAAGACATACATAATTTAATTTGACATTTTCTTGCTTTAATAATAATAATGTATAATTTAATTATAAATCTAATCAACTATTGTTTTCTAGTAGTCTTTCTGGATATTGTTGGAATGAAATTTCGCTCGTTTTTACTGAATTATTGTTGTTAACAGCACAATAAATTTTTAAATGTACGTCTTTCTTGGATTCATAACGTCCATTTTTAGATCTAAAAATTTTACAAAAATCAGCTTTCGTGATATACGAAATAAAACTCCGAAGGTATATCGAACTCTTTTGGTTTTTGTTTTCATTGCATACCATGTTTTTCTTTGCAGTGTTATTTTCAACAATTTCTTGTATTTCCAGCTGTTTCAAATTATTAAATAGGGATGTGTGATATATGAAAAAGCATCAGAAAAACTAGATCTATTCAATGGTATTAAAATCCAATGTAGCGCCCATAAGAAAAAATGAAGTTGATGATGGTCAGAACGAGACGAAACGTTTTAAGTAAAATCTAATGATATCATCGTAAAGAGCTTAAAAAAGTGCCTGTAGAAAGTATTAATTTTATTATGATCCCTGCAATAATAACTTCAGAAAAAAATAAAAAAGAAAATTACGTTTTCTTGTTTTTTGGAAATATTTCAAAAACTACAAATCGTAGAAGATTTTTCAGAACAGATTATTATTCTGCACCAAAATACGCAACTTTGCCCCAATTTAACCGACTTCGTATCTCTTACCGTTTCCGAGATCCCAATGGTGAGCCTCGAATTTGTAACAGCCTGTATTTTTGAAAACAGAAAAAAAATCTCTATTTAATGATGACATTGCTTACTATGATTTCCATTTAAAAAAATATAACTTTATGTTATAACTCGAAAACTTTATTAAATATCAAAAAGCCAACTACACCACTGAATTGTATTGCAAAAAGTGTCTTAATAATATTAAAACAGTTTTTTAATATCTGCAAAAATAAGCGAGATATGACTGATTGACGAAAAGTCAAAAATCTCAATTTTGGCTTATAACTCAAAAACAAAAGAAAATTCGCTCAGAATCGTCCTAGGACGCACCGTTTGACCGCTACGGGGCGTTAAAGTTTCCGCGCGTTCTTATGGAAGATTTTCTCGAAAAACTGATCTCGGAATTCGTTTAAACTTTCGAAGGCGGTTAGGTGGGTCCTTCGCGAGTCTTTCGAGGCCTCGCACGTTCCGAGGCCTCGCCGCGCGAGAGATAAACACGTCAAGTCGCACATCAAATGAAAGGTCTCGACGGCGCGAACTCGAATGTTTTATTGGCGCCGTCTCGGAATCAAAGATGGCGACGCCGCGATCGAAAATCGCCGCGCGAGAGATAAACACGTCAAGTCGCATATCAAATGAAAGGTCTCTACGGCGCGAACTCGAATGTCTTAGCGACGCCGTCTCGGAATCAAAGATGGCGACGCCGCGATCGAAAATCGCCGCGCGAGAGATAAACACGTCAAGTCGCACATCAAATGAAATGTCTCGACGGCGCGAACTCGAATGTTTTAGCGACGCCGTCTCGGAATCAAAGATGGCGACGCCGCGATCGAAAATCGCCGCGCGAGAGATAAACGTCATGTCGCATATTAAATGAAAGACTCGAATGTCTTAGCGACGCTGAAATTTTTAAGGAAATTTTGTATAATAGGTCTTTCTTCGTAATAGGTACCGAATGAAAAAAATATTTCAATTTGAACGCTGTCCTTTGAAGTGCAGGCTTTGTAAAGTAATTTTTCATAAATAGATAATTACAATTTCAATAGGCTAAATAATTTAAATTTTATTAACGCAACTATGAAATTTATGAATGTAAAATACTTCAGTTAGATTTCTAATTTTTAATTTAGACTAGACAATTTATATTCTTACGTAAAATACGTGCAGCTTACAATTTTTTCTGTTTTAAAGATTATTGACTGCGCGTTTTTTTGAGGCTGACAATCCTGTGCAGAAACATTTCGTTTACTTTTAACCTGTCAAAAAGGACGAAACGTAAATAATTTTATTTTATTTATTATTTAAAATAATTAAAACATGTAGAAATTTTAAAAAAATGCGGAAAAATCTTTCGTTTTTATGTTTCACGAAAATAAGATTTAATTAGAAAGGGTGTTCGATTAATTTTACTTCTATAAGTTTAATTATAACGGAGGATGATGTGATTAAAAGATAAACGAAGTCTGCCGTGACAAAGAACACTACTTCGGGAATATTTTTCGCATACCGAAAAATTTAAATTTCATTTCGAATTCCTAACGACAACGGTTCGCGCACTTTTAATTAATGATTTTTGAAGGGCTTAAAATTCGTACGGTCTACTCCGCTAAAGTTTTTGAACGCAACTGAATCCGTTGTCATGTCAACGTAATATTTTTCTCGCATATTACTTATTGGAAAAAATCGATATAATTTACGAATTATGTATCCCGCGAAGACCGTGAGCCAAGACGAAGCCAAGGCGAGCCGGCAAACGAGTTCGTCAAAGACACTTTGCCGCCGTGGTGCATACATTTTTTCGACTACCACACTTACTCAGCCATATATTTTTAAGTGTTCAAAACTTGCAGGTTTATATCTATGTTTATAACTTCGTAAATTTTTGAAATATCTATTTCATTTACCTTATAATAGACAATGCTGACGTTTCGATGACAACAAAAGCTGCGACGCGAGCGCAGAAATGTAGTTACTTTTTGAGTTGATTTTAACGACAAATAAATTGACATTTAATCGAATTCGACAATAATACAGGCCACGATGCAGGCAACGCTTTTTACAAATTTCTTAAAAGCAATTAAAAATCATACTAATTGATCCAAGATAAAAATATTTCAACAGCATTACCGAAAAATAATCAAATGTAAACAATTTATTGGTCATCATTTATAAATAAACAATAATATTAATTAAAATCGATTAATGTCACTTCAGAATATAGGTCGAAGTAGTCTTCATCACAGACAGGTAAAATATTTTACCTGCCTACCTCTACTTGGATGGGTATCGTAAACTTGTACTTTCGAATATGGTAATCGAAAAAAACTACTAATAATCGGGTGTATTCCACATATCAATGATTAATACGCACTGAATTATGCGCATGTGCTGTCGCTTTTAACCACTTTTTAAACATTTTGCTATTCCATAAGCGCAAATGACATTGAAAAAAAAAGGATATGCAATTATGTTCAGTGATTATATTCTACAAATGAAGTTAACTAATGTTTAAAATTGTAAAATAACCACCATGTGCATATGAAATACGTCTTCAATCAGTGATTTAAAAGCAGTGGTTAAGAAGTTATTATTAAGCACAGTGTTAATAAAGTGACGATAACCACTGCATTATGGAATACACCTGAATAACAATAATTAAAATGAGAAAAAATTATCCAAGCGATTACTATTTCGAGGGATGAGGACGGTAAAGGTCAAAGGTCGAGGTCGAGCAAAAAAAATTCTGAAAAAATGGAGAAACAATTTTTTAAAGATTCTATTTCGTTGTAAGAGGTTGGAAAAGGTCAAGTCGCACTTTTTCGATCGCACCATAAATAAAGCGGAAGACATACATATATATACGCGGTCAGAGCGGTAGCGGTAGTAACGGTGGCGGTGGCGTATTTCTACAGAACACTTACGCGGTGGCGGTAGCACAGCGGTGACTGCCGATGTCAATATCATAAATGAAATTGGTCTGCGTGCAAGTTGTATTTTATTACAATAAATTTGGAAGAAGAGGCTTTGCTTCTTGCAATCCTAAATATTCGCAATTTCATCCCGCTTTTAGTTTTTAATTCTAAAGTTTTTGTATTAAGCATGAGACATATCATATAAAATAGGAAATTTTTTCACATTTTTCAATTAAACTCTCCGTAAAATTGAAATCTTCATTTGCCATTGTCGATTTGTTTTCTTTATTATTTCACAATACGCGGTACAGCGGCGAAATGTAACCAGCATTATCTGACCGCCACCGCTACTACGAACGCAGCACAAACGCTCGTACCGCAAGACATGCAGCGACAAGTGTACAAGTACGCATTTGTTTCAACGGGTCGAATCTGACCGCCACCGCCACCGCTGCTACCGCTACCGCTATAACCGGGTATATGTGTTCTCCGCTTAACGGAACGGCGAATTTTTTAAATCGAAAAGCACTTCGGGGGCATTGGACGGTGATTTCGATACGGAGATGCCTAACGCTTAGCGATAATGTTGCATTCAGATTCGACAAAAAGGTGGGAACTGACGAGTGTGACGTTCGAATGAGGTAAAGTTTATGCGATAATAATTAATTATTGTTTATTGTGCTTCACGTTATTAACGAATGTATCACCGCTGCTGAGTAGTTTTTTTTTTGTTTAACATAAATCAACATCGTTTTCACATATTTTTTCGCACGTAAATTGTTGTTTTAAACACGATCGAACGAATGGTCGCGACGAGCAGACACGAAAGAGAAATTAGCTTAATTTTTTTTTAAACCCTCAAAATTGAAAAAAGGTTACGATGAAAAAAAAATTTAAAGATTAATTAGGTCCAACCCAAGCAAGACGAACACAACTTCACCCAGCACAAGTGAATCCAAATCCTCTAGAAAAGGTCGCAGGTCAAGGCCAGACCAAGTCAAGAAATTGGGAAAAATTGAAAGAAATCTTTAAAAAGTTTGGATTTAATAATTCCTATAAAATATTCTTTTTAAACGTCGTATTTTATTCGTTACAGTCAATCCTATACGGTTGCATCGATCCTAAAAGAAAACTTTTATTGTATTTCGTAAAGTACTGTAATTTTTATTCTTTGAAGTGTACTATTACTATTTCTATACTATTATTATTATACCGGGTGTTCTTTTACTATGTATTTAATATATATGCAAATATTTAAACCTGTAATACATCACCATAAATGGCAACGATTGAACTCATGTCCTTAACAAAAGTTTTACACATTTCGAGCAAAATCGCAGTTGAAAATCGGGCAAGAATTAATCGCACGTCTATGTCTTTGAGGTAGGTCAAGAAAAGGAAATTTTATTGCGACCGCAGAAAGCATCTGTTGGAACAAAAAACAGAACTGTAATCGAGCAGTGACCCAGCAACCTTTGCCGAGCTCGGACGGTTAATAAAAGCAGTTTTTTTTCGCGTGGCAGTAAGTCGTATCGTAGCGAAGGAATTTGCTTCATTTTATTTCATTTATGATCATGACACACAGTTTATGGCTCCGTATCCTTTGGAATCAACAGTTTAGTTTGTGAAAAGTGCAATGCAAGAACATTTACAGCTAATGTCACCGCATTTACGCAATTATGGAACGTTTCGTGTGTGTGTCGCTAATGATGGATGCCACTTTGAACAGTTAGTTGTTATAAACATTACGAAATTACTGTAGTGAACGTTTGAATGTTTTCTTCCACACAATATTATACGGTGAGTGAGTGCGCCTTTACATATTAGTCACGCCTGCGATGTTTATTGCCTACGACCAGCGAAGCAGGTTCCGTAAGTTTTTTTTGTTGTTTCATGACCGTCGTATAAGGGACGGATAAAATAATTTTCCCCCCTGTTATGAAAATTTTTTTTTTTTATTTTTTCGTGTTCTATGTGCTCTCACGGCAATGTGGTTAAAGTTTTTGCACTTATTTCACAAACACTCTGTATATCACTCTGTTCGAAGATATTCATATACAGAAAAATACTTTTATTCAAATGGAATGACTAATATTTTAATTCACCATCGTAAGTGGAATTAAATGCTTTCTCGAACTGTATTAGCTTTCCCTGTATCTAACTTTGACAGTTTTTCAGTTATGAAACATTTTTATTTAATTCATCGAATTTTACAGTTTTAATAGATCAAATATTTTTAATTAATACTTGCGGTCAATTTTTTTATACATTTTTTAAAAAATATGATTTTGACAAAAATACTGCGCTCCTAAAATATCAAGAATAATATATATTGAAATATCAAGAATAGAATATATTGATTAAGCAATATATTGATAGAAATTTCAAAATTCCGGATGCTTTCTAGACTGTCTATAGTTTCTAACTTACGAAAAGTCCACTTTCTATGTGTCAAAAAGGTTTCATAATTTTATTCCGCATTTAAATAATTATTACTTTCGTTATACCCAAAGACATCGATTATTTATTATTTCCTAATCATATTGCTAATTATAAATACTTTGCTAATGATATTTAATATGCATATAATTTCTTTGCTAATAAAAATCCATTAATTATACAAGGTGTTTCATTGAAGATGCGTCAAACTTGAGGGACACGTTTCTGACATTATTTCAAACAAAATATCTTAATAAATTTTTTTTCCTACACTAGTAGAAAATTCAATTTTACCGGCTCATCAGAGAGGAGAAAGCGAACGTTTCCACGGCTAGCCCGGCAAAATGAACATAAATGCCTAGCCGAGAAAATAATTTACGAGGCTTTACCACTAGGTGGCGCGACAATAATTTCTGGAATGCGCTCTCATCGACATCAAAAAATTAACAAACTAAGTTTTTTTAATTTAATTCCACTGGTATTTGGTTTTAAAAAGGATTAAAATTATCAAGAAAAAAAGAAAAACTCGGCACCGGTGGGATTCGAACCCATGCCTCCGAAGAGACTGGTGTAAACCACCGGCTTGATCGCTCGGCCATTCTAATACACGTAACACTGTGTTTTAAAACATCTATAATAATTTTAATAGTAACTCAGTTTTAATATTTTTACTTCGAGAAAAAGAACGTTTATGTGATGTTAACAAAATTAATTATAATGTTGTGTAGGAAAAAGAATAATATGTAAACTATGGCGGTAAAGCAATTTTCGAGGTCTCGAGAAGTGTGGCCAGGCTCGACTTCTCGCCTCGCCTGTCCATATCTTCTCTCGACCTTGAAAACAAGCACTTTACCGCCTCGGTCTACAATATACTATTAATCGAAGCAAGTTGAAATTTGCATAATTTAGACTCGATGTTTTTAGAAATATTGTACCTCTTAGCTCCGCGACCCCCAAATAGTAAATATAAATAAAATTAATAATTCGCGACCCCCTCCTATAATTTTATGTCGCTGCCTTTATAGCGATGGATATGAACATACATGTGTGACGTCATAAAATGATTTCATCATTGTTTAGGGTATTTTCGCGACCCCCTTTAATATCATCGCAACCCCCAGGTTGAGAAACGATGGTTTAAGGTAAATTTAAACCTGAAGCTCCGTTGTAAAAACGGGCCGACAGTAATATTACTGTTCAAATAAATGTGTGCGTTCGTAATTTGTTGTTTATAATTCTTTTTGTGATTTTTTTTTAATCGGGAATAATAATTCAAGAAAATGTAATGCCGCAGCGAGAAAAAATCTGAAAAAATTTTTAAAAACGTTTACAAATACTCCAATGTCAAGTCGGAACAAAAAAGTATTAATAATAATGATAATAATAAAAATGGGAAAAAATTGTCCATGCAATTACTACTTCGAGAAACGAGGGCGGTAAAGATCAAGGCCAGGACAAAAAAATTCGGGAAGTTTTTTTTTTTTAAATTCGAATTTCGAGAACGAGGCATCGTAAAGATCATAGGTCGAGGTCAATGCAAAAAATTGGAAAAAAAATTAAGGACAGTTTTTAAAAATGTTGAATCTCGATGACGAGGCATCTTAAAGGTGAAAGGTCAAGGAAAGCGCCAAAAAAATTGTGGAAATTTTTTTAAAACATTTGAATTTCATGAACGAGGCATCGTAAAGGTCAAAGATCAAGGCAAGAAATTGGAAAAGTTTAAGGAAATTTTTTAAAAAATTTTGAATCTCGAGAAGGAGGTTTTAAAGGTCAAAGGTCACGGTGAAGTCAACGAATTCGGTAAAATTTGGAGACAATCTTTATTAAAATAAAAATTAGAATTTAGAGAGACGAAGTTTGGAATACACTAACGTCAATTTATGAAACTTCGGCTTCGACTCTCGCCGGCGATCGCCCGTCGCTACCGGTAACCGACAGAGAAAACATATGAAGCTTTGAAAACATTTCGAAACTAATTTAGAAATTTAAGTCAAGATCAAGGCAGAGACGAAAATTTTGGTACAAATAGGGAAAAACACTTAAAAAATTTACCATTTTGAAGGCACGAATACGGAAATGGTAAAAGATAAACACGTCGTGTCGCATATCAAATGGAACGTCACAGCGAGACAAACCGGACTGACATACCGACGACATCTTGGAATCAAAGATGGGCGCGTTATACGATTGTAAATATTAGTTTAAAAGATAAACACGTCATGTCGCATATCAAATGAAACGCCCGGACAAGACCAAGTCGACCGTCGCTTGGACGCCATCTTGCAATCAAAGATGACCGCCCTACACAATCGAAAAATATTACTTTAAGAGATAAGTACGTCGTGCGACCACTTATATGTAAGCAACGGGCACAACACGACAGGCGCAATTTCCTAGCTGCCGCGAGCCCCCAACGGCGAGCGGCCCTTAATGCGCGAAGTGCTTTTTTCGAATTTTTTTCTCTGTGGGGGGAGTTCAATGGACAAGTGGTCCGGGCCGATAGGCCCGGAGCACTTGTGGTAAGCTCAGAAAAAAAAAACTGCATCGGTAGAGCTTAGGGTGTGGAAGGAGAATTCTCAAAATAAGAAAAACCACGTTGAATTACGATTTTCTACAAAATTGATAATAAAGCGCAATTAATGAAATAAAACATTTATTTTATTACAAATACCTCGAAGATGTAAACAAAAACTTTGACTGTTGACGCTATTGACAGTGCGCAGTTATTCAAGGTTGCAGCATACGTACTAAGCTACGATGTGCCGTCATAAAATAAAAGCAAGTTCAGAGCCTTCTCGATAACGGATTTTTTTGAACGCACGTTATTTAGAAAGCTATCGGTTCGGAAAAATTGAAAATGTCAAAAAGATGTCGGCAAAGACGATGGTCATACCCGGACTCAAGGCCAATACGGGGCCTATAAAAATAAACTTTTGCGGACGGAATGATGCAATGTTTTAATTTGAAATGAGTCCATAACAACATTTTGCAACAACTTATCTTTATAACCGACCCAAATTTTGCTGATATGTGCAACAATTCCAAATTATAGCATTTTTTTAATTTTCGTGTTTTAATTAAGTACCATTTTTAGCCACACTAGGAATTACTCATCGGATCTGCCCTGCTTATAATTGGTTATTGATCATGCGCAAACAATTGGTCCAAAAAGTTAAAAAAAATATCAATAATAAAAAATTTTCCCATATGGTGCGAACTTTTTAGCGGTAACTGAAAACTAAAAGTTAAGGATTAAAAATTATCCTGTATTAACTAATAAAACTTTAAGCATTTATACATTAACTAACAATTAATAATAATTGCAGAGGCGTAGTAACTAGTAACGGCTTAGTGACGAACGATCGAACGAAAGCGAAAGATGATTGCCAACTTTAAAAACAAGATTCCAAGCATTAAATATCATAACCATCAACTAATCGTCAAACTAAACAGTTTACAATATTAATCCACATAAATTACAGCCCCGCTACTTAAGCACCCATGCGCATTCAAGTATTTCATTAATAAATAATTATCACTAAGAATAGAAATAAAGTCTATTTTTAATTATTAGTTGTTAGTGTTAAATTTTTTATGCAGTATAAACGTGTACACGTAAGAGCTACCTTTGAATTCTTAACTTTTAATTATTACTTTTTAATTTATAATTATTACTTTTTAATTTATAATTATTAGTGGCTGCATAAGCCAAGCATAAGTGTTTCTCTTGATTGAAGTTTAGGATAGAAGCGTTTCTTAATCTAGCTTTATACGTATACAATGCAATTGAATGCACACGAAAATTAGTCTTGCTCGCAGTTTTATATTTAAGCAATTTCAATGTGAATATTTACTTATCTTAGATTTGAAGCGTTCGGTAATAAGGTAATAACATGAAGCTCGTGTATATAGTATCAGTGTAATTTGGCTGCACGTATAAAAAAAATTAAAAATAATTTTTGTCTAACACAAAGAAAATTAATAGTTTCTGTGTGCAAACAATCCTGAAAATTGAAAACTCGATACGTTGTTCCTCTTATTTTGCGTAAAAGCACGCGCGATGAGCACCGCCTGTGTGCATACAGCAAGTTAATTATCCTTCGAGTGCATAATAACAAGATTCAATAATGTAAGTTAAACGCGCACCCTTCATTTAATGCAGCGACATGTATTATTGTTCTCTTGACAAGACAATTCAGTTAAGGACAATAATTAATTATATGTCTAATCGAAATTACAAAATGTCATTGAGATATGTCTGCACGTGAAACATGGGGAGAGTTAATAGCTTTCCCGCTGCCTATGTGCTTTGCTTGTTGATGAGTTTTCTTTCCAATTTAGTACAATACATGACCTTGTTAAAATTTCCATTCTTAACAAAATCTTAAAAAACGTTAAATTCTTTAGATAAGGAAAAAAATTGATGAAAAGTTTAAACCGCGATTTGCAACAAAGATTTTTGAAAAAATTAGAAGTATATTAAGGCCCAGTTTTACAATCGTGGAATAAGGACGGAATAATTGTTCATAGAATATCCTTTAATATTTCTCCATATCTACGTCATACCTACGTCACGTTATTCTAAGAATAATGCTTATTCGACGATTGTAAAATCGGGCCTAAGTAAAATACTGGAATCTAGAAACTTGGTGACAGACTGTCTGTTTCCTGAGAGTTTTATTTCATCATTGCGACTGGCGTTTATCGCACAATTTCGATAATGGCAATTTCGTTAATAACTTATCTCTTTGGGCATTATAATACAACGATTTATGAATCCAATTACTGGATTAATCTCACAGTTGCTAACCCTGATGAAACAATGAACCGTAGATTTCCAAACATAATTTTTGCAATTATTTTCTTTTATTGAAGTATTTGTTACATATTTTTTATTTATTGATTAAATTTTGCATAATTAAGCTGAAATAAAAGAAACGTTCAATTTTTTGTTTTAATTATTAATTATCAATTTTAATATGCTCCATCATGATTAACTTAATTTACGAGATTTCTTCTTTGAAAATGACTGTTTAGAAAGAAACTACATAAAAAGTTATAACACAAATTAAAATAGCTAATACAATTTTTTCTGGTGTCACTTTCAATATTGTGGGGTCCAAATTTGTGACCTCCGGCCAACTTATAAAAGGCGTTGTTAACTTTTCCACAGTGAGACATCAGCTGATGTTTGGTTGTATTCTTGATCGCTCTACGTTGTTTCGTATCTGCTGTAATATTAGGTTGTTCGGAAAAAATGTTTTTTTTTATTAACCAACTCCTGTTTCGAAAGTAGCAAGATATGTAATGTAAGAAAAGCCCAATGTGAAATTTAAGAAATTAGAAATGGAGATATTCAGGTGTATTCCATAATGCAGTGGTTATTTGTCACTTTATTAGTTAACTTCATTTGTAAAATATAATCACTGAACATAATTGCATATCCTTCTTTTCAATGTCATTTGCGCTTGTGGAATAGCAAAATGTCTAAAAAATGGTTAAGAGCGATAGCACATGCGCATAATTCAGTGTTTATTAATCACTGATATATGGAATATACGGGATTACTCTTCGAAGGAGACGTGACTCGGGTTGCTTTTTAAAGATTGACCAAGATCTTCTTTTGCAATTGTTAATGAAAAATCCCGTTACTTAGGCCCACTTGTACAATTCGAGTTTAACTTTAAACTTTAAGCGAAGGTTAAACCTTTTAAACACGATTAACTTGATCGAGTGGTTAACTACGTTTTATGAAACTGGGCCTATATTGTACTCAACTTGACAGATTGCATGATATTTTACGTTTATGGTATCGTGAATTACGCCAGTATTCATAGTCCCGTCTTAAGTTATACCTACGACAAGTTTCACTTAAGTTCAAAGTGTAACTTTGGGTTGTGTTTCATAAACAACTTGTCGGTTTTTCTCGGTTATTTTCTAGACTCAGACAGTCTCGTTAAGATAAGACCGATTCGAGTTGAAGCGCGCTATTTCGGGAAGCTTCGCCGGTAAACCTGCACACAAAAAGCCACTGGTGCTATGGCGTCTATTAATCACCACGTGGTGCATTGATATCCTTGACATTTTAAAAATTAATAATGGCTGCATAAATCAAAATTAATCAAAATTGCAAACAATGCAAAAGAAAAATCATTACCGTCGATTTAGAACAAAATAGTACCACAATTGAAAATAACTTATTAAGTATGACTGAAGACATAGATGGGGCTGACTTAGCATAAAGTACAACTCAAGTTGTACTTGATCAATAAAGCCTGGATTTTTAGGCAATTGCCTAAAATTTTATTTAATAAAAAACATAGGCAATTAAGTTTTAAACATTTAGATTACAATTTTAATTAGAATGAGATGTATATTTTTTCGTGCCTAAGTGCCTGTTTTTACACTATTTGAAGTATTTGCCTAATTTTATAGCTTAAGCGCCTACAAATTTTGTTGTTGCCTATTTTATGCTTAAAATTGGCGATTATTGTATAATTAATTTTTATGAATTGTTTTCTTTGTGTGTGAAAATACGTATTGGCTTGCTAAAACATTTTAAAGATACTGTACGTGTTCAGCTAAACAGCCGAAAATTGAAATTCAAAATTTTTAAATTTAAATCAAATTACTTCAGGATTATTCACGAATTCAAGAATTTCACGCTTTAATTGTTAGTATAAACAATCTTAGGCGATAAGGGGCCCAAGCGACAAACTTTAGGCAAAATATTGACTCTTCTTACGATAAGTGGCCATTACGATACGTTAAAATAAATAAGCTATGCGATAAAGTCCTGGAGCGAGTGAGAACCTCACCCACGCAAGGCGGTGGAGCCGGTCCAAAAACACCTCGTAATTCTCTGAGGATAGACAACTTAAATCACTCCAGTGACTTAAATGAGTGGGACTAAAAAGGGGACTCGCACAGATGTCGCAACCTCGCAGTCGCAAATTACAAAAAAGCTCAGTCTTTCTTATTAACTTTCAAATATCTTTGCGATGTCAGTTTTCCTATCAAAAAAGTTTCTGCTACCAATAAAGTCGTAACTGCATCTACTAACCTCATGGAGATAAAAGAAATACTTGACTTGATCTACGATGCCTACAGGAACACTGGTGATACCGACTTCAAGGACATTTTCCTCAGATATAAACAATTTTATATAAAATCTGCAGAAGAAGAAAAAAGAACTTCCAATCTTCGTACTTTACATGGTTCGAACAACAAAACGAAGGCCACTTGGAAAATGTTAAACTCTACCCTAGATAAACCTGGTACGAGCCCAACAGCTTCTCCCTCCTCTGAGGAATTTAATAAATATTTTTAAAGTATTGAAGATACCTTAGCTTCACAACTTAAAACCACAGCACATACATCAGAATACTTTCTACACAAATGGAGCTTCCAAGTTTCTCACGCCTACCACAACAGAAGAAGTCTTAGACATCATAAAATCACTAGAGGCTAAATGCACTCCTGACTATTATGACATTTCCTCTCGTATTGTAATATCAGTATCGGATATATCACCTTTGATAGCTGACATAATAAATCTATCCTTTACATCAGGCGACTTTTCAGACTCTTTGAAAATTTCCAAAATTATTCCCATACTAAAGAAAAGTTCTCCAAATAATTGGTCCAATTTTAGACCCATTGCTATCCTACCTATCTTCTCTAAAATAATTGAAAAAGTTATATTAGTTAGATTGAACGATTTCCTGCAAAAAATAATCTATACTCAAACTGTCAATTTGGTTTTCGTCCCAAACTCAACACCGTGGATGCTATTCGTTCTTTAACGACTTACATAATGGACAACATGGAATCGAAGAGTAACACATCCGTCTTATTTTGTGACCTAACGAAGGCTTTCGACAGTGTACCACATGACTTATTACTTAAGAAACTTAATTATTATGGAATCCGTGGAATAATTTCATTCTTACCTGACTAAGGCCCGGTTTCTTCACCTTCAGTTAACTTTATCTGATGGTTTATTCCCATAGTAACAATTGTGATCACAATCGTTACTATGGGAATTAATCGCCAGATAAAGTTAACAGGAGGTGAAAAAATCGGGCCTAATAGGCAGCAATACGTATTTCATCAGCAGACTGCTAGCCAAATGATAAGTGTCCAAGTAGGTGTTCCCCAGGGCTCAATACTCGGTCCGGTTTTGTTTTCAATATTTGTCAATGACCTTCCCTTCAACGTCAATTGTCATGTCACCTTGTTTGCTAACGTCACCACTTTAGCAATCAAGGACCAGGAATGTGGAGTCTCAATCAATTTTTTAGACATTAACTGCCTATTTGCCTGCCTAATTCAGTCTTTTTAAGTGCCTAAAAATCCGGGCTTTATTGATCAACTACTAGGATTTTTACATTAAGTGAGACTTGAGGTTCAAGTTGAACTTAAGACTCGTCTATGAATACAGGCATTAGTAAATATAAATCAAGTAATTTACAACGAGGATAACATAAAACCGCATACTGCAAACACATCTCAACAAAAACTGATTGAGCTTGGACGTACTGTTCGTACTTCATCCTGTATATAGTCCGGATACTGATATTTGTATATGTTACGGATAGAGCTAGAAGGACGGGTTGACTAAGTTTAATCGGTTAATGTGAGGATTGTCTAAATTTTGTGGTTAAAGTCAGAAAAACTACCTTTTACCTTTAACCGGCTAAACCTAGATGTACCCAATACTGATCGGTTAACGACTGAAGCGTAAATTCAAGGGCTGCATGCATCGCTGCATTAAATGAAATTAAACAATTATTGAAAATGTTTTGTTTGTCATTTTTGGTCCACCGTTGCTCTCGTAGTGATTTTCTATGTTTTTATTTAACTAACAATAAGCTCTTCAAGTTTTTAACACATTTACTTAATTTTAATCCAACTTTCAAACAATTTCTTTATCAGCCTTATAATTTACTTCTTCCAAAGAGGGTAATTGCTGTTGAAGTGTATGACGAGACATTAAATCGTTTCAAATGACCGATTTGTTTGATTTAATTATCAAATTTATCGTTCACTGTTAAAATGGTATTGGCTAGAACACCAAGAAATGGACACTTATGCTGAGTTGCACCGACCTCTCTTAAGCTTCGGTTTGTTAGAACCGTACGCGACGCACAACTTACGCAGTTTCCTATGCTACCAATGTATTAGTTGTGCAGAATGTCACAGGTCAGTGGACTGCAAATACATTGATAGAATAGGAAACTTCGTAAGTTATGCGTCGCGTACGGTTCTAACAAACTGAAGCTTTAACGTTAACTTAGATTAATTAATCTGAAATAAAGACTTTCTACTTGCACCAACTTTAGTTTGCCCTAATATGGAGTACAAATCTGAGTTAGTTAATTCGGCAATATTAAAATGGATTAAAGTTTCCAACACGAGTTAAAAGTATTTATTATAGGACTTAAAGGTTACAGTAGCGTAAATTATGATTTCTTCTGAACAATTTGAAAGAGATGCCTGAGAGGAAGAATTAATTAGATTAAACTAAATGATACCAAGACCGAAAATGCATAGAAAATGAAATAACCCATTATTATGTCACAGGAACAAGTAGCAAATTAGCTAATGAACTTGTACGTCTATGTATTTTGAAAATACAAAACAGAATATATCCTCTGCTAACTTCATCACTAAATTTCATTCACTAAACTGTTCCAGTGAAGAGGTGTGTTTAACAAGATGGAATTAGTACTTCAACAAAATCATTTAAATGCGTCGCAAATTTCTCCTTAAAAATGTTTACTGATTTTACGACCTATCTGATCAATTGTAACTGAGGCGATTAGAAGCAAATCGAGTTATCTGCATAAATATAAATTTATCGAACATAAACACAAATTTATTGAATTTTTAGAAACAGTCATAAATAGTTATTTTTGATTCTAAATTGCGAAATGACTCTTTGCATTTGAGAATGAAATCATTCGAAAATGCAAAAGCATTTCGCAATCAAGTATCAAAGATTTTTTCGAAAACTGTGGCCAGCAGGATGCGAAACACTTATGTTCTGTTGCTTCGCGTCGTAATAGTTGTCATGTAAATACAAACTTTTATTTTCAGTTTTCGAAAAAACATATTAGAAAGGAAAGAAGTGATCAAATGAAAAATGAATTATAGTTGGCGATGCAACTAAACATGCATGTGTGCTTTTAGTTCATCGAACGTTTCTTTAGTCACTTTGATGTTTCTACAAAGTAAGAAACAGTTTTATTTTACAAAAATTAAAGCAGATGCGTGAAATGCGTACTGCCTGTTGCATCAAGACACGTTTGAACTCTACGAATAACTGCGTGACTAACGTTAAAGAACATTTCCGGCGTGTTATTTGTGTTGCAATTGATTGACAATATTAATATGACGTTATCCAAGACATGCATTTAAATTCCAACGCCTACACTAATTCATTTTTATATTGATCGCTTGTTATTTCTATTTCATTAATTTTCATTTGACCGTGATTTTCTTATAGAGCCTATTGAACCACAAAAGTTGTACTTACACCCCTTTGCTTCTGATCCTCTCAATTACAAGTTTTGCAATAATTTTCAACGAACATTGCAATTCTCTCTTTCATATTTATTAACATGGTGAAGATTCTTTAACATGGCTGTAGTCAAAAAGGGCAATTAATACTTTTTTAAAGTTACCTATTAACGCATATACACATCGGGAAAGTCTAGGGATATACAGAGTGTTATTGAAAGTTGTACAGATATTTTAACTGATGATAGTACTCTTTAAATAGATGCTAAATACTTAAACTTTTTTCCGGGAGTCCAGTGCTGTAGCGGCGCTCCGGATGGTCAGATTTTCAAACGCGCGGCGGCATAGCGTTCCTCGTCATTTTCTGCCGTACGTGACGTGAAGCTCAATTCGATCCGAATCCCTCCAGGTAACGTAAAAAATTCCGAAAAAATGCTTAACAAATTTTATAATTTTCAAAAAATCAGATCTCGAGAAAACCCATTTTCCTGGGACATAGCCCCGATAGGTTAGGTACCTGGGGGGGTTAACTTGCGTATGAGAAAGTTTGGTTTCATTTGGTCAGTAAATAAGGGCCGTGGAATTTTTTGCTTACGATTTATTGTGAAAACGATAAATTGTGTATCTCTGAAACCAGTAACTTTTGTATAAAGAAAGTTTAGGTATTTAGCATATATTTAAAGAGTACTATCGTCAGTTAAAATATCTGTACAATAACACCCAGTATGTATTTGAAATTTAAGTAATTTGCTTAAAAAATAGGTTTTTCAAAAATATTTTAATATATTAACATTAAGTAGAAACAAGATCACGTATACTTTTTCATGAAAAGGAAAAAACGATTAAATAACGAACAAAATTTTCAAAAAAATTAAAAAAATACAAAATTAAATAGATAATTCTGGAAAAAAACAAAAAAAAAACAAATTTTAATAATGAGTATGGCCTCCACGTTGGTTAATTACAGCTCGACACCTATTGTTCATGGACAAAATTACATTGTCAATATCGTCTTGAGGTAAACGTGACCATTCTTCTGTCAAAAACTCCGGGATTCTAAATCCATTTTGGATATCGTCCATACGCGGAAAAATTCTTCTTTGAAGCATGTCCCACACACGCTCTATTGGATGTAGATCCGGGAATTATGCTAGTCATGGCAATACTTTAATTCCCTCATTGTTTAAACATTTTGTCACAATTCGCGCCGTGGTAGAGCATTCTCATGCAAAAGACGGAAATTTTCACCAACCGTACCAGCATGTGGACGCACAATGGGTTGAAGAATGTTATCCAAATATTGCTGAGCTCTCAGGAAACCATTTGGGAAAATGAGCTCCGTTCTACCGCCAATAATTATTCCGGCACATACCATTACAGTACCACCTCTACAAGGCCCGGTTTTTCAACCACAAGTTAACTTTAACCTTCAGTTTATTCCCATAGTAACAATTATAAAAACTATTGTTACAGTGGGAATAAGCCAAAAGTTAAAGTTAACTTGGGATTGAAAAACCGGGACTTAGTGTGTACTTCCTAAGCGTACCTCAAACGTTCCACATTTCCGGATCGTCTCCACACCCTTGTCCGACGACAATCTGGATGAAATCCAAGTCAGCGAACAAAACTGTAGCCCAATCATTTTGATTCCAGTTTTGAAAGGGTGGACATCTGAGTGGTCGCCGAGAACGGAGATGTCCTTGTCCTGGATGTTGTTTGGCTGGAGTGGCACTTTCCCTAAAACGACTCCATAATCGACACTTTGGAAGACACCTATTCGCTCAACGACTTGGACTTGTCTCATGCCAGCTTGAAGAAGACCTACTGCTCTATTCATATCAGCTGATAAATGTTATCGTTCCATTGTCAAGCAAGATATTATTAAAAAAAAAAAAAAAACAATGGTTACTAAACCACGCCTCGTAGAAATCGAATAATTTAAGGGAGCACAAGAATTCATTTATTTTAAGTATCGTGTTTATCAATAGCGCCGTTATTTCTTATACGTGCTTTAAAAAAAATGTTGGGCTTTGAACATTTTAATATATAAATGCGTTAAATGTTCAACGTAATCCATACACAATTTATTTTTATATACCACGTGTCCACCGAGTGTGGTTTTCTTTTCTGGTGTCTAAACTTGAAATATTTCACTTCTAAATTCAGTAGAAAGAACTGCCAGCCACCAACATTCTGCGTAGTTTTCAGGTTTATTTGATAGTGTTACTTAGCTTAAAGCATGCGTAATTACACGCTAGTAACTGATAATGAAGACTCTTCAATTAAGCAAGTTAAAAGCAATTTAATAAGGGCCTGCATTTAAGGTGTTTCTTCGTTGACGGCATTTATCTCGGTAAATACTAGGTTTAGTTATAGAAATATGTTAGTAAAATATTTTCCAAATTGATAGATCTATCAAAATTCGTAATGAGTGAAATATTATAGGGGATGCAGTCAGTAAAGGTTTAATAAAACTTCTTTAATTTATGTCGAGCTTTCGAGAATGATTATTTCCTTCATCAGGACACTGTAATTATGTTTTTTATTACCAAAAGGGTCACAAACAAAGTTTAGAGAAATACTTACAAATATGAAGTTACAAGTAAGGCATGTGCATTTCAGGCAAATGGAAGAACAATTCCAAACAATTTTTGTGACATGTGATAAACAAGTTGTAAACGGGACTTAACACGATTGGTTATTGTAGAGCACATTAAAATAAACATTAAATTGAGTGAATACGTAGTTGAACTTTTCAAACTTAAACAACCTTCCACTTACAATAAATTGTTTAGCAAAGCTAAATTAACTAACATCACTAAATTTCAAAATTTACAAACCACACAAGAAAAACAATTACACATTCAAGACAAATGGTTTAAGAACATTAGCCACACTGAAATTCCCCAAGAAGTCTCAAAATTTCTGGCCTTAGGCCCCAAATTCAGTATTTCACCCACTTTAAACGATATTTCTTTACCCAAACTTCTTGTTGATTGTGAAGATGCTAACGATAACTTGATTCACATAACAAAATATTATGTAGAGCCAAAATGATCAATGCTATCACCAATCATACCAATAATGATCATAAACTACAAAACCAAGTCTTACATAACCAGCTTAATGCGAGCAAACGTTTTCTAAAACAACACACTGACCTAATAATAACCCCGTCTGACAAGGGAAATGTCACTGTGGCTATGTCCAGGATTGACTATAACAATTTATCTTATGAACTTTTAACAATGACAAATTGAAGAAACTGAAGCTAAGAAACTAATGATTTACAACTCTAAACCACCTAGATATTACGGATTACCTAAAATTCACAAACCCACACTCAGTCTTAGACCAATTATTTCCTCAATTGATGCCCCCAATAGTAAATTAACCTTATACATCAGTCAAATTTTGAAAGCCTCTTATGTTACGAACAATCCATATTACACGAAAGACTCTTTTCATTTTGCAGACTTCATAAACGAATTTCAATTACCTGAAAATTATGTGCTGATTAGCCTTGAAGTTCTTTTCTTTATTCAGTAATGTTACCCGTGAACTTGTTCTTGACATCATTAGTGATAATTGGGAAAAAATTAAAACTCACTGCTCTTTAACCAAATCAAATTTCGAACAAGCAATAAATTGTATTTTTGACAGCACCTATTTCCAGTTTGAGGACAAATTTTACAAACAAACCCTTGGTACACCCATGGGCAGCAGTCTTTCTCCAATTCTAGCTCAATATGTTTTTGATAAATTACTGAACATCTGCTTACCAAATTTACCATTTATATTCCTTTTTAAAAAAAAATTCGTGGATGATATCATCTATGCCATTCCTTCTGGTACTCAAGAAGACATTCTCCGTACGGTCAATAATTACAACCCTCACATACAATTTACCATAGAAAATTAACAAGACGGAACTATCCCTTTCTTGGACATGAAACTATATCGAACCAATTGTACGATCATCACCAGTTGGTACAAGAAAAGCATTGCATCAGGGAGGTACATATATACACTATCTGTCTCATCATAACCAACAAACCAAAATTAACGTTCTTCTAGCCCTAAAAGACAGAATTCTCAGAATTTCACAAAACTCCCACAAACAACAAGATCTTCATAATTTACGTGATCTTATCGTTCAAAATGGTTATCCACCCAAATTACTGTACAGCACACCCTCGACTTCCCTCCAGGATGAGTCACCTGACTCACCCCAAAATACAAACGAATTGCAACTCATAACTTATAAATCACTTCCTTACATTGAATCTCTTACCCCTAAATTAGAAAAAATCATTATCAAATACATGCCAAACCTGAAAATTGCGAACAAACACATTTTAACAATAAGGAATATCTTCACAAAAACAAAAATGTCTATTGGAAAATTCCACCAATCAAACTTAATTTACAAAATACCGTGCTCTCATTTCCCTCTTGTTTACATCGGCCAAACTAAAAGACTTTTAAAAGATCGCATCATCTCACACAGAAGTGACAGTAGAAATATCAACAAACCCAATGGGCGCTGGTGGACGCGAAATCTCATGAAAATAAATTAATTTTCATGAAATTTCGCGTCCACCAGCATCGTTGCTGGTGTCGTGTCGTTGCGGTGTCGTTGCAGTGTCGTCAAGTGTGAAACCGCCCAATCGTTGCACCCTTGCTGACCACGTAATAACCACACAACACACCATGGACTATGAAAACACAAGCATTCTAACTCTTGAAACAAACTTAAACAAAAGACTCTTTATAGAAAACATCTTTATTAACATTATACATAATACAATTAATGTCAAAACTGAACAAACTGATATAAACTCAGCTTATGCTAATTTATTAGACATTTGTAATAACTTCATCAATAATTAAATGATCGTTTTTTACCTTTTGAAACTCGTACATCTGTCATAATTTAATTTTTATATTCATTTAGTGAATTCCTTTATCTTAAGTTTTCTTCAGGTACTAGGTTGGCATACTTCCTTTAGTTACAAAGTTCAAATCGCGCAATCGTTCATGTCGCGCTAATTGTACGTCTCACCACTTGGTGTGCTTTTTATTTTTGAGTTAAATCTATGTCATCAATGTAAATTAACTACGTATTCACTCAATTTAATGATTATTTTAATGTGTTCTACAATAACCAATCGTGTTAAAACCGAGCACGCAATATTGGGTCAACTTTTTATGCTAGTTTGAATGGCCAACTTAAAAATTTGCTGTTCCTTGCCATTTTAGCAGTACAATTGAAAAACGAAAAATTCATCAAATTTTCAAACGCGCATTTTTTTTTTTTTCATTTTTAAAGATATGGAAAAACGAAAAAGGCATTTTTTATTCGACTTTTAACGTAGATCATGATTCAAGCAGAAAAAATACCCTTTTTAATGATGTCAAAGCCAACTATGACTTCCATTTAAAAAAACATTAGTTGTGGTTATATCTCGGTTATTATGAACTTTTGGTGCGATTTGATTAAATGATCATGATTTACGTTAAAAGTCGAATAAAAAATGCCTTTATCATTTTTCGATATCTTTAAAAATAAAAAAATATGCGCATTTGAAAATTTGATGAATTTTTCGTTTTTCAACTGTACAGCGAAAATGGCAAGGAACAGCAAATTTTTAAGTTGGCCATTCAAATTAGCATAAAAAGTTAACCCAACATTGCGTGCTCGGTTTTTTTCTATTTCCATTATTAACGAAGATACCTATGGAATACCATCGAAAATGGGACACCTGTACATCGTACATACAGACTGAGTTAAAAGTATGGAATAATCAAAATATCTCAAAAATGATAGATACCACAAGGTTGATATTTTACACCAAGACATTAACAAATAAGGCGGATGAGACCACAATATTGACATTGTGGCCAACCATCTACTTTCTCAGAAAATGATACAAACTTTATTATTTTCAAAAATTTTTGTTGTAAATCGGTTTTGATTGGGCGGAAACAGCTCTACAGACAGACAGACAGACCAGCTCCCTACTCATCCCGTAAACGCAACAAGCGGCACCTGAGCGAGTTAGCCCTTCTCCGCTTGGGCCCCGACCAGAGCCATCGGATTGAGATACGCCCAATTAGCGCGCAGGGCGGGTCCACTTTTCGGTGGCTGGCACTATAAAGTGTCTTCCAACTCACTGCTACTAGAGTGGTCCGGAGTTGCACGCCCCTCGCCCCTTCTGGTCAAGGGAGACCTATCTAATCTCTATTAGCTAACCAGGCTAGTGCCGGAACTGAGATCCGCAGTTCACACGTCGGGATAGATGGACATCATCCCTAGCCCAAGCATGCGGGCTAGCAACTACTGCCCCCGTGAGTCCAACCCAGTCGTCCAGCGGAGGTCCCCTCTGCTCGCTCCATTCCAGAGGAGGGGAGGGTATCCTCCGGGCTAACCGGTCCCCACGGTACCAGTTTACTTCACTGGTTGAAAGTTCGGCCACGACCAAACAATCGGCCGCGTCCTGTAGATTAGGTTTCGTGCAAACAAGGCACTGGTACGCCAACTCAGGACGGTAGGCTCGTCACACCCATAGGGACTCAAACTCCACATGATCCACGCTTTGGTTAGCAGGGTACCCCCCCTGCCGGGAAACAGCTATACAGAGGATGTTCGAGGAATACACTGCAATCAAAGCCGATTTGCAACAAAATTTTTAAAACGTTCAATATGCTTTGACAGCACGCTTAGCCGCCTTGTATGGGATGACTTATTAAGTAGCAAACTGGCTGCAATTTGTCAATTCTAATGCAATATTAGGCCAAAAAGCGGTAGCAGGATATCGCGACTTAAATTTTTCTTTATTATTTTCAAAGGAACACCTGGTATATTTTTTCACATTTCGATAGAATTCTATGTTTTCATTGCATAGGTATCAAATTTGCCACAGGTTTCGTTACTAAATTGTAAAATATTGATATTTAAATATAGCCGTGTTGCCTCTTAAATGAAATCTAACTCGTTAAGTACCGGTAACAAAAATAATTAAAAATTTTATAATCTTTTTTTAATTATTAAGCTTAAAGACATCTTAAATAAAAGTAAACAATTACCATATTTTTTTGCTCTTCGTTTATTAAAAAATAGAATGATACCGTACATAGCGACCTCTAGCAGCCACATCAAAGTTGAGGCCTTCTTATTATTTCTCGTCCCAAGAGACCACCATACGTAAATTTTTAAGGCAATATGTTTAAAAGTTTAGGAATTATTGAATAAAATTGAAATAGAAATTTTGATTTTAACTGAAGTTTGGCGGATACAAAGTGAGACATCCTATACTGTATATGTACATATAAATTTATCGAAAAGTTTAGATCACGATATCCAGTGATAACTTTTTGACGAATGCCCAATTAGGCCTGAAACAGCGCTGTACAGAGGCTGCTCGAGGAATCCTCTGCAATCAAAACCGACTTGCAACAAAATTCTTTATAAATTTATCGAAAGGTAAATAATTTTACTTTTATGGCATGATTCAAAACATTCAATACATAATGTGACATCACATTTATTACAATATGTCAGAGTTTTTTTTTTTCGCAATTTTGGAATTGACATCTTCGCTTATTCGTTTATCTCTTCGTCTTATCCAATGATTACTTCCATCGTATCTTGTATCAGGTACTACACCGTACACGTTATACTTTCTTTTTCCTCCAGTATGACCCAGTTTCAAATAAAATGTTGCAACGCTTTTTCTAAAATTCAAACAAGATAATGAATCAGGTCCATGAATTTTCTTATATAGAATCCAAGCATTTGTTACAAACATATCAATCATCCTGGTAATCAGCGATCAGTATCATTTTGAACTCTATATAGCATATTTTCTAACCAACCAATCGTAATGATCAGCTCTTCCCATGTGATGATTATAAGTTTTGATCACATCGGGTTGTGGAACTACGATTTTGTTGTTGTTTTGATTTACACCATCTTGTTGCTATAGGTACCTAGTGGTTCGATTGTGTTAAAGCTTGTGCCCATTGTGACACATTTGTTCATTCCATTTTAAAATAAAAACCTTCCCATTTCGGTCAAATCCATAATCAAATGTGCCTCGGTTTTTCTTTGCGAGTTCTTTTGAATTCATAAACGGACATTTATCGGTTCTGTTTTCACGCATTGTTCCTGTAGCTCGAAATCCTATTGATTTGAGATGAATTAGTATACCACGATTTGTAAAAAAGTTGTCAAAAAATACCAATTGATTAGCCCATTTCCGGCCAATGTTGCGTATACGCAACCCTAATTTTAATTTATTTTTTAATCATAATTAGACGTCCAATCACGAAAATCTAATTAGACATCATTTAATTAGGTATTTACATGTGCATAAAAAATTATTTATCGTATTTGATAAGTTATTCACTCCTGAAAAAATTTTTTGAAAATGATCTAATTATGGAATGTATGCAGATGTATGAAAAAGTGATAAAAATTGGTAGATATGTTTAACAATTTAGCAAATTCTTGTTATTCGTTTGAGAGTGTATACTTGCGTTATTTTGTACAAACTCATCACTAAAAAAATATCTTTCACAGAAAAAACTTTGAAAAGATTGTGTTGCGTATACGCAACGTTGGCCGAATGTGCGAAGTCAACGGGTAAATTCCTGTGGAAGAATATTTCGTTCGTTACACGTAAAGTTTCTTATTCATTTCTTTTAAAGATTTCTTGCATGCGGATTTTTATTATTATTTGATTGCTCTTGCTTTGTTGAGGAGGGTGTTTTCTATGTTACTACTTACAATGGCTGGAACTAAAATTTTAACACAAAAGCAATTACAGGAAGCTTTAGAAGAAGTGTTATTAGAATTAGAAGAGAAAAGAAATGAAGAGTTTATTTTTCTTTATTTTTGATGTGCTTGACATAAAATGAAACACAAAATATACTTTTGTATAATTTATATATTATTTTCTGAGTTGTGAATGCAGTCTTCCTACCACCTGAAGTTGATGATCTTACAAATAAGGAAGATATAGATGTGGATATGATTACGTCGGAGGAAAATAAATAAAGAAGTAGCTGGTATTTTTGAAATAGAAGTAAAACGTAGTACAGTCGATTGTTACAGTCGACTCTGAAAGTGACTCCGATAACGAACCTCTTTTTGTAATGCATTCAAAATTACTTGTCCAACAAACCCAGGGAGTTACTTTACATTATATGGCGAAGAAAGATATGATACATAATCATCTAGTAGAATCGAATAAATTTGGGACTTTACAAGAGCTGAAAGGGAAGTTGGCAGGAAAGTCGCCATTAGAATTATTTTTTGTGTTTTTTGACGACGATCTGTTGACGATGATTGTCGATTACTCCCTACAATATGCAAGAAATAATTATATTTGAAGCCAAACAATTTATTTACTTAAAAATGTAATGTTCATTTACATTCAAGTTGTTTGTATCAGCTCCATAACTAAAGAATAGAGTTCATATGTTCGGCCAACGTTGCGTATACGCAACGTTGTTTATTTGCAAAAATTAATATTTATTTTGATTATTTTTTATTTCAGTGTCTCATTAATATTATTTTATCAACAAATATTCATAAAAATTAACAATTTTTCTTCTTTGTATATGCTTGGCCGGAAATGGGTTAGTAGGGTTTTCTATATTTACCAAAAGATTTGTAATAACTTGCAAACCTTGTAGTAAATCTGGAGTTGCATTCCGGTATAAACAGAAAATTTGTAAACTACATCTGAACCACAGTATAAGAAAATACTCAGTAGGGACACTTAAACGTCAGTGTCAAAAAAAAAACGCCATTGTGTTTGATACCTTTATGAAAATGTAATGTAATTTGCAAATCAGTAGGTATCAAACAAAATAGCAAATGTAAGACCTCTTCTATTTTTTCGAATACAACGGTTGTGATTTACGCCAACACGAAAGGATTTTGGTCAACTTTTTGGTGACTGTACTTTTTGAAGTACTTTCATCGACCTTTACAATCTGTGCGTCTAAATTTTCATTCACATTTGATAAATTTGGTCCTTGTAACTGAATCTCAGGTATATATCATCACCCTCATCAAAATATCAGGATCCGGCGACAAAACTGCTATATCAACACTATCTGCGTCTTCGAAGTCTCTAGAAAATTCTTCATCTTCAAATAATGCTTCAATATCTTTCACATTCAGAAATCACTTATTATCCATATTTCCGCACACGAATTGTACTGAATGCCAACCACGATAATGCTCTCATTTATGCAGGAACATATTTATACAAGTTGAAACAAGTCAAGATTGCACAATTGAAATTTGCACTTATGAATATGTATTGGACTTGTATTTTTCATTCATAAACAAAAATGAACTTGAAAAAATTGTATAATCTTAACAATCAAACATTCTAGTTTTTATTTCAATGCAACAATTTTTTTTATTTATTTTTCTGTAAAATTTAAATAACTGAAAGCAAGTCAAATACTAAGAAAAGGATCACCTTTTAAAAATTAATATTTCTTTTATGATAAAAGATTTTACAAAAATAAAAATGAAATATGACATCAAATTTTGAAAAATAACATGAATGTTCATAAAAATAATCTTTCCTAAGTTTATACAGAAAAAAAAAATTCTGTTTTCACTGTCCTACATACAGGCTGTTCAAACATAAGTCGGCACTATTGCTAATTTTGTTATTATAAAAGCCACAAATTCGGTTAAATAAGTACTTTTTCTGCTGATTACAATGACGCAGTCAAAAAAACAATTGAGCATCGCGTTAAAGAGATAAAGTCAAAAAGCCACTTTTTTTAATGGAACACCATGTATATTATATTACCAATCGATAGAGAATAAAATTCTTAATTAAAATTGTCATTTGTCATTTCTACGTAAATTAGTAAATAAAGAAAACATTTTCATTTTTACAAAATCATCAAAAGTGCCTGTGCTTTGAAAACAAAACATTTGAAAATCGCCGTAATCAAAATTTTCTGTCGACAGACTATTGTTTTTGAAGTTTGTCGTTTATTTCTTACTAAAAAATTGTTTTACACGCATCCTGAAAAATGAATAAAAGTTATGACAATTTTTGAAAATTTTTCATGGTATTAGAAAAATGAACAAAAATTATGACAATTTTTGTACATTTTCTGTGGTTTTTACACGCAACTGGAAAAATGATAAAAAAATTTGTTACTGCGGAAGATACCTTCCACCTAGCTTATCTGCTTTTTAACTTTCTTCGTTAATGAGATATTAATTATAAAAGTTACATTTGTATTTTCCGAAAACCATAAACAAAGCCAAACCATGGGACTTAGGTACAGGGAGCCCTTAACAAACTTACCCTAAAATAATCTGACAAACTCAAATTCGTTATAAAACATAGGCTGTTGCATTTAAAATAATGAAGTTACATATCGTACAGCCAAATTTGGACAGCCTGTATATTTAAAAATAATTTTAAATTATGCGAAATTTGAAAGGATGATACTTTTGTATAAAACATTTTTCCATGTATTCAATAGAAACGGCGTTAATGAAGAAACCCGGTTAAATGACATAGGCTGTATATGACACTGGTACATAATGGGTTATAGGCTGTTTGTTTACAATTTTATTTCCAAAATTGCATGATTTAACTTTTCCAATAGGATAGTTAAATTATTCAAATTTGGAAACAAAACTGTAAACAAATAGCCTATTAGATTTCATTTGAGATGTATGTTTAAATATTAATATTTTCGAGTTTAGTAACGAAACCTGTGGAAAATTTGATACCAATGCAATGAAAACAGAATTTTATCGAAAAGTGCAAAAATATACAGAGTGTTCCATTGCAAATAATAAAGATTGTATCATTTTCTGAGAAAGTTGTCAACAATGTCAGTATTGTGATCTAATCCGCCTTATTTGCTAATATCTTGATGCAAAATATCAACCTTATGGTATATATCATTTTTGAGATATTTTAATTATTCCATACGTTTGACTCAGTTTGTATTTTTACATTTTATTCATTGTTTAATATTGCAACCAAATACACTTCAAGAAATAACTAATTTAGTAGTTATAAGTAATTAACGTCTCCTCTGAGAATTTTTACAGTTTGAACTAAAAACGATATAAATATTAAATGTATATTTTAAATAGGAAAAGGGAATTTGAGAGTTCAGATTTGCGCAGAATTAGAAGAGTTTGGATATGTAAATATTACCACTTTCATTAGATCCGTTGTGAATGTGTGATATAAGTAATTAAAGTAGTCATGTATCCTTTTACTACAAATTAGGTAATGCTAGTATATTACGCTCTAACATTAATTAACCTCACAGGAAAGCAAAGGAACGAGAACATCATAAAGTGCAGCTGATTAAATTTTGCGAAAAAAATGTAATTCTTTTTCCATTTAGACATAATCAGAAACTGTACTGCATGTATAATGTGCAAATGAGCCGGAATGACGGTGAACGAGAAATTAAATTAATGGGAGATAAATTCTAATAGAGCTCAAAAATCATTTTCAACTGAGAAGTAAATTTTTTGTAGTTACGATTAATTTTTTCCCTATTTGAACCCATAAAAGTAACAAAAAATTTGTATATAATTTTTAATTTTCTTGTAAGAAATTTGAAAAAACTTATTTGTAAGAAAATTAATAACTATTAATTTGTTAACATTGCAAGAGCTGAAAAATTATTGATTCTTTTAAACATTAATTTAAACATTTGGCAAACAAAACTATTAATAGAATTGCTGACGGCGAAGGGAAGAGAACAAGTCAAATAAATTTCCTGTGCGCCGAATTTGAGAAATGTCAAGATTTAAATTGGATTCAGTCAGATTTGGTCCGCGGTTATTCCTCATCTATTTAAAGGGTCACATCGGAATTGCAAATTGATTCCCCAGCATGTTATTTACACAATTTAACCAATAACAGATATCCATGTTTCTTTTGCTGTGCAATACGCTTATTAACACGTACAAGCAAGATTAATGTCTTTAAAAAAGAATAACATGTTTACAATCCGGCAGATGTGATTTATGGCCTTTATATTTTATTAATCCTTTTAATTCATGTTCTTTGTGTGCATACTTTCCTAAAATTCAGAAGGTTGTGCCTGATTACTCGCGTAGTATAATAAATCACTTACCGGGGTGGTTTGAGTTACTCTCGTTGATGTGATTGATTTTTCCGCCAATTCATTGATAAAATATTGAATAGAATATAAATTTAATATCAATTTTATGATTAAACCTTTCACTTATATGTTCCACGTATGAGACTTGTATAAAATTTAGTCTGAGTATAAATGTGCAACAGAATCTGACTTGCCTGTTCTTGTATTAACTGTCGACATAGTTCGTAAACTTTAATTGTTTTCAACTGCAATTATTTTAGACTATAAACTTAATAAGAAGTTGCTGTGTGTACGTTGCGGAGGAATTTGTAATATCTTGACTTACAATTAGATAGTTCCAGCATAAACATAGGTTTTTCATTTGATGTTATATTACTAGAAAACAGATTGTTAGACAAATTAAAATTAAGCTATCAAAAAACAAAAAACCGGCAAATGTCATAAAAATACGTTATTTTTTTTAATAATATTTATATAATAAGTTGTGCCTCGAAAGTGTTTTAACGCTCTGATTTCTTGGATGGTCTAGTGGTCTACAATGCCACTGCAATATAACTTTACAACAGTTTCAAAACCTGCGTATTTTGTATTAAATTAGTTCGTGATTTTGCAACTTTATTAACAAAAACAGAATCATATGTTTTCAAAAAAATTTTAGTTAATCCACAAAATTCTTTAAAAACTGCCATTATGTTTGACAGCACGCAAGGCCACCTTGCATGGGATGACTTATCATGTTAGCAAACTGGCTTTAATTTGTCAATCCTACTGCAATGTTAGGTCAGAAAGTGATCACAGGATGTCGTGATCTAAAGTTTCATTACTATTACATCGCAATTGCGAATATATAGGACAAGTTGGTTTGGTTTGCGGTGCATTTCTCGAGCTACGCTTCTGCTGATGAAGACCTAATTAGGCCTGAAACAGCGCTGTACAGAGGCTGCTCGAGGAATCCTCTGCAATCAAAACCGACTTGCAACAAAATTCTTTAAGAAATTTTTATGGTATGAATGTTTGAGATCTCATAGCAATTTTCTGAATAACTTTTCCAAATAATATTTCCACGTATTTTGAAAAATGAAGGTACTTTACTCTTATGTCGGTTTCAAATATTTTGATTTCCTCGGTATATGACAAATTCTGATATGTGCATTTTGAATTTGGGAAGATGCAGGATCTTTCATAACGAATACATTTTTCTGAGAAATCAATAATAAACAATTTTCCCATATGTGACCAACTTTCTGCCGGTCACAGTATGTAGTTTTAAGTGATATATTTAGTACAGGGTTTTTGTTAATATTTTGAACGGTACCTACACATTTTATTATTAGACATGTAAAAAGAGAAAAATCAAATAAAAGGAAAATCAAATCTATCTATTAAATCTATCAAATCAAAAATCTGTTTTATATAATATGTTAATTTGTCTTAGTTGTTAGCGTTTTATCTTACAAAATATCCCAGATGAGCAGTCTTTTAATTATAATTCATGTTTGTCACACATAATGAAATTCTTATTTAGCAAAGTAAACTCTTTTTTTTTAATTTCGAACTTAAATATCGCAAAAAGTATGAAACCAAATTTAGACAAACTACATATTCTTAGAATTTGGAAAAAAATATCTTTCTTCATTCGAAAAAATATACAGTGCTCGCCAAAAAGTCGGCATCAAATGGGAAAAATTTTTATTTCTGATTTTTCGAAAAACTTTTTACGGCAATAATTTGTGCTTATCTGAAAACCTGTTTAGCCCCTATCAGATATATCGAGTGATTTTTATTTATTTAGAAAACAAAGTTTTTTGAAATGGAAGTTCTAAAATTATTATTTCTGGGAAATTAATCAAGATTTCAATGAGATTTTCTCAAAGTGTGTGCCAATTAAAATTTTGAAGTCCATATAAAGTCCCTACATAGATAACGTACCTGAATTACTGCCAACTTGAGTCACAATAAGCGCCCTAATTGCAGCCACTTTTGACGTCGAGCCTCGTTTCTTATACCTTGAGGGATTCTAAATAATCGAACTCCCTTTTCGGATCGATTTTTACAACCTTTAATGCCGCAGGTTGGCATTTTTAATTATTATTATAAGATAAAATTTTTGACATTATGGCGACGGTGAGGGTAAATAATACTGAGTCATGTAAAAGATGTAAAAAGGTACCCTATACGGGTGTAAAGTGCTTAAATTGTGAAAATATATTTCACTTAAGTTGTGCAAAATTATACAATAACGTCAGCTTTATTGACGAAAACACAATTAAGGGCGTGTACTGAAATTATCAAATTGTAACCAGGTTGGTTGTGGTTGCTAAATATTGCGTTCCGTAAATACCAGATTCCATTTACGAAACGCAATATTTAGCTACCACAACCAACCCTGGTTACAATTTGGTAATTTCGGTACACGCCCTAAGTGTTGTGCGGGTAATAGTGAGGTTAAGGGAAATGGTGCGGACGCAAACGCGGACTCTCATGATGCTGCAAGTAACTTTCCTCCCGATACTCTATCTGGCACACGTATGTTTAACTACATAATTAAACAAAAGGACTTATTAATTAGTGAACTACAGAACACAATAAGGTTACTAAATGAACATTTTTCACTGTTAAAAACGTTTCAACCGCAGCATGATAAAGTTACAGAAGTAAATATAAAAACAAAATAAACCTTATGATAAACTAGGTTTTAAGAAAGTTGAGTCTAAAATGGGGGCCCCGACGTCCTACCAACAAATGTTGCCAAATGTTATATCGCAACCTCCTCGTCAAGGGTCAACGATAACCATGAACTCGCAAGATACGAACAACTATACGAAATTTACAATCAAAAGAAAAAATCATACAAGAAATTAATTTCTGAAACTAAAAAGCAATACTTCAGTAATGTAATTAAGAATTCCTATAACAAACAAAAAACGACTTGGAAAATTATTAATGAAAGTTTAGGGAGATCAAAACGCAGCTCCGAAATTACACTTAAATCTGTAGACGTTTCAATCTCGAATCCTTCCGAAGTTGCGGAAATTTTCGCGAAACATTTTTCTTCTGTTGGTGGTAATGCTCTCAAAAACTCTTTTGGCGTCCACACGACAGGTTCTCCTACGGTGGACCAACTTAACACCAAATCTTTTGCTTTTATTCCAACTGATTCTATGGAAGTAATTAAAACTGTCAACAACTTGGAAAATAAGAATAGCTGTGGTCTGGACAACATATCTATTCGCATGCTTAAAACTATTGTCGAGCATATCGCTGAGTCTTTGTCTCAAATTATCAACCAATCGGTCGAATCCGGGGTATTTCCGGATCAGTTAAAAACTGCAATGGTTGTCCCTGTATATAAGAAAAACGATGCACACAATGTGAACAACTATCGGCCCATTGCCATACTTAGTTGTCTATCAAAAGTTTTTGAAAAAATTATGTATAATCGGTTAAGCTCGTTTATCGACAGTTGCAACTTACTTTGTAATTGCCAGCACGGCTTTCGCGCGGGTAGATCGACTGAGGAGGCTGCGGCGGATTTTCTTGAGTTCACCTATAAAAAAGTGGATGAGGGTCATCTCGTTGCGGGCCTCTTCTTCGATCTTAGTCGCGCCTTTGATAGCCTTGATAGCAACTTTGTCGCGGATAAATTGTACAACTTAGGAATCAGAGGAAATGTACTGAACTGGTTTTTATCGTATTTAGACGCTCGCAAAATCCGTGTTAAAGTGAATAATGCTCTTTCAACCGAACATAAAATGGAATATGGAGTTCCTCAGGGTTCTGTGTTGGGACCTCTCATCTTTTTACTTTACTTTAATGATGTTGTCAAATATATTTCTGCTGACCATATCACTATTTTTGCAGACGACACGTCTCTGGCAGTTTCTGCACGGACCCCGGAGGAACTCAATACGAAAGTAGAGTATATTTCCACTCAATTTGGCGATTGGTATCGTCGAAACAAATTAATACTTAACGTTAACAAAACCTGTGTAATTCAGTTTTATAATAGAGAGAATCCTGGTAATGTCACTTTCAATGTTAATAATAATTTTGTTGTTTCTAGTCCTTCTACCAAATTTCTTGATATCTATGTCAATGATCAACTGACCTGGCAACAGCAAATTGATAATGTTTGCAAGCAACTCAACAAAACCTATTTTGCTATTCTTCACCTTAAAAACATCATTAACATCGTCCACTTACTGTCCATATATTATGCACTAGCATATAACCACCTTACTTATAACATAATCCTCTGGGGCAATGCACCCTACTGTTTGCGAGTTTTCACCGCCCAAAAAAAGGCTCATACGTTTAATTTTCAACTTAACACTCAGACAATCGTGCAAAGACACTTTCATTAAGCGCAGCCTGATGACGCTTCCGGCAATCTATATATACAAATGCCTTCAATACATTAAAGTCAATAGCGGTAATTACAATACTAACTCTGATTTTCACGATTATGATACACGTTCCAAACAATTATTTTCGACTCCCGGTCATAGTTCTACTAAATTTGAATATTCACCCAGCTATATGGGTCGAAAATTTTTCAATAGGCTACCTGAAATGCTTCGGGCGGTAAATATTATAACCTTTAAAAACTCCATCAAGAAAATCCTTTTACGTAAAGCTTATTATTCTGTCTCTGAATTTTTAACCGACGACACCATAGCTCTAAACTAAATGTTTTAGTATGTAATCTATCTGTTATCAATTTATATTATATTATTCTGTAATCACTTCGTCGCCAAATTTTTTGATTGACACCATGACTTAGAACTAAATGTTTTTAATATGTTTTGTATTTGTTTACTTATTTAATTATATTATACTTAAATTGACGTGTACATCCTTTGTTACAATGGCTTACGTACAATAAATAAATTTGAATTTGAATTTGAAAGATAATACAATATCAGCTCAACAGGTGGCTGATGCAGTACAGGCCGCACAAACTGTCAAAACTCATAGCAATTCACATGCCACAGGCAAGAATATGGTCAGCAAGCCAGACTTAAATTTAGAATCAAACAGGTATAAACCTTTGACTATAAACATCTGGACTGCTAGCAGCATATGATTTACAATGTAGCATGATGTCCCCAACATCAACCAACCATGTTGCCTGACGAGCAATATCGAAACTATACATACCCGTAAAACGATTCTTTTTTATCGGTCTCGTTTTACTATAAGCAATTGCATCACAATTCGCAACAAAGTAGCGTCTGCGACCCATTCCATTAAATAGCACAACATTCCAACTTGAAAAAAGTAACAAATCTGATGAAAAGTTTACAGAGGTTATAATTAAGCAACTATGGCGGATGATGCTACCAACTTATTCTGACAACCAGTGTCAAAATTTCGAACTTTCAAGTTGCATTGTATGTGGTTCATGGATATAAAACGTAACCGAAACCGTTCCTCAGTTCCAGTTGTACTTAAAGCATAAGAGAACCGGTCCAAGGAGCCGAATTTATAATAGTTTTGCATCTCTGATGTAGTTTCCAAAGTCGCCACTTGGCAACTTCACGTCGCTCATGTTGGAGACACATTTTCAAAACCGCTAGCAGTCCAGTTGTATATAGTCAAAGGTATAAACATAGTAAATCTCGTAAGGTGAAGAACATTGGTATAAGCAACGCTACAATAGAACATGGAGGCTTTACCGGAGTGGAAAAGAAACTATGGTTATATATTTACCGTATTCAACGACACGTATCTAGTGCACAAATTACCAAATACATAAAGGAAAAACCTAATTATAACAAAATGGATATAATTGTAGAAGAGCTACCCACCGAGGTAACAAAAAATAAATGTTTTAAAGTGGTTGCTCCCCTTTCTAAAAAGGATAAACTTTATGACCCAAGTTTTTGGCCACAAGGTGTTGGGGTTAAACGCTTCGATTTTAAAAGACAAATACATTACAAGGAAAAGAAGCAAAATTTTCAGTAACCTCACCAAACAGCAAGGTTAGTCAGAGAGCTCCTACCTTAAATATCTTTTTTTATTAACATCAGAAGTTTACAACATAAAATAGACGTGTTACATGTTGAATTAAAAAGTAATTATAATGTTATTTGCATTTGCGAACATTGGCTTCTGCAAGAAAATACTCAATACTGCAACATTCCTGGATATAAACAAGCGAACTCCTACTGCAGATCTTCAAAGGAAGGCGGAGGTGTTATTATCTATAATAAAATTTGTATCACAAAATCTTTTAAGCGGACACTAAATCGTGCACTATACACTTAACGTTTCGCAGTCGTCGAACGACTGCAGCTGTCGAACGACTGCGAAACGTTAAGTATGTAGTGCGCGATTTAGTGTCCGCTTAAAAGATTTTGTGATACAAATTTCATCGGACAAGAACCAACTGTAAATATAATAAAATTGGTATAAAAACTAAGCAATTATCAGCAATTGATGCCCTATCAACTGAAAGTGATCTCGAAGTGTGCGCAATTGAATTATGTGGTTTAGATGTAGTTATTTTATGTGTGTACAGGGCACCAAATGGTAATATTGAGAACTTTTTTAATATCTTAAATGATATTATGGTAATTCTAAATAGTTACAAATTAGTTAAAAAAGTTTTCATTTATGGTGACTTTAATATAAATTTGTTAATTAAAAATAATAGAACGATTTATTTTACAGAAATTGTATTATCCTATGGTTATGATTTCTTAATTAATGAGCTTACTAGGGTTAATCAGTCAAATTCGACCTGTATTGACAATTGTATCACGAACAGTATATCTGATTGTAAGTACTCTACTTCAATTTTCCATTTTTCTGATCATAAATCAATTATAACTTCCTTTACTAACAAATATCAATGTAATTACAACAAAACTAATTTAATATCTTACAGAGACATCTCAAAAAACTCTGTAACTCAATGTATTAATGCATTAAATAGTCATAACTGGCATGTCTTACTTGATGGTTGTGTGCACGCAGATCAAATGCTTAATATTTTTCATAACGTATTCTTGAATACTGTCAATTTATTTCTACCCTTAAAAACAAAAACTAAGCATATTAAGAATATTGATAAAGTATGGTATGATAATGAATTGAGGAAAATTAGAGATGACCTAAATTTTCTTTCTGAGATAATCAAATCAGTTTCCACATTTAAACCTTAGTAATGAATTGAAAAAACTGAAACATTTCTATTTAACTAAAATTAGTGAGAAGAAACGTAATTATGCTTCACATATTATTGTAAAAACAAAAAATAACCCTAGGTCTGTTTGGAAGCTAATTAATCAAGAAAAGGGTCCTTCAGGTCTCAATACTTACTGTCAAATTACTCCGGATGAATTTAAGGTATGTTCCATAAATCAACTTGTAATAACCAACGGTTTGGTTACGGTTAATGTTGGTTATTGAAAAAGCAGGTTATTTATGGAACGTTACGGTCATCACCGTTCACCTTGGAAATTTATTCTCCGAAATAAACAACATAACCTTATTTTTTATTTGGAAAATTAGGGTGTTGGTGTTGTCTTTAGTCGGATTTTTATTATTTATCATATTACGTATTGGATTATGAATGTAAATAACTGTAAATCATACATGTATAGATATGTATTTTTGCGGAATCATTTTTAACATCTGATGAAAGTGAAAGCAGTAGTAGAATTTGAATTTCCAAAACATAAATGTTTTTGTAAAATAATTAATATTAAATATGTACTATTTCACTATTACAGACGACTCATCTATTGTTATGGTCTCAAAATTAGAAAAATGTGTGTGGATTTATAGCTAAAAAATCAGATAAAAAACCTAATTCTGCAGAACAATAAGCACACGTCAGTAATGTGGTAATACTCCCTAAAATTTATAAAGTTTGATTAATACTTAAATCTATATACGTATGGTTTTATGAAAAAAAGAATTATTTACTTTCAAATAGTCAATTTCTTATTAGTAAATACCATGAGTAATAGTAGAAACCTACGTCGTAACATAGAGTAATAATATCTATATACTAGATACCTAGTTAAAATTCGTAAATTGGCGGGTTTCAATTTAACCACAACTTACTACATTTCTATTATGGTTACTTTGGTTATGACCACGAGTTACCGTTTTCAGAAAACCGCGTTTCATAAATAGACATATTTCAGGAACATGTTATTTATGGAACGCAAAACCGAAACTATAGGTCTGTTTGTTTGTATTGCTCGGAGTGACTCTAAAAGCTATCATGTGTAGTTTTCAGTTAAATTCGAAGTTTTTCCCCACGAGATAAACGAATTTGACTGAAAACTACATGTGACAATTTTTAGAGTAACTCCTAGCAATACGAACAAACAGACCTTATGGTTAAAATAGTTGATTTACGGAACACAATCTTAATGTGTATTTCAGTTCAGTTTCGAAGAATATAAAACAAACACTACAAGCGAGTAGTTTGGATCCTATTCAGTTAACAGCAAATTTCATCCATTCTAATAAAACCTTTTATATTGAACCTGTTAATGAAAATGAAATAATTTCTATTATTAATTCTATGTCAAATAGTTCAGCAAGTGACATTTATCACATTAGCAATAAATTACTTAAATCATTATTACCGGGCTTAATTACGCCTCTTAAAATTATTTTAAATAAAGCCTTTCAAATGGGAGCTTTTCCGACTGCATTGAAGTTCTCAAAAATTTCAGTTCTCCATAAAACTGGTGATACAAATACCCTTAATAACTATCGTCCACTGTCAATTATTCCAACTATTTCAAAACCTTTTGAAATTGCCTTCAACAATAGATTATCCAGCTTTTTGGAAAAAAATAACTTACTTTCACCCAGTAAATATGGTTTCCGTAAAGGGTTTTCTACTAAACAGGCTATTGTTGAACTCTTTTTAACAATAAAGGAAGCTTTTGAAAAAGATGATTCTATCTCCACCACTTTTCGCGTCCTTTCGAAGGCCTTTGACTGTGTCAATCATGTAATTTTGATAAATAAATTACAGTATTATGGGATAAGAGGAGTAGCACTTGATTTTATCACATCTTATCTGTCAAACCGTAAACAAATTGCTGAATGTTTTTCTAATAAATCCGAAGTTTTGGATACTTCAGCAGGCATACCACAAGGATCGATTCTTGGTCCTCTTCTTTTCATTATATATGTTAACGATTTTTCTCAACATATTTCCGATACTAAACTAATTCAGTTTGCTGATGATACAACATTATTACATTTTAAAAATAACGACATTGACACAAATATCAATTCTAAATTACATCAGTTTAGCAATTGGTTTTCAACAAATAAATTATGCCTAAATTTGGATAAAACTCACAATTTCATTTTTCCTTAAAACACACTGAGAATAATGACAATAAGACAGTTAAATTTCTAGGTATTACATTTGATACAACACTCTCCTTTAAACAATATATTGGTACATTGATTATGTAAGAAACTATCTACTACTAACTATTTATTACGCCGTATTTCCAAAATAACGTCTTTTCAAATAAGACGTCAAGCTTATATGGGACTGTTTCAGGGCCAAATTAGCTACAGTATTCTTTTTTGGGGGAACACCACTGACTGGGAAAAAAATTTTATATTACAAAAGAAAGCAATTAGAATTATAACAGAAAGTAGTTATCTAGAACCTTGCAGAAAATTTTTTAAAAACCTAAGAATCTTTACAGTGCCTGGCCTTTATATTTATCAATGTCTTCTTTACATTCGTGAAAACGTTGCCTCTTTTGCCAAACATACAGACAATCATTCATTTAATACTACATAGAGGAAAGGATCAACTGATATTTCCCCAACATAGGTTAACATTAACACATAAAAGTTTCATTAATACAGGAATCATATGTTTCAATCATCTGCCCACTGATTGTAAACAACTCCCGATCAATAAATTCAAATATATCATAAAAATTGATCGTTGATCTGTGTCCATACACCAGCAACGAGTTCTTGGACGGCATGATAACTACATAATTCTTTTATTCAATTTTAAATATGTATATTCTTTTCACATCGCTATTTGTGCGCCCTATATTTGAAATTTTAAAATTTATTACGCGTTATAACGTATTAACTATGTGTTCTTATGTTAACTATGTGTTCGTATGCAATTTTTTGACGATACAAAAAACATGTCGTGTTTTTCATGCAAATAAAATTATTATTATTATCCGTTAGTTAGACAGAACCTATGAGGACGTTTAAAATTGCATTTCTAAGGTTTTGAGTGTTTTATCCCTTTGTTTATCCGCCATTTTGAGTGAAATTTAAATTTAGGGTAAATGAGGTGAATAGCGGCTTTTAGGGTAATACCGGTCACCTGATATTTCTAATATGAAAATATTTTTTAAAATCGTGCGTCACAATAGAGCTCAACATTGCATATTAAACAGTTGATAGCAATGTCAGCCACATAGAAGCAAATGAAAAGCGGTCAGATATAGAAATTAGTTTTAACCCAGCGAAAACACGTACGTGTAAAAAACGTTGTAAAATAACATGTAACCAAACGTTGAATTCGTGTGGTATTGTTACGTTGAAACAACGAAAAAATGTCGCGGCAATCAATTTCTTTTAAACGTCTCTGTCCACGTGTAAGAGACGTTGTAGAATAACAATTAATCAACGTTGAATTCGTGTGTTATTAATACGTTTTAACAACGCTCGAATCAACTTCTTTTAAACGTTTTTGTCCACGGTATTTCTACGTTAAATCCCAGTGCATAGATACGTATAAAAAACGTTGTGGAATAACATGTAACAAACGTTGAATTCGTGTGTTATGGTTACGTCGAAACAACGAAAAAATGTCGCGGCAATGTCCACGTGTAACGTTGAATCAGACAATCACGACGTGTATGAAAGCTGGGTCTAAATCATTAGACTGGACAAACATACATGGTTAATGGTGGACTTCGAACCCACGCCGCCGAGTGACACGACTTTCCAAGTCGGCTAAACTAGACCACTAAGCCATTTGGAGATTCCAGTTCCGTATCGCTTCCGTAATAAAGCCGAACCGGGGACTTTAACTTACAATAGCTACGCGCCGCCCTCACTCGTTCAATTTCCGAACTCTTTACTACCTACAGTTTCCTTCTAACATCCGTATTATCATAACATCATTAAATCAATTTTTCTAATTATTACAATCCTAAGCTTATTTTCTTTGTATATACATTTCAAAAATTTTAAATTATTTATTTATAATAAACATGTAATTCTAAATCGCCTATTTCTAAAAATATTTACACAACATAAAATATTCGACAAAACACATTTAATACAATACTCTCAATTTACTTTATTATTTACAAAATTATTTCTTTATGAAAATTTAAAACAAAATACATGCTGCTCATAAACACCGCAGTGGAGTGGAAAGTTTAACTGGAATAAATTCTGTAACTTAGAAAATTGCCATTTGTAGCAAAATTCTTGGAACAGGCCAATTTTTATTTTCATGGCGCATATTATAAATGGATTGCTTTAACTTTTCAATTATTTGGAAGGATGAAACAACCCCTAACTATTTTTTTTTAATGGAAGGGTATGTCGAGTAATTTTTTTTCTTAAAGCTTGTTCAATTGGAATACAGCTACGTTTTATTTTTAATTTTTCTTAAACAGTAAAAGGCGAAAAAATAAAAAATAAATTTTTGACTAGAACGATTTTAACGCATCAGATGTTCAAAATGCTCGCCACCTCTCACTTGACAATACCCTAATCGATTATAAATTCCATCCCTAACAGTTTGTAACATTTCCGGCGTTACTCTCCTAATAAATACCCCCATAAAAAAGTCTAAAGGGGTGAGATCTGGAGATCTTGTTGGCCACTCAATCGGTCATTGGTCCTCTTCTTCCATATGGAATGCTTATTTCTTCTTATCAAATAATAAAAAATGGGGTTCCTGAATTTTTGGCATTAAAAACGGTTTTAGTAAAAATATTCTTTTTTTTGTTTTTTACCTTTTACTGCTAAAGAAAAATAAAAAAATAAAACGAAGCTGTATTCCCAATTTTTTCAACATATCCTTCCATTAAAAAAAAACATAGTTAGGGATCGTTTCACTCCTCCAAATAATTGAAAAGTTAAAAAAGTCCCTTTGTAATATGCGCCATTAAAAATAAAAATTGACCTGTTCCAAGAATTTTTTTACAAATCGTAATCTTCTAAGTTACAGAATTTATTCCAGTTAAACTTTCCACTCTGTATACAGCTGTCCCCAATGAGTATTCGTGACAATATGTATGTATAATTGATTGACTATTGCGTTCTTTAGTATTTTTAATCACAGATTTTGGGCATCAAAATTCAAACTAACTTAAAAAATTTGACAGATTACGTCAACTTAAAAGGGGTTATGATTGACTCGTATGTCCAAATTAGCAGTAAATTTCATACCTGATTCGATTCATTTCAAAGCTGCCAAGCATGGAGAAGAACCTCATATTTCATAGATTTTAGTAAAATTAGAATTCAAAGATGTGAAACACGATAGACAATCACTGTAAAATTAAATGTTTTCTAACGTCAACATCACGTTTTGTAAGGCATATTTATTCGGTATACGTTAAAATAACGTTATAAAACGTGGGTTAAAAATTTAGTTGTAAATTATGATTTATCTAACGTATTAGTTTCGTTAATTTTTTCTCATTTATTACGTAGAATAGTAGATGTTGAATTAACGTTGAAATGATGTGGTAATCAACGTACGGTAGATACATCGCATTTACTCATAGTATAAATCACGTCGTAAAAAGACAAAATTGTTACGTATTTATTTCACGTTATAATTACGTCCATATTAAACTGATCGTTAAAAAACACGTCATACAAACGTGATATAATTATGGTTGCTAATTCAACCAAAAAACAACGTTGCATTTTTCAACGAATAACGTTATTTCCACCATAACAACGTGAAATTAACGTTGAATAAACGTACATGTTTTCGCTGGGAACGTTATTTGTTATTACATATGACGGATTTCAAAGCTTTATATCTTTTGCAATTGTAACCAATAGTAAATCTTCCTAGCTTCATTTAGTACAGAATTTTATGTAGCAATAGAAAAGCGTGTTGAGTTAATATTAGATCCTTAGGTGCGAAAATACATGATTTAAGGGCGCACATTGCTTCGGCCAATTACGATGTTTTTTGTGTAACTGAAACTTGGCTGCCACCACATACCGCTAATGAGTTTATTTCTGTTAATGGATATGATTTTGTTAGGCGTGATAGGCGGGACAGAAGGGGGGGAGGCGTAGGAATATATGTTAGAAATACTGTTCCATACAAAATTGTTAATTTCAATTCTCCTATTGAACAAATGTGGATTAAATTATTTCTTGGACGTAAACGATTTGCAGTGGGAGTTCTTTACAAACCACCTCATTTAAATGACAATCTGTTTCTGGAAGCATTCGAGGAATCGCTCACCTTACTATTGCCTACTTGGGATGAGTTTATCTGTTTAGGTGATTTTAATATCAATTTGTTAAATACAGATAATAATGTTGTTAAAAAATTTAATTCTCTCTTAGATTCATATGGCCTAGAGCAATTGTAACCACACCTACTAGAATTACTTTTTCCTCTGTAACGTTGATTGATCTCATTATAGTATCAGATAGATCGCTAGTAGAAAATTGCGGAGTGGTTCCTGTAGATCACATGACAGATCATGACTTAATTTTTTGTACTGTTAAATTTTTAACCCAAGAATTTCGGCCTCAATTTAAAACTACAAGAGTTTTCAGATTTTTTAATGTCGAGCAATTCTCTACAGATCCCTTGCATATGCCATTTTTTCATATATATTATCTTGAAGACATTACCGATAAAGTAAGTTTCTTTACTCATTTAATTCTAAATTTAATTGATTTCCATGCCCCGCTTAAAACTAAAGCTGTGAAAACATGTACCTTGGTTAACTGATAATGTCAAATACCTAATTACGCTTAGAGATGCGGCTCGCCGTAGGTTTCAGAGTACGAACAATGACATGCATTTTCAATACTACAAAATGTTGAGGAATTACGTAACTCTCGTACGTCGCAATGAAAAGAAGGCCTAATTTAATCACGTACTCTCTAATGATGATTCGCGGTCACTTTGGAAAACTGTAAATGAACTATTTGGTCGAGGTAAAGTCCATCCGGAGTTTCCGACAAACTTGCAAAATCCTGTATTACTTACTCAATTCATATTATGTGAATAGCATTCCTCAGTTACCGGTTAATTCCAACATTATTAATTTTTACAAATCTAAACCAATAATAGGTCACCTAGGAAAATTTGATAGTATCACTGAATATGACTAAGGACCGTTTTCATAATAGTGCTAAAGGAGACTTTAATTTAAAGTCACTTTAAGCATAGGAAAAGTAATGTGTTTTTATAGGTTAAAGTCACTTTAAATTTAAACTTCTATTATGAAAACGGCCCTTAATGGTACAATGTATTTTTTTTTAAATGCCATAAAGGTTGGCCATGAAAATTAAAACTCATGTCGTAGCTTGACATCTAACACATGCCAAATCTGAAAATTTAAAGTAAATGAATGGAGCTAAGACATGAATTTTCTTTTTCACAGCCACCCCTTATGGCATTTAAAAAAAACACATAGTACTTCTTAACACTATTCAGTCTAAGGCGGTGGGGACTGATGGTCTGTGCATTGATCTAATCAAATTGTGTTGTCCTCAAATTCTTGAATATCTTCTTCATATTATCAATTTCTGCATCGATTTTGGAACTTTTCCAGATACATGGAAGACTGCCCTTATTCAACCAATACCTAAAGTTAATAATCCTAAACAGTTTAAGGACTTAAGACCAATCAGTATCCTACCCGCCTTGTCTAAGGTATTGGACAGTGTGATAGAGAAGCAACTTTGAGATTTTGTGGAACATAATAATATTCTACCTCTTACACAATCTGGTTTTCGTAAAAACTACAGCTGTGAGACTACCTTGTTGTGGATGACATCTTGAGGGGAGTGGACCAAAAAAAAATTACAGTATTGGTTCTGTTGGACTTTAGCAAGGCCTTTGACACTATAAATCATGATATATTGATAGCTATTCTCATGCACATAGGCCTTGCTGGAAATGCATAAAATTTTTTTAAACATTACTTGAAAGACAGATACCAGCAACTGAAGCTGGCGAACAATATATCTGTTCCTCTCAGGGTGTCATCTGGGGTACCCCAGGGCTCCATTCTCGGTCCTCTATTATATACTATCTACACTGCTAAATTTCCATCTGTCATCAAGACGTGCACCACCCACTTCTATGCGGACGATACGCAGCTCTATCACACTTTCCATGCCGAAGATGTTGCACTTGAAATTGCTAAAATTAATGAAGATATTGAGGCTCTGGTCCAATTCGCCACTAGCCATAGCCTGCATATAAACGCAGACAAAACAAAAGTTTTAATCTTTGGACCTAGAAAAGTTCGAATTGCAATTCGTCCAAAAATCTAAATATTAGTAATTGGAACACAAGTCAGCTGCACTGATTGTATTAAGAATTTAGGATTACATCTGGACACAGAGCTGCGATTCAGGGCCCACATTACAAATTGTTTTCGCTTTGCTTATTCAAATTTAAAAAGCATTTATAACAATAGGTATTTTCTTAATAAGAAAACAAAAATCCTACTATGCGAATCCTTGGTTTTGTCCCGTCTTAATCATTGCTGTGTAGTTTATGGTTCATGTATTGACCAAGAAACGTGTAGAAAAATTCAAGTGTTACAAAATTGTTGTCTTCCTTTAATTTGCGATCTTCGTGGTAGGCAGAAAATCTCCTACAAACTTGAGGAGTTAAACTGGCTGAATATGGAAAATAGACGCCTACTTCGGGCTGCTTGTCTTTACTACAAAATTATAAAATATAAAGCACCTGTCTATCTCTACAACAAAATAACATTTAGAACAGATGTCTATAATATTAATATTCGGTTCAAGGGCAGACTTACTCTTCCGTTACATAAAATGGAACAATTTAAAAGTTCGTTTACTTACCAAATTGTCCTCGTCTTAAACTCTATTGATCTCTGGACTAATAATTTCAGTATTGACACGTTCAAGAATAAACTTAAAATTCAATTGTTTGCGAAGCAATGTGAGTCTCTTAGATAGGTAATTATTAATTATTTAGTTAACTCTCATGACTTGTTTATTTGCATTTCTAGATTGTGTGCATTTTTGTATATATATATTTTGTTTTCGTACTGAGTACTATAGGCGCGTGTTCACTGATTATTCGTTTTTATCTCGCTCTAACCTTATACTCAATTGAATAGATCAGGGTACAGTTACTCTACGTAATATGTACATCTGGATTCCGCCATATTTCTCTTAGTGTCAGATTAATTTGTACTTGGTTACTATAATAATGTATCACAAAATCTTCTAAGCGGACACTAAATCGCGCAACTATACACTTTACGTTTCGCAGTCGTTCGACTGCTTCGTCAGAAGTGAAAATTATGTTGTCAAAATAAATTTATTTATTTTAAAATAAATTTATTTATTTTAAAATAAATTGTCAAAATAAATTTATTTATTTTAAAATAAATTTATTTATTTTAAAATAAATTTATTTATTTTGACAACATAATTTTCACTTCTGACGAAGCAGTCGAACGACTGCGAAACGTAAAGTGTATAGTTGCGCGATTTAGTGTCCGCTTAGAAGATTTTGTGATACAAATTTCATCGGACAAGAATCAACTGTAAATATAATAATGTATTCTTCCAAAGAGAAAATAAAGTTGTTTATTATTATTATTAGTTATGTCGTTTGTGGACAATGGGCACATAAAGATTGCACAAATTTAAAATTAGAATTAGAATCAGTATTACTTTTCCATAAAAACATTTAATAAGAATTTAAACTTTTATATTTTAAACGGAGTAATGCTGGCATCCAGTCGGCATTGCCCCCATCTAGCGGGTAATATCGGCCGGAACTGTTATTTTATTTTTTTATTAAAAAAATTTTATTTTTGTAATTTTCATAACAAATACATTACATATTAATAACCCAAACTTCTTTTATTAGATAGAGTTAGTAATAAAACGAAAAACAAAAAATTCTGACTAGCAATTTCTAAAAAACCTTTGGGGACCGCCATTTACCTCACTTACCCTATATTGGCTTAATAAATTGTAGTACTTTTTGTATTTAGTGACTTTAAGTTCATAGTGCGCACCGTGCCACCTAGCGGATATTCTAAAGTAGTTATAACTCAAAAATTAGTATTTTTTTATGTATATTGATTTGGTTTATGTCTGAATTTGGTTTCAAAATTAACAGGGTGGGGGGGATGAACTTTAGATTAGCACTGTATCTTTGCTACTATTGAAAGAAACATTTTCTTTAAATTAAAGCATATTCATTAACTACAAAGAATTACTTTTCTCAGTGTAGTGTAACAATAAAATTTATGAGAAAACTTTGTTGACATTAAGTGACAGAAAATGTAAATGTTGAAAAATGCTTCGCAATTATTTGATTAGTGATAAAAAGTAAAATGTAAAAATGAAAGTGTAAACTATATTGATTTCCCGACTGTAATCCCTAAAACTTTTGTATGTAACATTTTCTTGTATGTTTAATAGTAAAATGTTGAAAATATAAACAAAACTCTGTACAAAACTCAAATTCAAATGTAACATTTAACTGTGCAGAGGGAGCCACACTAAGGATAGCTTTCGTGGAACAGAGATTTTTCAAACTCGACCGGCCACCCGGACCACAGGATAAAGCAGTTCTTATTAATAGAGAGCGGATTTATAAACACATTAAAAATAAAAATAAGCGCTTAAAAAAGTTTAATATTTTATGGAGAAAAGCTTTACTTTTACAAAAAGCTTAAAAAATAAAGCAAAACACATATAAAACAAAATAGTAAAAATTCTTAAACCCATCTGACTCAACGTTGACAAACCAATATTTTTTTTTTTAATCAAACTAATTTTGAATAACATGATTTATGTTTAATAAAGTAATTTGTTAATAAGAACAAAAAGAAATAACTTGCAAAAAAAACATAAAATAAACACGCTATAGTTCGTTTTTTATAACAATAATTTTAGAATAGATATGGAGGAATGTTAAAGGATATTCGGCGAACAGTTATTCTGTCCTTATTCCACGATTTAAAGCGCTGTCCACATCAAACGGGCTGCGCTGTGCCAAATCGCGTAGAACCGCACAAAGTGCGCGTTTGATTTGGACAATAAACTGCACGAAAGTTCAACTTCGTGTATCGACGACCACGATCCGTACACTGGCTGCACATCAAAGAGAAAGTGCACGTTCGTGAGCGTTTGTGCACATTTAGTTTGGACGGTATTATTGTGCAGACAGCAAAAGAGCGTGCATTATAATATATTTTTAGCATGTGTACTCGCGACATGGAACACAACCGAACATTAGGCTGCGTCCAGACTTGAACAGAACGAACAGAACGCGCAAAGCAGAATTCACCAAGTGTGGACGTGTCTCCGAACCAAACCAAACGTGCCAAATGTTTTCCGAAGCTTGTCAGTAAATCGGAGTTGCTCAAAAGGATTTATTGTTCGCCGAACAATTGTGAGGACGGAAATATCAATTTCCAATTTAATTGAAAAATTTCAAAAAATGACTGTGTTCGGTTTGTTGCTCGTGAAATCTAGAAAATCTCGTCCAAACTTGCAAACGTCGTTCGGCGAATCTCCTTTGATGTTTCGTCGAAAAACCGACTTGCGGCGGATCGACCTTGGACCGCGCAACGAACGGAGAACGGCGTTCATGGGTCCGTCCACACTAGACGCTGTTCGGTTCGCAAAGGCGTTCGTGACGCGGTAATGTTACAAGTCTGTACGAAGCTTTAAAGGTGTTTTTCACGAACAAAAAAATACGATTTGCGCGGTTTTGCGTAGTTTCGCGCCGTTTTGCGCAGTTCTGCGCGGTTTGGCGCTACTCAGAGCAGTGCAGCGCGTTTGGTCTGAACGTCGCTTAATTAAATTGGGCTTAATAATATAATTTGCGATTGGTTTTTTATTTTTTTCTTTAACATCTGCTATAAAAAAAATTATACATGACAATAAAATTTAATTATCGATTTCCGAAAAATAATTCACACGTGATTTCAACGCTAGTGAATTAATACTTTCCGCTCTTATATAAAACGAACTAAAGTTCATTTTTTTATTATATGTATGTCGATCGTATAGAACCAATGAGTTAAGAAATAGGATGAAATGATATGACATGAGAAAAGCTGTAAGGCTGTTTCACGAAAGTTAGAAGAAGAAAGCTATATAAAAGTTCTTTGACTTATCGATCGATTGGTATGTATTAAAAAGACGAATTGTAATTGTAATGAATTCGAGAAACTTCGCTTTTATTTTTTTCGATAACAGATCAAAAAATTTAAACAATAGTAAAAATTAAAACTTGAAAAGTCGTAAAAAAGCAGCAAATATGCGTATAAAATTAAATGTGCATACAACTAACAAATTAGCAAAAAAGGCATTAAAAAATATGTGTCAAATAATATCAAATTTTGAATTAGTTACGGTGTATGAAAAGTTTCGCATTGCTTTCATCCCTCACGAAAAGATTAAGGCTAGAAATCCGCTCTCTACTTATTAAACTAGGCGGCCATAGTGCAATCAAAACCACCTTTCAACAAAATTTCTTTAACAAAGTCTTTAAATTTACACTTAATACCATTATTTAAAAAGAAATAAATGATTTATTTAAGCAAGTTTTCTCATATATGCATTATCTTAAAATTCTACGTGGAGGAAATTGATCAAGTTCACCATTTTAGGCCGGCCGTTTAGTGACGGTATAAATAGGATAATTCATTTTGGCAACTCGACGCCATTTAAACTTTAGGACCTCGTAAAATGCCAGCTATTGCGTTTAAATTGGTTGACGTTACCTGCGAACTTCTCGTCTAAATGACGTTAAATTTTCATTTCGACGCTTTGAGGAGCGCCAAAGAAACGTTGGGATAATTTAACAATTGCTTCGGTTAATTAACGCAATTTCACAAATTATATACAAACATAAACATTTTGATTAAAATTAAAATTTTTTCTTTTGTGTTTCATAAAAGGTTCAAGCTTTCATAGTCTGTTATTTCTCGGAGAAACATTTTATAGCAAAGAAAGATTAAATTATTTATCTTCTTAATTGTAAGGTTTTTTTATTCGTTTTGAAAGTGATTTTAAGGAGATTCAAAATTACCTACGAAAAATTTATTTCAAACGATTTGGAAATTTTTAATAAAAACCTAAGAATTTTTTTTGTTTGTGCGATAAAACAGTGTCATTTTCACTTCTGATACAGCTCTGTACTTCGCGACTGACGAAGTTCATTTATGACAAGATTATGAATTCGAGTTTAAAATAATTACGACCAGTTAAATTAGTAGAGTTTAATTGTTACTAAGTACTGGAGCGATCGACAAACGAGCTGCAATGCTTCCCTACATATTAAAACAAAGTACCGCGAGAGCAGTAAACACCCTAGTCAAAGATAGCCTTGAGATATGAATCTTTTGTCTTTGTTAGCTTCATACTATTGTATAACAGGTAAATATGAAATGTTGTAGATATCTTTATTTAATCTAAGACGAGAATTCGAAATTCTATCGGCATCTTTCACTTGGGTTTATATTACTCTCACCGTACTTACAAGCAGTCAATTCGCTGTATTAATCCATACTCTCGTCTCTTAGAAAAAAATGTTCAAAGTTCACTTATATTATATAGGTGTAGACCCTATTTTAGAGTAAATCGACACCATTGCTAACTTATTTTTAGAGCTGTCTTTTTCCGCTGATTACAAATATGAAAACAAAAAACAATTGAATTTGAAGTTTTCGAGTCTCTATTACATATTGTTTCAAATGAAACACTCTGTACCCAGTAGCGTCATTTAAACGTGAGTGTCAAGAAAGCGGCCATACTATTTGATGTCCTTATGGTAATGTAAATGTAATTTGCAAATCGGCAGGTATCAAACTAAATGGCAGTGACAGTATTCTCGAGTGACGCGACTGTGTAGATTCTTATACTGTGCTCTGTGCATTATATGCGTTTCGAAATGGTTAAGATGATGTAAAGTTGTATTATTCGCATTTTCAAATTTGTATAACACAACGTTACATCATTTAAATAATTTTAAAACGCCTATAATACATCACTAGGTGTAAGTTATTTACTACAGTTGGCTAATAATTTTTGTACCGAAACCCTGCTAACTTAAACTATAAAAAAGCTGAGATTAATCTTCGTTGAAAACTTCCCTTCAGTCACAAGCTCTTAACGAGACCATTACGTACGGCGGAATCTGGAAATGCAATTTAATTAGACGCTGCTCAACCGTCGTAAAATCCACGTTTCGAGGGCACATTTTGACTCGTTTTCTTTGGTATAAACAGAGATTATTTTGTGCTTTATATGAGGTCGGAATAATCGGGTTCATTAGAGTGAGATTTAATTGAGAGTTTGCGCCGACAAACATTTTAGAATCAACGTTCTGCAATTAATTACAAATCTCTGTAGTCATTAGGTCTGTTCCTGCAAAGTTCTGGACTAGTTTGAAACTAGTAAATATATTCGCCCATCGAATTAATCACCGCTTTCAAGAACTGCCTTAAATGTGAAACTTTGATCGGCGCATGCTTCTGACGGTTTCGAACCAGTTAGGGACTGCTGCAGGAACAGACCTATTAGTAGTAAAACTGTCAGAAAATTAATGACGTATCTTTATTTAAAAATTACTTATGTATTTAATTCTGAAGATCGTGATCAATTACAGCCGGATAAAAGGAAACAATAATGGTAATAATAGACAACTGGAATAAACTATAAGACTAACACGTAACAGAACAACAGAAGAAAAATAAGGAAACAGATGAATGGAACATGAGGATAAGATCATATTTATCAACAGAAGTAAAATGCAATCATATTATAGCATGATACTGTTCGTTCTAAGAAAAAGTTCAATAGAGAGTTTCACAAGACGTTCTATCTCGCTAATGACTCCTTCTCTCCTTTTTTTTCGTGTAACACTTCTTTGCTTAATTTTATTAACTTTGCGCGCATTATTCCACATTATCTACTCATTCCTCTCTTGGTTTTCTTCTGAGTTTTGTTCTTTCAATTTGACATACTCACTTCTCTTGTAATACTCTCTTTCATTATAACTCCCCTATTGCATTATACGCCTTTTCGCAAACTAATGATGATAGCGCCTCGGATAAGTGCTCGATTCAAAATTCTTCAGTGCTTATCAACAACATTGTAAAGACCACAGATATTCTACAGAATTTTACGTTTGCATAAAAGTAATAATAAAAGTTAAGCTATAATACGAGCCCTAACAACTATATGTTGGAACAAGCAACATTTTTTCAAATAAAATGCTAGTTTACTGAATTTATAACTATTTTTTTAATTTAAACAGTAAATAAGCAACTAGCAATATTTTCAATGTTGTTTCGAATTATGTTTGGAGCAAAATTAACTTGTGTTTAATTTATTGCAATTTATTTACACGTTTGATACATGAAAACACTGACAACTAAATGTTGGAACACGCATTGGTTTTTTACTTTTCTTCAATTTTATCACAGTGACGCTAAGGCCGTTTTGAAACAAAACAAGCCTTTGTTGTCAACAATGTTTTACGTGGTTTTACCAAGTCGTAAAGTTGACATATTGTCTGTACCTTGTTCTGTTGTCGTCAAAATCATATAATTTTTGAAATATTGTGACAATAATGGGACGGGGGAAGCCAACTGATCGAAAAGTGCGCGAGATTATCATTCGGCAGTACCATAACGGCAAAACAATGTTCTTTGAATATCCTTTAACGTTCCTCCATATCTACGCCACACCTACGTCACGTTATTCTAAGAATAATGCTTATCTAGCGATTGTAAAATCGGGCCTTAATGTGCAAAAATTTTACCTTTGAATATATTCCAATTTATAGGCCAAAGAAAAGCCATTATTGATAGAAAAACAAAAAACGAATCGTTACGCTTTGGTTAAATCTAAACTTTCGTGGTCTAAAATTGACTGACGTAAAGTCATATTTAGTGATGAAAGCAAATTTAATGTTTGAGTGGGAGATCATCGTAAACGCGTAAATCGAGAAAAAACAGAAGCTTTCCATAAAGAGTGCCTTAATCGAATAGTTAAGTTCCCACAAGGCACTACGATTTGGGGATGTATGTCAGCTAAGGGATTGGGCACTTTAAAATTTATTGAAGGGACTGTAAACGCAGAAAAATATAAAAACATTCTTCAAAACTTGTTGCAAAAATATATCCGAATGGAGATTACATATTCCAACAGGGCGGTGCGTCATGTCACAGAGCAAAAACACCAAAAGAATGGTTTGGGCACAATGGTGTTAAAGTTCTGTCACATCCTTCCAGCAGCCCAGATCTCAATCCAATAGAAATACTGTGGTATAAAATGAAACAAAATTTAAAAAACAATTCTCAGCGAACCCTACCTCAATTGCGCGTCAAATTACAAGAAATTTGAGATAGCTTCACACTTGAATTTTGCAAACGTCTTGTCGATACTATGCCTGATAGACTTCAGGCAGTTATTCGGGCAAAAGGAGATGTTACGTCTTATTAAATTTGTTTCTTATTTTGTAAATTCTACGTGTTCCAACATTTAGTTGTCAACAGTATTGCGCTGAAAATAAATAAAAAAAGAATTATATTAAAGCAATTAACTTTCATTGTTAAAAAATACTTGTAAAAGGTCTGTTAAACATAACGAAATAAATTCACAAAATCTTGAAAAAATTCGTCATAATATTTCACCGAATTCACGATTTATTTCAGACATAACTGCTTGTTCCAACATATAGTTAGGGCTCGTAAAATGTGGTGTTTTTGGAAGTGTGGCTGAAAAAGAATACGGATACAATATTAAACAAATCTAAAAAAATGGCAGATTTATTTTTTCTTTTTTCTGTGTTCATTTTGAAATGAAAAATAATTTAATAAATTTTTATAAATTACTGAAAAATGGTACACGGTACAGATTTTTAAATGTACTAATTTTTCCATGTTTTGACAAATGTGACAGTTTATCTTTAAGTGTTGACATTAGTTTTTTTTGTTTTAAATTTAATAATTAAGACCGTAACGACGAGCTTTTCTAAGAATTATTATGTTTTTGTCCTTATGGCCAATTGCACCGCATTTTTAAGCAGAGATTAAATTTAAGTCGTGATTAGATGTGACATTTACCATAGATCTAGCATAATGTCAGGCGCATTCTAACTGACACTTAAATTGAAATTTAAATGTCAATTAACTGACACTTAAATTGAAATTTAAATGTCAATTAGATGGTGATTGACATTATGCTGTCATGTATTCACGATTGTCACATTCTAAACACGTCTTACATTTAATCAATGATTAAAAATGCGGTGCAATCAGGCATTCATAATTTATTTTAAAAAATTTCCTTATTCACCAGTGCCGCCGGGATCAAGGTGAATACAAAAAAATTACACATTAAATTTGTTTTTGAGCAAAAGCAAAGTGTTCAGTCATATACCCAGAACAGGGTGGGCCAAATTTGATACTTTTAATAGGAAACACCTGTTTTTAGAAGAGTTAGACAAAAACTGACTTCGGTACCTGGAGCTCGATTTTTAAGACAAAATTAATACTGAAGACCGCATTTTCATATCTTGTACCGTTTCGGAGCTACAAGGTGTTTTTCGAAATTCTACAATTTCTAAAAACCATCGTAGCTCTTTTGTTTATGAAAATTTCCGATTTCTGTAAAAACTTTCTTAAGGCGCTTTTTGGTATAGAATTCATTGCTCTTAATTACAATTTTCTGAACAGTATAGTTTTCGAGATATAAGCAAAACTTCCGAATTTTTATACGGAACACTCTGTATATTTTTACATTTTTAAAAAGAGCATTAAATTACCTTTACAAAAATATATACAGTATGTCCCAGATTGAGTAGGCTACCATGGGTAACTTTTTTATTAGTGAAGATAGAGATTTGGTTAAATGGGCAATATTTTGCAGTTTTATGTGCTGTTTCAGATTCCGTTGAGAACATTTGAAAATTCCGAATAGTTCAGATTTTATCGCAGAAAAACTGAAAATCGCTATTTTCTTTAATGTCCAATAACTTCGCAATTATAAAAAATATGAAAAAATGTTTCGTATAAGAGTTACTATGTTTGATAAAATACAGCTGAAAATACAGTCAAAATAAAATTCAAGATGGCGGCTGTCAAAATATTGATAGCAACTTTCTTATTTTAAATGGACGCCATATTGGATTTTTATACGATTAAATAGCATTTTTTTTCTCGTTTCAACCGTGTATCACAACCCATATCTAAAAAAAAAAATTTTTTTTTAATTAAAATTTTTTGTTTTAAATCAAGTAAGCGGGTTGCCTTTACTTATTACTAATAAGTGAAGGCAACCCGCTTACTTGATTAGTAATAAGTAAATGCAACCCGCTTACTTGATTTAAAATAAAAAATTTTAATTAAAAAAAAAATTTTTTTTTAGATATGGGTTGTGATACATGGTTGAAACGAGAAAAAAAAATGCTATTTAATCGTACAAAAATCCAATATGGCGTCCATTTAAAATAAGAAAGTTGCTATCAATATCTTGACAGCCGCCATCTTGAATTTTATTTTGACTGTATTTTCAGCTGTATTTTATCAAACATAGTAACTCTTATACGAAACATTTTTTCATATTTTTTATAATTGCGAAGTTATTGGACATTAAAGAAAATAGCGATTTTCAGTTTTTCTGCGATAATATCTGAACTATTCGGAATTTTCAAATTTTCTCAACGGAATCTGAATCGACATATAAAACTGCAAAATATTGCCCATTTAACCAAATCTCTATCTTCACTAATAAGAAAGTTACCCATGGTAGCCTACTCAATCTGGGACACACTGTATACTTGATATATTAATCAGAACATTTGCAAGATATAAGCTTTTCAAGATTTTTGCAATATTTCAGTAGGCTATGACTTATAAGTGAAAATGTAGATGCAGTTTATAATTTCTACCAGGAACGATACCCTGAAAGAAGGCAACCCTTTACAGACATTTTCTCAGGGCTTCCGAAACCGAAAACCGAAAACCGAAAACCGAAAACCGAAAACCGAAAAAACAGTTATTTTTGTAGGAACGAAAACCATTTGTCGGAACGAAAACATTCTCATTTGCGGAGTCTCGTAGTGTAGTCGTACTCGTCTTAACACGAAAGAGAATTTAATGCGATTTTTTTATTGATACACCTACTAGATGATTTTCATTGATCATTTAACCATTTGGAACGGAACCGAAAACCGAAAACCGGAAAAAACCGCTATTTTTGCTGGAACGAAAACCGGAACCGAACTGATATAATTTTTTTTATTGAACCGGAACAAAAAAAATTATGGTTCGAAGCCCTGCATTTTCTTCCGCCTAAAAAATAATTTAGTAAATTTTGAATCATTTTTAGGTGAAAGAAAATGTCTTTAAAAGGTTGCCATCATTTTTAGGCAGAAGAAAATGTCTGTAAAGGATTGCCTTCTTTCAGGGTATCGTTCCTGGTAGAAATTACAAGCTGCATCTACATTTTCACCAACTTCTATAAAGCATTTTAACATATCGTAGAGTGAAATCAATTAGAGAAGAACCGATGTATCATCAAAATCTGTGTGTTATCACGTCAGAAACTGCTGATGGGTCAAACTTTATAGTATACAATGAAACTACATAATGATTATAATTCGCGTGCAGCAAGAAACACCGAAACACCCCTTTCTTATCGCAAAGACTTGTCCGAATGTATTGCGTGTGAGGGTCTTCTTTATTTAATTTATCTCTACTTCTCACATTTTGCATTGATTTTTTGGAAAATAATTTAAGAAATCTCGCAATCGCTGAACATTGACAGTGGTCTACTGTGACAATGCAAAAGAACGTCAATTGTTTCCATAATAAGTCAGTCACAGCCTACTGAAATATTGCAAAAATCTTGAAAAGCTTATATCTTGCAAATGTTCTGATTAATATATCAGATATATTATATTTTTGTAAAGGTTATTTAATGCTCTTTTTAAAAATGTAAAAATATATAGAGTATTCCATATAAAAAATCGAAAGTTTTGCTTATATCTCGAAAATTATGCGCTTCAGAAAATTGTAATTAAGAGTAATGAATTCTACGCCAAAAAGTGCCTTAAGAAAGTTTATACAGAAATCAGAAATTTTCATAAACAAAAGAGATACGATGGTTTTTAGAAATTGCAGAATTTCGAAAAACACCTTGTAGCTCCGAAACGGTACAAGATATCAAAATGCGGTCTTCACCTTTAATTTTGTCTTAAAAGTCGAGCTCCAGGCACCGAAGTCAGTTTTTGTCTAACTCTTCTAAAAACAGGTGTTTCCTATTAAAAGTGTCAAATTTGGCCCACCCTGTACACGTAAATACCAAGGTTCTGTTTTCAGCCACACTTCAATACCCTATATATTATTACGAATTTTGATAGATCTATTAATTTGGAAAATATTTTATTAACAAATTTCTATACCTAAACCTACTATTTACCGAGATAAAGGCCGTCAACGAAGAAACATCTTAAATGCAGACCCTTACTAAATTGCTTTTAACTTGCTTAGTTGAAGAGTCTTCATTATCAGTTATCAGCGTGTAATTACACATGCTTAAAGCTAAGTAACACTATATAAAACAAACCTGAAAACTACACAGTTTGTTGTTGGCTGGCAGTGCTTTCTGCTGAATTTAGAAGTGAAATATTTCAAGTTTTTCTTATGGAACACCCCATACCTATAATCATCAACCGATGTAGAATTAAATTTGCTATTTTTTTGCTAAATAAAGTCCTATACCTAAAACCTACGGTTTGTGAGATATTTCTGGTTTTCATTTTGCTTCATAATTTTTGTCATTTTTAGGGTGCCATGTAAGTTAATATTACTAGAAATGAAATTTGCAACACTGCCTGTTCTTTCAAATCTTTCCTTTAATTTACGAAAAGTCTTTGCATTTGGCTGTCTTCTATCAGGAAATCGTTGAATATAAATTTTAAAAGCTAAAAGGCAATTTTGTTGACATTCATAGCACCCTAAAAATTACATAAATTATGAAGCAAAAAAAGCCAGAATTATCTCACAAACCGTAGGTTTTAGGTATAGGAATTTCGTTTGGGAAAAAGATAGTTTAAGGATAAAAATAAAATTTTAATTATTTATTTACGTGGAAGAAGCTGTCAACATACAGACAAACATCGACATCTAAAGAATTTATACAGGCTGTTACAAATTCGAAGCTCACCATTGGGATCTCGAAAACAGTGAGAGATACGAAATCCGTTAAATCAGGGCAAAGTTGCGTATTTTAGTGCTGAATAATAATCGGTTTTAAAAACTACTCTACGATTTGTGGTTTTTGAAATATTTCCAAAAAACCGAAAAATATAACTTTATTTTATTATTTTATTTATTATTGTAAGGATTACAACAAAATTAATATATTCTTTTTTGAGGTCTTTACGATGATATCATTAGATTTTACTTCGAACGTTTCATCTCGTTCTGACCATCATCAACTTCATTTTTTTTATGGCCGCCACATTGGATCCTAACACCATTAAATAGATCTATTTTTTCTGATGAAAATATTAAAAGAAAATTAATTGTAAAGATAAATCGAATAATTATCTCTTATGTGGGGAAGTTCTTTGTTGTGAAGAGAGCAGCAGAAATAAGAGTATTTTATACCTATTAAAATTTAAAAAAAAATGAAGATCATTCCATTATGACATTATGACTAATAAATGAGACAAAACTTAAGCACGTGTCCAAGCACGACACCTGAATTGTATGATTCGTCTATACTTCTACTTTTTGGTTGTACGTGGCGAAATCATGTTAATAGGTTTGTTCCAGCAATAGTTCGTAATTAGTTCGGAACCGTCAAAAGCATGCAATCATCAAAATTGTACATTTGATGGCGCCGTTAAAATCGGTCATTACTTCGGTGGACAACTGTTTTTAACGGTTCCGAACTAGTTACGAACTATTGCTGGAACAAACCTAATATCAGTTGTTTAAGTAAGTTTTATTTTTGTTAAAAATGCAATTGGCATTATACACTGTGGAACAAAAGTATGGAAACCTCTAAATATCTCAACAACGGCTAGGGCTATCGAAGCGAAATTTGAAACAGTTAATTTAGGTGATAACTAGGTAGTCTAAAATAAAATCAGTTTTTTATGCGCGTTAGTCGACCAAGCGGAGACGACATATCTTCTCCGCGAGCTTCGATGCAGTAACGCATGGTTCGGCTCCGTGCACTCGCAGCGTCGTCGAGCTCGCCTATGGCATTGTATACTGCTTACGACCCCACTCCTTGCCTGTACGCTCGTGATAAATCAAACTGATTAAAAACAAGACTCTCTAGTGATAACACGGATGTCAAGATGATGTCGGCGGTGCTGTCAATATTTCAGATTTTTCGCCGGTGCTGCCAACTTTGTAATTGTAAATGAGACACCCAGCATTTTTTTATTTGTTTAAGTTGCTTAAATAATTATTAACATAAATGTGTAACATATCCTATACCTAATATTCACTGTTTTCGAAATATTTCAACATTTGTAAGTTCGTAACATTGAAACGCGCACATTTCTTTAAAAAGCAAAGTTGGCGTTTGCTAAGAATTATGTAAACGTCAATTTTAAGTTAGTGTGAAAGCCCTAGCCGCCCTAGCCGTTGTTGAGATATTTAGAGGTTTCCATACTTTCGTTCCACAGTGGATAAAAAATACAGTTAACCTAATTTAAGGTGAATTTTCTTTGAAAACCACAAGGCCAAGATAGCTAAATTTTCTTACAGAATTATCCAAAGAATAATGCTACGCATGTAATTCATGTTAAAATTTACATTTTTTGTGCAATTAAGTGGCACAGCCAGCATTAATTAGGGAAAGTTAAACTTAGAGTACGTGAAGGTAAACTTTCCCGTTCGAATTTTAAATTTCGTACTGCATTCATCTGCATGCAATATAAAACAAAATTAATTTAAAACTTCAACGAAACAGCAATCTAACTTTTTATCCTCTGGATATTGCTATCACCTCGATTTTCGATGTACATAATTAATACCCGTATGCACAGACAAATCTTAGACTTAAGCCAATGTAAACCTTTACTTTGAAGAATGTAACTACCTATGCGACACACAATTTGATATGAAGTTAGCTTTAAGTGTCACTTTTTCCTCAACCACGTCAAAAAGACGTCAACTAAGGAAAAAAAAATTCAAAATAATCATGTTTTTTTGGTACAGAGTGTTATTGAACTTATGTCATTAATTAAAACCACAAATAATGTTCAAGAAAAGATGCAAAATTTGTTATACAGCCTGTTTCAATGAAGATTCACCAAACTCGGTATGTCGGTAGATATCGTGAAAAGAAATAAAAGTTTTCTATAATTTTTTTTCTTAAATGAATAAGTTTCGAGAAAATCGAAGGGAAAGCAAAGTTGCATATTTTTAGGATGGACTTTAAATGAAAATGAATGGATTGTTACGCATTATCATACGAATCGCTTTATTGGTTTATTACTAGAATGTCGCCCCAGCTGATTCAGCAAAACACATTTAAAACATCGTGGTTGTTGGAAATCAATAAAAATAATAATTAGTCGTTTATTTTCGATTCTCCATTTAATACGAATTTTCTAACTGTTAGTTGAAGAATGTTAGGATTGTTCAAATATTTAGTAGTTTGCGCTTATTTAAGAATTCACATGAATACCTAACCCTTAAATGCATGAAGAAATTATTTTTTATGAAAATATTATTTTTCTACGTAATGTCATCTCAGGATAACGGGAAAAATAAGCAAAAAAATCCTGAACCATTTTCTTATCAGGTATTTTGGAAAAAACGGATGTTGCATATATGCAACATCATGCATTAAAGGAATAAATTTGAATTTACGGAATTAAATTTTATTTATAAAACTATTTGAAATAAAACCGATAACACATAAATAAACATATTACATATAAAAAAAAACTAATAAATATAGAACTAATACTGCATATAACAAAAGAATCACTCATGGAAATTTCTAAAACAATTACTATTCTTGTTAAAACATAAATTTACAGCGCATTTTTCGCATTTTATATATGTAAAACCTTTGCAAAGTGACATTTTGCAGAGATTACGTTTGTCTTCCCAGATAGGCCGGTGCCCAATATTATCCGTTCTAGAGATGTTATCGGGAAGATTAGAGGCATTTGGACGTCTAACTTTTTTATTCAATTCATTGGCTAATGAGCTTGAACGACCTCGTTTGGCAATGGGTACAGTTGACTTCATTAGACCTTCGGCTATACGAAGTTTGAATTCTCCTAAAGTTAGATATTTATTTTTCTTTTGTAGGCGACGGTAGAGGAACCATGAATTAACGACGGTGAGATCTAATAAATGGTAAAATATTCTAATGTACCATTTTCTCGACTTGGCGCTGATTTTGTGTCTTCCAAGAAGACTATCTAATAGATCTACACCCCCCATATGTTTATTATATTCCCTTACTATTTGCGGGCAAGTTATGTCTATTTTCCTTTTCTCTTTTTTGGAATACCGCTTAACTTCCGTAACTGGATTACTTCCAACAAAAGTTGAAAGGAGTGTTACAATCTTATTGTCAAGCCACAGGTTAAGACATAATTTTGGAGTCGTATTTGACACGAATTCTAGAAATTGCCCCCTAGGACCTTTTTGAATTCTTTTTCTCCAGGTAGCACATTATTTGGGATGCGATTTCTTCGGATTGTTCCTAACGTATGAATGCCATTTTGTGCCAAGTACAACGTTAGACCTACGCTGGTATAATAATTATCGAAATATAATATGTAATTCTCTTTCTTTGGCACACATCTCGCCATCCTTACTACAACATTACCAGTGGCGCCCAAATCAGGCTCTCCTTCTTTCAAAATATTGTCGTGGCCTGTATAAATTTCGAAATTATAGGCAAAACCGGAAATCCCTGACAAAACAAACAATTTGAAACCCCATTTATGGGGCTTCATTGGCATATATTGCTTCATATAGTGCTTATTTTTACAAGAACAAATTTGTTCGTCCAAGGAAAGTCTTTTTTCAAGAGGCACTTGTTGAAATGCTTCTAATAAAGTATCAATAATAGGTCTGAGTCTATAAAGTCTATCGTTTTGATTCTCTTCGATATGAGAATTGTCATTGAAATGTAAGTATTTTTTTAATTTTTCAAACCTATTCACAGGCATAGTTTGTTTTATTTTTTCTACACCTAAGTGTTCATTCCAGTAAGATCTTATATTGGGTAATCTTACGACGGACATATACATCAGAATACCTACATAACTTTTTATTTCATTTTTAGAAAATGTTAGATTTTCATCAGAATTTATTTGCATTTGGTATAAATTGGTTTCGTAAGAAATTTTTGTGAATAACTCATCCGAAAAAAAATGTTTGAAAAAATCTAGAGGCTCATATAATTCAGAAAACATGCTCATATCGGCTGCATTTGTCTGAGATAAGTTTTGAGGTACATCCGTAAAATTGCTTTGTTCCCAAAAGATATTTTCCTTATCATAATAGAATATTTCGTTGTCGTCTTCCGCTGTTACGTGCTCCAATTCTTCCACAATTGGATTACTTTCACTATCTTCGTCTTCTTCCTCATTTTCTGCATTAGTTCCATTTTCTGCTCCGTTTTCTTCCCATTCATTATCAAAATCATCATCTTTATCAACATTATCTTCAAATTCATCATCGCTGTTATTCCAAAAATTTTCAACGATCTCTAACAATTCTTTGTCAGATAAAGGCCTTTTTTTATCTGTTATATTGCGAAGCAAATTCATTGTCCTAGGAAAAAAATACGTGCAATAATAAATATTAGAGTTTTATAACTCGAGCAACATGCAATAGAGTTTTATAACTCTAATGCATGCTGTTGCATATATGCTACCACCAAGTTTATTGATGAACTACAGACAAATTTATATCTTTTCAGCCATAAAGTAATTGATTTTGATAAACTTACCTCTTCAATGTTAAAAAAAACACTACACAACCCAGGAAAATAAAGAAAACTTTTCAAAATTTCAAAATATAAATTATACTCTAGGCGCGAAGTTACAACCATCACGTAGCAACTGACAATTTGAATTTTTCAAATGAAACCACGACATCTAGCGTTTACATAGCTTACAGCAGGTGGCAGTTAGGAATAGTAGATCCCTTTTTTTATCATAAAAAATGGAAACCTGTACTTTGATTATTTTATAACAGGGTACGTTTTTGGTTGTTGCATAAACGCAACACTATGCATTTAAGGGTTGTGCATTATTGCATAGCCCCACATTTGTAATTTATTATTAAATTAAATAAGTTTAAATATCTACGCGATTTCACATCGCAGCTGCTACTGCAGTTGAATGACCGAGCGAGTGAGTCTATCGGTCAAGGTCAAAACAAAATCTAGTCATAAATTTGTTCGCTGTAACTTTATTTCCCCCTGCAGCTGTGGGCTATTCATAAAGCAATTTAGATCGCCGGTTTTGTTTTGTTTCATTATGGGAAAGAAATAATATTAATACTGTGTATGCGTTAAACAGAAAATAATATTGCAATATACCAGTAACGAAATTCATAAAACATAGGACGCCCATGTCCGTCTAGGATGTACCGACATTTAGTCATAAATTAATTTATAAATGCCCGATGATTTTCAAACAATGATCTTGCACACACATGATTATATGTACTTAAGGCAGGTCAGAATTTCGTGTTAAATGTGAGTAGATAACTAGTAAATAAGTAAAAGTTTTGAATATTTTGTAAGTGTCGCAAATTAATTCATCTGTTTTGGATCCGCAATTTACTAGATTACGAAATAGCTTGTAGGGTGAAGCGATAAAGTTATAAATAATTAAATTTATAATTTTGAGAATGAAAAATTTCCGTAAAATAAAGACGCTCTCCAGGAGCTGCGACTCGAGTGCAGATATTTAGGCCCGGTTTTTCAATCACAAGTTAACTTTAACCTTCAGTTTATTCCCATAAGAACACAATTGTCGCTAAGGAAAGAAACCGAAAGTTACAGTTTAACTTGATATTGAAAAACCGGGTCTTAGTGGTTTAGATTACATTAAACAAAAAAGTTGATAAATTGGTTTCTTAGTGTTTACCGTTACCGTTACTAGAAACAAAATATACATATTTTAAAAATTTCGTTAAAATAAATGTCAAATTAAAATTTCGATTAAACTGCACTTGGATTAAAGATTTTTATGTCTTTATTACTTTAAGTTGCTGCGCATATATTCTGAAAATTCATAAAAAACATATGTGAACGTTCTTAACGTAACACGAAAAAAAATACCCTTGATTTTACAAAAGTTTTTTTATTCACTATACTACCGACGATGTTTGCTTAGCATACGAAATGTACATCTAGTAAATAAAAAAAAAATTGTGAAATCAAGGGTGTTTTTTCGTGTTACGTTAATTCATAAAATTTCACAAGTGCTCAAGAAATAACTGTTAGTGTGAACGTACGTTCTGTTTGATTGAGAGCTGTCGAAATTTTCATAAGGACTTTACTTTGTTAATTATTTTGCCTACAGACAATTTAATTTGTTTAGTTATGTACGTTTATAGAAATTATTGCGTTTTAATTGCGTCGTACTTTTTTACATTTCATAGTAATGAGCAGATGTAAAAAAAATATCAAATGAAGGTTACCCTTGGTTACTGTCCGCTTAAAAGATTTTGTGATACAAATTTCATCGGACAAGAACCAACTGTAAATATGAAACATTATCATTTTCCAATAAATGAGATCGAATTGTCATTGTTTGATAATTATTTAAAATACTAGCCGCATCAATGTTATTGGTTCACCAAAGTACAATAGTTAAAACACGATTATTTATTTAAAAACGTTGAACATGTTAACGAGCACCTATTGAAGAGACGTGTAAACAAATATTCATACCTATCATATATTCGACAATAGCTGGCCACAAACGGACGTTCTTTCCTGCCCAATTAGCATGGAGAATAATCTCGCACAATTAGGACGCCTAATGTTTAGCGCGACTTAATCCACAAATGACACAAATTTTTGTGTACGCTTATCGCATTCGTGCCAAGCTGCTAGGAAATGATTGTTCGTTAGCGGATAACCCCATTGTCTTTTCTCAAAACTTACTAACATAGAAATTAACCAACACTCTTTCCTTCGAGTTTGGAACGTCCCATTCCAACCGCGTCGGAAAAAACGTACGTCTATGACGCACGTTCTTTCCGTTTCTATTATTTCCATTGGAGAAAAATTAAAATATTAAAAATGTTGAAGTAATGAATTTCTCAGTATTCAAGTTTATAGTATGTCAGAAACAGAAATGATTGAAGTAATGAATAAATCATTATTGACATTTTTGTTACATTGACATATCTTCGGATTTGACGCTTATAGATTATAACTTGTGGAGTACTCTAAAAAATACTGAATATCAGAAACTGTCACAAAACTTGGAAGAACTAAAAATTAACATCAGTTACTTGTTGTCAGTTCCAATAAACCGGAAGTGCCTTCAGTTTTTGCTTTTCAAATGTACATTTTTAATTTCTGTTGTAAAACAGATTTTTTGTGTTTAAAAAATATAACTATGAGTTTATGTTGAAGAATATGCCGCTAAAGCTCATTAACTAATTTTAAAACAAAACATTAATCTAATTATGAAAACTAACTATGAAATATGTGTGATTAAAATTTTTACAATTTTGAAGATAATGCCATCATCATCTGACTCATATTTCGGATTTTCTCCTACACATGTGCATTTTGCAATTTTATTCGGTCATTTTGCGAATTATTTACAACAGATACTTATTAAAAATTGATCTGGAAAGGCTGAGTGTTCACTTTTATTTCGATAGTGTCAATATCTGTTAACTTTTTTATTGTTAAACATCGATTATGATTAATGTAATACAGACAAGAAGTAGTAAAATTAAATATGTAAATACAATATTGCAACGGAAACACGTAATGCAGCTCGACAAATTTATTTACTTTACATAACAGTTTAACTCTGTGTTAGGTTTCTAACAAGCTCTAATCAACAGTTTTCGTTAATTTAGTTATGCATTTGCAACCAAACCACATCGCTTAAAATCAACAAATACAACTGTAGTATTCCGATCACCTATTTGTTATCCAAATTCAATAAATAAACCGCTCAAACAAACCGGAAACAAAACGACAAAAACTGTTCGATGTTAACAGTAGTTAAAAGCTTTTTGAAAGTTCCGAATCGGGCGTACCACGCTTGACGTCAGAAAGCACTTCGTGTGATTCTGCATTACGTTTGAATTTATTTCGTGGCGCATCTCCTGTCATCTGGAAAATAAATTGGAAACGACGTGTGTACAAAATGGCCCATGTTCTGCAACGTGCGTTAAATTAAGACTGTCACGGGGTTTTAGTGCTCGTTTGAATCGAGAAATGAGCTTGTATGTTGAAGTGACAGTCCTGGTTTAACAAATGCACTAATGCATGAGAATTGAGTCGAGCTTTGTTAATTTGTATTGGTCAATAACATTTGGATGAGCTGAACTGAGGTTCTTGTTAAAATTTACTGAAAAATGGAAATTGTATTTTTGTCTGTACACTCCATTGCAAATAATAGGTCTGTTTGTTATCCTGAACTGATGTACACCAATGCATACTTTTGCACAAAATAAGTTTTAATGCAACCTTCGATGTTTGTGTGGTATGTCAGTATAGATGTGTATGATTTGTATTGAGACATTATCAAAGAATTTAGGCTTCATTAAAGCATATTTCGTAAAAAAAAGTGTGCACTAGTGTACACCAGTGCAGGATAACAAACAGACCTAATATATGAGTGGGTTTTTGACATAATACTTTCAAAAATATTTTGACATATTAGGGAGTTTTTGCAATACCTTACGATAGAAATATCGTTACGTTAAAAGCTATTTTGCTTAGCAACCTTATGAATTTAGCCAATCAGAAATCGAGTTTTAACGTTTAACGTACGCAAAATTTAACGGAACGTTTTGCAAAAACTCCCTATTAACGATAACCATATGATATAAAAATCAGTGGAGTTTTAAACAAAGTAAAAAAATTATATAACGCGTGATCATTATCTTTTCTAATCAAGTGACCTATGGAAAGAAAATCGTACGTCTTTGATTAATTCATTTTTTTCAAATGTCATTCCCATTTCAATTACTTATAACTGTCAGTAAGTTTAATGCATTAACAGAAATCTTTGTTCATAAGAGCTTATTGTTACATTGCGAATAGTTAAATAACAATCCAGTAATCCTAGCGAATGTTATTAACGATTTAAAACGCAGAATTCACTTGTTTACAAAAGAACGGCGGACATTTTACGCACCTTCCATGAACCAGTTTGTCGTTGCTCTTGGTGCGTGTTTCTTTTTCTGGGAAATGTGAACTTGAGATTTGATGTCCAAATTTATAAAAAAAAAATATAATACATAAAACAGCAGTTAGATTAACTTGAAGCTTCCGCGGCCGTCGTCCGTGTTTGAATTGGCTTCCGGTTGGAACCGCGTCACGTTGACTTCTTCTACTGCCGACGTTTCGTTCTCCATTGCAGAAGAACTTCCTCAGGGCTGCTGCTGCTGGTGGTATTGCTGCTGCTTCTCGTGGGTCGTTGAGACTCAGTCTCAAGAGAGTTCCCACGAGAAGCAGCAGCAACACCAGCAGCAGCAGCAGCCCTGAGGAAGTTCTTCTGCAATGGAGAACGAAACGTCGGCAGTAGTAGAAGTCAACGTGACGCGGTTCCAACCGGAAGCCAATTCAAACAGCAGTTAGATTTTGTATAGCAATGCAATATAAATAATTCAAATGGCATTATAACGAACTAATCAAGGACACACGATTTTATTTCCATAGGTCACTTGATTAGAAAAGATATTGATCACTCGTTACCACTTGTCCACCGAGTGTAGTTTTTTTGTGGCGTTTAAACCATTTGATATAAAAAAAAAAATTTCAAACGCTGTCATTAATAAAAAAATCTGTACGTTAAATTTATTTGCGATTATTTACACAGGGTCTTCATTTTAGAAGTGTCAGCAACTACCTTTAATATTTCAAATGGAATGCCCTATATATTATTACGAATTTTGATAGCTCTGTCAATTTGGAAAATATTTTATTGACATATTTCTATACCTAAACCTAGTATTTACCGAGATAAATGCCGTCAGTAAAGAAACATCTTAAATGTAGGCCCTTATTAAATTGCTTTTAACTTGTTTAATTGAAGACTCTTCAAGTTTTTCTTATGGAACACCCCGTAAGTAAGATCATCGATCAATGTAAAATTAAATTTGCTATCTTTTTGTCAAACAAAGTCCTATATGGTTTGTGAGATAATTCTGGTTTTCATTTGGCTTCATGATTTTTGTTATTTTTAGGGTGCCATGTAAGTTAATATTATGGGAAATAACATTTGCAACAATGCCTTCGCATATCGCTGTCTTCTATCAGGAAATCGTTGAATATAAATTTTAGAAACCAAAAGGCAATTTTGTTGACATCCGTAGCGTGTTATGGGGGCTATCTTAGGTTTTCGTAGTACGTAATGCAAAAATAAAATCTGAATATGAGTACCTATTCTACATTTATGCTTTTGTTTAAAAAAAACATTAAATTACTAAGAAATATTTCACTAACATCGATGGTGATTTAAAATTTATCATAATTTTTTGATACTTTCTTTCTGTAAGTTAAAAACTTTATCTGTATACATTAAGGAAACATGTATTTTCGAAAAATTCTTGTTAATGCATTTGTATTTTTGTATATTTTTACATATAAATTGGATTTTTGGTTCCTGATGAATTTTATAAAAACATGAAACCTATATTTCTACCGTTTCACGAATATTCGGATTTAGGAAATTAAATTTGACCAAATGCAAATATGAGGAAAAAATAAATTCCGGATTTACTAATTTAAATATGCGTACATTATGCTTCTATATTCTCCCTCATAAAAGCATTTCACGTGCCTCTTTCAATCGGCGTTGTATAATTTGCAATGTGCATGCGTACGTTGGATGTTTAATATACTTTACGAGTGCAAATGGACGAATTAACAATTGATTACCAGCTAACTAAGCTTTGAATATTGTGCAGCAGTAATTACGATTATTAGCATGTAATTTAGTTTAATTTTGTTCCTCCGATGACGCGACACAAACACAACCGAACTGATATTTTCAGCCCGTTACATTTTCGATCTGGTTCACTGAAATTGCAGAACTATGCGGATGTACGAAAATGATGAACATAAGTTGAACATGCCGGCCCATTTCCTCGTGATTTACAAAGTAGTAAGTCTCGTGTGATACATTCTCATAAATGCGTTCGGAGAAAGAAGATGCGTCGTACAATTTGTCTTGTCTGTTATTAGCTCGTTCTCGCTCATTTGCGCTCATTTCGAGGGTAAAATAAATTTTACATGTGTTTCGACTTTTGAAGTTAATTTAGACAGATGTTTAGATCGTTACAAGATCCCTGTCGTACGCAAATTTTAAATTTGCGTAACATTCCGGAAAAGTGAAAATTAAATATGTTTTAATGAAGATAGCATGTTAGCAATAATAATGTCAAATAAATATTTAAGTATGTAGGATAGTTGGTATAGTTATTATTACTAAAGGTCGGTACATTCCGGACGGGCATGAGCGTCCTATGATTTATGAATTTTGTAACTGGTATATTGCAATATTATTTTCTATTTAACGCATACACAATATTAATATTATTGCTTTCCTGTAATAGCTCCATTTTGTTATAAATTTGAATACAAAAGACACTATAATTTACCATTGAATTAATTTATTTTAAAATGTAAACCGATTTAATAGTTCCCCATGCGACGCTCATGAAATCTACTGTGAACTTATTTCTTTTTTGCGCCGAGGTTTAAAACAATCGCACTGCAATATGTTATCTGTATTTCGATTGATTGTGGGCATCACTTCCACTGGTCTGCATTAGCCATTTTTTTTCTTGTAATCGTTATCTAGTAAATGAGTACGTTTACACGAACGTCTAAAGTAGGTTTTATTACAACCAGTGTTACTACAACCGACGTAAATGATCGTGTAAATATGCCTCATTTACACCCGTTTTAGTAAAACGGTTTAGCAAAATGGGTGTTATGCTTCATTTACACGACTATTTACGTCAGCTTTAGTGACGTTGGTTGTAATAAAACCTAATTTAGGTGTTCGTGAAAACGTACTCATTGATACTAGTATTTATAAAAGTCGGCAAAAATTCAACCGCAATGAATATTATTAGAATTAACGTGTGCACTCTATTGCCGTATCTTCGCAAAAAAATATATATTTTTTAAGACTGTCAGAAAAGTTTCGAGCTCAAATTATTACCATGTTGTAAATACATAAGGTGAAACGTTAAAACGGATGCGCATTAGTCAACCAATGAGGAGTCATCTAAAATGAGAAACAGGAAATACGAAATCTCGAAGTCTGACATTTGTTATGACACTATTGATCGATTGACTCGAGTGCTTTTTATAAACTGTCTTTGTAATTTTTAATATTTCACTAATATTCAGTGTTTATTCTACGTAAGTGAATTTAATTAATTAATTACAGTCGTTTGACTTGCCTGTATTGTATATTTGCAAATAAACTTTTATTATAAACTTTTTACATAATACAAATACCTATATTTGGAAGATTCGTTGTCGGTACAGTTACACGTTTTCTTTGTTGCTTCTCGGTCCTCTGTAGGTAGCACTGCAATGGATGTCACACCTGATATCGTTCGTAACCCAATTGTGGATATATTCATACAACCTACATTTGATAAACCTGTAATTACATACGTTCATACAAAATTTTTCCTAATTTGAATTCTGTAATCTGTTAAATTTATCGACGTTAAATTACTTACTTTTTCATTTGATTTCGGAAGCGTCCTTTTTGGAATCTTCGGATCATAATTTTCACAGTTTGACACAGCACAATACATTACCATTGTGAAAATATTTTTTATCTACAACCACTACTGTAAATGACGAATTACGTACAACACATAAATTAAGTAAGCGGGTGTTTACAAACGTCGTGCGTAAAGTAAGAAAAGCGTACAACGCACCTACTTTACGCACGCTTGTAGTTAGATCTATGTAGCTGCATCACATTAGACTGGCAGTCGTCAAAATTGCAAGTGTCATTGCTGATTATTTTAAACTTGAATAATAAGGTAATTTTTGTGGTCGTAGATAAAGTATAGTACAAAACTCGCAATTACGCACTTGTGGAATTACTCGCATTCGCCGCTGCGCGGCTCATGCGCCACTTTTCCGTCGTGCGTAATATGCTATTTACAACTCTCGTTATGTAATATACTAGTAAACACTCTCTGCGTTTAGGTCGTGTATAATCCGCACGTATCTGTCAACTGAAACAAATTACGGCCGCCTCGAACTGGCGCGCAAAAGAAAAATGCTTATATTTTTGAAATTAGCACGTGCCCGTTTCTGATGACACTTCACTGGCTACTACCCCACCACGAAAAATTCAGTGCGTAACGTTTTACCTATATGATTCCACCATGATTATTACTAGAGAGCAGATTTCTAGTCTTTATGCTTTTCATGAGGGATAAAAGCAACACAAAACTTTTGATACACTGCAACTAATTCAAAATTTGATATCATTTGACGCATATTTTTTTATGCTTTTTTTGCTATTTTGTTAGTTTTATGCATATTTAATTTTATATGCATATTTACTGCTTTTTTACGTCTTTTCATGTTTTAATTTTTATTGTTAAAATTTTTTTATTTGTTATCGAAAAAAAATAAAAGCGAATTTCCTCAAATTTAAATACAGTTCGTTTTTTTAATACTTGCCGATCGATCGATAAGTCAAAGAACTTTTATATGGCTATCTTCTTCTAACTTTCGTCATTGAATATAAATCTACGAGCCCTAACACAAATATGTTCGGACAGTTTATATTAAAAAGAAAATGTTAATGTTAAATATCAATTATGTTATTTAGAATACTGTCTTTTCTATAATTTTAATATTGGCTACTTTAAACATATTTTCTTATATCAAATAAAAGGTAGTAATAAAATTTCAACATTATGAACAACTAAGAAGGAAATGTTAACAAATTTCAATGGCACTTAAATATTCAGACATATCTTATTAAAATCAAATTAATAGGCGGTTGCATCGCCTTTGGCTTTAATGATAGCTTTGATACGTGCAGGCATACTTTTAACAAGTGCATCGCATTGCTCAGTACTAAATGACTCCCAAATATTTTGTAGTTTGTTACGTAAATCAACAACATTACGTTGGGGATGATTTCTCAATTCCTGTTTCATTTTGTGCCACACCGTTTCTATGACATTCAAGTTTGGACTACTTGCAGGCCAATCCAGAACGGCAATGTTGTGATTTTGAAGCCATTTTTTTGTTGTTTTTGCGGTGTGGCAAGACGCACCATCTTGCTGAAAAATAAAATCTCCACCAGGCAATAATGTTGAAATGGAAGGCAACAAGCTATTTTCCAAAATAACTTGGTATTTTTGCGCGTTAACATTTCCTTCTATAAAATGTAACTTTCCTAAACCAAGTGCCGACATGTTGCCCCAAACCATTACACCACTTGGAAATTTAATTGTACGTTTGAGGCAATCTTTATGAAATGTTTCATGTTTATTGCGGATGACTCTCTTTCTGTGATCGCCTACACTCACGTCAAATCGTGATTCATCACTAAAAATAATTTTTTTCAAATAGAGTCTACGACTCTCTTTGTTTAGCCCAAGCTAATCGATTTTTCTTTTGTTTTTCTGTTATAAGCGGTTTTTCTTTTGCCTGTTGTCAAGTAAATTTTAATAAGAATAAACATACCACTATGTTTTAGCATACCTTATAAAAATGTAAACCCGACTTATGAATCCATCGTCTGCAAGTCTCTCGTGAAAGGTTTTCATTACTTTCTTGATTTCACCTAGCAGTTATATCACGCAAAGTATTCCTACGACCAGATTTGCAGGTTTTCACGAGCGCTCGTTGCATTCTAGGAGTAACTTTTGATGGACGACCAGGACTTTTTCCAGCAATTTCAATAGAAGCTGTTTCCCCAAATCTTTTAACAATATCCGCTACTGTAGATTTAGCAATATTTAATTCTTTACTAATTTTTCGAAAAGATTTTCCTTGGTGAAAAAATTTTACAATTAATTGCCGTATTTCTCTGTTTGTTGGTTCACCGCGTCCCATTTTGGCAATGACATGTCAACTTCACCTTACCAGGTAAAACAAAATAGTCAAGGCTAAACGATTTGACATGAAAATTATTAGCTCACCCTATTAAAATCTGAGTGTCCGAACATTTATGTGCCTAGAAAATTTACTAATATTTTTAGTCTCTAATTTTTACAGTCTACTTACAGCTTTATTTTTACTGCAAACGTGAAAATAGATATCAAATTATGTGCATATTATGACAACGATAAATAAAACTTTCTAACACGTATATAACAAATTTTATAACAAAATTTTTATAAAAATGGTAGGCGTCCGAACATTTTTGTGTTAGGGCTCGTAATAGCTTAGGTTTAAATTCAATGATTTAAAAATTACTTCAAGAATCAGTTACATATTACTGTCATCAAATTGAAGTGGAGTACACCCGACGGAGGAAAAATTGTTGGCATTACCGCCGCCAACAAATCAATCACAGCTTCGTGCACTTAAAGGATCGATTAATTACTACGCACGATTTATTCCTAGTTTACAGCCAACTTGCGCACCTTTTTATCGGTTGTTACAAAAGAGAATAAAATGAAATTGGACGACAGTAGACCAGAAGACTTTCGACAAATTAAAATCATTGATTAAGAAAGAAGCGACATTAACTCATTATGACGAGAAGTGATGCATGCGAATATGCACTAGGTGCCACACTATTGCATGAAGTTGGCAGCGAAAGACCGATTGTGTTTGCATCCCGGACCCTAACTAATTTGGAAAGAAAATATTCGTCGATTGATAGAGAAGCGTTAGCACTTGTACCGTATGATTTTTAAAATTTTAGATAAAGGGAGGCCGTGAAAGCAAAACGTATGGCATAAATTAGCAAATACAACAGTTTATTCAAAATGATATTTACAAAACTTCAAAATGCATTCATAATTGAACGATATTTTCCCAGTGGTGTTAACCAAAACGTACGTATGAGTTAATTTAAGCTATGTTTTCCTCTTCACGGCCTCCCTTTATCTAAAATTTTAAACATCCTACGTATTTGGAGTTACAAGATTTCATCAATATACTTAGGGTCGTCGATTTACTTTAGTGACAGATCATAAACCTTTGCAACCTATTTTTTCGACAACGTAAAGAATTACCAAAAACTGCAGTGAATTGTTACCATTGCCGCAAACCAACAAGTCTCCAAGGAAACAGAAATCGCCAGTGAAATTAATTCTCTTCAGTGTCAGAAAATCGAAGATTTGCCAGTCAGTTTTTCAAAATTGAGACGTTCGACTATTCTGTCACAGGTAATGAATTTCATGAGTGTTGATTGGACTAATAAATCACGGTTGGCACCAGAATTGATACCATTCTACGACATCCGAGATGAACTATCGTTGAGTCATGAGATCATTGATTGGCATGGACGTGTTATTAATCCAAAAATTTGTTACCGTCGAGTTTTAAAAACAATACATGCAAGTCATTTAGGAATTGGTGCAACGAAGGCATTAGCATGATACTATGTTTGGTAATCAAAACTAGATTCGGAAATATAATTATTTGTAAAACATTGTAAGCGATACCAATAAACTCGGAACTGGCCTGATAAGGTACCACTGTACTCTTGGAATGTGCACAGTAGTCCTTGGGAAAGAGTACACATGGATTTCGCAGGACCAATTGCAGGAAAAATGATTTTTGTGTTGATTTTCAAAATGAACTTAAGTTAAAACGATGAATGGATCAACTCTACAAAAGTGATTGATTGCTTGGATGATTGATTTTTCCGTTTCGACTTACCGAAACTGATTGCAAGTGACAACGGTCCATTGTTTACGTCAGAAAATTTTGTTAAAGTTCGTGGCATTAGCCATATTCGTACTACTCCATATCATCCGAAGACAAATGGTTTGGTGGAACGTTTCATTCAGACTTTGAAACATCGGTCAGGGTCAGAAGAATTAATTCATAGAAAATTACAATTTTAATAGGCCAAATATTTTTAATTTTGTTAAGATAGCGTGGAAATTATAATAATGATTACTGTTACTACAAATTTTGTAGTAAACCAGAGAAAATAGATTTTCGCAAATGGAAATTCACAAATTTTAATAGTTCTTTAATCATCCTTCTCTTAGGACGCTTATGATCTTATAAAACGAAAAAATATGAATTTCATTACTTTAAATTGAAGAATAAAATACCTGCTAGTTTGCAATTCTCTGGATTAGCGTGAAAGTATTTTAAAACCATTGTCTAATTATCTTCGTTATTTGTTACTGATCTTCATACATTGTATTTTTCCAAATTGTATAAAGTTATGTTCAAACTTTCCAAACTGTGTTTTATTCATAGGAGACAAGAGGGGTACATTTTATTGAACACACATTCTCTGCTCTGAACAATTTTAGATCATTCTTCATGAATTTAAAAAACAGATTTAAAATATCAGCGTTTGAATAATTTTGATTTTGATTCTCAACTTTTTTTTTACTTTTGCTTAAAATTTGTAGTAACAGGAAACGTTAAATGCAATTGTTTGTTGTTTTCATAACTATATCAACAAAATTAGAAATATTTAACCTAATAAATGTAAATTTTTATGTATTAAACCAAAAATATCTTATAACTGAAAAACTGTTATAGTTAGATATAGGGAATGCTAGTATAGTTCGACACAGCATTTAATTCCACATACGATGGTGTATTAAAATATTGGTCGTTCTATTTGAAAAAAAGTATTTTTCTCTGTTTGAATATCTTCGAGTGGAGCAGTGCGTTTTAGACACCCTGTAGCTTAATAGATTATGCTAATGGAATTTTTAAGAACCTTAAAGCTTCAACTACAATATCAGCTATTACAAATAAAATTGCTTCAATCATAGCTGTGTTATAATTTTTTGAAAATCAGATTAGAATCCAAATTTTTAAGAAATTTCAAAATATCTCAAAAATGATGCATTTTAGAGATAGGGAAATGTATTGCAACTTAACATATTTTTACATGTAGAATTCAAAAACGTGATAAAAAGTATAGCATTCTATTTAAAATAAGCGAGTTGATAGCGACTTCCGGTACAACCGGAAGTGGTACAAAGACAATTTCATTTTATTTAAAGAGATCTCTACGGAAAATCCTTGCTCCTTAAATTTCAAATATCTACTGAACTGCAACCTTGAAAACTTTTAACGAACGGTTTATGTGGATATCCCTGTATTGTAGCAGCATTGTACTGTTATGTCTAGTAATATTTCCATTTTATTTAATTTAGCTTAATTCAGCCTTGCTATTTTAATTTTACATGTTAATGCTTTTTGCAGCGCATTTCAATGTTCATTCTATTCTGAGGTGTTTCGACATTCTGAAGGACCACATCTTGACAGCGAATTATGACATTCACGTGTATTCTGTAAGCACCAACTCATTTCAATTGATATCTAACAGTAATTGAAGAGAAAGGAATTGTTAGGTAACCGTAGCAACCACAGCAATTCACCAATGACGTTTCAAGATGCCGTAACAATCAATTGAAGAGAATATTGATTTCCTAAAAACCATTTTTCTTCAATTGATTGTTACGGCATATTGAAACGTCATTGGTGAATTGGTTACCTAACAATTCGTTTCTCTTCAATTATTGTTAGTTATCAATTGAAATGAATTGGTGCTTACAGAATACACGTGAATGTCGCAATTACTGAAACTTGGTTGAAATCGCAAGTAACAGACGACGTTCTACACATAGACAAAATAAACCTAGACATTTCACGCAAATGCATGACCTTGAAAGCGGAAATTAGTTTATCTTCCAAAAACATGGTGGCAGCAGGTGTAAATAAAAACGGTAAATGACATAAAACTGAATTTATTATCTGTCATTTATTTAGAGCGAAAAACGTTTGATTCTTTGAACTGTAGTGTGAAAGCACCGCAGCGCGGGAAAGAACTCCGTTATGGAATATCTGGTAGTAGCAGTGTTAGCAGTGAATTTTTGGGTAAATAAAGCTTTACCTATGTTAGCTTCTATGGATTTTGTGAAAAATTTTCAGAGACAGAAAAGAGAGAAATTGGAAAATAACTATTAAAAATATTATGTGCAGTTGGGAATATTTAAAATCACAAGGACTTCAATAGGTTTGTCTGATTTGTCCATTCGCGTCATGTTGCTTGTCGCAGGAGTATACGCAACATCAAATGTCCGTTCGGTTTGTTTTGCTGTAAACTGTTTGCGTTAAAGTGGCTGTTCGATTTAAGTCACGTAGATTGCAGTTTCGAGACTGCATCAAGAATTTTAAATCTGTGAGCTGAGTACATTTAAGCAGTAGCAGCAAGTCTGACGCGTGCTTAATCATTACCATTTTCGTTGCCTCCAAAAAATTGGATGCAAGTTTACAGCGGCGTCTAACTAACATAACGCCAACGTCCAAATCGAACAAACCATATTATATATTTGGTAGAAGACTCAATCAGGACCCGCTAGAAAGTTTATTTGGACAAATTAAAAGTAATGGAGTGAGATACAACCATGATACATCTTACGACCAGTGGTCTCATAGGAGCTTTCAAAACCATCTTAATCGATAATTTAGTTGCAAATTGTAATCGCATATTTGATTGTGAGGATGATATGTTGTGGATAACTGTGCTAATTAATAAACACTTGTGAAATAAGATTGCTGAGATTTATTGATTACGTACTACACTAAGATTACGGATAGGTACAATCGTCTGCTTATTGCAACGGAGGCTAGACTACGACTAAAAATGATGAATACTTATGAGTAATAGAAAGGGTTAAGCATTTAAGTGAGGGACGGTTTCCCAGGTGGCGGAGGATGCCTGAAATTGGATTCCCAATATGATAAAGGGGAGTATTTATTTTTCAATTTATAATTTCTTTTTTTCATGAAGATGATATAGCAAATCCACTGTTCAGTTCAAATGTGTTTCCAGAAAGAATCATTTCCAGTGTTGTACCAGAAAGTTCTCCACATGAAGATTTTACTAAAACGTCTTTTATAAAAACATATATGGCTGGTTTCACTGTAAAAACGCTGAAATCATTAACGTATAAATGCACACATTGTACACAAGACTTATTTTATTGTATTAGACAGGGTTAGTATTATAATTTCTAATAAAAATCATTTTCGCTTCAATTTAGTTTCAAATTACGATACCTAAATCATTACTTGTCATTTTTGAAGTCAGCTTGAAAGCAATTTAAAATTGCCGCGGTTTGTCCATTAGTATTCTTACAAAATATAGATGGCATCAAAACGTTTTAAAGAAATACATTGCCGTTGTAAGTCTAGGTTTATTTTGTCTATGGTTCTACATATTCCAGGTTATAATTTCAGTAGGTGTGATAGGTCGGATGGGAGACGTGGTAGTGGAGTGGGAATTTATATCAAGGTAATTTTTAGATATTACTTGATCCCTTATACTGATACATCACATTGCGCAGAGATTTTACTGCTTCAATTAATCTCTTCTAAAGTCAAGTTAGGCATCATTATAATTTATAGACCATCCTATACTGATGTCGCCGAATTTATTTCAAATCTTAATAATGTGCTCTCCCACTTAGTCTGTACATCACATGAGATACTATGTTTAGGAGATCTGAATATAAATTTACTTGATATCAACAGTAGAGCAAGCACTTTCTTGGTTGATCTCTTATTCGCTGGGGCTGAAACAGTTAGTCACGGAGCCTACTAGGGTTGGTGCAACTGGCAGGTCTTGCTCCAAAACCGAAACATCAGTGACAGTAACATCATCGCCGGTAACCATGACATCCAGAAGGGTGTCATGGTTACCGGCGATGATGTTACTGTCACTGATGTTTCGGTTTTGGACCTACATATCAGCAACCATTTCTTGACTAGTTGTATGTTATCCATGGAGTGTAGAGGGGAAACACATATAGAGAGTATTTTTCGAAATTTTCATAACTTTAATTATGATCATTTTTTGCTTGATCTGTGGCAAATCCCATGGTCTCACATATTTGATATGAATAACGTGGATGACATGGTAAAATTTTTTAATGAGCATATATGTATGTTAATTGATTTGCACGCGCCGCTCAAAAAATGCTCCTCTAGAAAACCCAAACCACCATGGATAACGGACAACATCCAGGTTATGATGTCTCTTAGGGACAGGGCACTTGCCAGAGCCTAGAAACTCAAAACAGCAGGAGCAATGGACTATTACAAAGAAATTAGAAACTTTACAACAGCTTCTATCCGCAGGGAAGAAAAGTATATTTGGTGCATTGTCTAAACAACAATAGTAGGGATATATGGAAAAAATTGCAGTCCGCGAACATATATCACAAAAACAAGAGCATTGTCATTCCTACAAATCTTGCAGATGTCACGAATCTAAATGATTATTTCCTGAATTCAATCATTAAATTACCAGTTACCCAGCAGTTATTAGATTTTTACACTAATAATAAAATGCACAATTTCGCTCAACAATTAACATTTTCCAAAATTCTGAAGATGATATTTTTAGAATTCTGAACTCATTTAAAACAAGATCTGCTGGCCATGACGGCATAACTGTTCGGATGCTCATTCTATGTTGTCCATTCCTTCTGCCACATTTAACCTTCATAGTCAACTTTTGCTTACTGAATAATGTATTTCCAGATTCCTGGAAGAAATCTGTGATCATACCGCTACCCAAAAATAAAAAATCTTCGGATTTCTAAAATCTGCGTCCCATAAGCTTACTTCCTATCTTTTCCAAAATCTTGGAGAAGGTTATTGAGTCGCAGCTCCGCAGCCATCTGAGTCAGTACGGCATACTTCCCATTATACAATCAGGATTCCGGCCAGGTCACAGCTGTGAAACCGTTCTTGCCGCTCTTCTAGACGATATCTTAAAAGCGCGCGATCTTAATAATATTACTATTCTTGCTTTACTCGACTTCACCAAAGCATTCAATTCCATTAATCACAATTTGCTTCTAGCGATTTTAAGTTATATCGGAATAAGTGAACCGGGAATACATTTTTTTAAATCTTATCTTTCTAATCGCACACAGCAGGTCAAGCTACATAATAACATATCAAGTGAATTGCCAGTGGATACAGGAGTTCCTCAAGGAAGCATCTTGGAACCCTTGCTCTTTATCATACATACCTGCAAGATATTTAACAATTTGCGTTTAAGTAAACTCCATCTGTACGCCGACGACACGCAGCTTTACCATTCCTTCCCAAGTCATGATGTTGTGCAAGGTGTTAGTGATTTTAATCACGATCTTGACACCGTTTACACCGCTTGTACGGCTCATAGTTTATCTCCTAATCCTTCAAAATCTTCAATATTAATCTTCCCAAAAGCTAAGGAATGGCCGCTTCTGAAGAGGGATGTGGAAGTGAGCATAGACGGTGCAGTTATCCCTATCGTTGAGTGCAGCAAAAGTTTAGGCATGTACGAGTTACCACCCTGTAGACTTAAAAAAAATGCCGCAAATTTCTGTGACTACAGATTCTAAAACTTTTGCAACAATTTTTGAAAGACTAACGAATTATGAAATCCAGATAAAAATATTACAAAATTTTGAATGTAAGTAAGCGTATCTAAAAACTTCTAGTTACTTTTATAATTATTGTAAAAGTTCTCACTTTATTTATTTTGGCTTAATTTTATACTGGATCTAATGAATTAAACTTGGAAACTTTACAAAGGCTCCTTTATTATTCCTAGTAACGGTAAATAACATAAATTACTTGGGCGAAGGTAGGAACTAGAACGTTAGTAAACGAACTTTGGTGTTCGCTTTCGATAAGCTTAACATGATTTATATTGAGCGAATCCTATAGTGCGTAGTTTCAAAATTGTAAATGAAGCAGTATAGATCATGATGAAAATTAATTTATATTTAGAAATTAAATTTTTTCTTTAAATACGAATAGATATTTATTTCTTCTTTATAAATCTTCTCTCTTTCTCCCATACGACAAAATAAATAAATTAATTTCAAACTTTCAAACTATTCTGATCCGGTGATCTCAATATTAAACATGGTTTACAATACAAAAACAAATTTTAGCTTCAGTTTATCAATGTGATGTCTAAATTACAAGAGCAATGGATTTTGAAAACAATTGTTGATTTCAAGAAAACTGTATTAAACGAGGGTCTCGTTTATTTGCACATGCAACATAACAATTTATCCTTAGATCTTTCTCTGTTTAATTCTTTAGGTTTCCTTTGAAGTCTTTTTTAATCTCAAAGATAATAAATTTCTTAATGTATAATTTAAATCAAAATCAATCAACTGCTTCGCAATAACAGTAATACACCAACTGCTAATTTATTTTCCCTGAAAAATTTATTTTTGTAATGTACATATACAATGCATGTACCTTCTTTGATGTTATTCGCAACGCGTTTTAGGACGATGTGAAAATTATTATTTAACAAGAACTTATAAGTAAAATTTATTCATAGTCATTAAAATTATAATTAAAATTTCCTTTGCTTTCGCATTAAAGTTTCTGAAATCCGGTTTTCAGTTAAATTTTCAGTAATTTTTATTAATCATATTTCGTCTCGTTCCGGAACTTGTGATTTATGGAAGTTGGTAGCAAACAGACTGTCTCTGAAGTCGCTCGTAATAATTTATTAAGCAGAAATTAAAATTGAAAAAAAGATATACCTATCTCTTAAGACGTGAGAAAAGAGATTGTGATGTTTTATTAAACAATCACTAAGAAATGCTAAAGCAAACATAATTAATAATTGACATTTCGGGAGCTTACAATTAAATTAAATTTGTACAGCAGGGGAAGAAACAATGAACTCCCAGAAACCGAAAATTCAGATAAAATCCTTCGGATATCTGTGTAAATATACTGGAATGGCGTAATGCAAATTTCAAGTTATTTTCCCTTAAATTATAATTAATGCATCACAAAATCTTCTAAGCGGACACTAAATCGCGCAACAATACACTTTACGTTTCGCAGTCGTTCGACTGCTTCGTCAGAAGTGAAAATTATGTTGTCAAAACAAACAAGGTTGTCAACGGAAACTGAAAAAATAACTTGATTTTTTTTTTTTTTTTTTTTTTTTATTTTTATGTATATTATATTTATTTTTTAATCTAAAAATAATTTGAACATTACAAATGTTAAAAAATTGACAGATCTATGTTCTATTTAAGGAATCGAGAAAACTACAAAATGTATCGTTTAAATTTGCAAAATCAGTACGTTTATTAATAGAATTCGACGACATTTTTATTTTACACATTTCAATAAAACGTCTTTTGAAAATATTAGACTCGTAATATAAAATGTTAGTATTTTCAAAATCAAAATTATGGTCATTTTCTAATGAATGTTCTACAAGCATTGAATGATTTTGATTATTTTTTGATATGATATTTATGTTATTCTAGACGTTTTTTAAATTTTGGCTTGTTTCTCCAATATATAACATGAATTACAATTGAAACATTTAATTTTCATAAACTACGTTTGGCTGTTTTAATTTTGGTGTTTTGGTTTTAAATTTGAGAAAATACTATTTAAATTATTTACAGATTTGCTAGCTAAAATTAAATTGTGTTTTTGAATATGTGTTTAAATGTGTCATATAGTGGTTCAATGTAGGGTAAATGATATGTATTTTTGTTTGAAGTTTGTTTATTGTTATTGTGGATTCCTGAATTTTGCAAATATTTAACACGATTTTTATTACTGATTCTATAAGATTTATTGATAAGAATTTTGAACAAGAGTCTTTTATTAAATTTAAATTATCATAAATGAAAAGTTTATCTGAAAGTAAAACAGCTCGATCTGTTAAAGAAATAATTGTTGCAATTTTATAGTTTTTAGCAGCATACGAATGAAAATTAATATATCTACCTGACCACGTAGGTTTATGAAACCAATTTGTTATTAATTTGTTATTACGTCTGATGATATTTACATCTAGAAAACTTAGTGAATTGTTAATTTCTTTTTCTACTGTAAATTGTAATCTATTATGAAAAGAGTTAAATCTACTTAAAACAAAGTCTACTTTATCTGAAGGCAAAATCAATAAAATATCATCGACGTAACGAAAATATAAAGTTAAATTGAAAGGTAATGAGTTAATGACACTTTTTCTAGTTCCTGCATGACAATTTCAGCTAAAGCAGGCGATAAAGGAGACCCCATTGCTGTACCGAAAATCTGTTTATAAAATTTATCATTAAAAGCGAAATAAGATGTTTCAAAACATAAAGTAACAATTTCTAAAAATTTTCTTTGGAAATGTCTGTAAAATCTTTAATTTCTATCCACCTATCATTAATGCTTTTTAAAGCTAACTCTTTTGAATGTTAGTAAACAAAGAAACAACATCTAAAAGAAATTATAATACAGTTATTTGGTATATCTATGTTTTTCAATTTATCTACAAGTTCATAAGAATTTTTTATAAAGTATTCTGATTTACTAGTAACTTGAGTAAGAATTTTTGAAACAAATTTTGATAAGAAATATAGAGAAGAACCTATAGTAGAAACTATTGGCCGAAGAGGTGTGTTAGGTTTGTGAATTTTTGGAATGCAGTATAATTTAGGAAATATGGGATGCTGTACTTTAAGAGATTTAGCAATATTATTACTAATTTCAACAGATTTTTCTAACTTATTAATAATATTGAAAGTTTTACGTTGGAAATTTTCTGTGGGATCTTACTCAAGTTACTAGTAAATCAGAATACTTTATAAAAAATTCTTATGAACTTGTAGATAAATTGAAAAACATAGATATACCAAATAACTGTATTATAATTTCTTTAGATGTTGTTTCTTTGTTTACTAACATTCCAAAAGAGTTAGCTTTAAAAAGCATTAATGATAGGTGGATAGAAATTAAAGATTTTACAGACATTTCCAAAGAAAATTTTTTAGAAATTGTTACTTTATGTTTTGAAACATCTTATTTCGCTTTTAATGATAAATTTTATAAACAGATTTTCGGTACAGCAATGGGGTCTCCTTTATCGCCTGCTTTAGCTGAAATTGTCATGCAGGAACTAGAAAAAGTGTCATTAACTCATTACCTTTCAATTTAACTTTATATTTTCGTTACGTCGATGATATTTTATTGATTTTGCCTTCAGATAAAGTAGACTTTGTTTTAAGTAGATTTAACTCTTTCATAATAGATTACAATTTACAGTAGAAAAGAAATTAACACCATTCATAAGTTTTCTAGATGTAAATATCATCAGACGTAATAACAAATTATTAATAACAAATTGGTTTCATAAACCTACGTGGTCAGGTAGATATATTAATTTTCATTCGTATACTTCTAAAAACTATAAAATTGTAACAATTATTTCTTTAACAGATCGAGCTGTTTTACTTTCAGATAAACTTTTCATTTATGATAATTTAAATTTAATAATAAAAGACTCTTGTTCAAAATTCTTATCCAATAAATCTTATAGAATCAGTAATAAAAATCGTAAGTTAATATTTGCAAAATTGGGAATCCACAATAACAATAAACAAACTTCAAACAAAAAATACATATCATTACCCTACATTGAACCACTATATGACACATTTAAACACATATTCAAAAAAACACAATTTAATTTTAGCTAGCAAATCTGTAAATAATTTAAATAGTAATTTCTCAAATTTAAAACCAAAACACCAAAATTAAAACAGCTAAACGTAGTTTATGAAATTAAATGTTTCAATTGTAATTCATGTTATATTGGAGAAACAAGCCAAAATTTAAAAAACGTCTAGAACCAACATATATATAATATCCAAATAAATAATCAAATTCATTCAATGATTTTAGAACATTCATTAGAAAATGACCATAATTTTGATTTTGAAAATAATAACATTTTATATTACGAGTCTAATATTTTCAAAAGACGTTTTATTGAAATGTGTAAAATAAAAATGTCGTCGAATTCTATTAATAAACGTACTGATTTTTGCAAATTTAAACGATACATTTTGTAGTTTTCTCGATTCCTAAATAGAACATAGATCTGTCAATTTTTAACATTTGTAATGTTCAAATTATTTTAGATTAAAAAATAAATATAATATACATAAAATAAAAAAAAAAAAAAAAATCAGTTACTTTTTCAGTTTCCGTTGACAACCTTGTTTGTTTTGACAACATAATTTTCACTTTCTGACGAAGCAGTCGAACGACTGCGAAACGTAAAGTGTATTGTTATATGATTTAGTGTCCGCTTAGAAGATTTTGTGATACAAATTTCATCGGACAAGAACCAACTTTAAATATGCATATCAGAAACATAGAATTTTACAATTTTGTGGAGGATCAAAGTAAGGTACTGTGCAAAATTTATTCTAAAACTTTAACTAAAATTACCAAAATAAAAAATCGTAAGCTCTTTTTGCTTAAATGTAAAAAAAGAAGGAGTATATCCTAATCATGTAATAGGCCTTTGAAAAGAGCGTATGATATGTCATGTCAGAAAATTGACAGATATGTATCGGATTTCGCTAATAAAATTCTTTCTTCATATGAAATTGAAGTAACTCTAAAAAATTCTTACCAAATTAATGTGGAAATTAGATTATACTTTAGGACAGTTAAGTAATTTTCTAGATAATATTACAATAAACAATTTTCTACATTTTGAAAAAACCAAAAAATGAAAGGTTGTTTAATAGAATTCGATCGACACAGATTAAAAAAGTTGATAATCTTATTTCTATTAGAGATAAAAACTTTTATATCAAATTTGACCAAAATACAATCGATAAATGGTTAATTAATTATACCAAAACTGAAATTCCGTCAAATTTAAAATACATTTTGCTTTGGGAAAAAAAATTTTCATTACCCTATTTTAATAAAAACAAGTAGATTTTCTAAACGTTTTAAGTAGCTTAGAGTTTGGTATAAAATCTTTTTGATTCAACTTCCAAAATACAAGTAAGAAATAAATTTTGTTCTAATTTTCTAAATTACATTAGAATATTGATAGGACTTTTGAAAATCAAAATATAAAATTTATTCGAGATCTTTTGGCTTGTAAAAATTTTAAAGAAAATCCAAACATCATTGTCACAGTAGCAGACAAAAGCAATGTTACTGTTTTGATTGACAAAAATGACTATTTTCAAAAGTTCAAACCATGCTCTCTGACAATAATACATACGTAGAATTAAATAACGATCCCACAGAAAATTTCCAACGTAAAACTTTCAATATTATTAATAAGTTAGAAAAATCTGTTGAAATTAGTAATAATATTGCTAAATCTCTTAAAGTACAGCATCCCATATTTCCTAAATTATACTGCATTCCAAAAATTCACAAACCTAACACACCTCTTTCGGCCAATAGTTTCTACTATAGGTTCTTCTCTATATTTATCAAAATTTGTTTCAAAATTTTACTCAAGTTACTAGTAAATCAGAATACTTTATAAAAAAATTCTTATGAACTTGTAGATAAATTGAAAACATAGATATACCAAATAACTGTATTATAATTTCTTTTAGATGTTGTTTCTTTGTTTACTAACATTCAAAAGAGTTAGCTTTAAAAAGCATTAATGATAGGTGGATATAAATTAAAGATTTTACAGACATTTCCAAAGAAAATTTTTAGGAAATTGTTACTTTATGTTTTGAAACATCTTATTTCGCTTTTAATGATAAATTTTATAAACAGATTTTCGGTACAGCAATGGGGTCTCCTTTATCGCCTGCTTTAGCTGAAATTGTCATGCAGGAACAGAAAAAGTGTCATTAACTCATTACCTTCAATTTAACTTTATATTTTCGTTACGTCGATGATATTTATTGATTTTGCCTTCAGATAAAGTAGACTTTGTTTTAAGTAGATTTAACTCTTTTCATAATAGATTACAATTTACAGTAGAAAAAGAAATTTAATTCACCAAGTTTTCTAGATGTAAATATCATCAGACGTAATAACAAATTAATAACAAATTGGTTTCATAAACCTACGTGGTCAGGGTAGATATATTAATTTTCATTCGTATACTTCTAAAACTATAAAATTGCAACAATTATTTCTTTAACAGATCGAGCTGTTTTACTTTCAGATAAACTTTTCATTTATGATAATTTAAATTTAATAAAAGACTCTTGTTCAAATTTATCCAATAAATCTTATAGAATCAGTAATAAAAAATCGTGTTAAATATTTGCAAAATTGGAATCCACAATAACAATAAACAAACTTCAAACAAAAAATACATATCATTACCCTACATTGAACCACTATATGACACATTTAAACACATATTCAAAAAACACAATTTAATTTTAGCTAGCAAATCTGTAAATAATTTAAATAGTATTTTCTCAAATTTAAAACCAAACACCAAAATTAAAACAGCTAAACGTAGTTTATGAAATTAAATGTTTCAATTGTAATTCATGTTATATTGGAGAAAACAAGCCAAAATTTAAAAAAACGTCTAGACCAACATAACATATCATATCCAAAAAATAATCAAAATCATTCAATGCTTGTAGAACATTCATTAGAAATGACCATAATTTTGATTTTGAAAATACTAACATTTTATATTACGAGTCTAATATTTTCAAAAGACGTTTTATTGAAATGTGTAAAATAAAATGTCGTCGAATTCTATTAATAAACGTACTGATTTTGCAAATTTAAAACGATACATTTTGTAGTTTTTCGATTCCTTAAATAGAACATAGATTCGTCAATTTTTAACATTTGTAATGTTCAAATTATTTTTAGATTAAAAATAAATATAATATACATAAAATAAAAAAAAAAAAAAAAAATCAAGTTACTTTTTCAGTTTCCGTTGACAACCTTGTTTGTTTTGACAACATAATTTTCACTTCTGACGAAGCAGTCGAACGACTGCGAAACGTAAAGTGTATTGTTGCGCGATTTAGTGTCCGCTTAGAAGATTTTGTGATACAAATTTCATCGGACAAGAACCAACTGTAAATATAATTAATGCATTTAATCCCCGTGGCCAGGAATTTTAGATTATGTGTAATTTAAAAAATTTATCGCCATGTTTTAGTTCCACGCAATTTGCGAGCGTGTTCATTATCTGAAAAGATTAAATTTCTCAAATTAATTGGTGTAATATAAAACAGTTAAGCGCTCTACAGACGCGAGGGCAAATTTGAAACAATTGTTTGAAAATTAATGCAAAGCTATTTTTTAAACATGAAAAGAAGTAAAAGTTTTTAAAATATTTAATAATTCTAAGAGAACATACTTACAATTCTAAATTATCCGATAAGACTTCATATATGTTTTTTGTACACTTAACACGATGCAAAGCTATGCTTTTCTATGAGCACGAACTATATTTAAGTTGAAATTAATTTAATTCTCCTCCTCTTCTTCTTATCTTTTGCTATCCTTTCCGACGCCATTTTTTACATCATCCTCCTAGGACTTTTAAGTATCTCTCTTCTAATATTTTTTTATTCGATTCTTCACAAATTTTCTTTTGTCATCTTTTTTTATACAGGGTGTTAATAAAAAATTTTACTGTCAATATTTGTCACAACAGGACAACTTTTACTTTACGATATTTAGATTTTAATAGATTCACAAATTTTGGGTGCAAGTCGGTTGGATTACAATGGGGCCCTCGAGCAAACTCTGTATAGCTATTTCGGCCCTAATTTCGTGTGATTGCAAACTTGCAAATTTTGGCTGTAAGTCGGCTGGATTGCAATGGAGCCCCCGAGCATCCTCTGTATGCTATTTCGGCCCTAATTGGGGCTTCATCAGCAGAAGAGTAGCTCGAGAACTGCATTGCAATCCCGACGACCACAACACTTGTTTAATAGATTCTTTCAAAGGCCCACATCTCGAACACCATTGAGAATTGGATCTGGGTTTATTAGAATTTTTTTCTTGTTTTGGTCTCTACTATCATCTGTCAACGTATGTAGTTTTTTTTTATTAACACCCAGTATAACCCAGCTATATCCTGTATCTTCGATATACTGAATGATTCTCTAATTGTACTTCTTATTACATATTTAGTCTTGAAGCTTATCATATGTTAGACATTGGCCTTTCTCTGCTGATTGCAATGTCTTTTTAGCATGTGATTCTGATTTTTCTTATCTTTGAAATAGTTTTCATTTTTATCATTGATCTTATACATACATATTTCGTTTTAGTTTCTTGATACGATTAATAATATTAAAGACAACCGTTTTAGTTCCGCATTTGTTTCGCTCTTGTGATTTATCCAGTCAGAAGTGACTACATTTACTTTTACTTACGCATTTTTCTACTTAAAATAAATTTCTTGTCTTGGGATTTTCTTCCTTCCCCTCTGAATCCGTACTATGTTTCCTCGAAACGTGTGTATATTTCTTACTTTAGTCTACTGCGATGCTTATTATTATCCTCTTTATTCACTATCTGGTAACCGGTTCTAATAGGATAATTAACACAATACATATCTAAAAATTTTGTTGCAAGTCGGTTTTGATTGCAGTGGATTCCTCGAGCAAGTTTTAAAAACTTAAATCCAGGTGTAAATAAAAATGTATTTAACTTGTTTTTTTTTTTTGTTTTAAAATTTGTATTCGGCTATATCGTTTCCAAAAATAAATTTAAAACATGCTAATTACATACATCGCTCCACTGAAATAGAAAGGATCTGCACATGATGATTTGATGATGTTTGACAGCGGTTCAGGAATTCTTCTGCCACCAAGATATTGGGTTTTTTAAGAAAGGTGTTTTTTTTGTTAGAACATACATTGGTTGTGTTTTTTATTGTTTGTTTTTATTTGTTTTATTTAATGGTTATAACAATAAAAATAGAAAATACATAGTGCTACGTTAATCGAAAATAACCAGAAGCAATAACCTATATCCTATTAAAAATTTACCAGACGGTGATCAGCAAAGGTCTGTAGCCGAGAAACTGCGGCCAGTCGCAAATCGGACAGACGAAACACTTAGCTCGACTAGCTCGAAATCAAAAGGAAGCGGAGAGCTATGTTCGTGGGTGTAAGAAAATCTAGCAAAATTGTGAGTTTGGGGCGCCAGTCAAGATTTACCGTAACCAAGGTTAAAAGATCCCCCAAAGAACCCTTGACGGGATCAAAAGGGCTTGTCGCATGATACAATTCCCGGAAATAAAATAAAAACTCACTTCAATACTGTATTTACTTATTGTTAGACAGCTTGAAAATACGAGGACGGTATGTATGCAATTGTATAAATAGCTAGGTAGGCAGCTGTTAGATTTCATGAAGTGTTTTTTAAATCGTACTGAAGATGACAGCTTAGCTGCCGAAATACGTATCTACGGATATAAAATTATTGTGGGCGGAGATAAATTTCAGTTATTCCTTAAACCACAGTCTCCTTTACTAATTCTTAGTTTAAACATCGTTACTCAAGAATTTAGTGTATGGTGTAAAAAAAAAATTAATTATTAATTATAATAAAACGTTGTACATTGATTTTTACTATAAAATATCAGACCCTCATCATAATTTTAAGTATAACAAAATACAGGTAAAACAACGTACAAAATATTTAGGACTTGTAATTGGTAGACATTTGTGCTGGGCAAACCATACTGAATATATAGCAGCAAAATTAAATAAATGTTATTATCTGATACTGAACTTAAAAAATATCGAACATTTCAAGTAGCGACATCTTTTGATCGCTTTTTGACCTGACATTGTAGTAGGATTGACAAACTGAAGCTAGTTCGCCACATCATAAGTCATCCCATGCAAGGCGGCCATGCTTGCTGTCAAAGCATGATGAAAATTTTAAAAAAGTTTTGTGCAAATCGGTTTCGATTACAGTGGATTCCTCGAGCAGGCTCTGTACAGCTGTTTCAGGCCTAGTTGGGCCTTTGTCAGCAGAACCGTAGCTCGAGAACCCCACTGCAAACCAAACCGACTTGTCCAGGTTATTCGCCAATGCGATGTGAAATAATGAACATTTCAAGTAGCGACATCTTTTGATCGCTTTTTGACCTGACATTGCAGGAGGATTGACTAGCTAGCTCCAGTTTGGACAAGTCAGTTGACAAACTGAAGCTAGCTTCAGTTTGTCAATCCTACTGCAATGTCAAGTCAAAAAGCGATCAAAAGATGTCGCTACTTGAAATGTTCATTACTTTCGCATCGCATTGGCGAATAACCTGGACAAGTCGGTTTGGACAAGTCAGTTGACGAACTGAAGCTAGCTTCAGTTTGTCAATCCTACTGCAATGTCAGGTCAAAAAGCGATCAGAAGATGTCGCTACTTGAAATGTTCATTACTTTCACATCGCATTGGCGAATAACCTGGACAAGTCGGTTTGGTTTGCAGTGGGGTTCTCGAGGTACGGTTCTGCTGACGAAGGCCCAACTAGGCCTGAAACAGCTGTACAGAGCCTGCTCGAGGAATCCGCTGTAATCGAAACCGATTTGCACAAAACTTTTTCAAAAAATATCCTTGATAGTAAAGCTCTCCTTAATATTTACTTCAGTGTAGCATACCCATATATAAGCTATATGATTTGTGCCTGGAGACAAGCCGTTGATTTAAACCGAATTTTTATTCTACAAAAAAGAATTGTTAGACTCATCTTTAATCTCAGTCCTTTAACATCCTGCAAAGAAACATTTCAAAATAAAAATATTCTCACAGTTCCTTCAATTTATCTGTACAAACTATTAACGTATATACACACTGATGCCCGGTTGCACCGACCATTGTTAGCAGTTAATTAACAAACACGAGTTTATAAATCAGTTGTTAAAGACATATTCGTTGCACGAACATTTGTTAGCGTTAACTTCAAGTTTGTTAACTGTATTTAGGTAATCACCCAAAATTGTCTGATTAGCGAACTAACTCATGATTAACGTTGACAGCCATAGTTGACACTGGTTGACAGCTTGCGTATTGTGTTATCCATTTGTGAGTGGCGTGTATTATAAATTGTATATATTTATTTTATAATACAATACAGGTAATAATATTAGTTTTGATGTGTGTATATTTAATTAAGACGTGTTGTCTTATTTAAGGGTTTACTGTGAATATGTCCACTGACAGTAGACACTATACAGGGTTAGTTAAAAGTATGGAAACGGCCATTTATTGCCGTTAATATTCATTTTAAGAAATATGTGCTTTATGAAAGTTTCTTAAGAAATTTTTATCTACAATTGAGAATACTTGAATTTTTTTCTTCTTCAATTGTTTTTGAGCTACGCCTATCTGCGTAATTTTTTTAAATGGAAACATGTTAATTTTACTCTACCGTTCGGTAGAGCATTTTTTTCTCTTTACAATAGTATTGTTTTTTTTTTTTAGAATTGAGGGGTTTCTGAAAAAAAAACAATGGTTCAAGTATTCATTTCCCGTCGGCCATGCTTATTAGCGCCAAGTCAGGTACATCTAAGTAAGCGATAAACAAACTCGAGCGAGTAACTTTATCAGTGGTTATTGTTTACGTTAAATTCAATTGTGTGTAATTACTGCTGTTAATATTAACAATGGCGGATTTAAATGAACATGAAAGAATTGAAATACTTATGAGGCTGGGTTATGGAGATAGACGTAGAAGTTTACAAGACGTTTGTAATTTATTTAATAATACGCATCCTGATAGAAATCCAATTTCTAAATCCGTTGTTAGTAAAACTTTGAAACGTTTTGAACAAACCGGCAGCGCTAAAGATTTGCCAAAGAGTGGTAGACCGAGAACTTCAACCAACGATGATAAAAAAACTGGATGTTTTATTGGCTGTATCTGAAGATCCCCATTTATCAACCAACCAATTAGCGGTCAATCTCAATATTTCACAGTCATCAGTCATTAAAATGTTAAAAAGTGAAAAGTATAAACCTTATAAGGTACAACTTGTACAGGAATTGACGGAAGATGATTTTGATAGGAGACTTCAATTTTGTGAAGAAATGTTAAATATTTGCAGTAATAACGAAAATTTTGTCAATAATATTCTTTTCTCTGACGAAGCTACTTTTTGCCTTACCGGTGAAGTAAACAGACATAACTGCTGATATTGGTCATCTGTCAATCCGTTTTGGTTTTTAGAGCACCATACGCAGTATCCCCAAAAAGTTAATGTTTGGGTTGCCATTCTAGGGGGTCATATTATAGGTCCCTTTTTCATCGATGGCAATTTAAATTCGGCTCTGTATTTGCAGTTATTGCAAAATCAAATTATACCTGCTTGTGCTACGCTCTATCCACATGAAAACAACGAAAACCTTCCCAATAACAGTATCTGCTTTTAGCAACATGGCGCCCCACCAGTTTATGGTTTAAATATTCGTCAGTATCCTGATAACGTTTTTTCCAAATAGATGGATTGTGGGAGACGAGGTGAAATTGAGTGGCCAGCCTGTTCCCCTGATTTAGCCCTTTAGATTTTTTCCTCTGGGGATATGTGAAAACCAAAGTTTATAAAGATAAGCCCGATGACATCGAAAATTTAAAAATTCGAATTACCAGAACGATACAAGAAATTCCTCGTAAATTTTTAGAAAATTCTCTTCAGGGTTTTGTAAATCGATTGAGTCATTGTCAAATTATAAATGGAGGACAATTTGAATACTTAATTTAATTTACTTAGTTATTTATTAGTTTTTTTTTTTAATGATAATACTGTAACTTCACTTTTGCCTTGGATCTACCTAACTTCAGCTTCATAATGGAACTTAAAGGAACCTTTAAAATTAAAGTCACATTCGGATATGTAAACAAATGTGTTTTCATATTTGTTTTGACTTCTGAAAGTGACCTTAGATTTATAGCTTCCTTTAAATTCCATTATGAAACTGGCCCTAAAATAAATATTTGAATCAATGTTTTCAATTTCACAAAAAAGTGACAAATGTTTTTTTTTTCAGAAACTTCTCCATTCTAAAAAAAAAAACAAGAATACTATTGTAAAGAGAAAAAAATACTCTACCGAATGGTAGAGTAAAATTAACATGTTTCCATTAAAAAAAATTACGCAGATAGGCGTAACTCAAAAACAATTGAAGAAGAAAAAAATTCAAGTATCCTCAATTGTAGATAAAAATTCCCTAAAAAACTTTCATAAAGCACATATTTCTTAAAATGAATATTAACGGCAATAAATGGCCGTTTCCATACTTTTAACTAACCCTGTATATTTGCATTTACAACTTACTTTGTCATCAGCTTGATCTTTTCTCAATTTTCTTTTAAAATTAATATATGCTGTTATTAGGTCAATTACCTGTCGTCTTAGGCACATTGATGGTAATGGCAATAAATTGAGTTTGAATACTTTGCCAAACTTCAGACTTCCCTTTTAAAGAAATTCCATCAGGTTTTTGTTTTCTATTATTGAAAAAGAGTTATTTGTAATAATAGAAAACAGAACTTCCTTCTTTTTCTCCGTAAAATTGGAGGAGGATCGTTCACGTTTTTCATTTAAAATAATACGAGATTCCATGTTATTTAAAAAAAAGTAACCCGAAGGTTTCAAGTTGACAGGTGCCTCCTTAAACAGATAACCAATCAAAACACTCGACGTCACTTATGACATCACTACCGGAATGAAAATCCGTATTTAAGTAATATGTGTTAAAAAATCGTTGGTGCAACAGCACTTACTTTTGACTAATGTTAAATTTTAATGCTGAGTTAACTAACAAGAGTTAGGATATTTAACGTGTGTCGGTGCAACCGGGCATCACTACAATAAATTTATCAGAGCCGAAAATGTCCACAGTCATAATACCAGATATAAAAGTAATCTACGTCCTGGGCACCCGAATAGATCCCAGTATCTAAAATCACCATTCTATGCGAGAATAACTTATTACAATAAACTACCTAATAATCTGATGAATTTTAGAACACCGACCTTATTTAAACTGAATCTAAAAAAAATTCTTATAAACAGATGTCTATACCATGTAAAAGAACTAACTTGAATGTTATGTACTCTTGTATATGTTTCTGTGAATGTCTGATTTCTGTCAGATTTTTATTTATATTTATTATTTTTTTATATACATATATTTATATTAACGAAGCTAACCATGTAATAATGGAAAAAAGCTGAAAATATATTATTATTATTATTATTATTATGGAAACCAAAATTACCACATGATATGTAGTCGGACCAGTGGCGGTTTTAGGCACGGGCAAACCGGTCAAAAACCCGGGGCCTCGCGTTCCGAAATTCGTTTAATTTTTATTTTAAAACAAAACACTAAATACTTAATAAATTTTTGAAAAAGGCCTCGCTCTTTAAACTTGCCCAGGGCCTCGCGCATGCTAGAACCGTTACTGAGTCGGACTCGCAATGATCTTTAGATTCCAAACATGTAAAAATATACATGATGTTACATTTAAAATAAGAAAGTTGGCATCACTTCTGACGAAACCGGAAGCCCTACCGTGCCCGATAGTATGTCGGAAAATTCACTTATTTGCTTAATTTGTCCTTTCCAAATTTCAAGTAAATCGATTAAAAAATACAAATTCTAGAAGGGTGAGCACATGGGTGTGACACCCGGTATACATTAGTTGAAGTATAAAACCGTAAGACATTGAACAGATTATTTATTTAATTATTATAAATAAACATTTTTGAACTTGCTTTTAAAAACAACAATACGCCTTCAAATGTTTTTAACAGTTTTGTGATATACATATTTAAACAAATAGCCACTACAGGAATTTAGTTTATATTAAATTCAACTGAACAAACAAACAGTCACTTTTGTTGCATTTAAAGAAATTTTTGATAAAGAATTTTAATTTGAGCAGAGTTATTTATGAGCATAAGAAATTATCTACGAGCCTGCAAAGAACCCAAAAGCGTTCATCGATTTTATTAAATTAAAACTAAAGAAGAAGGTTACGCCCTGAATCTGAAAGAATTTCATGTTTATACACGAATATGTTCGTTTTTGAAAAATAAACAAATTAGTTTCTCAAAAACGAATAACGTAGCAGTTATGTAGAAGTATAATTTAGCTACTTGTGAGTGAATGACTTTGATTTCAAATATTTTTTCTACTCCCATCTTTAAGAGGAATCCTACAAAGTTACCCCTCAGAAGTTTGCATTTTACTATCCCTACTTTGCTACGTTAAGGGGAAATATTTGTGATATTATGATTGGTTGGTTGGCAGTCGCCTTCCGACCATGCGGCTATTGAAAACCACCAACATTAGTTGCTTAGAGCTATCTCTGTTCAACACATATTGAGAAAGAACGATAATAACTCTCGCGTGTGCGCCGACATGTCGGTGGTTCCGTCATCATGAGCAACTTACTAGGCTGCGTTCGGTCATAATGTTGGTACATTCGACGGGTTCAGAAATACACATACATGTACATAATTATATTCAAATACTTACACATTTTTTACGGTAAATTGTAATAAGACGCAATTATCGTTCAAAGTAGACTTTATTTTTAATTGCACATATGCGTCGTATAATAGAGAAGGAACAAGTAGTTACCTATATGTATTTGTAAAAGTATTGAAGAGGATTGGAGCTGCAACACCAAAAATTTTACGTATAATCCTATTTCATGCGCGTGCGCAATTTTAATATTACCTACAGCTCAACACTGTAATGAAATTCATTATTTTATTTTTTTTAATTGTAAACATGGGTAAATTAAACTCCATTAACGAGATGGTCACATATAGGAAAAGAAAAATCGGCGGTAAATATGTTTCTTTGTAAATATGTATCTATATTTTTTCGAAAATTGTTAAGAAATGTTGATAATTAAGTACATGATACATTACGAACATCATGACGCGAAGTGACTGTTTTTTGTTTGCATAACGTAAAAGTCTTTTGCGCTAGCGTCACATCTTTTGATGTCATCGAAACGCCAGTGTCATTTATAACGTACTATAAGGTAAATGAAATATATTTTTCAAAAATTTACGAAGATATAAACATAGATATAAATCTGCAAGGTTTGAATATTTCAAAATAAATGGTCGAGTATGTAGTAATCGAAAAAATATTATATGCACCACGGCAGCAAAGTGTCTTTATCGACCTCGTTTGCTTGCTCACCGCGGCTTCGCCTTGGCTCGCAATTTGCAAACTCGTTTGATAAAGTGCCACTTTGCCACCTTGGTACATAAATAACTATTAAATCCAGAAAGTAAAAGTATTTCGCATCTTGCAATTTTTGATTGAAGAAAAGGCCACAGTTTAAGAAAATATCATAAAAGTTTATTTCTTTTGAAACCGGTATGAAGTTAGCAATAACTTTCAGTATCTTTTTATTTTCAATTACATACTTATTTTGAACAAGTTTCCAAATCACCTCAGATTTTTGAGGTCCTGGAGTATGCGGAACGAAAGTTTAAGATTTTATTGTGGCCGGACAAAAAATATGTCCCTTTTTGTTTTTAAACTATCGAAAGCCCGTTATTAATAGATTGTTTTCGTCTAAAACATTTGATTTAAAAATAAGACAACGCTGTCATTTTTGAAGAAGTTAAGTACGCCTAACGCAAAATTACTTGATAGGTCAATTTCGAATCAATTTCTAAAAATATTCATTTTAAGTTATTGAATATTACTTAATTAGTAGATTTTTATACTAATATTATAAATACTGAAACTGTTTTGGTATAGTTTTAGAATTTTTTTTATTGCTGAAAGTTATTGCTAACTTCCTACCGGTTCTTTTGAACTTTATTTAAATGTACATTTTTATATTTTTGCTATTTCGCTTCTAATACACATAAGTTGAGCCAAACACAAATTTACAAAAAAACGTAATGGTGCGTTTTCACGTTCAAGCAATTTGCGCAAATGGATTTGTGCAAGTATTTGCATACAAATTCGCTTGCGCAAATGCATGTAGTTTACCAAATTTTTAGCTTGTACAAGCAAAAAAATACCGTTTTCATGCAACGACCTCCTTGTGCAAATTTGTGTTCACAAGCACATTTGCGCAAATTGCTTGAGCGTGAAAACGGACCATAAGTGTCCCACTTCAAATTTTAAGGAGTGCATTTAAATTAATAACGAAAAAAAGGAGTTGATGCAAAAGTTAGTTACACAAAATAATGTTTTCGAAGTTAAATGCGTCTCAAAATTTTTTTTTAGGTTTAATCAACGAAGAATGCCAGGACGCAAAAGTTCACACAAAAAAGTTGTACGTCAGAATAGGCAAAACGATAATTCTATAAAAATGTAATTTTACTAGTGATGTCATTTAGCCGGCTAAAAATACCTTTTTCTCCAACCGTGGCAAAAGCCGCACCTTTGAATATTATTTAGAGATAGTGAACTTGATCTTTTCTTGACCAACAAGAAATGTACTTGTTGCTACTTGTTGCTAGACCTCAGTGTATGTATAAATAAATATTAAAATACCAAAAATGTACTGGAAAAGGCAGTGCACAAACTTAAATACATTTAAATTACCCGCCTTAATCCTATCTGAGATCATGTGCAATAACTCCTAAAAAATCGGAACGCAAAATATATTCTCAGACCGTGAAAAAAGATCACATGATTGTCTATTTTGTTACCGCCCCGAGCTCTTAAGGTGGGGAGAATATATTCACGCATTACAGAAATAATTCACTAAAAACATACAAATCGGGCGACTTCATAACTTAATGATGGTTACATATTTTTAAAAGCTGTTTTCACTGATTTGTTAACAAAACTTCAATCTACAAAGTGACTAACGCGTTTTTCAAAATTCGATCTGGAAGTATTTTTACTATCGCTGTAAAGTTCAACTACAATTTTTCAATGTTAATTATTCTTTTCTTAATTATCAGATGATGATAGAGAAATTTCCTATAGTCACTTTGTAGTGCTAGTTGTCAGGTATATAGAAAAAAAAATGAATTAATTATATTCAGAAATAAAGTCTCTATGAATTCGCCCGTTTTAATGGTTTTCGTATATGGAGTTATTTCGTAAGATTGCTCTTAAAACACAAATTATCGTATTATCGTTTCCATGTTGCTAAGTGATTTTTTAAACATACATTGACAAGCTGTGACTTTGTGCGTTTTAGTCACGGCGTTACTGCACAATTTCCGAATTTTAGTATTTTTGTGTTGGTCGTAGAAAAAGTATAGTATGCAATTCGATTTATAAACTTCTCTAGACACTCGTTTATTAAACACTCGCTCCGCTACGCTTCGCTCGTGCCTAATTAAAAGTCGTGACTAAAATACCGTTTATAAAACTTATTGCATAATATACTATTAAAATTTTCTACGTAATACGCACTTTTTCCGCCTCTAATCGTGTTAAAAATATTTCAATTTTGACTTAAAAAATTTCCTGCAGCTGGGTGAACGTAAAGTATATCTTATCCTCTTTTTACTGTTTACCAAAATTGTGGGTTGTTATTTACAACTAATAAAATTTTATTTTCTGCGTCTTTGAAAATATTTTGAGGACAAACATAAACATTGTGGTCTGTTCCTTTTGCTTTTAAAATGTTAACTACCGGATGAAACTGTAAAAAATAAATAGCTTTAGAGCAAGCGGAGAACGTGAAACTGCAAGCTCTTTCTCCCTAATTATGTAAGAATCCGAAAGGACCGCTAGAGATTTTCTTAAGGATCTAGAGGCTCTGGCTAATGGAACGGTCATCGGTTTCATTTTAAATCAATTTATCCCTTCTCTTATTTTATACTTATTGCCACCCAGATTTATTCCATTCCCCGCTTAAATATCTCGGGTTTTATATGCTTTTATTTCGCAAACTTAAATATTTGAGGTTCGTTTACGACCGACTCGGTAAACAGTGATTCTAATTCGGTAATGGTTGAAACTCGCGCGATAAACCGGCTCGTATTTTTAAGACTGAATTATTTGTTTAAGGGTGGGATTAAATATTTATTTTCGACGTGTTTGCTGTTGGCAGTGTGAGTTGGCCTGATACAGATCTGGCAACAAGAAACTATTAACATAAGACAAATTACAGACAGAGCAATGAGCAATAGATTATTGTGTATAATGAGCATTTTCGTTTTAGTACTGATATGAAAAAATTAGAAACTGAAGTAACTTATTTATTTTGTTGACTTGATTGTCTCATATAACTCGTTAAAACACTCATTTTGGACATACAATTTTATAACATACATTTGAAATTAATGAGACAATAATTGTCTTTCACTGTACAGGAGAATTGGAAGTGGCGAGGCACCAGTAGGTGAACAGTGACGTACACGGAGGGGGACGCGTGCCCCCCCCCATATGATTGTGGTTTTCTCGGTAGTTTAGTTATTTTTCTCCCCCCCACCGTTGTATGATAATAACATAAGTATAATATGCCCCACCCAGGATTAAGAACTGGGTGCGCCACTGGATATGAAAATAATTTTAAAGATTAATCATGCAAAATTATAAAATTAAAATTCGAATTTTATAAAAGAATATTTAATAATAACTCTGTCAGTTCTATTCAATCAACCACGTTAAGATTAGTCGTAAGTAAAGTTAATTTTTTATTGATATCCCGATCGTGTAGATCTGAGTTAAGAAAATACATGCTGTTACAAATTCGAGGCTCACCGTTGGGATCTCGAAAACGGTAAGAGATACAAAGTTGGTTAAATTAGGGCAAAGTTGCATATTTTGGTGCTGAATAATAATTCGTTTTAAAAAATCTTCTACGATTTGTAGTTTTTGAAATATTTCCAAAAAACCGAAAAATGTAATTTTCTCTTTTATTTTATTTAATTTTTCTGAAGTTATTACTGTAGGGATTACAACAAAATTAATACATTTTACAGGCACTTTTTGAGCTTTTTACGATGATATCATTAGATTTTACTTAAAATTTTTCATCTAGCTCTGACCATCATCAACTTCATTTTTTCTTATGGCCGCCACCTTGGATTTTAATAGCATTAGATAGATCAATTTTTTCTGATTCTTTTCCATATATCATACATCGTTGAATTGTTGAAAATAACAGTGCAAAGAAAAATATGGTGTGCTGTGAAGAAAACTCTTATTCTTTCTTGTAAATTAAAAAATTATTATGCTAACAATAACAATTCAACAAATTCGCTTCCAAGAATAGCCAGAAAGACGCCAACAACACAGAACAATGTTTAGTAAATTAGATAGAAGCATTACAGTTCATGGATCTTTTCATAAAAATCGAAGGACATATGGAGATAGAAAAGGTAACTAATACTGACTTATAAAAGTATAAAATTATGAAACTACAAGAAAAGATGTTTCCTCGAGCAGTAATACCTTTTAAGATAAGAGTTTTCTAAATACATAATTTCATCTGATGCCTTCTTGCTTCAATAATGAAAATGTATAATTTAATTACAAATATAATCAGCTATTGCTTTATCGTCGTCTTCCTTTTTAATTATATCGTATTGTCAAAAATACAGCAAATAAAATAAAATGTGACAAAGTTGATCAAAATATTCTGGCTATATCGAAGAAATCATGCTTGCAGCTCCGTAGTTCGATCGGTGCAGCGCGCGTATCGAAACGCCTGCGCCTACACGAAAAGTGAAGCTTGAGAACAAAAAAAAATATTCTTCATTTTTTTTCTTCCTACAAATATATAAATATTTCTTTCCAGAAAATATATTTACGCGTGATCTTAAGGAAATAAACTGATTGGTTGATTATTTTAATTAAAAAAAAAAAAATTAACAATATTCTTTCTTGAAATGAACATAGCGTATTTGAGCAAAACATTATTTTCTAATAAGAAAATTATATACAGGGTGATCAAAGTTACTGCCGCACTATTGCTAACTTCGTTATTATTGGAGCTACGAAGTGGTTCAAAAATGAACTGTTTTCACTCAGGATTACAATGGCGATATGAAGAAAACAATTGCGCATCGTAAAGTTTTTTTTATGTAACACCCTGTATTTTTCGTTGACAAATGAAAAAAACATTAAATTGTAAATACCAATTACTCTTTACTACGACGACTCGCAACCAATATTTACTCTTTACTGTTTTTCCTTAAAACGAATAATAAAGAAGTTACTGTTATTATTATTAATACAATCCATAGAACGCAACATTTAAATACCACTAGAAGCGCCTATAAACCTGTTCAGTGATGTTTAGAACAAAATGGGAATGTTTTTGAATACTTAGTTTAAGTTATTTATAATTTTGTTTAAATTAGTTTAAGTTACAATAGTTTCAAGAGTAGCACATTTTAATTAATTACATTTTAATTTAATTTTTGTACATAATAATAGTTACATTTATTTTAAATCCCAGTTCCTCAAAATGTTGCGCTCATGTTTTTCACGTTTGTCTATTTTTGAAGCACATAATTCCAAGGTAGTATGTGTTAAGACAGTTTTGTTAATGCATTGAACTAAATAAAGTTAATTGTAAATGACGAATACAACTTTCGCAATAACTTCTTTATTATTTGTTTTAAGAAAAAATAGTAAAGGGTAGTTTGTATTTATAATTTCATGTTCTTTCATTTGTCAATATATAATATACAGGGTGTCCCAACAGTGTGTTCTCGGGCCATATCTCCATAACTATCAAAGATACAAAAAAATTTTCAATACAATTTCTTTTTTAATTTAAGATATCTATAACACAAAATTATTTTCATCTATACAGAGTGAATCAAAACAGTGGTGCCGGACACAACTTCTTTATTTCAAATGGAATACCCTATATATGAAACCAAATTTGGATTGCACATAGAATTCTACACATTTTCTGTATACTATTGCCTATACCTAAACCTAACCGTTCTTGAGATATTTAACATTTTGTCTAAAAACTGCCATTTGCAGCCGCTATTTTATTTATTGATATTTTATTTATTTTTAACTCTAAGAAAAAGATTTTTGGTACAGATGTAGTTGATACATAAGCTTATCATAAGCCATTATTAAATGTACTTTCGTCGCTACAGGGTGGTCATGGTAATAAACAAAATCTCAGAAATTTCAAAATGACAGAACTCAATTTTCTTAAATAGCATGCCCTATATTTTTCTATCCTAAATTCTTCACTTAATAAAGTACTTTCATTTTTGTTAAGTATGTCTTATACCTATCTGCGATATTTTCTGAGATTTTTAGATTTATTTGAATTATTTCTTTTAAAACGAGTTATTGTCTAAGGTGGCCGTGGAAAACGGCAAACAAATGAACTTGTTGACTTTAATAATTAATTTTCAAGCGACAATAATGTACAGGCATTAGTTAGTTCTAGTACGTGACTCCTTTAAACAGTTATACATTTTTTGTACTTACGTCATACATGCCCCAAGCTCTCTATGAGCTTGTCAGGAATGCGTTAAGCTGGTTATTGTAATATTCCCCGCTGCGGCTGCGACCGACCTACTAAATGTTTTCCATCGGCATTCGTCTTAAAAACCGGGAAAATGCAGAAAACCTAGTTCGAAGGGGACGAAATGAATCCTGAACACAATCCGAGACATAAATGTTCCGTTTGTCACATATGTACCAGGAGGGGATTCGAACACAAACCTATAATTGCCCGACCAACCGTCAAGCCCGTTGCCAGCGGATCCAACCAACTTTGGCTATGCAACGATTTAGTAAAGAAATAATTCAATAAATCTAATAATTCATGTCTTAACAAGTACCCAACAGTCTCAATACTTTGAAAAATAATTATTAATGTCAACCGGTTCATTGTTTGCCGGTTTTCCACAGCCACCTTAGACAGGTGTTCGTTTTAAAAGAAATAATTCAAATAGATCTGAAAATTTCAAAAAATATCGCAGATAGGTATAAGACATACTTAACAAAAATGAAAGTACTTTATTAAACGAACAATTTAGGATAGAAAAATATAGGGCATGCTATTTAAAAAAATTGTGTTTTGCCATTTTGAAATTTCTGAGATTTCATTTATTACCATGACCACCCTGTAGCGATAAAAGTACATTTAATAACGGCTTATGATAAGCTTATGTATCAACTACATCTGTATCAAAAATCTTTTTCTTAAAGTTAAAATTAAATAAAATATCAGTAAATAAAATAGTGGCTGCAAATGGTAGCTTTTAGACAAAATGTTAAATGTCTCAAGAACGGTTAGGTTTAGGTATAGGCAATGGTATACAGAAAATGTGTAGAATTTTATGGGCAATTCAAATTTGGTTTCATATATAGGGTATGCCATTTGAAATAAAAAAGTTGTGTCCGGCACCACTGTTTTGATTCACTCTGTATAGATGAAAGTAATTTTGTGTTATAGATCTCTTAAATTAAAAAAGAAATTGTATTGAAAATTTTTTTCTATCTTCAGTACTTATGGAGATATGGTCCGAGAACACACTGTTGGGACACCCTGTATATCAAATATAGTTATTTATTGCATAAGTGTTTTAGATAGCATTTTCTTGCCTGGATAAAATGCTTCTTAAACACGCATGCAATACAACGTTTTATCCACAATCACCACATTTATGGAATCAGGATAAGCGAAACTTAATTAAAAAATATTCGTATTCATTAAATGAAACGTGGCAGGCTTTGTCACACCTACTGGTTGCTATGGTACGTTGTTTATTATTATCCACAAGTGGGATGAAGTTATTTTATTCCACTAGTGGGATGAAGTTATTTTATTCCACTAGTGGGATGAAGTTATTTTATTCCACTAGTGGAATCCCACTTATTTTTCATACCCAGTGGCGCACCCAGTTCTTAATTCTGGGTGGGGCATATTATACTTATGTTATTATCATACAACGGTGGGGGGGGGGGAGAAAAATAACTAAACTACCGAGAAAACCACAATCATATGGGGAGGAGGGCACGCGTCCCCCTCCGTGTACGTCACTGTTCACCTACTGGTGCCTCGCCACTTCCAATTCTCCTGTACAGTGAAAGACATTATTGTCTCATTAATTTCAAATGTATGTTATAAAATTGTATGTCCAAAATGAGTGTTTTAACGAGTTATATGAGACAATCAAGTCAACAAAATAAATAAGTTACTTCAGTTTCTAATTTTTTCATATCAGTACTAAAACGAAAATGCTCATTGTACACAATAATCTATTGCTCATTGCTCTGTCTGTAATTTGTCTTATGTTAATAGTTTCTTGTTGCCAGATCTGTATCAGGCCAACTCACACTGCCAACAGCAAACACGTCGAAAATAAATATTTAATCCCACCCTTAAACAAATAATTCAGTCTTAAAAATACGAGCCGGTTTATCGCGCGAGTTTCAACCATTACCGAATTAGAATCACTGTTTACCGAGCCGGTCGTAAACGAACCTCAAATATTTAAGTTTGCGAAATAAAAGCATATAAAACCCGAGATATTTAAGCGGGGAATGGAATAAATCTGGGTGGCAATAAGTGTAAAATAAGAGAAGGGATAAATTGATTTAAAATGAAACCGATGAAAGTTCCATTAGCCAGAGCCTCTAGATCCTTAAGGAAATCTCTAGCGGTCCTTTCGGATTCTTACATAATTAGGGAGAAAGAGCTTGCAGTTTCACGTTCTCCGCTTGCTCTAAAGCTATTTATTTTTTACAGTTTCATCCGGTAGTTAACATTTTAAAAGCAAAAGGAACAGACCACAATGTTTATGCTTGTCCCCAAAATATTTTCAAAGACGCAGAAAATAAAATTTTATTAGTTGTAAATAACAACCCACAATTTTGGTAAACAGTAAAAAGAGGATAAGATATACTTTACGTTCACCAAGCTGCAGGAAATTTTTTAAGTCAAAATTGAAATATTTTTAACACGATTAGAGGCGGAAAAAGTGCGTATTACGTAGAAAATTTTAATAGTATGTTATGCAATAAGTTTTATAAACGGTATTTTAGTCACGAGTTTTAATTAGGCACGAGCGAAGCGTAGCGGAGCGAGTGTTTAATAAACGAGTGTCTAGAGAAGTTTATAAATCGAATTGCATACTATACTTTTTCTACGACCAACACAAAAATACTAAAATTCGGAAATTGTGCCGTAACGCCGTGACTAAAACGCACAAAGTCACAGCTTGTCAATGTATGTTTAAAAAATCACTTAGCAACATGGAAGTTATTTTATTCCACTAGTGGATAATAGGTCACTTAAAATGCTTCATAAGTGTGGATAAAAGTCAATTATAATGTGATAGTGGATAAAATAATTTTATGTGTATAGCTGCCTATGTATTCGGACCTTTTTATTGGAGCCTTTTCAAGATAAATTATTCTGAGAAGCTCTCAACGTACAGCGCCTTTTGAATCTATTTTGCAACCCATTCGATTAATTATAAATATTGTGCTAATTTTCAATATTAAGTAAATTTAAGGTATTAATGATTTCACTAATTTATCTTTAAAGTTATATTCAGATTTATTAATTTATTTTTTATAATGAGCACCTCAAAAAAAAATAAGTTAATTTAGACTACAATAAGTAATAAAAAAATCTTTCCTATTTTGTTTTTAATATTCTAACTCAATTAATATATTTCTTCTAACGCAACGTTTCTCAAACTTTCGTATTTCGCGTTCCCCTTTTTTAGCTTGAATAACTTTACACCCCCTGCATGCATAATGTAAAGACAGTGGAGGGACCTTTAGAAAATTTGAACACAAATTTCAGCAAATACTTTTTCGCATATGAAGATATTAAATTGGATGAGTGGAATTGGCTAATAAAAATGTAAAAATTTAATTTTGATGTCTTGTTCATTTATTCAACCCCCCCGCCCCCCGTACACAGTTTTAGAACCGCTGGGTTAACGTCATTTGGCTTCTCAGAAGTTGAAGAAATTTTGATCCAACCCTAGGTGAAGTAAAGACTTCAGCATTCTTCTAATTTTCATGTTTTTCATTTTCTTTTACCTGTGTTTCCCATTTCTTTTTATTTACAGAAAAGAATAAAAGTTATCAATATTAGGAACACACGCTCTTAATAAAACGTCCCAATTTAGCATAATTTATTAAAGGATTAACGTAATCTGCAAAAATCAATCTGCCATATGCACACTTATAAAATCAATTATTTTTTTCGTACCGATAACAAAACTAATATCGTTTTCGGTTATAGCCGGTGATATTAAAGCTTCTATTTTTTCCAAATCGATATATCTGTTTTAAAAGCACGGCCGAAAAAGTCACGTCCGGCCTTTGCGCTGTTTTTTTCGCGAAGTGGATTTAGATACGTGACACGTTTATATTGCTCTGAATACAAAATGGAAGTGATATATCCGTATTTCGATGAAGGATTCGTCTTTTTTATTAAAAAATTGGTTATGTATTCAGACGAATTTATGCGCTTTAGATGAATGAAGAGTTTCCTCTGTTACAAAGAGTAGAAATTTTGGTGTAACATCATCTTTAAGATATGAAATCATAATAAGTATATATTTAATTACAATGTGCGTACATTATTTTTAATTTAATTTATTTTTAATTATGTATTTCGATAATGTGCAAGGAAGAGGAAAAACCTTTAATTTAAGTAAGTTCACAAGTTTTTGACGTTAATTGTGATAATTTGTAAGCTGATTGCATCGATGTTATCGTTAATGGTGCCGGTTAACCACATTACCCAGTTAATTTCACATTGCACCGGGTTTGCCGCACGTAAAATAATGGGATATCAGCATCTGCAGGCTTGAAATATATTTAATCTATTACCTATTGGTTTTAAAAGTTTCGCTATAATCTGAATACTGCACTTATAAAAATAAGAAAGCAATAAAACGTCTTACGAAACATTATTAACAGATATTCGGAAGAGAAAAATAAGTGAAGTAATAACAAGATATTGATATAGTGAAGAAATAATTTCTAAGTTATTTCAATGACCAAGAAAACACTATATCTTTCTATCAAGATCCAAATTAGAACCAAATCCACTTTTAACAAAAAATCGTGTGATTGCTGGTTATATGTGGCTTCAAGGATGTTTTTTTTCTTTTAAAATCGAACAGTTTTTAAAACGAGAAAAACAAACAGTGAAACGACAAGTGTTATCAATTACACGCAACAGGCGAAAAAACTTGTATTTGTATTTAAATAAATACTCAGAGGCCTAAATTACTTGTAATTGCAAAACAAGTACATGTGTAAGTGCTGTTAACTGTAAACTTTTACAAGATATTGCAAAAATAAGTAAAAATGAGATTGTTTTTCTCTATTTGGGTACTTGCAATTAGTTTTAGAACCAACATGTTCACATAATAGATCGTTGCGTTTTCTGTTTTGCGCATATCTCCGACATATCTATTTCTAGAATATCCTAAAACTCCAATTGAAAGAATTCGAACAACAAACAAACCCTCTGTTTAAGCTTCTACTACTTAATTTTGATTTCATTTATCTTCTTGTTGCGAGCCGAAATCAGTGTTTTATTACGTTTACGTGTACCCACAATATGAGAATGTTCAGACTGAACTTTCTCCGTTATTTTTCATTATTCTGATACTTATATTTATAAAATACTTGTACTTTCTGTACTTAATGACAACTGAGTGCAAAATGTATACTTGCACTTCTAAATAAGTACTGATCCATGAACTTGTACTTGCCGTTATTAGAGTTAAATGAAAGGTACATGTACGGTCAGGTAATAAAGAGATGTCTCCCCATAAAATGTAAATTTAATTCAGAACACTACCGGGTGTCCACTTTGATTACGCACCATAGGAATTTCAATGCAATTTTTTATACAGTGAGAGTGTAAAGTTTGGAATAATCAGTATAAAGCTTAAATTATTGTTTTTTAAGAAAATTCCAAAAACAGGTCAATTTTTGATTTAAATTGCGCGTTCTTTGGCATTGCACCTGATTGTACAGAGTGTCACAGATAAGAGTGATGACGTCACTGACATCTTTTTTAACTGATAACCTCCAAGTTTGAGTTGATATTTTGATAACCCCCGTGACTGTCAAAACGATGCTACAAAAATTTTGACCTCTTTCATAAGAAATATTTTGAGAAAACTGAAAAGCAGAGTTTTAATTTTAATTAAAAAATAACTAAACTTAGGATATAAAACATTGTAAATGAATAAAATTACAGTCGCACCTCTATAACTCGAACCTCCACAACTCGAAACTCTCCGTAAGTCGAAGTTTACTGATGTCCCTGCACATTGTGTATAACTGAAATCTCTTTCTTTAACTCGAAATTTCTATAACTCGAAATAATTTTCCGGTCCCTTGAGATTCGAATTATGGAGGTTCGACTGTATATCAAATTAACTGTTCAAAATGTCCGTCAGCTTCTTCAGGATCTCCAAGTGAAAATAATCTTAATAAGTGGCGATAGATATTTGACTCAAATCTCTATCGCGTACCGCGGTGATGAAAAATCACTGAGCAATGAATTCAGCTATACATAAAAATTGCTATCAGGCTGATTAAAGGCAATTTCGTTAATTCGATCGGAGGGCCATTTTTCTCACTCTTACGTGCACTAGTCTCTAAATGTTTCACATTTCTACTCGGAGTGAATTTTCGAATACGTCTTTAGTAGTTGTAGGTGTCAAAAAGACGGTCAAAACAGTTAATCATGGCTCATTTAAGAGGACGAGAAAGAATTGAAATTTGAAATGCTTGGATGTGGCGATAAAACAAGGACGCAAGAGGAAGTATGTCAGCTTTTTAACAAAAAAATACCCAGAAAGAGCACCTATTTCTTAATCGACAGTGAGTAAAGTACAGCAGAAATTCCAGGAATTTGGTCATGTCAAAGATCTACCTAGGAGTGGGCGTCCTGTAATAGATGAAGACACCCGCCTAAATATGTTATTAGATTTGCAAGAAAATCCACATAAATCTAGTCGTGCCGTTGCTGCCGATCACGAAGTTTGTTAACGTTCTATAGTTAAATATCTGAAGAAACAAACGTGGCACACTTACAAAATTAATCTAGTACAAGAACTAAATGACGATCGACGAATAGAATTTTCTGAAATTATGACAGAAATGTTACATCAAAATCCTATGATGATAAATAGAATATTATTTTCTGATGAAGCTGCATTCTATTTAAACGGTACTGTAAATATTTTTTTAAATGAAATATTGACAGGGTCTTTGTATCTAGAATTTCTAGAAACCGAATTAGTTCCTGTTTTGGCTGCTATTTTTCCAAATCCAGATCTCCCGATCTGACACTGTTAGATTTTCTCCTCTGGGGTTTTTAAGAGTCAGATGTACAGGCTGGATCAATTTCAATGTCTCTTATGGCCATCTATGTTCGTATAAAAGATAGAAAAAAACGAGTGTCGATCTCTTTTTTAGAGATAAAGTCAAAAGTGTGAACAAAAATTTGCTATCTTTCATTTGCTATGAGCCAAAATTGAGAATTTTGACTTTTCGTCAATCAGTCATAACTCGTTTATTTTTGCAGATATTAAAAAACGGTTTTGACATTATTAGGACAGTTTTTGAAGTACAATTCAGTGGAGTAGTTGGTTTTTTGATATTTCATTAAATTTTGGAGTTATAACCTCGGTTATAACATAAAGTTATATTTTATTTAATGGAAATCATAGTAGGCAACGTCAACATTAAATAGAGATTTTTTTCTGTTTTCAAAAATATATACTTTGTTGGGTTTATTTCTTATAGTTAATAGAATAAAACACCTTTTTTTATTATTTCTGATGCATTCTTTTCTTAGTAGGCTAGTTTCAACAAAAACCGACAATTTTCTTTTGTTTTTATTAAATATTAATAAAGATTTGATGATTGGGTAGCACAAGAGTGAGAGGTATTGCGATGAACATAAGAGATAGAAAGCTAGCACCGATAGAGCTGGGTTGGGTCACAACATGAGTTGGCTGCGTATTTTAGCACGGCAGTGTTTAAATTGCGAAAATATTTTGATATTATTTTCTGGATTTTAAGTTATTTATCGTAATACAGCGTGTAATCGAATAAGTTTCACATATTAATACTATAAGTTCTTCATCACATAAGGAATTGATTCTGCAAATATCAATGTTCTTGCTCGAAAATAAAAAAAAACTGACCTACCACAAGAGCGCATCACCTTTTGTTTGAAAACCTATGCTCGTTCGTCAGTGCGTCTGCGATTTTTATAGACGCATCGTATAACGATAAATTCTGCAAATGTCACGGTCACTGGGTTAGAGTCGCCCGCAATACAATTTGAAACGGAACATCTGTTTCGTTAAATAATTCACAATAATTACATGTGATATTTCAAACTTTGTAAACAAATAACACACTATGTGATATAATTTGTTAATTTCCTATGTTAAAATAATGAATGTAAGTTATAAGTACATTGATAAGAAACAAATTGGTGATAGGAGAATTTTGCGAATGCTAACATTTTTTTTGGTTCCGTCAAATAAATAAATGCATTGACTACACTAAATAAAAATGTGTAGTTTAACGCTTTCCCTAAGTTTTGAGAACATTCTTAAATCATTTACGGTAATAAAGTAATTAGGTGCGATTTTATCGCTCGAGTTTAACAGTACGATCGTTTATTGTTTAATTCACGTATAAATTACTATTTACTTTCAGAATATTAAATGATAAAGAACGTCTAATAATAATTAAAAAGGCAAATTTCAACACAACACTTGCAACTATCGTAATCAGCTGACACTGTGAACAGGCGTAGTACCTCCACGATATTTCGGAATTTTTCTTGCTTAGCCTGAACGTAATAAAGAATCATAAATTATGGGATGATAAGTTTGGCGCTTTTTGTTCCCGTAATACTTTAAGAATGTTACCTTTATTGAATTAATTGTTACCTATTTGTTTATTTATTGTTAGATAGGATTCATAATTACAGTTTTATTTTTAATTAAGGAAATAAAATTTTTATGCAAAAATTATTTTGTGAAAATCTGCATATCTATTACTTAAATATTAATTTAAAAAACAGCTGGGAATCTCCGTATTCTTTCGTACGAAAGTAATAAATGACCTGCCTCAACGTTTACTGCTCTATGATTTATTGCGTATAATAGTAAATTTCGCTCAGCCGTTCGGGGCTTTAAATCAAAGCCAACGTTTTTTGTAAAAACTAAACATATATTTTTCCGGAGTTATTATTGAATTTTTTTTCAAACGTACATATGTCGTAACTTCGCTTCTTTTCTTTTATATTAGTTGTGGTTACAATATGTGAAACTTATTCGATTACACGCTGTATATTAAGAGTTGTGTTTATTATCTACTTACATTTCAATATTCTTTAACTTTTTCTGCAATACATTTCTTATCTAAGATGTTTTTAATTTATACATATACAGGCTGTTACAAATTCGAGGCTCACCATTGGGATCTCGGAAACGGTAAGAGATACGAAGTCGGTTAAATTGGGGCAAAGTTGCGTATTTTGGTGCTGAATAATATTCTGTTCTGAAAAATCTTCTACGATTTATAGTTTTTGAAATATTTCCAGAAAACCGAAAAACGAAATTTTCTTTTTTATTTTTTTCTGAAGTTATTATTGCAGGGATCTTAACAAAATTAACACATTCTACAGGCACTTTTTTAAGCTCTTTACGATGATATTATTAGATTTTACTTAAAACGTTTCGTCTCGTTCTGATCATCATCAACTTCATTTTTTCTTATGGGCGCTACATTGGGTTTTAATACCAATGAATAGATCTATTTTTTCTGATGCTTTTCCATATATCACACATCCCTATTTAATAATTTGAAACAGCTGGAAATGCAAGAAATTGTTGAAAATAACACTGCAACGAAAAACATGGTATGCAATGAAAACAAAAACCAAAAAAAGTTTGATACACCTTCGGAGTTTTATTTCGTTTACCATAAAACCAGATTTTTGAAAAAATTTTAGATATGAAAATGAAGGATGTGAATCCAAGAAAGACGTAGACTTTTAAAACGTATTGTGCTGACAGCAACAATTTAGTAATAGCAAGAGAAATTTACTTCCAACAATGACGATGACGCCCTACTTTCGTAATTATTTTCGATTACTTTCGTAATTAAATTATACATTTTTTATGATTAAAGCAAGAAAGCATTACAAGAAATTATGTCTTTAAAAATCTCTCATTCTTGTAAATTTAAAAATGTATTGTGCTAACAACAATTTAGTAATAGCAAGATAAATTTGCTTCCAATAATACCCAGAAAGATGCCATCCACACAGAACAATATTATTAAGTTAGATAGAAACATTGCACTTTATGGATATTTTCATAAAACTCGAAGGACTATTAGAAGAGGTAATTCATAGTTATTTATAAAATGTTTAAAAATATGACACTACAAGAAAGAATGTTTCCTCGAGCAGTAACATCTTTTAAGATACGAGTTTTCTAAAGACATGCGCATAATTTAATTTGATATTTTCTAGCTTTTTAATAATAATAATAATGTATAATTTAATTACAAATCTAATCAACTATTGTTTTGTAGTTGTCTTTCTGGATATTGTTGGAAGGAAATTTCGCTCGTTATTACTGAATTGTTGTTGTTAAGACCACAATAAACTTTTAAATTTACGTCTTTCTTGGATTCATAACATTCATTTTTAGATCTAAATGTTTTTCAAAAATCTGTTTTTATGATAAACGAAATAAAACGTCGAAGGTGTATCAAACTTTTTTTGGTTTTTGTTTTCATTGCATACCATGTTTTTCGTTGCAGTGTTATTTTCAACAATTTCTTGCATTTCCAGCTGTTTCAAATTATTAAATAGGGATGTGTGATATATGGAAAAGCATCAGAAAAAATAGATCTATTCAATGGTATTAAAACCCAATGTAGCGCCCATAAGAAAAAATGAAGTTGATGATGATCAGAACGAGACGAAACGTTTTAAGTAAAATCTAATAATATCATCGTAAAGAGCTTAAAAAAGTGCCTGTAGAACGTGTTAATTTTGATAAGATCCCTGCAATAATAACTTCAGAAAAAAATAAAAAAGAAAATTTCGTTTTTCGGTCTTTTGGGAATATTTCAAAAACTACAAATAGTAGAAGATTTTCCAGAACGGATTATTACTGAGCATCAAAATACGCAACTTTGTCCCAATTTAACCGACTTCGTATCTCTTACCGTTTCCGAGATCCCAATGGTGAGCCTCGAATTTGTAACAGCCTGTATAGTGAGCCTCTAAAGTATGGAATAAAATTCGTAATTTCTTTATTTTTGACATTTCGAAAAAACGCTCGGACAGGTAAATTTTGTTTTTAGAAAGTACACATTTTCAAGTGAAAATCAATATTTGACAGTCATTTGTTTTCGAGTAACGACGTCATCGACTTTTTTTTTAAATAGCAACCCCCAATTTTCTTTCTTGATTCTGATAGCTCATTGAATTCTCTATCCAAACACATCAAAAATTTATTGTTTTATGGGAAAAATTTTGAGGAAAAAATTATTGAAAATGAATGAATCATCTACTACCTACAAATGAAGTGGGCGTGACATTTTCAAGAAAACCAAAATGAGACCTACAATAAAAGAAAACTTGTCATTCTTGTCATTTAAACAATCTTTTCAAGTCGAGTAATCATGGTTCATCATTTAACTGAAAATTAAATTATTATAATTATTGTTTCATTTCATTTTCAATATTTTTTTTTCTCAAAATCTTTCCCATAAAACAATAAATTTTTGATGTGGTTGGATAGAGAATTCACTGAGTTATCAGAATCAAGAAAAAAAATTGGGGGTTGCTATTTAAAAAAAATGTCGATGACGTCTTTACTCGAAAACAAATGACAGTCAAAAATTAATTTTCACTTGAAAATGTGTGCTTTTTAAAAAGAAAATTTACCTGTCCGAGCGTTTTTTGAATTGTCTAAAATAAAGTAATTTTTTTATTCCATACTTTAGAGGCTCACTGTATAATTTAGTTCATTATTCCATGAAATGCATATTTGATCTAAAGAATGCGTTTCAAACCTAAATTTTAAATGAAGTTACATAATTTCTAATTTGACCCAAACCACATAGTATCGGTATTGTTGTAATCTTTGTGACTCTTAGAGGATGCTTGTTCTATCTTTCTCTCTCTTTACGCGGCTGCAACTGTCAAAATATTTGAACAGGAGTTGATATTTAATAAAAATAAACAAAAAAATTGTCGGCCTTTGTTGAAACCAGCCTACTAAGAATAGAATGCAACCAAGAATAATACAAAAGGCGTTTTTTTTTTCTATTAATTGTAAGAAATAAACCCAACAAAGTCTATATTTTTGAAAACAGAAAAAAAAAATCTCTACTTAATGGTGGCATTACCTACTATGATTTCCATTTAAAAAAATATAACTTTATGTTATAACTCGAAAATTTTATTAAATATCAAGAAACCAACAACACCACTGAATTGTATTCAAGAAAGTGCCCTAATAATGTCAAAGCAGTTTTTTAATATCTGCAAAAATAAACGAGATATGAGCGATTGACGAAAAGTCTAAAATGTCAATTTTTGCCTATAACTCGAAAACAAAAGAAGATTGATAATTTTTGTTTACTCTGTTGACTTTATCTCTAAAAAAGAGATCGAGAGTTGGCCACTAGTTTTTTTCTATCTTTTATAGTTACAGAGATGCCCATAAGAGACATCGAAATTGATCCACCCTGTACATACAAACAAAAGCCCAATAATTTAGATCACTTAAAAGATTACAAGAACAATTAGAGCTATACAACCCGAAACTATTCGCAATGTTCTGCAAGGGTTTCAAACTAGACTGGCATATTGCCACGAAGTTGGTGGCAGACCAACTTACTTATTTTTTAATTAAAATGCATTTAAGACCGTTAAAATTCTGCTTTTCAGTTTCCATTATTAATTTTCTCAAAAATTTTCTTATGAAAGAGGTCAAAATTTTTGTAGCATAATTTTGACAGTCACGGGGGCTATCGAAATAACAACTCAAACTTGAGGGTTGTTATTAAAAAAAATGTCAGTGACGTTATCACTCTTATCTGTGAATTCAGGTGCAATGACAAAGAACGCACAATTTAAATCAAAAATTGACCTATTTTTGGAATTTTCTCAAAAATCAATAATTTACGCTTTATACTGATTATTCCAAACTTTACACTCTCACTGTAATTGTAAATTCCTGCTTTCCTTTTGAAGTTATTGTTAAAAAAAGCACCATACTGAATGCAGGCTTGTTGATCCACGATAGTCTGCATGATCGGCGGATTTAATACCAAACGATTTCTTTTTGTGGCCTTGTTTCAAATCAGACTCCTTTCCGCGATTTGAATGAGTTGAGAGGTAGAATCTGGAAGAATGGGCAACTATTACTTCTAGAATGTTAAGCAATGTTCGTAGAAGCTTCTAGGGCAGGTTGGGCGCAAACGGCGAATTATTTGAACATTTGATGTGGTACCTATTAATTTATAAATAAATATTTTTCAGTACAAATTATGTTTGAAGTCTCTATTTTTCATTACAAAATTTTAAAAATCAATAAAGTTTGTCAATTAGAAGTTTGCCTGCTTGATCAAAACTGTGGAATACAAAAATATCTGCTTATTTAATTTTTTTCTTTTTTAATTTTGAAAGCCCATTTATTCGAAAAACATAGTAAAAGTAGTCTTAGCTAATGCATAACACAAAGCTACGTATTATGCCGTTTAGTGCTTTATGATATATTCGACAGGAAAGCAGGAATTTACAATTTAAAAAAGTTGCATTGAAATCCCTATGGTGCCGAATCAAAGTGAACACCCGGTATATCGAGTAAGCGGACATTGGAACGGAGAAAGCGGGCCGGGTGTGGTGTACGTGCCTATCTAAGCTCCTTCTATTCGATTATCCGCCTAATCGCCATAGTGGTTAGCAGTTACCATCACACTTTACGGGGCAGACATCCCTTTATTACCTGACTGTTCTTGTACTTAAGCATATTTCTTGTAATTGTAGTATTTATAAGTAGTGCATAGCACAGATTTTCTAGCTAGATCAGCGGAATACAGTTAAAATGTGTTTTAAAGCGATTTTTGAACGTGGGTTCACAGTTGAAAAATCAAAATGTAATTTTTTTCAAACGTCGCTAGAATATTTAGGGTATAAGATTCACAATATGGGCTTGCAGATAAAGTGGAGACCATTAAGAGAGCTCTCATTCTTCGAAACTCAAACTCTCTATTTCCTATCTATAAGGTATTCGTCCTTTCTAGTTTTTTTAATGTCCTCATTTGAATTATTGGTGTTATACTAGAGGAAGATGAACACAGATAAGGAATTTGATTTAACTAGCGTTCGTTTTTTCCAACTTCCGGTGCAGAAATCAGATACATCCTAAATTCGATTTTCTTTTTAACGATGGTCTTAATCTAGGGAGGCTTATTCATATACATAAAGACAAAATCATTTTTAACGTATTTTCTAACGGTATTGGGTTTTCATAAATCAAATAACGGTTCGAAGTTGTCGAAATGCTGAACTTTCTCCCATGTTCGGCGTTTCGGTAATCAATTAATTCTATTAATTCTTAAACTAATTATCTTTTCGGACATTTACCTGCCTGAATCCAAGGCATCGCATTTTTAATTCGCTTCACTGCGTTTTCCCTTATTTTCATTTGTATATGAATTAAACCGCGCAGTTGTTTTATGTATAATATTTGTAAGTTTCAAGAATTGCTGAAATTCATTGGACTTAAATTATCCGAAACTAAAATTTTCGATAAACCAAATCTCGCAAAGAGGAATCTTAAAATATTAATCGCATCAATAGAATTAATAATGAAGACTGTAAATGCTTCAATTCGCGTGTTCGCATATTGCAGACAGTGACGAAAATATGTTTACCTATAGTTGGTCCTAAAAAAACAACATGTATTCATTTCTAAGGTTGATGTGGATATTTCCATGGTATTAGCATTGCTTTTGGCGGGTTATTCCTATTTAAAAGCAAGTTTCTTTATTCGTTGTACGTAAACATAGCATCTAGGCGAAGGCTTCATTTTTGCAACTACCACATTGAGAAAAATGGAATTTTGCGATTTTGATATTGATTTTGATTCATTTAAATTAATAGTAAGTAGTAAAGTAATAAATTAAGGCTAGAAATGATTTTAATTCATTTAAATTCTTTTCTAGCCTTAATTTATTACTATAATAAATCCATTTCGAACAAAGGTGATTTATTGAGATCTTTGTACGAATTATCACAAGACAATGTTGAATTTTTGTGGACTAAAAAAATGTTATCAATTTAGGTTCAATGCGGCAAAACAAATTTTAGCGTCAGCAAAGTGTTAGTACACATGACGATCCGACTGTTTTAACGGTGGAAGTTTTTTTCCTTTGGCAGTAGAAGCAGTATTGTACCTTAACAAAAAGAGAAAGCAATTATATTATTTGTGAAGCTTTGTCTGTTATATTCGGTACAAACACATTTTATTCGTATATTTTATATAAAAAATTCACATTAGTCACAGATCATAGACACTACTTTCAGTAGGTATTTGGTCCTCGTTAAGGTATTCTTTTAATATCTGCTGGTAGATTACAGCGTTGGACTTTAATTTTAATAAATTTTAATTATACCCAATGCATCAAATCAAAAGATGTAGTTTTACGAAAAGTCAAGGAATAGAAAGAGCAAGTAGCACTACAATTTATTATATTATTATTATTAAATAAATTGCAGAGCTGATTTGCCTTTCCTAAATTTGATACTTTCCGCTACAAATGTCATGAAGTCCTTCCTTAATAGAATGTATTTAAATTGGTTGGTCAAGCAAAATTACTGATGATTTGAAAACTTTTTATTGATAACGGAATCAACTAGCTATGAAAAATGTTTGTACACAGAGTTGTTATTCTTTACAAAGTGCAAGGTAATGGGCAGTTTAAGTCCTATTCATTTTTCACATATGCACTGAGAAAAATAGGACCAAAGAGTACGTTTATATTAACAAGAATTCCGAACATTTTATTCGGATTAAAAACCGACTCAGCGTACTACTGCAAAATTAACACTATGTGGTTTGTTGTTTAGAGTATCATTTCCTGTCATGATAAAATTACCGGAGTAATTAACAAAAAGTCAGACATGACATTTTATTACTAATTTATTCAGCATAATATTTCATTATAGTTTATTATTTTAACAATACGTATTATGTAGAATGATAATTTTACATTCTTAAACTTAAACAGTTTCATTGTGCTAAGAATCATGATTAATTTAGAGTAAGATGGATCTTATAACATGACAGCATTATACTTTTACATTATACTTTTATTTTATCGATAGGAATGATATTTTATCAAAATCGCAAAATTCCATTTTTCTCAGTGTGGTAGTTGCAAAAATGAAGTCTTCGCCTAGATCCTATGTTTACGTACAACGAATAAAGAAACATGCTTTTAAATAGTAATAACCCGCCAAAAGCAACGCTAATACCATGGAAATATCTACATCAACCTTAGAAATGAATACATGTTGTTTTTTTAGGACCAACTATATAGGTAAATATATTTTTGTCACTGTCTGCAATGCGAACACGCGGATTGAAGTATTTACTGTCTTCAATATTAATTCTATTGATGCGATTAATATTTTAAGATTCTTCTTTGCGAGATTTGGTTTATCGAAAATTTTAGTTTGGGATAATTTAAGTCCAATGAATTTCAGCAATTCTTGAAACTTACAAATATTATACATAAAACAACTGCGCGGTTTAATTCATCTACAAATGAAAATAAGGGAAAACGCAGTGAAGCGAATTAAAAATGTGATGACTTGGATTCAGGCAGGTAAATCTCCGAAAAGATAATTAGTTTAAGAATTAATAGAATTAATTGATTACCGAAACGCTGAACATGGGAGAAAGTTCAGCATTTCGACAACTTCGAACCGTGATTTGATTTATGAAAACCCAATACCGTTAGAAAATACGTTAAAAATGATTTTGTCTTTATGTATATGAATAAGCCTCCCTAGATTAAGACTATCGTTAAAAAGAAAATCGAATTTAGGATGTATCTGATTTCTGCACCGGAAGTTGGAAAAAACTAACGCTAGTTAAATCAAATTCCTTATCTGTGTTCATCTTCCTCTAGTATAACACCAATAATTCAAATGAGGATATTAAAAAAAAACTAGAAAGGACGAATACCTTATAGATAGGAAATAGAGAGTTTGAATATATAATCTATTTATCTGAATTAATTGTCATTTCTAGTGTACTTCAAAGTAGTGCGATCGATTATTTATTCATTATATCTACAAATGATATTACACAAAATTTAGGTTGTGAAATGAAATTATTTGCTGAAGATTGCATTAATTATAAAAGAATAAATACAGAAGATTGAATTTTACTCCAAGAAGATCTAGACAAAATTGATATATGTGGTGTAACGAAAACAGAATGGAAATTAATACAAAAAAAAATTGTTGCAGTGTCTTTTGGTGTTAGAAAATTATTTCAGGCTCACCATACCATACAAATTAGGAAATGAATGACTAAAATAAAATAATACATGCATATATCTAGGACTTATGTTTAGAAAGTATTTAAATTGGAATAGTCATATACAGTACGTTTTAAAGAAAACATAAATTTTTATACTACATTACAAGAAATCTTAAAGGCTTTGGGAAACCTGTAGGTAATTCAAAAAGATTATTTGACTTACATTCGTCCTAAAATTGAATATGCACAAGAAGTTTGGGATCCGTATGAACAGTGTTCAATTGAAGAGCAGAATTGTTGCAGTGCAAAGCAGCTCGGTAACTTGGGAACAACTATTGGCGTTTTTTATCTCCGATAGATGCCGTTGCATATCACCACTTCTCCACCATTTTTGTGTTAAAAAGGTAGGGTTACATAGTTTTTTGCGATTTTTACACTGCGGTATGGAACTTAATACGATAATTTGTGTTTAAAAGATGGGAGTAGAAAAAACACTTTTTCACTGATTTCACTCTCTTCTTAACAGCTCGCACCAAAAAATGTCACACACACTAGAAAGAAACTGGAGAAAGAAAAAATACCAAATAATGCAAAAATAGCATCATTTGATTATGCTTTTGATGTGTCCAACATGTTCTCCAACATACCTGCTCAAAAATATCTTGGTAGAAAAAATCCGCTAATCTCAAGTGAAATTTTAGAATTAACACATTTAGTTATTAATCAAAATTATTTCATGTTTTCAAATAAATTTTATATACAAAAAGAAAGTTTAGAAATGGGTTCACCGTTAAGCCCGTTATTAGTTGAAATTTTTATGAATTATTTAAACAAACAATCTTGTCATCCGATTTATTAAAAAGCACATAAATTTCTGGTATCGATATGTGGACGATATAATAGCATGTTTTAGTGGTACGACCAGGAAGTTACAAACTTTTTTAAATTGTATCAACTCAATACGCCCTAAAATTAAATTCACAGTCGAAACAGAGGAGGATAATAATTTAAACTTTTGGGACCTAACTATAACCAAAAACAATAACTTAGCATTTGATATTTTTAGAAAACCCACATACACAGACTCAATAATTCCCGCAGATTCATCGTACCCACACAAACAAAAACTTTCAGCATTTAATTCTATGATCCGCAGAGCCATCATCTTCCACTTTCACAAGATAATCTTAAAAAAGAAATAACAACCATAAAACAAGTAGCTATTAATAATGGATACAACAGCAACATTGTTGACAAAATTCTGAAAAAAATAAACTAGAAAAACACTAAACACAATATATCCCAAGGTAAATTTAAGTTACAACAAACAGAGTACGTTTCACTTACTTATTTTGGTAAAATATCAGGAGAAATAGGCAGAATAATTAGCAAAAATCAAAACCTTCTTCGAAGCATGTAATTAAAAAACCCCTCCAGATGTTACGCAGTTATTGTCACTAGTATTAGAATTTAGTTTTCTCAGTGTATATACAGATTCGGTAAATGTTCAATTGGACATCCTGTTATAATCCGTGCGACAAGGATGCACTAGCGAAATAAAGAGAGAAATTTGACTAATCACGCCCACTTGTTTTTGATGCCGGTCACCGCTTGCCGCGGCTTGCCTATAGCCGGACCGATGCAATTAGTTCCCTGCCAACCGAATCGAAGCAAACTTGCTATGTCCAGTACACAAATTTCCGAATCTGTATATAGACTAGGTTTCGGTTTAAATTATCAGTTTGAAAATGACATTGTAATGTTGAAACTACAGTCACTGTGTGACAAATAAATGTGATATTAACAAAGTAATTATCAGTGTTTTTATTATATGGAATATCACAAAGTAACGGCGGAACGTGTTAATTATTTAAAAATATTATAATACTGTTATAAAATTATGAAAAATACCAATTTGTTACCCATTGTAATTAACGTAACAAAAAAATGATTAAAATTTAGTTTTTTTTACATTTTTATAGAAAAAATGTGTTATAATAACATTACAATTTTGTTGGAAAAATCGTAAGTTCTAAAAATGTTTAACTCTGATTGTACAAATTAAATATTACGTACTAAAATAGGTAATATGAAAAACTTTCTTACCAGTGAATAAATGCCACATGCGAAACTTCCCTTTCTGACCGAGTGCCAACAGCAACAGGACGACAGAATAGCCATTTCATTTGTCTTCCAGAAAAACCATTTTCGCTTCAATTAAATGCGTCAGAGTGAGCCCGTCGCCCTTAAACGTCACGAAATTTAAAAATCATTGCCAAGTCATTTACAAAGCTCGACGGTGAGAAACACTACGAGCGAAAGCTCGTTGAAAATTAAAGTGGAATTTTTAGGTGTCTCGGCCTGCGAACGCACTTTATTCACTTTCACAGAGCATCATAAGTCTTCGTTAGGAAGTTTCAGAGTTTGCCGAGATTTTTAAGCGCCGAATGTTTTGTTCCTGACTTTATTACGTCGCGAACTTGGTAGAAAAGAATAAGTGTATAAATTTAAATTATGTAGGTGTACAATTGAAATAAATTTAAAACGAAAAATGGTAATTAAATATGTTTCATTTTTCCATTTATTTTTGTCTAATTAATTCTTGAAGTTTTCAAGCTCAGTTAATGAATTTCAGAATTAGTCTTAGCTAAAGTTCAATTTTTATTTATATGACGACCGTATAGACTGACTTAAGAAAATATACGACGAAACGACATGACATGACAAAAGCCGTTTCACAAAAGTTAGAAGGGGATAGCAATATAGAAGTTCTTTGACTTATCGATCGGCATATAAATAAAAAATGAACTGGAGGTTAGTTGAAATAGAATGCCAAAAGAAAATAAGTCATAATTAAAGCGAAAGAGTTTAATTTGCACTAAATGAAATAGTTACTTATTTCACAACGGATTTTGGTACTAAATTCATTCTATTCAAAATGATATAAGAAAATAAAATTGACCTTTTGTCACTGTACGTAGGTACATATTCCATTAACCATTTCTTTGAAAATATATAAAAAGAAGTATTCAAAGATTAAGGTTTTAACCTTGTTTTTTTCACAAAATCTTTTAAACGGACACTTGTTGTTATTTTCGAGAAACACTATACAAAATATCTCAGTATAAAGGTTAATTTTCCAAGTGTATTTATTTCTTGAAAATCATGTGACAGAAGATGACTAGAACCCACAAGCATCACGATTTCCAAATTTATATCAAGTTGACTTGTCATTAGTTTGAAAATGAGATACAACAGAGAATTTGAAACTGGAAATATTTTCGAAACATGTTGACCTGTCATTAATTTAGAAATTGTGGTGCTCGCCGGTTCGATAAAATAGAGATTTGAAAATTAATTTATTGAGAACATTATGTTTGTACGAATATCAATTTTAATTGTATGTTTGTAGACATATAGATGGTAATAATAACGAGCGTCTAAATAAAAACCTGGTCAAGTGGGTTGTGATCGAGACTTTTTCCATTGCATTTACATAGCAGAATTACTAAATGTAGCCTACTTGACCAGGTTTTTATTTAGACACGAGTTATTTTAAATTCAGCCCAACTTGGTGCTTCTTTTATTTTTATTGTCGTAAGCTTTAGGTATATCTTGATATGAATGGCAAACAAATATGACCATAAACATTTTTATCTAATTTCTCTCGCTTTCTATTTTACATCACACAAGATAAGATATATTTTCTGTAAAATAAATAATGGAAAATCGATCATTTTTTCATTTTTCTAGACCGCGCCGGTAATGTTGACACAACGAACCAAGAAATGTAAGAGAAGGAAACAACATTAAAACAGATAAACGAATTAAATCAGTTACTGCGTTTAGAAGAGATATTTGAAGTAAGTTTAAATGTCCCACAATATGAATTATTGAAAAAATTGGCTGTATCCATGTTTGCAGTATCTGAAAGGCGATGATTTATAATGTTGGAAGCAAATTAAAATTTGATATATACGTTTGTATTCGCGGAGTTCATTCTTTATTTTTCTTGAACGAAATGAGTTCTTTTTAAATAGATATTAAAGAAATTTCACATAAACAAAGAGGTAAATATTATTTTAATTTGAACTTAAATAATCAGTTAAACGGTAAATATTCAAACATTTAAGTTTATACAAACTTTAGTAAAAAGTAATGCTGTAATTTCAAGCTTTTTAATATATGAAATTGTATGTAAACTTTTTTCATTTTGAATTTTGTGCTTTTTCTAACATTTCCTTTGATTTTGCCTTGAAACCTTTTATTTTATGTGAGTAATTATAAGCATATCTTTGAATTTTTGAAAATATGAAATGCCTGGTATCTCGGCTTATAACCGTTAAAATTTTTCATTCTTCTTTACGTCTGTTAAAATTTTATTAGTTGCAAATAAAATTTCCGGTTTGTTTCAAAATTTCGCCAAGGTATTCGAGACAAGCGAAGGAATTTCCGTTCACTTCGGCTCATAAATGAAAGAATTCCTTTGTGTAATCTTCTGGCTCATATTTGCGGGAACATCTTTATTTTACAGTAAAACTTGAGCACCTGCTGCGGTTAGACGGAGAATTGCTAATAATAACAACCATACAGAAGACCTTTGGAAAGAATATAACAATTTGCTAGTAAGGTATGTACATATACAAACATGAATAAAATATACTTGTTGTTCAATTGCTGTGATTATAAAAAAAATAGGCTATTTATACATAAACAGAATTTACTTTACAACTTTATTGAAGATATGTGTACATGGCTATCAAAAATTGTATAAACATTAAAAACATTAAAAAAAAACCTTCATGAGAGTTAGTAAAAATTCAGATAAACTAAACTCAAAAGACTAAATTTTATAAAATAAAACATGAAGCAATTCAACAATAAACATACACTGTATTATTATTAATGGTAATTATTATTATGGAATTGAATTGTTACATTCAATTCATTTATTGAATAGTTTCGAAATGAATTTTGCCACAGTCAGAACATAAAATTTATTACATAATGAAATAAAACGAATAAAGCACACAGATTTAAAAAAATGAAATAATTTCGTGAATAAATATCAAATATTTAAAAAGTTAAAAAACAATTTTAGTTTATAAAATTTTCTGCTTGAAAGCTGAAGTAAATTGCACGGGTACTGCACTTGCTCTGTAATTTTTGAATTATAAAAATTAGTAATTTTAAAAACGATTCATTAGCGAATATTAGTTTTTCTCGTATAAACTAATTTGTAGGTCAAATTATCACAATTGTGTTGTTCAAAGGAACTAGAGATAAACTTCAAGTCTTAAAATAACGAATAAATACTTACAATAAAAATCTGTATTCATAGTATTATTAAAATAAATGTGTTCTTATTTGCTAAATTATTCGTATAGATTACACAACAGAAATGATTACGCGAAAGCTCTAATAACACGTGACTTTTGTCTTCTCAGCAAGACGCCCGTTATCCTACACGCGCGTCGATGCACTGACGGCGCAGGCCGTCGTCGAGCGTCCAAATGTCCAAGCTCCCTTCTAAGTCAGTAAAAGACGCGCATGGTTGCGCCGCAGGTGGTTGCTTTAAAACTGGATGAAGTCATATTTCAGGCGTTATCTAAAATCCAATCCTGCTCGACCCCGATAATTTCAGGAATTGCGATTGATACCTCAAGGTAAGTCTCGAGTCTTTAGGGTAACTTTCGTCATTTATCTTTTTTTGACAGTTAGGTAGGTCCTTGCCAAGTTTTCAAGAAAAAATTGCATATAAAACGTTAATGTTACATATTCGATACGATATTTTTTTTAACGAAATGTCCCGCTTAAACAATACACACATACACTGAGAAGCAGAAAAAACGGGTCACCTAATTATTTTCCGGTGTATTTTGCGTCTTAATTGATCAGCTCGAAGTCCGGATAAAAATCCTACTGAACATCTTTGGGACCATTAAGAAGACGACTTCGGGCTATGGTACCTGCCCCAAATAACCTACAATTGCTTCGTGATGCACTTCAAGAGTAGGACGTTATTCCCCCGGAAACAGTACAGACGCTTATGCTTAGCATGGGTAAACGTCTAGAAGCCGCTATTAGAGCTCGAGGTGGTAATACCTCACACTGATTGTATTGAAACCAAGTTTTCTTTTTTGTTAATTTCTGTTACTTTTCAACTATTTCTTTAATAACTTGTTTCTGTTAAAGAAATGTTTCAATTTCCTATTAAACATATTGTTTTGGGTCCATCCTTTAACCATAAGTCTGGTTGTTAAAATATTTTTATTTAAATGGTTATAAACCAAAATAATTAAGTGACCCGTTTTTTTTGCTCGTCAGTGTATTTTGGCTGTATTAAATTACGAAATACATATTGTGCTGCTGACTTGGTTTGAAAAATAATAATGACTACAAACAAGAGTAGTTGGTTGCTATCAATGTGCGTATATTTTCCTGTTTTTTTTTTTTTTTTTTTTAGAAAAAACTGACGCATTGCTATTTGAAAACATCATAATTATGTGTAAATCCGATTTATTAAGATTATGGATTGTGAAATTTGAAATTATTTTGAAGCCAAATATATAAAAAATTATAAATAAGCAAAATGATTTGATTTATTTTTATTAAATCTTCGTATTTATGAGATTGCAGAGTAAATAGAATATATAAAAAATGTAACAGATGCTTGTGGTTGTATCGGGTAAAAGAAATAACTTATTTTAAATTTGCTAACAAATTCTAATTTTGCACTCAATTATTGACGAGAAGCAACCAAGAAAGTGTCCGGCAAGTGATATTGTTTACCGATGTTTAAGATATGTGCTTAAGATTTTGTGTTCAATAAGAATAAGTACCATCAAATAATGAAAATACGAAAACTATCATTATAGAAACCTTTTGACGGAGAAACGATATTCATATTACAGTCCATCTAGAACTTTTGAATGAAACAATTACAGTAGAGAAAAACAGTTCTAGTTATTTGTTTATAATTTCTGTTTAATTCTGAGAATTATGACCCCTACAATACTTCAAAAAATACAAAATAAAAGAGAAAATTACGTTCTTCAGTTTTTTGGAAATATTTCAAAAACTGCAAATCATAGAAGATTTATCAAAATGGATTATTGTTCAGCACCACAATGCGCAGCTTTGCACCGATTTAACCGAATTCGTACCTCTTACCGTTTTCAAGATCCCAATGGTGAGCGAATTTGCAACAGCCCGTAAGTATAATAATAGTATATTATACATCTAGGTAGAGAAGTCTAGTGTTATAACCCGAGGGTATGATTACATCCCGAGGCCCTTAGGGCCGAGGGATGTAAAGGACCGAGGGTTATAAGACTTCTCTACCGTGGTGTATATACTATTTTTTCCACTACTAGTGCAAATGATAATTTTAATTTGAACAAATATTTATTTCAAATTACGAAAGATTTACAGTTTTCTGTATTACCGATATGACAGTTGATTTAAATTTTTTAATTTGTCACAAACATTACGTCAATCTTTTTGCTAAGGTCAAATCGTTAATTAAATAAAGTAAGTACGGTAAACGATGTTTCGTAATTATTAAACCTAAACCGTGCTTTAAATTTTAATTCATAAAATATCATTTCTTCTAAACGGTTACAGGATTATCAAAAAACTTGAATATTCAAGTTTCAAATCAGTTTAATTTATTCAAACGACAATTTTAATGCATAAAATATCATTAAATATAATCTCTTGGTTATATTAAATTACCCTATAAAGCTTCTCTCTTCAAAACTGTTACAGAATTATCAAAAAACTTGAATATATTCATTATTTACCGTGGTAAATAATAAAAAAATTATTTACCTCAGGTCGAGAAATTGTTTTTCACAGCAACCTAACATATGTCAAAATGACAGGCTATAGTACTAGTAGTGGAAAAAATTGTTTTTCCAATTGTTTTTTCAGGTCGAGAAATTGTTTTTCACAGCAACCTAACATATGTCAAAATGACAGGCTATAGTACTAGTAGTGGAAAAACAATTTTTTCCACTACTAGTACTATAGCCTGTCATTTTGACATATGTTAGGTTGCTGTGAAAAACAATTTCTCGACCTGAGGTAAATAATTTTTTTATTATTTACCACGGTAAATAATGAACATATTCAAGTTTTTTGATAATTCTGTGACAGTTTTGAAGAGAGAAGCTTTATAGGGTAATTTAATATAACCAAGAGATTATATTTAATGATATTTTATGCATTAAAATTGTCGTTTGAATAAATTAAACTTGAAACTTGAATTAAACTTGATTTGAAACTTGAATATTCAAGTTTTTTGATAATCCTGTAACCGTTTAGAAGAAATGATATTTTATGAACTAAAATGTAAAGCACGGTTTAGGTTTATTAATTACGAAACATCGTTTACCGTACTTACTTTATTTAATTAACGATTTGACCTTAACAAAAAGATTGACGTAATGTTTGTGACAAATTAAAAAATTTAAATCAACTGTCATATCGGTAATACAGAAAACTGTAAATCTTTCGTAATTTGAAATAAATATTTGTTCAAATTAAAATTATCATTTGCACTAGTAGTGGAAAAAATAGTATATACACCACGGTAGAGAAGTCTTATAACCCTCGGTCCTTTACATCCCTCGGCCCTAAGGGCCTCGGGATGTAATCATACCCTCGGGTTATAACACTAGACTTCTCTACCTAGGTGTATAATATACTATTACTTTCTAATTTGAGGGATTAAAGTGGTTATTTTACTCCCTTGGGCAAAAAAGCATGGCTAATTTAATATTCCGTTTGCCATCCTGTAAATCCTGTATAGTTGAAAATAATTTTAAAATGTGCGGCGTGATTTCTAGTATAACTTTCTTAATCTTTTTTTTTACTTGTTATTCCTATAGGCTCCACAGAAGAAATATTCACCGTTGGGACACCCGGTACATGTAATATACTGCTATGATTTTCTTTCCGCTGTTTGGCTGAAGTTCAACGTCAGATAGTTTAACACTTTCTTTATTATATAACGCTACAATTACAATTCATAAAAGCATTAAATCTCAACTTGACACCTCGACATATATTTTTTAATTAATTTTTACAACGCCACCCTTTTTTCACAACCCTTAAATATGGTCATAGACGGCCGCTTACATTCGTTAAGCGTCGATTACACGAAGCTAGTTTACTCGCTACTAGCTTGCTAGTGAAGAAGCCCGATAGTGAGCGAGAAGCTAGTAAACAATTAAGCCTCAAGTACACGGGGCGAGTTTACAAGCTACAAGCCGGCTTGTAAAAAGCCGGCGAGTCGGCGAGTGCGCTAGTAATCGAGTACACACAAAATCTCCCACTTGCTCAGTAGCCAACTAGCTGGCGTGTGGAAACCAATGCTACTAGCCACTTGTGCACAAGCTACTGTGAGTACACGTGGCTAGTTTGCAAGCTAGCTCGCTCAAAAGCCGGCGAGTGGCGTGTAAAGTCGCCGGCAGTTCAACTTTTTCCAGAGCGTTTTTACAAGCGGCTAACGGAGCGAGTGCATCGAGTACACTGGACTACTTTACGAGCTGCTTGTGAAAAAGCCGGCTTGTAGCTTGTAAACTCGCCCCGTGTACTTGAGGCTTTACACGTACCTCGTGGCGAGTTAGCGAGTTTACCGTCCTTTAATCATATGTTCATGACAGCAAACATGGCTATTAAATGGAGAGCTACAGAAATTATAACATTTTTTGAAATATATAAGCGCTATGTTGCATTTTAGAATTGTAGACATAAGAATTATTTAAGTAAAAATTTAAAACATAGCGATTTTGATAAATTTCGTTTATTTTCTGCTTCTACGTTTCTTATTTCTTCTTGTAGCAATGCACTAATAAATGCGACATATGCACGAATTACCTCAGTCGGCATTTTTCATGACCAACCTACACCGAACTAGCTTCTTGTGGCTAGCTTTTGTCTTTACACGTGGCGAGTTCACTAGCCAGCGTGTAAATTCGCCAGCTAGTAGCCGGTAAGGTTGACGGGTGTTCAACTTTTCACGCTCCGTTTTCAGCGAGTAAATTTTTCAGATAGTTTACTAGCTACTACAATTACACGTAGCTTTTTTACTGTCCGCTAGTAAACTATCTAACTAGCAGCCAGTAAACTAGCTTCGTGTAATCGACGCTTTACACTCGTCACACTGCCTTCTCCTACAAATAAATTTCGTCTCGAAATTAAAACAAAATAATAATAATAGCTAGCAAAATCTACAAGCAGGTAAATTCCTTTATCGTCTCCTAACCCATACTTTGACCCATACTCTACTTCGAACCAATGTAGAATCATTGAATCTCTCACTGAATTCGCTGTACATTGGTCCTTTCGTTGTCGTCATTATAAGGAGCTAATCTATTAAAATGCACTATGCGTGGCTTTCCATTTAGACACCTTCGGATGCGATAGATAACGTCGTTTAAACGTATCACTATTTCATACGGTCCTTCCCAATTTGTTTGTAATTTTGGTTATCGTCGAGGGTTATACAGGCTGTTTGGTAAAGGTATTCCGTAAATTGGGATACAGATTCAGCGATGAAAACCAAGCATAAAAGTTTATATAAGCATGTGAGCTCCGATGTCGCTTTAAAAAGATACTCCTTTTATATCTTGAAGGTATTACTTTAAGTTGTGAACATAATTTGACATTTAAACAAAAAATAAAGTAACAAGAAACAATTTTTGTTACAATGATTGTTCAAAGTGATCTCCAACCTTTTGAAGACACACACGCGCTCTTTGTTCTAACGAACGGAAAGCTCTCTCCGGGACTTCAAGTGTCCTAACAGTTTTATAAGAGTTCAGTATCCTTTGAAGAAGTTCCTTCCTAATGTTTACCGTGCGAGCGTACACTGTACTTTTTCAGTGTTTTAAGCAACTTGTTCGAAAATAAATTGAGAAAATGAACGACGCTGGTCGTTGGTAGTAGACAGTCTTTTTCTATTGCTTTTCCTCTTTTGTCAAATGTGTTTCCTAATTTGTCTAATGACTTTCCAGTCCGTTCAAAGTACAGTAGGCCTGCAGATTGGAAAGTCATTTGACATATTCGGAAACATAATTGACAAAAGGGGAAACGCAAAAGAAAAAGACTGTAAGATCTTGAACTCTCTTAAAGTGAAGTGGATGCAGTTGCTGCTCACGAACCACACTCCATGCTACGAAATTTGTGGCACCAGTAACTGCAGAAATTCGCAGTACGCTTAGTTCTGGATTTTCTTCCACGATGTTCAGTACCTCTTCTTCAACAGCTGATTTCGACGAACATTACGACTCCGGTTAGAAGGACGAGGTTTGAAGGAACCATTTTCACGTATTCTCCTATCTACACTCAGAAAGGTTGATTTGATTAACATCCAGCGTACAACCTGAGTGCCTGATCAGCCTTTCCAAGAATTAAATGAGGTATATCTGCGTATTTTTCAAAAGTAGGCTCCTTATTTCTTAATGAACTGTTATGAATGCGTTTATAACGATTAATTTTTCTGTTATTAGTAAGATGGCGCGCATTAATATCGACCGATTATTATACAAAAAGTTTCGCTTTTATATCTACCTTTGTCTTAAGTTAACACAGCAACAGCATAATAAATAGAAATTTGGTTTTACAAAAATAATAAATTACCTTTTTCTATTTTGCGTTGGTAACAGAGCTATTAACGCACCGAAACGAGTGCTTTAATAGGAAATTTGAGTGCGTTAATGGCATTGATGTAATTAATTTATTTAATGTTTTATTTAATTTAAATGATCACCACCATGAAATGTGCAATTATTATAAACGTTAACGATTACATTGGATGTGTCTTTAGAATTTATACTAATACCTGGTATGTTCTGATTTGATACAATAATTTTGTAGAGTGCATTATTACCTTCAACAGTGGTTTTATTATGCGAGGCAGCGAGGCGCAATCAGACTATGATCCAGTGGAGCAGCTGGGCAGGTTAGTTTGCTGAAATCCATAATGTTGAGCACCTGTATTTTTAAATTTGCATTTAAAATTGAATTTTCCACTGCCTACTTAAATTGTAACGAAGTGACCACTGCGTTACTATTTTTGTACATATTTAGTTAAGTTTTGTATATATTAATTAGCCTGTATTTTTAGGATGTGCTTGCGCAGTTTAATTTAGGTGGGAACTCCAAGAGAGTGGGGCGCCCCACCACGCGCAAGCCTTTATAAGCGCGCTCGGCGCACGTTTTAATGAGTCCTCCGCCGGCTCTTGAGCCGACGGTCGTGGCTCCGCCGCGCTATCAAGCCACCGGACGTGGCTTGAAGTTAGTGACTTGCCGGGTATTCCGAGCCACCGGACGTGGCTGGAATGCAGTTTTTCTCGCGGAGTCATTCATCCGTCGATGTTTTGACTCAAACGCGTTTAACCATCTGTGCTACGTTCGCGTTACCTGCAACCGCTCCTCCTGTTTTATCCTGACCTTTCTCTTACCGAGTGTGGGCGTCTCACACATCCTGATCCTAGAGTGGGAGTCTCACTCTCTCTTACCGAGTGCGGGTGTCTCGCACGTCCTGATCCCAGAGCGGGAGTCTCGCTCTCTCTTACCGAGTGTGGGCGTCTCACACATCCTGATCCTAGAGTGGGAGTCTCACTCTCTCTTACATAGTGCGGGCGTCTCGCACATCCTAGAGTGGGTGTCTCACTCTCTCTTATCCAGTGCGGGTGACTCGCACATCCTGACCCTGAGTGGGCGTCTCACTCACAACCATACCACCGATCCGATCCCTAGAGCCTGTACCAGAACGTATGCACAGTGCGTTACCGTCCTGCGATTAGTGTCCGTAAGACACACCGTTTCCGGAACTACTGTCCTATGTTTAGTGTCCGTAAGACACACCGTTTCCGGAACTACCGTCCTGCGATTAGTGTCCGTAAGACACCCCGATTCCGGAACTACCGTTCTGCGATTAGTGTCCGTAAGACACACCGTTTCCGGAACTACCGTCCTGCGATTAGTGTCCGTAAGACACACCGTTTCCGAAACTACCGTCCTGCGATTAGTGCCCGTAAGACACAGCTTGTAAAAAGACCTGTAAATATAGACTATGTTTGTAAATAAAGTTGTTGCTAAGTGATCGACGCTTTTATTTCCGCTGAACCCGGACACCGACGAGCACACCCGAACCGACTCAAGCAGAGCAACGATCGGCAGCAACTACAGACCAACCCGAAAATGACGTACCGTTACAAAGTGATGTAAATAAATGTCACCAACCACCGCAAAATTCCCTAAATTTTAAAATATCGCTTTTTTCTTTAAAAAGGGGCAAAACAGAAAAAATAGTACAAAATACTCGTTACACAAGGCTTTTCAAGCACTCGTCCGTTCCATGGAATTTCGGACTCGTGCTTGAAAGACTGCCTTCTGTAACTTGTGTTTTAATATACTATTAAATATCGGAATATCTCTGAAACGAAGCGTCGGAGCTAAGAGCTTTTGTAGGTTAAAAGTTAGGAGCAATGATGTCAAGTGCCAACCAACATACGCTCGTGTTATTTTAGTAATATTCGCATGCGCCGCCTTTTAGAGAAGGAAAGCATATACTTCAAATGTTATGTTTACCTAACTAACAGAGATAGAATCATGAGCGTATTTCTAGGATGTTTTCCCAAACGTATGTCCAAATTTATATACAATCCCTTTATCTAGTTATAAATAATATCTCTGATATTTTGTAACTGCTTAACTAATTGCCTTCATTTGACAAACAAAGTTAATAGAATCGTATTGCACCACTCAGAAGAAGGCATCCCTCCAATCTTTGATACAACAATGTAGACCCCTTTTTCACGAAGTCTATCTATTTTGGTCGGCTGCTACGCCTTATAGTATTTCTCACATTAGGATTCATTCGCATAATATTGTCCAGAAGTGATGTTTACAAATACTTTAAAATGAAAATGATAAAGTACAGTGTAAATTTTGCGCGTACAGTGCAATTTCGATGTCATTATTCGAATATTTATTTAAATATTCGAGTATTCGATTTATTTGAATTATTCAAGTACTATTCGATTTATTCGAATTAATTCGATTTATTCGAATTATTCGATGTATTCGAATTATTCGACTTATTCGATTTATTCGAATTATTCGATGTATTCGAATTATTCGACTAATTCGAATAAATCGAATAATTCCAATATTCAAATAGCAAATCTGAGAAAAGTTCCAGCCTTAGTCGGAGCCCATATGTTTATATAAACTTTTGTGCTTGGTTTTCATCGTTAAATCTATCTTTGAATTTACGGAACACCTTAATCAAACACCCTGTACAGCCAGACTTTGTTAGCTGGTTGAAATCCACCTTTTTCTGCTCTGATATCACAATGTTCTTTCATTTTGTCGCTGGCGCGTTGAATATTTCGTCCTATTTGTTCATGCATGTCAGTTATTCTTCTTCTTCTTAACTTTGTTACTGTTACATAGTCTCCTCTCAAGGTTTACTGCCAAACTTCAAATCGTATGGTAATCTCATCTCCCGTCCAAATATGATACTTGATGGTGTCTGTTTTGTGGTTTCATGCACCGACGATCGGTACGCCATTAGGAGTAAATGTAAAAATCTATCCCAGTCTCGTTGGTGGGTTGAGACAAGTTTAGATAAATGTCTGTTAATTGTTCTGTTCATACGTTCGAGCATGCCATTTGATTGCGTATGTAAAGCGGTTTTTTTTTATCTGTGGTGGTTGCCCAACGGGGTCCTAAGTCAAAGACTTGTCAGGACCTCAGGTGTATTTTGAGTGTGTGTAAAGTGTTCCATGGCTTTGTTAATTCCAACGTTCTCGCCGTTTTAAGGGGAAGCAGTGTCGAATTTTATCCCCAACACTGAAGGGTGCCTAAAGTCGATACCGACCACCTCCGAGAAAAATCCCGAGTGCGGTTCGAACTGACGACCATGCGATTGCAAGGCCGGTCCTCTTACCACTGGACCGTTCAGGCGTTATTCGTGTTTAGAGAAGTTTTAATAGGTTGCATATATTTTGAAATATGAAAAATGTTTTCCTTGGTCGGAGTGCAGCTCTAATGGCACCCCGTATCGACACATCCATTCTTTAACAAAGACATCTGCGATCGTCGTGGTCTCCTGGTTAGGTACTGCACAAGCTTCAACCCATTTACTAAAGTAATCCACAATAACGAAAATGTATCTATTTCCTGCTTCTGTTTCGGGAAAAGGACCAGCCACATTTACTGGAACTCTCTCAAACGGACTTCCCACATTATATTGATGCATAAGTCCCTTCGAGGTTTCTGAGGCCCATTACTTGCTGCACATCTACAATTCTTACACCATGCTTTCACGTCTTCTTTACAGTTAACCCAATAAAATCTTTCCCGCAGCAGTTTTCCCAATGTTTTGCTTGAGGTATTAGAATCTGCATTTTCCCTTCAGTACCATCCCGTTCTCGAAGACACGTTTCAGAAGACCGTCTTCTAAAACAATTGAATCCCACTACGCCCAATATGCTTTTACTTTCTGCGAATGTTGCGCAATTTCTTCCCAATTCGGTCTATTATCCTCTCTCTTCCAACACATAATCAGCCTTAGATCTTGAACATTTTCCTGAGATTTCCGGATTTCTTCTATCTGCCAATGATCATCTACCACCGTCGTTCTCAAAACAGGTACAGATGTTTCTTCTATTCGTTGACAATGTTTACAATCTTGAAGACATGGTCTCCTAGATAAGGCGTCTGCATTAGGATGACTTATTCCAGCTCTGTGTTCAATATCAAAATTATATTGTTGCAATCCTTCAATCCACCTTGCTATTTGTGCTTCTGAATTCTTAAATTGTAACAACCATTTTAAAGCAGCGTGATCTATTCTTACCAAAAAATTTCATCCGTAGAGATACTTATACAGGTTGAATTTTAAAACTAGGTGAATAAGTCGTGTAGGAGTAGAGGGTGTTCTAGCGTGTATCAGCTCACGCCGTCACGCCTTCAGTTCGAAGCATGGAGTTTTTAGAGCTGTTCTTTAGCTACATTAATATATTACAAACAGTAATAATTGCAGCTGGTTCTTGTCCGATGAAAATTGTATCACAATATCTTTTAAACGGACACTAAATAGCGCACAAACACTTGACGTTTCGCCATCGTTCGACAGCTTCGTCAGAAGAAAAAATATAAACAAAGTTGTCAAAATAAACAAGGTTGTTTATATTTTTCACTCCTGACGAAGCTGTCGAACGACGGCCAAATGTTAAGTGTTTGTGCGCTATTTAGTGTCCGTTTAAAAGATTTTGTGAAATAATAATTGCGTTATGCAAATGTATTGCGGCAATTAGGACAATATTTTGCATGAATTATTGAAATCCTAGTTAAAATAAAATTTATTAAATAGGCGCTCATTGTTTCACTTCCCAATGCGAGAATACATACGAGGCACGCGTCGCCAACCTACTTACTTCAATCAAGCTGTAGAAATGCTCCATTGATTTCACAACTGTCAAAAGTTCACGCCTTGTAACGCAGTAATTGCAATACACAATAATTTTGACAATGTCTTAGTTAAATAACTGATTACTTTTCCTTGACCATCTTATACTTGCGATAGAACGGCACCAATACCTACATTACTTGCATCTGTATCTAAGATGAATTTTCCAAATGGAAAAGGGTAACTTAAAACTGGAGCAGTTGTTAAGGCATTTTTCAATTTGTTGAAAGTTCGTTGGCAGTTTTCTTGCCATAAGTATCTTCGTCTCTCTTCTGTAAGTCGTGTCGATGGCTTCGCAATGTTCGTAAATCCAGATACATATCTCCGGTAATACATAAACCAAGAAAACTTCGTAATTTTTGTTTATTTGTCGGTTCTGGCCATTACTTAACTGCTTTAATTTTTATCTGGTCGACTGCAATACCTTTTTGAGAAACCAGGTGTCCCAAATACTGGACTTCTTTTCGGAATAAATGGCATTTCTTCGGACTCAATTTTAAACCTGAATTTCTTAATCTTTGAAACACCTCTTCTAAATTTTTGATGTGTTCTTCAACTGTCGCGCCAAATATAATGATGTCATCTAGATAAACCAAACAGGTTTTGCAGGATAGACCTTTTAGTACAGTTTCCATTAGTCGTTCAAACGTCGCAGGCGCATTACAAAGACCAAACGGCGTTACCGTGAACCGCCAGAGTCTGTACCGATAGTGAAAGCAGTTTTCTCTCCATCTTCATCAGCGAATTCAACTTGCCAGTAACCACTCTTTAGGTCCAACGTAGAGAAAACTTTTGAACCAGCTAATGTATCAAGAGTGTCGTCTATACGTGATAAGGGATAGCTATCTTTCTTTGTAACATTGTTCAACTGCCTATAGTCTACACAAAATCTTGTCGAGCCATCCTTCTTCTTCACCAGTACCACTGGCGAAACCCATGGGCTCTTCGATGGTTCGATGATGCCTTCTTCTTCCATTTCTCGGATAATTTTCTCCGCTTCGTCTCGTTTTGTCATCGGGAGTCTCCTGGGAACTTGACGAATGGGTTGTGCCTCTCCAGTTATTCGGTGTTGTACCAGGCTTGTTCCACCTTTTGTTCCTATTCCAACGTCGAATATGTCCTGATATTGCTCAAGTAGTTTCTTTGCCTTTCTTTTCTAATCGAACTTCAGTTGTTGACAAGATATTTCGATCAAATTATTCCACACGTCCGTGCTCTTGTTATCTGGTTTTTCTGCGACATGTAATTTTCTTACTATGGATGAAATTGTTGTATAATAACCTAAGGTAGTGTCCTTCTTTACGGTCACGGGATAATAGTTCATATTTATAACAGGTACTGGTATATTTTCTCCACTTCGAACCATGGCTTTCCCAATTATTACTCCTGACCTATGTCAGTACTGTAATTTATTGGTTCAATCATTCCTACACTCCCTGCTGAAAGATTACCCTCTCCACGAGCCACAAGTACCATCTCACTTCGTTCAGCTATTACGGTATCTTCGTCTAAAATTACACGTGCTGTTGCCTCCCCTCCTCGATGAAAGACTATTTCTTCATTGTTGATTTCCAGTACGTCTCATTTCAAATCCAACTTAAAATTTTATGTCTTCATTAAATCCATTCCGATAATGACTTCATCTTCAATATCGGCAATTAACATTTTGTGGTTAACTGATGTGTTGCTTATGTTAATAGAGGTTACCACTTCACCATAAATGGTGGCTGTATTTCCAGTTGCAGTACGAAGCCGCCACTTGTGGCCGTATCACATTTCTAGCCGTTTTACCAACTGGTCGTAATTCTCTTCGTCCTCTGGAGTGAGTGTTCGCAGTACATCAATTGCCTCACCACGTAATGCAACTGTCAATGCAATGGCCTTTTCTGTCGGAGGCCAAGCATTGGATTTCGCTGCTGCTTCAAACTGCCTCAAATAATTAGTCCAGGACGTTTTTCCTTCAAATGTAGGTGATTTTATACGAATCTTCTGTACAGATTCTGAATTTATATGGACTTGTTGTACTTGCCCTTCACATGGAGGAGAATGAATTTCCTTCGATAAATTCGCTGTCGCAATTCTTTCCTCCATTTCTTTCATAAGCTTTACTGCCAAAATGACTATTTCTTGTTTCAAATTTCTAGTAGTTTCATCTACACGTTCTTTCAGTTCCTGAGAATTTGTTTCTAATTTTTCTTGCAAATTAAGTACTTTTTCTTCAACAATTTTAAAATTTTCTCTTAGCTTGTTCATCAGTAATGTCGCGTTTTCTTCTAATTATTCTTTTATGTTTTTAGAATTTTCCTTCATTTCTTTTAACAATTCTCCAAAGTTTAAGCTCGGTATTTCAAACAGGAAGTTATCAGGGTCCACTTCACTTGCATCAATTAAAAACTGACGAAGTCACTTCTGTAGATATATATTTTAATTCATTTTTACAACGCCACCCTTTTTTTACAACCCTTAAATATGGTCATAGACGGCCGCTTCGTTGCACTCGTCACAATACTACTGTTTACTGAAATTTTTCTGTTTGTTTAAAATTCTTATTACTCAACATCGCTGGTTACTTTTTTTGTTAGATTCTTTGAAAAATATTATTTTGACAAAAATACTGCGCTTATAAGATATAATATAATGTGGATAATAAGAAATATATTCATAGAAGTTTCAAAATTCCGGAAACTTTCTAGACAGACTACAAAAGCTACTTTCTTTCCAACGCGCGTTAATACGCGCATAAAACACTATCCATGTGAAAAGGCTCTAGTGGGATGCATCAACAGAAAAGGCCATAACAACTTATTATCGCAAAAAGTTGTTGATCACCGTAAAAATTTACAGATGCTTTTTACAGCGAACGGGGATCGATTCATGATGTTAAACGTTTATTAAAATTTGCTAATAGTGTATCTTCAAATAATCTCTTTGAAGATAATGGACATTTAAGATTGACATATAATACTTTAATAATATTTTGTTAACTTCGTGAATTGTAGTAGAGTATGCAATCGATCTCGCACAAAATAGGCTTCGCCCTCAATGGGAATTCATAAAATTTGACAAAAAATTATACAATGAACTTTTAATCAACGCTAACAAATTTCTAATATTATTTTTCATACTGAATTTCAGTATAGTGTAGTCTTACACTTTCTGTTCTTTAAATAATATATTTAAAGTAAAATAATGAAAATTAAGGAGATTCTTATCCGATGAAAATTGTAAAACAAATTCTTTTAACCCTTTCGCGTCGAATGGATCATATTTGTCCCAGTGTTCGAGATGCCCCAAGAATACGACTTTTATTATTTCGAAATTACTGGAATCTTTTCATTTATCGTGATAATAGATTATCATTGGAAGCTTTTTATTATAATGAAATAATTTTTAGTGCCCTTTTTATTTATATACAGTTTGTCCCAGGATTGACTTCGGGATAGGTGTGATGACCCAAAAATTTTCGACTATGTGTATCATATTTTGTAAACAAGGTTTGCTTAACCGAGAATGGATTTTCACCAAATATTAGTGCAAGTGGTATCTAGTTGGTTATTCCAAGAAAACCATAAAGCATTGTAGCTAAAGTGGCTATTGCTTTTACGCAAACATTTAATAAAATAAAGTATTCTAAATTCGAATTTATGGCCGTATGCCAAAATTCATTGCATTTGAACAAAAACTATTTGAAACTTTTATTTGAAAAAAATTACAAAATTTTATTTAAAAAAAATTTAAAAATTTTACTGCCCAATCAGTGTCCTGGAATATTTTTTGTTGGAGGGTCAACATGCTACTTATTACGTTGACGCTTGTTACTCAGGAATGTCAAACGTTTGTTTGTCAAATGTTTTTTTGAATTTATAGAGAAAAAGGTATTGTAATTTTTTAAATAAAAGTTTAAAATTGTCATATACTGTATTTCAAGGTTTTTGTTCAAATGCAATGAATTATGGCATACGGCCATAATTTCGAGTTCAAAATATTTTATTTTAATAAAATATTTGCGTAAAGGTAATAGAAAAGCCACTTTACCTATAATGCTTTATGTTTTTTTTGGAATAACTACGCCAACTAGATACCACTTGCACTAATATTTGGTGAAAATCCATTCTCGATCAAGCAAAACTTGTTTACAAAATATGATACACGTAGTCGAAAATTTTTGGGTCATCGCACCTATCCCGAAGTCAATTATGGGACACACTGTATATACCTGGGACATATATGACCCATCCGTACTAACATAAGGGATATATGTATCCCAGCAGACGTCTTATTCAAATCAAATGAATTTCGACCTTATGATCGGTTATTAGGAATACCCAAACACGGTTGGGATTGCGTATAAGCCCTATACCATGTATCTTGTTTCCGATAGATTTTTCTGAAATCTTGATGGGACATACACTCCACCAATAAATTAGGGGAACACCAGAGAAACACAAATAAAAACTGTAATATCTTTTTATTGCCTTAACATAATGAACTAAAAGTTTTTACGTGATGGCTGCTATAACACCTTATTTGCCAAACAATAGTAATATTTCGTTATTCAAGTGACAATAATAAAGAAACTCAATGGAAACAATTAAGAAAAACACAATTTGTCAGAAGTCAATAATTTTAAGAACAATTATACTTAAACAGGTGTATAAATTTAATATCGAGTATGACCCCCACGAGCTTGAATAACAGCTTGGCATCGTCGTAGCATACTTTCGATTAACCTTTGGATGTTCTCTTGAGGCAAGTTAACCCGGCAGTTCCGTTGAGTTTCTTTATTATTGTCACTTGAGTAACGAAATATTACTTTTTTTTGGCAAATAAGGTGTTATAGAAACCAGGTAAAAACTTTTAGTTCATTACGTTAAGGCAATAAAAAGATATTACAGTTTTTAGTTGCGTTTCTCTGGTGTTCCCCTAATTTATTGGCACAGTGTACAATATAGCCCAACAGTATTATTGGTTCAAAAATTCTGAAATAAAGTCGACGCGAAAGGGTTTTAACGGACATTTAAAATTCGCTCAATGGCTCAACGTTTCACTATGGGTTATTTACCACAATCGCTCAAAGGTTTCAGGCTTAAGTGCATACCATTCCTCTACTTTCCCTTACACACAATAATCAACAATTTTTTTGTGCCCGACGTAGCAGCAACCCATATAACGCAGCAATGTGTCTCATCATCATCATCCATCACTATGCAATCGTATTTCATTAAAACTTGAGTGTAAAGTTTTCATGTTCGGGTTTTCACAGTGATATTTTGCTTTTCATTGTGGTTCAAAAAATTCTGTACTACCCAACTCGTTTTTTCTCCGTTTGAACTGACATATTCGTACTGAATTGTTGGGGTTTCTCTTAAAAATCGTTATTACTTTCTTCTGAGTTTTTTGATACATTGGCATTCGAAGACTAGGAAGTGGTCTACTTCCTAGTTCTAGACTTTTGACAGTTAGCTGTTCACGATATCTATTCAGCACGTCAGCAACAGTCGATTTAGAAATTTTTAACAACTTTGACATTTTTCTAGTGGAAAAATTGGATATTCCAAATGGATGTACACAATTTCACTTGTATCTTACTCTTGATTCCATGATATTTTGCTTACTTGAACGTAAAATCGTTTGTTTAAAAAACCGTTGTTAGCTTTGCCTACTATTAGAATAAAGCCGGTTTGTATTTACCTAGAATAAAAAACTGCCCGGATTTTATCGTGTACAATTTTTATACATGATGAGATTCTTTATTAAGTTACACACGAAATTTTTGATTTTTTAAATAGAATGCCACATATTATGGATGCCTTTAGAGAATGGTGCTCAGAAAATGATTTTCTCAGCAGATTTAATTAAAAAGTATCGGATACCCGTTTTTAAATGTTATAAATACTAGTTTAGAGAAAGGAACAGTTCCAAAGAAGTTAAAAGAATCATTAATAATCCCTATTGAGAAAATATCAAATGCCACTAAGTGTGAAGATTATCGACCAATAAATCTACTCCCGACCTGTGAAAAGATATTAGAAAAAGTGATATATGAGCAATTAATAGACTTTGTTAATAGAAATAATATTTTGATACCTCAACAATCAGGTTTCCGAAATCAACATTCCTGTGAAACTGCATTACAACTTATAACATGTGTTTTTTTAAAAATGCCATAAAGGTTGGCCATGAAAATTAAAACTCATGTCGTAGCTTGGCATCTAACACATGCCAAATCTGAAAATTTAGAGTAAATGAATGGAGCTAAGACATGAATTTTCTTTTCCACAGCCACCCTTTATGGCATTTTTAAAAAAACACATACGTAGTATTATCGGAATGGAAAAAAACGGTTGATGATGGAAATGTGGTAGTCTTCCTCGATTTAAAGCGTGCTTTTGAAACGGTAAATAGAAAAGTATTATTACAGAAATTGTACAATTACAATATAAAAGATACTGCTTTGAAATGGCTCTCGAGTTATTTGCAGAACCGCACCCAGAGTACTAGGATTGGAATAACAACGTCGGACGGTTTAGAAACGATATATGGGGTACCACAAGGAAGTGTTTTGGGACCATTGTTATTCATCATGTATATAAATAATATGTGTAACGTTTTCAAAAGGTGTAATTTTCATCTCTTTGCTGATGATACGCTAGTATATGTAACTGCTAATTCTTTAATAACTGCAATAACTACAATAAATCAAGAATTAAATAAATTAGATGAGTGGTTACAATTAAATAAGTTAAAATTAAATATACAAAAAACGAAATGTATGTTTATAGCTAAAAAGACAATTTTAAATAAGTTTAAAGAAAGCACTTCCTCATTTGTTGTTAAAATAGCACAAAACGTTATAAAATGCGTGGACAATTATAAATACTTAGGAGTGTATGTGGATAATAATTTGAATTTTAAAAAACACGCTGATTATATTAAAATGAAAATGTCCAAAAAAGTAGGGGTGTTGTCTAGACTGAGTCATGTAGTATCACCTATGACTAAATTGCAATATATCCTTTTGAAACATGCATCCTACCTCTTCTTCGACTTTCTCTTAATTGTACTGGACCGGCGTAATCAATTCCTATAGTTTTAAATGGAAAGCTGGAAGGGTTTACTCGTAGTTTAGGTAAATCACCCATAATTAAGGCTGGGCTAGTTGGTTTGTATTTAAAACATGGTACACATTTACGAACTAATTTTCTGACTTCGCGAGCTCCTGATAGAAGCCAATACTTTTGTCTTACTGGATATAACAATTGACGTGGTCCACATTGTAAAAGACGCTCATGTTCATTTCGTAAAATAATTTCTGTAATGTGGTGCTTTGATAGTAAAATCACCGGATAGTTTTGCTCATAAGGTATTTGTGCATGTCTGAGTCGCCCTCTAACTTTCAACAAACCATCCGAATCTAGAAAAGGATTCCGTGTGATGAGATTGCTCTTGTTGCTCAATTGCCTTTCTGCACGTAACTTAGCCAAGTCTTATGGAAATGACTCTTCTTGAGTTAACTTGAGAATTTTTATTCGTGCAAATTCAGGCTCCTTTATCGATAGAGATCCTTGGATTTGTTGCTTTCGAACTTTAATATTTATAAAACGTAAACAATATGCAATCACGCGTTGGAGTTTTTTGAATGAAGAATATCTACACAAAAGGTCTGATTTAAATGCAGTTGCTAATGCTGTTATTTTCTTTTGTTCAGGTACTTCAATATTCGGTAAATTCTGCTCAGGCCAATTTTTTGATGAATTAATCCAGCTAGGTCCATACCAGAGAGAAGTTTCTTTGCTGGAACTCCTCTTGATATATAATCTGCTAGATTTTCTGTAGAAGGTACACGTCGCCAAGTACTGTGACATGTAAATTGTTGTATCTCTGTGACTCGATTAGCTACAAAAGTTTTTAAATTATTAGGAGGTGTTTGTATCCAATGCAAAGTTATTGTTGAATCGGTCCATAAATTAATTTGAACATTTTGAAATTTCAGAGCGTTCTTTACAATTGAAATCAATCTCGATAGTAATAGAGCTGCACAAAGTTCAAGGTGTGGTAATGATAAAATCTTCAATGGAGCTTTGATTTTGGGCCCAATAAATTTGATCGTATTTCTCCATTATTGTTTACAGTTGAGACATAAATGCATGCTCCGAAAGCCTTTTCCGAAGCATCAGCAAATCCGTGAAAGATAATTCCTTGACTATAAGTGCCCGCACAAACATTTAGAGCTATTTTCAACTTCTCTATATACTGTAACGATTGTGAGAAATCGTTCCACTTGACTCGAAAGGATACAGGAACGTTTTCATCCCATTCCAACTTCAGTTTCCACAGTTCTTGCATGAAAAGTTTTGCATTCACCAGATCTGGACCGATGATACCTAATGGGTCGTAGATCTGTGCAATTGCTGACAAGATTCTACGTTTTGAAATTACGTTATTTTCGGACATACTTATATTAAACAGTAAAACATCTTCTTTACCATTCCACAATAATCCCAATGTCTTTGAAGAAGTTTGTTCGACTAAAACTAACAGTTCATATGTTTTTCTACTACCTTTCAAATTTTGAAGAACCTTTGGGTCATTAGTTCTCCATTTTCTTAGTAAAAATTTGCCAGACTCTAGGAATTGTGATAACTGACCCTGAAATTTAATAGCTTCATCTAAAGTGTTTGTACCTGTCAACAAATCGTCCATATAAAAGTCTTCTGTAATAACAGCAGCTGCCTTTGGAAACTCGTCTTCTGCTCTTGAAGCTATTTCTCGTAAGCACCGCATAGCTAAAAAAAGGAGCGCATGATGTTCCATACGTGACTGTGTTCAGAGTGAAATTCTTAATTGTTTCACTGGTATTCTTGCGCTACAAAATTATCTGAAGGTTCCTGTCTTGAATCGCAACGTTGACTTGTCTAAACATTTGAGGAATGTCGGCTGTCATTACGTAATTATGAGTTCTAAAGCGAAGTAATAGGGAATTTTACCAAAACGTTCCGTTAAACTTTACGTACGTTAAACGTCGAAACTCGATATCTGATTGGCTAAATCTACACGGTTGCTAAGCAAAATAGCCTTTAACGTTCGACATTTTTGTCGTAACGTCTTGCTAAAACTCTCTAATATCTGAAAAATATCATTTTGTAAATTAGGACCTGGTAATAGCATATCATTTAAGGATGTACCAAGTGTAGTTTTAGTTGAAGCATCAAAAACTACACGTAGCTTAGTCGTTAAGCTAGAAGATCTTATAACTGGATGATGTGGTATGTAATAATGATCTTCCGTATAATCGACCTCTTGACAGAGACTCATGTGACCTTGTTCCTCGCAGTCATCCAGGAATTTTACGTACAAATCTTTTAACTCTAAACTCTAAACGTCGTTCCAGGTATTTGAATCTTTTCAAAGCTTGATCGAATGAATCTCCTAACTTAATTTCTTTATTTCTTGGCAGTTCAACTATGTCTGACTGAAATGGGTTTCACAAAACTCTTGAATCTCGTACTTTTCTTTTTGATTCTGCAATTCTTCTATCTTCCAAAATTGTTCTATTTGTTGATGAATGTCTTGCTCAGTCACTGCATTACAAGTTGGAGCAATTGCCTTGTTAATTGCTGTGCCCAGTTCACCTCCAATTATCCATCCGAAACTTGTATTTTGAAAAGATGGTTGTCCTTTATTGGTAATATTATCTCTGCTTTTCATAATCTTCCAAAAGAGACCTGCTCCTATCAACATGTCGATTGGTCCAGGCACATCAAAACTTGGATCTGCTAATTCAATTCCTGGCGGAATGAACAGCTTCCGTCTGTCTATGTGTACTTGCGGTATGTTCTGAGTAATAAATGGGATGAGAACACACTCTTGTTGAACGGTAAAACTTGAAATAGTGGATTTTAATGTAATCTGGACTTCTGACTACTGGATATTAAATGTTGATTGATTAATTCCAGTGACGGGAAGTCTGATGGACTTATCTTTTAATTTTAACCTCTTTGCGAAGTTTTCTGTTAGCATATTAATTTGTGATCCGGAATCCAACAGTGCTCTGCATAGGTGTTGATTTCCATCAATGTCGTTTGCGTACACTTGTACTGTTGCTAAAAGTATACTTGTTGTTTGTCGTGGTGTGCAGTAGTTCACAATAGGATACTGTTCTTGAATTTTATTCGAAGGCGATGAACTTGTAGACTTTTGTGTGTCACTCTTGTCATGATCCTTGTGTAGTAAAGTATTATGCTTCTGCCCGCAGTTCTTGAATGTTGATAAATTGCAATCTTTTTTAAAGTGTCCTCGTTTCAGGCAGTTTGTACATAATTTTAGCTTGAAGATTTATTGATATCTTTTTTCCGGAGACAATTTTAAAAATCGATCGCATTTGTACACGGCATGCTGTTCCGAGCAATAACATTTTGATGACACATAATTTGTGGAATTTGTTGCAAGGGCGAGTCTTTTTTCTTTTCTGTTAATTCTTGAAAAAGGAGTTTCTTGTCCGGTTTTTCCGAGATCTGTCATTTCCAACATTAAACACCTCTTCTCTATAAACTTAAGAAAATTATCTAATGTTGGTTTCTCCGCTTCATCATTGAAACTTATCATTTTTTCCCACTCTTCTCTTGACACTTTGTCTAATTTATTTGAAATGAGATATATCATAATTGTATCCCAAGTATCAGTGGGTTCACCTAATGATTTCAAGGAGCGTAAATGCGTTCTTGAGGTATCTACTATGTTTCTAAGGTTGCCTTGATTAGCTTTCGGTATTACAGGAAGATCAAACAAACCTTTTAAATGTGTATTGATGATGATTCTGCTATTTGAGTACCTATCCTCCGATAATTGCCAAGCTTCCTTGTAATTCCTTTCTGTAGCTTCTGTAGCCGATATAATTTTAAGTGCATCATCTTTCAGCAGACCCTTAAGTATTTGGAACTTTTGGACATGAGGTAATTCTTCTTGTTCATGAACAGCTTTTTTATAAGAATCTCTAAACGACAACCATTGAGCGTAATCACCAGAAAATGGCTGAATTGTCAAGAGTGGTAACTTAATTTTTAAATTAGTGGAACAACGTCTTTCAATTTGATTTGTGTTTTTTGGTTCTGCTGCTATTTCTGTTTGCCTCAGTTTTTCACGTGCTTCTCCCATGGCATCATAATAACATTGATCGTATAAATCTACATCTGAAATGTGTTCATGCAAAACTCTTTCGTCTTCTTTATCTTCAATCAAACCCTCTATTACCACGCTCAATTCTTGAAATTTCTGCCAGACTTCCGGTATTCTCTCATACCTTTCTCGAAGTTGCGAAACACTTTCTTCACACTTTTGAACGAAATTAAAAAATGACTTTAATTGTCTTTTGACAGCACCTCTTTTGATATTTAAAGATTTTAAATCTTCTGTCATGTTGCGCTTGTTAAATATCAAATATTAAATAAAAATACAATAATATGGTTTTATTTGAATGAAATGAATTCTAATCTTAATAAATTGTGTTGTTTTATTATAAACTTTAAATTAAATTAAATATCAATGATAAGTATTTTTTTTTACTTAGGCCCGATTTATTTACCTCCAAGTAAATTTATCTGGTCATTTATTCCCATAGTAACAATTGTGATCACAATTGTTACTATGGGAATAAATGACCAGATAAATTTACTTGGAGGTGAATAAATCGGGCCTTAATGTGATATTAATGATTTGAGAATAGATTTATCGAAAGAGGGGTTTAAAAGCTCTGAGCTAGTTAGCTGTTTCAAGATGTTTCCTGATGTTGCTACTCTCTGGCTCCAGAAGGGGCTCCTTCGACGACCTTAGTTGATGATGAGGATGAGTACTTGGCTGCCTTCTTGGGTCCAAACTCACTCTCCTGGTTACTTGTCTACGATGTGCGACGTCTTATTCAACGATGAGGATAAGATTTGGCTGCCTACTTGGGTCCAAACTCACTCTCCTGGTTACTTGTCGACGATGTGCGATGTCTTATTCAACGATGAGGATGAGATTTGGCTGCCTACTTGGGTCCAAACTCACTCCTTGCGTTACTTGCTGACGTGTAATATGCTTGAATGATGGCTTGAGGTCGGATGAGAAGTGAAGATACTGGCTAACTTCGTTCGTCCTACTCGAATGTTTTCAAATTGACAAAATCTTGAATGTTTCAAACTTATGCGGCTTTCGTATGACCAAATGCGATCATTGCTGTTCTAGTCACTGGGAATCCGGCTCGATTGAACCAAATGTTGAGTTTAAATGAAATTCTTCGGTTCTTATTCAAAATAGATGGACTGTATATTTTCCTGTTGTTTACACTTACTAAAAATTTTGTATGAATAACTTTTGTTCTTTCTGAACATACATGATAATAATAATTACCTAAGTGTAACCACATGTGGTGGTGATCCGAAGGATAAAATTTTTCTCTAGCTCCTAAAATAAAGCCTCTAGATAGGGAGCAAAAATTTTTTAGAAAATCGTGTACATTTCTAACTTGAAAATGTTTACTAATCCATTTTTCTATTAAATGGCATAAATTAATTACAGCATATAATCAGAATGCAATTTTTAAGAGAAAGCTTATTTACATCACCCTTCAATATTAAATAGTTTAATTATTTTGATATTTTTGTTTCTTTCATAAGATCGAAAATTTAAATTTTTTTTGTTGCATGAGTTTTTGAACTGATGAAAAGTTTGACAAATATGTTCGCACAAATTTAGAAACCTATCTCCATTGACGTAACAAATTCGTTCAGTTTTAAAGTTCAAAATTAATGGCCAATAAAAAAAAACTGCTTTTGATTTATTGCTTAATATAAATGTATAACCTTTCTTTAATTACATGAACACCATAACACAACAAAAATATATTTTATTTTTCGATATTTATAGCGCTTAACGTTAGACAGATCTCAGTTTCAAACTTTATGTAAGTTTGTTCTTTAACAAATTCTGTTTAACTAAACGTAAAAGTTTTCTTTATGATATACAGCGTGAATCATTGGTATGAATTTCTTCAATAGATCCTTAACTATTGATTATAAAGGAAAGTATCTTGTATAAAAGTTATCGAGTATAATAAATTCTATATTAGTAAATTATTTTCACCTACGCAGCATGTTGCATAAGTGAGTTAGCCACCAAACTTATACTTTTTTAAATGGAATGTACACATTTTTACTACATATTTACTACATATTCGATAGATCTCTTACAAGTAAACATTTTTATTAAGCAACTGTAGCTCTAAATCAAAGCATTCGCAATCTACACCTATTCAATTAGATGAAAGAGCTGAAATGTAGAAGTACCGTATAATTTTTAAAATTTTAGATAAAGGGAGACCGTGAAGAGGAAAACATATAGCTTAAATTAACTCATAGGTACGTTATGGTTAACACCATTGGGAAAATATCGTTCAATTATGAATGCATTTTGAAGTTTTGTAAATATCATTTTGAATAAACTGTTGTATTTGCTAATTTACGCCATTTTGCTTTCACGGCCTCCCTTTATCTAAAATTTTAAAAAACATACGGTATTTTATTCATAATTAACAGTAAAAAAATGATTTTTACTGTGCGTAAGTAAGTATAAATATCGAGTAGAATAACCTCACTAGGTAATAGTAACATTTTCCAAGCATGTTTGCTCACAATTGAAACTTAAAAGTTAAATTTTCTGAAAAAATTTAAATGGACATGTTGACACATTTTGACACATGTGAATAGCTCGTCAAATTATATTTCTAACATACGTAAAATGCATTGGTCTAAAGCTTATGGTTTTCGGGATACTGCATTTACAGTTACCTTAACTTCTGTTAAGAACCATTCTTCAAGAAAATAAACGAAAAGAAAAGGATACCATTACTTTTATCTCTTAAATCTAAACGAAATATTGACATTTTAATTGGTGTCTTAGAAACTATTGAATATCTGCTAAAGTTTTCAGGCTGATTTTTTCAAATGCTTGTATCATTTTATTTTTTTAATATTAAGTCGTATTTGGTTGAATTTGAAATAAAAAATAAGTAATACTACAGTTTAGTGACAACAAGAAGTGCATTGATTCATTATCATTGATCTGAATTGATTTTCTGTGATCTCACTATTAGTTATAACATGTGTTTTTTTAAAAATGCCATAAGGGGTGGCTATGAAAAAGAAAATTCATGTCTTAGCTCCATTCATTTACTCTAAATTTTCAGATTTGGCATGCGTTAGATGCCAAGCTACGACATGAGTTTTAATTTTCATAGCCAACCTTTATGGCATTTTTAAAAAAACACATGTTATTAAAGCTACTCCAACATTCAAAACATTTAGAAACTTTAAACATTTTAATCTATCATTATTTAACCATGATTTATCTCTTATACCGTTCCATCACATATTTTTTATAAATGATGTTGATGAAAAGCTTAACTATTTCAATAACGAGTTGCTTTCGCTTTTTGATAAACATGCTCCAATGACAATGTTAAAATTGCAAAAAAAAATCTCCATGGATTACTGATACTATAAAATTAATGATTTTTCTTAGGGACAAAGCAAAAACTAATTACCTTAGATCAAGGTCATTAAGTAAATGGGAATATTACAAAATGCTTCGTAATTTTACAACTCAACCAATAAAAAGAGAAAAAAAGGCCTATTTTAAATTTGTATGTGATACACGTGATTAAAAATCTATTTGGAGAGAACTTAAATCTTTGAACGTTACTGGTTCTTGTAAAGCTGCTATACCGGATGAATTACAGAGACCAAATGATATCAACAACTTTTTTTTATAGATAACACACCTGCTTCAGTGGTAATAATAATTTTGAGTTAAGTAACTTTTACAATAACCATCAATCTTGTGCTAATACTTCTCAATTCAGTTTTAAAACTGTGGATGTAAATACAATCACTAAATTGCTTAATCAAGTGAGAAGTAATATATTAGGATCGGATGATATTGTAATGATTCATCGTCACTAGCCGGCGCCAAGTTGTCTCTTGCGTCACTGCCGCCTAGTCGACGCGCCTTAGGCGACAGCCCAGGGAATTCGGACGCCGGAATAAACTAGAATAGACAGTGGGCCGCCTCCAGAATGTTCGAGATAAACAACCCCGGCTATTAAAACACGCGGCCGGTAAACGGAGAGGGATTCAGCGTTAGAGTTCGTTAGAATGCAACGTGAGACAGTTCGAAATTAAAAGTGGCCTGTTAAACTTTCGCTCGGCTGTTGAAATAAATTACGTATATGTCTGTAAATAAATTATTGTTAAATGTTAGTGTTAAATTAGTTTGCTTGTAAATAAATTAGTTATTAACTATTTCGTGTTTTGTTTTAAAATAAAAATTAATGAACCTTTAAAAACGTTACATTGGTGCCAGGTGTTGGGGTTCGTGAAAATAAATAAACAATTAAAATTGAATTAAACTAAACAAATTATTAAACAAAGTGCAGTGTCGAAAAAGAAACAATGGCTTCAAAGAAAGTGCTATTAAAAGATTTAAAAGTGACCGACTTGAAAGCCGAATTAGAAGAACGCGAATTGGAAATCTCCGGAAAGAAATCGATTTTGCAAGAGAGACTGCACCAAGCGCTACTAGAAGCAGGAGAGGATCCAGAAGCTTTTCTTTTTGAAATCTCGGGCGGCCCTGCAGATTTAAGTAAAATATTAGAGATTAAATTGTTGGAACAATCTGGAAATTTTAAGGACGAATTGCAAAATAAATTGTTGGAACAATCTGGAAATTTAGAAGCTAAATTAAAGGAACTATCCAGAAGTTTCAAAGAGGAATTGCAAAGTAAATTGTTGGAACAATCCGGAAATTTGAAAGATGATCTTGGAAATTTGAAAGACGATCTAGATAAATTAATGGAATATTCTAGAAACACGGAAGAAAATGTGAAAATTTTAGAAGAGAAACTTGAAAATAAATTGATACAACAGTCGAAAAATCTGGAAACTAAATTACAAGAACAGTCTGATAATTTGAAGGATGAATTTCTAGAGCAATCAAAGGGGCTCGAAGATAAGCTAGTTGTAAAAATATCAGAAGAGACAAGGAATCTGCAAGAAAATGTTGAAGAAATACTATTCCAGCAGGATAACAAAATTAAGAATCTCGAGCAAATCATGGAAGGGTTGCGAATGTTCGGGGATCCGTCACCAGCAGAAATACCAGAAAATAATGAGGCCCAAACTGTGGTAGGACCAGCGGGAATTTCTAAATTGAAAATGAAACCACCGACGTTCGATGGGAAGTCTTCTTGGCCTAACTACTTCAAACAGTTTCAAGCTGCAGCAAAAGCGAATGGATGGACGGCCAGGGAAAAGGCCACTTTGTTAATTGTGGCCTTGAGGGCGGACGCCATCGATGTGCTACAAGTGATGCCGCTAGAGGAACAAGAAGACTTCAACAAGCTGGTGAACCGGCTGGAGATGCGTTACGGCCAGGCGCATCTGACCGACGTGTACCATGCGCAGCTGAGAAACCGTTACCAGAAATCCGGAGAGAGTCTTCAGGAATTCGAGGCTGATGTAGCGCGCCTAGCCCGGTTGGCATATCCTGCAGCTCCTGATGATTTCCTGCAATGTTTGACGCTGCAGACCTTCGTGAGTGGAATCCGTGATCCGGACAATCAGCAGGCATTGAGAATGTCCCACCCTAAGAACGCATTGGCATACGCCTTGGAATACGAGGCGACGAAGCGAGTTTCAAGAGGACACGTCAAGGTACGAGCTGCCATGGACTCCCAAGAAGAAGAACCCGCCAGCGTCCAGGTGCGATCTGCTGCAGAGGAGCGGCCCAAGGATTATACCACCACGGAGGATGTTCGCCGCATTGTGGAACAAGCCTTGAGGCAGAAGAATCCTCTGGTGTGCTGGAATTGTCAGGAAGAGGGACATGTTCGCAGGCGGTGTACCAAGGCCTGGCAGGAGCCTTCACGAGGGAAGCCACAGGGAAACTAAGCCGGGTCGGTGCAGAGGGGCAAACGTCGACCCGTATTCAAAGGCCCCCAAAGACAAAAGTCACGAAAGTGATAGCCCTGCGGCAATTAACCAACAGTATCTTCGTGGATGCCACCATTGATGACATCCCTCACACCATGTTACTGGATACGGGTGCAACGAAGACTATCTTAAGACCCGACGTTATCACATCATCAAAACGCACCGAGCCGACTAAGTGGAGACTGAGGACAGCAACCGGAACATCAGCCAGTGTCCATGGTGAAGTTGAGGTGACTATTACAATTGGATCGACCCCCATCAAGCACCGTGCGCTGGTAGCGGAAATAGAGGACGAGGCGATTTTGGGCATGGACGTCATGTGTGCCCATGGATTCCAATTGGATCTGAAGCGTGGCGTGATGGCGGTTAACAACGAGGAGTTGATTCTACATCAGCGAGAGGACGTGACCGCTCGAGTTGTTCTCGCCGAAGATGTCGTATTGCCCAGCAGAACCGAGGTTATAGTCGACGGAAACCTGAATGGCGCTTTCCAAGATGGGCAAGTCATTATGGTCGAACCTAATACTGACGATCAGAAGATTGGAAGAGGAGTTCTCGTTGGGAAAACGTTGTTGACAGCAAAGAAGGAAATACCAGTCCGCCTAATGAATGTGAACTGTTTCCCTGTCAACGTCAAGAGAGGAACGATCTTGGGAAGCTGCGCCATGGTGTCCTCCATTTCCCGCCAAATAGAAGCAAACGTACAAGAGACGAAAGTCCCGAAGAAGTTGTTGGAAATGGTCATGTCGACGACCCAGGAATTGACTCCAGAGCAAAAGTCAAAAGCAAAGAATCTGATCTGTCGTTATCAAGATGTGTTCGAGGTAGAAAACGGACCTAAGGGAAGAACCGACATCGTCAAACATAAGATAGAGACAGGAGAAGAGAGACCCATCCGTCAAGCTCCAAGGAGGTTACCATTGGCGAAGCGTGAAGAAGCAGAACGCATTATTCGCGAGATGGAAAAAGATAATGTGATTGAGCCGTCAAGCAGCCCATGGGCGTCACCGGTGGTGCTTGTGAAGAAGAAGGATGGATCCACACGGTTCTGTGTAGACTATCGATTGCTCAACAACGTCACCAAAAAGGATAGCTATCCTCTGCCACGGATTGATGACACCCTGGACACCCTGGCTGGTTCAAAGAACTTCTCGACCTTGGATCTAAAGAGTGGTTATTGGCAAGTGGAACTAGCGCCCGAAGATCGAGAAAAAACGGCGTTTTCCCTTGGTATGGGTCTGTGGCAATTCACGGTGATGCCGTTCGGCTTATGTAATGTCCCAGCGACATTTGAGAGGCTGATGGAGACGGTTCTGAAGGGTCTGTCCTGGACAACGTGCATGGTATACCTGGACGACATAATTGTGGTGGGGAAAACTTTCGACGACCATCTGAAGAACCTGGAAGGAGTGTTCCAGCGGCTTCGCGGAGCTGGACTAAAGCTTAGTCTCAAGAAGTGCCACCTGTTCCAGAAGGAAGTGAATTATCTAGGCCATATTGTTAATGGGAATGGAATCGCCGTGGACCAAGTGAAGATTCAGGTCGTGAAGGACTGGCCAACTCCCAAGAATAAACACCAGATAAGGAGTTTCCTAGGCCTATGCACTTACTATCGTCGCTATGTTCCCGGATTTGCGGACGTCGCTAAGCCGTTGAAGAAGGTCGTCCGTTTGAATGGGACCAACATTGCCAAATTAGATTTGAACAACTAAAACAGTACTTGATAAGTGCTCCTATTCTAAGTTACCCTCTCCCAGAAGGCAAGTTCATCGTGGACACCGACGCTAGCAACGTTGGTATCGGTGGCGTACTGTCCCAGATACAAGAAGGGCAAGAGAAGGTGATCGGCTACTTCAGTAAAGTCCTGTCAAAGCCGGAACGAAATTATTGCGTCACCAGAAGGGAATTGCTAGCCGTGGTAAAGTCCATAGAACGTTTCTACAAGTACTTATATGGCAGACACTTTCTCCTGAGGACGGACCATGCCGCTTTAAAATGGTTCCTCCGATTCAAGAATCCTGAAGGACAAGTCGCACGATGGATCGAACGACTTCAGGAATACGATTTTGAAATTCAGCATCGGGCCGGAACTAGCCATAGAAATGCCGATGCTTTGTCGAGAAGACCTTGTGCCGAAGACTGTAAGCACTGTAGTCGGCTGGAGGAGAAAGTGGCCACGACTGCGAGGACGGCCGTCGTAAACGACAAATGGCAAGGTGAAGAATTGCGACGAGATCAGGAGAACGATCAGAATTTGAAATTGGTGCTGGAATGGAAAAGTAGGGAGGCAAGGCCTACTTGGGAAGAGATAGCACCGTGTGCACCATCCGTGAAATCGTACTGGGCGCAGTGGGACTCCATAGTGCTGGATCATGGTCTTCTGAAACGAACCATCGAGAACCAGGAAGGCACGGAACAGAAGACACAATTACTGATCCCCAAGAATAGGGTGCCGGAAGTTCTGAGGGAACTTCACGATGGAACTTCGGGAGGGCATCTGGGAATCAAGAAGACTATGGAAAAGGTGTGCGAGCGATTCTACTGGGTGAACTGCAAGGAAGACGTAAAGGACTGTTGTAGGAAGTGCATAGTCTGCGCAGCTAGTAACGGCCCCCAGAGACAAGGCAAGGCTCCTATGAAACAGTACAATGTGGGAAGTCCTTTTGAGAGAGTTGCCATAGATGTAGCCGGCCCATTTCCACAAACGAATAGTGGAAATAAGTACATTGTCGTGGTGATGGACTACTTTAGCAAGTGGGTTGAAGCATACGCCCTACCAAACCAAGAGGCGATAACTATTGCTGAAGTCCTTGTCCGAGAATGGATCAGTCGGTATGGCGCGCCCATGGAGCTGCATTCAGATCAAGGAAGGAACTTTGAATCAGCTTTATTCAAGAACGTGTGTACTCTGCTCGGCGGCGGCGCGGCGTCCGGAAAACTAGAACCACTGCACTTCACCCGCAATCAGACGGAATGGTGGAAAGATTCAACAGAACCATCAACCGACATTTGTCGAAGGTAGTCTCCGATCATCAGAGAGACTGGGACACGTACATTCCCCTTTTTCTACTGGCATACCGTTCATCCGTTCATGAGACAACAGGAGAGACACCAGCAAAAGTGGTATTTGGGCGAGAGCCAAGACTGCCCTGCGATCTGAAATTTGGCGTGAAGCCTGGCGAAATCCCTGCCGACGAAGACTACGTGAGCGGTCTACGCAGAAAAATGGACGACATTCACAATCAAGTTCGTCACAACATACAGACAGCCAGCGACCGAATGAAGGAGCATTATGACATCAACGCTCAGAATGGGGGATACCAACCTGGAGCGCTGGTCTGACTTTATAATCCTCAAAGACGTCGAGGTCTATCGCCAAAACTGCAGACATCTTGGGAAGGTCCTTACAAAGTGATGAAACGGATCAACGATGTCATCTACCGCATCAGGAAGATTCCACATGGCAAACCCAAAGTTATCCACTTCAACCGAATGGCTCCTTACAACGGAGAAGAAAATGAAGGGACAGTACAACGGACGCAAGGTTCCGAAGTGAACTTCGAAACCTTCATGTTTCATCACGCCACAGGAAGTAAGGCGCGATTCGGAGTGACCACAGAGAGACAGCAAGACCTTTTTCAAGTGTCACCAGAATACAGTCTGGCCCACTGTGTGGCAGAAGACCTAAAGATGTCCAAGGGGATAGCCCAAGTCTTTCGGAAGAAATTTGGTCAGGTCGAGGAACTCCTAAGACAGCACCCCATGGTGGGCAAGAGCCTGCAGATCATCCACACGGAGGCGGAACAAAGACGACACGTGTACTACTTAATCACCAAGAAGACATCAAGCGGTAACCCTGACTATCGCAGTATTTGGAAAGCTTTATGGAGCCTGAGGAGACAGCTGGTAGAAGGCAAGGAGACGAAATTAGCCATTCCTAAATTGGGCTGCGGGCTAAACGGACTGGACTGGAGGGTTATTCGAAGCATGATAGAAGTCATTTTCAACGGAACGGGAATTGAAGTCCTAGTCTGCAGTCACCACCCACAGGCAGCTGTCGGCAGTAAGAAAACCGTGGACTGCTATTTCTTCCAGACCGGAAGTTGTAAAAAGGGGCCAGCATGCCGCTTTCGACATCCTCCTTCAAGGCTGTCACGAGGAACGTTCCGAGACGAAACGTTTTTAAGAAGGGGGCAGTGTAATGATTCATCGTCACTAGCCGGCGCCAAGCTGTTTCTTGCGTCACTGCCGCCTAGTCGACGCGCCTTAGGCGACAGCCCAGGGAATTCGGACGGCGGAATAAACTAGAATAGTCAGTGGGCCGCCTCCAGAATGTTCGAGATAAACAACCCCGGCTATTAAAACACGCGGCCGGTAAACGGAGAGGGATTCAGCGTTAGAGTTCGATTAGAATGCAACGTGAGACTGTTCGAAATTAAAAGTGGCCTGTTAAACTTTCGCTCGGCTGTTGAAATAAATTACGTATACGTCTGTAAATAAATTATTGTTAAATGTTAGTGTTAAATTAGTTTGCTTGTAAATATATTAGTTATTAACTATTTCGTGTTTTGTTTTAAAATAAAAATTAATGAACCTTTAAAATCGTTACAATATTAATTTCTTAATGATCAAGTATAGCTGTCTTGTCATAATACCTTTCCTGACCCATATTATTAATTCTTGTTTGATTCAACATACTTTTCCCGCATGCTGAAAATACGCTTTAATTTTACGTGTTCCAAAAGACAATAATCCAGCGGAATTCAAAGATTTAAGGCCCATTAGCATTCTTCCGATTTTTTCTAAAATTTTAGAAAGGGTAATTAACAATCAATTGAGAGACTATCTAGCAGCTAATAACATTATACTAGAACGCCAATCAGGTTTTCCACCTAGTCATAGTTGCACTACAACACTAATGAATATAACCGATGACTTGATTTCAGCTACAGACAAAGGTCTGGTGTCAGTGCTCGTACTACTTGACTACAGTAAGGTCTTTGAGACTCTGAACCATACGGTACTACTCTCTATTCTTAAATATATTGGTCTTTCTGAAAATTCTATTCGGTTATTTAAATCTTACTTGAGTGATAGAGTACAGCGCGTTGTCCTTCCGATTGGTGCTTCCAACCTAAGAACTATAAACAAAGGTGTACCGCAGGGATCAATTCTTGGACCACTGTTATACATAATTTACACATCTACCTTTCATAAAATTATCAAACACAGCAACGTCCACATGTAAGCTGATGACACTCAGTTATATTACTCCTTTCCTTTATCTGAACATCAGCGTTCATTGTGTAATTTAAAAGCCGATCTGGAGGCTATTGCTCATATATTTAAGCAACACTGTCTAGCAATTAATGCAGCCAAGTCTATTACTTTATTATTTGGAAAAGTTAATGATTGCAATAATTTACGTCATTATGTAAACTGGAGCGTTAATGGCGTCGATATTCCAGAATCCAGAAATTTAGGTCTTGTTATGGACAACTCGTTCTGATACAAAACACAAATTCAGAAGTGTGTCAAAAAAGTCTATTGTAATCTAAAACTTATATATCCACATCGGCATATTTTGAATACCAAAATTAAAATATTGCTTTGTGATTCTCTGGTGTTGTCTCAATTTACTTACTGCTCGGAAATATATGGCCCATGTCTAACACAGGACACCAGTAGACAAATTCAGCGAGTTCAAAATTCTTGTTTCATATAAACTGGCTGAAGCTGGATGGCTTAATATGGCTAATAGAAGAGAGTTGCTTAAAACCTGTCTTTATCATAAAATTATTGTTGATCAAACTCCTACCTACTTATATGTATAGAAAAATAAGATTTCGTACAGACACTCATAATCTTAACATTAGATATAAGGATACATTGAGTCCCCCAGTTCACAGAACTGCATTATTTGAGCGTTCTTTCACATACCAAGTGTCTCATGTTATCAATAAGTTACCTTTCTCAGCAAGAGCACTTCCAAGAACTTCGTTCAAAAAATGTTTGCAAGTTAAATTGTTTTTTGGTCAAAGTTAGGAAATTATTATTATCATTTTTGCTTTGATATTTATCAAGAAATATCTCGTTAATTTTTACTTCATTATTGATTATGTACGTATGTTTACTCTTTAATTTATTAATTATTGTCGTTGCAGATTTCAGCAACCTCACGGAATTAATTAGTTTTAGTTATATTTAATTGAGTTAATTAACTGAAATTTAGTTTTAGGCATTAGTACTAATGATATCAATTTTATTAATTGAATTGAATTTTTATTCATTTCATTCGTCTAGGTTACGGTGGTAGAGCAAAAACGGCTTACGTTGGTTTTTGAACCGCGCCTAGTGATTTTCCAAAACTGTACATTAAAATAATGACTGTACTGTTAGACCTTGTAATTTGGAAAATAAAGACCTATTATTATTATTATTATATGTGAGTCAATACTTGAATGAAATGTTTGTTTATTGGGCCACTTCAAAGGGCCTTAAATCTAAGTTCCAAGTCTTTTACAGCCTTAAATTATTTACTGTAATGATGTCTAATACCTGATATTTAGACTCCAATTAACAACTAAAGACTCAATAAATAAAATTGCTGTTATGAATAAAAAAAAAGAGTAAATATCTTCGTAGGGTTAAAATTATATTTTGAAGGATTTAGTTTGTATTTTAGCATTTAATTGGTTTCATGCACTCAGATTGCTTATAAAAGCTATTACTTTGTTGAGATTTAATACATAATTAAGATTTTGCCCTTTCCTTTTTTGTTTATTTTCTTGAAGTAGGGTTTTTATTAGAAGTTCTACATATGAGAGCAGATATCTCGAAAACCATAAACGTTAGGCCAATTTTACAAACGTTAGAAATAAAATTTGGCGAGCTATTCAAAGGGTTCAAAATATACAGGGCGTCCCAATTAAAATTGTAAAGAAAATTTAACTTTTAAGTTTCAATGTGTCTGTGTAGTAAACACACATGAAAGATGTTACTATTATTCATAGAGATTATTTATATACAGGGTGCCCGGATTTCGTAGGGACAACATGGGTAATTTTTGTATTTGAAGAGATAGAGAGAGATAAATTAGCAAAAAGGTGCAGGTTCGATAGCTCATTAATAGCGTTTTTCACTGAGACTAAATTGTGCACTGAGTGCGCACTCAGAATATCTCCATCCCGTTTCATTATATGAGGTTGAAATAAGATGAGAATATTCTGAGTGCGCACTCAGTGCACAATTTAGTCCCAGTGAAGAACGCTATAAGAATCCATTTTCAAATTGTACTTGTCATGGCCATCTTGGTTAAAAAAAAAATTCATAATTTCTTTTATTTACCGTAACTTTTTTTTACTTAAGATAATAGTGTTCAGAAACGGTGCCAACTTTGCATTTCAAACAGCGGTGGCTTACTTGAGTGATTTAATATTTTTGATTATTATTTTTATAATCGAGTTTGTTTTTGTTTTGTCAAAAAAAATATTTAAATTATCATACAAATTAATTCAAACCGCAACTAAATATAACAAAAAACAGTAACAGTAACAAAAAAGTTACGGCAAATAATAGAAATTATGAAATTTTGTTTTTCTTTTATTTTAACCGAGATGGCCATGACAAGTAAAATTTGAAAATGTATTCTCAATGACCTCTTGAATCCGCACCTTTTTACTAATTTAACCATCTCTCTATCTCTTCGAATAAAAAAGTTACCCATGTTGTCCCTACGAAATCCGGGCACCCTGAATATGTATATATAACTAATTAGTTATGCACAGTAAAAATAATTAGTTTGACCGCTAATTATGAATAAAATACTAATACAACTCTGCTCTTTCATCCAATTGAATAGCTATAGATTGCGAATACTTTAATTTGGAGCTACAGTTGCTTAATAAAAAATGTTTACTTTTAAGAGATCTATAAAAGTGTGAAATAAAAATTTATATACAGCCTGTCTCAATGAAGATGCACCAAACTCGGTATGTCGGTAGATATCGTGAAAAGAAATAAAAGTTTCCTATAATTTTTTTTTCTTAAATAAATAAGTTTCTAGAAAATCGAAGGGAAAGCAAAATCGCATATTTTTAGGATGGACTTTAAATGAGAATGAATGGATTGTTACGCATTCTCATACGAATTACGAATCGCTTTATTGGTTTATTACTCTAGCTAGAATATTTACAGTTGGTTCTTGTCCGATGAAATTTGTATCACAAAATCTTCTAAGCGGACACTAAATCGCGCAACTATACACTTTACGTTTCGCAGTCGTTCGACTGCTTCGCGATTTAGTGTCCGCTTAGAAGATTTTGTGATTCTAGCTAGAATGTCGCCCCAGCTGATTCGACAAAACATCGTGGTTGTTGGAAATCAATAAAAACAATAATTAGTCGTTTATATTCGATTCTACATTTAATACGAATTTTCTAATTGTTAGGACTGGTCTTTTAACTCCCTTGTAAACTCCGTTTTTACTAAAATGAACATTAAATTAGTTGCTATAGCAACGCGTATTCATGTGAGTGATATAGATGCACTCGTCTAGTTAATCCGAAAGAGATGCATAATGTTTGATAGGCAGCTAAACGATAAATTTTTCAGTTACAAGACAGATAAATTTACAAGTAACTTAAAAGGAAGTTAAAAGACCGGGCCTTAGTTGAAGAATTTTAGGATTGTTCAAACATTTACTAGTTTGCGCTTATTTAAGACTTCACATTCAATGATAAACCGTTACATGAAATCGTTCGTAAAAATTTAGCGCCCAAGTGCCTGGGTTTTACCCAAAACGTTTCGTTCGCCGCACTACCCCAACTAAAGACTTTATGGTATTTTTTGTGTGTACAGCTGCAAGGAGGCATTTTTAAACATTTCTTGTAATAATAACATAATAATAATGTAATAAAAATAAATGATTTTGTTTTTAAGATTCGACAAATTTTATTTTAATAACAATTTTAACAACAATGCATACTAACTGCACATTTTTGCATAACACCACATTTGTAATTTATTATTAAATTAAATATGTTTAAATATCCACGCGATTTCACAGCTGCTGCTACAGTTGAATGATCGAGTGAGTAGGTCAAGGGCAAAACAAAACCTAGTCATAAATATCTTCGCTGTAACTTTATTGTCCCCCTGCAGCTGTGAGCCATTCATAAAGCAATTTAGATCGCCAGTTTGGTTTCACATTCCGCGGCGATAATTCTTTCTTTCACCCGTAAATGAATATGAAATAAATAAAGTTATTAATCAGTGTTGCTACAAAATGCCATCCGGGATAGATGAGGTTCCAGGAAAAATAATAAAAATTGTTAACATCTCCACTAACCAGAATAATAAACCTATCATTCGAAAAAGGAGTGTATCCAGAGCGACTAAATATTTCTAAAATATTACCAGTGTATAAAAACAAAGGAAATCGGGAGAAAAGTACCGACCTATATCATTACACTGTCAAATCTCGAAAATTTATGAACGTCCCTTTCATTCTAGACTGTACAGCTTTCTAGAGAAATACCAAATTCTTGGCGACTGCCAATTCGGCTATAGAAAAAGTCGACAATATCAGCGGTTCAAAAGACGCTCTGTGCCGTAGTCAGTGCTTTAAATGAAAAATGCAAAAGCGTAGGTTTATTTTTCGACATGAGCCGCGCTTTTGACTCGGTCGACCTAATGTTACTTTTAAACAAACTCCATCTCGCAGGCGTAAAGTCCATAGTCCATAGTTGGATGGCATCATACCTACGTGATAGGAAACAGCTAGTAGCTATTAAACAAAATACATCAGAAATAATAGGAACCAACAGGGGAGTACCTCAAAGTATCATAGTAGGACCACTTCTTTTCTGTTAATGATAAATGATCTACCAAATCAATGTCCCTCAGCTTATCAAATAAATATGTACGCAGATGATGTAAGCATGATAATTTTGGCACAAAACACTGAACAACTAGCGAAACAAAGTAATGCTGCCGTGAAAGAATTATTAACGTGGACCACGGATAACGGAATAATTCTTAATAAATGTAAGACGCAAGCCATACAATTTTAACTACTAAAAATTAACAAGAAATCAATTACGGAAGTCAACACTACAACATTTTTAGGCATTCAAATTGACCAGAAACCAGGGCTTCGAACCGGAGCTGAACCGAAAACCGAAAACCGAAAAAACAGTTATTTTTGTCGGAACGAAAACCGGAGTTGAACCGAGAAAAAAATATCGGTTCATTTCGGTTCGATACATGCTCAGATACGCACGTTAACACATTCTTTTTTGCGGAGTCTCGTATATGTATATTATTTTATTATCATATATTATGTACAGTGACTGCCAGATAAGTCGGGCAATATGGGTTTTTTTATTAGTAGCAGTAGGAAGATTTTCGTATTCTATAAGTACGTGGCATCATCTCAAAGTAAAATTACACTGTTAAAGTTGTCCAAAGGTATACGAGGGAGGTGCTAAAAATGAAGTTCGGACAAGAGTAAAGTAGCCTTACTGGCTTTATTTTAAAAGATACAGGAAAAAGTTATTAGAAAAAGTTTTATATGGTCAAATTATTAACAATCAACATTAATTTTAAAACAATTAAATTTTAGTGTGGCGCCCTCCTCGTTCGATACACAATATGGTTCTATCGGGAAGAACTCTTGCAATATTTCTTAGCAAATTAATGTTCTTCGTTAACAAATTGACTACCATGTAAGATTCTTTCTAATAACTTTTTCTTGTATCTTTTAAAATAAAGCCAGTAAAGTCACTTGAAGTTTTTCCAAACTTCATTTTTAGCACCTCCCCCGTATACTTTTGAACATTGTCCCAACTTTCACAGTGTAATATTAATTTGAGACGATGCTACGTATTTATAGAATACCAAAACCTACTAATTAAAAAAAGTCCATATGGCCCGACTTATCTGGCGGTCACTGTATATATGTACACTCATACGCACCTCAAATGCACCTCCCGCACGCGAACCTCACCCTTAAAACCTTGTGATACAAGGCTCACAGAACTGTCAAATTGGAACACTTAAGCTGCGTATGAGTGTACTTATGTGCAGATAATACATTTTTAATAAAAGAAGTGAATAGCGGCATAGCTGGCAAGGAAAAGTAACTGTCGACGTACGTTTCGGTCTTATTAGACCTCATCAGGACAGTATAACCAAAGTGTAAGGTGTTGACACGTAAGACCGAAACTTACGTCGACAGTTACTTTTCCTTGCCAGCTATGCCGCTATTCACCTCTTTTATTGTATCTTTCTGGCGATAACTTTTCCATCATACATTTTTAATATAAATAAAAATATTAAAAAATTAATCATTCGGAACGGAACCGAAAACCGGAAAAAACCGCTATTTTTGCTGGAGCGAAAACCGGAACCGAACTGATATATTTTTTTTATTGAACCGAAACGAAAACCGGAACAGAAAAAATTACGGTTCGAAGCCCTGCCAGAAACTGATGTGGGAACAACAAATCATACAAATAAAAACCTAAAACCATTAGTAAACAAAAACGTCCTACTACAAGCACATTTTGGTTTAGTGCAATCCATAGGTACTAACTTACGGTATTACAATCTGGTGACACAACAGATATGTTGTGGAAATCTTCATAAAACAAAAGAAGATAGTCAGAATTATCGCTGGAGTTAAACCTAATTCACATTGCAAAGATCTATTTACAAAATATAAAATTCCGACAGTTTACTCCTTATATATCTACCAACTTGTTATTCTCACTTTTAAAATGAATTTAAAAAAAATAGTGACTTCCACTCTTGCCATACTCGGAACAATGAAGACATCAGACCCGAATATAAATGATAGGTCAAAAAAATGCTGATTATTTTGGCCCAAAGAGTTTCTATGCATTACCCCCAGAACTGAAACATGAAACAGAATTTAAAACATTCAAACACAAATGTTACACTTACTTCCTAGAAAAGCGAGTACAGTCGATAAATGAAAATTTTATCACATAATCATGGCCATGTAGATTGGAGGACCAGGGACGTTGTTGTTGTACCAGAAACAAAACTGAACCTTTATCTTTGGATGATCTCTGAACCTAAAAATAGAAGTCACAAGATTAAAAGTACTTACCCAAACGAGACGAAGTTCTCATCTTCATGGTTTCTCCTTGGAGAAAATTTTTTTCGTATATCTTATGTTGGCGATCCAACCATGGAAACTATTTGGCCTTTATTAATCTTAGCTTTAGTTTTAATTTTAGTTTTAGTCTTAATTTTAAATTAATTAATTATTCTCATTTTGAATTGTCATTTACCTTCATTTTATATGAATTTGTACTTGTTAATTTGACTAAGTCTTTTGATTATAACAGGTGATCAATATCTTTTCTAATCAAGTGACCTATGGAAATAAAATCATGTGTCTTTGATTACTTCATTATTTCAAATGCTACCTGAATTACATATTTATTTTGCATTTCTATACAAAACGATAGGAATGCAATAAAAATAATTCAAATGGCATTTGAAATAATGAACCAAACAATGACATTTTTTTTTCATAGGTCACTTGATTAGAAAAGATATTGATCACGCGTTATATGTAATCGTTAACTGACTTAATAAAACTAAACTAAACTAAACTATTGTTTAAAGCAACAGAAAATTTCATTAAACATTGCATCGAATCGTGTATCATTTTATGCTTTCTCTTGTGACCGCTTGTTAAAAGTGTTATTTTGTAGGATGTATTTTTTAAAATGCCATAAAGGTTGGCCATGAAAATTAAAACTCATGTCGTTGCTTGGCATCTAACACATGCCAAAACTGACAATCTAAAGTACATGAATGGAGCTAAGACATGAATTTTCATTTTCCCTTATGGCATTTTTAAAAAACACATAGTATAAAAAATATAGTTACCAAGAAAAAACAATTTTTGACAAGAACTTAAATAAATTAGTTCTGATATTATATTGTAAAAACTTTGCTGAAAATAAAGTAAAATCGTAAAACTACTTCACTTTTGATTTAATCATAACATTTTTGGTCCTTCGAGCGAAAAGAACAGCATCGTAAGAAGCAGAAAGTAAAAATCTGCAGCAAAAATGTCACTTAATCAACAAAAGGTAAAGTTCCTTCATCTGTGTCTGAATTTAGATGTTTCTCCAAGAATGAAAAGAAAGCTGATGAAGATAATGAAGAAAAAAGACAAGATCCATCAGCTTCAATAAACGGAGAGACAAATTTAGAATGTTTAGAGCAAATGTTAAAAATTACATCGTCTTCGAAAAGAAGGCTGCTGAATATAAAATTAGAAACGATGAAGAAATTAGCTCTTCTAGACTCTAGAGGAAGAAAAACAACATGAAGAAAAAGAGGAAAGGGAAAAGGCATACTTAAGAAAAAAACATATTATTGAAGTGGAAATGAATCTAAAAATGAGTCAACTAGGAAGTAGAATAGACAGTGAAACAGATGAACCAGAAATACTTGAAGAGATGAAACACATCGAAAATGACTACGGTATGGAAAATGTAACCACATGGCTAGAAAAATCTGTTTGAAAATTCAAATGAACGGAAGGTGGAATCAAATGAAGAAATTAATCCACAAATGAAGAGAGCTAAAGCTCTGGACGGAAACAAATTTGGGAAAATGTCGCTTGGAAAAGAACAGCCTCTTTTTTCAGGAGATCCAGAAGGATGGCCTTTATTTTACACACAATTCAAAAGATCGACTGAACTAAATAAATACAGCAATGAAGAAAATACATTTAGAATACAAAAATGCCTGCGAGGTAAAGCCAGAGAAACTGTGAAATTGCTTTTATTATCTCCTACAAATCTAGATGCAATCATTGAAACACTTGAATTGATTTTTGGAAGACCTGAAATTGATCATTTCCATGCTGATTGAAAAAGCCCGAAAAATCCAATCACCTAGAGATGGAAAACCTGATTCTATGTTAACATTTTCAAATATCGTTTCTAGCCTCACAACATCAATGAAAGTTGACGATCATATGTCAGATCCACAGCTAATGAAAGAACTGATGCATAAACTGCCATACTTCTTGAAGATGGAATGGGGTTCTCAAATTTTACGATGTGAAAAGCAAACTAATTTGAAAAACTTTTCAAGCTGGCTGAGAGAAAAGGCTCAAAACTCATGATGCGCAAATGGGAAGAACAGAATGCAAGAGGAAAGAAAATTTATTCTCTACGAAAACAAGAAGCTGCATCGTGTGTGAGGAAGATTTTCATATTTTGGAAAACTATGACAAATTCAAGAATAAAAATATGGCCAATCACTGGGAAGATGTGAAGAAGAACAAATTATGTTTCTGCTGTCTAAAAGCAAATCACTCAAGAAGAAATTGTAGAACAAGAAAAATTTGTGGTCTCGGCGACTGTAAGTTACTTCGTCATCAATTGCTTCATAAAAACTTCTTAAAAAATAAAGATTTATCAACAAATGAAAAATTTTGCTTAGTTAACAAGCTTTCAGATAAAGTGTTGCTCAAGATATTACCAGTAAAAGTAAGAGGTCCGGTATCTGAGGTACCCACCTATGCATTCTTCGATGAAGGGGCCACTATTAGTCTAATTAACGCTGAATTGGCAAGAAAACTACATTTAGATGGGATAGAAGAATGAAGAAGTTTGTTATCTATGGACAAATGGAATCACCCATCTAGATAAGCATTCTAGAAAAGTAAGTTTTAAAATTTCTGCTTTACATGAGGGAGCGAATATTCATAATCTTAGTGGAGTGAGAACATTGAAAAATATGATGCTATCTAAACAAGCAATTGATGTCGAAAAAATTTGGCGAAAATTTTCCTGAAATTGAACAACTAAATGAATTGAAATCATTCTTTGAAGAACGTCCTTTGATATTCAAGATTCAAATTATTCTCAGTTGGCATATCCACGAAAAGTTATAGAATTTTCACGGGATGGTCCTATTGTGTCTAAAACTGCTTTAGGATGGATATTACATGGAAAGATAAATGTCATTAAAGATACTGACAATCAGTTCTTATATCATGTTTGTAATTGCCAATCTTTTGATGAAGAAGTGGACAAATTAATAAAATAATCTTTTAGAACAGAATCATTCGGCGTAATGTTAAGCAATTATGAGAAAAGTTCAGAAGTAACAAGATGTGAGAAAATTATGAACGATACTTCCAAGAGGGTTGGAGGAAGATTTGAAGTTGGATTATTGTGGAAATCAGATGAAATACATTTTCCCGATAGTAAAAAAAATGCATTAAAACGATTATTCTATATGGAAAGAGAAATGGATCAAGACAAGAATTTTGCACAACAATATTGTCTTAAAATAGAAAATTACGTAAAAAAAGGGGTATGCTGAAAAAGTAGACGGATCAGAATCAAGAAAAATAAATCCGAAAATTTGGTATTTACCCCATTTTGGAGTCATAAACTCAAACAAACTCGGGAAATTAAGATTAGTGTTCGATGCTGATGCCAAAACAGATGGAGTTAATTTGAATACAGAACTTCTGCAAGAGCCAGATCTGTTGATACCTCTGTTTTATTGAAGTTTCGGCAGTGTAAAATAGCATTCACTGGTGACCTGAAAGAAATTTTTCGTCAAGTTCTAATCAGAAAAGAAGACAGATGCGCTCAAAGATTCATCTGGAGAGGTATGAGGAGAAATTGAAATGGCTATGTGTACGAAATGAGAGCGATGACTTTTGGAGCAACGCGTTCACCTTGTTTGGCACAAAATAAAAATGCAATAGAAAATAGAGCTGATTCTGAAGAAGCGTGCCAAGTTATTTTAAAGAAACATTATGTTATGATTATTTAGATAACAAATACACTGAAGAAGATGCCACCAACTGTATCAAGGAATTAATAAAAATGCACAAAAAAGGTGGATTTGAACTATGCAATTTCATTTCCAACTCCAATCAAGTTCTAGAAAGTATTCCTGAAAATTTGAGAAAGCAGAGAATAAAAAATCTAGAAGAACATTGTTACGGTTGAAAAATCATTGCTAATAATTGGCAGCCAGTCTGTATGTATAACTTCCGTGTGCGTACGAGACTTTGCCCCATGTTTCTCAATATTTCATAGCCAAATCATACGTTGTTATTTAGACCTACAGTATATCTCCATTTCACTCTGTCGCTCGGCTAAATCTGATTACATTCGTAACGACTTCCGTTGTAGCGATAGTGGAAGGGTACGCAGTACCCTGCGTCCGGCCATTCTTTCATTAGCGCTCGTCGCGTGCAGTCTCTTTATTTGTGTTGGTGATTGAAAAACCTTTGTGTTTCTCTCATGGAGTTTTGTGATTGAAACCTCAAACGGAAATTTCTCCGAGATCTGTTAAACACGCCGAGCGAATTACAGGTATGTTTTGTTGGCCATTTTGCGCAATTGTGGTGCTTTTCTCTTCTATTGGGCTTCAAGTTCTAGCTTTTAGTAGTTTTACCTGGGTTGAGAATATCGTCAACCCTTGGGTGCAAGAAAAGGCCGGACTTGGCGTTTTGAAACGATTTAAGCCTCGCAACACGGCTTCCCCCGCCCGACAAAGTGGACCCGACTGGACCTGCCACATGACGCCACTTGGTGACGTAATACCTGCGTTGAAGTACGTCATTGACTGCAGTTACCTCCGTTGAAGGCTTTCTCACTACTGTCAGCTGTCGTGCTGACTCTCATTACGCCGGATGCTGGTTACAAGCTCGGAATTACTCTAATTATTATTAATTATTCTGTTGAGTTACCGCGGCGTTGTTATTTTTATTTTTCTTTTATTTATTAATCAAGTGAATTTCTTTAATCTCTTGAAACGTTAATTGTAAACGAAGAACAGATCTATTGATCGGATTAAATCTAACTTGTAGTTTACTTAACTATATTTCGTGTTCTTTTCATTGGGACCCCTTCAGGGTCGAACATGATACTTGTAGATTATTTTTCTTATTGGTTGTTTAATGTTTGAGCATTTTAAATAAAAACAAGTGTGCTCAGCTAGTGCTTTTTATTTTGTTCACTTTTCCCACCTTTTGCTTTGGGGTTTCGTCGAACCCCCCATCTCCAAGAGCTTTGCCGAGCGGTGCTGGAGAAACATCAGTCACTCGCACAATTTGCTGGCCTTTAGGTAGGTAGCGACATAAGGATAATCTTATAGAAAGAGTTCTTGGTCTTCAATGGGATTCAAAAAATGATGACTCTTTTTTTGCTAAATTTTAGAAAAGTGAATCCGAAAATTTTGGATGGCAGTATAATTCCAACTAAACGAGAAATTTTAAAAATGGTAATGTCTGCATTTGATCCTCTTGGTTTTCTGTGCAATCTTATTATAATCGTAAAAATCATTTTACAAGAAATTTGGAGATTGAAAATGATGATGAAATTACAAATGAGTTGGCTGATTACTGGAATAACTGGATTCAAACTTTTAAAAACTTTATTCCTTTTAGGCCCAGTTTCATAATCGAATTTAAAGGAGACTTTAAATTTATTAACCTTCAGATGTCAAAACAAATATGAAAACACCTTTGTTTACATATCTGAATGTGACTTTAATTTTAAAGTCTCCTTTAAATTCCATTATGAAACTAGGGGTTAATAAAGTACCTCGTTGCTATGGAGAAAAATTAGCAACTTCGAGAAACATTAAATTACATGACTTTTGCGATGCAAGCGAAAAATCGTTCGCAGCTGTAGTTTATCTGCGATATGAATATGAAAATGAATTCTACACAGCATTTGTGATTGCGGAAACCAGAGTCGCACTTCTAAAGCCAATGTCAATTCCGAGATTGGATTTACCAGCTGCGTTGAGTCGAGTGATGGACAAAGTAAAATCAGAACTGGAAATAGAAATTAAAAAGTATTTTTACCGGACGGATTCGAAAACCGTTTTATATTGGATAAAGTCAAAAATGTTATTATTAAAACAGAGTTTGAGAGATTTTAGAATTATCGAAAAGGGACGATTGGTACTGGATTAGAACAAAGGAAAACGTTGCCGAAGAAGCTACTAGAGTTTCAAAAAGTGGACAAATTGCAATGGAACGATGGCTGAGCGGTCCATCCTTCTTGAAATATCCAAATCATCGTAGTTTTATAGAGAACGAATCAATTTTTAAAGCATCTGAGGAAGAATTAGAAATCAAGAAAAATCTCAAATATTTACTATGAAAGAAAAGAATGAATTTCTAAGAGATATAAATAATTATTCCAAATATTTGAGACTGGTACGAACAACAGCTTGGATATTTAGATTTGTAATTAACCTAAAGGTACAAATAGCAAGAAGGGAGCAAAATTTGAATAAGACAGTTAAGAAAACTTTATCGACCAGCAAGACAAGAGAAACTAAAATGAAAAACATTTGTAAAAAGATAACTATGAGAGAGAATAAATTGCGACAGGAAAGAATGTGAAAATTAACAGAAGAGGATGCGCTTCGAGAAGAAGAAATTACAAATGCAGAAAAAGTATGGTACCTATAAAGAAGTGCAACGAGAATGTTTTTCCGAAGAACTCAAAAGTTTAAGATGTTCGAAAGAAGTTGAAAAGAGATGCAGAATTTATAAATTGGCACCATTCTTAAATGAAGAACAATTACTTTGTATCAATTACTTTGAAGGGCAGAATAAAGACAGACTTTTTTCAAACTGAGCCAATAATACTTGAAGCGAAGCATAGATTTACAACGCTGCTGATACAATGGTACCATGAAAATGCTAACCATCAAAATTATGAATATGTAATAAACGAAATCAGACAACGGTTTTGGATTCCGGGATTAAGAAATGCCGTGAAAAAGTTGAACTGTCTACACTGTAGCAACCGAAAAGTGAAACCTATAGCTCCTGAAATGGGAATGTTACCGGAAACTAGATTAGATGCATATAACAAGCCTTTCACTCGGACAGGGGTAGATTATTTCGGATTTTTCGAAGTTAGAGTTGGCAGAAGACATGAAAAACGATATGGAGTACTTCTCACTTGCATGACTATCCGTGTAGTACACTTAGAAATTGCATCCACATTGAGCACTGATTCATTTATTATGACTTTGAAGAGATTTATTGGCCGCAGAGGTCCTGTCAGGCACTTATATTCAGACAACGGAACAAACTTTCATGGGACAGATAACGAACTCTTAAAACTTATCAAAACTTTCCTCATAGTAGAATCAAAGACGAAATGTCCATCAGAAAAATTCACTGGCCCAGCGGCTGCACCACATATGGATGGCAGTTGGGAAAGATTGATAGCTTGTATAAAAAAACAACTTAAAACTAATCCTGCATGAAAAATATCCTCGTGAAGAAGTCCTTCGAACAGCATTTGTCGAGATTGAATTCATTCTAAATTCAAGACCACTCACGTATGTGTCCGTCGACCCGGAACATCCCGAAAGCTTGACGCCAAATCATTTTTTAAAGGAATATCTGGTGGAAATCTGCCTGGTCAAGAAATCCAGAACAATGATTTCAACCCGAGGAAACAATGGCATAATGCACAAGTGTTATGTGATCATGATTGAGTCAGTTGGGTAAAATAATATCTTCCAGAACTCAATAGAAGAACAAAGTGGCTCAATAAAGGTGAAAATCTGCGTGTTGGCGATATCGTCTCAATCGTTAACAATACTCTACCTCGAAACACTTGGCCGATGGGTAAATTTTGTAAAAACTTCGCTGAAAATAAAGTAACATCGTAAAACTACTTGAGTTTTGATTTAACACCGTCATTTAGTTAACCAGGTTATTAAAAACGAACATTTGATTACTTTTATTTAAAAAGTATTAAATTTTTTAAAAATTTCAACTGTATTCTTTTTATCTTGCGTCGCCTTACTTAGCTTAACTACAAAAGAAAAAAAAACATCCCCATTTCACGATTAAAATAAATATTGGGGCTCTATTCTCTTTAAAATGCCGGGTAAAAAAAGCATTTTTGTTAATCCCCAATCGATCTACGAGTACAAATTTCGCGCGAACCGCGCTCGGCTCTGATTAAAAAGTTCGGATATAAATGCAAATGTTGACACAAAATATTGGAGCGCCTAATTTTTAATATAGAATATTCATGCGCCCGCTTGTAAAGAGATCGCGGGCTTTTAATCACTGTGCTTTGTGCGTTACACAGGGGGTAATTTGGAACGGAAATAATTTGCATTGCCGTCGGAGTATTTTTAATTTCCCATCGACTATTTAAGCTTTATGGATTTTGTAACATAAGGTTCACTGTATTTTATTGTAATTATGTAATTAGATGCAGAAGAATTTAGTAAAAACAAAACAGATGACTGAAAGGTGAATGGTAAAAGACGTCGACTTAAAGAAGAAAAATAGAATATTTCATAATGTACTGTTCTACAAGCTGGTCCTTAAATAATGGGACACAGAACAACAGTGGATTACTGACATCAAAATATTGCAATTCACCTCGTCCAAAAGTATTAACTGCTCTAACTTTTTTGTGAGTAGACTTAGGCCTGGTATTTCAGTCACAGTTTATCTTTAATCTTCAGTTTATTCCCATAGTAACAATTATAAAAACAATTAAATAATAAACTGAAGATTAAAGTTAAACTGTAACTGAAATACCGGGCCTTATGGAACTTCTCACAAAAAAAAATTATTTCCTCATCTTTTTAAACCAATTAGGTTCAATAGCGCTAAAGTTAATCGTTTTCGAGATATTTGCTGTTTTAGCTTTGAATGCAAGATGGTTTTCACGATAGTAGAGTCCGTACAGGGTGTCTTGAGGTCTGAGCATATCTGCGCAGATGATAAAATCTCGTTTGCTGGAGCCGGCCCACAAGTATAACCCTATCTGAAATATACGACTACAACAGGTTGTATTTGTACCTACGTGTTCTGGGGTTATGCTTGTGGGTCGGCTCCAGCAAACGAGATTTTGTCATCTGCGCAGATATTCTCAGAGCTCAAGAGCTCAAGACATCCTGTACAGACTCTATACGCGTTTTCTTAAAAGAAAAATGAATCTACATTCTTTCGTAGTGTTTTGTAAAAGCGTTATATTGTTTACGAAATACCTGAACAAACTTTTTATAACGTATACATATCCATTATTTCTCGGACAGGACAAAATTTAACAAATACTATTGTAGAAATCATGTTACATTCAAGCTAAAATAGCAAATATCTCGAAAACAGTTAACTTTAGCGCCATTGAACAGGTATACCTAATTGGTTTAAAAAGATGAGGAAATAAAAATATTTTGTCAAAAATTCTATAAGTCTACTCACAAAAAAGTTGGAGCAGTTTAAATACAAGAATGATACTTAAGTACTTAACGACCTCTATCCGCTATATCAAAATTAAGACCATAATATGGTAATATTATTATTTGTCGCCCCAAAAAAATCCCTCGTGCCAATTTTTAAGGTAATATGCCAAAAAGAATTACTGAAGAAAATTGAAATTAAAATTTGGATTTTAACGCTCTGTATCTTCCTTATTACCCACTTTTGGACTAGGTGAGTATAGCTAAATCGTAATGTTTTGATGTCAGTAATCCACTATTGCACTGTGTCACATTACTTAAGGATCACCTTGTATAAATTGGAGACTTTTTTCTTGTATTCAAACATCCCTAGATGTTTTCAAGTATTGCACTATGATCAAAGACCAATGAGCAATTTAAATTTAACCTAAACTACTAAATGAATTGCTTGTTAATCTAAAATATACTCATTGGTAGGGTTTCTGATTTCTCGACTTTTTCGATTTCTCGGGACTTGAGAATTCTCGTCTGTTTGTTCCCGGGAATTCCCGGGAAATCGGGAAATATAAAAAAAATTCAAAAGTCACTAATTAAGGGCAATTTAATTTAAGTACACCAAAATAATATTCGTATTCATACTTAACACTCTCTTTGTCTTTGACCTAGGACTTAACATAAAATTTACTTTTCTCTTAGTTTTATCTTTTAAGTAGAAGTGTTTTTGGTAATTTAGCAAAAGAATAACTCTAACAACAAACATTAGAAAACTAACAAAAGTAATTTAAAAAAAGCAAAAATCCCTCTCTTTTATAATATAAAAACAAAACTCTTCTGAAAAACAGTGGCGAGTGCACAAAATAAAATTAAATATTCTTAAAATAGTAACAGTTTAGGTCCAGATAATGCGTGGCCAATTTTTGTCCTAAAATTTCATTGTAATCAAAACCGACTTGCAACAAATTTTTAAATTTCTTAAAATAATAGTTTGAAAAATGAGGGCATGAAATGCTTTATCAAACAATTGATTTCTGACTTTGGAAACAATATTATACAGTGCTCGCCAAAAAGTCGGCGTCAAATGGGAAAAATATTTATTTCTAATTTTTCGAAAAAAAATTTTACGGCAATAATTTGTGCTTCTCTGAAAACCTATTTAGCCCCTATTAGATATACCGAGTCTTTTTTACTTAGTTAGAAAATAACGTTTTTCGAAATTGCCGAAATCCTAAAATTGTTATTTCTTGGAAATTAATCAAGATTCCAACGAGATTTTTTTACTGTGTATTAGTTTTAGCTTACTGAATAATCTCAAGGCCAGAAAATAACGTTTTCTTTAACATCGGCAAATATTGACTTTTTCAATTTTTGAACTTTTCACAAAATTTCACGTATCCAAACTTAATTTTAAATTTCAAATAACTTTCGATGAAAACTTCAAAAGATTTGTAATTGGAAAAAAAATAGAGATATATATTTATTGCTTTAGATATTTTATTATTTACCAAGAAGTAATATTTGTACAAAATTGCAACGTTTTTGATGCAATATGCTTTTGAGGAGAAATATTTTTTAATGATAATTAACAGGTGTTGCAATGTCGTCTGAAAACTCTAATCTACTCCTATTAATGAATTCCTGTCACAAAAACCGCCTAAATGTTCTTTTACAATGACCTGAATGTGGAGAGTTTTTCCTTATGTAGTTTATGAGACGGCTATGAATTGTTTTAATATCAGGTAAAGTTATGGAAAACTCTCCTCATTTAGGTCGTTGTAAAAGAATATTTAGGGGGTTTTTGTGACAGGAGTTCATTAACCGGAGTAAATTAGAATTTTTAGAAGACATTCTCACACCTGTTAATTATCATTAAAAAATATTTCCTCAAAAGCATATTGCATCTAAAACGTTGCGATTAGGTACAAATATTACTTTTCAGTAAATAATAAAATATCTAAAGCAATAAATAGCTTTGTCTATCTTTCTTTCCAATTACAAATCTTTGAAGTTTTCATCTAAAATTATTTGAAATTTAAAATTAAGTTTTGATATGTGAAATTTTGCGAAAAGTTCAAAAATTGAAAAATTCAATTTTTGCGGAAGTTAAAGAAAAAGACATTATTTTCTGGCCTTGAGATTGTTCAGTAAGTTAAAGCTAATACATAGTAAAAAAATTTCGTTCAAATCTTGTTTAATATCTAAGAAATAGGTTTTCTGACATGCACAAATTATTGCCGTAAAAAGTTTTTCCGAAAAATCAAAAATAAAATTTTTTCCCATTTGATGCCGACTTTTTGGCGAACACTGTATATACCATTTGAAGACTTACACTTTAACCAAAAGTGATTTTAAGAAAAGTAACAAAGAGCATGTGTATGCGGTTGGTTGAAAGAGATGGATATAGTGTGCGTAGCGTATTTTCTTCGATGTAGGTGGGAAGGTGCTGATCAGATTACACAAATGCATTAACATTAATGCAGTTGCATCTAAGCTACAGATGAATATTAACAATAAAATATCTTTGCTTAATGTCATCGGAAAGATTCAAATTCTTAAATGTTATTACAGTAGAAATTCTGTACAAGCAATAATTAATTTACTTGTTGTTGCTTTTTAAAATATTACAATCCACTGATTGCTATTCGTATATGTTTTTGCAGTTTTCGCTATAACACGTAATCTCCACTACATTTTAAAAAAGTAAGGGCCGTACATTCATGCGCATCTAAAATGCACCGCCTGCACGCAAACCTCACCCTTAAAACCTTGTTGTACCGGGTGTCCCAACGGTGTGTATTTCTTCTGTGGTGCCTATAGGAATAACAAGTAGAGAAAAAAAGATTAAGAAAGTTATACTAGACATCACGCGGCACATTTTAAAATTATTTTCAACTATACAGGGTATTCCAGAAAATGGTGGTGCATACAAAGCGATTTTTTTTTAATGGAACACCCTGCATATTCTTATAAATTTGGATGTCCTGCGGAGAGATGATTACAATAATATAAAGTCATATTAATTTCGCTCAGCTGTTTTCGTAAGAAAAAATTTTTTCTTCTAAAATTCCTTCAAAATTTACAAATTTTGAACTTATATTGCTGATTATGGAGATGACACAGACTAACGAAAATATAACAAAATATTCTTAGGACTTTGTGCTTTTTGAAAATATGAAAGAAGTTAAAATATCTTGTAGCATTATACAGGGCAAACAGTACTTGCGAAGCACTCAGTATCTCATTCTTTTTTAATGGAACGACCTACTTTTTATTTCAGAAATGGGTAGTTCTTAAACTTAGCTTTCTACTGATACCAGGTTATATACCTGTATTTTTAGCATTTCTTTCATTAAAAACTTGTTTTTACTACTATTTGAACAATTTACCCTTCCATTTATAATTTTTGTATAGTAAATGAGCAAAAGGTAAATCCCAGAGTGTATTTATATCACACCTGACAAAACGCCCAGGTCTACACATTTAACGTTTTACAATATTCACATTGATATCTTGAAAAATAAAGGTACTTTACTCTTATGTCCACTTCAAATATTTTTATTTCCTCGGTATGTGACCAGTGGTATTCGAATTTTGATATCTGCATTTTGAGTTTGGGAAGCTCTAGGAACTTTCAAATTTATGGTTATAATTTATTTCCAAAAATAAAAGGTTAAAAACCAAAAAATTCTAATGGTAGTAAAAACAATATTTCTAGTAAAACAAATATTAGAAATAAAGGTATATAACCTGATATCTGTAAAAAGCTAAGCTTAAGTACTATCTGTTTCTGAAATAAAAAATAGGTCATTCCATTAAAAAAAATGAGATACTGAGTGCTTCGCAAGTACTGTTTGCCCTGTATAACGCTAAAAGATATTTTAACTGTTTTCATATTTTCAAAAAGCCCAAAGTCCATTTTGTTATACTTTCATAAGTCTGTGTCGTCTCCATAATCAGCAACATAAGTTCAAAATTTGTAAATTTTTAAAGAATTTTCGAAGAAAAAATTTTTTTTTGCGAAAATAGCTGAACGAAATTAATATATCTTTATATTGTTGTAATCATCTCTCCGCGGAACATCCAAATTTATAAGAATATACAGGGTGTTTCATTAAAAAAAAATCGCTTTGTATGCACCACCATTTTCTGGAACACCCTGTATAGTTCAAAATAATTTTAGAATGTGCCGCGCGATGTCTAGTATAACTTTCTTAATCTTTTTTTCTCTACTTGTTATTCCTATAGGCACCACAGAAGAAATACACACCGTTGGGACACCCGGTACAAGGCTCACAGAATTGTCAAATTATATCACTTAAGCTGCGCACGGCTGTACATGCGAGTCGCATGCGCTTTATTGCTTTTCATGAAACCTCTATTGGCTAAAGTGAAAGTCTTCAATCTGTATAAATTCGCCAGTAGAAAATAAGTTGTGCGGAGCAACGGACAGTTGTCTTGAGCGGAGAGTGGAGGCGTAGAATTCGAAAATTTCTCGATTTCTCGACAGTCTTTTCCCGGGATCAAATTTAGCAAATTTCCAGGGAAATCGAGATCGAGAATTCCCTGGTCAGAAACCCTACTCATTGGTGTTCCTTAGTTTGTCCTGTTATGTTTTTACTAATAACTAACCGAGGGGTCAACCACTAATGAAAAAACGTATAGTGATTGCCAAAATTTGCAGTATTTTAAGTTATATTGTCAGTAATGCTGAAGTATTGTCAGTAATGCCGAAGTATTGTCAGTAATGCCAAAGCAGTGTCAATAATGCCGAAGTATTGTCAATAGTGCCAGTAATGTTGGTTAAACTGCTAATATGAAAATCACGGAACTTGAGCTCTGCGAAATCAATCGCCGAAGTTACAACCGACAATTATTTCAGTATTATTTCTTTGTTAACGGTGAATGAGAAAAAAGTACGGAGTTATGATTCTTAAGTCTGATGATGCAACACCAGACGTGTTTTATTTATGACGCAAAGCTCTTCTCTTATGAAAACAACTATAATATTGCCTGCAAAGCGTATCAATGTGGCGAGTAAACCTAACGGTGCTGCTAGGATTGTCGGTATCGAAGACGCAAATAAAATACAAGGGATCATTTTAATTTTTGCATTTGAGGGGTTTATAGTAAAAAACAACTTCTCCAAAAAATCTGAAAATGAATTAATAGCGTATTCTTCTAGATTGGTGTGCAATAATCAAGTTATGCATCTACTTTCTTCAAGAATTCACAAAAAGAACATTTAATTTTTACGTTACATAATTTTGAAGATCTACTGCTACTTCTACTTTTTCTATTGTTTAAAGCTCCTTCCGCCAAATTTTTTTTCTAATTTATTCATTTTGGACAAAATTTTTATGTAGTTCTTAGCAAGAATTGTTAAATGTTCGGTACCCATTTTCTTTTCCTGTACTTCATCGATAATGTCATCACTTTCAGTATTTGAAGTTGATTGTGAATCATTTTCCGTTTGGTTTGTTTTATGTCTTATGAATTTGTTTCTTCCACTGCTGTCATCTTTCATTGGCATTTTTTTTTCTTTTGAAAGTATTATTTATTTTTTACAACGATCTCACTTTAAAAAATACTATAATTTTTATGTACTTTCGTATTCTAAAGTTTAAAACTTTTCTTACATACCAACAAAAAATGATGTGTATTCATTTGTTTCTAAAAGAGATGACAGATCACATCCTGTAAAACTTTTTAATTCTGCTCTATCGGGTGTTATTTATTTATTTTTTTAAGATAGAAATTCGGTTACATTAACAAAGATTCTATGTTTTTCAGGCCTATTCTGAATTTCTATTAAAGAAAAAGAAACAATTGCACTGCTAGTTTCAAAATATTTGTACAACCGTATCTTTTTAAATAGCAATGTAGTAATTTCGATAAAAATTATTTTTCTCATTTTAATAACACCAAAATTTCTTTAAATTTGTTTACAAAGTACCGAAATAATTAAAAAGACTCGTTTCCAAATGGGTAGGTCATATTCATCTATAAAATCAAGCTGCCTAAATAATTTTCAAATTACATGCATGTAAACAAAAAACAAATGAAAGCAATCGACAGCAATTTGAAATTTATTTATAATTAAAATAAGCAACATTCTATATCTTTAAATATGCGTTGTGATAGAAAGTTATTTTGCTAATAAAAAAGGCTCATGCTCAACGTAGGCCTAGGTATGTACTATCATATGTATGATCATATTTAATCTGCCATCAACAAATCATACTCATTTGGAAACGTACTATCTAATGAAATTGTTAAATGTCAAAGCGTTTATTTCTTTATTGTTTACGTGCACATTAGATACTCTCCATTCACTTTTGTAATGAGAGACTAACTGTGATTTTTCCGTTCTTATTTTGTCTTACAAAAGCGATTGGTATTGCATTTAAAGTTTTGTTAATCAAATTATCGTTTCTCACAATTTAGGGCCGTTTTCATAATAGAACTTTAAATTTAAAATGGCTTTAATCTATAAAAACACATTAGTTTTCTTATGTTTAAAGTAACTTTAAATTAAAGTTTCCTTTAGCTCTATTATGAAAACGGCCCGGCCCTTAGTTATCAATTGCAGAATGCAATTTTCAAAAATTACTCGGAAAATAATCCATTCAACAAAATGTTGGAAAAGCATGGAGAAGGTAGCCAAAGATCCAAAATAACTACACAAAATTGAAACCAACATAACCTAAAAATAAAAGACCCATTTACAAGATACGGGAACTAAAAGAAGTCAGGTCTCAACGGTAAAAGTTACTAAATCGTGTAACTTTGGGTACTCGTTACAAAAGTGAATGTACTTTATACAGCCTGTGGCATTTAACCGGGTTTCTTCATTAGCGCCGTTCTTATTGAAAATATGGAAAAATATTTACAGCTGTCCCAATTTGGCTATACGATGTGTAACTTCGTTATTTTAAATGGAACATCCTATGTTTTATAATGAATTTGAATTTGTCAGTTTATTTTAGGGTAAGTTTGATAAGGATTCTCTGTACCTAAGTCCTATGGTTTTTAAGATATTATGCTTTCTTTACGGTTTTCGTAAAATACAGATCTAACTTTTATAATTAATATCTCATTAACGAACAACGTTAGAAACCAGATATTGTGGTAGTGTTACAAGCTAAGTGGAAGATATCTACCGCAATAACAAAATGTACTTTTCATTAAACAGTGATTCAGTGAAACTATTTCCATTTCGACAACAATTAGAGACCAATAACTTTTGTTTTTTAAATGGAACGGTATTATTTTTATATCGTCATTAGATGCTCCATAAAGTTATCTTTCAATTAGCTTTACTTCCCTATACCAATTACTGATGGTTGAGGAGATATGTAATATTATTTCATAATTTGTGCATTTTAACGTGTTAATTAAAATCAAAAGTGAGTATTTACTCAAACATTTTACTTGTTTTGAGTAAAATGTCAGTTTTATAAGTTTATTAATCTCTGTTATACAAAATGCATACATTTTTGAACACTTAAAATTACAAGACATGTTAGAATTATTTTGTTGTTCCTATAGTTTTCAAAGGTTTCGTATTAATTTTGGAAAATCAGTATTTAATTTTATTAGTTGTTGTTGTTTTAATATTCAAATACGATTAATAAATATTTCGTCAGTGATGTGTAGAGCTCACTTTATTATTTGACATAAAACAAGGTTAAACTTAATAATAATAATAATAATAATATTTATTTGCCCAACAGAAACAATATCCAATTACAAGGCAATAACAAAGAAACAACGAAATATAACTGCAAACAAATATAACTAACGTAAATACAAAGTACCCATAGAATGGTATCCTAAGCAAACAAATTAAAAAAAAAAAAAAGAGATTCAGCAAAACTTAATGACAAGAACCTGACATTAATTGTTATTATTTAAGGTATTAAGAAGTGAGGTAAGAGATTCATAGAATATATCATTTGTATTACAAATATTGTTATATACTGTACACATTACATGAATAGGTGACTTTACTAGCATATTAGTTCGAACAGAAGGAAGATAAAATGTTGGAGATTCCCTAGCAGCAAGTCTGGGAACGAAAATGTTCAATTTATTTAACAGAAACTGACAATCCACCTTGTTATTTATTAAGAGTTTATACAAGAAGGTGAGAACAATGCGATTTCTTCTAACGCTTAGGGGCATAACCCCGAAACTACTCAATAAAATTTCATGAGAAAAGCCTCTATCAGGGTAAGTGCCGTGAACTTTAAACCACAGGTATTTTAGAAACTTTCTTTGGATCTTTTCCAGTACTGCAGAGTAACTGTTATAAATTGGATACCAAATGAGTGCGGCATATTCCATTCTAGAACGTAATAAAGAAAAATAAAGGGCTTTTAAGGCATTAAGATTATTAAATGGTTTGGAATTTCTAATAATGAATCCTAAGATTTTATTAGAAGATTGGACCAATGACAACAAATGTTGGGTGAAAGTAAATTCTGAGTCAAATAAAACACCCAAATCCTTAACAGTTGTAACCCGAGTTAAAGGAATCTCTCCCACGGAGTACTCAAAATGAAAATTCTTTTTACATCTGGAGTAAGTCATAACTTTACATTTGTGTATATTTAGTTGTAGGTTATTGTCATTACACCACCGATTAACTTTATCTAGGTTTGTTTGTAGAGACCAACAATCTTGGGTAGAATTGATGCAACTAAAGAATTTGGCATCGTCTGCAAACAACTGCAAATTACAGCAAACGGACTGGCACAGATCATTGATGTAGATAGCAAATAAAAGAGGTCCCATATTTGACCCTTGGGGTACACCGGACGTAGCAGTATAATGGCGTGAAGTGAAACCATTATAGTATATATACTGTAATCTTTGGTTGAAATACGATCTAAAAAAGTCAACTAGTTTCTCAGTGAACCCGAACGCAAGTAATTTATTCAACAATATTGAATGACTTATACGATCAAAGGCTTTACTAAAATCTGTATAAATGACATCAACTTGTCCCCTTTTGTCAAGTGTTTCAGACACAAATTGAGCGAAACTGCCAAGATTTGTAACAGTGGAACGGTTCTCAATGAAGCCATGTTGAAATGGGGATATGAAATTAATGATAAAAGGATAAATTTGATTATAAAGAACAATTTCAAAGATTTTAGCGAAGTTGGACAGAATCGTGATAGGTCTGTAATTAGAGACTAAAGATGGATCTCCACTTTTCAAGACAGGGATAACCTTGGAGAGTTTCCACAGATTAGGAAAAACAAGAATGTTTCAGAGATAGATTGAAGATAATTGCTAGAGGTTTCAAAAAAATATTAGAACAATCTTTGATTAAAAAACTAGGCACTTGATCGTACCCTGCCGTCATTTTATTTTTCAATTTTTTAATGGCAGCTAATATATCAGATTCATCAACCTGATTAATATTTATTGGGATGTTATTTACCATAACAGGAGGAGAGCTAATAGGATCAGAACCCAAGAAAACTGAAGAAAAATAACATCCAAAAGTATCTACAATTTTTTGAGGATTATCGATAACCATGTCATCCGTCTTAATAATACCAGGTATCCGAGTACTAGAAGATTTAGTTTGAATGTAGGACCAAAAGGCTCTAGGCTCCCCAATAAAGGATCTTTCTATGTTTAAAAGATAATTGTCATAAGATTCTTTTATCTTAACTTTGACTAAAGCTCTAATGCGTTTGTATTCCATTAAATAGGTATCAGACCTGGTGTTTCTATATTTCTTGTAGTAGGTATGCTTTAATTTAATATCGGAAATAATATCGCCCGTAAACCAAGGCGGATAATTAGTTTTAGTTTTTTTTGCATTGAAGAAAGGAACATGTTTACGTAGAACGCTATAGAGGATATTATAGAATTCTTGGCAAACGTCGTTGACATCACTGAAACTTTCCAATGAAGACCAGTTACACCTAAGTAAGTCATCATATAAGTTGGGAAAATCAGCTTTTCGGAAATTGAAGCTCTTAAAATCTGTGTTAGGCTGTAGACTGACATTGTTTGAAGGTGCTACATTAAGCTCAATAGAAAGCGCGGGATGGAAGACATCCTCCTTGACTAGAGGTATCAGCTCTCGAAGAACCCTACAATCCAAATTATCCAAGACTAAATCCAAAAGTCGGCCAAGGGAGTTGTAAATTTGATTATGTTGGGACATATCCATCAAATTTAAGAAGTTGTGAATCATTGAACTCTGAGCGTCATTTATAAGGTGATTGTAAAAATTCGGTATGTTAAAGTCACCTAATATTAACAACTTATTGGAATGAATATATGTTTGTTCAAAGTATTCAAGTAGTATCTCAAGATCACTACTTGTTGGAGTATGAGGAATATACACTATAAATATATATAAATTACCAAAGTTTAGTTTACATTTGCAACCTAAGATGTCGATATTTGGTAGAGCACTAGTTAACAAAGATAAATCTAGTAAATCGACAATTAAATTATTTTTAAAAGCCAGTAGGACACCACCTCCACGAACATTCTCACCAGCTTGTAGATTTCTGTCACAACGAAAAACTGTGTACTTCTGGGTATTAAAGATTTCCGAGTCATTCACGCCAGGAGTCAACCATGTCTCAGTTAAACATATAATGTCATATTCACAATCACTAACTGCCTGTTCAAATTGATGGAGCTTATTGTTTATGCTTCTAACATTTTGGTAGTAACAACTTAAAAGTCGGCTCTTAGTTTTTAAATTTTTAGAATCACTCTGGAATGAATTATGTTCATCACTCACGGATGTACGGTTATGAAATGTTGAAAAACTGTTAATTTCGTTGATATTTGTGGAAGGACATTGAGCGATTTGTTGCGGGTGGTCAATGAATGCATTAACAGGTACAGAGTTTATTTCGGACGTTCTTTCGGCGACAGTCGAAATAAAAAACGATTGAATTTTACGCCAACCGGCCACAAGGCAGGTGATTGGAGTTGCTCTGCTTGCCCTTCGGAGACTGATATTTTAAACGAAGAATATTCATCTGGCCTCTTGGACATAATTTTTGTACATTTTACATTTTGGAAATTTTGACTGGACAAATATGAGTTTAATTCTTGTTCAGTAGTGGACACATCAAACCCGAAGAAGTGGAAATGTTCAAGCTTCGTTGCACCACGGATAGGTACATTTTCAGCTGTCCCCACAAGAGCGGTATTATCCCTTTTATTGCTTCGACGGTTTGTAACCAGCGTAAATCTATCTTTATCGTTCTCTTGGATATCTTGAACTGGTAAGTTTGTATTACACTTTGTATTATCACTAGGAATTTCTGTTAGTTGTAACACTTTATTCATAACGGTTCGTTGAATTTTTTCCATATTGTTTGCGTTGGTTATATTCGTCACAATTTCTGGATTTTGAGGACTATTATCACACATAATCAAACGATTTTGTCCAATGGAGTTATTATTTTTCAGTTTTTTGTTTGTGCTTCTTAAGTACAAGAAGTCTTAGGGGCAATTGTATGAAACGGAGTTAACCACATACTCAAGTTAATCGTGTTATTAAGCAATATCACTTGAGGAAACTTAACAATATTTAAAAATACCAATCAAAATTATTTCTCTCCTTAGTGTTTAACCTATCACAACCCTTAACAATGGACTTAAGTAATCATGTATCTAACAATATTTTATACGACCAGGACTTAAAAACTTAGTAAATTGATCTTTTACTCAAAACAAGTAAAGTGCTTGAGTAAATACTCACTCCTGATTTTAATTAATACAGGGTGTCCATTTTTCGAGCCTAAGCATGGAGATATCGGTTATCTTAAGAGATAAGAAGTTGGTTAGATTAGAAGTTGCGTATTTTTATCCCAATCAATAATCTTCAAACAAATTTCACCTATTTTTTACGGTTTTCAAGATATTCGAACAAAAGTAAAAATGACTATTTTCGTTATTATTTTTTTTATGAAAACGAATGAAGCTGGGCACCTTTAGGTCAGATATTGTTAAGGTACAGGATGACTACCCGAGAATTCCTACCCCCTTTAACTCTTTTATTTTTGATTTTAGGAAAAAATGTTTAAAACAAAACTTATAGGGACTAATTCAAAGTTTCTCCCTGTGCTCACAGAAAAACAATTGATGGCCGGATAAACGAGATATAAACTAAATTTAGGTTTTTTTAAATGGAACATCCTGTATATTATTACGTTTCTTGATTCTAAATTAAATTCTAATGGGAGTACAATATAATAAAACTAATAATGTAGAAGGTGTCTATCAAATAATTCCTATTTTATTTTTTTATTTGTGAATTTAGAAAGAAAAAAAGATAAAAAAAGTTGTACAATTTATTTCAATACTGCTACACAAATTCACAAAAAAACACTTGAGCGACGGATATCCAAGAAACTAGAATTTGAAATTAAAATCGTTTAGTCGGAAAAACAAAATGTGTATTTTTAACAAAGATATTGATAGACAGGTTTGTTTGACAGATTGTCAGGTCAGCTTTTTAAATATCAAATATGCCTTGATTACATTAGCTGCTATTTTACATATCAATGCAGAACTGTTGCATAGCTTTTTCTTGATTTATGGATTAAAAATGTACTCTAACAATGAAATAACGGGCATACCAAAAATACCAAAGACCAAATTGTAAAGCATAAAGCCTAACTGTTTCCTCTATTTTCCCCAAGAATGAGTATCATGCCCGTTATTTCATTGTTAGAGTAAATTTTTAATTCATAAATTGAGAAAAAACTATGCAAGAGTTGTGTATTAGTATGTAAAATAGCAGCTAATGTGGTCAAGGTAGATTTGATTGTATCACAAACTCTTTTAAACGGACACTAAATGGCGCACAAGCGAAAAAATATTTTTTCACTTCCGAAGAAGCTGTCAACGATAGCGAAACGTAAAGTGTTTGTGCACCATTTAGTGTCCGTTTAAAAGAGTTTGTAATACAATTTTCATCGGACAAGAACCAGCTTTAATTGTAGATTTGATTAATTGAACAAATTTCGAATTTCTGAAACAATGTAGTCTTTCGACCTGAATATCTTAAAAACGGTTACTCTGGCGAAGATGGCACTTAGTTCATTTCTTATCTAATTTTATTCGAACTTTTCATTTTTTGATGATAATCTACCACCCTGGTTATACGCCACCATATTCATCCTTCTATTTCAATTATCGTACATATCAAATTTCAACCCTCTATCTTAAGCTGTTCGAGAGATATTTAAGAAAATATACTTTCCAAGTTGTCCCTTTAGGAGATTATATCTCAGAAACGAAAAACTTTTGGATATAGATAAAAGGAGTTAAATCATGTCCTCTACAAGTGGTATAATTATTGCCACCTTAATTGATAACATCCTGTATATTTGTACATTCCAGGAAAATTTTATAGCGTATGGAATTCGAAATTCACGGTGCATTAATAGTTTTTTAAATACTCAGCAACTTCTATAAAAACTGTCTAGAAAATTTATTTGGAAGATTTTCAGGGAAAGAAATAAATTAAACAAAAAGATACCTACCTTACCTTGATTAGCAGCGTACAAATCTATATCTTAAATCCACCATGCTACGGTAGTCGAGAGAGAAATCACCAACTAGTTTTACTACATAACATCACCGAAAAGAAAAGTTATTGTTTAAGAAAAACTATAATCTTATAAGGACTTTTGTGGTTGACTCAAAAGTGACTCTAAAGTTGATCTGTAAGGCATCATGAAAATATTAAATATTCTCACCTAATTATTTAATTAATTGCGTAGATAACACTTTAAAAAACAAAAATTAATTATATTGTTACACCTCAATATTTAAAACAGAAATTCGCAAAGCTTATAGAGCTTTTTTGCTAGAAGCAAAGACCAATCAGCTTTTATATTTTTCTGCGTAAAAAAACGTAAGGTGCTTCATCAACGCTGCGTTTTTGTCAAATATAAATGCGTGCACAAGTAAAGGTACCAATTCACATTCAGTCAGCCGGCAGTCTGTGGTCGTCGGGCAACGATAACGACCGTCCGGCTGGAACGACAATCCACAGACTACCGGCTGACCGAACGTGAATAGGTACCTTTAAGGTACGGCCGGAACGACAGTCCACAGGCTACCGGCTGACTGTACGTAAATAAGTACCTTTACGACCGGAACGACAGTCCACAGACAACCGTTTGACTTGTAACCTTTAAGGTACCTATTCACGTACAGTCAGTCGATAGTCTGCGGACTGTCGTTTCGGCCGGACGGTCGTTATTGTTGCCAAGTAAAGGTACCCATTCACATTCAGTCAGCCGGCAGTCTGTGGACTGTCGTTCCGGCCGGACGGTCGTCGGGCAACGATAACGACCGTCCGGCCGGAACGACAATCCACAGACTACCGGCTAACTGAACGTGAATAGGTACCTTTACGGCCGGAACGACTGTTACGTTTCAAATTTCCCGCCAAAGAAAACGCGGATTCGAGACGACATCTAGCTCGCTTTTGATAGTTGGCAAACCTGTACCCCTTCTTTGCTTCTTCGAAGCTTATTGGTGGATGGCGCACCACGTGACTGTCTTCGGTTTCGTATCCTAGCAACCTTCGCCTGCCACAATTTCGCCTCGTTGAGGTCCTTTCTTGTTCGAAGTGTGTTACAAGTCAAACGTGTTTTACGTGCATAATAAAATTATCGGAGTTCTTGCTTTTTGGGAGGAGTAATTCATTTGCGGCTGTGCCGGAAGATTTCGTGACACCATCGAACACATTTGGGGATAATTTTAACTCCAACTCTAAGCCTGGGAACTTATTAGCCCCAGGTAATGTAGAAAGTGCAATGGCGTGTATCAAAATGGCTGCTAACGAAACCTTTTCCCTTTACATTCAGGCTTTTCTGTTGGGCGCAGTTTTCTGGCATAGGCTTTTAGTCCAGGCTTCTAGGCCTAGTTCTCCGGTGGCGCTTCTGCCCTGTGAATGTACCGTGGCCCGATCGCGGAAACCTGACCAGCCATCTTGAGGATCCCAGCGGATCCAGTTTGATCCAGATTGTCGACGCTACCCGCGGACGACAGAGAGCGTCGTAACTACCCACCGGTCACCGCGCTTCGGTTGGTAACGTTGACCCCGACGCATGGCTGGACGCGCTGTCAAAAGGTTAGGTATTCCAACTTTAATTTTGCGGTTCGATCGGTTTAAATTTTATTCATTTCTCGTGAATAGTTGAATCGCGAGGAAGAATTTCGAACTACGTGTTGCGCTGTGTTTACCGTTGTTAATTTTTGCATAAATTAAGCAGCCACCTGTAATTGTGTAAAGTGTTGTTTGTTTTGATTTGTTTAATAAAACCTCAGTTGTGTTAACTTTAACTTCGAGTTTAATTTCTGCGTTCACGCACACCAGTGAGTAAAGTCTCGCCTCTATTTATTGTTGATTTATTTCTGCCCGATTTGGTCGATTGGAGACGTCGACTGGTCGATTACGTTTAGCTGAACAGCAATTTTCTGGCGCCCTTTAATAATTTTTACCATCTTGATTAACCCGCCCCATTCTTCCCTATTGCTAGACCGGGGATCAGCTGATACGTTTAGTCAGTAAAAGCTTGTCGTCTGTCAGTGGTAAGTAAGAGGCAAGTCAATTTAAATTTAAATTTGGTGACAAGTATGTTGACGCCCCGACGTGTGACCTTTGTTTGAAAACTCACTTTGGTTGGTGCGTGAAGATAGAATCAAAACATTATGGATTTAAGATTGCGCCCTGATAGGTTAAACGTCCAAGAACTTTCATATAAGTTGCTTGTTCGCGGAATTGACGACGATTGCACTGTGGCACAAAAATTTAAATTTGGTGACACGACAGTCTACAGACTGCCGGCTGATTGAACGTGAATGAGAACCTTTAAGAAGACCACAGATGGGACAATATTTGGGCGATTCGATCGACAACAATCGTATCGGGCGACCGGGTTATTTTTTTCGTAAGTTTCTGATACACCTGCACGACTAAAACCGGAGCATCAGCGACGCGACAAGCGCTGTACATATATTTCCTATCGAGTAATACCACAAGTAATACACACTTGCGCGACCATTGGCGTCGACAGAGCAGAACCACCGCGCCTAGAGGGCGATCGTACGTGTGAAGGTACAGTTTGTTAAACGGATCTTTTTACGCACGTTATTGACATAATAAAACCAGTAAAACGAATTTTTATAGGTAGCTTTAGTATCTAGGTACATCACTCGTTCAGATTAAAAAAGGAACGTTTTTATACGAATGTTTGTAAAGTAAAACTTACGATTTATTACTTGGCCTGAAAGTATTAATGCGTTTCATATGGATAAAATCAATGACGTGCGTAAAAAGATCCTTTTAACAAACTGTATTTGTGTTACTTGTGTTAGTTGTATTACATATTATTACATTACATTACTGGCCGTACGATGTCTGGAGCGGATAATACAGAAGCTTTTGTAGAAAAAGTTAAGACGTATCGTATTTTATATCATTTAAAACACTGTGATTACAAAAACATCAGGAGAAAAGACAAGGCTTGGGATAAGATAGCACTAGGGTTTGAAATAGAAGGTAAGTAAAGAAGTTTCTGAAAACTAGTATAAAAAATTTTATAATAATATTTATTTATGCAGTTATAATAAGATTATGTCTTAGGTCTTATTGCTAAAAATGATACAAAACGTTCACGCGCAAAAAAAGGTAAATTTGCTGCTCTTCCTGTATTATCATCAAAATTAACTATACACGTACTTCTTGGCGATTCTGATATAGTAAAATACTTATCTGCCTTTTTAGTGATTACATAGTTGTGTAAAATTCATATTGTGTATACAACAATTTTTGATGTTTCAACGTCCATTTCTAATGGTCTATCATATATTCTCCATTTTTTGCCAATATACCAAAGGCATTTTCGACGACACGTCTCGCCCTACACAGTCTATAATTATAATTGTCTTTACTTTCATCGAGTCTCGCTATTCTTCTTGGAAAGGACCTCATCAAATATGATTTTAGTGCAAATGCCTCATCCACAATTGAAACAAGCGGTATGGGTATATTTTGACCAGATAAATTTTTAGGTGGTGGAACGTTTAGTGTATTATTGGCCAGTTTCACTCCTATTACTGATTCTTCGAATATTCCTCCTTCACCGTTTTTACAATATCCTCCGATATCCACACAAATGATCGCGGCCATTATTGCCAAAAGTACTTTAGAAAGCTGTTTTAAATAACAAAAGTAATTCGATCCAGTTTTAGAAGGACATTTTATAGTTTATAGTAACATGTTTCCCGTCAATACTTCCAATACAATTTGGGAATTGCCACCGTTCATAAAATCCTTGATTTGCTTTTTCCCAAGTGTCTCTAAAATAGCAGACTTCTATTTCTATTGCACTCATTGTAGAAAATCGAACACTAATACTATGGGCACTGTTTTGAAAGAGACTCCTGTTGCAAGAAACCTTAATGTTTTTTCTTTTTAGGTGATCTTGCAAAGAAGAAATGGAAAAATTTAAGAGGTACTAATGCCAAATATTTGAAAAGTACTAAAACGACTACGGGGCAAGCTGCAAAAAAGAACTATGGACATTGGCAATGGGCAGTTCAAATGTAATTTCTTAAACCATTCCTATCATTTGCTAAAACAATTAGTAATGTTGATAACTCCTCCGAAAGTATACATAACAATGAACATATTAATTATCAAAGTGAAGTGTTTTTGCTCTTTGAATCGATAGTAAAAGCGATCAGTCAGAAATTCGGCTTGTCACCTCTCCAGAAAGATTACCTGGCCCATCAGGAACACGTTCACAACAATCAATACCTTCACAAATATTAAAACCAAAGCAAGGAAAGGAAGTCCCGAAATTAAAAAAGAATAATGAGCCCGAAGACTCTCCTGTAAAGGCAGTAATAAGATATTTAGAAAATAAATCTAAAAAGGGAGCATTTACTGACTTGGATGAACTAGAGCAATTATTTTGGAACATGCAAAAACTGTAAAAAAGTTATCTGCCCATAGACAGGCTACTATAAAAACGAAGGTGGCACAGATATATCAGAGCAAGAATTATTACAGTTAGACGAAGACATTCGAATGGGCTCGCCATACAATTATACAACTCTGAGTAACTTTAACTACACTTCTGATGATCAACAATCAACAACAGATTCAATCAACAATGCACCCATGACCCATGAACTATACTAATTTAGGCGACCCTGGTGTTACAACTACAAATACAGCAGCTGCAATTTATCTCTAACCAAACTACAGTTAGTATTCAAGAACAATTTGGATGATAATGACAATATTGTGTCAGCAGTTACTTACTTCCAATTTCTTTTCCTAAGCAATAACTAATTTATGTGAATTTTTGAAATGAATTAAGTAGTAATGTTCATCATAAATAAAGACTGATTACATTAATATTATACAGAGTGGAAAGTTTAACTGGAATAAATTCTGTAACTTAGAAAATTACGATTTGTAAAAAAATTCTTGGAACAGGTCAATTTTTATTTTTAATGACGCATATTACAAAGGGACTTCTTTAACTTTTCAATCATTTGGAGCGGTGAAACAACCCCTAACTTTCTTTTTTTTTAATGGAAGGGTATGTTGAGTAATTTTTTTTCTTAAAGCTTGTTCAGTTGGTAATATAGCTACGTTTTTATTTTTTAATTTTTCTTTAACAGTAAAAGGGAAAAAACAAAAAAAAGAATTTTTTTACTAAAACCGTTTTTAATGCCATAAATTCAGGAACTCCATTTTTTATTACTTGATAAGAAGAAATAAGCATTCCATATGGTATCGTATTGTTGCGATCAGCCAATAGATGGCGCTGCCAATGCGCTAACATTTTAAAAGGAGGATTGGCAACATTGAGTTCATGTGTTCTCGACTGTTTTGAGTAGCTTTTTGATCAATTGTTGTTTAACTGTCAGTTCTTGCTTCCATTTTAACTTGTGAATGGAATTAACTTGTGAATCGAAATCAAAAATTGAATTAGTTAAAAATGCCTTCCTATTTAACCGAAACCAATCGTATCGAAATTTTAATGATGATTGGATATGGGAATAGACGTCGAACCTAGGCTGAGGTTGCTCGTTTATTTTAACGATAACCTGGACGCCCTGACATACCTCGATATGCTTCAAAATGAACTTGTTCTTGCATTAGCGGTTTATTGGATCCTGACTTCATTGACGAACGGCTATGGTTTCAGCAGGACGGAGCACCACCACATTTTGCGATAATTGTACGTAATTATCTGGATGGAGGACCGATAGAGTGGCCAGCAAGATCTCCAGATCTCACCCCTTTAGACTTTTTTTTAAGGGGGTAGTTAAAAAGTAAAGTTTATGTGACTAAACCAAACGACATAGCAGAACTTCAGGAAAGAATTCGGCATGAAATTAGGAGAGTAACGCCGGAAATGTTACAAAATGTTAGAGATGGAATTTATAATCGATTAGGGTATTGCCATGTGAGAGGTGGCGAGCAGTTTGAACATCTGATACATTAAAACCGTTCTAGTCAAAAAAAAAAATTTAAATTTTTTCCCCTTTTACTGTTTAAGAAAAATAAAAACGTAGCTGTATTCCCAATTGAACAAGCTTTAAGAAAAAAAATTACTCAACATATCCTTCCATTTAAAAAAAAAGTTAGGGGTTGTTTCACCCTTCCAAATAATTGAAAAATTAAAGAAGTTCCTTTGTAATATGCGCCATTAAAAATAAAAATTGACCTGTTCCAAGAATTTTGCTACAAATGGTAATTTTCTAAGTTACAGAATTTATTCCAGTTAAACTTTCCACTCTGTATATTGCGGTGATATATAATCATCAAGTGAATAAATTGAAAGAAAATTATCATCACTCCGTAATTTTTTCCTTAAAGTGTGAAATTGTCCAAATTGATTTCGATCTTGATTTATTTCGTGTACCCATAATCTTTTCTTTTTTCTGTAAGAAGACAATTAAGTAATAATAATTCGTTTGTCCACTGTTGGTGCAGTAGATTCATTCAATACGTAAGAGTTATTTCAAAATTCGCAAAAAAAAACTCTGGTGATGACTCAACAAGCTTATCTGAATGATTTCGATCACGTCGTTCATTCGAAATCGTATAAAAAATTAAATTACTATTACTTACGACTTCGTTTCTTGTGCTAAAATAAGTAGTAAAATTGCTTCTTCATCTGAAAATGACATTTTTGACACTTTTGTGCCGCGCCGTGGTCGTCCCATGGTCGCGCAATTGAGTATTACTTGTACCGCATCGTAGACGTTTAGTTCTCGCTCCCGCTCCCGCATCGCTTTGGTCGCGTAGGTGTGGCCGAAGCTTAAGCGTTACTAGGGCTCCGTTTGTTCTGGCGATTTTCGTCCAGATTTCGAGCGATCAGATTGCAGCGACCATATCGCTTGAATATCACCACGCCTATGGTCTTAATTCTCTTAGGTGACAGGAAATAGTTATTTACGTGTCAAGCTTTGTAAATTGATCTTTACGGGCGAGCTGAAAGTGGGGCAAGCGACGCAGGAGCGAGCCCCATAATTCAGTGAGCCTAGTAAAGACTAATTGCAAAGCGTGTCGCGTACAAACTTTTATTTTCACCTTCACATGGCGATTTTTAAGTAAAATTTAATTATGAAAACTTTTTTTTTATCTAAGACGTTATTTCTAGCCAGACGTAGTCATGGTGGTGTAAACATTCTACAAGCCAGTAAAGCTTTACAGGTCTTTTACAAGCCATTAAAGTATTACAGGTCTTTTCTCCTTAATGTATCGTTTACTTGGTTACCATAAACATCAAAATGAACCTGTAAAGTGTCATTTACTAAGAAGATGGAAATATAGTAGTTTATGTATCAAGTACGCAAAATGAGGTTTTAGGGGACGAATCGTAATTAAGGACGAGGCGACGAAGGAACCGAGTCCTTAATGCGATGAGTCCACTAAAACCATTTTGCGACGTGGTACATACAATATTTCTTGGTACACGCTCGCCAAATCACCAACATTAATGTTAAATTGCTCGAATTTCGAATAAGCAAGTCTAAATTGTCCCTCTCATCAGACATGGCAATGATCGGTATTCATAGCAACGTGTTGAATTTTATACTTAGTTACTTGATTTATTTCATTGAAACTTGCTCAAAAAAAAAATCGGTAAAGTGTTGCCATGGCAGCTTTAAGTACTAGGTCGCTAAAAATTTTTAGCGGATAGTGTTGCTATAACGATTAAGGTTGCTAAAGATACGTTTTTTCTTTTGGCAATATCTTCTGGATCCTTAAAGTTATGAAGCTAACATTTTAAATTCAGGTATAAGGCACCTAACCTCGCATCTACAACGTATTTTTTAGATCCTCCCTCCTTTTTAAAGGGCAGTTTTAGGGGGTGACTTTTCAGTATTTTATTGACTTTTGGAAAGAAAAAGTATTGAAAAAAGTTGTTTCTTTTGCGCCTCTCTATATATTGTTTCAGTCTCAAACGAGGGTTTTGGGACAGCCTGTACATTTCTAATTTTTTTTAAATTCTTAATTTAGACATGAAACGAAATTTAGACATATTGGAATTTTTTTAGTACCGAGATTAAGTTGTTCTAACGAAAGTTGCCCCTCTGTTATTTTGTAATAATAAAAGAAAATTAAATATGCCATGCTCTAATAAAATTATGTATAGGCCATGCCTGCTGTCAAAGCATAATGAAAGTTTTAAAATTTTTTTTGCAAGTCGATTTTGATTGCAGTGAATTTCTCGAGCATCCTCTGTACAGCTGCTTCGGCCCTATTTGGTTTGCAGTGGAATTCTTGAGCTACGCTTCTGCTGACGAGGCCCCAAATAGGGCCGAAACAGCTGAATTCTCGAGAAATGCACTGCAATCAAAACCGACTTGCAACAAAATATTTCAAATTGTCATTATGCTTTGACAGCATGCATGGCCGCTTTGCATGGTTCGACTTATTATGTAGCGAACTGGCTTCAATTTGTCAATCCTAATGCAATGTCAGGTCAAAAAGCCATCGCAGGATGTCGCTACTTAAACTTTTCATCACAATAATATAATTTGAATCCAGAAACGTATTATATTTCGTTAGAAAGACGAGTTTTAAATCGTTAGTTAAATTTTAATACCACTTTACGAAGGTACTCTACAGTCAGTCTATGTAACGCACAACGATCGAAAAATTGACACTCAAAAAATAGGAAATCAAAGAAACATTAGTGACAAATTACACAGGAGCGGCAAATTTAACCCTTAAGTAAATTATGGCTAGTGCCGGAACACGAATAAAGCTACAGCTGAAGACGATAGAGAAGGCATGGTATACACACTTAGGAGGTCATTCTAATCGGGGTTGAAAGTTACATCTTGGTATGATCATACTTCGGAGCATTATCGAGACTGCACAACGTTGTATCTTGTTACCACCAAACATTGCCGTGATTGAAACTTCTTAGGTACCAGTTGCTAAGGAGATACCACCGTTGCTAGGTTGCAAATCCGATTACAATGACCCCCTTACTTTAATATAATGATACTGTAATGATTTTAAAGGTTCATTAATTTTTATATTAAAACAAAACACGAAATAGTTAAAACTAATTTATTTACAAGCAAACTAATTTAACACTAACATTTAACAATAATTTATTTACAGACTTATACGTAATTTATTTCAACAGCCGAGCGAAAGTTTAACAGGCCACTTTTAATTTCGAACTGTCTCACGTTGCATTCTAATCGAACTATCTAACATTGAATGAATCTCCGTTTACCGGCCGCGTGTTTTATAAGCCGGGGTTGTTTATCTCGAACATTCTGGAGGCGGCCCACTGTCTATTCTAGTTTATTCCGCCGTCAGAATTCTCTGGGCTGTCGCCTAAGGCGCGTCGACTAGGCGGCAGTGACGCAAGAGACAATTTGGCGCCGGCTGGTGTCGATGAATCATTACACTGCCCCCTTCTTAAAAACGTTTCGTCTCGGAACGTTCCTCGTGACAGCCTTGAAGGAGGATGTCGAAAGCGGCATGCTGGCCCCTTTTTACAACTTCCGGTCTGGAAGAAATAGCAGTCCACGGTTGTCTTACTGCCGACAGCTGCCTGTGGGTGGGGACTGCAGACTAGGACTTCAATCCCTGTTCCGTTGAAGATGACTTCTATCATGCTTCGAATGACCCTCCAGTCCAGTCCGTCTAGTCCGCAGCCCAATTTAGGAATGGCTAATTTCGTCTCCTTGTCTTTTACCAGCTGTCTCCTCAAGCTCCATTAAGCTTTCCAAATACTGCGATAGTCAGGCTTACCGCTTGATGTCTTCTTGGTGACTAAGTAGTACACGTGTCGTCTTTGTTCCGCCTCCGTGTGGATGATCTGCAGGCTCTTGCCCACCATGGGGTGCTGTCTTAGGAGTTCCTCGACCTGACCAAATTTCTTCCGAAAGTCTTGGGCTATCCCCTTGGACATCCTTAGGTCTTCTGCCACACAGTGGGCCAGACTGTACTCTGGTGACACTTGAAAAAGGTCTTGCTGTATCTCTGTGGTTACTCCGAATCGCGCCTTACTCCCTGTGGCGTGATGAAACATGAAGGTTTCGAAGTTCAGTTCGGAACCTTGCGTTCGTTGTACTGTCCCTTCATTTCCTTCTCCGTTATAAGGAGCCATTCGGTTGAAGTGGATAACTTTGGGTTTGCCATGTGGAATCTTCCTGATGCGGTAGATGACATCGTTGATCCGTTTCATCACTTTGTAAGGACCTTCCCAAGATGTCTGCAGTTTTGGCGATAGACCTCGACGTCTTTGAGGATTATAAAGCCAGACCAATGCTCCAGGTTGGTATCCCCCATTCTGAGCGTTGATGTCATAATGCTCCTTCATTCGGTCGCTGGCTGTCTGTATGTTGTGACGCACTTGATTGTGAATGTCATCCATTTTTCTGCGTAGACCGCTCACGTAGTCTTCGTCGGCAGGGATTTCGCCAGGCTTCCAAATTTCAGATCGCAGGGCAGTCTTGGCTCTCGCCCAAATATCACTTTTGCTGGTGTCTCTCCTGTTGTCTCATGAACGGACGAACGGTATGCCAGTAGAAAAAGGGGAATGTACGTGTCCCAGTCTCTCTGATGATCGGAGACTACCTTGGACAAATGTCGGTTGATGGTTCTGTTGAATCTTTCCACCATTCCGTCCGACTGCGGGTGAAGTGCAGTGGTTCTAGTTTTCCGGACGCCGAGCAGAGTACACATGTTCTTGAATAAAGCCGATTCAAAGTTTGTTCCTTGATCTGAATGCAGCTCCATGGGCGCGCCATACCGACTGATCCATTCTCGGACAAGGACTTCAGCAATAGTTATCGCCTCTTGATTTGGTAGGGCGTATGCTTCAATCCACTTGCTAAAGTAGTCCATTACCACGACAATGTACTTATTTTCACTATTCGTTTGTGGAAATGGGCCGGCTACATCTATGGGAACTCTCTCAAAAGGACTTTCCACATTGTACTGTTTCATAGGAGCCTTGCCTCGTCTCTGGGGGCCGTTACTAGCTGCGCAGATTACGCACTTCCTACACCAGTCCTTTACGTCTTCCTTGCAGTTCACCCAGTAGAACCGTTCGCGCACCTTTTCCATAGTCTTCTTGATTCCCAGATGCCATCCCGAAGTTCCATCGTGAAGCTCCCTCAGAACTTCCGGCACCCTATTCTTGGGGATCAGTAACTGTGTCTTCTGTTCCGTGCCTTCCTGGTTCTCGATGGTTCGTTTCAGAAGACCATGATCCAGCACTATGGAGTCCCACTGCGCCCAGTACGATTTTACGGATGGTGCACATGGTGCTATCTCTTCCCAAGTAGGCCTTGCCTCCCTACTTTTCTATTCCAGCACCAATTTCAAATCCTGATCGTTCTCCTAGACTCGTCGCAATTCTTCACCTTGCCATTTGTCGTCTATAACGGCCGTCCTCGCAGTCGTGGCTACTTTCTCCTCCAGACGACTACAATGCTTACAGTCTTCAGCACAAGGTCTTCTCGACAGAGCATCGGAATTTCTATGGCTAGTTCCGGCCCGATGCTGGATTTCAAAATCGTATTCCTGAAGTCGTTCAATCCATCGTGCGACTTGTCCTTCAGGATTCTTGAACCGTAGGAGCCATTTTAAAGCGGCATGGTCCGTCCTCAGGAGGAAATGTCTGCCATACAAGTACTTGTAGAAATGTTCTACGGTCTTGACCACTGCTAGCAATTCCCTTCTAGTGACGCAATAATTTCGCTCCGGCTTTGACAGGACTTTACTGAAATAGCCGATCACCTTCTCTTGCCCATCTTGTATCTGGGAGAGGACACCACCAATACCAACGTTACTAGCGTCGGTGTCCACAACGAACTTGCCTTCTGGGAGAGGATAACTCAGAATAGGGGCACTTATCAAGTACTGTTTTAGTTGTTCAAAACTAATTTGGCAATGTTGGTCCCATTCAAATGGACGACCTTCTTCGGTGAGTTTTGTCAACGGCTTAGCGATGTCCGCAAATCCAGGAACATAGCGACGATAGTAAGTGCAAAGGCCTAGGAAACTCCTTATCTGGTGTTTATTCTTGGGAGTTGGCCAGTCCTTCACGACCTGAATCTTTACTGGGTCCACGACAATTCCATTCCCATTAACAATATGGCCCAGATAATTCACTTCCTTCTGGAACAGGTGGCACTTCTTGAGACTAAGCTTTAGTCCAGCTCCGCGAAGTCGCTGGAACACTCCTTCCAGGTTCTTCAGGTGGTTGTCGAACGTTTTTCCCACCACAATTATGTCGTCCAGGTATAGCATGCACGTCGTCCAGGAGAGACCCTTCAGAACCGTCTCCATTAGCCTCTCGAATGTCGATGAGGCATTACATAACCCGAACGGCATCACTGTGAATTGCCATAGACTCATACCAATGGAAAACGCCGTCTTTTCTCGATCTTCGGGTGCTAGTTCCACTTGCCAATAACCACTCTTTAGATCCAAGGTCGAGAAGATCTTTGAACCAGCCAGAGTGTCCAGGGTGTCATCAATCCGTGGCAGAGGATAGCTATCCTTTTTGGTGACGTTGTTGAGCAAGCGATAATCTACGCAGAACGGTGTGGATCCATCCTTCTTCTTCACAAGCACTACCGGTGATGCCCATGGGCTGCTCGATGGCTCAATTACATTGTCTTTTTCCATTTCACGAATAATGCGTTCTGCTTCCTCACGCTTCGCCAATGGTAACCTCCTTGGAGCTTGACGGATGGGCCTTTCTTCCCCGGTCTCTATCTTGTGTTTGACGATGTCGGTTCTTCCCTTAGGTCCATTTTCTACCTGGAACACATCTTGATAGCGACAGATCAGATTCTTTGCTTTTGACTTTTGCTCTGGAGTCAATTCCTGGGCCGTCGACATGACCATTTCCAACAACTTCTTCGGGACCTTCGTCTCTTGTACGTTTGCTTCTATTTGGCGGGAAATGGAGGACACCATGGCGCAGCTTCCCAAGGTCGTACCTTTCTTGATGTTGACGGGGAAACAGTTCACATTCATTAGGCGGACTGGTATCTCCTTCCTTGCTGTCAACAACATTTTTCCAACGAGAACTCCTTCTTCAATCTTCTGATCGTCGGTATTAGGTTCGATCATAACGACTTGCCCGTCTTGGAAAGCGCCATTCAGGTTTCCGTCGACTATAACCTCGGTTCTGCTGGGCAATACGACATCTTCTGCGAGAACAACTCGAGCTGCCACGTCCTCTCGTTGATGTAGAACCAACTCCTCGTTATTAACCGCCATTACGCCACGCTTCAGATCCAATTGGAACCCATGGGCACACATGATGCCCATGCCTAGAATCGCCTCATCCTCTATTTCTGCTACCAGCGCACGGTGTTTGATGGGAGTCGCTCCAATGGTAATGGTCACCTCTACTTCACCATGGACAGTCGCTGATGTTCCGGTTGCTGTCCTCAGTCTCCATTTAGTCGGCTCGGTGCGTCTTGATGACTTGATAACGTCGGGCCTCAAGATAGTCTTCGTCGCACCCGTATCCAATAACATGGTGTGAGGGATGTCGTCAATGGTGGCATCCACGAAGACACTGCTGGTTAATCGCCGCAGGGCTATTACTTTTGTGGCTTATGACTTTGGGGGCCTTTGAATACGGGTCGACGTTTGCCCCTTTGCACCGACCCGGTTTAGTTTCCCTGTGGCTTCCTTCGTGGAGAATCCTGCCTGGCCTTGGGACACCGCCTGTGAACATGTCCCTCTTCTTGGCAATTCCAACACACCAGCGGATTCTTCTGCCTTAGGACTTGTTCCACGATGCGGCGAATATCCTCCGTGGTGGTATAATCCTTGGGCCGCTCCTCTGCAGCAGATCGCATCTGGACGCTGGCGGGTTCTTCTTCATGGGAGTCCATGGCAGCTCGTACCTTGACGTGCCCTCTTGAGACTCGCTTCGCCGCTTCATATTCCAAGGCGTAGGCCAGTGCGTTCTTGGATGTCTTGGGGTGGGCCATTCTCAATGCCAGCTGGTTTTCCGGGTCACGGATTCCATCTACGAAGGTCTGCATCGTCAAACATTGCAGGAATTGCAATGCATGCCAACCGGGCTAGGCGCGCTACATCTGCCTCGAATTCCTGAAGACTCTCTCCGGATTTCTGGCAACGGGTTCTCAACTGCGCATGGTACACCTCGGTCAGATGCGCCTGGCCATAACGCATCTCCAGCCTGTTCACCAACTTGTGGAAGTCTTCTTGTTCCTCTGCCGGTATCATTTGTAGCACATCGCTAGCGTCCCCCCTCAAGGCCACAATTAACGAAGTGGCTTTTTCATTGGCCGTCCATCCGTTCGCCTTTGCTGCCGCTTCGAACTGTTTGAAATAGTTAGGCCAAGATGACTTCCCATCGAATGTCGGTGGTTTTATTTTTAATTTCGAAGTTTCCGCTGGTCCTACCACAGTTTGGGCCTCATTATTTTCTGGTATTCCTGCTGGTGACGGATTCCCGATCATTCGCAACCCTGCCATGATTTGCTCGAGATTCTTAATTTTGTTATCCTGCTGGAATAGTATTTCTTCAACATTTTCCTGCAGATTCCTTGTCTCTATATTTTTACTACTAGTTTATCTTCGAGCCCTTTTGACTGCTCTAGAAATTCATCCTTCAAATTATCACACCGTTCTTGTAATTTAGTTTCCAGATTTCTCGACTGTTGTATTAATTTATCATCAAGTTTCTCTTCTAAAATTTTCACATTTTCTTCCGTGTTTTTAGAATATTCCATTAATTTACTTAGGTCGTCTTTCAAATTTTCAAGATCGTCTTTCAAATTTCCGGATTGTTCTTGAAACTTCTCATCTAAATTTTTTGATTGTTCCTGTAATTTATTTTGTAATTCATCTTTGAAATTTCCAGATTGTTCCTTCAATTTAGCTTCTAAATTTCCAGATTGTTCCAATAATTTATTTTGCAGTTCGTCCTTGAAATTTCCAGATTGTTCTTTTGATTTCTCGTCTAAACTTCTTGATTGTTCCAGCAATTCATCTTTGGATATCTTACTTAAATCTGCAGGACCGCCCGAGATTTCAAAAAGAAAGGTTACCGGGTCCTCTCCTGCTTCTAGTAGCGCTTGGTGTAGTCTCTCTTGCAAAATCGATTTCTTTCCGGAGATTTCCAATTCGCGCTCTTCTAATTCGGCTTTTAATTCGGTCACTTTTAACTCTTTTAACAACACTTTCTTTGAAGCCATTGTTTTTTCTTTTTCGACACTGCACTTTCTTTAATAATTTGTTTAAATTTAATTCAATTTAGTTGTTTATTTATTTTCACGAACCTCACACCTGGCACCACTGTAATAATTTTAAAGGTTCATTAATTTTTATTTTAAAACAAAACACGAAATAGTTAAAACTAATTTATTTACAAGCAAACTAATTTAACACTAACATTTAACAATAATTTATTTACAGACTTATACGTAATTTATTTCAACAGCCGAGCGAAAGTTTAACAGGCCACTTTTAATTTCGAACTGTCTCACGTTGTATTCTAATCGAACTATCAAACATTGAATGAATCTCCGTTTACCGGCCGCGTGTTTTATAAGCCGGGGTTGTTTATCTCGAACATTCTGGAGGCGGCCCACTGTCTATTATAGTTTATTCCGCCATCAGAATTCTCTGGGCTGTCGCCTAAGGCGCGTCGACTAGGCGGCAGTGACGCAAGAGACAATTTGGCGCCGGCTGGTGTCGATGAATCATTACAATACATATTTAATAAGCATAACTAACTTCATTAAAAGCTTTCAAGGAGAAAGTTTAGATAGAAATTTGAAATTTACGCAGGAGAGATGCTTCTAAATGATCTTTTCAAATAAAATAAAATTGACTTCCAGACACTTCCGGTTATATCGGCAGTCCCTATCAACTCGCTTATTTTGAATGGGGTGCTACATTTTTTTCACGTTTTTGAATCCTACATTTAAAAAATATGTAAAATTGCAATACATTTCCCTATCTCTAAATTCATATTTGAGATCTTAGAAATCTGAATTCTGCAATCTGATAAAAAAAATCATATCACATATTATTGAAGCAATTTTATTTGTAATAACTAATATTGTAGTTGAGGCTTTGAAGTTCTTAAAAATTTCATAAGCATAATCTATTAAGCTACAGGGTGTCTAAAATATACCACTCCACTAGAAGATATTCAAACACAAAAAATACTAATATAAAAATAATAATAAATAAAATATTGTAACGTTTTTATTAAAAAGTATAAATTAAAAGCATTCAGTTTTAAATAAAAGAATATTTAATAACGAGTTCAACAAATATTATTAACTATTAAACAAACACTAACACTAAAACTACCTACAGCTAATTTATAGCGCTAAATAATTTATGTCGAATAATATTTATTTACACAGCGCGGCGTTAATCTTGTGTTAAAATTGTGACTGTCTCCACCGTCCGACGAGTCGGGTTTTATATCTCTCCGCAGACATTCTGATGTCAACTCGAATGTGGTAGATTCTTCCTCGAAGAATCTGGCGTCGTTCTGGCCAGATGCGATGACCAGAGTTCTTGCGATGAGATCATGCCACCTCGCCGAACCCGCTTTGTCTCGTCCGTCACAATATCAACGCTTGAATAATTTTGATTTTGATTCTCAATTTTTTTTGCTTTCGTTTAAAATTTGCAGTAACTGGAAATGCAAAATGCAACTATTTGTTATTTTCATGGCTATATCAACAAAATTAAAAATATTTAACGTAATAAAATTGTGAATTTTTATGAATTAAATCAAAAATCTCTCATAACTCAAAAACTGTGAAAGATAGATATAGGGAACGCTAATTCAGATCGATGCAGCATTTAATTTCACATACGATGGGGTAATATTGGTCATTCCATTTGAAAAAAGTACTTTTCTGTGTTTGAATTTCTTCGAGTAGAGAGTGTATATTTTAGCCTGTAGCTTAATAGACTTGTGCTTATGGAATTTTTAAGAACCTTAAAGCGTCAACTACAACATCAGTTATTTACAAATATAATTGTTTCAATAAAAACTGTGATATAATTTTTTGAAAATCAGATAGCAGAATCCAGATTTTTAAGAAAACTCAAAATATCTCTAAAATGATGCAATTTAGAGGTAGGGAAATGTATTGCAATTTTACATATTTTTATATGTAAAGTTCAAAAACGTAACCAAAAATTTAGCATTCCATTTAAAATAAGCGAATTGATAGCAACTTCCGGTATAACCGAAAGTGACTGGAAGTCCATTTTGTTTTATTTAAAAAGGTCCCTTTGAAATATATTTGCTCTGTACATTTCAAATTTCTATCTAAACCTCTTCCTTGAAAACTTTTAATGAACGAGTTGCGTGAATAACCCTGTAATCATAAGTATACTACCGGGCGATCAACGGAATTTATAATTAGAAGAGGCTGTGATTGGTGCTATTTATTCTACGTGGTTGGACAATTGACATTTGTTATATTTGAGGTTATGCTCATGCTTTGTACTATCTTTGATGAGATAGTAATAAACATTATTTTGCTGCATTCTTGCTTCAACATCTTGGTGTCCGCTTTCTTTGACCATCAATACCTGGTTTTGGAGTAATAGCTTCCGTTTCACGAAATTTTCCAACACACTGCACTAAATCGGTGTAATTAACTGGAAAATTAGGAAATGCTTCACGAAAATCTTCGATGCAACCAGGAATTGGATAACTCCATGTCCCATTTTCATGTTTTTGCGCAGTGAGAAAAATTTTATGACGAATATCGAACATTTTTAAAATTAAATGTCACAATCCTGACACTAAAATTTTGCCAACTTTATGGTAAATATGACAGCTGCTCTAATTATAAATTCCGTTGATCACATGGTATTTTTAACTTGTGACGATAACACATGGCACATATTGCTGTTATTTTGTGTTAGGTTAGGACAATAGTTTGGATTTATTTTATTAATTTTAATAATTGAAATTAACCTCCGCCCACAATAATTTTATATCCGTAGATACGTATTTCGGCAGCTAAGCTGCCATCTTCAGTACAATTTAAAAAACACTACATGAAATCTAACAGCTACCTACCTAGCTACCTACCTACCTGATCATACTATCTATACTACTAATACTATCTAAAAAACCCAAAAGTTAACACTAAAAGAGCGACTGTGGTTTAAGAAATAATTTCCGCCCACAATAATAACAGTCGAAACCTACCAAAAAAGCAAATCAAATAAAACGGAAACGAGTATTGGTCTAATATCCGAAAAAGGTTCTTATTCTCCCGAATAAAGAACTTTTGTAAGCATTTAATTCCCTGTTATTTGATCCCGCTTGAATTTATCCCTGAAAAGAAATTATATACCTATATATGTATATGTATACAATACACCTATATATACATGCACAAATCGCCAAAAAAACAACCTACAGATAAGAGCAGATCACACCCACACACTACAAGTTAAGAGCACTTTACGATATTTATCTTGGAGAATCCTCTCCTTATCACATATCCAGTGCAAATGCGCTTAACTGTCTCTAACACCCCTTTATATAAAATTTAGGTCGCGACCTCTTGCGGCTGACTTTTGACCTAACAAAAACGACATCTGGCGGTCGATTCCTGACTCAAACACATATATACACACATACACATACATAAAAAATATATATATGCACAAATCGCCAAAAAAGCAACCTACAGATTAGAGCAGGTCACACCCACACACCACAAGTTAAGAGCACTTCACGATATTTATCTCGGAGAATCCTCTCCTTATCACATATCCAGTGCAAAAGCGCTTAACTGTCTCTAACACCCCTTAATATAAAATTTAGGTCGCGACATCTTGTGGCTGTTTTTTGACCTAACAAAAGCGACATCTTGCGGCCGATTCCTGACTCAAACACACACTCATACATATATATATATATATATCCGTACATAAAACCTACAAAATTAAAGTAAATCAAATAATACGGAACTAGGTATGGGTCCATTATCTGAATTCATTAAATTGTTTTTATTTTTTTGAATAAAAATACTTTCGTAAGCATTTAATTCCCTATTATTTGATACCGCCTTAATGAGTTTTAAATTATCTTTAATAATACTGTGTCCAGTATTGTAAATATGTTGGGCAACACTTGATTTCTCAAACCTATTGTACCTATAGTGACTTAAATGTTCCTTAAAACGTGTTAATATATTTCTTTTTGTTTGTCCAATATATTTATTAGCACATTCATTACACTTAATTTCATAAATTCCAGATTTCTGTTCAACATCAACTTTATCTTTCGGGTTTCCCAATAAATTCTTTATGGTATTGTTGGTAGAAAAAGCTAATCGTAAGTTTAGTTGATAATATAATTAGGAAGATTAGCCACAGGAAACAAGTCCAGAATTCTAGCACTCTAACGGCAACTTCATCTCTAGAAAAATTTGTTAAAATGCCTTTCGATGCACTTTGCACTGAAGGTTTAAATCATATTTTTAAAACTCAAAACTTACGATTAGCTTTTTCTACCAACAATACCATAAAGAATTTATTGGGAAACCCGAAAGATAAAGTTGATGTTGAACAGAAATCTGGAATTTATGAAATTAAGTGTAATGAATGTGCTAATAAATATATTGGACAAACAAAAAGAAATATATTAACACGTTTTAAGGAACATTTAAGTCACTATAGGTACAATAGGTTTGAGAAATCAAGTGTTGCCCAATATATTTACAATACTGGACACAGTATTATTAAAGATAATTTAAAACTCATTAAGGCGGTATCAAATAATAGGGAATTAAATGCTTACGAAAGTATTTTTATTCAAAAAAATAAAAACAATTTAATGAATTCAGATAATGGACCAATACCTAGTTCCGTATTATTTGATTTACTTTAATTTTGTAGGTTTTATGTACGGATATATATATATATATATATACATTTAAATTTTGTCATTCTGGCACCCAAATTGCATACGCTTTGTAAAAATGACACCCAATTTTGCAGTGTGACACCCGGGGTTGGGTGCCACTTTGTTTTGACCGTTAAATCATGTTTTCAGTGACTTGACGCCACCTAGTGCGATAAAACGGATTTTCGGGTGGGTGCCAGATTTACAATTTTTGTTCACGGACATATGCCACCAGTTCAAGGTTTTGCCACCAGGGGGCGATTAGGTTTTATACACTTTATTTTATACATGGCGACATTTATTGCATTTAGTGGCACCCATCGTTATGCTCGAAAATTGGCAACGTCGCTAAATCATAAATTGCTTATTTTCGCGCATTTTCAACGTATTGAAGATATTCTGCGTATTTGGAGGAGGGATATTAACGGTTAGAGCCACGATAGGAGAGCGATTTTTTAAAAGTCGAGTTTGATCGTAAAAGCTGTTCGATAATGGTCGTCTCGTAATCGTAAGCAGTTGAGAATATTAATTCAGACCATTACCCAACGTGTGTTATGATCGATCGATTTATCCTGAACAAAAAAAATATTAAGACTAGCTATTGAAGATAAGTTAATCACGAATAGAATGAAAATATAGATTTTTAAATGTAAATATGAATTATTGATTAGTTTTCGACTGAAATATAACCATTACTTAGTTGAACCTGTTTGATCTCAAATTGATTCCGAATTGGTCCAAATAATTTTTTCTTTAAAAACTAAGCAAATTTCAAGTAAATTTTAAAGGAAAAGATTTTATGCGACTTCAAAAATTAATTTTTCAGTGAATTGACTGTTTTTAGGAAATGATTTGAAATTGCTTGAGTTTTTTTAGATTATGAGGAGGAAAATGAAGAATCTCCTGTTTATGGTGATACGACTTATGTTCCTTCGTCAATTACATTTGATTTGTTTAGTTTTCTATTAGTTATACAAAATTAAATTATCTAAAATATTTTTCTGGTTTTATTTGATGGAATTAATTTTTAAAAATTAAAAACGCGAAAATTACGACAACTACTGTATACTACAAAAAAAAAGAACGAAATTAATGATGTTGGATCTCTCTTAAATCACAAAGAAAACCATTGATGATTTCTTAGAAATTTTACATATTGAATTTTGTTCCTAAAAATGTTTTTGTAAAATTCATGACGATCAAATGATCAAAAGATTTTCCTAACATGTAAAAAAAAATTAAATTAGTGTAGGAACACATTGAGAAAATAGAGGAAATCCGCAGGTCCAAACATTTTAGAGTAAAGTAATTTAAAAATCATTAGTTTAATGTTGAAGAAGCTGTCAATGTACAGGGTTTTTGTTTATATTTTGAACGGTACATACACTTTTTATTATTAGACATATCAAAAAATGTTAAACACAAAAGTTTTAGGGATTTACCCGAACCACCAGAATTTATTTTAAAAAGGAACAAATGACAGTCGAAAATCTAACACATGAGTATCAACTTTGTTATTTTAAATGGAACATTCAGTATATTTTGAATAATTAAGAAAGATATTTTTCTCCTAATTCCAAAAATATGTAGTTTGTCTATATTTTGTTTCATACTTTTTACGATATTTAAGTTTGAAATTAATATTGTTTTGGTATACAGGCTGACCAAAGTTACTGCCGCACTATTGCTAACTTCGTTATATTTGCGCTACGAAGTGGTTCAAATTAACAAAAATGAACTGTTTTCACTCAGAATTACAATGGTGATATGAAGAAAACAATTGCGCATCGCATTCTCAAAATAATTGCATGTGTAAAGTTTTTTAATGGAACATCCTGAATTTTTTGTTGGCAGATGAAAGAACATCAAATTATAAATACAAATTACTCTTTACTATTTATCCTTAAAACGAATAATGAAGAAGTTATTGTTATTATTGTTATCAATACAACCCATAAAACACAACATTTAAATGCCACTAGAAGCGTCTATAAATGTGTTCAGCGCTGTTTACAACAAAATGGGAATATTTTTGAACACTTACTTTAAGTAATTTATAATTTTGTTTAAATTAGTTTATATAATAGTTATATTAGTTATAATAGTTTCAAGAGTAGCACATTTTATTTCATTAATTTTATTTTTGTACACAATAGTAGTTACATTTATTTTAAATACCAGTTCCTCAAAATGTTGCGCTCATGTTTTTCACATTTGTTTATTTTTGAAGCACATAATTCCAAGGTAGTGTGTGTTAAGACAGTATTGTTAATGCTTTGAACTAAATAAAGTTAATTGTAAATGATGAATACAACTTTCGCAATAAATTCTTTATTATTCGTTTTATGGAAAACTAGTAAAGAGTAATCTATATTTATCATTTGATGTTCTTTCATTTGTCAACAAAAAATACAGAGCGTTCCATTAAAAAAAAACTTTACACATGCAATTATTTTGAGAATGCGATGCGCAATTGTTTTCTTCATATCACCATTGTAATCCTGAATGAAAACAGTTCATCTTTGCTAATTTGAACCACTCCCTAGCTCCAATAATAACGAAGTTAGCAATAGTGCGGCAGTAACTTTGATCACCCTGTATTTTTATTAATTTATTTCATATAATATGTCAATTTATCTTAGATGTTTTAGTGTTTTGACTTATAAAATGACTTTTAATTAGTTTAACTAAAGTTGATACTCATTTGTTAGGTGTCCGATCATCATTTGTTTCTTTTTTTTAATAAATTCTGACGGGTCAGGCAAATCCCTAAAACTTTCGTATTTAACATTTTTTTGTATGTCTAATAATAAAATGTGTAGGTACCGTTCAAAATATAAACAAAATTCTTGTACAATAAAAAATGCTAATTGCAATTTTGTTTCATAAAATTATAAAAATAGTCTCTTTTCAGCAGAGTCTTATGAAAAAAGTATGTTTTATAGAAAAAAAGACACGTAATAATGATCCATCTTTTATTTGAAGTTTACAGTAAATTTACATTTAATGAATGTATTACTATACCGGGTGTCCCACGCCATATGCTCACCTTTCTAGAACTTCTATTTTTAACCGATTTCAATGAAATTTGGAAAATAAAAATTAAGCAAAAAGGCGCATTTTCCGACATACCATTGAGCACCGTAGGACTTCCAGTTTCACCAGAAGTGACGTCAACTTTCTTATTTTAAATGGAACACCCTGTATATTTTTACATGTTTGGAATCTGCAGATCAGACTTTCCTTGAAAGTCATTTAAAACAGAGCGGGCATAAAACCTCAATAAACCATATTCTGTTTTAAATGACTTTCAAAGAAAGTACGAAGTATTTGGTATCAGCGTATTCAGAAAAAAATATTCTGTCGAACTAAGCTAAGAAGCACATGAGGTTCCATTTAAAAAAAAATGTTAAAAATAAAAATACAATCAAAATAGTGATTTTCTCGAATTGCTTGAGCGCATTAGAAGGAAAATACGCGATTCAAAGCTTCCCAGATTGAAAAACAAAAAGGTTTTTTTTCGTTGTCATGGAAACCAAAATTACTAAATGATACATATTGGGACTCGCCATGATCTACAGATTCCAAATTCCAAATTCCAGATTCCAAAAAAGGCGGACCGCTTAACCATCGTTCTGTTGAAATTTGTCCGCGCTTTAAAACTCTGGTAGCTTCATCAGCCACGTTTTCTTTTGTCGTAATCCAGTACCAGTTCTCCTTTTTTGAAAGTTCCAAAATTTCTCCAACTCTATGAGTCACAAATTTTTTAAATAAGGATGTATCCGATTTTATCCACCACAAAACTGTTTTTGAGTCTCTCCAGTAGAAATATTTCTGGATTTCTATTTCTAATTCCGATTTTACTTTGTCCATCAGCCTACTCAGCATCACGGCGGCTTGCAGTTCCATTCTTGGAATAGAAATTGGTCTTAATGGTGCAACTCGAGTTTTTGCTAACACGAATGATGTGTAAAAATTATTTTTATACTCATATCGCAAATACACTACTGCTGCAAATGCTCTTTCACTTGCGTCACAGAAGCCGTGTAATTCGATATTTTCCGAACCTGAAATTTTTTCTCCGTAACATCGAGGTATTGTAATAGATGGTATCAGATTTCTGAAAATTTGAATCCAATTATTCCAGTAGTCAGCCAATTGATTTGTAATTTCATCGTCCCAGCCAATTTTTAATCTCCAAATTTCTTGTAAAATTATTTTCAGAGTTATAAGGACATTACATAGAAATCCGAAGGGATCAAACACAGACATTGCCATCTTCAAAATTTCTCTTTTTGTGGGAATTTTACTACCATCTAGAATTTTTGGATTAACTTTTCTAAAATTCAGTAGAAAAATTTTTGGAATCCCACTGAAGGCCAAGAACCTTTTCGACGAAATTTTCTTTATATTCTTCATTCTCCGCAGTCTCAAATTCTCAGGAATACTTTTAAAAACTTTTTCAGAGTTTGAAATGAAATTGCGTAATTCAAACCCACCTTTCTGATGCATTTTAATAACCTGTCCAATGCAGTTAATGGCTTCTTCTTCAGTCTTCTTGCTATCTAAATAATCATCCACATAATGCTTCTTTAAAATTGCTTGACATGCTTCTTCACAATCTGTTCTATTTTCTTCAGCGTTCCTATTTTTAATGTATTGAGCCAAGCTGGGTGAACACGTAGCTCCGAACGTCATAACTTTCATTTCATATACGTCTGCTTTTCCGCTTCTCCTCATGCCTCTCCAAAAAAATCTTTGAGCACATCTGTCTTCTTTCCTAATCAAGACTTGGTGGAACATTTCTTTAATGTCACCGGTATACGCTACTTTATACTGTCGAAATTTCAACAAGACTCCAGTTAATGGTGTTAATAAATCTGGACCTTGCAGAAGTACTGTATTCAAGCTAACTCCTATTTTCGCTGCAGCATCGAATACTAATCTTAATTTTCCAGGTTTATTAGGATTGACGACTCCAAAATGTGGTAATACCAAATTTTCTTGTTTATCTCTTTCGATTTTAACTCATCCAGTTTTTCAGCATATCCTTTCTTCACATAATCTTCAACTATAAGACAGTATTGTTCTGCAAATTTCTTGTCTTGATCCATTTTCTTTTCCATACAAAACAGGCGTTTTAATGCATTTTTCTTGCTATCAGGAAAATTTACTTCATCCAATTTCCATAATAATCCAACTTCAAATCTTTCTCCAACCCTCCTGGTGGTGTTGTTCATAATTTTTTCACATCTTTCTACTTCTGAAGTTTTCCCATAATTGATTGCTTGACAATTTAACTCCAAATGATTCTGTTTTAAAAGATGCTTTTACTAAGTTGTAGACTTCTTCATCAAAAGATTGGCATTTGCAAATCTGACATAAAAACTGTTTTTCACTTTCTTTTATTGAATTTATTTTTCCATGTAGTACCCATCCTAGAGCAGTTTTAGACAGAATAGGACCGTCCCGTGAAAGTTCTACAACTTTTCTTGGATATGCCAGTTGAGAGTAATCTTGGCCAATTAATATTAAAGGACGTTCTTCAAAAAATGACTTCAGTAAATTTAATTGTTTAATTTTAGGGAAACTTTCTTGAATTTTCTTAACGTCAATTGTTTGTTTGGGTAACATCATGTTCTTCAAAGTTCTTACTCCATTAAGAGTATGAGTTTTGCCTTTTTCATTTAAAGAAGAAATTTGAAAATGTACTTTCTTAGAATGCTTGTCTTCATGAGTGATTCCATTCGTCCACTGGTAACAAACCGACTCTTTTTCTCTATCTAATTGCAGTTTTCTCGCTAATTCAGCATCGATAAGACTTACTGTAGCGCCTTCATCAAAAAATGCGTAGGTGGTTACTTCATAAACTGGACCCTTTACTTTTACTGGTAATATTTTGAGCAATACCGTATTTGGAAGTTTATTGACTAAAAAAAGTTTTTCATTTTTTGTTAATCTATCGTGTTTTTGAAAATTTTTATGAAGTAACTTATGATGAAGCAATTGACAGTTACTAAGACCACATACTTTCTTGTTTCTACAAATTTTTTGAGAATGATTTCGTTTCAAACAACAAAAGCATAATCTATTCTTTTTCACAAATTCTCAACGATTGTCTACATCCTTGCTCTTGAATTTCTCACAATTATCTAAAATGTGATACTCTTCCTCACCCACGATGCAACTTCTAATCTTCATTGAAAATAAATTTTCTTTTTTCTTGTAATCGACCTTTCCTACTTGTGTGTCGATTATGCATGATATTCTGGCCTTTATTCTTAACCAGTTCGAAAAGTCTTTCAAATTCAGTTGTTTTTCATGTCCTAAAATTTGGGAACCCCACTCCATTTTCAAAAAATACGGCAACTTCTGTACCAATTCGTCCATAAGTTGTGCATTTGACATATGTCCTTCACTTTTTAACACTTCCATTGAAGCAGCGAGACTAGAGACGATGTTTGAAAAGGCGAGCATCGAATCGGGCTTTCCATCTTTTGGTGATTGGATTTTTCGGGCCTTTTCAATTAACATGGAAATTATTATTTCTGGTATTTCAAATGTCAACTCAAGAGTTTCAATTATTGATTCTAAATTTGCAGGAGATAGTAGAAGTGCTTTCACAGTTTCTCTAGCTTTTCCCCGTAAGCATCTTTGTATTCTGATAATATTTTCTTTGTCACTAAAATTACATAATTCGGTTGTCCGTTTAAATTGCGAATAAAATAAGGGCCATTCTTCTGGATCTCCTGCGAAAGATGGTAATTCTTTTTCAAATGAATGTTTCATAAATACATTTTCAAATGTATTTCTTTTTAAATTTTGACATTAATACATTTGTGGGTCGATGTCCGCTTTTGTTTTAATTTCCGTCTTCGGATCATCCATAAATGGAGATTTCTCTAGCCAATTGGTTACCTTTTCTATGTCGTTATCTTGTTCTATTTTTCCTGCTTCTTCGAATATATCGGAATTATCAATATCACTATCCAATCTGCTTTCTGTTTCACTCATCTTTAGTTTCATTTCCATTTCGGTCATTTGTTTTTTTCTTAGGAACATCTTTTCCCTTTCTTTCTTTTCTTCATGATGCTTTTCTTCCTCTAGAAGAACTAATTTTTTCATTGCTTCTAACTGTATACTTAATAATCTTCTTTTTGAAGAAGATGTAATAATTGTTTTCTGAGAGTGAGCTAAATTTGCCTCTCCGATTACCGCAGCCGGTGGATTTTCCTTTTTTTCCTTATTATCTTCATCGCTTACGTCTTCATTCTTGGAGAAACCTCTGAACTCAAGCTCAGACGACGTACTTCTGTCTTTTTGTGAAGTAAGTGACATTTTTTTCTTTTTCGGTTACAATCTTCGTTGTGGACGTTTCTTTTATGTTTCCTACAGTCTCCAAGTGCTGTTCTTTTATGCTCGAAGGACCAAATGTTCGGATTTAATCAAAGTATTTTCCTTTTCACGTTTTATTTCTGTGCTCTCTTTTGACAGATCTATATTAATATTTTTCTATGCCTACTATCTTTAAAAGTTAAAGTTAATAACATGATAATAATCTTAATAATAGGTATGTATTATTGACAATGAGTGACCATTTCAAATAATTTTAAATTTATGGTTAGTAGCAGTTTTACACAGCTTAAAAAGTCTTGTTCTAGTTTTTTATGATAGCAATGATACGCATTCTAGTAAATTATCCCTGCTCTTCAATATTTTTTTCTGATTGTAAAAGTATTGTTCTAAGCAGTTTGTTCTCCGGATAGGTTCGAAAGTATTTACATTTTACTTGCTGCTTTTGCTTTTCTGTTGTACGAATAAAACACACGTAACATATTCTGTTTCTCTTATCTTAATGCTGTGCCGGTAATATTTATTAAATTAGTGCCTACATCAAATAAATTGCTTTTGATTTGACTCCAAAGTTATCTTCTGTTAACTACAAAGTTATTTTCTATTAACTACAAAGTTATCTTCTGTTAGCTACAAAGTTACCTTCGGTTAACTACAACTTTTCTTATATTATATCAAACATTTTTAATTCTGACATTATTTTAAATAATTTTGATAACATGTGCTACACTGCCGTAATCGGAAGGAAGAGTAGATTCTTTTGCGACTAAATTTCAATATGGACCCCAGAAGAAAAAATGAACTTGATGATGGTATCAATTTGACGAAATGTGTAACAGCAAAATGGTATTCATCAGTGTGTAGAGAATTCAAAAGTGTTCTAAGGAAGTACTTCTATTTTTTTGATATCTCTTCAAATAAAGAAGTTAGAGGAAAAATAAGAAAATGACAATTTCTCATTTCTTACAATTATTTCGAATAAGAGTTCACATAGAAATTATTTCTCTGCGGATTATTACTGCTCATAAAATTTAGCAACTTTGCCAAATTTAAACCTACCGTCTATCTCTTCAAATAAGCCAGATAAGATTTTAACTTGCCGAAAATCTAGAAGTTATTGAAAAAATATAACAAATCTTTTAAAATTAATATATATTAAAATTCATTAAAACAATTAAAAACGATTAAAAATTATTTTCGACTAGAAACAATTAACTGTCTGTACGGAGGTCTGAGGTCAACTGAAGCGTGTAAAATAAAGAAGGGAAATCTTGAGTGGACTTTAAATTAAGCGATCTGAAATTGTTGTCTTGTATATTTTTATAAATTTCTAAATGTTCTAAAATATTTAAACGTGAACCATGTTCGCAAAGATGTAACGGTTTAAATCCTTTGTCAATTGAAAACGAGTGATTGTGAATTTTTAAGTGTTTGAAAAAAATTTAATTTTGATTTTTTAAATGTTCAGAAATTCTAGTTTTAAATTGTCTACCACATTGGCCTATATAGGTTGAGTTGCAATTGTCACATTTTAATCTATAAACCCCTGATCTATGCAAAACTGGAATTTCATCTTTATTACGTACTAATAAATTTTGAAGGTTGATTGGTGTTTTAAAGGCAACGTTTACATTTTTTTCCTGTTTTTTGATTATTGAGCTTAATTTATATGAAATTGAGCCAAAATAATTTAATTTTACATATCTAATATTTGGTTTTTCAGGAAGAAGAGCACAAGCTGAATTATTGAGGAGTTTTTGTTGTTTTTTGATTATTAAATTTGAAATTAATTGAATGTTAAAACCATTTTCAATAGCTATGTATTTTAGAATATTGACTTCATTGTTAAAAGCTTGAGATGAAAGGGGAATCATGAATAATAATCTATGTATGTAGCAATTAAAAGCTGAAATTTTTTGTTGAAAAGGGTGATTGGAATCAAATGGTATTACATGTGAAGTGTGAGTTGATTTTCTATATACAGGGTGTCCCAACAGTGTGTTTTCGGGCCATATCTCCATAACTATTAAAGATACAAAAAAATTTTCAATACAATTTCTTTTTTAATTTAAGAGATCTACAACACAAAATTATTTTCATCTATACAGAGTGAATTAAAACAGTGGTGCCGGACACAACTTTTTTATTTCAAATGGAATGCCCTATATATGAAACCAAATTTTGTCTAAAAACTGCCATTTGCGGTCGCTATTTTATTTATTGACATTTTATTTATTTTTAACTCTAAGAAAAAGATTTTTGGTACAGATGTAGTTGATACGTAAGCTTATCATAAGCCATTATTAAATGTACTTTTATCGCTACAGGGTGGTCATGGTAATAAATAAAATCTCAGAAATTTCAAAGTGACAGAACTCAATTTTCTTAAATAGCATGCCCTACATTTTTCTATCCTAAATTCTTCGTTTAATAAAGTACTTTCATTTTTGTTAAGTATGTCTTATACCTATTTGCGATATTTTCTGAGATGTTTAGATTTATTTGAATTATTTCTTTTAAAACGAGTTATTGTCTAAGGTGGCCGTGGAAAACGGCAAACAAATAAACTTGTTGACTTTAATAATTAATTTTCAAGCGACAATAATGTACAGACATTAGTTAGTTCTAGTACGTGACTCCTTTAAACAGTTATACATTTTTTTGTACTTACGTCATACATGCCCCAAGCTATCTATGAGCTTGTCAGGAATGCGTTAAGCTGGTTATTGTAATATTCCCTGCTGCGGCTGCAACCGACCTACTAAATGTTTTCCATCGGCATTCGTCTTAAAACCGGGAAAATGCAGAAAACCTAGTTCGAAGGGGCCGAAATGAATCCTGAACACAATCCGATACATAAGTGTTCCGTTTGTCACATAGAACCCATATGTATCAGGAGGGGATTCGAACACACACCTATAATTGCCCGACCAAGCGTCAAGCCCATTGCCAGCGGATCCAACCAACTTTCGCTATGCAACCATTTAGTAAAGAAATAATTCAATAAATCTAATAATTCATGTCTTAACAAGTACCCAACAGTCTAACACTTTGAAAAATAATTATTAATGTCAACCGGTTCATTGTTTGCCGGTTTTCCACAGCCACCTTAGACAAGTGTTCCTTTAAAAGATATAATTCAAATAGATCTGAAAATCTCAAAAAATATCGCAGATAGGTATAAGACATACATAAGAAAAATGAAAGTACTTTATTAAACGAAGAATTTAGGATAGAAAAATATAGGGCATGCTATTTAAGAAAATTGTGTTTTGCCATTTTGAAATTTCTAAGATTTCGTTTATTACCATGACCACCCTCTGGCGATAAAAGTACTTTTAATAACGGCTTATGATAAGCTTATGTATCAACTATATCTGTATCAAAAATCTTTTTCTTAGAGTTAAAATTAAATAAAATATCAATAAATAAAATAGTGGCTGCAAATGGCAGTTTTTAGACAAAATGTTAAATATCTCAAGAACAGTTAGGTTTAGGTATAGGTAATGGTATATAGAAAATGTTTACAATTTTATGGGCAATCCAAATTTGGTTTCATATATAGGGCATGCCATTTGAAATAAAAAAGTTGTGTCCGGCATTACTGTTTTGATTCACTCTGTATAGATGAAAATAATTTCTTGTTGTAGATCTCTTAAATTAAAAAAGATATTGTATTGAAAATTTTTTTCTATCTTCAGTACTTATGGAGATATGGCCCGAGAACACACTGTTGGGACACCTGTATAAATAACAATTGTTCTTGCGATGTGGGGTCCGTTTCCTTCGTCTTCTGTTTCAAATCTTGAATTAGCTTGCAATTTTAATCATACGGATTTGAGATACATAGGTCTTGCTTTTGCAACAAGTACGATTTTGAAAAATAAAACAAATCTTTCTCTAGGACACCACTAAGCGATAAACCTTTTTGATACAATAAATCCATTGCTCACCTTTCTTTTAATAACAAGGAAACTAAGTTTTCTCTATATAACACAGCGTTCTTTTAAATTTCGAGATACTAGGTTTCACAAAAAATCATTTTCAGTAAATAATAAAACGATGTAACAATTTTAATATAAAGTTCCACATAAAGCGATCCTTTCTTCTTGGGGTGCACGTACTAAACACTTGAATTGTGCACGTTATTACCGATGTCAAATAATACAACGCCTGCGTGTTCGTTTTAAAAGAAATAATTCAAATAGATTTGAAAATCTCAAAAAATATCGCAGATAGGTATAAGACATACTTAACAAAAATGAAAGTACTTTATTAAACGAACAATTTAGGATAGAAAAATATAGGGCATGCTATTTGAGAATATTGTTTTTTGCCATTTTGAAATTTCTGAGATTTCGTTTATTACCATGACCACCCTGTAGCGATAAAAGTACATTTAATAACGGCTTATGATAAGCTTATGTATCAACTACATCTGTATCAAAAATCTTTTTCTTAGAGTTAAAATTAAATAAAATATCAGTAAATAAAATAGTGGCTGCAAATGGTAGCTTTTAGACAAAATGTTAAATATCTCAAGAATGGTTAGGTTTAGGTATAGGCAATGGTATACAGAAAATGTGTAGAATTTTATGGGCAACCCAAATTTGGTTTCATATATAGGGTATGCTATTTGAAATAAAAAAGTTGTGTCCGGCACCACTGTTTTGATTCACTCTGTATAGATGAAAATAATTTCGTGTTGTAGATCTCTTAAATTAAAAAAGAAATTATATTGAAAATTTTTTTCTACCTTCAGTACTTATGGAGATATGGTCCGAGAACACACTGTTGGGACACCCTGTATATTAAATACATGTTTTTTTGAGATTTTTGAAATTGTTAAATCCAGAAAATTGAGGGTATTGTTTTGTTCAATTTCTAGAGTAAATGTGATATCAGTGTGTATAGAGTTAATAAAATTATGAAGATTTTGTAATTCATCTCTTGTGCCCGTCCAACAAATTAATATGTCATCAACATAGCGGTGCCAATGTGACAAATGTCTCTGTTCCTTTAACTTTAACCTTGATTAAAAAAAAACTATTAAGAAACTCTGACTTGAGTGATGTAATTACTGAAAGTGTCTTTAGAATGTTAAACATCTGCCTTGAACAAAACTTTTTCGTCTTTCATAATAAATTCTATAGACAAACTAAAGGTTTAGGAATGGGTAATCCCTTATCCCCGTTATTAGCTGAGATATTTATGGACCATATAGAATCTTTAATTTTTGAATCTAATAATCCTCTTATTAATAACATTTTTTATTGGCACCGCTATGTTGATGACGTATTTATTTGTTGGACGGGCACAAGAGATCAATTACAAAATCTTCATAATTTTATTAACTCTATACACACTGATATCACATTTACTCTAGAAATTGAATAAAACAATACCCTCAATTTTCTGGATTTAACAATTTCAAAAATCTCAAAAAAACATGTATTCAATATACAGGGTGTTAATAAAAAAACTGTACACCGTTTGGCAGGTGATAGTAGAAGTCAAAACAAGAAAAAAATTCTAATAAACCCATATCCAATTCTCAATACAAGGTGTCCACGCCATGTGTTCACTCTTCTAGAATTTTTATTTTTTACATAAAATGAGGGAGCGATAAATTAAATAAAAAGCTGAATTTTCCGACATACCACTCGCCCCCGCAGGACTTCCGGTTTCGCCGGAAGTGATATCAACTTTCTTATTTTAAATGGTATGCCCTGTATATTTTTACATATTTGGAATCTACAGAGTCCGAATATGTATCACCTAGTAATTTTAGTTTCCATGACAACGAAAAATTTTTTTTTTTTTGTTTTTTAGTATGCAAAGCTATGTATCGTGTATTTTCGTTCTACCAAGTCTGGCATGGGCATGGTAAGGGGAAGTATCTCCCACTACGCTAAGCAATAGGTCAAACGAGTGTCGATTGCAGCTAGCTTGGTCCCACGAAATATAAAATTGTAGACGGCGGCGGCGCGGTGTATTCGTTTTGATGCTGCTCATATTGAATTAAACCGAAAATTATTATAAATATTTGTATCACAAAATCTTTTAAGCGGACACTAAATCGCGCACTATAACACTTTACGTTTCACCGTCGTTCGACAGCTTCGAACGACGGTGGAAACAAAGTGTTATAGTGCGCGATTAATCCGCTTAAATTGTATTACAATGACTGGCTTCATCGGACAAGAACCAACTGTAAATATTATAAATATTGCTTAAAAAAGGTTTGTTTTTCAATTTAAAGTGGTCTCGAACTTGTACGACACTATTAAACGCTAATAAACAAACATGAACTAACTCGCTCGGCGCTCTCTGTTTTTGATTTCGTTGATACGACTGAGTCAGTTATGTGCCGGTGCTTGTTTGTCTGAAACATCGAGATCGCCGCAAATAATTGGGGGTGGGGGTCGAGCTCTCCACGAGCTCGTGCCCGTCCCTGTACCAAGTAATGCGACCAAGTAATTCGAGAAAGCAACTTCTTTGGTTGCACTTTGGTGCACTTCTTGCGTTTTTTAGCGTAGTTTAATAAAACATTTTTTTTATTATTATTTATTATTATTTTTTAAATTCTTTTTCAACTCTTGCAATGAAATTTGGGATCACGTTGCAGCTTAACTGAAAAAAATGGCTTTTCAGTTATACAGTTCGCCGGTATACAAGTGTTAATATAAAAACTTTACACACTTTAGCACGTGATAGCAGAGAACAAAACAAAAAAAAATTGTAATAAGCCCAGGTTCAATATTCAATGGTATTTGAAATATGTTTTAATTAAAAAAGAATCAAACAATCAATAACGAATTTAACACACTAAAATTATCACAGAAGATGTTCGAACTGTCGTCCTTGCTAGCTGTTGTAAACAAAGTTGTAGTCGCCGTCGAAGAGACTCGCGCACTTGATTTTTCTGTTGCTGACAAGCGTTTACAACTCTCTGCCAAAGTTCATCTTCTGTATTAATTTCTCTGGCATAAACAATGACTTTTAAATAAGTTCCGTTAAAAAAAAATAATTTACGGCCTAATGAAAATTGCACATGGTGTAAAAATGTTAATAAACCAAAGTGCAACCAAAGAAGTTGCTTTCTCGAATTACTTGGTCGCATTAGAACGAAAATACACCATACATAGCTTTACATACTGAAAAACAAAAAAAAAAATTTTTTCGGAAACCAAAATTATCAAGTGTACATATTCGGACTCACAATGATCTGTATATTCCAAATATGTAAAAATATACAGGGTGTTCCATTTAAAATAAGAAAGTTGATATCACTTCCGGCGAAACCGAAAGTCCTGCGGGGGCGAGTGGTATGTCGGAAAATTCAGCTTTTTATTTAATTTATCGTTCTCGAATTTTATGTAAAAAATAAAAATTCTAGAAGAGTGAACACATGGCGTGAACACCCTGTATTGAGAATTGGATATGAGTTTATTAGAATTTTTTTCTTGTTTTGACCTCTACTATCACCTGCCAAACGGTGTACAGTTTTTTTATTAACACCCTGTATATAGAAAATCAACTCACACTTCACATGTAATACCATTTGATTCCAATCACCCTTTTCAACAAAAAATTTCAGCTTTTAATTGCTACATACATAGATTATTCATGATTCCCCTTTCATCTCAAGCTTTTAACAATGAAGTCAATATTCTAAAATACATAGCTATTGAAAATGGTTTTAACATTCAATTAATTTCAAATTTAATAATCAAAAAACAACAAAAACTCCTCAATAATTCAGCTTATGCTCTTCCTCCTGAAAAACCAAATATTAGATATGTAAAATTAAATTATTTTGGCTCAATTTCATATAAATTAAGCTCAATAATCAAAAAACAGGAAAAAAATTTAAACGTTGCCTTTAAAACACCAATCAACCTTCAAAATTTATTAGTACGTAATAAAGATGAAATTCCAGTTTTGCATAGATCAGGGGTTTATAGATTAAAATGTGACAATTGCAACTCAACCTATATAGGCCAATGTGGTAGACAATTTAAAACTAGAATTTCTGAACATTTAAAAAATCAAAATTAAATTTTTTTCAAACACTTAAAAATTCACAATCACTCGTTTTCAATTGACAAAGGATTTAAACCGTTACATCTTTGCGAACATGGTTCACGTTTAAATATTTTAGAACATTTAGAAATTTATAAAAATATACAAGACAACAATTTCAGATCGCTTAATCTAAAGTCCACTCAAGATTTCCCTTCTTTATTTTACACGCTTCAGTTGACCTCAGACCTCCGTACAGACAGTTAATTGTTTCTAGTCGAAAATAATTTTTAATCGTTTTTAATTGTTTTAATGAATTTTAATATATATTAATTTTAAAAGATATGTTATATTTTTTCAATAACTTCTAGATTTTCGGTAAGTTAAAATCTTCTTAAAATTTTAAGATTGTTAATTTAAATATTTTAAGATATATCCCCTGATGATGGCGAAAAGCCGAAACTAGTTGGGTTTATATAACTGGTGTGTAGATTAAACTTGGACTAAAATCTCCGTTTTTCATTTATTAATTATTATCTACACTATAATGGATTTCCGTCAAGAAATTTACTAAATCCAACAATGCTCTTCTTTTTAAAACTTAAGTCCGCGCTTGCTTACAGTTATATCTAGAGAGTGGATTTATAGGCATAATAAAAATAAAGATAAGCGCTTAAAAAAGCTTCGTGTTTTATGGAAAAAATCTTTATGTTAAAAAAAAATTTAAAAATAAAACAAAAAAACGCGTGAAACAAAATAGCAAAAATTCTTATTATTAAACTCAACTGACTCAACGTTGACAAAGCAATATTTTTTTCAATCAAACTCATTTACATATTTTGAGTAACATGATTTATGTTTAATAAAGTTGTTTTATAAGAGCAAAAGACAAAAAGAAATAACTGACAAATAAAAACATAACTATAGACATGCTATAGTCCGTTTTTTCAATAATACCTGTCAAATGTTTTTGATGTTAGTACCTGTTACCAGAATGTTAGAAAATTTCAAAAATTTTTATTCTACGTTTAGGGATAAAGCACGCTTCCAAGAGAACTCCTAAAATTTTGACACAGGCAGGTATGATAGAAAAAATAAAAGCAATACTGAAATCTTAAAGTTTACTTAGTTCCGATTTTATAATCGTCGGATAAACTGAGCATACTATTTTTGGAATAGCGTAGAGAATAACGTAATATAGATACATATGTAGGAAGGTTAAAGGATATTCGACGAATAGTTATTCTGTCCTTATCGCACGATTGTAAAACTGGGCTTAATAATATAATTTGTAATTGGTTTTTCTTATTTTTTTCTTTAACATCTGCTATAGAAAAAATAATTTTATACATGACGATAAAATTTAATTATCGATTCCTGAAAAATAATTATAATAATGATAAATTTTATTCTCGTATTTAAAGATACAAAAAGAAAAAAAAACAATGCATAATTTTGATTTAGTCCAATAATTTAAATCGAGAACCATAAGATTGGGTTCAAAATGTGGTAACCACGCTTGTTCTTAATTCACTCGCGATTTCATCGCTAGTAAATTACCTTAATATTTTTCGCTCGCTGTATAAAAAAGAACTAAATATTTAAAATTCCAGAAACTTCGCTTATTTTTTTTTCGATAACTGACCAAAAATTTAAATAATAGAAAATTAAAACTTGAAAAGACGTAAAGAAGCAGTAAATATACGTATAAAATTAAATATGCATAAAAATGACAAAATAGCAAAAAAAATATGCGTCAGATAATATCAAATTTTGAATTATGTAGTTACTGACTATGAAGTTTCGCTTTGCTATTATCCCTGACGAAAAGCATAAAGGCTAGAAATCCGCTCTCTAGTTATATCATTTGTTTTATTGTTTATTAAATATAAATTTGCCGCTTAACAACAGTAATTGTTGAAATAATCGTTATGGGTTTAAGGTTCAGGTTAAATTTAACCTGACATTGTATAACTGGATCTTAGAAATCAAAACTACAGTTTTTCACATTGCGGACAATGACTTCATTTAACTATAAAATTAAGCTTACCTTAAAAAAGAAAGTTATTGCACTATTACTATAACTAAAATGAAGGTTGTAACTCATTAATTTCTACAAGTTATTGTTGTTAAAAATATTCATAACGCGTGATCTTTCCTAATCAAGTGACCTATGGAAAGAAAATCGTAGGTATGTCTTTGATGAATTCATTTTTTCAAATGTCATTCTCATTTCAATTATTTATAACTGTCAGTAAGTTTAAGTCATTAACAGAAATCTTTGTTCATAAGAGTTTATTGTTACATTGCGAACAGTTAAATAACAATCCAGCAATCTTAGCAAATGTTATTAACAATTTAAAACGCAGAATTCGCTTGTGTTTGCAAGAGAACGGCGGACATTTTACGCACCTTCTATGAACCAGTTTTTCGGTGCTTTTGGCGCGTGCTTTCATTATGTGGGAAATGTGAACTTGGGATTTGATATCCAAATTTATAAAAAAAAGTATGTAATACATAAAGAACAGCAGATAGATTTTGTATAGGAATGCAATATAAATAATTCAAATGGCATTTGAAATAATGAACTAATCAAAGACATACGATTTTATTTCCATAGGTCACTTGATTAGAAAAGATATTGATCATTCGTTATAATATTGACATTTGAAGGGTCTACGGGAAAAACGTATCAAGTCACATTTTGTAATTTTAAAGATGAGCATTTTGGAAATTTCTCTTTAACATATCTTTGTTATAATGTTCCTTGTATTTTTTTTCTACTATTATTTTACCGGCCTAGACTTTTAAATGTTGTGTTTCTGAATGATACAATCAGGCAGAAAACAAGGAATACAGGACGGGGTACAAAAAAGAATGAGGTCGTTTTGTATAGTAGACTTGATAGCGTAATCCGAATATTTTAATACACTTGAAAAAAGTATGGTAGGACTCGTCCAAGTCTGAAATAGTTTATTTTCCTTTTGCTTAAAGAGAGTTGTATAGGTCTTGTTTACGCAAGGTGACACGGGTGTGTTATTATATACGTCTTCAAGCACTTGTGATTGATGACGGAAAGAACTCCGAGGGAAGTAGATTTTCAAAGGGAAAAAACTTTTTCATTGGATCCTTATATGTTCCATTGCACTTCTTTCTGCCGATGTCGAACTCAATCAAACTTTCTTGTGGCGAGGACTCGCGCTTAAATATTCTTTTCGTCCGATCACCCGCCAAATCATTTAATTCCTAGTGAACTTAAATTGTTCGGCAGTGAATTAATTTATTTATTGTATTGTTTATGCTTGAAGAATTTACGTCAGAGTGTATTTTATGAAGAATATGTTGAAAGTTATTTGATAGAAATCATTTATTCGAATGTAAATTTATAGAAGCTTGGATGTGATTATTGTGATTGCTAAGGAGCGGACGGTTGTCCAACTGGCGAGAGTGGGGACGTGACAGGCGAAAAAACAGGTAATCAGTATTATCAAATTCACGGAACTTGAGCTTTGCGTCATCAATCACCGAAGTTACAACCAACAAATATGTGAGTATTAACGGTGAATAAGAAAAAAGGTGGAGTTGTGTTTTTTATGTGTGATGAGCAATGGCAGACGCGTTTTATTTATAACGCAGAGCTTTTCTCTTATGGAAACAATAATAGCTGTGAATAATACAAATAAATTAATCGTTTTCACAATCCAAATTATCGAGTGAATAATATGCTTAAATAATACAATATTTTTTAGAATATTTTAAAACTTGCAGGAAAATTTAAACGTATTGAAGCCCGACGTGTAATTATAGGGATAAACTAATACAACACCTTTTTGAACACACCTGTACTTCTAGCAAATGCTGATAGTTTGCTGGGGCCCGATTCTCGAACCGTGCGACAAGATTCGTATGCGAAAATGACGTCAAAATGACGTAGACTTTCGTACAAAACTATACAAATCGTTCGAAAATTGCGTCATTTTGACGTCATTTTCGCATACGAATTCGCACGGTTCGGGCGCCATGTACTTTAATTTTAAAATGCGTACTCAATAAATAATTAATGGCAAAAGCAGCACGGAGAAATCGTTTTAATTAGGTAATAAAACTTATTTTACAAAATACAATTTAATCATTATATAAACTCTAAAGCCCGGTTTTTTCATCTCCAGTTAACTTTATCTGACGATTGGTTTCCATAGCAATAATTGTGATCACAATCATTACTATGGGAATTAATCGCCAAATAAAGTTAATTGGAAAATGAAAAGACTGAGCCTACGCCGTGTCTAACGTAGGCGATTTAAAAGCGACGCGAATTTGGAGCGAAGCGAAGCGATGCGGCGCGAAAAAGGCGCGAAGCGATCTGCTTGTCTAATGTGCGCGAATTTGAAGCGAAGCGGTGCGTTTGAGAGCAGTCAAGTCGTAAGTAATTTTTATTGTTATGTGTATGGGGAAAGTCGATTTTTGTTAGCTCAAATCGTCCTTGATTTTAAAAAAATATTCAGACACCAAAATTGAAGCCAAAATGGTTCGATTTGGAAATGATAAATGATAAGCATGTTAGGTCAGATTCCATGTCTTCTAAGCATAGGGCTCGTTTTTTGATTCAGGATTAAAGCGGGACACACATTGAGGCGGTTACGGTAGCGATTGCGGTGGCGATCACGGGAGCGGTGGCGGTGGCGTTGCGATAGCGATGTGGACACACTGATATCGCGATGATATTTTATTTAGTACTGTAATGTGCAGTAAGTGTTAAAACTTGTGGGGTAATAATACATAATAATTAAAGATACAATCATGAATCTCTTAAAAGAGGAAGCAGTACACCTTAGAGCTTAGAGCTTTGTTAGCAGAAGCATAAGAGGGTCATAGTCAAGTGCTGTTCTACAGATTCGATTTGGTTTTTAATTGTACTTATTCAGAGATAAAAAAAAGAAAAATATGGATCCATGGGATTAACTTGAATCGCAAAAAAGAGGATGAATCCCATAAATTATATCTGCAACTGCGAAATGATAAAAAAACGTTTTTAGGCATATTTTCCAATGAATTTCGTGTTTTGATCAGATATTAGAACTAATATTACCTAATCAACTAATACCGTATATTTTTGTAATCTGGATGTGTTAAATCATAAAGCATTCTGTAATTCTTAACATAATCAATGAGTTTTCCGTAACATTTTCCATTTTTTCTCGGCGCGGTTAACGGTGAAACGCAACCTATTATGTTTGATCGCCACCGAATGTTGGGCGGTAAAACATAGTCCAGCGGTGGACAGGACGCAGCTTGTCTAATCGCTCCTCTCTGAACGCTTGTGACCGCTATCGCCACCACAACCGCCTCAATGTGTTTCCCACTTAAAGCGAGACACACATTGAAGCGGTTGCGGTAGCGAATGCGGTGGCGATCACGGGAGTGGTGGTGGTGGCGTTGCGATAGCGATTCTGGTGCACACACTGAAATCGCGATGATATTTATTTTTCTAAATACTGTAATGTGCAGTAAGTGTTAACACTTGTTATGTTTGATCGCAGACCGCAGAGTGTTGGGCGGTAAAACATAGTCCAGCGGCTGACAGGACGCAGCTCGTCTAATCGCTCCTGTCTGATCGCTTGTGACCGCCATCGCCAGCGCCACCGCAATCGCTACCGCAACCGTCTCAATGTGTCTCCCGCTTAAGTCATCCGTTGCAGCGAATAAACCAAAAGCGTTTTCTTACATTTTAAGGTGGACTAGTTTATTGCCACGATGCGTTTTTTATGTACGACGTAACAAGTTCTTTAATCAGCTATTTTGCTCAAGTTTTATCTCCGACCGATTTTAGGTGTTTTTTGAAAGAATAGATGATGGAAATTGTCATTTTAAAGCTGCAGTCTGACGTCATTAAGGTTCAGCGCTGAAGGTATAAGATGCAGTAAAAAAAATGGGCCCATGGGTATAGTTTAATTAATTTCAAATTTTGTTTATGTTTTTTTTGTTTGTTAACTCCATAATTGATAGGAAATTAGCAATGTGAGAGGGCTTTTCAGTATTCAAAACAAATAAATTTTGGAGATTAAGATGTATATTTTGTTTATTTTTCTTTCATTATGTATTAATAAAGAATTTTTATCTATTTAGATATTACTAAAGGGATGCTAAAATTGTTGAAACGTCACGGAACACCTCCCACCAGAATGACAAATCGAGATCGCATGTTTGTCCAGTGGCGTAAGCTATGGCCGTACGCTCGAACCGTGCGTTCGATGCAACAACGTGGCTACTAACCGCGACTGGAAAATATCGCACGGTTCAGTTTTACGCTGAAAGTATGAATTTTATTTTTCATTTATTTAAAATGTTTCTTTAATTAATTATGTCGTTGATTTTCAATGCACAGGTATGCTTTCTTCTATTACTCTGCTTTATTATTCGTCTTGAAGAATGTATCACTGCAGTGAAATTTTGCGAGAATTTGACTGCTTATAAAAAAATTGTGCGAAAAGAGTTGAAAATTATTTTTAGGTATCCGACTCTAACAGAAGTAAACTATGTACTTGCATACCTAAGTAAGTAGTGTTTTTAAATTTTCTCGGGTAAGATTTGTTTGTTTTGCAGTTAACAAAATTATACACCTAAAAAAACAATAGCTTTTTATGTGCCTGCAAGTGTAATTTTAAAGTCAAACGATCTTCTTCAATATATCACCAATACTGCGAAGTCTACACGGCTCGAATAAGGACCGCGCTCGGCGCTACTGCCGCATGTAGAAGTAGTGGGAGGCGATAACTAATTTTCGCATCTCTCAAGATATTACAAAAAGTTGCATTTAAAATAAAGTTAATATTATTATTTAAATCCGTCTGAAATGTAATGACTCATTCAACATTTTATTATTTAAAAATCAGAAAAAAATTTATTTTGTCAGGTCAACAAGCAAGATGTCGCTACTTAAACTTTTCGTTAACTAAAATGTTTCTAATAGTAAAAAATTATCTTAATATTTTGGAGTTTTGAGCGTAACCTTTCTATTAACAGTCCCAGTGTGCGACGAGTATTCATACGAATACTCGTCGCACCCAATCACAAATTATTTGACCGCTTCGCTTTACTCTTCGCTTCGCGTCGCTTGAAATCGCTCACGTTAGACACTCCTATGAGAAATCATTGGTTTGAAATGTTCGCATCGCGTCGTAACCGCATCGCTTCGCTTCGCGTCCGCTTTGAATCGCCCACGTTAGACACAGGGTAAATTTATCAAAACCAAAACATTCACGAAATGAATACCTTAGGTAGAGCGTAGGAGCTATTGTTTTCATAACTATTACTGTGGGAATAATCTGATATTTAAAGTTAACTTGTGATTGAGAAACCGGATTTTAACGGTAAACTATCTTAACTTTGTAACTTAAAAGAATTGACATTTAAGTAAATTTCTACATCACCTTGTTTTCTAGTTTTATTTTTATTGGTCAGCTGCTCTTGTAACGAAATGACCACTCCGTTACTATTTTTGTACATATTAGGTTAAGTTTTGTATATATTAATTAGCCTGTATTTTTAGGATGTGCTTGCGCAGTTTAATTTAGGTGGGAACTTCAAGAGAGTGGGGCACCCCACCATGCGCAAGCCTTTATAAGCGCGCTCGGCGCAAGTTTTAATAAGTCCTCCGACGGCTCTTCAGCCGACGTGGCTCCGCCGCGCTATCAAGCCACCGGACGTGGCTTGAAGTTAGTGACCCGCCGGGTATTCCGAGCCACCGGACGTGGCTGGAATGCAGTTTTTCTCGCGGAGTCTTTCATCCGTCGATGTTTTGACTCAAACGCGTTTGTGCTACGTTCGCATTACCTCCAACCGCTCCTCCTGTTTTATCCTGACCTTTCTCTTACCGAGTGCGGGTGTCTCGTACGTTCTGATCCCAAAGCGGGAGTCTCGCTCTCTCTTACCGAGTATGGGCGTCTCACACATCCTGATCCTAGAGTGGGAGTCTCACTCTCTCTTACCGAGTGCGGGTGTCTCGCACATCCTGATCCCAAAGCGGGAATCTCGCTCTCTCTTACCGAGTGTGGGCGTCTCACACATCCTGATCCTAGAGTGGGAGTCTCACTCTCTCTTACCGAGTGCGGGTGTCTCGCACGTCCTGATCCCAGAGCGGGAGTCTCGCTCTCTCTTACCGAGTGTGGACGTCTCACACGTCCTGATCCTAGAGTGTAAGTCTCACTCTCTCTTACATAGTGCGGGCGTCTCGCACATCCTAGAGTGGGTGTCTCACTCTCCCTTATCCAGTGCGGGTGTCTCGCATATCCTAGAGTGGGTGTCTCACTCTCTCTTATCCAGTGCGGGTGTCTCACATATCCTAGAGTGGGTGTCTCACTCTCTCTTATGCGGGCGTCTCGCATATCCTGACCCTGAGTGGGCGTCTCACTCACAACCATACCACCGATCCGATCCCTAGAGCCTGTACAGAACGTATGCACAGTGCGTTACCGTCCTGCGATTAGTGTCCGTAAGACACACCGTTTCCGGAAGTACCGTCCTGCGATTAGTGTCCGTAAGACACACCGTTTCCGAAACTACCGTCCTGCGATTAGTGTCCGTAAGACACACCGTTTCCGAAACTACCGTCCTGCGATTAGTACCCGTAAGACACAGCTTGTAAAAAGACCTGTAAATATAGATTATGTTTATAAATAAAGTTGTTGCTAAGTGATCGACGCTTTTATTTCCGCTGAACCCGGACACCGACGAGCACACCCCAACCCACGTCAAGCAGAGCAACGATCGGCAGCAACTACAGACCAACCCGAAAATGACGTACCGTTACACTCTAAACAATATTAACACCAGTTTTTGGGCAGTAAAAATAAAGACCGAATAGGTAACTTTTCTGTCACTAATTTCTTATTAATTTTTTTTTCTAAATATTGTTCAACTAACTCTTAGATACCCGAAATTGTAATTTAAAACGTTATTTATTACTAGAGTTAATAACGATTGCTTGTTAACTAATTTAATTTTAACTTGCTGCAATTTTCTGGCTATCGAGTTTGTATTAAAAGTTTATTAAGAAAGGAGCTTTAATTTAAACTCCCCTATCTAGCTTTTAGCCTCTTTCATACGTTTTGGGACGCCCTGTTTAATTAAGAAAAGAAATTGTCGTGTTCTTAGCACGTTTTAATATTTTTCTCGTAAACTAGTTCAAGCAAAATTTGTTTCTCTCCAAAAATCCTATTCAACGATATCCAATTCGCCATATGATCTGCCTCATGCATACTCTTCGCGCACACTCTTACCAAATGAAACGAAACCAAAACCAAAACAAAGTAATACAAAACACGAAGTAAAAATAGGACTAAACGCAAACTAGTCCTACGGTCGAGTGTGTACGTCAGGTTACCTGATAGCGAATAAAAAAGAGAAATGTCGAAACGGGGACAAACGAACCTACTTGGATCGCCCGATGTCTGGGGCCGATGCTGCAACCAAAATCCCGAGTCAATGGAGAAGGCCGTGGGCAGACAGTTTCGCACAGGTAACTGTAGATCTAAAAGGGCGCCACCTGTTAACGATCGCAACAACTCGCAACGAAAGGAATCCTCCCAATAGGAGAGAAATTCCCACTTACCTGTCGGTTCAGTGCCGAAGTTATCCGTTCCGAAAGGAGGAGGGGTAATCCCCGATTAAATACGGTACATAAGGAGAGAGATCCAAAAATAAATAATAATAGAGAAAAATTACGTCTGCCAATTTAAATAAACTTTAATGAAAGTAAAAGCGGTGGACATTAAAACATCCCGCCAAGCCACAAAAGCGAATAATTGAAAGAACATGGCCTCGAAATATCAAAAGGCGAAAGCAACACACTTTTCTCTCTTAAAATTAAACAACAAAAAAAATTTACATTCGCGCAAAGTGCGAAAACAGAATTTCCGTTCGCTAGGGATCCCACATGTTCGTTTACAAACAGGACTGAAAAACAGTCTCGTACCATAAAAGTAAAACTACAATAGTAAAATGAAATGTTAAACGCCGGGAAAATCCGGAATTATGGTAACAAAACCGATCGCCAGCGTGAGCGCGGCGACCGTATAATTAAAACAATTATCACAACACGTAAATAATCGCACAAAAGGTGCGATACCAAACAGAAAAACTCCGACGAGAAACGGAGTAATACCGCTAAACATGTGACCAAGAGCGTAAAGATTGACACCCCGAAGTTGATGAAATTTCAAAGAGGTACAATACCGTGAACCTTTCGGGCACGTCGGCTCCGCTCCGACCTCAGCGTCCTGGGGAGGAAGACAGTAGGCTCGTCCAACACTCTCGTGACGCTGTAGGGGTTTTCCACCAGCGAACCGGCGAGGTACGTCCAAAGTAAAACGATGAAGGTCGTAAAAATCGCGTTCGGAGCTCCAAAAGATTAGATTTCCTTATGATAGCGTATCCGTTCAAAACGGGGGGGGAAGTAACTACCCGCTACGTTAACAAAAACAGAAACGCCCTAATTAAAATCAACCGGGATGAACAAAAATTAAATGGTTAACTTACCTCTGCATAAACAAGCTGAGCATCTCGGGGTGGTAATGAAACGTGCAGCGACCGTTGAACCAAGCAGATCCACCAAAAAAAGGCGACAGAAAATAAGGTCATAAACCTTCCAAATTCCGCGGCGTCTTGAGTAAATTCAACAAAATCCCAACAGGGCGCGGTACAACCAAAATTTCCAAACCAAGACCGCAGAAATACTCAAGGAATCAACGGAAAATCACACACGTGAAACAAAAATGTCACGATCAGAATCTACACGCTTCCGGCTGGAGTCCTCTCACGGAAACAAACGCACGGCGCGAAATTCAAAACCACCGAACTGGTCAACAGAAAGCACACAACGACAGAGGCCGTTTAGATGTTAGGCCAAATGCGCGCTAAGGACGGCGAAATAACTGCGAGACAGTTACTGCTGTGCTAAGCAAAAGAGACGTATATGCAAATTTCATATTTTTGAAATGTTTTAAGTTTTCTTGAAATAATTCTGGAACTGAACGGCCAGATATATTATAATGATATTTTATTTACAGCAGAGATATTGAGTGATTGAAGTACGCCAATATTGTTTAATAAATATGATATTGAGATATGTTTTAGATATTATTAATGTGTACTCATTCAAAAAACAAAACAGTCAGATACGTCTGTTTCGTTTAGCGGGGCAGAGTAGCTAAGAAAATAAACGGGTTAAAGCTTGAAATCAACTGTAACAGACCTTATGCCTTTTTTGACGTTTTAAGAAAATTGAAAAAACGTTCTATCTCTTGGTGATTTTGAGGTTTTTCAATGATTTTTTTTCAGAGTGTACGTTAAGTTGGTCTCTTTGATACTTGTTTCCAGTTGACCTTGAGGGTTAATTAAACCCCCATCAAATGCGCTAAGTACCTTTTTATTATTAAAACTTTCTTCGCAATTTCCCACTACTTCATGTTTTCGACAAAAGGGAAGCGACGGGTGGTCTGAAACGGCCGATCATGGTACAATCATATAGGTGAAACGTTACGCACGAAATTTTTCCTGGTGGGGTACCAGCCAATGAAGTGTCATCCGAAAAGGGCAGCGCCAATTTCAAAAATATAAGCATTTTTCTTTTGCGCGGCAATTCGAGGCGGCCATAATTTGTTTTGGTTGACAGATATTTACGTACGCATATATGTAGCCATAATGTAGGTTATGCTTCAGCTAAACTGAACATTACAGGCAAGTCAAATCACGGTAATTGATTAATTAAATTCACTTACGTAGAATAAACATTGAATATTAGTGAAATACACAAAATTACAAACACAATTTAGTAAAAGCATTCGAGTCAATCGATCATTAGTGTCCTAACAAACGTCAAACAAGTGTCAGATGCCGAGATCCACGTGTTTCCTGTGCCTCCTTTTGGATGACTCCTCATTGGTTGACTAATGCGCATCCATTTTAGCGTGTCACCTTATGTATTTACACCATGCGTCCGATATTGTCACGTTAAAAAATAGGAATTAAAAATGAATGTTAAATTATTTAATTTACGAATTACGAATTACGAGTACGAATTAAAGTTACGAGGAATAAGATACGGTAGTGTCCTTAAATTGTTTTTATTTTGTCTAACTTATTTTAATCATCATAATTATCCTACGACCTTGAAATTATTTTAATTTAATCATAACATTAACTTTTGATCACTTTATTTAATCTAATCCTAATCTTCAAACTTTATTTAAAACTTTACTTACTTTACTTTACATTAAGCGAGTTGACTCTACGAGCAGGGCCAGGCCCCGGCGGCGAGCCCTGCTCGTAGAGTCCACTCGCTTGGCTCTGGTTTACGTGCATTGATTTCACACTTCGTAACTAATTAATATCTGACTAATTAATACTTAATACTACTCAATACTACTACTACTACTTCCTAATTAATTCTCTTAATGATAATAATAATGAGACTACCTGCGGGTCGATCTTTTATACATTTCGTAAATCTACGTCACAATTGGTTCCTTTGCTCTGGTGGCCGGGGTTCGGTCCAAAGTACAAAGTTCTAAAAGGTGTCAGCATCAATTGACCCTTGCCAAATTTGTTTTCTTAAAGCGTTCTAATTGCCTCGATCTTAATTGGCACATGTAAACAACACACCTACATTCCGCATAGCTTGCATCTATGCGTAGTGAAATGCGAGTATGTGTATCGCGGCTTTTCTCTACTTAACTTCAATGGGTGCTGATTCCGCATAATTTTGAAATGCACATAATTGCAATAACTACGAAACGAATTTAAATTTACTTATTTTCTCAGATAATGACATCGTGACAATATAACAACTGTCTAAATAAAAACCTTGTCAAGTAGGCTACATTTTGTAATTCTGTTATCTAAATGCAATGGATAAATTCTCGATCACGACCTACTTAACCAGGTTTTTATTTACATGCTCGTTACATATTATTACAATCACCTTTAATAAGTTTTTTTTTTAATTTTCAGTTATGACAAACAATGTACAAATTAATTACGAGTACACTCTTTCAACTTTTCTTCTAATTTTAATTCATTTTAAGAAAATAAAATCAAATTGCATGTGATGACAATTAAATACACTACTCAAAATAATTAACGCATATTGTGAGTACGGTTAATCAACCCGAATTTGAAGTTTATGTTTGACAAATTTATTATACTTCTTCCTATTTTAATTTTTTCGAGTGATAAAATAATTTCTTGCTGATTTTTCGTTTTTATTTAGTATATGAATTTGTTTGATTGTTGAATTTAAAGATGGTGACAGGTGTGCTTCACGAAATTTGGAAGAGGCTGCAGCGCGATTAGTGGTTCGACTCATAGAGGAAAGCTATACACAAAGTCGGTTGTTGAAATCCTGGACCTTGAAGATTGAAGCATTGTTCCCTTTAGGGATGAATCTCGTTTTACCTAAGCCTTAATTGGAGACATTCGGCGGAGTTGGTGTAATAATATGGAGTGGCATTCACTTTCACGGTTTTATGTATCAATTTACACATGCTAACTAACTGGACTTTAACTGCAAATCGAAACATAAGGCTCACCTTAAAAGAGTATGTTATGCCTTTTGCCCCATTTATTGGCGATGTTTCCAATTATTCAGGATAATGCACATACTCACACTGCGAGAATAGTATGCGAGAACCTGAACGATATTGGTATCAACCAAAACGACTGATCAGCGAGATCTCTGGATCTCTGGGCAAATTTGGGACATGTTAGGTCAAAGAGTCGAATGAGGGAAAATCCATTAGAAACACTTCAGGACATTTCTGAAGCACTTGTTGAGGAATGGCAGAATATATCCGAATAATCTGAAATTTAATTTTGTGTATGTCAAATCAATGTAGAGTTGTCATACGAACAAAGAAAGGCAACCCAAATTATTAATTTTTTTTTCTCAAAAATCCTCAATAATTCAATTTTTTTTTAGTTTCAATTTGTCTTTTCAACATTTAGTTCTTCTTTCTTCATCAATTTATTGTTAATTTCAGGCTGATTAAAATTTTGTCAATAGAAGATTAATATCAAATTATATGATCTATAACCGTCGTATAAATCTTCTGCAATATTGTCTTTTGCGAATTATGTGTTAATTATATTGAGTAGTGTATTTTAACAATTTTAATTCAAGTTGAGTGAAAACAATAATGATTTTACTGGTTTATCTTTTTCCTATTGACTTCATCTCAAATTATTTTAATTTGTATTGTTCAAAAGTAATTGGACACAAAGTGGATTCCTAACACCAAAATATTGCGATTTAGCTAAACTTACTTAGTCGAAAATTTGATAATAAAAGAAATACAGGGCCTTAAAATCAAAATTTTTATTTTAATTTTCTTCAATAAATCTTGAAGTATTTGGCTTATTTCCCTTAAATATTAATTTATGGGTATCATTCCTGCTTTTAAAATGCTCTAACTTTCTTGAGAGTAGACTTATGGAATTTCTAACAAAAGATTGTTATTCTGTTTTGACCGTCACTTGGGATCTCGATTATCCGGAGGAGCAGTCAAGATTTTCTCATTAATGTACACACACCACACTATTTACAATTTTACAGTGATTTACAAAGAGTGGTTTAAATTGAAACCGAACACTTAAATCGTAACCCAAAAATTATTTCATAGTATCGTATGTATTTGTCTCGACATAATCTTCTACGAACTTAACTTAAAATTGTTTTGTCTCGGTTTTTAAAAAATAATTCACGCTCTTAATTAAGCAAAAATCTGGTAAGAGATATGATTGGAAGTTTTTAATGAGCTAAGTGATGATTGGCTAGCCGAAGAGTGGTGCATTGAGGTAAATTGTACGCCTGCTGATGTCACGATTCTCAGAGATTTCGAACTGGAAAACATCGTCTATTTAGAATCAAGGAATCGGTCTCTGAAAGTATTTTAAGGGTTTGAGAGTGTTAAGAATTATTGGAACTACCGAAATACCGCGATAAATTCAATGGAATTTTACTAAGTGCCTTTGAATGTGAATTACCGCGAAAGGCAGATTACTAACGTTTGCTGTTTTCCTTAAAATTCCGATGTGCATGACTTAAAATAAATTTACAAGATACAAAAACCTAAAAATTGATTCAAAAAAGATAAATATTCCTTTATCTTTTTTGAACCAATTATGGTGCGTATTCACCAAAAACAGTGTTTCGGAGTTAGTTCAGAACTAACGAGTTCAAAGCAGGTTAAAAACTTTTCGACCTGTACACACCAAAATCTGTTGTAGTTTGGAATTATTTCAGAACGAAAGTCACGAAATGGTTGGCTTTTATTCAGTTGTTAACAGAATAAGTGACACACGTCCACACTAGAAATGAGTTCCGAACTGGCTTGCAACTTCTCTGAACTCCGAACCCTTTCATCTTACCGCTACTTCACGGATAGGGTTCGGTTCGCTGAAAGCTCAAAACCGGTGAACACAAGAACTGTCCTCACCAAGTTCAGATCTTTTATCGAACTTAGCTCTGAGCAGCTCTGAACTTGTTCAGAGCTTTGGTCAATACGCGTCTTTAGGTATACCTGTTGCTAAAGTTAAAGTTCTCGAGATTTGCTTTTACTTTATCTTTAATTTGGATGAGGTAGATACGTATGGCACCATTCTTGCTTTTAAAATGTTCTATCTTTTCTGAGAGTAGACTTATGGAATTTTTAACACATGATTATTTCCTTATTTTTTTAAACCAATTAGGTATAGGTGTACCTAGCGCTACTGAACAAGTGTTCAGTAGTAAAGTTAACCATTTTCGAGATATTTACTACTTTATCTTTGAGTGCAACGTGATTTTTATTACAGTATTTGTTCAATTTTCTTCTTTCCGAGAAGCAATGGATGTATATCGGTTATGAAAAGTTTATTCTGGTTTTTGGTGAACAATACAAGGTGATTCGACTCTTACAAACTTTGGCAAATGAAAGTAGATGTAATTTTATGAAAAAGATATCCTACCAACATAGGTCCGATTTGTTTTTGTTAAGAAGTTATAATGATTTAAATGTATTTAAAAACAAAAAAATTAGTAGACATTATTTAACAAAACAGTGAAAATAAAAGTTGTTAGAAGGTGCTACGGTGCTTTATTATTTACTAAATCAGTATTTTTGCTCATTGTTTATAATGCTTCCATTTTCTAACGAAGAATATGTCGATGCTATTTTTGTCTATGGACCGTGCAATGGAAACATTCGTCAAGCAGCGACGGAAGACAGAGTTAGATTTCCTAATAGACGTCAACCTGCACATAACTTTTGAACTTTTGTTATAATTTTAGCTTTGTACTGTTTATTTATTTACAGTCTGTACCACAAAATAAATAATTTTTTGTTAAAAAATGTACTGCATTTTCAGTCATTGAAAAAAACGAAAATCACTGTAAGTTCTAAATAAAAGCAAATCGGACCTATGTTGATAGGATGTTTTTTGCATAAAAGTACATCTACTTTCATTTGCCAAAGTTTGTAAAGAGGCTAACGAATCACCCTGTACAACGCAATTACAGAACATCTGAAAAATGTAGGCTTATTAATTTACTTTCGTGAAAAATTCATAATAAAATTATAAACGCCCGGCCTTTTCAAAAATGAGAGAATTTTATTTAATAGTAGAGAGTCGAAAGTCTTCTGTAAAATACTTAGCGAAATGCATTTATTATGAATTTTTCATGGAACTTAAAATGCTATTCCTAAATCAATATGTGTTTTTCTTAAAAAAAAAAGAAAAATGAAAATAGGTCTACGAATATAAACTTTTGTAGTGTTTTGTAATGACGTTATATTGTTGAACAAATACCTGAACAAGCTTTTTATAACCAATACACATCCATTACTTCTCGGAAAAAACAAAATCGAGCATAAAAAACCACGCCACCTTCAAAGCAAATAGCAAATATTTCGAAAATGGTTAACATTAACGATGTTGAATAGGTATACCTAATTGGTTTAGAAAAGACTATAGAATAACAATCTCTTATTAAAAGTTCCAAAAGTCTACTCACAAAAAAGTGAGAGCATTTTAAAAGCAAGAATAATACCATACGTAGCGCCCTCAGTCTCAAATTTTGATTTTAATGCCGTATGTGGTGTATCCTCTTTATTACCAAGTTTAGCTAAATCGCAATATTTGTATGTCCGTCATCCAGTGTTGCTTTGTGCCCATTACTTTTGGACCGCTTTGTATACAGGTTGAATTTTAAAATTCGATGGATATAAGTAAATTCGGACGAAGTCGTATAGGAGTAGCGTGTATCAGCTCACGCCTTCAGGTCGAAGCATGCAGTTTTTAGAGCTACATTATTATATTACAAACAATAATAATTGCAATTAAATTGAAAAGCATTAATCATCAATAATTGCGTTATGCAAATGTATTGCGGCAATTAGAACAATATTTTACATGAATTATTGAAATCCTAGTTAAAATAAATTTATTAAATTCGCGCTAATCATCTCGCTTCCCAATGCGAGACAAGGTCGGCCGTCCGAATACATCCGAAGCACGCGTCGCCAAACTACTTGCTTCACTCAAGCTGTATGTATTTCTTTTAATTTTTTTTCGATACTCATTGCCTTTTCACAGGTGTCGTTTGCTTGAATTAGTTTTCTTTGGTTAATAAAATTAAGAAAATTGTAATATTCTTCTAATCTTCAATCGCTTACATTTCTTAACGTATCTATTTATTATTTAATCTTGAGAAAGTTGTCAACACGTATAAAACTTCGACTACAGAGCGATTTAAATATTCCAATACACAAAGCAAATGCTGTAACTTTTGGACTTGCTATTATACAAGTATACGAACATCTTCTCTTCAAGTTATCTTCAGTATAATTTATTTTAAGAATGCTGCTTAAAGATAAAAGCATAACGAGCTGCATCATTTCGTAAAAGTTTGTTTGAGATTAACGAGACAACTACACCACCGAAGCAATTAAATTGTATCGTAAACGGGCGAAACTTCCCTTTTACACCGAAACAACCCTGAACTTCACCAACTCTAACGAGTTTCATAATTACAAAGATAAATATTTCAATCAAATTGCACGGTAACGCGGGTGGCTCGAATACGAGCATTCCTATTTATCTTCTTCTTGGGTTCTACACGTGTCGGAAATACGAATCTGTCTAGCAATTATTTTTCACAATTGAATTCGTTCGATGTAGTACAGCCTTAATATGCTGAATGTTATTTATAGACATAATAATATCTTGCATTGAAAATGCATTGCACATATTATACATACACGGTGTTGATTCGTTTTTCAGACATAGGAAAATAGCATGTGAAATTAAATACATATTTGCAAATATCCACTCTCCTGTAAATTTTAGAGTAAAACGATAAAGGAAAAAATTGTTCAGAATTCTAAAACGCACTTAAGGCCTTACCTATTTTTTAAATTTTGTACTGATATTCTCAAAAATAGTAAAAGTTTTCAGGGAAGTTGACATTTTATTAGCAGTTAGCCATGACTATGACAACACAAAAAAAAAACATTTAATTAACATTTTTAAGTAATGTGTTCAAACTGGTCTCCATATGCAGCTAAACAATATCCTTATTGATCATAACATTTCGGCCTCATGTTTGCCAATTGATACTGCGATAGATACTCTGTCGCATTCGGCAATTATTGCTTCTTTTAACGTCTTTACATTTTCAAGGAAATTCTGTCAATTATACAATTTATTTTTTAAATCATCCCAGAAAAAAAAGTCATTTGGTGATAAATCTGGAAAACGTGTCGACCAGTTAATGGTACCTCCTCTCCCTAACAGTGATTAGGAAATGCCTCATTCAACAAGTTTCGCACAAATGACGGTGTTGACTTCGGTTCAGGACAATTTTGAGTAGGTACTCCAATATAGAAAATTTTGAGAATTTGGAGTTCCATGTGTACTTTATCACTAAAGAGTATTCGCTGTAAAAGATTTCTAACATTATTGCATATTTCCTAGATAGTTTCAGAAAACATCAATCTTTGAAATTTGTCTTCTTCAAAGATTTCTCGTTGTTTGTGGTATTTAAACGATTTAAATTTTCGTATCTGTCTCTTTAGTTCACGAAAAGCTGTAGTATGATGAATTCCCAAATTCTGACTAATGTGTCATAAATTTCAATTTTCATTGACAGTGCTAATAAAGTGATTATCATTTTCTATTTCAACGATATCTTTTTACATTCGCATAATTCGTCTACGGTTTCTGTTGTTACAAGATGTTTAATAACTCTACTAATGGTATCCGCATAAGGTATTTTTCACTCCGTATAAATCTTCACAAAAATTTTCCCAAACAATAGGATTTTAAAAATAACATTTGTTCTTCGGTAGTATAATACTCCATTACGATAATCACGAAACGGAAAGCGAAATGAACTTTTCCAAGAAGTGCAAAAACTGCAAATTTTTGAAGTTGTCACTTTCAACAATTATATAAATGCACAGGTCGATAAAAAAAATATTTTTTTTTTGTGCCTGGGTTTGGTTCATCATTTTTTTAATTATCACGCATAAAAACAATAAAGAAACGTATTCATTCCCTTCAAACTTTGCTTGTGTAGTCTTGAGAAAGATATTACCGATTCCATAGTTTTGCCTCTAAACTACACCTTTTCCAATTGCAACTGGAAAAGACAAAACTTATTTCAGAAATTTTTAAATATGTCATTTGAAATTTAATTTAATTTCAGAATCCGTTATTTGTAATTCTAATTAATCATTTTTCAGAAAACATCAATTGTAAATTCAGAAAGCATTGTTTCTGTTAAAAGTGACGGTTTCAGAATTACAATTCGACGAATTCTAAAATTAAATTGATAAATCTGAATTCCAATTGATGCAATCTGAAATTGACAAATTTCAATTACAAATAGATTTAAAAACAACATGGGAGCATATTCAGAGGAACAAGGAGAACTTTGCCATCAAGATATTCTAAACTTTGAACGCCGTTATCAAGGCCAATGTAACGAAATTATGATGGGCGACTATATTTGTGGTTTAATTAGAGAAAGTTCCCATGAACATAATAAGAAAAGTAAAAGTCTTCATTTTTAACTGATTTTTTGTTTTTGTTAATTAATTTTTAATAATTAAAACTGCTTAAAATGTTATTCAGTAATATTTGTTTTATTTTTTTTATTATCTAAGCAACTGAAGTCATAGATTTTTAAAAATTTGTAATGTCATACCCCTAGCTCCAAAAGCAAATTTTTTGAAAAAAAAATACTTTTTCTTATTTTAGTATCATAGAAGCTGTAATAATCACATACTCAAATCCCAGGCACAAAATTCGTGTAGACCTGTGATATTTATCAGTCATAGCTAGTCATAGTAAATTATGTGCATTTTCCAGAAGATTTTTGCCATTTTTAAAGAAAATGGCTGCGAAATTTAGAGTTTTAAATAATGTATTAAGTGCATTTTAGAATTTTGAACAATATTTTCATAAAATCACGTTTCATTGTTATTCTGTAGTTCTAGTTCCCTAGTTCAGTTTAGTGCTGCAATTGCTTTAAGTTAAAATCTGGATTATGTACTTTCGGGGCCTTAAAATTTCGCACGGTTTTTTTATCAAGTACCCACAATATGTCTAAATTCTAAATTATGGTTTTGTAGAGGCTCTTTCCTCAATTTTGACACTAAAGACCAAAAGTCAGATTGTTTGATTTTAAGAACAGCAAGATAGTAAAGTATTAGAACTGAAATAACAGAATAAAAGTAGAGACCAACCATCTTCTAATTGGCATTGTGATGCTACAACTTTAGCATTACATTTGAAATCTCATGTTTAAAATGATTATTGTTGACAAGCTGTTAAAGAATCGTGCGAAATTTTAAGGCCGCGATAGTACATTCATTCTAGAAATTACCATTTTTGGTTCTAGGTCTTTCTAATAAACAATTCTACGCATGCAGTTGCAAAAATTGCATTCTATAAAATGAGTTTTCGCAGTTTATCTGTTTGTTTGAATTGACGTCATCTGTGAAAGAATAAATAACATTATGAAAATAATGTTGAAGGATAATACCCTAAGAGGTAGCGTTATTTTATTAGTGTTCAGGAAAACAACACCTTATTAAATTCCTACATTTAATTATTAATTAAATGTTGAACATCGTGTAATACAACTAACAAAAAACAGAATCTAAAGAGTATAGGTAAACTTAAATCTATGCTAGACTTTTAAGTTAATTAGCTGAAATACTACGTTTCGTTGACGTTAATAGCTTGTAAAATCGACTGCGCAGTAAATGGATTTTAGGCAGTGCTATAATTTAGTAACCTGTCATAAACGTAGGTCAATTTTATGTGGCCATAACTAATAGTTTACGGCTAGTTAAATGACCGAATAATTAATCAAGAAATTGTACGCCCACGTGCAACATGGAGAGATCAATATTGCTGTCAGGTCTCAGGAATAAATAAAATTAAACCCCAAGGTCAAAGACTGAATAAATCAATTTTCCGCTTTTGCATTTACATTTAGTAAACAAAATGGCATGAATAGAAAAGCAAACTTTTTATGAATTTAAAAAGAATATTAAAATTGTGTTGTACAGCGAATCTATGTATCATTTGCCCACTATACTAGGTGTCCCAACAAGGGTGGTTACCGGCATTGTATAGGAAACCGTAAACCTAGAACTTTGGGAAAAAAGTTGTATCCCTGGTGAACAAAATAAATTTAACGAAAATATTTTTAAGTATTAGATTTGACCATTTGATGTAATGCTAATCTCATTTCACTTACTTGTACATATTACAGCTAGGCACAGGAAACTCCGATAGATTATCAGTTGATTTTGGAGCAATTGATTTATTTCGCTGTGGACCAGTGGTTGTCTCAGTGGTTGACTGCGATTGCGTAGCCGTTTGCAGATCAGCTATTCAGGTTCTGGAATTGCAGTGCTAGAAATAATTGGCAGTTCATCGAATATTATTTCGAAAGTGTTGACAGTTTTGATGGGATCACTTTGAACTGCAGATTGAACAGTGGTTTGGAAACCTGGTTCGGGCACATTGTCCAACCCATTAACAGTAACTCTGAATACGAGACCCAACAGACGTTGGTCTGATCGAGTGTCTGTTGGGTCTCGTATCCAGGGTTGGACAATGTGCCCGAACCATGTCTCCAAACCGCTATTCAATCTATAGTTGATCAGAGTGTTCCTTCCTACTTCTTTCACCACCGCCCTTTTGTTGTTGAGCCACTTTCAGCTTTGGTGCTCTTTTGTTCATGTGGCTCTTATACTCATTCACTACAAACCCACATATGTTGACAGGTGCTAGTAGAGACCAAGACAAGAAAAAAATTCTAATAAATCCAGATCCAATTCTCAATGGTTTTCGAGATATGAGACTTTGAAATTTTGAATTTGAATAAATCTACACTACTCGTCAAAAAAAACCGGACATTTACATTTTATTGTTTTGTGGATTTATATGATACAAGTTGAGTTTAATTTTTATTCATCATTAAAATTAAATATTTTCCAAATGTTTTCCAATATAATGCAGCCTACTACTTTCAATTATTTATTTTATGCAAAAGAAAACAATCTGTGAATATGATTAGCAGTCGATTATTCTTTTGTTTCTTACTTTCTGTCACAATTAATGTCACATATATTGTAAAAATATTGTTTCCTTAATTAATTTGGAGAATGAGGTCGGAAGAAGTCATCAAAGCGGTTGCATTACGTGAAGATGGACGAAGCATTCGTTATATAGCCCAAATATTAAATGTGGCTCGAAGCACTGTTGCCGATGCTATAAATCGGTATAATCAATCTGGACACTATACCAGAAGACCTGGATCAGGTCGAAAAAAAGCAACAACCAGACTGGATGATCGTTTTATTGTATCAACAGTACTCCGAAATCGCCGTCTTACTGCAAGAAACGTTGCTGGTCGTTTAGCTGAAGTGAGAGGAGTGATGGTTTCTACAAGTACAGTCAGTAGAAGACTTCATGAAAATAATTTACACTCCAGAAGACCCGCTACTGGACCTGCATTAACTGCAGCTCATCGAAGAACAAGGTTACAATTTGTTCAAGAACCTATCAACTGGACGGTGGACGACTGGAGCACTGTGTTGTTTACAAACGAGTCCCGCTTCAGCTTAAATTCACGAGATGGGCGTGAACGTGTGTGGCGTAGACAAGGAGAGAGATATGCTGACTGTGTTATATCCCCAAGGACCCCATTTGGCGGACGATCATTGATGGTTTGGGCGGGCATTTCATTAAATAATCGCACAGCACTAGTGACTGTGGAAAATGGGACAATTAACGCTGATAGGTACATATCGGACTGTTTTGAAGATCATGTTATCCCTTATGTTCAAGTTGTTGGCAATAATTTCATATTAATGCACGACAATGCGAGGACTCACGTAGCAGTGAGAGTTAGGGAATACCTAGAAAATGCTGCAATTGTTACATTAGACTGGTCCGTTCGAAGCCCAGACCTTAACTCAATAGAGCACCTCTGGGATATTCTAGGCCGTCGCCTTCGGCAGCGTTTAGCAGTCCCAGAAGCTCTTCAAGAGCTCCAGGAAGCATTAGAAGCAGAGTATGCACAAATTACCCAAGAAACGATTGCAAACCTGGTACGAAGCATGCCAAGTCGAATGACAGAGGTGATACGAGCTCGTGGTGGCAACACTTGTTATTAGTCGTTAATTTTTTTTTCGGTTTTAAAACATTCAAATTTGAGTTAATTTTGTTAATTTTCTCTTTTTTTAGCTTTATTTCCAATTTTTTGTTCATAGTTCCAATAAATGTCAGAAAAAAATTGTATTTATTAGATTGGATATTACAAAATGTCCAAATCTAATAAAATTAAATAAAACATTTTTTATTCTATAGAAATAAATTCAAAAAACCGTGTCCGGTTTTTTTTGACGAGCAGTGTATTAAAATCAAAATATCGTAAAACAAAAGTTGTCTTGTTGTGACAAATATTGAGAGTAAAATTACTTAATAGTAAGCAAGTTTATTTTCGCAATGGTCACATGGTTACTTCCGCGGAATACGCCGATATGGATTTGTGCTGCGGCGAAATTCGTCAAAATTCGCGTGAAGCTATCTATTCTATTTCGTGAAACTTTTCAAGAAGTCGACCGTAGACTCGGAGAAAAAGGATGCTTTAAGCCGCGAAAATCAGACAGTGGCAGAATTCATACAGTTCGTACGCAAAACACCGAAGAGACTATTTTGCAAGTTGTAGAACATAATCCTTCTGTGAGTACCAGGCGAATAAGTAGAGCTTTACAATTAAATCATGCGTCTGTTTGGCAAACTCTCCTGTGAGAACTTTAAGTGTGCCAAAAGCGTTATTTATTTTGTATGTAAAACTTTTTAATTAAACCATATTTCCTTTTTCTCTGAGCCTACGGTCGACTTCTTGAAAAGTTTCATGAAATGGAATATGCCTCAAAGGATACCTTCGCTGGTAAATGAGTCTGGTGTTATGGTCGATTCCTTTCTATCACCGTTATGTTGGTTACAAACGGCCCCCGACGTTATGTGCATCAGTTGACCAGTTTGGTGGTTTTGAATTTCGTGCTAAGTCAGTGGTTCGTGCTTAAGTTGAGTCAGGAAGCGCGAGGAATTCTGGGTGCGGATCGGCGCGTTAGGATTTTTGCGCTTGGTTAACAGGGTGTGCCCGAAGACGGCATTTTGATTTCGCTTGTGTGTTTCATCGTTGATCCCTTGAGTATCTCTGCGGTTTTGGGCTTACGAATTTTGGTGATACCGCGCCCAGTTGGGGTTCTATGAAATTTACTCAAGAAGCCACGGATTGGGAAAGGTTTTAGACCTTATTTTCCGATGTTTTTTTTTAATTTTGGTTGGGTCAGCGCGTGTACCACGCTTCAAATCTTCTCGGGAGCTCGGCGTATTCATGCCGAGGTAAGCCAGCATTTTATTTTCTGTCATTTCGGTTGATTTTAATTCGTTCGTGTCTGTTCAGTTATTGTAGCGAGTAGTAACGGGTAGCTACCCTCCTCCCGTTTTGACCGTTTACACTAGCGTGGAGCGACTTCTGGATTTTCGGAAGCGATCTTTTTTCCTTGACCTTCGCTGTTTGACTTCAAGTGTATTTCGCAATCTTCCCGGCGGGGCGATACCAGTTGCGGAGTCACGAGGACACGGGGTGAACCTATGAGTTTCTCCCCCAAGACGCTGAAGATCGGAGTGCAATTGAAGGGCTTCACGGTATCGTACCTCATTTTTTTGCGTTTTTCATTTCACTTTTGGTCACACTCTGTGGCGTTTCGACACGACTATGATTTCGTCCGAGGTTTTTGTACGATCTTGCACCTTTTGTGGAACGATCGACGTGTTTTGATTATTGTCGTATTTGTGCGGTCGCCGCATGTACAGTGGCGAGCGATTTTGTTGATTTAATACCGGATTGTTTCGGCGCTTAATTTTAAGTGTGTTTTTTTTGTTGTTTACAATTTACTGCCGTAGTTTAATTTCTTTAATACATTTACGACTGCTTCTCAGTCCTGCCTGTAAACGGACGTGTGGGATCCCTAACGGACGGCATAGTTTTTTTGCGCAAACATTTTTCTTTGTTCTAACAATGTGCTCAAAAAGAACTTTTAATTACTCCTAAATTCATTCATACTCGTACAAGCAAGTTTATTAATCATTCACGTTTTTTACATTCTTGCCGAAATAAAAATCGAGGGCGAAATTTTTAATTAAGCAATAGCAAACACTTTTTCTGGACCTCCTTTTTTCAATAAATTATTTCGAGAAAGGTTACTTGTAACATCTTCATCTATTACTAGTCTGAAAATGTATTATCAGTTTTTCCTTTTCATTTCGTCAATCATCTTTTTATATTCGTAATACAGAATATAAAGTTTCAAAACTTTAATATGAAATATTAACGCAAGACTTCTTGTGCGCATAAAATGTTTTAATAAACGCAAAAAAAATAAATCAAAATAGCTTCGCTAATTTTCTCAAACAAAATAATAATTTGTAGAAATCAATTCAAATTATGATTAGCAGCATTATTTAGTGCCAAAATTCGTCTCTGCCAACTGTGAAATCGCATTAAAACAGTATAAACGACGAGCAAACATCGTCGGTAATTCACGTTTTGAAGTTCCATCCAAACTTGCTGCTCAATATGTTGAAAGCGCAAATTACAATTACAATTTAACCGAAAGTGCACTCTGCAAATAGCAACTACCATTTATTCGAACACTGACATATGCAAACCGAATACGCTAACGTAAACGCTTCCAAAGCAACATACATTTGGATGTTCAATTATTAACGATTGAGTGCAAATATGCAATTTGTAAAGCGAGTTTACAGAAAAAATAAAGTAAAATAAAACCGAGCTTATTCCATGTTATTTATCTGCCAGATATAGGTATAATCTACCTATTGTGCGTCCAGAAAAGCTAGTTTTAGAATTTTAATAACATGCTGCTAGTAACAATTCGCCTTTCTATTGAACAATTTCTTGAGTCTAAAGTAAAATTTCCATAACTCAAGTACTTAACAGGTACGTACACTGTTACACTAAGGGGTAATCTGAGTATTGGCTAGGTATACTCCTTTGTCCTTGAAAATGCTGTGGAACCCTACTTATTTACACTTAAATATTATAATTTTTTATTTCCTTTAAGTTCAGAATAATCCTAAAATAATCAAATTTGATTTGACGCGGAAAAATCAAACTTTATTTTAGCAGTCCATATTTATTTAATTAATGCTATAATCAGTTTGTAAAGAAAACTACATTGCTTATGAATTAAAAGTGATCAATCTTGTTTGTTGTACGTTTGGCACGGCTGAAAATTTTTAAATATTAGCTTTCAATGTAAATTAATTTTTTTTACATTTAATCAAATTACGAGTAATAGCTTTACAGATATACAAAGTCTTACTTAAAAAGAATCTTAATGAAAATACAACAACGAACAAACAATGAGTAGGTACTTTTATTTTTTGAGTAGTGTATTTAATTTAAAAAGATTAATTAAATTAAAACATTATTCCTTCACCAGTAGGTGTGTAACAAATTAACAAAAAAGAAAACAGTTTCCGATTTTTAATTGCCTCTTAAGCAGGTAAGTAGATACAAGCTCCCGAATTAGGAGCAGTTGCGAAGACGAGCGCATCAGCTTGATCTTGATCAAGTAGTGTCTTGTAAAACTTTTCCTTGAGAGTGGTTATGTATTTATCTACATTTTCAGGGTGCACTAAAGCCACAGCGCACCCTCCCCACCCGGCACCCGTCAGACGTGCCCCAAAAGCCAAGTCTCGAGATAATTCGACCAGCTGATCCAGTTGTGGATGACTACACTCGTACAGATCCCGAAGGCTTATATGGCTCTCCGACATCAAATTGCCCAAGACTTTCAGAGTGGCGGCATCACCGGAGGACTTTCGACATTCGTTCAAAAAGTGTTCGACACGTTCTGCTTCTGTAATAAAGTAATGAGCGAATTAATAAGTACAGCAAATTGAATTGGTGTTGATAAAAGTATTAGCAAATACGAAAAATATACATATAAGAAAATTAAAATTAACATTGTTCTGTCAAATATTTATGTCTCTGGGCAGCTTAGTATAAATATTTATTTACCTTGAAATACGTGCAACGCTCTTTGCCGAAGCTTAAAACTCTGAATGTGCTTTGTATTTGGTGTTAAACTGACCATCTCCAAGTGGTCGGAAGTGGTTGCTAGCTCCATTAAGACTTCTTCTTTGCTGTAAGATCCCTCGTGTAATACTTTTTGCGTAACGGAAAGCATTTTCTTTAGGTCAATGCTCAAAGCTTTCTGCAAATCGCTCAGCTTTTTCACATCCTCCCAATTTAACCCGTTTTTCTTGGCAATTATCTGCGAACAAAAGAAACATATGGCAATTTGTCCGGCCTCGGTCATCGCTAATGTTGCTCAAATTCTAATGAAGAGTGTGATTGAGCGGATACTGATACAAATGGCGATGGTATTCGAAAGAAATTCAGGAAATAATGAAAAGTTTTCACTCTATTAACTTTCGGATGTACGGCGAGATATTTTTACGGTCAGAATAGATATTGTACCTAACATCCGGAAGATGTTAATTGATTAATTGTAATTAATTCCCATAGTAACTATTGTGATCACAGTTGTTACTATAGGAATAAATCACCAGATAAATTTAATTGGAGGTGAATAAATAGGGCCTAAATCAAATAATTGTTGCTTTGTCTATTTTTCAAGTGTTCTCTATTTTTTAAATGACTGAAAAATAGTAAATATGTAGAGCTGTTGTTTATTAATTAGTCTTCATTGAGAATATCAGTTCTAGCGTATTCAAAAGGAACTTCCTTAATTATAATGATTTCAATTTTCAAAAAGTCTATTTTTTGTGTTTATAGTATAAAAACAACAAATGTTTTAAACATTGAAGATTATATGACAGAAAACAATTACTGAGCAAATAATGTCAGAGAAACCGTCGTTTCAGTTTCAATTAAGCTGAAACACGAGCAAACAGAAAACAACAGAATATATCACGTCTCTATGCGGCAATAAAGTCATACTCTAAATTAAATAGAAACTCATTTAATTTAGAGTTGGGCTTTGCCGGCGACGTGCGCTGAGAAACTTTCCTGCGACTTTCCGTGTAATTTAAAAAGGACGTGCACTTTCCTTGTTGCCCAACACACCCACTAACTTGAAATATTACCGATATTACTGAACGCTCATACATACACGAAATACAACAAATCAGGGTTTTAAAAAAGTGAAAAAAAAGCACCACGCATTTTATTTATTTTTCTGTTGCTTCGGGCAACATATTAGAATAAAGAAAGAACGAAAATTTTTGGTTCAGGTATGTTTTTGTCGGTTAAAATATTCATTTGAAAAGATATCTAGTACCTCCTAGGACAACAATAATTAGAATTCTGTTTTTATTAAAACATGATACGTCCGACACAGTATCGAAAATTGATGCCTAACAGAAAATAAACTTCAAAATTTAATTCCCAAATGTCGATCAAAATGACAATAAGGACTAGTTTACAACAGGGAATGTTTTCAACTCTTATGTCAGTGGAATGATAGTGATGTCCGAAATTTTCTGTCCGCAACTGTACACTTCTGTACAATAAACTTAAGCACAATAATTATTTTATAGTTCATAAATTTCTAAAATATTTCTGCCAATCTTGTGTAAATCAAGTTACCGTTAGGTTCAATTTTATTGTTGGTATAAAAATACCACGCGATCATTTAAATTTATAACTAAAGTAGGCGGAATTTTTTTTATACGGTTGTGCACCTTGCCAATCGACTCTCTGTGTAGATTAGAGGTTATGTTACACGAACAACGAATGTATCAAACACAGTTAGATTAATGAAAATAAATGGAAAGGAAATGCAAATGATGATATCCTATTTTTCATTTAATAGTTTTCTACAAAATGTGCAGCACAATTGTAATTAATGTTTTCATAAGAGATTGAAGTTTCAGCAAATAAAAAATTAAACCGGATTTCCTGGTTGATTCTGTTTCATGAAAACCTGATTAATTGCGTGGATGTGTTGTAATAAATCATCGAGCATCGTCAAGATTTATGGCCAGTTTATCGTGGACGTTGGGTCGACATTTTTGGAATTTGTGAATATTGATAATTTTCAGGCTTCCGTTAATTATCGGATTCCATATAATTGCGCTCGATTCGATTTTTCCAATGGAAAATTTGCTTTGCAATCGGGCAGTTTTAATTAAACATGACCGGCTAATTAAATTATTATTCAAAATCGATACTGTGTTCGGTTTATGTATTTCTGAATTATTAAAAAATAATTATTGCAAATGGAATGAGTTAATTAAGTTTATGCCCTTCGGCAACAATCATTTAAATCGTGATGTACTAGTGTAATAACAATAATAGTGCTGCCCTCTTGTGTTGGAGGTTTAACAAGTTGTCGATTATTGTCAAAATGAAATTAGATCAATTAAAAGTTAATAATTGAAATTTATCTCCGCCCACATTAATTTTATATCCGTAATTTTATATCCGTAAAAAAACACTACATGAAATCTATTTAAATTGTACTGAAGATGGCAGCTTATCTGCCGAAATACGTATCTACGGATATAAAATTATTGTGGGCGGAGATAAATTTCAATTATTCCTTAAACCACAGTCTCCTTTACTAATTTTTAGTTTTTAGTCAATTAATAGTTCTTTATGTAACAAGGCAGTAGAGTAGCCCTTTATCGAACGAGTTTGTAAATTGCGAGCCAAGGCGAGCAAGCAAACGAGTTCGATAAAGATACTTTACTACCGTGGTACATACAACATTTTTTCAACTACCACTTAGACACCGTTCACCCTAACAAGTACCGAGTGATTTTTAAAATGTTTATCAATTCTTGCCATGGAATTTGGACGACAAGTCTTAGCTTTAGTGTAAAATAGCATCAAAGAGTGCAACTTTTCACTTAAGCTAAGACATGCCATCCAGATTTCAAGGCAAGAGTTAATAAAAAATTTAAAAAATCACTCGGTATAAGTTGACTCATCGAAATCTGACTGGCGGACTGCGAACATCTGATGATCAGTGGTGTAGGGGCCGGCAGGTAACAAATAAGCTGATACTAGGACCTTAAAGATATGATACGTAAGCAGACGAGTTTACGTTTCGTTTGCGCATAGCGTGAATGACAAAAAATAAACTTCGTGTACTATAATTGAAATAAACAAAATTAATAAATGTCCATTTATGGTACTTTCATACATTTTATTGTCAGGCTTTAGTTAGGTCTCCGATCTCATTAAATATGTGAATTTATTTCTTATTTTCTCATTTTTAGACGAATTTGCGGCGCTTATATCACCGGATGACGTAATCGATGCGCAAGAGCGTATCTTTAAAGCTTCTTAGTGTCATACCAGTAGGAGTAGTGAGAATAACGATAAAGTTGTTCCGCGAGGCTGCTAGGCCACTGTACTTCAACCTGTGACGAAAACTCGTTTCTGCGTATTGTGTACTTCTTACAGTAAAAAATCTCTACTAAATTAAATCATTTGAAGTGTTCAGAACTTAAAGATTTATGAACATTTCAAGTAGCGACATCTTTTGATCGCTTTTTGACCTGACATTGCAGTATGATTGACAAATTGAAGCTAGTTCGCCACATAATAAGTCATCCCATGCAAGGCGGTCATGTTTGCTGTCAAAGCATATGAGAATTTTAAAAAAAGTTTTGTGCACAAAACTTTTTTAAAGATTTATATTTATAGCTTCATAAATTTTTGAAAATGTATTTAATTTACCTTATAATACGTTATAAATAATGCTGGTGTTTCGATGAAAGATGCAACGCCAGTACAAAAATATTATTTTTTTGAATTAATTTTAATGACAAATTATTTGACATTTAATTGAATTCGACGATAATGCGGGCAGATAAAAGAAATTAAACATAATACCAATTGATCAAAAATATAAAGAAATTGAAAAACAATCAAATATAAAACAATTAATAGGTCATTTTTTATAGATAAAAAAATAATATTAATTAGACTCGATTAATGTCACATCAGAATAAGTCTAAGTGGGCTTCGTTACAGTCAGATAAAATATTTTACCTGCCTAGACAGATAAAGTACCGCTTTCTCTCCTTGAATTGGTATGATAAAATTATACTTTCGAATGTGGTTGTTAAAGATTTATTTTTTGATTTAATTGTAACTTAGATTTATTTTAGATTAAGTTTCAATTATTTGGTTTTTCTCCCACGAGCAATCTTGTGAAATTTAAAATCCTAGAGTTCGGCATGACTACGATCCGCAGCTGCAGACTTGCGTTTCTTAACACTTGGGACGCAAACATTTACAAGACTCCTCGGTGTTCGTTTACAGCCGAATTTAGTGTTTTCATTAAAACTACCTAACGTCTACTCAGGAAATAGGAATTTGCTATCTGTTAGACGCAAACAACGGTCCTTTTCGCTTTCGTAAACAGCATAATAAATTTATATTAATTCTAAGTATAGTCAAAATTTACAAAAAATAAGAAATCATCACCCTTACCCTGACTTAGTGTTCAGGCATTAGTATCATTAATTCTTCAGGAGGAAGCGAGTCGAAAAATATCACCAGCCGAGAACGGTTCAGTCAATTCAAATTCGCGTCTTATAATTGCATTTTATTCAGTCACCGAAATTAGTTTATATTTTCATTAAACGAATGTTTATCGCCGCAGTAATTTAATAATTAGTGTTTTGTAAAGTGTATATAATTTTGTAAATAAAGTTTGTGAATTAGTGCTGTATGTAAGAGTCAAAACATTGGTCCTTTCGAGCCGGATGCGAAAGTACAACGAACCAGAGGTGCATCAACGCTGACAGAGTGCAAGTAGCTACACCACGTCAAGCTGTTCCAAGTCCACCAGGTGAGTCTCCTTTAAGTTCGTAGTGTGCCGTTCTTATCCTTTTACCTACACAATATTCCTAATTCACAACTTAAATCATAACTGAACAATTTGCATTGAGATAGCTTAAAGTCAAGAGAGGAATTTTAAAGTCAACATTGAAAAGGTTCACTACATACTTAAGCAATGTTAATGATAGTGTACCAAACTCAGAACTCAAAGGGCGTTTAGCGAAATTAGATCGTGTATTAGAACAGTTTGATAATATTCAGACACAAATCGAAATACAGGAAAATGTCGATTGTCAAGAAGCTGAAAGAGAAGAATTCGAAATTCAAATTGATAGGCCGTCTCGAGCAACTCATAATTAGTTCTAGTTCTAATAATCAAGGCACCTTTAACAACATTAGAGGCAACAAAATGGGCGACGAAATTCAAGAAAGTAATATTAAATTGCCAACAATAAAATTGCCTAATTTTTCGGGCTCATATACGGAATGGTTCCCTTTCTTCGACACATTCAAGTCTTTGATAAACGATAACAAAAATATTTCGGATGTCCAAAAATTCCATTACTTAAAATCATCTTTACAAGGGAAGCTGCGGGCGTTATCGATTCTTTAGAGATTTCATAAATTACCGGTTGCGTCAAGGGAAAGTCAATCCGCACTATGCACCATATTAGACGGCGTCCTAAAGCATGTCAGGGCACTCGAGGCGCTCAACAGACCTTCGGACACTTGGAACGACTTGCTGGTTTATCATGTCGAAGGAAAATTAGATTCGGTAACAACAAAGGAATGGGAAAAAAGTTTAAAAAGTTGTGAACTGCCCACGTTTAAGGCAATAACTGATTTCCTGACTCACAAGTGTCAGACGCTTGAATCTATATTTAAAAATCATATATCAGAGCCCCTAATGAATAAAAATAATCACATCCAAAACAAGAAATCTTCATCACATGTTTCTACAAATAAACTGTGTCAAATTTGCAATGCTGACCATCCCATTTTTAGCTGTACCAAATTTCTTAATTTTTCCGTCGATCAACGTATCTCCGAATTGAAATCTAAAGGATTATGTCTAAATTGTTTTAAATCTAATCATTACGCATACAGAATGTCAAGCAGGTAGCTGCAAAAAATGTAAGAGAAAACATAACACGCTCCTACACAAAGAGCAAACCAAACCTGCAGTTTCAACTCATGGTTCCATCATTCATGATTCTCATGTTCCGTTGTCTACAGCAATGATAATAGTATATTGATTTATAAGTTTAGAAAAGTGATAGTTTTCCAGTGAGTGTAAATGTTTGAATTAACGAGTAAGCGTAGCTCACGAGTGGATCAAATTTTCACGAACATGGATATTCAGTTTTCTAACGTGTAGATCATGCTATTTTTTCGTGTAATTGACGAAAAAAACGAAAACAATTATGAGAGTGTCGAAGAATAATAATATATCAAGGTATGTTAAGCATTTGTTGACATAGTAACAAAACATCAATCAATCAATCTTCGACCTATGAAACGTCACCATAATAAATAAAATGGATGAAAAAAAGTGTTGCTAACTGAAATCGTGAAGAAAAGTGTTCTTCACGATTTTTGATTAAACATTGTGTCACTTTTCTGTCAACTACACGAAAAAATATTTGACTCCAAGAGCAAAGGTCATTTATGTCGCGCTTTATTCGACTCGGGATCGCAATCCAACTTTATAACTGAATCTTCAGCTAAGAAATTAGGTCTTCCACGCAAATCATTTCACATGCCAATTACAGGCATAAATCAGTCATCTGCCACAGTTTCACAATCAGTACAGGTTAAAATTCAATCAAGATTCAATGTCTTTCAGGCGAATTTGGACTGCCTTCTATTTAAAACTATAACAAGTAATATTCCGGTAGTATCAATTTCAAAAACAGAAATACGTATACCAGAAACCATTAAACTTGCGGATCCTGACTTCAATGTATCAAGAAACATTGACATATTAATCGGGGCAGAACTCTTTTATCGATTACTATGTATTGGTCAAATTAAGTCATCTTCCAAGCAACCTGTTCTCCAAAAAACACTATTGGGTTGAATAATCTCTGGAAAAATCGTAGCAAGTACCTATTCTTCATTAACATCAATTTGCAATATATCGCTTTCGGAAAACATGAACAGACTTGGTCACACCTTGTCATAATTTTGGGAAATTGAATCATGTGCAAATAAGTCACCTTTTATACAAGAGGAAAGTGCATGTGAAGAACATTTTTCTCGTACCTTCAAGAAATCCGAAGAAGGAAGATTTATAATTTCCTTACCATTCAAGGCCGATCCAAGAAGACTCGGTAACTCAAGAGAACAGGCTCTGAAGCGATTTCATACTTTAGAAAATAAGTTGAATAAAAAACTCGAAGTTAAGGCACAATACTCGGAATTCATGGATGAATACTTGAAACTAGGGCACATGAAAGAAATCACAGGTTCGAATCTCCAGAATGACTCTTCGGTGTACTATTTACCACATCATGCGGTTTTAAAGGAGAGTAGTATTACAACCAAACTTAGAGTAGTATTTGATGGTTCCTTAAGACGACTACAGGAGTCTCCCTGAATGATCTGCTTATCGTAGGGCCTAAATTAGAGCAGGATCTGTTCTCTATAGTTGCAAGGTTTAGAACCTTCCAATATGTATTGACAGCCGACATCACCAAAATGTACAGACAAGTATTGGTAAATGAAGAACACACTTCCCTTCAACGTATTTTATGGAGAAAGGATCAGAGTGAAACAATCAAAACATATGAACTGACCAGAGTCACATACGGAACAGCACCCGCTTCCTATCTCGTCACGAAGGCGCTACAGCAAGTCGCAAAAGACGAAGCTTCAAACTTCCCTACAGGAGCAGAAGTCGTTACTAGAGATTTCTACGTCGACGATCTTTTGACAGGAGCTAATACTTTATCAGATGCCAAGACAATTAGGGAAGAGGTAATCAGCATTTTGTCCAAAGCGTGCTTTGAACTGCGAAAGTGGTATTCCAATCATGAAAGATTATTAGAAGGCATACCTGCCACATCAAAGTCCACAACTCTTGAGCTAAAAATAAGAAAGTTAAAACGTTAGGCTTGCTGTGGAATTCAGCTTTTGACATACTCCAATATTCAATTCCCAAAACAATTAGTCCTAAGCGTATTACAAAACGAGTAATTCCTTCTGCTATATCTAGCATATTTGATCCGTTGGGCTTAATTGGTATTAATAGCCGCAAAAATAATGATGCAAGAATTATAGGAACTGAACATAGATTGGGATCACTCAATACCAACAAAAATCCACACAAAGTGGACCCAATATGAGAGTGAACCTTGAGCCAATTCAAAATAGCACGTTATACAGGGATATCCACATAAACCGTTCGTTAAAAGTTTTCAAGGTTGCAGTTCACGTAGATATTTGAAATTTAAGGAGCAATGGTTTTCCGTAGAGATCTCTTTAAGTAAAATAAAACTGTCTTTGTATCACTTCCGGTTGTACCGGAAGTCGCTATCAACTCGCTTATTTTAAATGGAATGCTATATTTTTTATCATGTTTTTGAATTCTACATGTAAAAATATGTAAAATTGCAATACATTTCCCTATCTCTAAAATGCATCATTTTTGAGATATTTTAAGTTTTCTTAAAAATTTGGATTCTGCAATCTGATTTTCAAAAAATTATAACACAGCTATGATTGAAGCAATTTTATTTGTAATAGCTGATATTGTAGTTGAAGCTTTAAGGTTCTTAAAAATTCCATAAGCATAATCTATTAAGCTACAGGGTGTCTAAAACGCTCCGCTCCACTCGAAGATATTCAAACACAGAAAAATACTTTTTTTCAAATGGAACGACCAATATTTTAATACACCATCGTATGTGGAATTAAATTCTGTGTCGAACTATACTAGCATTCCCTATACCTAACTTTAACAGTTTTTCAGTTATAAGATATTTTTGGTTTAATACATAAAAATTTACATTTATTTGGTTAAATATTTCTAATTTTGTTGATATAGTTATGAAAACAACAAGCAATTGCATTTAACGTTTCCTGTTACTATAAATTTTAAGCAAAAGCAGAAAAAAGTTGATAATCAAAATCAAAATTATTCAAACGCTGATATTTTAAATCTATTTTTTAAATTCATGAAGAATGATCTAAAATTGTTCAGAGCAGAGAATGTGTGTTCAATAAAATGTACCCCTCTTGTCTCCTATGAATAAAACACAGTTTGGAAAGTTTGAACCTAACTTTATACAATTTGGAAAAATAAAATGTACGAAGATCAGTAACAAATAACGAAGATAATTAGACAATGGTTTTAAAATACTTTCACGCTAATTAAGAGAATTGCAAACTAGCAGCTATTTTATTCTTCAATTTAAAGTAATGAAATTCATACTTTTTCGTTTTATAAGATTACAAGCGTCCTAAGAGAAGGGTGAATAAAGAACTATTAAAATTTGTGAATTTCCACTTGCCAAATTCTATTTTCTTTGGTTGACTACAAAATTTGTAGTAACAGTAATTATTATTATAATTTCCATGCTATCTTAATAAAATTAAAAATATTTGACCTATTAAAATTGTAATTTTCTATGAATTAAATCGAAAATGTTTCATAACTCAAAAACTGTTAAAGTTTGGTATAGGGAATGCTAGTACAGTTCGACGCAGCATTTGATTCCACATACAATGGTGCATTAAAATATCTGTCATTCCATTTGAAAAAAAGTATTTTTCTGTGTTTGAATATCTTCGAGTGGAGCGGTGCGTTTTAGACACCCTGTAGCTTAATAGATTATGCTGATGGAATTTTTAAGAACCTTAAAGCTTCAACTACAATATTAACTATTACAAATAAAATTGCTTCAATAACAGCTGTGTTATAATTTTTTGAAAATCAGATTGCAGAATCCAAATTTCTAAGAAAATTCAAAATATCTCAAAAATTATGCATTTTAGAGATAGGGAAATGTATTTCAATTTAACATATTTTTACATGCAGAATTCAAAAACGTAATAAAAAATATAGCATTCCATTTAAAATAAGCGAGTTGATAGCGATTTCCGGTACAACCGGAAGTGATACAAAGACAATTTCATTTTATTTAAAGAGATCTCTACGGAAAACCCTTGCCCCTTAAATTTCAAATATCTACGTGAACTGCAACCTTGAAAACTTTTAACGAACGGTTTATGTGGATATCCCTGTATATCAGATATCACAAATTCATTGTTATTTGAACTTCATGGGTTTTGCGATGCCAGTGAGAAGGCACATGGGACTTGTATTTACGTCAGATCATCGGATAAACTAGGCAACATCAGTTGCAATTTATTATTTGCAAAATCGAGAGTCGCACCTTTAAAAATGACAACGCTCCCGCGACTGGAATTATGCGGTGCCTTATTACTCTCTCAATTAATGAATAAGGTAATTGAATCGATACCGTACAAAATAAGCAACGTAAATTACTGGACAGATTTTACCATAGTTTTGGCGTGGATAAAATCCCACTCGAAGAGTTGGAAAACTTTCGTAGCAAATCGTGTTGCTGAAATCCAGGAATTTACTAATCCGGATCAATGGGGCCACATCAGTACCTATGAAAATCCTGCAGACATCATATCAAGAGGACTGTCTCCACATTTACTCGCAGGAAGTAACATGTGGTGGAAGGAAATTACATGGCTGCAAAAAGAACCATCAAATCAAAATGGCCAAATCCTTCGGAAACTTCAGACATAGAAGACACTCCAGAACTCCGAACTCACAATTGCATCAGTAACAATCCAACTGGACATAAACATATTCCTTAAATATTCAAATTTTAATCGTTTGATACGAATTGTGGCTTATTGCTTACGTTTTAAGGAAAATGCACTTGCGCGCATTAAAAATGATGCCATCAACGTTCGAAATGACTCATTAAATCCATCAGATTTTTGCTCAGCCACAAACGCACTAGTAAAGATGGTACAAATTTCGTCATTTCCAGAAGATCTACTTCAATTATAGCGCCATGGCAACGTCAACATCAAGAGCAATCTACTGTGTTTGAATCCCTTTCTGGATGAAAACGGTATTATCAGGGAGGGTGGTCGATTGCGTAATTCTAACTTACTTTATGACGAAAGGCATTGGATATTGTTACCATCAAAGCATCCTTTTACAGAATTAATAATTGCACATCAGCACCGCAAACAATTACACGATGGAGTGTAAACCACGATGGCAGCAATTCGATCAAAATACTAGCTCATATCGGTACGCAACACGATAAAGGCAGTAGGAAATGTGGAGTATGCTTCAGAGCAAAACCGCCAAATGTGAAACACATCATGGGTGTCCTGCCTGCTAAAAGTACCAGACCATCACGCACATTCGAAAATGTTGGTGTAGATTATTTTAGTCCCTTATATATTCGAGAAGGCTTGCACAAAAGCAAGGTAACCAGGAAGACATATGGTGCTGTTTTCGTCTGTCTCGCGACAAGAGCAGTTCACATAGAGTTGGTCGGAGATTTAACTACACAGGCCTTTTTGGCGGCACTGAGTAGATTCACAAGTAGAAGAGGAAGGCCAAGCAACATCAACGATAATTGAACGCAAATTGTCGGAACAAACAGAGAATTGAAAGAATTACTTACACAATTTCGTACTAGTTGTAACCAAGGAAGATAGTGGACGCAATCTCTCAAGAGGATATAAAGTGGCACTTTATTCCACCCAGGTCTCCGCACTTCGGCGGAATTTGGGAAGCGGCTGTGAAATCGTTTAAGCACCACCTTACTAGAGTATTAACTAGCAATTCATTAAATTGTTCGCCTTGCTAATACAAATTGAAGGTGTACTAAATTCACGTCCCTTAACCGCAATATCAAATGACCCCAATGATCTTTCCTTTCTTTCCCCGGCACATTTTTTGATAGGAGATTCATTAAACGTAGTCGTCGAACCCAGCTTGTCTCATTTAAAAATCAACACATTATTACGTTGACAATACCTACAACAACTCCGGGAACATTTTTGGAAAAGGTGGACCAAGGAATATTTGAACCAATTTCAACGAAGGGGCAAATGGCAATTCAATCAAGGACCGCAATTGCTGCCTAGCGTCTTAGTGTTGATTCAAGATGATCAGCTTCCACCCATGCAATGGTCAACGGGACGAGTAGAGGCGATACATCCTGGCAACGATGGTGTAGTTCGCGCTGCCACCATAAGGACTACAAGAGGAGACATCCGCCGAGCAGCCTCCAAATTGTGCGTGTTGTCCGTGGATGATGTAACAGTGTAGTGGTAACAAAAAGTTTGGAAGCTAGTGCTTTCAAGGCGGGCGGTATACAGTGTGAATTTTGTGACGCTGCACATAGACGAAAATTACGTGATCATATAATACATTTCTGAGTCATATAAAATTGCACATAGGGGTTTTAACATTGCGTTGCTATGGTTACTACTCAATTTTAAATGCTGAATCATTTAAAAACTGCACATAGAAAGTATTAAGGAAGGATTGCGGCAAATAATGCAGAGACCTCTCTCAATGAAGCTCCATTTGAGAATAATGTGTAGGGCCCATGTGACACCATGCAAGATTTGATAACATTTTTGTTACAAAATGAGCGAGATGAGCTACCACAGTGAATTCTAATTGGTAGAATTGGCACTTCTCGCTCACTTCGTAACAAAAATGTTATCAAATCTTGCATGGTGTCGCACGGGCCTAGTACATTATTTTCTACTTTTTCGGTGGTTCTATACATTATATTATAAAGCTTCCATTGATAATTACCATTCATTCATTCACGAGCAATCTCTCTGCATTTTACAATTTCCGTGAAATTTAAAATCCTAGAGTTCGGCATGCCTACGGTCCGCAGCTGCAGGCTTGCGTTTCTTAACACTTGCGACGCAAACATTTACAAGAACTCCTCGGTGTTCGTTTACAGCCGAATTTAGTGTTTTCATTGAAACTACTTAACGTTTACTCACGAAATAGGAATTTACTATCTGTTAGACGCAAACAACGGTCCTTTTCACTTTCGTAAACAGCATAATAAATTTATATTAATTCTAAGTATAGTTAAAATTTACAAAAAATAAGAAATCATCACCCTTACCCTGACTTAGGGCCAGTTTCATAATGGAATTTAAAGGAGACTTAAAATTTAAAGTCAGTTTCAGATGTCAAAACAAATGTGAAAACACATTTGTTTACACATCAGAATGTGACTTTAATTTTAAAGCCGCCTTTAAGTTCCATTATGAAACTGGCCCTTAGTGTTCAGGCATTAGTATCATTAATTCTACAGAAGGAAGCGAGTCGAAAAATTTCACCAGCCGAGAAAGGTTCAGTCAATTTAAATTGCATTTTATTCAGTCACCGAAATTAGTTTATATTTTCATTAAACGAATGCTTAAAGCCGCAGTAATTTAATAATTAATGTTTTGCAAAGTGTATATAATTTTGTAAATAAAGTTTGTGAATTAAATAAAGTTTGTGAATTAGTGCTGTGTTTTTTATGAGAAAATACCGACTTCTACTTGGTCTGCTGTCTGTAAGAGTCGAGTCAAAACAGTGGTAGTCGAAAAGATTATTTTCTAAAGTAATTTTGAAATTAAAATTAATAGTATTTTCTCGTATTGATCTTGTTACACTTTTCTGTACTTGTTTATTAACCATTCACTTCATATGGGGCTGCCTTTCTTGTTTACATTAATAATTAATTTAGTCCATTGAATGCCGATTGAAGCATAGAAGCGGGTAAGTAATAATTGACATTATTATCTGCCGCAGTTTTCTTGGCATCGTAATGTGGACCGTACTAAATGAAATGTGTATTAAGTTCAAATCGATAGCACAAAGCGCCACAAAAATTATTGTTTTGAATTAATACAAACACAAGTAGATTTTGAAGACATCGGTTTGTTAATATGTGATAAAATGAATAACCTTACATTCTTTATTTACAAAAACAGAAGCACTTTTTATTAATAAGAATGAAATTATAAGAATTAGTTTTATTTTTAATTAATTATTCAAACGCCATTATGCACATCTTCATAAATCCTACATTTAAGATCTGCAAAAATTTTAGTCTGAAATGATTTGTGTAAGTAAATACTATTTTCGTTTGTGAAGTACACATCTGAAGTTCGACGATCGCACACTATCATCTTGTTAGAAATTTGTCAAAAATCGGTCGCAAGATGTCGTGAATTAAACTATTGGTTATGATGTTAGTTTTAAAAATAAAATCTTACAGAAAGTGGATAAGTTTGTGGATAAAAAAGGAAGGTTAATCAAAGTTACCTGTGCTGCAAGTCTACACTCAACAACTCTGCAATTAAAATCTGCTGTTGCAGCCTTATTCATTCTTGCAAGGCTATGAGCAATCACGAAAACCGCTCCCGGTGGCAACTCTACGTCTTGCGATCTTAGGGGTGAAAATTCAATTAGCTTTGCACAACCTGAAATGAAAATCTCTTCTTAATAGTAGCCCCAGATCAACGAAAATCAAATTTTGTCAAATCTAGGGCATATTTACAACATTAAAATTTCGATTACGGAAGGCCTCGTGAGTCAGGAAATCTTCGATTCCAGTATACAAATTTCCATTACGTTAAGACATTTACATGTCAATGACTCAAGCCAGAGGTTAGAAATAATGTGACCGTAGTTCACCTTATTCCATACCATTCCATATTCCATACCAAGGGACGAAATGGAAGGAATTTTAGTCCGGAAATCGTATAAATTTGATCATATTGTACTTTAATATACCGTGCCTTCAAATGAATTCCTGATTAAAGTAAGCTATAATTTTTTTATAAAGTTGGTGGCACGCAATACAAGAGTGAGAGGACAGTTGTCAATAACTGTCAGTGTTATATTATCTGATCATAACATCACATAAAAGAATGTGCAAGGTAAACGCAAAACACTTAGGGCCAAACTCAGAAACATCACTCACACTCAACTCAGACTCAAATTAACAGTTTGGTGTTAATTTGAAATTCAGAAAAGCTTTGATTTTCATTTTAATGATTTTTTAACTTTCTATCGTAAATCACTGATGATCAAAGTACCGTATGATTTTTAAAATTTTAGATAAAGGGAGGCCGTAAAAGCAAAACGTATGGCTTAAAATTAGCAAATATAACAATTTATTCAAAATAATATTTACAAAACTTCAAAAGGCATCCATCATTGAACCATATTTTCGCAGTGGTGTTCACCAAAACGTACGTATGAGTTAATTTAAGCTATGTGTTTTCCTCTTCACAGCCTCCCTTTATCTAAAATTTTAAAAATCATACGGTACCTATACTGACCTTAAAACTTGATTATACGAGTAAATACAAAAGCATTCCCCAATTTCAAATAATGTCAAACGTTAAAATTGAGTGTGAGATGAGTATGAGTGATGTTTCTGAATTTCAAAACAACACTAAAGTTTAAAGCAGATACTGAAATTGCTGCCTTCAGCTTGAATGCACAAACGTACTCTGGGCTTCATGTTTTCAAGTTCAAATGCGTTTGTCAAGTGTTGGGGGGTTATGTTAGCACGAAAAAATAATGACAACTATCAGTGCTATTAACCTTTAGGAGAAAAATCATTGAAATCAGAGACTACTTTAACTTGAAATTTAATTGAATGCATGGGATTAAAATAATGTATTACTACAATTGAAGATTCACAACCGAGACTGTATGAAATTAAAAAGTAATTTAAAATTTAATGGGTGGTATGCATAAAATGTAGTACATGCTAATACTTCGAAAGTGAAGTATTTATTATATTAGCGTTGTATTTACTATCGGCATCTAGTAGATACTATGATCTACAAGAGTACATATGTAGAAGTTTCTACTTCGCCATAGAAGCACCTACTATAAATTTTGTAGTACCAACTTTAAAAGCCTCAAATTTCGGCTGTCACATAGCATCTACTTCAGTTTAAGTGAAGCTGCTATTTAGTAAATTTCTTCGACATGCGGTATTAATTATAACAAAATATTGTGGCTGCTTTTATGAATATGCCTACCCGGAAAGTGTATACAGAAAGGAGAATATATACTGACGATGTACATGCAAGTTATTCAGGTAAAAGTGACATAATTTGTAATTATAAGGTGGTTAACTGATGTACCAAGAGATTGTTGCAAAAATACACAGACATAGATATGATAAATATTCAACAAACCGTATTCGTGTATAACAAATGAAAAAAACAAGTCACTTACTTTTGTTGACCACGTCAGTAGTAGACAGTTCATTTTAATAGTAAGTACTACTACAGCGTAGTATTTACTCATGTTGTAGTACAAACTTTGCTTTCATAGTATATGCTTCAGAGATGTAGTAGGTAAGTTATAACAAGTGATCAATATTTTTCTAATCAACTGACCTATGGAAATAAAATCATGTGTCTTTGATTAGTTCTTTATTTCAAATGCCACTTGAATTACATATTTTTATTGCATTCCTATACAAAACGATAAGAATGCAATAAAAATAATTCAAATGGTATTTGAAATAATGAACCAAACAAAGACATAATTTTTTTCCATATGTCACTTGATTAGAAAAGATATTGATCACGCGTTATAATAGAAGATACTTCGAAGAAAATGCTAATTTGAGAAGTATTAACATCTACTCCGTTTTATGCATACCACTCATTGGGTGGTATGAATAAAAATGAAGAACCTGCTAATACTACAAGTTTTAGAATCTTCTCTAGTATTTACTCCAATATTTTAGTATGTACTAAATTGCGAAGCAGATACTTTAATTTTCTGGAAGTTATTACAATAAATAATATTTTTGTGGAAACTATTGAAGTGTTCACTACAGCTTGGAGAATTCACTTCGACTGATATATTCTTCGGCTTTAACATCAAATTGTAGTATTTACTTCGATATTAGCAAAATTGGTCTCATAGCAACTTCAGCTTGTATGCTACACCGATAGCAATTGCTATCAAATGCTATCAATCAGAAATTCGAGAGCCAGCATGGGAATGGTTAAATGGAGGCAAAGTTGCCAAATTTCATGCTGATTAATAATCTGTTAAGAAATCTGAACTATCTTCAACAGTTTCTCTACAATCGGAGAAAAACGAAAAATCGCGATTTTCGAAAATCGGACATAACTTCTTTATTTATGAATTTTTTTCAAAATCTGTGAAAACATTCCTGAAGCAACTTTTTACGCTTGATTGAATGCCGAACGTACTTTATTTCTAGAGTAATTCGTTTTTATTTTTCCAGAGTCAACTTCATTTTTTTTTATGGGCGCGATTTCTGTTGTTTAGACAGGTACATTGAGAAAAATGGAATTTTGCGATTTTGATAAAACATCATTTCCTATCCATAAAATAAAAGTATAATGTAAAAGTATAATGCTGTCATGTTATAAGATCCATCTTACTCTAAATTAATCATGATTCTTAGCGCAATGAAACTGTTTAAGTTTAAGAATGTAAAATTATCATTCTACGTAATACGTATTGTTAAAATAATAAACCATAATGAAATATTATACTGAAAAAATTAGTAAAAAATGTCACGTCTGACTTTTTGTTAATTACTCCGGTAATTTTATCATGACAGGAAATGATACTCTAAACAACAAACCACATAGTGTTAATTTTGCAGTAGTACGCTGAATCGGTTTTTAACGCGAATCCGAATGAAATGTTCGGAATTCTTGTTAATGTAGACGTACTCCTTTGTTCTATTTTTCTCAGTGTAGATGGCACATTTTTTTCTGAATTCATTAGTATGCCACACTTGTTAAATTTTCAGTGAGAAATTTTGAAAAAACTTAAATTAAATTATGTGCACACATTAAGTTAGCTTAGTTTCACACACTAAGTTAGCTTAGGTTCAATTGTATGCTGCGTAGCCAATGTTCGTTTAATTGGTCTTGTTATTAAATACATAATGGCGTATCCAAATGAAGAAAAACGTGATATGTTGCGTATGTTTTACTGTCACAACGAGATTTCATTATAAGTACTCAGCGGTATCTAGAAACTTATCCGGAAAGAATCCAACCCAGTATTAAATACTTTTCCAAGTTGGATAACGATTTGATATAAATGATACAACGTATACGGGTAAGTATTGCAGAAAATGTTTTGGAACAAATGCTCTGATTTTTTTCTGTATTCCATTCCTGTACATTCTCTTCGAGTTTCAAATGTGTTATTTTGAATGAAATTGTTATCCAACTTGGAAAAATATCTAATACGCACTTGGTTGAATTATCTTCGGATAGGTTTCTAAATTCCACTGAGCATTTTTGTGACAAATAAAAAATGCGCAACATATCACGTTTTTCTTCATTTGAATACGTGATTCTGCATTTATTGACAGACCAATTAAACAAAGGTATACGTATCCTTGCCTACGCAGCATACAATTGGACCTAAACTAATTTAATGTGTGTACATGAATCTAATTTCAGTTTTTCTTTTTTTAATTTCTCAATGAAAATTGAAACAAAATGTGTGGCAAGTGTGGCATATCAATGAATTCAGAAGGAAATGTGCTACCTATCTGTCTAAATAACAAAAATTGCGCCCATAGGAAAGAATTAAGTTTGCTCTGGAAAAACACAAACGAATCGCTCTAGAAACAAAGTATGTTCGGCATTCAATCAAGCATATAAAGTTGCTTCAGGAGTATTTTCACAGATTTTGAAAAAAATCATAAATAAAGAAGTTATGTCCGATTAAAAAAAAATTTGAAATATCTCGAACGGTTTCTTCACAATCAAAGAAAAACGAAAAATTGCGATTTTCGAACAGATAATTAATCACCATGAAATTTGACAACTTTGCCTCCATTTAACCGATTCTCTATCTCTTATAATAAGCAAGATCCCCATGCTGGCAATCGAATTTCAATCACCTTGTATACAGGGCAAAAATTTATTATGCAAGAAGAAATTATGATAATGATTTATTGTTATGTTTATTGTTATTTATTGAATATTTAGACAAGTAACAATGTTCGGCACAACTATTTTTAAAATAGTTAAACTACTCAATTAAGTTATACATAAAAGAAAATATATCCTTGAACGGGTTTCTTGAACTGGTTAATGAAACTAGAGATGGTGCTCTTTCACATATTCAACAAATGCAAGGACTTTAGATAAGTAGTTCGATAAAGTTAAAAAAAGACGATCCAACTAGGAGTTGGTACTGACATTTGAAATTCATCAACGATCGTTTCTAAAACTGCTTGCTACATATGAAACATTCAATAGGCATAAAAAACAACGGGCATTACAATATAATACAATGCCAATGTTGTCAAGCAAATTAATTGCACCCAAGTTAAATTTTCCCAACTTTTTGTGTTTCATTACGTTATTTCAGCAAAACAGAAAAATATGTACGAAATTTTTTTGATAACCAGGTTTTCATTTCCACAAATTATAAATTTTTTGTTTATCATTCATTGTGAACTTTACATCTCGCTTTCTTCAAATTATTCCTTTTTCATTTTGTCCTTCGTATTAATTATTTTCTTTTAGGTAAGTATTTCTATAAAGGTTTAAAAAACACGACCCTGGAATTTAACTAGGAGTTGAAGTGGATATGGAAATTCATCAAACCACTCTTTCTAAAACTAGATAGATCAAGTTTCTTGCTACAAACGAAACATTCAACAGGGCTAAAGAAGAATGGGCAGTGCATAAGAGCATGCCGATGTTGTCAAGAAAAGTGATTGCACCCAAGTTAAATTTTCCCAATGATTTGTTTAATTACGTTAAATTTGAACAAAGGCCTTGGAAAAAATGCGTATTTGAAACTTTTCTGTGAACTGAATTCTCATTTCAATAAATTATAAAAAAATTTCTACCAGCCATTCATTTCGAATTTTTATCTCCCACTTTCTTCAAATTATTTCTTTTTCATTTGCTCTTCGTATTATTTATTTTCTCTAAATTTGTTTCACTACTAATTTTTTTAAAAATTGTTATTAAAATTTTTTATCAACTCTTTGAAAGCTGTATCTTTCCCCATTTTGACAGCGATTCTTTTGTATAACATAATTTTAAAATTTTCTAACATAAGTGCAAATGCCAGTAGTAAGTAGCGCGGGCAACCGGTTAACCGGTTTTGGATGTTCGCGGTTTCGAAGAAAACCCAGCAGTTGAGATTCTAAACTGCTAGGTACATTCCTGTAGCGAGACAACATATTTAGAAAATGCAGAAAATATGTAGGTACTGCAAGTATTGTAATTATAAAATTCGTTGAGATTAAATACGTAAATACGTTATAATAAAAGCAATTAATAGGTATTAGATCATTAAATCCGAATAACTGGATATTCGAATAACCGATTATCCGGATAACCGATTTTCGGTTTTCTTCAAAACCGCCAATATCCAAAACCGGTTAACCGTTGCCAGCACTAGTAGTAAGTCTTTTATATTTTTCTTGGGGCATTTTTGTTAAAGAAAGTACCAAAATTCAGTAATAATTTAATTCCGTTGCAAGCAAATAATCACAGAGGTAAAATGGAAGTGGGAGAGAATGCTATACATTTTGAAGAAGATACTAAACAACGTACATATCAAGTGAGCAACTGAATTTTACCTCTAGTGGGCTTTGAAAGTAAAACTTGTTGTCTGTGATTAGTGCTGTTGTTTTTCAGAATCAATATCTTACCGTGGTTACCAAACTTTCATGTTAAAATAAATACACAAGACGTATATAAAATTTTTAAAGTGAGAAAAATGAAATAGTTAAGTCAACAACTTTTTGAATGTCAACTTTTTGTGCGTTGACTTAAATAAAATTTACTTGTTTCAACAGTAATATTCTTAACTAAACATCTTGGAAATTAACATAACAATATTAAAATAACACTAAGAAAATGTTAAACTATTAAATTTGACTGAACGATGTAAATGTTTTGCCTTAAAATAAAAATGCTTACAATGTTAAATCAAAAAGTTGAAATTTTAAAATGACCATAAAGTGCTGTTGCCTTTATGTATCTGTTTTGATTTTTTATTTAACGGAATAAATGTTAAGTCAAGTAAAAGCGACGGTTAATTCCCATATTAATAAGACGTCATACATTTAGTCATGTAGCATTAGAATGATATACGAACTTACGTGTTATGTTTGCAGAAATATATAGTAAACAGTTATTGAAATTCTTGCTATTGAGTTCCAGATGGCGCCTGCTAAAACCTTGCGTATATTTACTGCCTGTCCCAGCATAACCTTGTTGTTCGACATCGTTTCTTAAATGGATGTTATTCATATTTTGAATGTGTCCGACATTATAAAATTCGTTGAGAGGTTTGTTCAGCTCCTCTTGCCAACTCACCAAAGGTTGAAGGGTTACCTTTCTTTGACAGTAAAGAGGTGGACATTTAATTGATGTTTACTGAAACGATAGTCTAGACTTTACTGGTACTGAAAAATTGCTTTAAACATATCAAAAATATAATTTTAATTCCCTAACAGCATTCAGACAAATAAAATATTTAGCAATTTTAACAATCTAAAGTTCTTGTATCAATCTTCTTGTGCAACAAGAAAGATGTCTTCATTGTATGCTCAAACAAAATATTGAGTTGATTCAATCTAAAATATTTAACATTTTTTGGCTGTTGGTTCAATGACCACGCGTGATTGCTAATAGGTAAACGAAAAATATTGTTAACTGAACGTGTTTTTGGTTGACTGAACAGTTTATTTTTCTCAGTGTGTACATAATATTCACAAATTGGGCGAAATATGACCACCATTCGCTTTTAAGTATTCCTAAAATTTATTTTTTAAACTAGGAGTCAACTACCAAATAAACAATAACCCTGAAAAAAAAATGGGTCCAAATATTCGTCTTGATAGCTGCCCAAACGCCGATTTTGTCAGAATGAAGCGATCGTTCCACAAAGACATGGGGGTTTTCATTGCTCCACATTCGCGTATTTTGCGAATTTACGTAACCCGATAAGTGGAACCAAGCTTCATCTGAAAAAAAGCTTCTCGAATGGTTCTTCTTGGTGGTCAAAAATGTTTAAAAACCAGTGACAAAAATTTGTTCGCTGGGGGCGATCATTCAATAAAATCTCATACATTGCTGTGACTCTATAAGAATATTTGTGTAAATCCTTTCTCAGAATGGTGCGTCATGATTCGCAAGATAAATCAAATTGTTGAGATAGGCGTCTAATCGAAGTTGAGGTTTCATTTTCTACTATTTCTCGAGCTTGTTCAATTATTTCTTCAGTATACGCACCGGACTTCGACTTCTTTTTTTTTCTATCAACGCTACCAGTGCAGTGTTGCGAAATTTAGCAACAATATTTAATATTGAATGACGAAACTGATCATACATAAAGGGAAATTCTGGATACTGTTCTTGAAATTCTGCAATGCAATCATGAATTGAATAAGTCCAAACATCATTTCGAAAGTAACTTTCTATCATGAAAGCTTCTTGGACTATCGTAAATGCCATTTTAATTCAATTCAATCCTACTCCAAAATTTAGAAAATCTGATAATCTAAATGTCAAAACAGACTTCATTAAGAGAATGTAATTATCTTACGACATACGTTTTTGAGTCATGACCAACTGCGGGGTAAAATTCAATTGCTCACTCGATACTTGATAAAATGAAGTATTTATTTTACTGTTAAGAATTTTCTGTATAAAGACAAGTAAGTATGTACTACCGGAAGATAGTATATACTTCAGGGTTAGAGTAAATACTGCGGAGAAGTTCTTCATTTTTATTCATACCACCAAATGTGTTCTAGTAACGTGCCTTTTTAAAATTTCTCCTCCTTGTCCGTGAATTATTAGTTGTGATAAGTTGTGAACCAGCCTCAATCGACCTGCCGAATGAAATAGCATAATCCCACTTTTAAACTAATAAAAGGTTTATGTTATGATATTTGTTGAGTTCGGCAATTCACGCGGTGGAAGCACAGAGTAAAAAGTAGAATTATCGAATTCAACAATTTACTTCAATAAGAAACGTGAGGTTATGATATATGTTAATTTATTAGGGCCGTTTTCATAATAGTGCTAAAGGAGACTTTAATTTAAAGTCACTTTAAACATAGGAAAACTAATGTGTTTTTATAGGTTAAAGTCACTTTAAATTTAAAGTTCTATTATGAAAACGGCCCTAAGTTGCAACTTTCAAACGACGCTGGTTCACAACTATTAATTCATGGCCAACTACGAGAAGAAATTTAAAAAAATGGCACGTTATAAAGCTTTGTCTAATAATATTTTTTATCCAGCGAACGTTGTAAACTACATTATTCGCTTATAGTTATCACATTATGTGTCTTAATAAAATGGCTGAAGATCGAGTTGAGAATACAAAATTTCATTATGTAAGAAAACCGCAAACCTCGGAGTTTGTTTACCCTATTAACACTTAGTATGTATGAGTTTCATAAATTGAGGGATATTGACCCCGTTTAAACAGTTTGGACTTGGAATAATTAAAGTATAATTTTTAATTTCTGACAATTTAATTACTAAATTAACTTCACGTGATGTGTTTTTAAAAATGAAAGACAAAATTAATTCGGATTGGTAGTAATAATAAATGGTTCTTACTGTTGAAAGAAATGAAATGGGAAAGATAGTGCAAAAAAATACAATTCATGTGGACGGCGAAATTAATCAAAAGATAAAGCTAGAATTTTCCGTTCTTATTGTTGTGTCTTGAATCAGTTTAGGCGACTAGATTACAAATTACCAAGGACTACTTTAATTGTTCAAAAAATATTGGTTACCAATTGATATTAATTAAATATAAACCAAGAATAAAAAATTCAAAAAGGCATAATTATTAATTATTAGAAGACGAGAAGTAGGTTTGCTATTATGTTCTTTTATATAAATACGTTTTATAAAATAAAATGCTTGGTATGAATTCATTAAAAATATAATTCAAGCAGGGTCTTGTCCGATGAAAATTGTAACACAAATTCTTGAAACGGACACTGAATATGCACTAACACTTAACGTTTCGCCGTCGTTCGACAGCTTCGTCAATATAATTTATCACTAATATAGTCTTCTAAGCTGTTTGCCATTAATTAATTATAATGGAATGAATGAGAAGTCTTCTGGCAATTTTTTTTTTATTAACCACAACCGGTTTCACCTTTTATAAGTGATTCAATAAATAACTGTATAATATATTAAAATAAACTAAATGTATAATGTATGTGTACAAATATATTATACAGTTATTTATTGAATCGCTTGAAAATGACTTATAAAAGGTGAAACCGGTTGTGGTTAATAAAAAAAATTTTGCCAGAAGACTTCTCATTCATTCCATTACAATATAATTTATTGTTCGATGCGTATTTTGATCTTTATACCATCATCATCTAAGCTAAAAGGAGATTATACATAATACACTTATATGTAGACGTATTTGTTTACGTATAATATAAATAATCTAAACTAATTCAATAACAATAGATTTATACTGAAAAGTGTTCATAGTTAACAACAACTATTCTAAATGTATTTGTTTTGTAATATCGTTTTAAATACATACTGACTGATTAACGGGATGTTTACTAGGTAGGTCTAATTGATCACTAAGTAGATTATTTGGATTTTTTGTAATTTCTTTAGGAATAAACAAAGCTTGTAATGTGTTCATTTTATAACATTTGTTTGAGAAAAAATTTATAGAGAGAGTGTTTTCGGAAGTGTGGCTGAAAACATAACCTTCATACTTACATGTGCAGGGTATATGCTCGAACACTTTGTTTTTGTTCAAAATCAAATTTAATGTGTATTTTTTTTTGTTTTCTACTCCGATCTCGGCGGCACTGGTGAATAAGAAAATTTCTGTAAATAAATTATGAAGAACAAAAAGATAATAATTCTTAGAAAAACTCGTCGTTACGGTTTTAATTATATTAAATTTAAAACTAATGTCAACACCTAAAGGTAAACTGTCACAACTGTCAAAGTATGGAAAAATTAGTAAAAATTCAAGTTCAATACCGCGTATAAATTTTCAGTAATTTACAAAAATTTATGAAAGTATTTTCATTTCAAAATGAACAGAGAGAAAAGAAAAATAAATCAGCCACTCTTTTAGATTTGTTTCGTATTGTATCCGGATTCTTTTTCAGCCATACTTCCAAACACACCCAGTATAAGTCTCGACCCGAACTGTGATGTTTCGATTCTATTAAATGTTTGTAACCTGGACGTTGTAATATGTTCTGTAATATGTGAACATTTTAAACACATGAATTCTTGTATAAGTTTTATTTTAATATATTATAAAACTTCCTTAGTTAATAAGGAAGTTTTTAGTATATTGCTGTAAAATGCAACTTTATAGTGTACTTGTTTTGCAAATATTACAAATTTTTAAACTGATGTTCCCTAGGTAAGGTAATTTGATCCATTTTATAACTGTACCGATTTGATGCAGTTCTCACCCGTGGTATTACTGTACATATTGCTGTGCAAATTTGCAAAATACCCTGTACATATTGCTGTGTTTTCACATGTACAGTACAGAATATTTTGCATTGCAAATTTTCTCTTTCTGGCCCCACTATGAGCGCCAATTTATTGTTGAGTTAAATCGTCACTTTTGGGAGACAATCTAATTGAAGGCATTATTCCAAAAACCAGACAAGTCCAAAAATGATAATTGTCTGGCTTTTGCAGGAAACAAGTGGGACTGGGCTTGTTTTTATAGAATCGCACATATTTCTCCGTGCAAAATCGTCGGACATGTATCTTTCATGGCGAAACAAATTATACCACTAGATAGCCATTATATTAAAGTATATAAAATAGCGACAATTTGTAAACCAGATATTTTGGACTTGTCTGGTTTTTGGAATAATGCCTTCAATTGTATTATCTCACGATATTTCGGTTCCTTTCTTTGAATAATTAATTCCTTTTTTCTTATTTTGTTGATTTTCCTTTTCGAGGCTCTTCTTTGATGATGAATTTTTTACAGTGTATCTTGTAGACCAAAATTTTTAAAAAATTTCCCCCCATAAATTAACGAGTCTTCTATGTATTGTTCTAATCACAGGCTACAGTCACAACAGTATTGGTTGCCACTTATTTATTTAGTCGGTTATAAATTGGTCATCATTGTCGGCCAGCTAGTGTAGTCTACAGTGGCGGACAATGATATTTGCGGCAAATTTTTAAATAATTATAACTAGAACGTTCACAGAAAAAATATATAAGTTGTTACTCTTAACGAGTTTCATTATCAGTTAAAATTAATGTACTTATTTCTGTGACACCGTGTATAATAAAGAATGTCGTACAAGAAAACGCAAAATACAGTTTATTGTACAGTTGCGGACAGAAAATTTCGGATGTCACTCTCATTCCACTGACGTAAAAGTTAAGAAATTCCTATATCTATACCTCAAATGAGTGACAGTGACATCCTAAGTTTTCTGTCCGCAACTGTACCACTTAAAATAATTAATTTTCACAAACTAATTGTTCGCAAGAAGAAGTTCGGGTGGATTTTTAAAGAAAATTTATTAATATTAGGTCGGGTTCTTCACAAAACCTTCCCACAAAATTTCACTCACTTTTCTTCCGTACCGTTCATGCAGCATCGGTTGTATTGCTTCCTCCTTAGTGCATCTCGGATTCCGTGCGGCGGCGGTTTTAAAGCCTGACGGGTCATAAGTTAACGTGATAACTAACACAGCGCCCTCACTTGTTTATTCTCCGAACTTCTTACTATAACCTACAATTTCCTTTATTATTATTGGATTTTATAATTATTAAAGGAAATCGTGTAGAAATTATATAAGATGCAGAATTATACATGGAGAAAGGTGAGTTATGGAGAAAGGTGAGTTTAGTAACTCACCTTTCTCCATAACTTATTTATTGAACGAGATAGAATTTTTTCTTTAACAAGGAGTTTGCTCAATAGGTGGAGTCTCATCCTGTATAAAAATTCTTTATTTTCAGACACCCTGTTCTGGGTATAAAAAATTATAGACCAAAATTTGGTACTCCAAAAAACATTAAAAATATCATTTTCCAATAATTGAATCGGTTACTTGGAATTTTTTTTTGAACGTTTAAAAGTCTACACTTACAATCAGATGAAATGGTGGAACGATTTAATAGAACTTTGAAAAGACTTCAGGCAAAAATATTTTCTAAAAATTAAAGAGACTGGGAAAACAGTTTCTTAATGATTTATCGTTCCGTGGTTGTGATTCCTTTGTAACCTGAAATTTGGATGGCCAGAAACCAGACGCACTGAATTAAACGAATATCTGGGATCTAGAAAATCATTTGAAAAGCACACAGGGATATTTGTAAAAGAATATCCATTTGGTCGTTGATATAATGAAGACCCGCTACGATAGACCTGTCAATGAAAAATGATTCCGACAAACAGTTGAAGTTGTGCAATCTTAGAAGTTCTGGTGGACTAAGTTTCAAATTACACTCAGGCACTACCCCAACAGCAGCTCTAGAAGCCTTGCTAGATATCCCACCACTTCATTTACAGGTGGAGAAAGAGAGCATATTAACTTCCTTGAGACTAACCCGGACTAGGAGATGCAAACCAGGTGTTCGCACAGGTCATCTTAGAATACTGGATTTTTGGCAGCCAGACATATTAGAAAATCTTCAGATATGATACCGGAAGTGTTTGATTTTGATATGTCTTATGAAGTGGATATTACTAGCCGCCATATGGCTAAAAGCCAAATAGCACAGTTACGCAACAATATCTCCATCTGGTACACGGATGGATTAAGAACTACAAAAGGGTCAAGCACCAGTCATCAATAGCGTTAAGTACTACCTCAACAATTATGCAAGCTGAAACACTTGCAATTAATCTATGTGCCAAAGAGTGCCTGAGAAGGAACAAAAAGGGCAAAAAGATATATATTCTGTCTGATAGTCAGACAACTACAAAGGTACTCAAGTCATACTGCACTGAATCCTTTTCCATATGGGAATGCAAGAAATCCCTCGAGGAACTAGCTAAGAGAGAATATAGAAGGGAACGAAAAACCCGACAAATTTGCTCGTACTGGTTCCGACCGAGACTTCTCTCATTGGTCCTGAACCTTACTGTGGTCTGAGTAAGACCCAGTATAGAAAAGAGACTGAAAGGTGGATAGAAAGGAAGAAAATATCCTACTGGAAAAATGTTCCAGGTCAAAGACAGGCGAAGATATATATTAATTATTCGCCTAAACTACTCGAATGCTTCTACTTTTAACAAAGAATGAATTAAAGACTATTACAGGTCTTTCTACTGGCCTCTGCCCGGTGAGGTATCACCTTAAAAAAATGGGCTTGGCAGAAAATAAAACATGTAGATTATGTGAATCAGAAATAGAAACAGCTGAGCACATCTTTGTAAATGCGTGGCAATAGCTAGACTTCGGCTTAGACACTTAAATAGTGTGAGTTTGACACCCGATGAAGTGAAAACTAAGTCTCTTAGGACCATTTTACTCTTCGCTGAAAAGGTGGGGTTTTAAGAAATTAATTACTCGTAGGGTTTGAACAATAGATCAATTTGGTTGCAGTTTTGTGAGGCTACTAAAGAACCTCTCAAGCTCCAGTACAATACAATACACTCAGGCGCCTTGGAAGAATCTATATGAAGGATTAAAAATTTTAATTTCTACTCAACATATTCCACTTCAACGGATTTTCCTGGATTTTTTGCAATAACACTAGAATTCATTTGTACCTATATGTTATTGTTGGGTTGCCATTGCCTTAATTAGCTGTATTTAAATCTATTGTCCAATTTTGAATTATTATACTTCTCACTCATAAAAACTAAAAAGTAACGGCGTATGAAATAATAAATATACGCCGTTGCATTTTTTAATTCTTAACTATAAGTTTTCTCTATTCTCTATCATTGTTTTACATTTATATCCATCTTTAGTTCATTTTTATTTTATTTTTTAATTTTCTGTCATGTTTTTGTTCATTCTCTCAATTAATCTAGTAATAAAACGATATAACTATTCAATTAAATGTTATAAAACAATCCACAACATGCACAACCAAGGAATTTCTTATTTTTCAAATATATCATTTTATTAGTTATTTTTCGCCTGTCTGAGCGTACAACACGGTTAGATTATTCTGTGCATCATATTAAATTAACGCGAAAATACCCAGTAGAACGAAACCTTTCGGTGGAAAGCAACAAAAATAACTAAAGTGCAAACACATACATTTCTCTCAAAGAGCTCTGCGGGACTCGACGATGCTAACGCTGAAACTACAGCGAGATTATCCGGGAAGTGTAGCGTGAAGTCCAAGCAAACAACGAGCTTACGTTGCACCCAACGATAAAATATATTGTGTTTTGTTTTATTTCAGTTTTATATTGAAACACAGTACTCGTATTCGTGCTTGTAGATCATAGCAGTACGATATTAAATGCAGTAGTAATAAAATACTTTTGAATTTACTTCTTTTAAAATATCAACTTCTAATTATTATATACCTTCGAAAATAATATTTTTCAGAAATGTAAACTAGTTAACTATAATAATACGTCATTACTTATTAGGAAACTAAATTTGTGCCCGGTTTGTAGAAACAACAACAAATGTTTATACAACAAATGCTTATGCACGAAGAAAAATTTTAAAGAATTAAATTCATCTCCTCCATAATTGGCAATTAATATCAGTTTTGTGTTAGTTCAACTAAAAATTAATGTATTTTTCACTTTTACCACATTTATCTTCTAGTTTCTAGTTTTCTCGGCAAACGTTTAAACACTATTGATTTTGTAAATTAATTTCCCTCGTTCATTGCGGATTTTCTGTGCATATTATGTCGATTTACAAGACCGTTACTTTTAAAAGTCGCTTCATCAGTAAACAGAAGATATAGCTCTGTTCAAACCACGCTTTCTGACCGTTCAAGAAACCGTCATAATCAGTTGCCCACCGAAATAATGATCGTTGTTGACAACTTTGTCGAGTGTAAAACTTTGATGAGTGCATGCTTGTGACGGTTTCGAAACGGTCACAAAGCATGCTTGGAACAGACCTAAAGTAACAAAATTGTTCTAAATTTATTTTGTTTAAAATTGGGGCAAAGTTGCGTATTTTGGTGTTGAATAATAATCCGTTCTGAAAAAATCTACGTTTTGTAGTTTTTGAAATATTTCAAAAAAACCAGAAAACGTAATTTTCTTTTTAATTTTTTTCTGATTTTATTATTGCAGGGATCATAACAAAATTAATACATTCTAGAGGCACTTTTTTAAGCTCTTTACGATGATATCATTAGATTTTACTTAAAACGTTTCGTCTCGTTCTGACCATCACCAACTTCATTTTTTCTTATGGGCGCTACATTGGGTTTTAATACCAATGAATAGATCTATTTTTTCTGATGCTTTTCCATATATCATCACACATCCCTAGTTGTTAATTTGAAACAGCTGGAAATGCAAGAAATTGTTGAAAATAACACTGCAAAGAAAAACATATGGTATGCAAATAAAAACCAAAAAGTTTGATATACCTTCGGAGTTTTATTTCGTTTATCACAAAAGCAGATTTTTGAAAAAAAAATTTAGATATAAAAATGAATGATATGAATCCAAGAAAGACGTAAATTTTTAAAACGTATTGTGCTAACAACAATAATTTAGTAATTGCAAGAGAAATTTACTTCCAACAATGACGAGGACCCAGTATTAATTAGTTTCGTAATTAAATTATACATTTTTATGATTAAAGCAAGAAAGTATCACAAGAAATTATGTCTTTAAAAATCTCTTATTCTTGTAAATTTAAAAATGTATTATGCTAACAACAATTTAGTAATAGCAAAAGAAATTTTCCTTCCAATAATACCCAGAAAGATGCCATCCACACAGAAATATATTATTAAGTTAGATAGAAATATTGCACTTTATGGATATTTTCATGAAGCCCGAAGGACGTATCGAGGTCGCCTTAATGATGATGAGAATGAAGAATTATTAGAAGAGGTAATTAAATAGTTATTTATAAAATGTATAAAATTATGAGACTGCAAGTAAGAATGTTTCCTCGAGCAGTAATATCTTTTAAGATACGAGTTTTCTAAAGACATACATAATTTAATTTGATATTTTCTTGCTTTAATAATAATAATGTATAATTTAATTACAAATCTAATCTACTATTATTTTGTAGTTGTCTTTCTGAATATTGTTGGAAGGAAATCTCGCTCGTTATTACTGAATTGTTTTTAAGACCAATAAATTTTTAAATTGACGTCATTCTTGGATTCATAACATTCATTTTTAGATCTAAAATTTTTACTAAAATCAGCTTTTGCGATACACGAAATAAAACTTCGAAGGCATATCAAAGCTTTTTTGTTTTTGTCTTCCCAGCAACCCATATCTTTGCACTGTTATTTTCAATAGTTTCTTGCATTTATAGCTATTTCACTATATTAAATAGGGATGTGTGATACATGGAGAAACATCGTAAAAAATAGATCTATTTAATGGTATTAAAATCCAATATGGCGGCCATAAGAAAAAGTGAAGTTGATGATGGTCAGAGCGAAACGAAACGTTGTAGGTAAAATCTAATGATATCATCGTAAAGAGCTCCAAAAAGTGCCTGTAGAATGTATTAATTTTGTTATAATCCCTGCAATAATAAAATCAGAAAAAAATAAAAAAGGAAATTACGTTTTCTGGTTTTTTTGAAATATTTCAAAAACTACAATACGTAGATTTTTCAGAACGGATTATTATTCAGCACCAAAATACGCAACTTTGCCCCAATTTAATCGATTTCGTATCTCTTTCCGTACCGTTTCCGAGATCCCAATGGTGAGCCTCGAATTTGTAACAGCCTGTATTTATTTATATTTCTCCCTATTTCTCCTTTACCGAAGACTTAGGAATTTCCGTCCTTGTAAACATTTCTTGAACACTTCTATGAGAGTTTTCTTGTAACAGCAATAACATATTAAATTCATTTTCATTGGGCAAAAATCCAATTTACAAAAAATATTGGTGACATTTAGTTTAACAGTAGTACCTGCCTCTCATCTAAATGCAAAATTGCAATAAAATATATAGTGTTCGATTTAAAAAATCGTAAGTTAGGTCTGTAACTTTTAAACGAACAAACCTGTATCGTTGAAAATAATTAAAAATTATGCGGAATGGAAACCTACATAACTTATTAAGAAAATGTTTTGATAAAATATATAGAAAATGACATTTTCGCACTAATTCGGAGGTCAGCAGTCCTGTTATTTATTAAAACACCAATAATACATAAAAAGTGAGTTTATGATTATAACGGTGCTAGATAAAAATAAAAAGGCGCACATTATGAAGTCCATATTAATGTGCTGAAGTGCTAAATAAATATATTTGATTTTATTATTTTTTCAGTATTGATATTTTCAAAAATTGGAATCATTTAACACTAGATGGCTCGAATAGCATTGGAAGGATAAGCTATACACATGGACTTAGTAATTCCATTGACCATTTCACGGAGTAATAAACTTGAAAACGGCGGGCTCATTGGGAATACCGTAGCAGCGATTCATGCAAACATCAAAGGAATTACCGTAAACGAGAGCGTGGAATGCGTTCAGGCAATTGCTCAGAAGCTTATCTCTCCAATGAAGTTTCGGCACTTTCGAATTAGGTTGGGGAACTTAGCACAAATTAAATTATAAAACGGCAGACGCTTGCTCGGTGTTCTTTTATTTAAATGAACGCGGTTGTTTCGTTTTGTGACTTTCTTACACTTGTACGCGAAGCTCAATGGCGTTATGAAATTATAAACATTGAGGATGAAAAGTTAATGTAATGAAGCGAATGTCCTTTTATTATTGCCCACGTTTTGTTGCTTATTTAATTCGAAATACAAACAAAACAAAGAGTGCAAATATCAAAAAGAAGCTTCTGAGACTTCTTGACAAGTCTTGACCCCGTTGGGCAACCACCACAGATTAAAAAAAAGATTTAGAAATCATGTCTGCATTGAAGGTACAATAATGGCATCTACTTATAACACCATGATAATAATTAAATCCTTTTCAAAGATAGTAGAGGCATGGATAGCATTAGTAGGGTTTGCCTAGTTTAACATACCAACTTTTTTCTGTTGAAATCAGTACAAAACCTTCTTGAGTAAACAGACTTTATCTCCCGCCTGCAACTCCTTCAACATATTTTTGGGCTTTGATCTAAATAGAAGATCTTTTTCTGGTTCAGTAGTCAATTTCAGGACATTATCAAGTTCTTTAGTGGATTCTACTGGGTGTTAATAAAAAAAACCTACATACATTGACAGGTGACAGTAGAGACCAAAATAAACCCACACCCAATTCTCAATGGTTCTCGAGATGTGGGACTTTGAAATTTTGAATTTGAATGAATCTGTTAAAGAAGTCATGTTGGTCGTCGGATTACAATGCAGTAGTTCTTGAGCTACTCTTCTGATGATGAAGCCCCAATTAGGGCCGAAATAGCTATACAGAGAATGCTCGGGGGCCACTCTGCAATCCAGCCGAATTACACCCAAAATTTGCAAGTTTGCGATTATACGCTAATTGTCTGCGCTGGCCATCTATACTCTGTTTACTGAAGCGATATAGTAATAAACACAGTAGCCCGCGCGTCAACCGGTGCAGTTGAGTTCCGGCGATACTTATCCAATATTGAAGGTACAACTTCAAATTGTGTGTTACTTTGTAAAACCACCTTCTGCACTATAAGATACTGCGCATAAAACTCTCCTACTTTATTTTATTACTATATCTCTTCAGTAAACAGAGTATAGTGCGTGATAGTTTATTGACGTAACAGCATCGTTGCAAATTTGCTATTCACAGCACAATTTATAGGTCAGAAAACAGACCCGGTAGCGCATGTTTGGATTTACGCGCCGCGCCATCTTTTCATAAGTCTTGTTGGTCGTCGGGATTGCAATGGAGTTCTCGAGCTACTCTTCTGCTGATGAGGTCACAATTAGGGCCGAAATAGCTACACAGGATGCTCGAGGGCCCCATTGTAATCCAGCCGACTTGCAGCCAAAATTTGCGAATCTATTAAAATCAAAATATCGTAAAACAAAAGTTGTCCTGTTGTGACAAATATTGTCAGTAAAATTACTTAATAGCAAGCAAGTTCAGTTTTTTAATTAAACCATATTTCCTTTTTCTCTGAGTCAAAGGTCGACTTCTTGAAAAGTTTCATAAGATGTACTATTCCTCAAGGATATCTTCGCTGGTAAATTCATCTAGTTTCACGCGAATTTTGACGAGCTTCGCCGTAACAGAAATGCATACGCTAAAGTAAATGTAACCATTGCGGAACTAAACTTGCATACTAATAAGTAATTTTACTGTCAATATTTGTCACAACAGGGAAACTTTTGTTTTACCATATTTTGATTTTAATAGATTCATTCAAATTCAAAATTTCAAAATCCCATATTTCGAAAACCATAGAGAATTGAACCTGAGTTTTGGTCTCTACTATCACCTGTCAACGTGTGTAGGTTCTTTTTATTAACACCCTGTATAAAAATCTTTTCCTTAAAATCACCATTTAGATAAGTAGTTAATAAGTAGTAGTAACATCGAAATTATGTTTAGACTTTCCACAATGCATGGCTAATGAAGCCAGAAGACGAATCGAATGAGGCAATTCTGTTCCCATTACATAAGAAAGGAAACAAGGCACAATGTTCTAATTACAGGGGATAGTCATATTAGATGTAATGTATAAAGTTCTGGCCTCATGCATAAAGGAAAATATTTAAAATACATGGAAAATTAATATATCTGGTGAAGATGACGTTGTGACACAATGACAGCCGTAAAAATAATGGGAGCAACAACAAGGAAATTCCAAATTGAGAAAATGCTAAGGCAAGGCGACCCATTGTCAACAGTACTCTTTAATCTGGTGCTGGAATATACGATAAGAGAAAGTGGAATAAACACCAAGGAAACTATAGATTACAAAAGCAGCCAATGTCTGACCTATGCGGATGATGTTGTACCCACTATTAGCAAGGTCATGGTATGAATTAGGGTACATAGTAAAAAAGACAGAGTAAGCTGCTCAAAAAGTGGGACTAAAAATTAATACGGATAAGACGAAAGCCATGGCATTGGCGGGAAAAATAAGAGGAGAAGGAAGGTATTTCACAGTACGAACAGAAGAAGGGGGAATTTATAACTTCGAAAAAGTAGGCAGTTTTAATTATAAATTCTGCACAAAACATGCCCTAAGAAAGTACAAATAACAAAGACATATCGATTACAATAAAGAAGATACATATTACAAAAAGCGAAATTTGAAAAATTTTTTTGGCTATAATCACTGAACCATGTGGAATTTTTTAATTTTCATAATGGTTTATAACTATCCAATACTTATAAATAATTCATCCCATTTAACCGAATTCGTATCTCTTATAATAAGCGATATTCTCTATGTTGGGAAAGTTATCTAGGAGATAATGTAACATGCGTTTTTTAAAATGGGTAGTTCTACAAACATGGGAATTTTCAGCGGCATCGCCTTTTTAGTTCTTATTTTTTATAATATTTATTAATTTACAGTTACAACAATTGTAACACCAATTGTAACACAATTAGATTTTAAAAAATTGCATTTGTTTTATAAAATGCTCTTTAATGTATGAAATTCTCAGTACCCTGGCGTGTCACAACACCCCAAACTTCTAATGTGAAGTTTTATTATGGCTTTAGTAATACATATAAGGCTAAATGTACACCATTCTAGTAATCTACAATTACGTTTCTTTATAAAAAGACATACTGTTGTAACATCACTTTAATTTATTTAAAGATTACGTTGTTAAATTTTGTCATTAGTTTTGACAACTAGTGCCCTGGCGTTTCAAATTAGATAAGTATCGTAACGCAATTTGGTGAGCAACATTGCTGCTTCGATAACTTGAACTTATTATTAGTGTGACGGAAACGGATATTGTATGCGTTTCGTGTCAATAGTTGATAGTTTTATTCGGGGACTGCTCTCAAAGGGGGAGAAGGCACGTTAAATCAATCAAATTCTCAGTACCCTGGTAAGTACTTACGTACAAAAATATGTTTTTCAACATTTTGTTTAGTACTATTTTGGTAAATACTGCAACGTTCACATTTTTCGCTGTCCGTTACATAATTTTTTTTACGTATTTTCTCGTTATTTTGCTGTTGAAATTCAAATAAACGCCGTTTCGTTCTTTTAATTAATTTCGTATTTATGACTTTCACGCCTCTATCTCTCAGGATTTGTGTTTTAATTTTAGATAGTAATGCGGACTTCTATTCTTCTTAAAGCCATTTGTTTTGTTTCGGAAATTAATCTGTAGATGTCGTACATGGTCCCTTGGTCGATTTTATTGATCGATGTTTCTTGATGACGTATGCGGAAATTGCGTGTAAAATCTTTGACGAGTTTCCGTCCTCTTCGAGGATCGTGCGATTACTTGTGTGGTGTGCTGCTACGCCATTGAGACGTGTGGCGTGCGTCTTCAAATTTTTGTGGTTTTGTGAAGCTGGACGGCTTCGAGATATTCCAGTTTGGCAAAAATTTATGTGTCTATATTTCGTATGCTCTACTGTGTCATTTTTGCCATCTGTTTTTCTCAACTGCTACCGCTTCCGTTCAAGTACATACGTATCCGAGCACGTGTTGCGTTAAAGTTCCCGCTCAGGAAAAACTAACAGAAGATTGTAAGTACCGCAGTTGTTTAGGAGAATATTTTCTAAGATTCCTTTTCTCTTTATGTAGAGTTTCTTTTGACTCCCGAAATTGTGTTGAGTTACCGAAGCTTTCCTCCTACCGTACGAGTTTTATCGGAAAATTCCTTGCTGTTTACGGCGTGTATTTTGAAGATGCTATCGAACAGGAGTTCCTCTTTTTATTTGACGTGGTTGTTCTTGGAAACAAATCCAGTTATTGCGGAGTCATTTGAAGATATAATTCAGCGGTGTCGTAAATGGAATCAAGGTCAAGTTATTGCGGAGTTGTTTGAAGATATAATTCAGCGGTGTCGTAAATGGAACTCAGGTCAAGTTATCGTCGATTGAATAAGAAACAATCACCATTATTATCGTATCGTATCGTATCGAGAAAATTATCGTACCGTACCGTATTGAATAACTACAGTATCGTGCCGTATCGTTTGGGAAATATTACCGTACCGTATTGAATTAGTCCTTTAAATTTTATTTTGATTGTTGTGGACAATATTTATAGCATATTGGGTCACTTTCGATTTTATTTAGCGATTTGTTACATTCTTTACTTTGTCGGGTCATTTATTCATAGTTGCATCATATTATTTTTTGTACACATGTTAGTTATATGTATATATATTTTGTTTGTTCGAATTACCATTTATGTTTAATAGTTACATCATTTTTCAATTATATTACTTTTCATTCTCCAACTTTTCTTTTTTTATTTTCTGATACGATTGAAGACTAATTTCTTTAAAATTAATTTGCGTAACTTAAAAATCTGTATAGAGTTCATTTGTTATGTTCCGGACTGTTTTAGTAATTACAGTTTAAATTGATTACTTGGCGCTCAACAGTTTTCGTTTTTGTCACCTAACGTTTAAGTTACTTTTTAAAGAATACAGTTCGAAGAACTATCCTTCCGAATCCACCTCAGCCTCCGACTAAACTGAGCTATGGCAACCAAACAGGTGAAAATCTACTTACAAAAAAGTATGTCACAATACTAAATAGTAATTTAATTAATTTAATTTAATTTGCTATATTATAGTATGTACTTCTAAAAGTAAAACTTAAAAATTCTCAGTCACCTGTCAATCTTCATATCAGGGGACTGATAACTAGCCAGGAGCCTGACAAACTTGTATCCAAATTCAGGAAATTTTTATTGCAACTGTTTTTCGCTATTAAATGTTTTATCGTGGTGATATACTGAGAATCAAACCTGTCTTTAGGTGTACACACATGTTTTATGTTGGAACATCTCGCAGTTGAACGAGATACCGACGTACCATCGTAATCAGAAAAACCGACTACATTCTAAATTTTGGTTGATTGAAGCGTGCTTCAAAATGAACTTTTGTCATTTTGACATTAATATTATTTTGACAAAACAAATAAAAATACCCCAATTAAAAACAATTCAGAAGGCAATAATTCAAAGATGGTATCAGCATTCGAGCAGTTGCAACTGAATTGGCTGTTAGCACAAGTACCGTTTTGAAAAAACTAATGTTACACAACTAAATTTTTTTGAAAATGGAAGTATCTGTTTCACTTCGATGTAGTCGCTTTTTATGATTACGATGGTACATACAGCAACCAACGATTTTGCAAAAAGATTGTTTGCAAATATATGTACAATGCATTTGAGGAACACTGTGAATGCGAAGCTCTACTATGTGACTTGAGTAAAACTTTTGACAGCATGCAGCATGACATATTTCTGTCCAAACTAGAACATTACGGCGTAAGAGGAGTCCCTTTACAACTTATAACATCCTACCTTCAAAACAGGAAGCAGGCTGTTCATTTGGATTATCAAAAAAGTAACATCTTGCCTATTCATAGTGGTATACCACAAGACTCACTGACCGGGCCTCTCTTCTTCAGTATCTTCATCAATGATCTGCCCAATCAAACATCAGCTCATACGATATTGTATGCTGACGACACAACGATAGTATGCAAAGGCCGTACTTGCAGTGAAACTCAAATAAATCTGGACACTGCCTACAAAGAAGCAGCAGATTGGTTTGCTGCTAACAAACTCTATCTAGATAACGACAAATCATCAAAAATACAATTTACAACTAAGCGTAAAACTGATTTGACAACCAGGAATTCTGCGAAATTTCTTGGCATTACATTGGACTCACGGTTAACTTGGAAAGCCCACACGGATGATATACTTAAGAAACTTGCGCCAGCCACATACGCAATAAGAAGAATTGGAGAACTTATAGGCAAATAAGCCTCTATAACCGCGTATTTTGCCTTATTTCAATCAAAAATGAACTATGGTATTCAATTCTGGGGTGAATCCACTCACGCCCAAGCTGTTTTTGTTAGTCAAAAAAAGACAATTCGCATCATGGAAAAGGTTACTGAACAAACTCATTGTAAACCTCTGTTTCGCAAACTACGTATAATGACCATGTCATCACTTTACCTATTTTCTCAGCTCATAAGAGTTCACGAAGAAGCAAAAGCCTTACAGAAGAGAGGGGATGTAGTGACTACAAACTTGAGAAGCTACTACAAGATAAATGTTGCCACGCTGAGAATAAATGCCACGGCAGTGCAAACCAGACATTTGTTTTTGTACAATAAACTTCCATCAGTGTGGACCCAACTCCCAAAAAGACTGTTTAAGAATAAATTGAAGTTACAATTAATTGACAAGGCTTACTATAGCGTAAACGAATATTTAGAGGATACTCTTGTATGTTAGCCTCTCACCAGTTATGGCATATTGTTATTGTTATTTATTTATCTATTCGATTGGCACTTAGATTGCTAATAGGCATGTAACGAAAACTGTAAAGTTTGAATAAAGTTTGATTTGATTTGATTTGATTCTTTTAGTTGATACGAAATGATTCTTTAAAATGAATCGATAGCAGTAAAACGTACTTATCGTATGAATACGTAAAGACTCGCGGGACGATTGAAATTGTGTATAATTTGACGCTCTTTGGATTTCCTGAAAAGGACATCATCATGTATTAGGAAAATATATTAATTGTAATGGGTTATCCCTGATATATTAAGTGAATGAAGTTTTAAGTTTAAATATGTTCCTCTTCAAATGTAGATTGTGTTTTCACGATATATCACAAAATAATCGTCTTCAAATTTTTGAGAATGAAAAGTTTTAACTGATATACCACGCACAGATATGATAGGCTGAAATAGTTGAGTTATTGTAAATCAAACTAGGCGAGATGGATTAAAGACGACTGGGTTTGAAGTAAGGCTGGGACTTTTCTTAGATTTGGTATTCGAATATTCAATTGAAATTTTATTCGAATATTCGAATAATTCGAATAATTCGAATAATTCGAATTAATTCGAATAAATCGAATTAATTCGAATAATTCAAATAAATCGAATTAATTCGAATAATTGAAATAAATCAAATGAATCGAATAAAAATTCGAATATTTAAATAGGTATTCGAATAATGAAATGGAAATTGCCCTGTACGGGCAAAATTTACATTGTATTTTGTCACTTTCGTTTTAAACTTAATTTAAAGAATTTCCAAACATCACTTCTGGACAATATTTTGCGAATAAATGATGTGAGAAATACTATAACGTGTAGCTGCCGACCAGACTTCGTAAAAAAAGGGTCTACATTCTTGTGTCAAAGATTGCACGGATACCTTCTTCCGAGTGGCGCAATACGATGCCATTAACTTTGTTTGTCGATAATGAAGGCAACTAGAAAAGTAGTTACAAAACATATTCGAAAAATCGGATTAAGTTAATATTCGAATAATTTAAAAATTCGAATTATTTAAATTATTCGAATAATTTGAATATTCGAATAATTTGAATATTCGAATTATTAAATTTGAACGTATTCGAATAGAGAGTACACATATATTCGAATATTCGAATTATTCGAATATGATTCCCAACCTTAGTTTGAAGCCTTTAAAAAGTTGACCTACATTCTTATTAAATAAGTTTTTCTTTTTCTTTTTCTTTTTCTTTTTCTTTTTCTTTTTTTTTCTTTTTCTTTTTCTTTTTCTTTTTTGTTTTCTTTTTAAGGCTTTATACAATGATCGCCAAATAAGTCGGGCCATATGGGAATTTTTTTTATTATTGATTTCTCAGAAAAATTTATTCTTTATGAAAGCCCCTGCATATTCCCAAACTTAAAATGCACTTACCAAAATTTGAACACCTCTTATCATGTACCGAGGAGATCAAAATATTTGAAATCGGCAAAAGAGTAAAGTACCTTTATTTTTCAAAATACGCGAAAATATTATTTGGAAAAGTTATTCAGAAATGTTTTGAGATCTCAAATATGAAATCATGGCAGCCTACGGTGCAAAAAGAAATTTTCCATATTTTTCAATTTTTCTCGTATCAATGTGTGTATCGTAGAACTTTGAAAGTGTAAAGATGGACGTTTCTTCAGATGTGATATTAATATACTCTGGAATTTCTTTTTCGCTTTTCTACCAACTAGAAATTATGATTAATAACTTTCATACCATAAATCTAAATTTTTTGTCCAATTTTTTTTTTTTCATCCTAGACAGCCGAGATTTCATATTTAAGATCTCAGAACAATTCTTAATAACTTTTCCAAATAATATTTTTGCGTACCTTGAAAAATAAAGGTACTTTACTCTTATGTCGATTTCTAATATTTTGATCTCCTCGGTACATAAGAGGTATTCAAATTTTGGTAAGTGTATTTTAAATTTGGGAAGATGCAGGAGCTTTCATAAAGAATAAATTTTTCCGAGGAATCAATAATAAAAAAAATTCCCATATGGCCCGACTTATCTGGCGATCGCTGTATATCAAAATGTAGATCCAATTCAGCATTTATTTCATTTATATTATTTTAGGAAATATTCACTTTCCGCAATGAAGTAAATTAATCAAGATAAACCCTGGTATTTAACAGAGAAATATTTTACATGTCCTTGTTCGAATGAGATTAGTGTTTCAACCAGATGTACCCACGGGCATAAAATACTGTCGATTTAATAAATAATATATCCAATGACTTTACGCATAAAAGGACCGTGCCGTAAATTACAAGCCCTCAAATTCGATCAGGAACAAGTGACGTATGGCTTACCCTTGGTGGCCAAAAATGCTATAGCCTGATCCATTCCACCTCCCTGTGTTCCGATGTAACGCTCGCATTCAGCACACAAATTTGCCAGTTTTTCTTTAGAAATTTTAAACTGGAACAATAAAACAAACATAAAATAAAGAAATTTTTTGGTAAATTTTTGTAAGAAATATGAAAGCATTAACATCAATAACCTTACAACTTAAAGTCTGTTTTCCATATACCTTCTTATTGATTTCAACAAGATTATCAGTTATAATAACTTGTGCATTAATTCCTATTTAGGTTACTTTTTAAGTATAGGTGAACTAATATTTTCAAATTTAAACTAAAATCGAGATCTGTTTTATGCGAGGCATTAATATTATTTCATCTGAAGCAGTTTCAGGGACATCTGAATTCATGGAAATTAGATTTCATTTGAGAGGCAACAACGATATGTATAAATATCAATATTTTCCAGTTTAGTAACGAAATCTGTGTCAAATTTGATACCAATGTAAAAACAAACAAAGAATTCTATCGAAATGTGAAAAAATATACAGGGTGTTCCATTGAAAATAATAAAGTTGGTATAATTTTCAGAGAAAGTAGATGGTAGGCAACAATGTCGGTATTGTGTTCTGATCCGCCTTATTTGCTAATATCTGGATGTAAAATATCAATCTTGCAGTATCTATCATTTTTGAGATATTTTGATTATTCCATACTTTTGACTCAGTCTGTTTTTCGCTTTGTCACTGTAATTAATATGCGTTAGTAATTTTGCGTCAAAATTTAAAATGTCATATTAAATTTTGAAAACGACTATAATTTTTTTTTCTGTTGTTAAATTGAATTTTTCAAATGTTTTCTTTTTCATTTTAATCATTTTTGATTTTTTTAGTCTACTGCAAATATTGCAGCAAAGATCAACTTGTAAACATCAACGTTTCAAAATTAAAAACCTTTCTGCGTTTGGTTCAGAAAAACAGAAAGAACGAAACATTACAATAAAAAAAATTACGAAGTATTTTCTAATTTGTGTGATTGTGATAATTGATCCCCAAAAGCGGAGAATGAACACAAAATCAGCATCGGAATTTGTTGCAATTTGCAGCGAGGCATGCAATCGGAATGTTTGCTTTATAAAATAGAATTGGAACACCGGATAGATGCATTGTATTGCACGTTAAAACGGCAACCGAGTAAGTAAACAAGAAGTCAATCTTGCATTTTAATACTATCCGCATCCAAGAAGATCAAAGGAGAACGATTCTGTCTTCTTAACTGTACTTCCTGAAAAATACAGTTTTAAGAAACTGTAATACATTCATTCACTCTGCAATGTATAAGTGAAATAGTTTTAAAATTTTCAGCAGGGAATGAGTTTTGTAAGATATTTAAGAAACATATAGAAAATGAAGTTAACATTGATGGAAAAAGGAAAGAATTAATTTGAAGACAAAACAAAAACTTTTCAATTTCTAATTAATTAATGAACTGTGCGCTTAAATTTTCCAATATCAGAACAATTTACTTTTGATTTATATTTTACAAACAATAAACGAAACGAGAAAAATTATTCTGAGTTAATTTACCAATCAGTGTTCATTAAATAAAATTGATTGATTGAAAATTGCAAGAAGTGATCCATAGCTGAAAAAGCAGCCTTTATTCACTTATTCAAGAGAATTAATGTTATGGATTATAGGGAGTGTTTACTTACAATTACCTTTATAATTAGCGGCAGATAACACTTATCAGAGTTCATTGATAAAAATGATATCGGATATGTATACAAAGCACTTAACGCGAACATAATTGACGGATAAATGCGCAATTAAATCCTCAATTGAGCAAACTACCGACATATGTTGCACCTACATATACAGGTGTCCACCATATCTTGTATTTTCAAATAAATTTCAATTCAATAAATCAGAGTTGATGTCTAGAAAAAATTGCATATATGTAAATGTTTTAAAGATTGTAAAAGTTTTGCGATAATTCTGGTAATTTCGGTAAATTAGCTTTAGCTTAAGTTAAGCAGTAATAATCTAGCTGTCTCATATCGCTTGAAACATTTTATTATCCCTTTGATTTAAAACAAAAAGATGTCTCCAAGCTTCAAGTAGGTACTTACGTTATGGGCGAATGTGGTGGCTAAAGCAGCTGCACTGACCAGGGCGCTGCTGCTGGAGAGGCCCGCACTTTGTGGAATTGTTCCGTTAACCGCAACTTTCATTCCCTTCAGCGAAACACTCTTAGGTAGGATATCAATTACGCCTTTCACGCCACATAGAAAATACTGATACCATTGTGGGGCTCCGTCTCCTACTGTTATCCTGCGAAGAAAAGCGGCCTGAGAGTGACAGATAAGAGGGCTACAAAGGGAAATACTTATGGGCCAGGAAATTTCAACCAGTAATTTTGACAAAAATAATCTAGGACGTATAGGAAAACATAAATCGAACGAGAACAGAGAAAAATTTTATAATATCTATCCACTATAGTATATGTTGTGATAATATTACATATTGTTTAATATGGTCTGACTGGTTTTAATAAGAATTTCATTTTGTTTCTAACATTATTTTTGAGCAAATAATTATCACTGTGAACCGATAATGAAACGTTGAGCGACTATGAAATTTTTAAAGTGTTCTTTAAACATTAAAAAGATTTTTGTTATACACATTTTCATCGGACAAGAGTCTACTTTAATTATAAAAATATATGACTTAACGACAAATGTATATTCTTACAGGTCACGTAGACGACAAAGTATAGGGAAGAAGAATTATACAAATACAGACAAAAAATTATTGTTGTAACATTTTTTCCTTGTGGAAACCTATTAATGTTATTTTCATCAGTGATTAAAAGAAACTCATATATACCTCGTTAATATTGTTCCATTCTAAGCATGAACCTAACATAATTTTTGTTGTTTTCATAATAATATTTTGAGACCATATACGCAAAAAAAAGAGATCTTTAAAATACGTCTAACTACAAATTGTATGTGCAAGTAAAGTTTTGCAGTATACTGGATGGAAAATTTCAAGCCCCAACATGGAGATTACTGCTCGCTAATTAAACATAAGAAGTGATCAAATGAAAAACGAATTAGAGTTGGCCATGCAACAAACGCGCATGTGTGCATTTAGTTCATCGAACGTTCCTTCAGACATTTTTGAGATTTCTATTCGAATCTAACCTCAATTGGAAATTAAAACATCCAAAACAAGAAAAATGTTTTACTAAAAAAAAAACTTAAAGAAGTAAAGCGTAAAATGACCACCGCCTGCATCAAGATACTTTTGAACTCTATGAAAAACTGCATGACTGCACGTTAAACAACATTTCCGACGTGATATTTATGTCACAATTGATTGACAATTAGTATTAGGCTCGACCTTTTCATCTCCAGTTAACTTTATAATAATAATAATAATATTCTTTATTGTAAGGCAAATTACAATCATAATATGAAAAATTACAATGCATTTGTCGTTACAAAAGATAGATAACATATATTATCATGATTTTAATATCTACCTTCACAGTTAAATATAAAATAACTTAGAATAAGATACATACATGCTAAATTTAAGATATCAAGTTAGGTTCAACGTTAAATAACATGTCAAAATCTGGAAACTTCTATATTAGTCAGTTGATTCTGCAGCAACAACCACTTCAGGTTTTTCTTCAAAGCTCCAGGAGAGGAGCTAATAATCTCATTGGGCATCTGATTTACAATGTGCGTTGCCAGATATGAGAAGAAGTTTTGGAAGCTACTCGTTTTGTGCGCCGGGATACTTTAACCCTTCGCATGTATCTCACAGATACACAGCGTTATATTTTTACTGCCATTTTTGTGTTTAGTGTGCAATACCATTGCCCTTCTAGGTATGCTATCTCTGATCATTTGACAACAAAGGACAACATCTGCGGTTTATAAATTTTTAGTTTTAGTGTAGCAAATGAAGCAGAAGATGCGCTTTGTGTGTAGTGGATACAGCGCGACCGGTCATATTTGTTCATCGTGAGTCATAAGTATGTTCATTTGTCATATCTTTTCGTTATCAAAATGGTCAGACCTAAAATAACTACACCATAACCACACAAAACCATTCAAAAATCGCAGCAAAAGTGGTACATGCGAGTTAAGCCTAAGTAGGATGAAACAGGTTGACTTACATCAATATTTATTTATATTTATATTTATTTATACAGTAATATTTTGTTTTAAATAGACAAATCTAAATAAATAAATATAATAAACAAATACATTCATGTAGATAGTTAAAATTATATACTATTAACCGCATGTATCTGAGGGATACAGCGCGACCTCTTACGTTTCAAAAGGTGCGCACCCGACGGAGGGTTAAGTTGTTACAAGTGTGAGGTCACGAGTGGGTGTTGTTTCTCTGAATTCCAATTTACCAAATAGATAATGAGGTAACTCAGACTTAATTATAGCTTGCAACAAACACGCGTAGTGGACAAGTCATCTCTCATTTAATTTCTAAACGTTGACCCCACGAAGTTGAGGAGTGATGTGATCTCCGTATCTTGGCTTGTTTGTGATAAACCAAGTACAACTATATCGAATACTTTGCGAACGACGTTTGCTTTCAACGGTAAGGCGAGGTCCATAAACAATATCTCCATATCCTACGACAGAAAGGATTAGAGATTCAACCAGTAGCATCTTCGTCTGCATAGAGAGTAAATCTTTAAACTGATAGAGCATTTTCAGTTTTATATAAACTGATTGACATATTTTATTAACATTCTCATTAAATCGCAGATGAGAATCAAAGATGATTCCCAGATTTCTGGCGTGGTTTGCAACTATTAATGGTATGTTGTTAATCGAAACACTGTATTCAGACAACTCAAGAAGTTCAACTTTGTTTTTAGTTCCCGCATATAAAACTTGGCATTCTTTTGAATTTAGAAGTAATGAATTTTTAACTGCCCAAGTATGTATGTGCTCCAAGTCATAATTGATATTGTCGAAGGTCGTTTTGATGTCAGAGAAATTCGCCACCGTATATAATTGGATGTCATCAGCATACATGTGTTATTTGCAATGAGTTACGTGCAATGGTAAATCTGCAGTAAAAATGCTAAATAACAAAGGCCCTAGTACCGACCCTTGTGGTACGCCAGCAATAACAGCTTCAATGGAAGAGTAATGCATGTTCCGCATTTTCGTGCATTGCATTTTGTTGGTCATGTACGAGGTAAACCATTGCAACTCAATCCCCGATATTCCGTAAAACTGTAACTTACTTAACAGAGTTTCTGGCTTGACTTAATCAAAGACCTTCGATATGTCAAGCAGAGTTAGGATTGAAGCTCCTGTATCATCTTGATTCCGAAGTAGGTAGTCCATTACGTTGAGTAGTACGGTGGTAGTACTATGACATTTTCTGAAACCAGACTGGTTCTCGGGTAAGACCTTGTTGGTTAGCACATAATCGTTCAATTGCCGAAACACCACAGCTTCAGCAATTTTTGAAGGAAGACACAGCAAACTGATGGGTCGAAGATTCGAGAATTCCTCAGGTCGATTCTTCTTGGGCACAGGCATAACTATAGAGGTGTTGCAAGTTTTAGGAAATTCGCCATATTCAGAAGAGTAATTTATTATATGTGTGAGTGGATCCACACAAAAAGTTGAGGCTAACTGTAACATTTTGGCAGAAATACCATCTAGTCCTAGAGCATTCGATTTTTGCTTGAAAATTAGTGTTCTAATATCTTCTCTAGTCACTGGGCGATATTCAAATTGGAAATTGTGATTAAACTGATTGTTACTGAAATTTGAGAGGTGTTCTGGATGATGATGATCCTCCAACGACAAGGGGGGCAGTCCGTTGAAGTATGTGACGCGAAAGAGAAACCACGCAGAAAAACGTAGAATTCTGGTTTTTGTATTAAATTGTTATATAACAATTGTTTTGCATTAGTACATTTCAGTGGTCAGTGGTTCAACTAAATTTATCTGACAAATAAAATTTAAAATGCAAGAAGAAAAAAAGAAGCCAGGGAGCAATTTTACCTCTTCGGAAATCACAGTCTTATGCAGAACGTTTTACGTGAAATAAAAATAATAGAAAATAAGCAAGCAGATGGAGCGACACTGAAGGAAAAACAAAATGCTTAGGGTAACATCCACAATCATTTTAACAGCCAAAGTTGCAATGTATTCCGGGACATTTCGTCTTTGAAAATGAAATACGAAAATATTAAGAAAACCTCAAAGAAAAAGAAAGACTGAATTTAAGAAGGAACTTATTAAAACTGGCGGAAGGGCACCTTTAAATACAGAATTAACGTGGTACGAAGAACAGTAATCGTTCTTCGTACCACGTTAATTCTGTATTTACAACTAAGTATTAAAGGGCTTCTTTCACAAGCAGATTGATATGAATTGGATTTTAATTTAATGGAAATTGCTACTGATGCTAACACAATAGACAAAGCATGTTTAAATAATACTCCAACAACCAACGATGGTAATTACGCATATCTCATATTACATAAATTGTACAAAAGAAGTGAAGGTGATATTATTACAAATAAGTATTGATTACGTTGCACTTGGTTTGTGGGTTATAATCGAATCACGTTTTTATTACACTGCTAATATTTTTTCTGGTTTTGTAAAGTGCTTTTATAATTTTGCTGTTGCTAAAGGTCACCGCTCAAATATTAGTTAAATTTATAATAATTTTATTACTTAATATCTAAGCCATGAATTCTGGCAGTGATAAGTAAGCCTTAAAGAAGCATGATGAAATGTTAGTGAAAATCGGAAACGTAGCATGGTTCTCATCTAAATATCAAGTGCAAAATAAACAATAACCACAGAAGACACATCAAATTAATAATTGATTAGATTAATACATACACATAGAACTAATAATTTTTAATTTTCAGACAAATCGTTGAAATCTTAAAAAGAAACATAAAACCATGACAGCAGAAAAGAAAAATAATGATATCGATGCTTTTAAGCAACTGGTAGACAAAAACACTATTTTGACAGAATTGCAAACGGATTGCTACGAAGAAGAATTGCGAAAAAAGAAGGAAAATATTGTTTTGTATCAAGAAGAATGGGAGATTAAAGGACAAATATTGGAAACAGACCTCCAGATGAAACAAAAGCGGTTGACTGATATGAATGAAGAGAGAGATCATAAAAAAAAACTGTTTATGTTAATGGAAGAACAAAAATTAAAAGTAGAACTTTTGAAGTGTGAATTAAATTTGAAATTAAAACAGGCATGTGGTGTAGCTTTATTAATAGTTATTTATATTACAAGTGGTATAGAGACCTCATTATAATATGGGTGCGATGAGTTAAGAGCACGAATATAATGTATAATATAATGATGCACTATCCACTTGTAATATACAACGTTTTACCTACGCCTGCAACATGGTTTTTATTTTTATTAATTTAAAAAATATTGTCGGAAGCTATCAGTAAGCGAAAATCGCAATAGCCTGGTTATAGCGCAAATCCATAGTAAGCGCATAATAATAATAACTAATAATTTTTTTCATTATATAACTAGTGTTATAATAAGTCTCATTATACAACTCAAATGAGTTACATAATATAGCTATTATGAAACAGGTGTAGATAAAATAAGTTATGTATATGTTCATTTTACGTTTTTAACTATTTATTCTAGAAATTCCAAACAGCTCATCCAATGGGTTATGGAATAATTTCAACAATATGCTAACAATTTGGTTTTATTTGCTATTCTTAAATTCCTTCCACAGACCTTTGGTGATGAATTTAAGAAGAGTTTATGTTGATTTGATAGGTAACTGTTTCTATAATATTTTAAAATTATTTTCTAATATGTAAATGTGTTTCTGTAGATTTGTTATTTAATTTAATTTTGTGTGATTTAGGCCCGGTTCTACAATCACAAGATAACTTTATCCGGGTGTTTATTCCCATAGTAACAATTGTGATCAAAATTGTAACTATGGGAATAAACCCTCAGATAAAGTTATCTTGTAATTGTAGAACCGGGCCTTAATGAAAAACTTTTAAAAATACGCAAATAAATCCTGCAATTTCTGATTTAAGACTAGAATTATTTTACGACAAATAAAACAAATATAATAACTATCACTTTATTTTCATTTCATTATCATTTCACATTTATGGTGATAATAATTAATAATATCTTGTTGTATAAAATTAAAATTATCGTTGCCTGCAATCAAAGGTTGGCCAATGTTGTCAATGTGTTCTATTTCTTCATGAACATCAGCTTCAATAAAGTCTTTATTCAACACAGCAACATTATGTAGAATTGCTGCAGCTATGACAATCTGCTGCGCTAAATTAATGTTGCACCTTATGCCAAGTGATAAAATTGGAAATCTTCTATTGATTATTCCAAATGTTCTTTCCACTACAATACGTTTTGATATACCGTCTGTTTGATTATAAAGGCCCCAAGCTATAACTCATTTATTTTTGCTTAAACACCCAGTAAAGTGTATATATTCTTAAATGGGACGTTGTTTTCTAGAGAATGAAGTAAAACAATATTTTTTTGGCTACACTGTATAGGAGTCATGACGTCATCGACATTTTTTTTAAATGGCACGATGAAAATTTTTTGCGAAATACAATAGAACATCCTTTCTCTTTTCAACCATACTTATATCCTTACATAAAATGTTCGAGAAAACTGAAAACTATAACCATTTAACATTTAAGGCACGCTAATATTTCAGCATGATGAGTAATTTTACTGAAATTCGTCATACTTTATCTAATTTGGTAAACAATTTCTAAAATACCGGCACCTGTCAAACTGACACTGTTTTTCTACATTCGTAGTAAACCTCTAGCATATCGGCTTCTTCATTAATGTTATTCATTTCTCACCGTTTCAAACTAATTATAAGTCAGATTGACAGTGCCGATATTTTAGAAATTGTTTACCAAATTAGATAAAGTATGACAAATTTCAGTAAAATTAGTCATAGCATGCTAGAAATATTAGCGTGCCTTAAATGTTAAATGGTAAGTTACGTAGGTAGTTTTTTTCAGTTTTCTCGAACATTTTCTTATGTAAGGATACAAAAATTTTATGTGGTTGAAAAGAGAAAAGGATGTTCTAGTGTATTTCGCAAAAAAAATTTCATCGTGCCATTTAAAAAAAATGTCGATGACGTCATGACTCCTATACAGTGTAGCCAAAAAAATATTGTTTTACTTCATTCTCTAGAAAACAACGTCCCATTTAAGAATATATACACTTTACTGGGTGTTTAAGCAAAAATAAATGAGTTATAGCTTGGGGCCTTTATAATCAAACAGACGGTATGTGCCCAATTATATCGTACCTCGGCGGATGTTTGTGAATTTCCAGGAGATGTCATTAGATAATTTCTTAGGGGGTATCCACTAGCTCCCAATAGCACTGCATCGCCAAATTCTCCTGCTTCAAATCTTCGAATATTTGAATTTTGAAATATATGGCTGTCATGGCAGGATCCTGGCCATCGGGCTACAACATCCATTATTTTATTACTACTGTCTAACATAACTTGCAAATTTAAAGAGAAGAACTCTTTACTGTTACGAAAAATCTCCGGATTGTTTCCACCAGGTGATTGCAGTTTAACATACATGCAATCTATAGCTCCAATGACCCTTGGGAACTCTCCTAGTTGAAAAAAAAAAAACCACTTGAACATGCCCCTTCTCCTCATCAGTAGTAGGAAACTTTATATACCGAGGGTGTATATTTAAGTAATGCTGCAGTTACTTTTTTAATAATGCGCCCTGCTGTTGTTTTATAAATACCTGCAAAGTCTCCCAATGTAATGTAAAAAAAACCAGTCGCATAAAATCGACGACTCAAAAGAAGCTAGTTCAAAGGTTCATTCAAAGGTTCACTTCATGGTACCTGCAGATAATAAATATTTATTTTTAGTAGATATTATAAAAATGATCAATTTACTTTCTGTGTGCGGTGCTGATGTAAGAAAAAAATTTGTATGCCAGGTAATATACAGGCTGTCCCAACAGTGTGTTCTCGGGCCATATCTCCATAACTATTAAAGATACAAAAAAATTTTCAATACAATTTCTTTTTTAATTTAAGAGATCTACAACACAAAATTATTTTCATCATCTATACAGAGTGAATCAAAACAGTGGTGCCGGACACAACTTTTTTATTTCAAATGAAATGCCCTGTATATGAAACCAAATTTGGATTGCCCATAGAATTCTACACATTTTCTGTATACTATTGCCTATACCTAAACCTAACCGTTCTTGAGATATTTAACATTTTGTCTAAAAACTGCCATTTGCAGCCGCTATTTTATTTATTGATATTTTATTTATTTTTAACTCTAAGAAAAAGATTTTTGGTACAGATGTAGTTGATACATAAGCTTATCATAAGCCATTATTAAATGTACTTTTATCGCTACAGGGTGGTCATGGTAATAAACAAAGTCTCAGAAATTTCAAAATGACAGAACTCAATTTTCTTAAGTAGCATGCCCTATATTTTTCTATCCTAAATTCTTCGCTTAATAAAGCACTTTCATTTTTGTTAAGTATGTCTTATACCTATCTGCGATATTTTCTGAGATTTTTAGATTTATTTGAATTATTTCTTTTAAAACGAGTTACTGTCTAAGGTGGCCGTGGAAAACGGCAAGCAAATGAACTTGTTGACTTTAATAATTAATTTTCAAGCGACAATAATGTACAGGCATTAGTTAGTTCTAGTACGTGACTCCTTTAAACAGTTATACATTTTATTGTACTTACGTCATACATGCCCCAAGCTCTCTATGAGCTTGTCAGGAATGCGTTAAGCTGGTTATTGTAATATTCCCCGCTGCGGCTGCGACCGACCTACTAAATGTTTTCCATCGGCATTCGTCTTAAAAACCGGGAAAATGCAGAAAACCTAGTTCGAAGGGGACGAAATGAATCCTGAACACAATCCCATACATAAGTGTTCCGTTTGTCACATATGTACCAGGAGGGGATTCGAACACACACCTATAATTGCCCGACCAACCGTCAAGCCCGTTACCAGCGGATCCAACCAACTTTGGCTAATGCAACCATTTAGTAAAGAAATAATTCAATAAATCTAATAATTCATGTCTTAACAAGTACCCAAAAGTCTAACACTTTGAAAAATAATTATTAATGTCAACCGATTCATTGTTTGCCGGTTTTCCACAGCCACCTTAGACAAGTGTTCGTTTTAAAAGAAATAATTCAAATAGATCTGAAAATCTCAAAAAATATCGCAGATAGGTATAAGACATACTTAACAAAAATGAAAGTACTTTATTAAACGAACGATTTAGGATAGAAAAATATAGGGCATGCTATTTAAGAAAATTGTGTTTTGCCATTTTGAAATTTCTGAGATTTCGTTTATTACGATGACCACCCTGTAACGATAAAAGTACATTTAATAACGGCTTATGATAAGCTTATGTATCAACTACATCTGTATCAAAAATCTTTTTCTTAGAGTTAAAATTAAATAAAATATCAGTAAATAAAATAGTGGCTGCAAAAGGTATCTTTTAGACAAAATGTTAAATATCTCAAGAACGGTTAGATTTAGGTATAGGCAATGGTACAGGAAATGTGTAGAATTTTATGGGCAATCCAAATTTGGTTTCATATATAGGGTATGCCATTTGAAATAAAAAAGTTATGTCCGGCACCACTGTTTTGATTCACTCTGTATAGATGAAAATAATTTCGTGATGTAGATCTCTTAAATTAAAAAAGAAATTGTATTGAAATTTTTTTTTTATCTTCAGTACTTATGGAGATATGGTCCGAGAACACACTGTTGGGACACCTGTATTTTCCACTGTTTGGTAAGTCGAAACCTCAGCAGTATAGGTACGCAAATTATCGAGAAAGTCTCTAGCTTCTTCATCATTGTCATCGAACAACTCATCGACTTCTTCCAAATCCATTGCACAATGTTCTGACAGTTAAATGTCAACTTTTAAACAGTCGTTTAATAAGTTAACTTGCCTTTTCTGGTACATACGATTAAATTAGACGGCCAAAAATTCGTATTTAACCAAGATTTTGTGTTAACTTGGTATAAAAGTACAATTTTACGCATGGTCAATTTTAACGACGGATTAAATTGTCTTAACCGAAAGTGAAAGTACTGGCCCGTATATCAGAAACTGCGTTGGTTTATTATATCTCAGATGCGAGCTGCGAACAAATAAATGAACGAAACAGAGATTTCTGTAGACGTTTTCTTACTCTTAAGTTAAACATGAAGTAAACGAAGTAAGGGCCGGTTTCTTAATAGAACTGGGAGACTTTAATTTCAAGTCACTTTAAGAATAGGAAAACTATTGTTTTTATAGGTTAAAGTCACTTTACATTTAAAAAATAATCATAGCGCATGCGCGATTGTTAAAAATCTGAATCTCCGTCGAAATACTCTGAGCATGGCCTTCTAAATGAAAAGCGAGTTCTAACTGGCCTGGGGGTTTTGAAAATTTTACATTGAATTTTTGTGCTCGAGAAAACGCCAAAAGTCGACACTTTGGCGCTGCTTATGGGGCACTGACAGCATTGAGTGAAATGCACTGTCATTACTGTCAGACAAAATAAGTTCACGCAAAATTAATTAATATTGTAATTACCGTAATACAACATAATTTATATGATATAAACTTTATAGATTCATGCACCAATCATTTGATCACATCGGAGTGAAATACGCTTGCGTAATAAAGAAAAACTGTCATTTTAAAAAGCTTTCGTGATGAATAATTACAACAACTTACATAAAAGAGTTTCGACTTTTGATAATGTAAAACGTGTTAAAAAGGGCCTTGATAATTACGCACAATGAGAAAAGAGGCTTTATTATACATGTTATAACTTACCACAGAAATTCTGAGTATATGCAGGTAAGATTTTGATCTAAAACCGTAATAGTTTAATGCTAAATTAAGTTGTCGAAATTGGACATAAATACTCCACCTTATTCCAACGTAAATAATATCCAGTATGCTCAAATAACATTAATTGTTCTTACACGAATTCATCCAACATTCATATGTGACAGAACTGTCAAGATTTTAAGTTAAGAAAGCGCCCTGTAAGCAGTGCTTGACGGAGCACGCCTGAACTGCACTTCTGCCCAGGCCAGATAGAACTCGCTTTTCATTTAGAAGGCCATGACTCTGAGCAAGTCGAGGTGAATCTGAAACATCGCATCGTGAATAATTGAACGATATAGATGTAAGTACATCTACTTCCTCGATAAGCAATAAACAAACGATTTAGAGGAATCTGGTAATCTGTAATAAACGAACGCACCTAGATTTGAAAACTTCAATTATTTTCTACAAATTGAAAATAATTTATACGTCACTGAAAATGTATTATGAATGATTCTACAGATCAAGAGCGGATTTTTATTTTAAAAACCTTTTAGAGTGGTTTTGGGCTTCGGACAGTACGAGATTTATTTTCCGTTAAATTCAAGACATGAAAATATTTAATTCTTTATCGGTTAGGATACTGTTTAGTCCAAAATGGTGGCTTGTCTGAATACCTGTTGTAAAATGTACAGTATTAAGAACGATGAATAAATTTTTAATGTTAAGTTTTGAAACTTTGTTCACATGAATAATATATTAATAATAATAACATTTTTAAATAACAAATTACTTTTAATCTTTTAACGGAAACTTTAGAAATTCGCTCAACGTTTTACTATCGGTTGATACTTGATAGCTTCGTCAGGAGACAAATTTTCATCGGAGAAGTGTTTACTTTAATTAATAATTTTTATATGAATTATCATATTCAAATACTTTTATAAAATAGATTTCTATTATTTTATGTTCGCTTGAATTTCATTCAAGTAAGCGTTGTTTTTCGACCGTGTGAAGTACATTTTCAAACTTATTCCTGTACGTACAGTATTGGAATAGCACATATTGTTGGATCAAAATATTTAATTACATTATAATTTATTAAGAAATTATCTGCTAAAAATCACAGCATTTATAGGAATATTTAAATTGAATTTTGCAAAATTTTGGCTGCAAGTCGGCTGTTTGCGATAACACGCCATTGTCCGCATTGGCCGCCATCTCGTGCGTGATAACTCATGGGGCAGCAGTATTCATTGCTATTTGCTGTTCACGGCACAATTTACAGAAAATAGTCGTGCGATGTCGTGATTATGTGAAATATGCATTATATTTTGTAAAATTAGTAAAGGAGACTGTGGTTTAAGGAATAATTGAAATTTATCTCCGCCCACAATAATTTTATATCCGTAGATACGTATTTCGGCAGCTAAGCTGCCATCTTCAGTACAATTTAGAAAACACTACATGAAATCTAACAGCTACCTACCTAGCTACCTACCTACCTGATCATACTATCTACAGGCTGTTACAAATTCGAGGCTCACCATTGGGATCTCGGAAACGGTAAGAGATACGAAGTCGGTTAAATTGGGGCAAAGTTGCGTATTTTGGTGCTGAATAATAATCCGTTCTGAAAAATCTTCTACGTTTTGTAGTTTTGGAAATATTTCAAAAAAATCAGAAAACGTAATTTTCTTTTTTATTTTTTTCTGAAGTTATTATTGCAGGGATCATAATAAAATTAATACATTCTACAGGCACTTTTTTAAGCTCTTTATGATGATATCATTAGATTTTACTTAAAACGTTTCGTCTCGTTCTGACCATCATCAACTTCATTTTTTCTTATGGGCGCTACATTGGATTTTAATACCATTGAATAGATCTATTTTTTCTGATGCTTTTCCATGTATCACACATCCCTATTTAATAATCTGAAAGAGCTGGAAATGCAAGAAATTGTTGAAAATAGCACTGCAAAGAAAAACATGGTATGCAGTGAAAACAAAACCAAAAAGTTTGATATACCTTCGGAGTTTTATTTCGTGTATCACAAGAGCTGATTTTAGTAAAATTTTTAGATCTAAAATGAATGTTTTTGAATCCAAGAATGACGTAAATTAAAAAATTTATTGTGGTCTTAACAACAACAATTCAGTAATAACGAGCGAAATTTCCTTCCAACAATATCCAGAAAGACAACTACAAAACAATAGTTGATTGGATTTGTAATTAAATTATACATTATTATTATTAAAGCAAGAAAATATCAAATTAAATTATGTATGTCTTTAGAAAACTCGTATCTTAAAAGATATTACTGCTCGAGGAAACATTCTTTCTTGTAGTCTCATAATTTTATACATTTTATAAGTAACTATTTTTATGTAATCTACCTGGCCACGAAAACAATGACAAATGACAACGATTTTGAAACGTCAAGTACAAACTACTTCTACTAATAATTCTTCATTCTCATCATCATTAAGGCGATCTCGATACGTCCTTCGAGCTTTACGAAAATATCCATAAAGTGCAATGTTTCTATCTAACTTAATAACATTGTTCTATGTGGATGGCATCTTTCTGGGTATTATTGGAAGTAAATTTCTCTTGCTATTACTAAATTGTTGTTAGCACAATACATTTTTAAATTTATAAGAATCAGAGATTTTTAAAGATATAATTTCTTGTGATACTTTCTTGCTTTAATCATAAAAATGTATAATTTAATTACGAAATTAATTAAATACTGCGTCATCGTCATTGTTGGAAGTAAATTTCTCTTGCTATTACAAAATTGTTGTTGTTAGCACAATACGTTTTAAAAATGTACGTCCTTCTTGATTCACGTCATTCATTTTATATCTAAAAATTTTTCAAAAATCTGCTTTTGTGATAGACGAAATAAAACTCCGAAGGTATATCAAACTTTTGGTTTTTGTTTTCACTGCATACCATGTTTTTCTTTGCAGTGTTATTATTCAACAATTTCTTGCATTTCCAGCTGTTTCAAATTAATAAATAGGGATGTATGATATATGGAAAAGCATCAGAAAAAATAGATCTATTCATTGGTATTAAAACCCAATGTAGCGCCCATAAGAAAAAATGAAGTTGATGATGGTCAGGACGAGACGAAACATTTTAAGTAAAATCTAATGATATCATCGTAAAGAGCTTAAAAAAGTGCCCGTAGAATGTATTAATTTTGTTATGATCCCTGCAACAATAACTTCAGGAAAAAATAAAAAAGAAAATTACGTTTTCTTGTTTTTTTGAAATATTTCAAAAACTACAAAACGTAGAAGATTTTTCAGAACGAATTATTGTTCAGCACCAAAATACGCAACTTTGCCCCAATTTAACCGACTTCGTATCTCTTACCGTTTCCGAGATCCCAATGGTGAGCCTCGAATTTGTAACAGCCTGTATACTATTAATACTATCTAAAATTAACAAAATTAACACTAAAAAAAAGCGACTGTGGTTTAAGTAATAATTGAAAATTATCTCCTATATGAGATATATAAAACTTAACAACTGATCTTATTTCTGTTCGTAAGAACAGTTGAAGTTGAAAATTGAAAAAATAAATTGTTCGAATAACAGGGAATAGGAAGACTGCGTTTATTCAGCCAATTAATTCAAGTAAAATCAAACCCAAAAACTTAATAATAAATAAAGAATAAGCGTTCTAAATAAAATAAATTTCATTTCTATTTCTTAAATTAAAAACATGATAAACCTATACGTTTAGCAAATTGAAATAATATCCGTCATTTATTTAAAAATATTTATCCACACTCACATTATAATTGGACTTTCATTCACACTTATGAAGCATTTAAAGAGATCTATTATTCACTAGTGAAATAAAGTAACTTTATTCCACTATAAACAACGTACCATAGCAACCAGTAGGTATGTCAAAGCCTGCCACGTTTCATTTTACGAATACGAATATTTTTGAATTAAATTTCGCTCATTCTGATTCCATAAATGTGGTGATTGTGGATAAAACGTTGTATTGGATGCGTGTTTTAGATGCATTTTATCCGCTTAAGAAAATTAAACGTTCGAACTTCGTTCTCGCGTTTAAACATTCTTGCGTGGATAAAATGCTATCTGAAACACTTATACAATAAATAAGTATTATTTAGAGACAAATAAATCTTTAAAATATTGTATTACTTTCTCTAAATTTAATATTCCCAGCAACTGATTGCTTATAAATTATTTATTTTATTTGCGAATATTTGTCACTGTGTAACAAAACGCAGACTGAAATTTGGTAGAAAATTTTCTTCTAGTAAATAATAGAAGGACAGAATAAAAAAGAAACAGAAAAGTAATTGAGTTCTTTTTGGGTACTTCTTTTTAATTGGTTTCTTAATTATACCGGGGAAATGTTAAGGAGATTCGCAAAGAAAAATTTTAATCTTGAGGTTCATGTAGAAATAAAAATTAAAGAAGATAAATTGATTGAAAAAGTATAGGATTTTGAAAAATTCTTTTAGAATGTTTTACTTAGAATAATAAAAAAGCATAAGCAAGTTGGCAAGTTTGATAATACTAAGGTTGATCGTTGTCGTCCCTTGAAAATACCGGGTGTTTCAGTGAAGATGCACCAAACTCGGTATGTTGGTAGATATCGTGAAAAGAAATAAAAGTTTCCTATAATATTTTTTTTTTAAATGAATAAGTTTTGAGATAATCGAAGGGAAAGGAGAATCGTATATTTTTAAAACGTACAATAGATGACAGCGGCCCGAATTCTTAACCTACCCTTAACGTTCGGTTTTTTACTTTATTACCCCATAAACTGTCGCGCCTCAGATGATATGATGAAACACATTTAGTTCGTTCACTCCGTTCGTTCACTAACGTTGTAGTGGCGAGTAATTAGTTGATGTAGTTTATACTTTTCATTTTTAAGTTTATTATGTAAGTGTGTGTGTGGGTGTGTTGGTGGTGCGATGGGCAATTACACATTTCGAGAATACGCAGATTATTGGAACACATGTTGTAAGGTAATTGCCATTTGCGTAATTCGCCCGCTTCCGAAATTGTTTCTTCCTCATGTGATCAAGTTCAGTCTGATAGGCAAATAATTTAACAGACCGGCGTGGCGGAAGCAACAATTCTATTCAACAATTCCAATTTATTAATTGTACATAATTGTAGCAATTGTTGGATACAGAAACAAATAAAAACGTTACAAGCGTTAATTATTTATCGTACATTTTTAAGACTCGGCAAATTTGCTGTAATTACGGTTCGCATAAATGTTAGTGCGATGAAAACGCACGCTTCTTTCAATGTGTTCGTCTTTAACACGTCTTGCGGTCAAGGCCAAACTTAAAAGCCTCTCATAATTTTTTTCGTTTACGATAGTTATTTACTGTCTTCTTGCAGGCGCGTGCCATTCATAAAACATAAAAAATGGGTGAATAAAAGATGTATCTGGTTTTGCCACGAATTTTATTCATAAAATCGACCGGTTTCGGCAGTTATGCCCTCATCAGTTACAAGAAGGACCGCAAACTAAGAGGAATATACAAAAATTGTACAAAATACAAATTAAAACAATTAAAATAAAACTTACATGTGTCGAAGCGGTTAGAATGGCATGGATGCTACATCGGAGCAAAAGCGAAAGTGTGTGTGTGCGTACGCATATGAAATGGGAGTCAATCCTGCGCAAAACGCAGTTGTCAAATACAGTGTCAAAAATAAAATTTTAAAACATTTATACAAGTATGTGTAAAAAGCATACTAATAAACTGGGAAAACAAAAACAGCACAATTAAAAATTAACGAGTGAAACAAACTTACAAATTACACTTTAAATTTATTTAACGATTTACACAAAAACATCACTTTCACTATAGAAATTGAAAAACAAAACAGCCTCAATTTTTTGGATATCTCCATTTCAAAAAACTTTCTCAATCATAGTCTCAGTTTTAAAATTTACAGAAAACCAAGCCATACTGACGAAATTATCAATTTTCACTCTTCACATCCCCCCCAACAAAAATTATCGGCTTTTAACTCTTTCTTTTACAGGGCTTCTTCGGTCCCCATGTCTTACGAGGATTTCTCAACGGAGATTAGAACTATAATACAAATAGGTTACAATAACAATTTTCCCATCAAATCTATAAAGAAACATTTTTTGAAAGTCAGAAACAAAGTGACGGATCAAATTGTCTTTCCTCACAATACTAATATCAGCACAGAAATAAAATATTTTTCTCTGCCGTTTTTAGGCAATTTATCTCTCAAAATACAGAGACTTCTCTACAACCCTAATATAAAAATTTCTTTTTGTAACAATTACACAATCAAATCCATATTTTCCAAAATTAAAGACAGTACTCCTCCTCTTTTAAAAAATGGGGTTTATAGCCTTTCTTGCAACTCCTGCAATGCGGTATACATTGGCCAAACCGGTCGTAGTCTGGAAACCAGAGTTAAAGAACATATACGTTCCTTCAGATTGTTAAAAAAAGACTCTAATTTCGCTTTGCACCTCCAAGACACTGACCACCAGTTTGTTCTCTCTACAGGCACGAAGCTAATCCACCCCTTGAATAAGGGCAACACTCTAAACATAGCTGAAAACCTGGAAATAATGCTACATGAAAGAGATAACAATGTTATGTTATTGAACGACCAGACTGATTTCCATTATAAAAGATTTTTCAAATCTATCTATTGGAACCGCACTAAATGTTTACCTCGTTAATTTTTGAGTTGACTCCTGGGGTTACACTTCTCTTACTATGCTTGTGTAATTTGTAAGTTTGTTTCACTCGTTAATTTTTAATTGTGCTGTTTTTGTTTTCCCAGTTTATTAGTATGCTTTTTACACATACTTGTATAAATGTTTTAAAATTTTATTTTTGACACTGTATTTGACAACTGCGTTTTGCGCAGGATTGACTCCCATTTCATATGCGTACGCACACACACACTTTCGCTTTTGCTCCGATGTAGCATCCATGCCATTCTAACCGCTTCGACACATGTAAGTTTTATTTTAATTATTTTAATTTGTATTTTGTACAATTTTTGTATATTCCTCTTAGTTTGCGGTCCTTCTTGTACCTGATGAGGGCATAACTGCCGAAACCGGTCGATTTTATGAATAAAATTCGTGGCAAAACCAGATACATCTTTTATTCACCCATTTTTTATGTATCCACCACGAAACATCATGGAGAAACGAAACAATTCATAAAACAATTTAAATCGCTCGTCTTGTTTCACGGCTGCAGAAATTTAAATCGCTACGGTATTTCTAAAAACATCGGCTCCAAATTATGCAAATTTCAAGTTGCACCGATTAAAAAATTTTATTAAGATATTTTGTTTGAAATAATGTCAGAAACGTGTCCCTTAAGTTTGGTGCATCTTCAATGAAACACCCTGTATGTTTGTCGTCTGCCAATTCTGCCGCAAAGGCTTTGCGCAACGTTTCAGTACTAAAAAGTAATACTGAGTTTGCTAATTGCTTCATATCATTTGATCGAACTCCTATGCAGCTCGAAACTATTAAGCGAGCTAAAATTGAACTACAACGTCGGATTACAAATGGTGAAAACAATTTAAAACTCAAATATTTAAATGGCATTCCAACTATAATTGTCTCTGTGCCAAATGAAAATTTAAACTAAATATGCCCAACGAAGTTCCCGATTTTTTTAAAATTTATTATTAAAATGCTCGCGGCTTGGGATCCAAAACTCATGAATTCTATGTTAATGCATGTGAGCATTCCTTTGACATTATACACAGAGAAAAATAAACTGTTCAGTCAACCAAAAACACGTTCAGTTAACAGTATTTTTCGTTTACCTATTAGCAATCATGCGTGGTTATTGAACCAACAGTCAAAAAATGTTAAATATTTTAGATTGAATCAACTCAATATTTTCTTTGAGGCAAGCATTCAATGAAGACATCTTTCTAGTTGCTTTAATGCCCAAGAAGATTGATACAAGAACTTTAGATTGTTAAAATTGCTAAATATTTTATTTGTCTGAACGCTGTTAGGGAATTAAAATTATATTTTTGATATGTTTAAAGTAATTTTTCAGTACGGCTAATAAAAGCGTAGAGTCAATTCAATCTCTACTATCGTTTAGGGAAACATCAATTAAATGTTCACCTCTTTGCGATACTGCCAAAGTAAGATAACCCTTCAACCTTTGTTGAGGTGACAAGAGGAGCTGAATAAACCTCAACGAACTTTATAATGTCGGACGCGTTCAAAATATGAATGACTTATCCGTTTAAGAAACGATGTCGAACAACAAGGTTATGCTGGGACAGGCAGTAAATATACGTGAAGTTTTAGCAAGCGCCATCTGGAACTCGATAGCTTATTAATATGGGAATTAACCCTCGCTTTTACTTGACTTAACATTTATTACGTTAAATAAAAAATCAAAACAGACACATAAAAGCAACAGCACTTTACGATCACTTTGAAATTTCAACTTTTTGATTTAACATATTAAGCACGTTCGTTTTAAGGAAAACATTTACATCGTTCAGTCAAACGTAATAGTTTAACATTTTTTTAGTGTTATTTCAACAATTTCCAAGATGTTCAGTTAAGAATATTACCGTTGAAACAAGTACATTTTATTTAAGTCAACGCACAAAAAGTTGACATTCAAAAAGTTGTTGACTTAACTATTTCATTTTTCTCAGTGTAGTTATTACCGAATCTTGGCTTAATGGATCTATTAACACAGATGAGCTCTTTCCTAATGATTATAATGTTGTGAGGTGTGACAGGAATTTTGAAGCCTTGAATAAATCTACTGGTGGTGGAGTCATCGTTGGCATTTCTAATAATCTCTCATTTGAAGTAACTGATGCATCTAACTTTTTTTGCATCTGTACCGCTCATTGATTATGTAATTTGCAGATGTCATTTCTTAGCAATTGAATTCTTTCTGGTGTCTTTTTACATATCACCGAATTTATCACTCAATGATTGTGAAATGTTTTTGTAGCACTTGAAATATACGCAGCAAATAAAACCCTAATTATATTAGGTGACTTCAATCTCCCTAAATATGTTGAATCAAATTCCATCAGTCGAGAAGTACATCTATTTCTTAATTTCTGTCATTCCCAGGAGATGACGTAGTATAATCATGTGCGCAACTGTGACAATAGAATTCTAGATTTGATGTTTTCTAATCTTAGTAATGAATTTTCAGTTACGCATGAAGAACAACCGTTTGTTAGCGAGGATTCTTATCATCCTGCGTTAGCCATTACGGTTAAATGCTTACCAACAAAAGGAGTTTCAGCCTTTCCCTCTGCTCAGGTCAAACGGCTTAATTTTCGTAAAGCCAATTTTAATGATCTTTATAATAACTTACTCAATGCTGACTGGACTCCAGTGAAACGCTGCTCTGATGTAAATCTCTGCACTGAAAAATTCTATGATATTATAAACAGTCTTAATACAATTATCTGTGTCACAGTATACATTTCGTGAATCTACTTATCCACCATGCTTTTCAGTTTCTATCGTTGCGAACTTAAGGCTAAAGGATAATTACCGATGAAAATGGCTAACTACGAATAATCTTTTCTTCTTAAATGAATTTAGGCGTTTACGTCGCATGTGTAAATCACAAATTTCTGCAGCGTATAAAACGTATATGTACCAAACTGAAGAATCCATTCTATCCAATCCCAAACAAATATTTCAATATGTCCATATGAGACGAGGCATCAGTCGAATTCCTAATAAATTATATTCTGGTGACAGATCATATGAGTCAATGGCTTTGCTGAATTATTTTCGAATACTTATCTACCTAACTCTCCAAATATACAACTTGAGGATGTATGTTCAAATCATTCGCCATTTTTCATACCACTACTTCTGAAGATGATTTACTGAAAATAATGGCAAAATTTCCTGTCAAATTTGCTGCTGGTGAAGACTCAATACCGAGTTTTATGATTCGAATCGCCAGATATGTATTTGTAAAAACCTTACTTCATATTATTAATCTTGCTATTGCTACTTCTTCCTTCCCTGATGCTTGGAAGCGTGCCAGAATCACGGTCGTGTTTAAAAAAGATGATAAGGCGCAATTAAAAAACTATCGTCCCATCGCTATCTTAAACAATTTTGCCAAAGTTTTTGAGCAAGTAATTTATAAGGTAATTTATAGTCAAACTAGTTCTTATTTATCATCATGCCAACATGGCTTTATGTCTGGTAGATCAACGACTACGAATCTAGTAACTGTTACACAATTCATTTCTGAACAACTCGACAAACGGCGCCAAGTTGATGTTGTATACACGGATTTTAGCAGTGCTTTTGATACTGCTCACCACAATTTTCTTCTCCGGAAACTTAGTTCCTTTGGAATGACTTCTAGCTTATTACGTCTGATGAAATCATACTTCGAGGGCAAAACTAATTATGTGTATTATAATGGGTTCAAATTATTTGAATATTGTACAACATCTGGTGTTTCGCAGGGTTCTAACCTGGGACCGTTATTATTCATATTGTTTATTAATGATCTACTGGACTCCCTTGAATGTCGAACTCTTGCCTTTGCGGACGATCTGAAAATATATGCTTCGATCTCAAATGCCTGTGATGCTGAGCTACTGCAGCAATGCCTTGACATTCTCGTTTTATGGTGCACCAATAACTATCTGAAATTGAATGTTAGTAAGTGTTGCGTTGTAACCTATTCTAGAAAGCTTAATCATATTAATCACAGTTACATCATCAATGGTCAGCCGCTTATCAAAGGTCAGCCACTATGGATCTTGGAGTTTGCTTCGATTCTAAACTAGTCTTCTCTCACCACATTGCCAATATTGTCACCATTGCTTCAAAATCTCTGGTCTTTATTTTGCGTACTACTAAATATTTCAAGAACATAGAGATATTTAAATGTCTTTTTACTTCCTTAGTTGTCAGCAGGTTAGAGTATGCATCACAGGCTTGGTCACCTCACTACATGTGTTATCGTCTAGATATTGAGCGGATCCAACGTAGATTTCTCAAATTTCTGACTTTCAAAATCAGCAGCCAATATCCTCCTAGAAGTGCTGATTATGTAACTCTACTTGAAAAGCACAATTTTCATTCTCTCACTCAGCGTCGGGATATACATGGAGCTCGATTTATTTGGAAAATTCTTCACAACAGAATTGATTGCTCTGAAATTCTTGAATCTTTAAATCCTTTTGTGATGCGTTTCAATTCTAGATGCTCTACTACATTCAAATTGCCTAGAGCTAGAAGTAATGTTTTAATAAAGGCTCCTCTCTATGCTCTGTGTCACAGTGCTGATATCATATACGGTGACGTCTTTAATGACAATTTATAATTCAAACTTTTTTGTCAAACTTTAGATTATTTAGTCTTATGTGTCTTCTTAATTGCTATGTTTATATTATATTGATGTATGTATACTAATATTTTTCGTCCTATAATTGCGAACTTTCTGTTGGGCGATTACTGCTATTATTATTATTATAAGCATTCAACTATTTTAATTATCTTTATTACTTATTTATCTTGAAAAAGCAATCAAACGTAGATATTTTAAACACTTTAAAAGTTTTTCGATTAATCATACCTACTCTTTTCACCAAGGCCCGATTTTACAATCGTCGTATAAACTGAGTATAACACTATTTTTGGAATAACGTGATGTAGATATAGAAGAATGTTAAATGTGACGTAAACAATAAGGGATCCTAATAATATACTTAAACGAGTTTGTGCGGGATTCTTTTTTAAATAATACCGGAAATTTGTGAAGCAAACATAATACTAACAGAATCAAACATTTAAATAAATGTAAAAGTATAATATGCAGTGTAGTTATACAATAAAGAAAAATGAAGAAAAGACACTCAAATAAATTGAAAGAATTGAGAGATCATATATAAAACAAATACAATAATTAAAGGAATAAAGGAAATCATATATTTAGAGGAGAATAAGGGCAATACATAAATTATAAATAATATAATCGCATTTAATAGTATTAACAATTCAGAGATAGGAATATTGTTGAATATGACTACAGGACTGCACGGTCTGTAAACTATAACGGTTGCCTCATCCGTCCTGCAACAAACAGCAACACAACGTCACCGATAGACCTTACTCGCCATTTCCATGGTTATTAAAGTTAAAGTTATAAGTTGCCTGGTAAATTTCAGTCAGTGATAATAATAAATACGGTAAAATGTCACTCACGATCAGATGGGCAATTTAAATCTATTCACGGCCCTTTTTTATACGAATAATCGATGTTAGATTAATTTTTGCATTATTGTCACATCAATATTAACGATGTACGATGAAAATCTTTTTGTGTTTACTATTAGTACAAGTTCAGATTGCACACCGGATTCCAGCAATTTTCTCTAAGTATCAGAAGATTTGTATTAAAACGAACTTTTAAACCATATTACTATTTATTTTTTATTAATGAGAGTAATGACTAGCCTGGGACTGAGAACGTAAACAGTAAAGATAACGATAAAATATTGTTAATTATGACTAGTTACATCAAACATTTGTGCTCAACTTAACTTGTCACGCGTCACTTTAGAGTTCAAATATGACTTACACAATGTTGGGTAATCTCAAATGTAAGCTCAGCTTAAGAGTTTGGTGCAACTGACCATTCAAATGCTTCACCTTCAACGGCTTCAACAGGTATGATTTTTAGTATCATTTTCCTGTTGACAACTGATCAAAACTGCATTTAACTTCAACAAGCAGGCTTTGACTGGTCTATAGCTGACGTCACAAACTGCCGACATGAGGTAACCGTTATAGTTTACGGACCGTGACAGGACTGTACTTCACATGTATCTACGATTACTTCTGATTTATGATAAACAGTTATTGTTGATATAAAATAAACATGTTAATGCGTTAATCCAATTTTATATAAAGAAGTTTTTCTGATCGTTACATTAATATACACGGTGATTCAGAATTGTCTCCCGACATCTTCAGGGTGAACAGAACATCAAAAAATAAGGTCACCTTTTTATATAATTTTTTTTTTCAAAAGTCAATAAGTCAAAAGTCAAGGGAGTTATAATCCCCTGAAAGAGGGATGAAACGTATTTTTCTTTTGGCAATATCTCTTGGATCCTTTAAGTTGTCAAACTAATATTTGATACTCGGATGTAAGGCACCTAACTGGGTATTTACAACGTATTTGTCAGATACTCCCTCCTTTTTAAGGGATAGTTTGAGGGGATGATCTTCGGTACTGTATAGTAACGTAATGCAATAGGTGTACGCTAACTTTTAAACCTCAATTACTCGAAAACAGTTCGGTTTATCGAAATGCAACAAAAGAGCCTCTTTGTGCCAAATAGTCTAAAGAATATTCTCTTCGTAAATTTTTGATGAAATAGGTAAAAAAAAATTAGGGATAAAATACCTAAAAGTCACCTCTAAAACTACCCTTTAAAAAGGAGGGAGGATCTAACAAATACGTTGTAAATGCGCAGTTAGGTGCCTTATACTTGAGTTTAAAATATTAGTTTAATAACTTAAAGGATCCAGAGATATTGCCAATAAAACAACGTTTTTCACCCCCATTTGAGGGCTTATAACTCCCTTATTATTCACTTTTGGAAAAAAATTTATATTAAAAGGTGACCTTATTTTTTAATGTTGAAGATATCGGAAGACAATTCTGAATCACCATATATATCTACAAAGTTCATTTTGTGTTTCGTCATAACTTCAACTAATATTCGCATATGTCTACACGTGACTACGTTTCCTTTTGGTAATTTCAGTGAAATAAATTCAATTTTGTAAATATACTTTTTCTGTCAACAAGAATATTAACGGGATAAAAGATTTGAAATAACTTTTCGGTTTATAAACAGAACATGTAATTCTTCTTCTTCTGTTTTGAACAAAGAATTAGAATAGTTAAATAACATGGATATTACAAACGTTTTTAGAAACTGTCCAAAGTATAATAAAAAGATTGTTTTGTAAAAGAGGAAAACACCTAAAAATAATTTAATAATTTTAATATTAATAACTATTTATTATTTATTTTATTTCATTAAAACACAAAAAGTGAGCTATAATCAAGCGATTAAAAAAATTTAAAGAAATTAGTAATTATTAATGTCGAAGGTTGTCAAGTAAAACTTACGAAAAATTTTTGATGTCACATTCATAATCTACAAACTGGGACTCCGTATTCGATAAAGTTAAAACTCCTTCGTTGTTTGTGGCCACCGCAAGCAGTATATCCTGCTCCAAAGCCATAGGACAAACACCGTATCCGCAGTAGTCTATATGTTCCCCAATAAGATTAACTCTGTAACAAGAAAAAAAAGTACATAAAGGATAATAACCCCGTTCATTAGCTCGACGAAGCGGTACTTTACCTCCCAGGTACTCGAATGAAGTAGGCCGGATCTTCATGATATCGAGCGGCAAATAGGGTGCTTAATTGTTTGAAACGTTCATTTGCCGGAAGCGGGAAAACGGATATCACATCATCATCTTTATTACACATGTTTTTATCAAGGACACTATTTTAGATTATTATCAATGCACTAACCGCAACGTTAAACAAAGATTCACTATAGCTATAAAGGAACTAGGTGCATTACACGTCGATAAATAACATACACGTGTTATCAGGTTTAATATGAATCTGAAGATTCCTGCTCCATCTGGTGTAGTATAGCTTATAACGCATGTTGAGCTCGTTCCCTTTTGATTCGAATCTGAAACTTCAGCGTTGTTCGTTTCAGCTACTTCGGTATTCATGACGCTGTAAATTCATGTGAATAAACTTAAGGGATTAGCACGCACTTTAAATTTCTTTCTTTATTCTAGACAATAAACAATTCCTTTACGGAAGTTACTGTTTAATTAATGTTTAACTGTATATTTTCAAATGACTTTGCCACATTTAATATAATATGTACGGAGCACATTTTATTTTTGTTTATAAGTTTCAATTAAATTTTACTTAAAATTACTGCTAATATTAAAATACGGCGCGTGTGTATTTAGAAATTTTCATAATAGTAATTGTATATTTGTTTTTCGTTAAAATTAACGCAAAAACTGATAAAAACATTGAAGAAAATGTTCAAAAGAAAAGTCATTTTCAGAAAACGCACTCATTGCTTTAATGTAAGTATACACCAATCTTCTTGAGAATTAGTTTATAGAAGCGCACAGCGTATTTCCATTCGACTCTTATCAAATGATCTATTTAAGACTCCAACGTATTTTCTTCAGAAATCATTAAATTGTAAAATCAGGATCGGGGTAAGGTGGATATTTCTGCAAAGTAACGAAGTCCAGAAAACTTGCTTTGCAAACGATTTGAGTTGGTCTTGCAGAATGATCGAACTTAAATTTTATTAAAACTGACACTAAAACAATCTATAGCCGTCTCATAAATTACATAAGGAAAAACTTTCCTCATTTAGGTCGTTGTAAAAGAACATTTCATTAATTAGTTCATTAATAGGAGTAGACTAGACTTTGTAGAAGACATTCCAACACCTATTATCATTAAAAAATATTTCTCCTCAAAAGCATATTGCATCAAAAACGTTGCGATTATGTACAAATATTACTTTTCGGTAAATAATAAAATATCTAAAGCAATAAATACCTTCTTCTATTTTTTTTCCAATTACAAATCTTTGAAGTTTTAATCTAAAATGATTTGAAATTTAAAATTAAGTTTTGATATGTGAAATTTTGCGAAAAGTTCGAAAATTGAAAAATAAGGAAAAACTCTCGTCGTTTAGGTCGTTGTAAAAGAATATTTAGGGGATTTATGTGACACGAATTCATTAACAGGAGTATTAGACTAGAGTTTTTAGAAGATATTCCAACATTGTTAATTATCATTAGAAAATATTTCTTCTCAAAAGCATATCGCATCAAAAACGTTGCGATTTACAAATATTACTTTTCAGTAAATAATAAAATATCTAAAGTAATAAATATCTTTCTCTATTTTTTTTTCAATTACAGATCTTTGAAGCTTTCATCTAAAATTATTTGAAATTTAAAATTAAGTTTCGATATGTGAAATTTTATGAAAAGTTCAAAAATTGAAAAATTCAATTTTTGCGGAAGTTAAAGAAAAAACGTTATTTTTTGGCCTTGAGATTGTTCAGCAAGCTAAAACTAATGCGCAGTAAATTAACCTCTTTAAAATCTCGATTAATTTCCAAGAAATAACAATTTAAGGATTTTGGCAATTTTGAAATACGCTATTTTCTAACTAATTAAAAATCACTCGGTATATCTAATAGAGGCTAAATAGGTTTTCAGACAAGCACAAGTTATTGCCGTAGAAAGTTTTTTCTAAAAATCAGAAATAAAAATTTTTCCCATTTGGTGCCGACTTTTTGGCGAGCATTGTATATGTTTCCTTTCTTTACTACTAAAAAGAGAAGCCATTGTTTGCTTGTGTTTCGCAAAACTTATTTCAAAGTCAACAATTTATTTTTGCTTTAGGAAGTTCCGTTTGTAAATTTGAAACTCTCAGGTTAGAAAAAGGCATCTCAATAGAATTCTTCCTTTTTGTTTAGATATGCAACAAAATGTGAAATAACGGTTTTTAATAAAATAATTTACTGAGGAGTCAACAATAATGATATTTGTTTATGCAAGAACTATTTTAGATATTTTTACAGTTTAGAGAATGACGTAATTGTTAAACAAACAATTTTCAGTTATTAAGCGCCCCTTCTTCCATAGCTCATTTATAGAACGAGATAGAATTTTTTCTTTTACAAGGACATTCTACCTATTGAGCACTATAACCTAAAATTATTTTGATACATACAGAGTGTTACATAAAATAATGGCAGCATGCAGCGGGATTTTTTTTAACGGAACACTGTGTATTTTCCTATAGAAAGATATAACACTCGATCCTCTAAACAGCAGCATATAAAATATTTATATTTATTTAACCAATTAAGAGTAAATTAATATTTTATCGAAAACGGTCTGATTTTCAACTTCTCTTAAAATACTAACTGTAAACGTATCGTTTGTCGTACGGGAATAAAAATAGGTAGTGTTTTAAATTAAGGTATATGGAATAACCCAGATATAAATTCATTTAGTTTCATTTGTTTTTTCAAGTGTTCAAGCCTGTGTAATTGTCAGATTTTCAAATTGCCGTTATTCAATTTTTTTAAATGCAACCCCCCTTATATCTTTTCACGAATAGAGAGTGTTCATGTTCCTCTTCAATTCTGTTATAGGTTTTCTGCATATAATTCTTACAGTTTTTTTGCTATAATAAACTTTTTACATTTTTACTCTAAAATCAATATTAAAAAGTTATTTAACGTACCGTATTTTAATTTTTTTAAGACAGCGCCCTCTATTTCATAAAACAGATGGATAATATCAAGTTTACAATTGGTTACAGACTCTTATTACATTAAAATCATCGTATTTTTATTGTAATACAGTTCTTTCACTTTGTTGTAATTAACAATGTCTTAAAATTGATTCGATGTGGTTTACAACAAAAGAAAACATCAGTGTTTACAAATAATTACCTTAATGTAAAAATTGTTGTACTTCAAAAAAAAATATACAAGTAATAAATTAATGATCTAACAAATAAATGAAAATCGGTGTATTTCTTTTGTTCAAGTATTCAGATTTTATTAAATCAAATGTTAATGAAGACAACTGAAGCTTAGGAACTACATCGAATCAATTTTAAGACATTGTTAATTACAACAAAGTGAAAGAACTGTATTACAATAGAAATACGATGATTATAATGTATTAAGAGTTTGTAACCAATTGTAAACTTGATATTATCCATCTGTTTTATGGCGTTGTCTTAAAGAAATTAAAATACGGTACGTTAAATAACTGTTTAATATTGATTTTAGAGTAAAAATATTAAAAGTTTATAGCAAAAGACTGTAAGGATTAGATGCAGAAAATCTATAACAGAATTGAAGAGGAACATGAACACTATCTATTCGTGAAAAGGGATAGGGGGGTTGCATTTAAAAAAATTGAATAACGGAAATTTGAAAATCTGACAATTACACAGGCTTCAACACTTGAAAAAACAAATGAAACTAAATGAATTTATATCTGGGTTATTCCCTATACTTTAATTTATAACACTACCTATTTTTATTCCCGTACGAGTAACGATACGTTTACAGTTAGTATTTTAAGAGAAGTTGAAAATCAGACCGTTTTCAATAAAATATTAATTTACTCTTAGTTGGTTAAATAAATATAAATATTTTATATGCTGCTGTTTAGAGGATCGAGTGTTATATCTTTCTGTAGGAAAATACACAGAGTGTTCCATTAAAAAAAAATCCCGCTGCATGCTGCCATTATTTTATGTAACACTCTGTATGTATCAAAATAATTTTAGGTTATAGTGCTCAATAGGTAGAATGTCCTTGCAAAAGAAAAAAATTCTATCTCGTTATATAAATGAGCTATGGAAGAAGGGGCGCTTAATAACTCACCCTGTATATTTTCCCAGCTTTGAGAATAACGCATTTGTTAAACAAACTTCTTAAATTAAATACTAAAAAAAGGACAGACTGAAATTCGTGGAAATACTTAATATTCCTCAAATTTCTTATATTCCGAAAGAATATTATATTAAATCACTACATTCTGAATACAAATTTAATCAAGAGTAAAGGGAAAACACATGACAAATCCAAGTATAGTAAACAAAGCAACAATATTTATTCTAAGCAGATTTTTAATTGTAGTAAAATTAGAAGTGAATATCGTTACTTTGAAGCCTTAAACTTTTAGGATAGTTGTGTGTATAACAATATTAATATAGTCGATCTACGTTTTCTACTTTTCACAAAATTTTAAAAAAATCACGGGCAGTTGTTTAAAACACGAACGATAAAATTGAAGAAAATTTGTTAAAAGAAGTTAAATATCATTGCAAATCGAGAATCTTTTGATATTACATAAATTTTATGTAAATGACAATTGTAATAAATAAATTAAAATTACTCGTGTACATAAGGATCATAGCACACATGCCTTCTCAATTTGTAACAGGATAACATAAACTTTGAAGACGTCTGTAGTAAACGCATAATAACTCATTACTGTAGAAAACCGTAAAAAGGAATTTGTAATTAAATGGCGAATGTTTAAAATAAGAGAAGAAATTTACTTTATCTTTCTAGGTATTTTTGCCTACTGGAATGTAGAATTCTATTTTTTAAAGAAACAAATGTTCTTAGTTAGAAGATAGAATGCTAACTGCACTGAGCACGCACTATAGAGAAATTATTACTATTACTGTGTAGATGGTGCTGTCGTACTATCTGATTATATGCGCCGTCTAACGGAGCATTTTTGATTTAAAATCACTCCAAACTCTTTTGAGTTTGATATTAATTTTATACGTCTTTTTCCGTTAGGCACATTCTAGGTTGGGCGATGCAATTTTACGTTGCCTTCCACTTAAATCCCGACATCTTCTGCATGACCGATGATGAACGGAAGACGGGAATGTGTGCGACGATTCAGAGAAATTAATGGGAATTCGTGCGCAAAATATAGCTCTTGCGGCCGTAATGTACTAGGTAGGCGATTCGGGGTGGCTTTAACAAATCCCCGACCGCGTTTTATCAGTGTAAGGGGGTTAAAAGTGCTGTGTTCGCAGAAATCAGACTCCCAATTTAATTGCTTTATTCTGAATTTCCATTCAAGTATATGGATTTACAACGGCATACATATACAGGCTTGAATTGAAAAATTAAAACTTTTATTATTGGAAGCTGTACTTATTTTTACGTGTATTAAATAAAGGCCGTTTTATACTACCCTATTTCTTGTACAAGATTTTGTTCGGAAAGTAAAAGACCTGTGGACGGAGCTTATCTCTACTTGTAATTCTCAATTCCATCCTTCTTTTTAAATTTAAAGTTTCTAATAAAAACTATTTTTGTTCATTTGGAAGCATTCTTTTCACAATTTTAAAAATATGTATGTTAATGTTTGTTCTTTGACAAATCTGGATATTAATTGTCATGAATGATATGATATGTACGTGAATTTATTTAAGACGTATGATATAACAATCAATAACATCTTCAGTTCATACAATATGAAGTTTGCTAGTGAAATAGAAGGGAGTCTACAAGCGTATACAGTGTGTAAACCGATTTGTGTGACGTAGCATTTGTGTGACGTAGACAAAGTAGGACCATATTGCAATAAGGGCATTAATAGTAAAGGCTGCAACAGTTGGTATGTCACAACTAGTTGTTATAGTTTTTGTCTTACCATGTTTATTCCAATATATCTATCTTTCTCCATCATGTAAACTGATGTTTCAAACAAATTACTTTTGAACATTATTGAACCTTTAGTAACTAACAGAACAGCAAATAAATTATCCGAGTTTGTTACATGCATTTCGGCCGTATGTTGTTTTATAATTTTTGTAATACTAAACGATGAAATAAATATCTATTTTGGCAAAATTATTCATAATAACAAATTTGAATAAGTAGCCTGACCTATGGGTGTGATTTGTTTATAATCATAACGTTTGTTATAAATAGCATAACAACCGTGGAAATAGTGCAGACAATTTAAATTATTCAAATAACAAACTGAAAATTATTTGTTGCGATTTCTTTATATTTAATTTTCATTGAGAGGAAGTTCCTATTGCTTTTAAGATGTTAATAATTCCTATCACTTATAATAAGCGAGATGCCCATGCTGAAAAAGTTATTCGGGACAAACTGTAAGTTCGCTGGTATTACATTTACTATCTGTTTAGATTTTTAATTCTTCATACTTATCTATTTTATTTCATTTGAACTGATAGTTATTAGTAAGGCACGGGGAATTTGCATGAAACGTCACGAATGTTGTCCCTCCAAACAGACGACTCGCAGTGCAGGTTCGTTACGGGCAAATACTTTGGTTATCCTGTCCTGATGAGGTCTAATAAGACCGAAACGTACGTCGACAGTTACTTTTCCTTGCCAGCTTTGCCGCTATTCACTGCTCTTATTGTATCTTCCTGGCGATAACTTTTCCATCATTCATATCCCGGCTTTTTCTTGAAGTAACGCAGGTTAACCTTGTTTGCCTCCGTTGCTATACTGTGATGTTGCCCTTAAACCTGAGGGTCTTCTCAGTGATTGCAGTAAATGTGCATTCGGTCTCCTGGTCTGTTGCTTCATTTGTTGTTTTCCATCTCCAAGTGTCAACACCTTACACTTTGGTTATACTGTCCTGATGAGGTCTAATAAGACCGAAACGTACGTCGACAGTTACTTTTCCTTGCCAGCTATGCCGCTATTCACTTCTTTTATTGTATCTTCCTGGCGATAACTTTTCCATCATAAAATACTCATATTTAAATTATTACTTAGTAAAAATGCATACATAAGCCATGTATGGTTTTTACGAGTATAAACAGTGTATTAAAAACGTAAACAACTTAAAACTGAAATTACCGACTGATCGAGAACTCGCACTCTTTTGTGTCGAAACGTGAATGACGTCATACGAGTAACGAAATGTTTTAACAAGTTTTAACGAATCGGTACTTCGAGTTTCATGTTCATTTTATACCCGTTAAGGCCAATTTATATTACACAATTTATTGCACAAGAAATTGTATAATTTTTGAAATAATCTAAATTGTGTAGTTTCCAACTGCAAATTGCGTAAAATATTGCTTGCTTTAATAGGGAGTTTTTGGCAGTAGGTTCCGTTAAAATTTGCGTACGTTAAACGTTAAAACTCTGTTTATGATCCATAAGGTTGCTAAGCAACATAGCCTTTAACTTTATTTACAGTTGGTTCTTGTCCGATGAAATTTATATCACAAAATCTTTTAAGCGGACACTAAATCGCGCACTTTACACTTTACGTTTCGCAGTCGTTCGACCGCTTCGTCAGAAGTAAAATGCGTGATTTAGTGTCCGCTTAAAAGATTTTGTGATAGCCTTTAACGTAACGATATTTTTATCGTAATGTGTTGCAAAAACTCCCTATTGTGTCAATCTGTTCTATTTTTCACACTATCTCGTCTCAATTCGTAACCACATTGCTTGCTAAGCTTTTCTAAGCTTTCTTTGTTTCTTTCTCTGTTTCTTTGTTTAATTCTCTTTGTTACGAAAGTTTTGAAACTTTTATACAACCTCGACCATTTGGCGTGTACATTCATTTGATTTTTTTATGTTTGCGAAATAATTTTCCTCACGGTATACCTCTGAACCAGAACGAAATATTTTGTGGCGTATCCTATAAATTACAGTCAGTTTCTACTATTTTGAACGAAGTTTTCATACCTTCTTTAATATTTCTCAGCCTTCATATTTGAAATCAGCGGAAAGTCTGTTTCCGAGATCCTAATGGTGAGCCTGTATATCAACCCAATAACTTGCACTTATACTTACTGAGATATTAACTGTTACATGTTACGTGAATGACCCTGTATATGCGTATATTTTAGGTGATGGAATTTATTTAAAACGACTTATATGTTTTATCAAAGAGTGTCATTATATGGTCACTGTTATTGTTTTGTTTTCAAATTGATAGTTTCATTTCTGTTAAAGAAACGCATCCATTTTATGATAACAATGCGGCGGGACAGCGGTGGGGTCCAAAGTTCGATTGCTTAGTCAGGTGCGGCGCGCGCTCGATCGTACGTAAAGTTACGTGTGGATATTTATTTTATTTCAGTTATCGAGCGCCAGGTCACATCCGCCACTGACTGTTGTTTACGTATTTTGTACAGTTTTTGCACTCTAATTAGGCCATTCACCTTACAATCCCACCAAGTCCCCTCGGTCTGATGATAACCCAACTTATGACATATTTAACAAAGAATGACTCAAAAGCGAACATAATATATAAATAAATAATAAAGTTGCTTAGTCTAAAAGTTGTTTTATTTTTCATTTACTTTCACAAGGAAGAACCTTCCTAAAGTCATTTATCGAAAGATTATCTCTTTCTAAAGATATAATCCGCTTGTTTTCAACATTTTCTTCATTAGTTCCTCCTGAAAAGTCGCCAATTTGAAGTATGACACCAGGTTAATTATGAATATTAATGCGGAAAGTATTTTTTCCGAATAAACTTTTTTATGTAAATGAAAAATTAATGACAACAAACCGAATGGAATGTTTACATCAAATATAAAACATTTTATGTTGCACTTCTTTAATATTTTGTAAACAGATTCATTTTGTTGTTACTGGTTTTAAAATTACTGGCTAGAAAAACAAAAAATTATTTTGATTTTTCCGGTACATTGCACAATTTTTTTTTTCTAAAAATTTGAAAAAGTTTCTTCTTTTGAGATATTATACATTTTCAGCTGTCTCAAAGTTGGGAAATATGAAAACAATTACATTTAAATTCAGTATTTCCTTTTACTTAAAACAAAAACAGAAATAATTAAGAATGCCTCAAGATTCAGATTTTGCAAACAGTGACTGATTCCTTATTATCATTATCAAGTGTCGTATTTGGAAAATAAATGATAAAATCTAAAAACAGAACATAAATTCAAGTAGAATAATTTAACTGATTCGGCCGATACGTGGTCGAAATCCATTTTGATGGGTATACAGAAAAAAAATCGATTTTTATCTTCAACATACGCATGAAGTTGAATATCAAAAATTGATTATAGTTACATATGTCAGTGAAATTTAATTAAGATTAATTCAAATTTTATGGATATCTAAATAAGGGTTTTAAAATAAAAGAGGAAAAATAATGAGAGCCAAAACGAATTAAGGAGCTTTAAACGTCATTTATGAATGTAAGGTTTCGCTTATGGAGCAATTGTTATAGTTAATGGAACATCAAACAGCCCTAACTCAATTGTATCTCGATAGGGTGGGAAAGTAAATAGAATAGTGCTAAAAATCATTGCCGGGCGTAATCACGTGATATATGACTACATTTCGCGGTTAATTCGAGGGGTAGAGCGCTCTTCGACTTCCCTTTGGCTTCACGCCAGCCGAACACTGTTCATTACTGAACCATCGGAATTGTGGCGTAAAAAAAGCGAAAACCACCCCATGAAACTCGCGCGAATAACATTAAAAATTACATAATTCAAAATTGTGGTTCCGGGCCGTGACACTTGTCTGGATCCGCTGTAAATGGCCACTTCCGATTTAAAATGTGCACCGAAAGCGGAAATTCTTTTCGGGATGATTCACTACGCCTTTGTAAAGGAAATGGAATAATGGCCAGAGAATGAAAACAATAGATATCTTTCTTATTTACCACTACGAATCTGATGACCCGTTACATCCGGTCATCTATGTTGTCTGCTTTCCCTTTCCTTAATAAATTTATATCTGCAAGCGATTTATATTTATTTATTTTTATATACACTTAGACAAGCAATAATACAGGCATTGTGCAGATAATCCATTTATTTATTTGTCACAGGAGATCTAATTACCTCTCTTATTTTCAAGAATCTCACCAATTTTATTGAATGTCATGGTCTTACTTATAGTGAAATTTAAATTGTCTCTCTTTTTATTAATTTACTTTAATTCAAATGAGTACCAGATTTATTACGCACAAATTTCAAAGTGACTCCTCTTGTTCGCACATAAAGATGTCACTTTCGCCTTTGTTTGACATAATCTGATAATCGTTCTTTAGGTGGGTAAAGTTGCAGAGTTCGCCCAGCCGTGACTCTCCCTTTTTAGTTTAATTTGTTTTTATTTATGGTGAGAGTATTTTTTATTTTAAAGTAACGGTGATCTGACGGGTTTATACAACAGCCAATCCCTATTATTTGTAATTTTTTTTTACTGAATACTCTTTTTGAATATTTTTTTTTATTGTTTAGATCTGTTTAAATGAGCAACTAAACTTTTACCCGCACATTTTCAGCGAGCACTTATTTCAGGACTCCGTTCTGGCTTCACTTGTTGGTACCTGACTGTGTGGCTGGATGACTGATTTCTGCTATCTCTAGAAGCACGTCGTCTTCCGGAATTCTACGGCATCAGTTATTCGAACCACCTCTACTGGCCTCAGTACAGGTAAGTTGCTCGTCTTACTCTGCTTATCTGCCCCTTATTGCACATCTTCTTCTTCGAATTTGGATACCGTAGCAATATGTATTTATTAAGCATACACTGAGAAAAATATTCACTGTTCTTTATGAAAATTTCTATAAACATTATAAAAAATTTCTATAAAATGAGGGACAAAATAATTGTTTTCTTACAACTAATAAAACGTGTATTCTGAATTACTTCTTCATTTGTTATTATAGAAAGATACTTATATCGACAAGAAGACGGATATCTGGATAAGATGTCTGAATGTATTTGCGTCCAAAAGATTATTTCATTTAACTTTCCTTACAATGCTGCGTAGAAAATGATCTCATCCGAACACGAAAAGACGCAAATCGTAAAAAATGCCGACTGTGAAATTAAACGTTCCTTATAAAAAAAATTCGAATGCCAACGAAGCAGTCTCGCATGCATTTGGTTATAAAGCTTCTTTATTAAATAATTAATTGAGTTGTCTGTTACTTGGTGAAAATCCATATCAACGATATGAAATAACGTTAAATTCTTAACTGACTTCCACTTTATTTGTTAATACATAACACTGTACCTTCTTCAGATCTTGAGCACTTAATACTCTAATTTCTTCTTTATTAAAGATTTATTAGCTACAAATAAACTTGGATTTGCTAATATAAGAGAAAAATTATATATTTGTGCTCATAATACTAAATAATTTGAATATTAGTTATTATAACATGATTAGTTTCAATAAAAAGTCTTTCTATTTCTGTTAATATATATTGTTCTTAGTGTAAGCATTTATTTGTTGCAATTAAACTTTTGCCATACGTAAACATATTGATACATAAAAGTTAAAGACTCCTACCAAAGATACGCATTTATTTGTTCGAGATAAACAGTTAATTGTTTGCAGTTTACCAGTAATTTATCCATTAACAAAATGAGATCAAATAAACTGTTATTTTGTTTCATTTTTCTCAGTGTATATTCTTGTGTCAATATAAAATTAATATTGTACATATTTAAAGTTCAAAAACACTGATAATTACTTTGTTAATATCACATGTATTTGTCACACAGTGACTGAAGTTTCATCATTATAATGTCATTTTCAAACTGATAATTTAAACGAAGCTTAGTCTATATATAATTGGATACAGGCTGTTACAAATTCGAGGCTCACCATTGGGATCTGGAAAACGGTAAAAGATACGAAGTCGGTTAAATTAGGGCAAAGTTGCGTATTTTGGCATTTTTGAAATATTTCCAAAAAACCGAAAAACGTAATTTTCTTTTCTATTTTTTCTGAAGTTATTATTGCAGGCATCATAACAAAATTAATACATTCTACATGCACTTTTTTGAGCTCTTTACGATGATTTCATTAGATTTTATTTAAAACGTTAACTCGAGTTAACAGTACAAGAACATAATCTGGTTTGCGGTACTAGAATCTTATCGCCCAGAAATCGCTAAATAAAATCACATTGCCACATTCCTTGCAGCTCGTATTTAAAATTGTAGTATTAATTTTTAATTACACAGGAAGTACAACAACCATTCTGTTATTAAAATTAATGTAAACAGATAAACCTTAATTGGAATATATTAATTAATGTCCTTGTAAGAGTTTCGAACCGACAAAACAAGGTGGATTGATGAATTTAAAACCCAAAAACAATTGTCGAAAGCCGTCGGTTACTACGGATTTTTCTCTTGGAATTGGAAAATATTTATTACTTGGTTTGGAAATTAACAAGAAGTTCATCCCCAACTTCTAATATTTTTTTCGATAAACTTTTAATATTATTTTAAAATCGATGGTTCACTATATTGATCGCCAAGAGTTCAAAGCACTCTAATTATTCATTATTATATCATTGATCATATTCATCGATTGGCGGTGCAACTGGATATTAACCTTATTCGATGTTTTGCAAGTTTTTCGCCGCATTTAAACGGCCATCAGCCTCATAATAAATTGTATAATAAATAACAAAAGTGAAGTACGTGAATATTATCAGATAACATTCGTTTGCATATTCCTCGGTCGCACACATTCCCGGGAATCCGCGGCGAGTAAGATGTAACCTTCCTCCTACAAGGAAGATCTCGGACTGATACGGTGCGCATTCATGTCTGATTTATGCCGGATTGATAATGTATCAGCGACACCACAATGTAAATTACAATAGGCTTCTGCTGTAAATATGCTGTTTCAGCGTGCACCGAAATATTTGAAAACTTCGGTCGTGTCACGACGCATTTTTACACCAGCGAATTTGCTACCCCATTGCTATTAGCACTTGTACACTAAAACAAACTACCATGTCAGTGTTCATTTCTTTTGTTTTTCACTACCTACGTATGGATATTTCAGCAACTTCACATTCATTGTTTCAATTTATCAGAAAAAGCGTAGGCTGCTGATCCTCTTATTTCCTGAAGCCGAAAGTTCTAAGTAAATGTGAATAACATCGATACTAATACTCCTACCATCAACCATCAGTGCTTATCGAAGGAAGTAATCTCCGGAATCGCCTGATTAAAAAAGTTGTCTCCGCTGCAATCCTCGCCCGAATCGCCTTGTTTTTAATGCGATTGAATTAAAGATCGAGTCGAAAATAGCCTCTTAATCAATGTCTCCACTTCATTAAGTGTTAGAGATTCACGATAAGACTTACAAACTTGATGGTGCTTTTATCATTTTGCTATAACAAAATCGAACTCTTAAGAAAGTGTTCCAGATACGCATCTGGTAATCCTATCTCCGAACAAGTGGCTCTGCAACTTCATTTAAATATGCTGATATAATTGCAGCTTTCTTGTATGTTGATATTTTTGCCACCAAAGAGCTTAATTACACTTTTAAGGAGCCAAATTTATAATAAAAAAATTTCGTAAATGGCAAGAGTAGTTTTATCTAGAGATGCAGCGGATATCCGGTGACTGTCCCATAACAGTTCTATCCGGCCACATTTTTGTTATCCGGCCGGATACTAGATAATGGTCCATATCCGGCCACGCCAACTGGTTAATTTTTTAATTGAATATTCGTGACTAGAGACGGTGTTTAAATTTCTTAGAATATTTGGAAATCGCAAGGGGTCGCCACGATTATATTTCCAAGAATCACCTAAACATTTCGTTTTCTCCCAAAAATCCAACGCTGAGAAACTTTTTACTGTATTTGAAAGACTTTTCGTCATTCACACTTAAGTTTTTATTTTTCTACATCTGTTCTTGTACTTTACCCATATTTTTCGTAATTTTCTTCAGGTTACTTTTTTAGATTGCTATGGAGCACTGCCTACATAATGTGCGTACATCTGGCATGTGTATGCAGTAATTATATATACATATTTGTTAGAAAAATAAATACGATAATGCTGTAACATAGTGTTTCTATGTAGATGACAGTGACTGATAGTGTTAGTTTTAAATTTTGGTGATGGAGCCTAAACATTGTATGTTAGCTTGTTTGATATAGTGTCGGAATACTGTTTATAAAACAAAGAAAAACGAATGTCGTATTCAGGTACTACTATGTTAGAAAACAATAAAAGAACAAATGCGCTCACAATAAACAGCATTATTCTACTTAGATAAATTACAAAGTACTTTGTAATTTCACGAGAGCGGTAGAGCTGAAAGAAATTCCATTTTATTTCTTTATACGCGATCAGAGATAATGACAAAAGCGTAAGGATTCTTTTTGCGGAGCGAGGTAAATAATGAGTCGGCTAATAAATATTAAAACTACCAAGTAAGGTTTGAAGAACAATGTCAAAGTGACAACCATCGGCAACTGGAAGACCACCCGTATTTGCAAACCAGTTTAACGGGGAAAAAGTGTGTAAATAAATCCATTACCATTACTACACTCGATTGAAATTTCATTTCTTGTCGGTAACTCCGGACGATTTATCGCATTACTTAGGAGAGACATTGATCTTACCAAATTAATTGGATAATAAAAACCGACACGGATTTTACTTTTAAAACATTATTTTAAAAACCAAATTCGTGTTAGCATCACCATTCTCTGCTTCTCTTCTACTTTTATTTAGTATTCGAATTTTCATTTTATATTAAAGGAATAGAATCGTTTCATTTGAATATGTAAAAATTACTTTATGTTGCAAATTGTATTTTTCTATTATTTATTTTCTGTTTCGATATTTTCTAATGAAAAGTTTAAGTAGCGATATCCTGCGATCGCTTTTTAACTGACATTGGTTTGCAGTGGAATATTCGAGCTGCGCTTCTGCTGACGAGGCCCCAAATAAGGCTGAAACAGCTGTACTGAGGGTGCTCGAGGGATTCACTGCCATCAAAACCGACTTCCACCAAAATTTTGATATTTTATAAATAAAACAGTTTTTTGTTGAAATATTAATTTATAAATAAAACTCGATTACTGTTATATTAAACACAAGCGAGAAAATTAAAAGATCAGCAAAAGGTGAGAATAAAGCCAATCCATAAAAATTTAAGTTAGAAAAAAGTTCAAAGTCGAAACTTCTACAAATTAGGGTCGTAATCCAATCCTAAAACATTAAACAATAAAGTGTTTAGCAGGCGCTAAGTCAAGAATAGGTTTCCTTAAAAAAATTGTTTTCACTGACAGGAAGTTGTCAGTCTTTATTACAAGCCTACTACATCTTCTCTAATACATGTAAAGATTTATGTTTTTTTTTTCTATCCTATTAACACGAGTTACATCTCTGAAAAGGTCATTTTATATGTTTTTATCCTTTGAAAGATTCTGAAAAGCGATGTAGGTACATCACCAATCAATCTGGCAAACAAAAATATGAATTTTTTAAATATGCTCCAATTTAAGAATAGGAAAACTACTTTGAAAGTTATTTCAACAATTAATTTTTCTTCCACAAAAATCAAAACATTTCTTTTAGTATTTTAGTCATTAATGTCTGTTTTTATCAATTTACAAGCTTGGAATATGTCCTGCTGAAGAACACATAATTAACATATGTAAATAGAAACAAAGTATGTGAGTTGGGCGTTACTGATAGTTTATCAGTACCCGGAACATGGCGGCGCTCCACCCCGGAAACGACCGTTGCGTGACGAATATTCGCGTAAAACATTCTAATTACGCTTTTTGTAGAAATCCCTTGGAATGTGTAAACTAGCTAAAGTACTAGCACTTAGTCTTTTTTCAGTTACATGGATCAGAAATCGTCCTGCTCACTTTTCTTCGTTAATAAAATCTCAGAAAAAACTTTGTAATTTTGCGGATATTCAGCGAATTTTTTGCCTTCTAAGGCGAAACCATTAGTCTTATTCGTGGGGAATAAAGGCTTGGTATTTAACTTCGATAATGTTTTACTTTGTAAAGAAAACCGCGAGGTCGCTCGCTCCACTTAGAAGAGTGCAACTGCGCAAAGCGCACCTATTAACATTGCGATAGAGTCGTTTTTAAGAGCCTGAGGGTTATTAAAAAGTTTCTAACTACATGTAAATTCCATAATACGGTACGTTAATAAAGTTAATAGGATACCTGGAAGCAGGAAGCTGGCGTAGTATGAAGTTTCCGAATAAAAAATTTAATGCTCATTAGCGTGTATTAATTTACACCGTTGTAAATCAAGAAGATTTAATGTCTGTAAAATATAAATAATTGATTATACACTTCCTATTGAACATATTTTATAATTGAATTTTTCTAGCTTATTAATATACATACACAGTTGGCCTGACCAACACTATCTATGCGTTTTTCGTGAGTAAATGAAGGATAGAATAGTAGAAACCGCATGAGTAAACGAAATAGCTACATCAATCGACGTTGCCGATTGATAACACGGGCCATGCTCCGGCCGCCGGCGCCGGCCGCATTCCTACCTTCGCACGCAACATTGTAATATTCTATTTCACTTCCACACAAGTTTCAATGAGCCTCTCCTTCATTTACTCACAAGAAGCGCATAGATACTTAGGCCAGCAATGTATATGTTTAGGATACAGAACTGAAAAGAATATTGGATATGATTATGTTTGAGAATATTGAAAACATTTCTCTATGTATGAAGCCCGTGAATTGTTCCTTCCCGTGAAATATCGCGTCATCTGAGGTCATACGTCATACAAGGTATTGCCTTGAATATTTTTCGGTCATATTTATGTAACCCAAGCCAAATTGTTTCAGTTTCATCAGAAATTGACGGCATAACTAAATCCTATCAATCATCTGAATCACCTATTAATTGCGGGATCCCGCAAGGTTCAATATTAGGACCGACGATGTTTTTAATTTACGTTAATAATTTGTCTTTATCCTTTACATCATGTCAACTATCACAGTATATGGATGACACAAATGTAATCGTAGTCGATAAAACAATTGAATTGAATGAATGGTGTTCGAACAATAACCTTATTACCAATTATCTTAACATGGACAAAACTAATATCGTTACGTTTAAAAAACAATTAACTGATTACAGTGTCTACGTCAAATATAATAATAAATCTCTGCCAACGTCAAAAACAGTAAAATTTCTTGGTCTTTTCGTTGATGCTAAGCTGGATTGGGAAGAGCATTGCAGTAAATTAAGTAATAAATTATGTTCTGCTTATTATGCCTTATAGTACCGTATGATTTTTAAAATTTTAGATAAAGGGAGGCCGTGAAGAGAAAAACATACAGCTTAAATTAACTTATACGTACGTTTTGGTTAACATCACTGCGAAAATATGGTTCAATGATGAATGCCTTTTGAAGTTTTGTAAATATTATTTTGAATAAATTGTTGTATTTGCTAATTTTACGCCATACGTTTTACTTTCACGGCCTCCCTTTATCTAAAATTTTAAAAATCATACGGTATATTATGCAACAAGTTTTATAAACGGCATTTTAGTCACGAGTTTTAATTAGGCACGAACTAAGCGTAGCGGAGCGAGTGTTTAATAAACGAGTGTCTAGAGAAATTTATAAATCGAACTGCATACCATACTTTTTCTACGACCAACACAAAAATACTAAAATTCGAAAATTGTGCCGTGACGCCGTGACTAAAACGCACAAAGTCATAGCTTGTCAATGTGTATTTAAAAGATCACTTAGCAACGTGAAAACATATACGATAATGGGCACATTTCAGAATTAACCGGTTACTCCACCGGTAGACATTTTAAATTTCTAAAATCCACTGTAAAGCCATAATAAGTTATTTTATCTATAATAAGTTATTAACTTATTATAACTATATTATTATTATATACTTATTATAGCTATAATAACTTATTATAGCTTATAATAACTTATTATAGCTTTACACTGGATTTTAAATTTTTAAAATGTATACCGGTGAAGTAACTGGTTAATTTTGAAATGTGCCCAATTTGTGTGTTTTAAAGATGGGAGTAGAAAAAATAATTTAAGAGGCAACGTGGGGGCAACTTGTCTTAAAACATTTTATTTCGCGTACGTCGAATCAAGACTACGCTCTGGTTTAATTTTCTGGGAATCTTCTAATGGAGCTACAAATGTTTTTTTTTTGCTACAAAAAGAATCATCAGAGTTATGTGCGGAGATGTTCTGTGGTGCGGAGAACCAACGATCAGCCCATGTAGAACGTTATTTCAACAATTGGGAATACTATTACTCATGGCTAGGTTATACAATTTCGAACTTTCGATATAAGCGCATGTATTCTCGAAATTTAGACATGTATCACAATATGCGAAACAAACATTGTAATGATTTTTATCTACGACCATTGCTGTAAATGACGAATTAATTATTAAGAAAAACGCATAACGCACTTTTGTAGTTAGATCTACGTAGCCGCATCACATGAGATTGACAGTCGTCGAAATTGCAAGTGTCATTGCTGATTATTTTGAACTTGAATAATAAGGTAATTTTTGTGTTCGTAGATAAAGTATAGTACAAAACTCGAGGTGTAAAGCAATTACGCACTTGTGGAATTAGTTGTATTCGCCGCTGCGTGGCTCATGCGCAACTTTTCCACCGTGCGTAATATGCTATTTACAACTCTCGTTATGTAATACAGTGCTAACGTGAACACTGCTTAACATGAACTCCTGTATAACGTGAACATCTAAATTTTAGCATTGGCCACTGTCTAACGTGAACAGTGCACCTCGCTAACATGAACAGCTACGATATGTACTACAGAAATTTACAACATAAGTCCAAATAATCACTTCTCACTTCATTTTTTTCCAAAAATACATAATATGTAGTACATAAATAAAGGTTGAAAGTGATGTATCATGTTTTTAATCGTTTTTAAGATATGTAAACTGCATCTCGGAAACATAAATAATCGCGCAAAGTCCAAAGAATCACTTCTTACTTAATTTTTTCCAAAAATACAAAATATATAGTACATAAATAAAAGTTGAAAGTGATGTATCATATCAATCGCGCAAACATGAACACAGCCGGTTTTAATTAGTTCACGTTAGCGCGAGTGCACTGTATACTATTGCATTCCAAATCTACAAGTCTGCATTATATCAATGCGGTGCTCACTGTAAAGCTATAAAAGTTTTCAATGCATTACCTCCGAATATTAAATACACAAACTTCAAAATTTTAATCTTACTTAAGAGCTATTTACATACCATGAACTTTTATCATATTAATGAATTGATTGACACTTAATTCTACCCTAATGATTAGTACCCTGTCGAACTCATTTGATATTTTCTGTGTTATAAGTGTCATAAATATTGTGTACTCTTTGTGATTTACCTGTTATATTTTATGTTTTTATGCTGTTTATTAATATTGTTATTTTATTTTATTTTATTTTGTGTGCTTAACAAATGTCCATATTTAAGGACTAATTTTAATTTAACTTTTAATTGTAATTTAGCTCGACAATGTCCACATCTGCCCGTTGATCAGTGACATTAAACTATATTATTATTATCCAGTAGTATGTAGTTTGGTTTTCGGGTTGCCTTTGAAAAAAGTAAAATTACAGAAAAGAAATTACACCTAAGGACGAAAGAAAATAAACTGCGTGTAAAAAAATCAGATTAATTTTTTTCCCTCCAGCTTCCAAGATTCCAAATTAATTCAAGTTTTTATTTCCTCTGTGGAATCATACACACTTACTAAAGAAACAAATATTCTGGTAGAATTTATTCCATAATAAGCTTCGTTTTATGATTAGATACTGAAAATTGTTTCACAAATGGATTCAATAATTTTAAGCTCTAGAACGACATCGGAAAAAACTGGAGACCAGTTGGACCAATCCTTTTCTAAGCACTATATAGAAAATTCTAGGAAAACACTGTCTTCATTCTTTACTGACTAAATAAAGGAGCATTAAAGTCGTTGTCAAAATAATAAAATATCCCCTTTAGCCAATATATGTATTTCAAAAACCATAAAATATTTAGACAACCATGTTATCATCCTTAGTAGATAAAATGAAAGCTAGGTGATATATGAAATTTAATTACCGGTTGAAAATCTGGTTGAAATTTAGTTGTAGTCACATCCTCTAAATTCAGTAAGTCGTTGCCTCGTTCTTTATATTTTCAATGTTCACTTTTGGCGATTTCTCCAAATGAATATCGGTCATTAATTTACTATTCTCTTTCTTTTTTAATTCCTGTAAAGTAACCGCCTTGCGGTTTCCTCCTCATAATTCTTTCTTTGCGGTCGGTTTTTCAATTGCAGATGAAAAGCGTAAACATGCCTTCTTCTCGGATAGGAAGTAAAAGCCGTAAGCCCCGTGTCAACACGATGCTTGGCACGTTAAAAATTCCTATTGGGTGTGGAATTCTAGATTCGGCTAAATTCTAGTAGGGTTGACCATATAACATTAGTAGTTGGAGCTTAAAGGTCCGAGGAGTATTCCGTAACCCGATATTTTGCCTGTTAAAGGAAAAAAAAAATTGTGTGTGTCATAAATTTCCTTTGCAACAATAAAATAGAACATTACTACTGTGTTACTATGAATATCAGTTTGTACTACTAGTTTATTGTTCGATGCAGAAAAAATTTCTCTGTATACAGAAACCGCCAATTTACTTAAATAAAAATCATAAAAACTTTTGCACGATGGCACTTGGTTTTTAAATATGATTCACCTAAAATTATATTATGTCTACCTTGTTTTAATATTAGCCTTTAAGCGTTTGAACAAACTTGCAATTAAGGTTTCGCAGAATTGGGAGGTAAAGTTATTCCAATAAAGGTTTTTAAATCATTTAGACCCAGTTTTACAATCGTGGAATAAGGACGGAATAACTGTTCGCTGAATATCCTTTAACGTTCCTCCATATCTACGTCACACCTACGTCACGTTATTCTAGAACTAATGCTTATCCGACAATTGTAAAATCGGGCCTTAAAGTCTCCACTGCAGTTTTATAATTCTCGTGGGTGATATATCTGGGCTATTTACAGGTCAATCCAATATCTGAATTTCATTTTCTTCAAACCATTTAGTAATTCGTTTGGCGGTATGGCATGCGGTGTTAGTTTTTTACTGTTAAGTTGCAGCATTAACAGCGCGGCGCTATTTATAATGTTTATAAAATAAAGCTTGCTTTCCTCTTGTGCAGATATACACCCCATAGTTTTAAACAGTCCAGGTGAAAAGCTCCACTTGTAGTACGAAGTACTCTCCTTCGCAAATCACCTACTAACAGCTTAAATTTATTTTTGTCACTTTAAAAATATTTTTTCGACTACCACATTCGAAAGTACAATTTTACCATACCCATTCAAGGAGAGAAAGCGGTACTTTACCTGCCTAGGCAGGTAAAATATTTTACCTGACTGTAACGAAGCCTACTTTAACCTATTCTGAAGTGACATTAATCGGTTCTAATTAATATTATTGTTTATCTATAAATGATAACCTAGTAATTGTTTTACATTTGATTATTTCTCAATAATGGTGTTGAAACTTTTTTATTTTGGATCAGTTAGTATGATTTGTAATTCTTTTTAGGTAATTTGTAAAAAGCATTGGCTGCATCATGGCCTGCATTATCGCCGAGTCCAATTAAATGTCAAATTAATTTGTCATTCAACTCAACTCAAAAAATAACATTTTTGAGTTCGCGTCACATCTTTTGGTATCATCGAAACGCGAGCGTCGTTTATAACGTACTATAAGGTAAATGAAATAATTGCTTTTTTATTTGCGAAGTTATAAACATAGATATAAATCTGCAAGTTTTGAACAATTCAAAATAAATGGTTGTGTAAGTGGTAGTCGAAAAAATGTTGCACCACGGCAGCAATAGTATATTATTTTACAAGTTTCACAAGAAGGCTTATTGTAACACAAGGGGTACGACGAGCGTAGCGAAGCGAGGTCGGAGTGCCCCAACAGAACGAGTGTTACAATGCCTCTTGTGAAACGTGTAAAATATACTATTTTTTATACTTTGCGTCACTTATTGAACAAAAATGTGAAAAATATTGTTAAAAATTGGATCTCCTTAGTTGTAATGCGTGGCAACATTGACAACCTTTCGTTTTAAACGAAAATCAAATTGACAAGTTATTAATTTTTCTCGTCCAGCTTCATTGTAAATATTCTGTTAAATAACAAATAAATAATGAATTATTTTGTAAATTCTATTAGAGGTCTTCAATTAAAAATTGACTAAAATTTCACCAAAAACAGTTTCACAATGAGCCAAGTTGTAAAACTGTTTTTGGTGTCACAATGAGCTCATTGTGAACGAAAAGTAGAAAAAGTGTCTTTATCGAACTCGTTTGCTTGCTCGCCGCGGCGTCGCCTTGGCTCGCAATTTACAAAATCGTTCGATAAAGTACCACTTTGCCACTTTGTTTACTTTGTTACATAAATAACTATTTCCACTGTACAGGTGTTCATGTTACTTATACAGGGTAATTTTTGAAAACGATCCACCTGAAATATTTCAAAAATGAAAAGGAAAATATAATTTTCCAAAAACACGTATGCTTTTACTCCAAGGGGGGCATATTTTGACCTATGAAACACACTTCTGACGTTTACTCACGAATACCTCCCCCCCAAAAATTTTTAATGGAATGACCCGTCGTGTTTCATTTGAGGTACAAATGAAAGCTTATCCTCCAAAGAATGCGCCAATGTACCTGTCTTTAAAAAAAAAAAATAATTACAGATTGAAAAATTAACACTTTGGTCTACATGACGATATTGGTACTAAATCTTTAAACATTTTGTTAGGCGTTGGAAATAACAGTATTTTAGTCACATTTGATTACAAAATAAACAACCCTCTTAGAATAAAATATTTCAGATAGTTCGTTTTCAAAAAATCACCGTGTATATTTTTGGCCCAGCAAAGCTTTTCCTTCATTTGATTTCTATTGAAAAAGGGCTTCTGTTTGGCCGGCTGTGATAGATATAGAGATGTTCTGACGTCGTATTCGGTACCGACAAATGGACGCCAGACTCAGGCCCGCGTGTTCGAAACACTGGTAACAGTATGTTACTTACTTCCGTATCGGTACCTGAATGTTACTCATGTATTTTGCCTCTACCATACATTTACGTAGCACACAGTTATGCCGCAAATTGGTTCTAGGCCTAGCACACGGCCCTCAGTGTGCGAACATGATAGCATAGTAGAGTACCGGACATTTCAATTAAAACTTTTGACAGATGAAAGAAATCACAAATTTTTTAAAAATATAACCGTCTTAAGTTATCTGCTTTCATTTATATTTAAGACTAGTTAATTTCTAGGTTTAAAAATAAACACAAAAATTTGACCAACAATTTTATTTTATTTGAAGTTGAGTCTCCTTATTCTTTTTGGATGACACAAAACACGTTCTACCCATATTGGAGACTAGAAATGCACGAGTCTCAGTGCTGTAAATTTAACTGAAAAGCGAAACTTCATAAACTTAGGTAAAAGAAAATTGATGATCCGCTTCTGATCCGCATGCGATATCTCTCTTGACGCTGTCCTTTATACCGTTCCCTTTCTCGGTACACCTGTCTTATCTTCTACCGTGGTTTGACTTAAGAACTAATAAAGTACATGTACCAAATAACGCCATACTTAATTTAATTTAATCTGGCACCTAAACCATTTTTTAAAATATTTCAAATTCTAACCTAACTGAATCTATAGACATAACAAAACAGTATATAGAGCAAATTATATGTGTCTGACAATATTAACTTTTAGAAAATGAGACTTTTGTGTGAGAGTTCAAATGGCGTTATTGGAAACATAGGTTCTAAATAACGCCAATCTTAACATGCTATTTTATTGAATGATTTTAATTGAATCAAAACTTTTATGTAGGCTTAAATTACTTATATACGTACCGAAGATTACGCTGACACTAACAAACACAATGTTTGTAACAGATAACTAAAAGCTCCTTAAATATTCAATGACTTCTGTTAATTTAGCGACCGAAATCATACGTTGAAAATAATCACACCTAATGTTTGAATAAAACGGTTTTATATGGTGCGTTCTTTTCTATGGTAGGAACCTAAAACGCTGCAATTAATAAATTTTATATGGCTTTCCTAGAATTCAAAAAAATGACGCATGGCGTAATTGCAAACGTGGCATTATTTGGCTCACATACCTTATACCAGACATACTTTTTTTACAGTTTAATATTAATCATAAAACCATTATCAAAATCTTCCTATCTTATGTGGTTACAGAAGTACAGAACTCTCTAAAGAATTTAATTTGTCAACGTTATACAGTGGGTTTAGAGGCTAGATGTGGTCAGTATGAACGGATATTCCTTTACTGACTTTTACGAAAAACCAGCTGTTGAACAATGTGTTTTTCCTCAATTACTTTGATTCCAGGTGAATGACATAATGGTGTAGTGCACCTTTTTTTAAATAAAATCGTGTACAGCATCAGTAATGATGCCGTAATACGAACTTCAATTTCACTTTAGGGATTTCTGTAATTCTGTAAGTGGATACGGTATACGACTTTGGAAAGCGATTTTATGATTAATTTTAAGCACCAAACATCGTAGTGTAGTGCGGGTGCGCCATTTTTCCATCACCCTGTATATCTATTTCTTTGCATACACTGCGTCCACGGATTTTCTGCAATAGAAGAAAAACATTTTTATTTACGTTTTAGGACAAAAAGTTATTCTTTATCAATACTTTTGTTTGTATTAAAACCTACAAAAATCACATTGCAAGCCGATATATTTAAGAAAATGTTATGGAATCGGAGAAATTACTTACCAAACGACCATTGATAAATTTAATGTAAAATATCCCAGCATTCATGTTGCAATTAATACGTGATCTAAATTTTTCGTTAAAAAAACAGTCCAAAAATTTGACGAAACTAGTTCTGAAGAGAAGAAGAAGTAGAGAGTAGAAAATTGCGTAGAGGTGGGTGGAGATTACATTGAATTTCTCTCCATATTAAAATTTAAAGTTTCTGTAGTAAGAAATGTGTAATGTTATAAAACGGTTTGAATTTTTAATAAAGGAAACGCTTAAAACAGAAAAATATCCCTCATTCGCGAGAAAAATGACACAACTCAAAAACATGTTTTATTGAAGACAGAAGAAACAAAATTCAGATAGTGTAATAGTAACAATACAGTGATTTAATCAGTACGTAACAATAACAATTAAGTGTATCGATTTATCTTCATACAAACTTGCTGTACATTTTTCCTGATTAAAATATGACATATTTAACACTAAACAGCGGTTTAAAATATTCTTTTGCTTTTTTTGAGTTGTGTCGCGAATGAGCGACATATGAAAATTATGTGCCACTCGGACTATGCAGAAATCCGTGGACATACTCTTCATTTGTTAGAATTTAATTTTTATAGTATGAAAGTGACATTCTATAAGGCTTCTCCTCCTTAAAACTGGAGACATAAATTTAAAAAAAATCAGATTTAAAAACAAAATTGAATGAAAGTTTAAGGTTTAAACTGTCTAAAGTACAAGAAACTATATCGATAATAGTAATTTCAACAAAAACCTAATTACTATAAACGGAAGAAATTAAACTACAACGAATAAGGTCATGCACTCATGCTTGTTCGAAATCCATAAACTTATGTAGATACGCCAACGATGTCAATAATATCAGTCGTTCAGTTTGATTTATAATATATGATTTCTCGCAATGCAAGCAAGTTTCGTTATTTCTGTACTTGAATATTGGCATACGTGCTTTACAAATATTACCTGTTTATTCAATTTACTGCATTACTGCAGAATTTAAACTGTTTGGAAATTGCCAGCGATCCTGCATGTTTAAATTCAAATTTATATGACATCGATTCCATTTTGCATTAGACACATCCTATAGGTTACCTGAAATGTTACAAAATTAATATTTATTTGAAACGCTTTAGTAATCAACGTTACAAAATTCGGCAAATTTTAACCTAAATAATTGAAATAAAAAGTTATTCATTCCGCATGTCATTCAGGAAGTATATTATTTCGGAGGTATATGAATAAATCTGCCCGCTTAAAACAATTAAATTAACAACAAACCAGGTAAATGCATTGAAAATAATTTGATCTGATTTCAATTTTATTCTCTGGTATTAAACATAAATGCGCGAAACATAGTAATATGTATATTTATTCACTATTTATTTAAAACGTGTTCGATGAAATGTGAAATTTCGAAATTAAATATGAAATACGTTCGCCGGATTTTAGCATTGCCGGATTACTGACAGCCTAGTTAATTAGTAATATCATTTCAGTTTTATTTCATCGCCGGTTCCACGGAGTACGAGGCGAAATGAAAAAGCACTCAATTTTTAATTGCATTTGGTTAATTCGCGAGAATTTTAATGGATATTTTACATTACCCATCGTCGTTCTAGAACAGCCCAACTTTTACAACTCAAACAAATCTTTTATCAGTTCCTTGATGTTCGGTATAAAAATTATAAAGAGGATTTGAAATTTTAATTCTGCCTGTCAGCGTTCATTCTACTCTCAGTAATTAAACTTCGTCTTCCTTTTGTCGATTTTTTTTTAATGGAAACTGGTTTCGGAGTGTCTTGTCTTATTGTTTCTGTGCTTTATTTTTCTCCCTCATGCGATAAGGCTTTGTGAATATAAAAAGTGGCCCATTACGAATTTCGACTTTGCAATTCTCAGCGGAACAAATCCGTTAACTCGCACTGTCAAAACATTTTCTGCAATTAATCAATTACAGAAATTTATTGAAACCAGTTGCCGCATAAACAGAAACGAACTAATTTAAAATAATATTTATGCTGTCGTTAAATGTATAAATTATTTGTTTGGACATATTTTATTCATCTAATGTACAAGTTTGATAACTGCAGATATTATGCAAATACGTATTATGTAAATCATTGTGACATGAATCTGGCCAATATAATTTTAAATAAAAGAAGAATACTTATTTAATTAATGTGTTAGTATGTATGACAACAACAATATTTGCGTGTGTACCGAATTAAAATAAGTTCTAAATATTTCCTAATAACTCAAGCATTTGATATAATCTGTATTTTTACAACAATTTACTTTTTTAGCACAGTGTTTCTCAGAGTTGCCTATAGACGTAAGTAACGGGTGGAACGAAAGTTTTGGGACAAAACATTTTTATCGGCTGTGTATTTGACAAACAATTTTGAAGAGTGAACTATGGCCAAGCGTTACCGTGGTTACTTTCTTTATTTATATCACATATCATTTTTCCTTCAAGTTGTTGCAAAATGTTGCAAAATATTCATTTTGCTGGAAACAAAATCATCATTACGGATGATGAAAAACATTTTCCATTTTCTCATGCGGAAATTCCTGGTGATCTTGACATTACTGAATTAATTGTGACTTTAAGTCATAATAATATTATATGCCTTTCTTTTAGAAATGATTTTCCTATTTTATTTTTTCAAAAAGGTACATTTCATATATTAAGTATTTTCTTACAGCATTCCATCATAAAGTAAAAAACATTTAAGATATCTTCCTTGATGTATCTTTTCATCAGCTTTCAGAAAATGTAAAAATATACAGGGTATTGATTAAAATATAAAAGGTGAATATTGCTACATGTTAAACAACTTTTTTTTTGGCAACTTTCTGTGATATTTCTTATAAGAAAAGTTTACAGCTTTTACAATGATAAATCACGCACCTGTATGTACGAAAGCTGATAATTTTTTTTATCGTTTTCTGAAAGAAAGTGTTTCATATCTCCAGTTTAGTAATAAAGCTTCGAAGATGAGGTAAAAAATTATCCATATTCAATAATTTGCAAATTCAAGAAAATTAACAGGAAAACGTGTACCTTGTCACAAAGAAAACAGACACAACAAAAAAAAACTATAACTCTCAAACGCATATTGATCTTACAAAATAGCTAAAATACTGAAATTACAAAATAATTGGCATTCTGACGCACACTTAAAATGTTAAGCAGCTAAACACGTAACATACGAAACATTCAATGTCAAATTATTTTGGATATTTGCATACAGTGTCTAAAGCCGGCTCCACATATTCGGGTATTTGTCACAAATATTTGTGTATTTGGCAAATAGACTGAATATGTGGATGGGGTGTTTAAAGACAAATACTTGCACAAAAGGATATATTCGGCAAATATAAATATTTTCCATTCTAAATCGGTAAATGAACACAAATCAAAGTCGCATATATTTGCAAAACAACCATATCCCCGGCAGATCCACATATTCGTGCGTGATTATTTAGTCGCATTTAGTGCTTTCTACGTGAATAAGCTGAACTCATTAGTCAAATTGCCACAACATCAACCACTGAAGTGTCTTCACCTTCCACTTCCATCTTGAAACTGTTTGTGTGAATATTTGTGGTTCTCAAACCAAACGACCAATTAAATAATTGGCAAATATGAGGATGGTGAGCTTGTCAAGGAAACAAATATTTACACAAATATCCAAATATGCAAGTGTTTGCCAAATACTCCGAATGTGTGGAGCCATCTTTATAGGCTTACGGGAAAACTATAATTGCACTTAAAGCAGTGGCATAGATCAACGTTATAGCTGGTACGAAACTTGCCGATTCGATTTTCAAATTAATTGTCATTTTGTTACAGGTGTTGCTCATTTTGCACTAGATTTTTAAGTGCGATATTTTCTGCTTGAGTGTGGTAGCAAACTCTAGGACATATTCAAAGAATAAAACAATTTCGTTAACTAGTTTCCCAAGAGATTCCAAAAGATAAAATTTCTAATATTTAGGTGACTGTAATAATAGTATCCGACCAAAAAATCACTGAGAGAATCCATGTCGCAGATTACGGAAAAAATGTGCAAAATATTCTAATTAATAAATAATAAACTGGAATTAAATAAAAATTTAACCGAAAAACATGTTACGATACTCTAAAACTGCAAGAAAGTTTAATAATTATTACTAAATATTATTATTTTATCATCATCCCACCGAGACCCTGATTTTCTGCAAGTTATTTTTTACGTGACGTAGTTATCAGTTGGTCTCCAAGAATAAATCGATATTTTAACGCAAATTAGTTTTCGCTAGGAAACAAGGAGAACAGTAATATTAGATTTTACATCCGATGCATGTGAAGCCTTAATTGCGATGAATTATTTTGTGTTCGCACTAAATAATTAATAGTATATTATTCAATGACCGAGTAATGTCGGCTATTAATTACGAGAATGAAAGTTTGCAACACTCCCTTCGCTCGTGTTTCAATTCATTCGAGTGATTAATAGCCATTACTCAGGAGTTGAATACTATACTTTTTCCACGACTATTAATAAAAATTTTAAATATTTTTTGACAGCACGCGGTCGAAAACAAATCTGACAGTAGTCAGTAGAAGGGAACCTATTTGATTGTTTTCATTGGTGGTTGCTATGATACTATTACTCAACGGGCCAATGAACCTCATTACTCAATGAAAAACTGTTGAGTAATGACAATATTATTAAATAGTCGTGGAAAAACGTTCTTTAAACACACTAATTGAATTATTTCGAAGCAAGAATTAAGAGACGGTGATGTTTAAATTACTAAGGATATTCGAGAATCGACAGTTTATAAGGAACCATTTAAACGTATCGGTACCTTCCAAAAATTTAAGTCGCTTCATTTTACCTGCAATCCATCGCTGATTTTTTTACTTTAAATGAAGGGCTAGACGATCGAGTGAACCTAATTCGTTATTCACGCATAACTTTATAAAATTATAGCTGATCGTAAAAACTTCCGTGACGATGTCAAGGTTTCCATCTGGGACATAAAACAATAAAACTTTATTAATTACAGTTGTGGTATGCATGAGTTTTCATTTAACGTAATCGCCAATGCCGTCCCATGATTTTGGGTATAAGTTTCAACTGAAATTTTAACGAACTGTTTATTAAGGACAATACTTCCAGTATCATTTATGGTGAAATATTACAGTTTTCACCACTATGAAAGTTAGGTTCGCAGTATTTATTTATTTTTTTACTCTCCTATAAACTATGAATAAGAAATATTCTCAAAATGAATTTATTGGAAATAGGTTATCGAAAAACTTTGCTATGTGAAACTATAGGAAATATTTTAAACTAAAATGTTCTTGAAACCGTAACACCGTACAGTAAATTCTAAATCTAGCTGGTGTCCCTATATAAAAGTTAGCAACCTCTCTTACAAAATGGACAATGGGCACAACAGTTCTTAGAGAAATGAAACACCAAATTTTTATTAGGTCGGGCAAAAAAGTAAAAAAAAAATTGTAGTTCGACTTGGTGTTTCATTTCTCTATTCATCACGACTGCAAACTGCTATGGAGTCTCTTCTTACACAATAGTTCTTCTTCTTCTTCGTTCGTGTTATGGTTTCCGGCTTCTTAAGACATTTAACCAGTCAGTTTTTTTTTAACTTTCGACTGCCTTTTAAAATTATTATAGGAATCTAGACTCTTCTCGAGCCGGAGTTCTGGCGGTTCTCAAGCACAACCGAAATGGAGCCTTGGAAGAAGGGACCGACGCCTCACCAGGAAAGTTAGTTCACAATGGTCGTTAAAGATTATACTCATCCATGCATAGGAACTGAAACAGAATTTTATAAACTATATTTAATAAAGTGTTAATAGTATACAGGGATATCCACATAAACCGTTCGTTAAAAGTTTTCAAGGTTGCAGTTCACGTAGATATTTGAAATTTAAGGTGCAATGGTTTTCCGTAGAGATCTCTTTAAGTAAAATAAAATTGTCTTTGTATCACTTCCGGTTGTACCGGAAGTCGCTATCAACTCGCTTATTTTAAATGGAATGCTATATTTTTTATCATGTTTTTGAATTCTACATGTAAAAATATGTAAAATTGCAATACATTTCCCTATCTCTAAAATGCATCATTTTTGAGATATTTTAAGTTTTCTTAAAAATTTGGATTCTGCAATCTGATTTTCAAAAAATTATAACACAGCTATGATTGAAGCAATTTTATTTGTAATAGCTGATGTTGTAGTTGAAGCTTTAAGGTTCTTAAAAATTCCATAAGCATAATCTATTAAGCTACAGGGTGTCTAAAACGCTCCGCTCCACTCGAAGATATTCAAACACAGAAAAATACTTTTTTTCAAATGGAACGACCAATATTTTAATACACCATCGTATGTGGAATTAAATTCTGTGTCGAACTATACTAGCATTCCCTATACCTAACTTTAACAGTTTTTCAGTTATAAGATATTTTTGGTTTAATACATAAAAATTTACATTTATTTGGTTAAATATTTCTAATTTTGTTGATATAGTTATGAAAACAACAAGCAATTGCATTTAACGTTTCCTGTTACTATAAATTTTAAGCAAAAGCAGAAAAAAGTTGATAATCAAAATCAAAATTATTCAAACGCTGATATTTTAAATCTATTTTTTAAATTCATGAAGAATGATCTAAAATTGTTCAGAGCAGAGAATGTGTGTTCAATAAAATGTACCCCTCTTGTCTCCTATGAATAAAACACAGTTTGGAAAGTTTGAACCTAACTTTATACAATTTGGAAAAATAAAATGTACGAAGATCAGTAACAAATAACGAAGATAATTAGACAATGGTTTTAAAATACTTTCACGCTAATCCAGAGAATTGCAAACTAGCAGCTATTTTATTCTTCAATTTAAAGTAATGAAATTCATACTTTTTCGTTTTATAAGATTACAAGCGTCCTAAGAGAAGGGTGAATAAAGAACTATTAAAATTTGTGAATTTCCACTTGCCAAATTCTATTTTCTTTGGTTGACTACAAAATTTGTAGTAACAGTAATTATTATTATAATTTCCATGCTATCTTAATAAAATTAAAAATATTTGACCTATTAAAATTGTAATTTTCTATGAATTAAATCGAAAATGTTTCATAACTCAAAAACTGTTAAAGTTTGGTATAGGGAATGCTAGTACAGTTCGACGCAGCATTTGATTCCACATACAATGGTCCATTAAAATATCTGTCATTCCATTTGAAAAAAAGTATTTTTCTGTGTTTGAATATCTTCGAGTGGAGCGGTGCGTTTTAGACACCCTGTAGCTTAATAGATTATGCTGATGGAATTTTTAAGAACCTTAAAGCTTCAACTACAATATTAACTATTACAAATAAAATTGCTTCAATAACAGCTGTGTTATAATTTTTTGAAAATCAGATTGCAGAATCCAAATTTCTAAGAAAATTCAAAATATCTCAAAAATGATGCATTTTAGAGATAGGGAAATGTATTGCAATTTAACATATTTTTACATGTAGAATTCAAAAACGTAATAAAAAATATAGCATTCCATTTAAAATAAGCGAGTTGATAGCGATTTCCGGTACAACCGGAAGTGATACAAAGACAATTTCATTTTATTTAAAGAGATCTCTACGGAGAACCCTTTCCCCTTAAATTTCAAATATCCACGTGAACTGCAACCTTGAAAACTTTTAACGAACGGTTTATGTGGATATCCCTGTATAGCCGTTTTCATAATAGAACTTTAAATTTAGAGTGACTTTAACCTGTAATTAGTTTCCTGATTCTTAAACTGACTTTAAATTAAAGTCTCCTTTAGCTCTACTATGAAAACGGCCCATAGAAGGCAAAATATTTCAATTTAGTAAGGGCCAGTTTTATAACGAAATTTAAAGGAGACTTTAAAATTAAAGCCACATTTAGGGCCGTTTTCATAATAGAACTTTAAATTTAAAGTGACTTTAACCTATAAAACCACATTAGTTTTCCTATGCTTAAAGTGACTTTAAACTAAAGTCTCCTTTAGCACTATTATGAAAACGGCCCTCAGATGTGTAAGCAAATGTATTTTCTTATTTGATTGTACATATGATGTAAGTTTACATTTAAAGACTCCTTTAAATTCCATTATAAAACTGGCCCTAAGTGTCGTAAACAATTACGGAATATTCAGATTGCGGGCACAATTAAAAAAAATGTGATTGAGGTCATCTTCCTGACTGCATTCACATACGGCAGAGACTATGGCTTTTACTCTCGCAAGATGAACTTTAATAGCGCAGTGGCCTATCCTTAACCTACATAAGGTTGTAATAAAGGACCTTGAAATAAACGGTACGTCATAGAACCACCGAACCACGGTTTGGTCTGTATCTTCGGGTTTATATAAAAGTAAAACCTGCCTTTGTTTTCACAAGATATCTACCAAAATTCTTTCCAATACTTATAACAATCATTCCTTATTATTCCTATCTGAATCTTTCTCTGAAATCAGTTTTATAACTATGTATACTGCTCACAATTCCGTAGTGTATATTGAACATAACGAATACGGCTAGATGTACTTATACTCAATGCATTGCTATAAATGCTGAAGGAGAACCATCTGAGAAAATGGAATTGTAAGAATGCCATTTCTCCTTGACATCTCCTTCAAAAAGGTTATTAATTACAGATATTGAAAAACGCGTGCGTTTATATTTCTTTCAAAATACCGTATTAGTACCTGGTATGTATGTCAAGGTTTTATACTCGTGCTCGAATTCTTCAACCCTTTCTCCCATATGAATATTCTCTACGTAGTCGTCTAAATATGAAAGTATTTGTGTTATGCATGGCAAGTTTTTATTTTGGTTATTTCGATAGCTTTTCAAGACTTCAAACCTCTTGCTGAAATTAATTTTACTTGTGATGACTTTATTGGGGTTACGACTCAAATTCCTTAAAAGAAACCTTTTAGCTAAGAGCAACCACCTAAATGACAAGGGCATCAATCCTGCTTCCAGTACGTTCGTCGGAGAAGACTTCATGGCTCCGATATAAATTCTAATAGCCTGATATTGTATCTTTTCGAACATGTGAACCGCCGATGGGCATCAAAAAGCATCCATAATCGATTTGAGAAATAATAAAGGACTTATAAAAATTGAATAATATTTTTGGATCTGCCCTCCTGCTAAACTTCTCAAGATGTTAAGCCCATGTCCACATTTTCTAATCAAACCATTGATATGAAATCTCCATGTCAAATTATAATCTAATTGCATCCCAAGGTAAGTAATGGACTCGGTAAAATGTGTGCCTTAGGCCAATATTACACTATAAAAGATCTTTGACAAAGATCTTTTAAAATAATTTGGAAAACGAAGTGCGAGAAGGTCACAAAAAACTGCGTTGGAATTTTAGGTTATATTTTCTTCATAGGTACAAGAACTATTGATCAGATGGCATGTTTCGGTTACAAACGAACCATTCTCAAATCTAAAACTGTGGTTAAAGCACGTTAAGACGTGGTTATCTTTGCTTAAATTCCGATTGCAAATTTAAGCAAAGATGACCATATAATTCAATTAATTATTTTATATTGGTCTTAATTATTACGAATTTGTTTTAGTGACTTTTATAGAGTGCAAATCTTCAGAGTGTTGAATTAAAAAAAATTAAAGTTTACATTTTAACATTTTTTCTTATTATTTTGATATTTAAATGATTTATTTTGTACTTTATAAATTTGACAAATTTTGAAGAAAATGCAACTAAAAGTTTTTTGAATTCTACATATACGAATTACTCAATTCATAAATCACTCTTTTGTGCACACACATGACATTTTAATTATTGCGTTTTCAAACATTCGCACATTAATTTTATCACTTGTCTGATATTGCGATTATTATAATTCTTAATTCAACAGGGGCGTAAGAACCAAGCTAAAAAATAAAAGGTTCAACAATTAAAGTCAAAGTATTTTTGTTTCATTTATTAAAATTATTGTAGCATCTGTTCTTTGAAGCAATAGATTTGTTAGATTTGGCTTTCTTATTTCTGAGGAAAAGTGCGTAATTAATGAGATGCTATTTCATTGTGAAACCTCGACACTAATAACTCGTCGTGGTTTATAAATCGAGGGGTGCAATGCGACAAGTGTATGAAAGCATTGCATTTCAGAGCTCCAAGCAAAACTCTCACATTCAACTTGAGGGTGTGAAAATTCGCATCTGTAAATTAAATTTAGTGAAGAGTGCATGCACATCACTTGAAACTATTCTCTCACTCATTGTCTGTCTTTCTGTGTACAGGAAGCGTGGGAATCGCGAGAAAGATCAAAATTATTTGGAGTGAACTCGACGTGATTATGCGATTTTTGTTGTTGAATCATCAATCAAAGCGTAATAAATTAATCATAGGGTTTAAAACATTACGGCACGTTGACGGAGGGTCTCGTATATATTACCCAACTTTATGACTAAATCACTCAACTCAACATAATACGCAGCTTTTTTCTGAAAGTGCCTAGGTTTAGTGCCCGGTACATTAGCGGGGCTGAACTGGGGGTGCTACAAATGTGCGAGGCACGCGGCGGAAAGTAAACGAGACGCCCCTATGTGACCGCCGGCGTCTCTATTCATTACCGTCACGTGCGACGCACTGACACTGTTATTGTTTGCTGTGCTACGGCTCGCGATTATTGCATCTCTAATCCCGTACACTTGCTCTTTTTATTGGGTGAAACTTTTCCAGCTGCAAAAAGATCAATAAATAAAACGAGCTTTACTTTGCAGATCTCTGGTAACTATTTCTAGGCAGAACAGCATAATAGAATCATAAAACCCGAAAAACTTCATAAGTTCAATAGACAAAATCCTTGATTTTTTTTAGTTAATGAAATTTTCAAAATCTAATTTCATTTGCTTTAAATTTCAAGGAATATTGTCAAAATTGTAACACTCATAACTAGAGCTTGAAATATGTATATGCAAATTGCATATCGTTATTTTTAGGTATATTTTCTTGCAATTTTGTTTCTACATGAATTTTATCGTTTTATAGCATAATTTTCTGTTTTCGGTATTGCACAAATGCATATTTTATTAAACATTTAATAAATTCATATACAAAATGTTATTTTGCATATTTAAGGGATTCCTCCTTTTAAATTTTCTTAATTTTTTTTAGATAGTTGAAAACTCTGGGAATTTATTGTTTGCAGTTTTGCTTGGAATTATTCTTTGTGTCAACTCAGAGAACAATCAAACATACGAAACAAACATAAGTGACAGGTTAGACTCTAAAAGACACTTTTTAGACTTTAAAAAACACTTATTTATCCGATCATAGTCACAACCGAAATTTTTCATTCCAACCAGTCGATAGAGACACAGTTCTCAAGATTCTCCAGGGTATTAATTCCTCTTCAACTGGCATTGATAACATTAATATAGGGTTGTGAGTGAGTATAAATGTCTTTCAGACAAATGTCAAAAGTGACAATTGTCTGGATAGGACAAATAGTATTTGTCATCAAAGTGTCATGGATACTGTTCGTGACATGTGAATCCGCATTAATTTTAAAAATGTGGCGCATTTGTTTACCTTTTCCTGCTAATTCTGTAACAACGTCAAATGTGACAAGGTGCTGGAAAATTTGTGTGTGCAATAATATTTTTATAATATTTGTTTTTCGAATTTTAATTGTTTGCTAAAAGTACAATATAGGAGCGGCATATTTTTGAAAAAATTCTTTATTTGCAGTAAAAAATTCGAAGTTGATTTTCATTATGAAATTTTAAATGTCATAAGTGTCAGGACAATGTCTGACATTTAAATTCGTGTCCTATCCAAAAAATAAATGTCCGGACATTTTACAACCCTACATTAATATTAAAATGATTAAACTATGTTGTCCCACCATCATCCCCTACTTTACTCACATCATTAACTCGTGCATTATGGAAGACATGGTCCCGGATATTTGGAAGCATGCTCTTGTCTGACCATTACCGAAGGTTAATGAGCCCCTATTGCTAAAAGATCTTCGACCTATAAGCCTTCTTCCTACTATTTCTAAGATCTTTGAAAAAATTATTTTTTTTCAACTTTCTGATTATGTTTCTTCAGAAAATATTCTTCCCAGTGTGCAGTCTGGATTTAGAAGACATCACAGTTGCACGACTGTTTTGCTTAAAGTAACGGACGATATTTTACACGCTTCAGATAATGGACTTATTACTGTTCTAACATTGCTAGATTACAGCAAGGCCTTTGATATGGTGCAACATGATGTGCTGTATTCCATACTGAAGTATATTGGCCTTAGTAATCATGCAGCTGATTTGATTAAAGATTATCTGTATCAAAGAAAACAAACTGTGGTCATTGGTGAACGTAGATCGAAGGTATTATCATTAAAGCAAGGGGTACCTCAAGAGTCATTAATAGGCCCTTTACTTTTTTCCATCTATACTTCTAAATTTTTATCTACATTGAAACTCTGCACCTCACACATATATGCGGATGACATTCAATTATATTTTTCTTTTTATCCTACCAAATGGCAGGAAGCAGTTAATAATATTAACCAGGATCTGAATTCTTTATCTGGCTTTTCCACAGCCCATTCACTTTCCATTAATCCCGAAAAATCTCAGATACTGCTGTTTGGTAATACTAAATGTTGTTCAAACTTATCTAGAATCTTAAATATTTCCGTCAGTAATGTCAAAATTCCTATAGTAGAAAAGGCAAGAAATTTAGGGCTTTCTATAGACAATAGCTTTCGTTATAGAAATCAAATAGCCAAATACATCAGCAATGCATTCTTCTATTTGAGAAAATTATATCCTCTGAGATCCATTCTGAACATCGAAACAAAGAAACGTTTGTGTGAAGCACTAATTCTCTCTCAATTCACATATTGTGCACCTTTATATCATACAGCTGTAGATTATAACATGGCTAACAGAATACAAAAGTTACAAAACTCTTGTCTGAGGTATATCTATGGTATCAGAAAATATAGTCACATATCACATAAACTACGAGATGCCAGTTGGCTTAATATGTCAAATCGTAGAGAACTGCAAACTTTGTGCTCATCTCACAAAATCATGACTTTTAAAACACCGCCTTACCTGTACAACAAAATACGTTTTCGCTCTGATGTGCACAATGTTACTACTAGGTTTCGAGGTCTAATTTCTTCACCGCCACACAAAACTGCTCTCTACGAGAGATCATTTTCTTTTGCCATTTATAGTAAGTACAATACCCTACCTAATGAGTTTAAAAACCAAGAATCAACTTCTTTTTAAAAAATGCTAAAGACCTATTTACTACTCAAACAATCCTAGTCTGTGACAATTTTCTTACGGGTCTAAGAGCTACTTAAACTTCTTAAGTTATTCTCCATCTTGACTGCTTATCAATTTGATTTCTACTTTCTTGTTTATTTACTTTCCTCCTCCTTACGAGTGCACTATTGTTTATATTATCAAATATATCTAGGAATAACAATTATTATTATTTCTCTGGTTCAGTAATATTAGTTTTATTTGCGTTAGTAGATTAGCTTAGTTTATTTAGTTTACTTAGTTTTTAGTTTTTTTGCTTTTTGATATTATTTTAATGCTCCTTAGTTTTATATTTCGTTTTTTCTTTTTAGTTTTAGTTTTCTCTATTTATCAAGGTTAAGTTGAAAAGCAGACGGGTACATCCCAAATCTGAACTTCGCCTTGCGTTTTGCCTGCATTAGAAAATAATAATTATTTTAAGTACTTTCTTTTCTCTGTGTTAATTACATATTTTTTATCTCTTTTTCTTAATTACATTCATTCACTTTTTTTATTTATCTTTATTTTCCACAACTATGTTATCTCCCTTTTATTAAAAGTTGTTAAAATCTATAAAAGTTATATGGATATCTTATACTCTACTCGATATTTTTCTATCAGTTATTCCATTGTTGCCTCCCTTTTGAAAATCCTGGATAGGTTTTAAACATTTCGTTAATGACTGTTAAGGAACTGGATGAATTAGTGGCTTTAGATATAATTAGAAGCAAAATGCTGTCACCCGTTAAACGTCAAACGGTTGAGGAAATAATTCCTTTTTCTTTCATCAAAAAATCCTAATCCTCTCTACGAACTATTCAATTGAACAAGCGTTATTTCTAAATTCTTACTGATTGTAGTTCTTTTTTTCCAGCAATCACTTATATAAAATATAGGAATTTGAACTCCATGAAGAGCCGCCGTTATTCAATAAGCTCATATTAATTTTATTGGTATAGGGAAGTGCATAGCTAATTGAATTTTGTAGATCGACGACATAAAAATAATCTCGTTTCATTTAAAAAATAATAGTTATTTCCTTTTAATTGTTGTCTAAATGGTAATAGTTTTACTAGATCCCCGTTTAGTGAAAAGCAAATTTTATTACTGCGGTAGATATCTGCCTTCCACTTATAACAGTACCACAATATTTGTTTTCTTCGTTAATGAGATAGTAATTATAAAAGTTACATCTGTATTTTTCGAAAAATATAAATAAAACCTTATATCTTAAAGACTGTTAGACTTAGGTATTGACAACCTTCATAAAACTTACCTTAAAATAATAATAATATTTATCAGGAACAACGTTATCGAAGAAACCCGGTTAAATGTCACACAAATTTTTAAAATTTTAAAATTATTTAAAATTTTAAAATTATTTACAATTTTAAAATTATTTTAATCTAGTCACAAATATCATGCATAATCCGTTAATATTTGTGTATATGAGTTTATTATTCTGTTCGATTGCATTTTTTATTTTATTTACGATGATATACCACATTTAATATTTTGTTTTCGTTTGGCGTTCAAATTAAGCAGTGTGTATACGAAGAACGAATAAAAGCTCAAAGAAGTTTACAAGCCAAGCAAATAAGAAAGAAGAAACGGAGCATAAAAATGCAGAAAGCAGCACACACAAGAGGAATCAAAAGAATGGGGATGAACGGAACTCAACTCGAACTCATTTCATCCTAATCTTAAAGCTAGTTCACATTCTTCGATTTTTGTATTTGATTTTTCTGTTCGATTTTATATTCGAGTTTGTCTCGAGTGAAATATGTGTTTACGTTTACAAATGTCTGAGAGAATTGTATCCGATATCTGATCGCCAAGACGCCAACTGTGTTGCCAATCTATGGTTGGAAACAATACTTTTTCCTAGTACACTGCCTATTGCGCATGATAGCTATCAAATCGGAAGCTTTCTCGAATGTTATTTATAACTCGAATGGAAAATCGGATAGTGTAAAGGCAAAAATATCACGTTTGAGCTACTCGAAACTGAAAATAGAATGCAAACTCGGAGAGTGTAAACTAGCTTTTACATCGAAGAATAGATAACTGAGTATGAATTAAATAAATAAATATTCAGTGCCATTACAAAATAATTCTTCACAAAAATGTAGTGAAATTGTAGTACTTCGCTCAGCTGCGAACGATATTAATATTGTTTCTGTTGTATATAAAAAATAAATAACATTAGGCTACACTCTAATATTTTCTAATATCTTTATTTCAGTACTTTTGAAAAGTCGATAGTATGTAGCATGAACTACTAGATTTCATGACACATCCGGGAGTCCAATTCTTGAAATCACTTGACAAGTGTCGTATGCGATCTGACGTCAAAATGACATTGACTCTCATACAAAACTATAGTTCATTTTTCCTGCAGAGAATAATGGGTTGGCGGGAATTTCAAAATACTTACATTTGACATTACGTTTTAAAACACACTTAATGCTTATTAGGACATCTTTCTCAATCAGTGAAAGAAATGATAATGAAAGTGTACAACAACATAAGAATTGACTTCCCTCATAATATAAGTCAAATTGTTCAAAAAACAGATAAATGATAACTTTGCTGAGAGTGTGTGTAATTATATTTTAGGATGCAGCATATCTGCTATAAACAGATTACGAAAGCAAAAGAAATGAAAAAGAATGAAATTCTCATCCTGCTTTTACCGTTTACATTTTAATTTTCACAGGCATTCAAATGCATACTCATAGCATACTTCGCAATCGGGTACATCTCACGAATTTAGACAAAATGTGTTACAGTTTCCTAACTTAATTCCTGCTGAGTTAGTAGATATTTTAGCTATGTGAACCTGTATTATTCTCTGCAGGAAAAATGGACTATATATAAATCGTTCGGGAATTGCGTGACTTTGACGTCATGTCACATAGACATCATGTCGAGTGATTTCAAGAATTGGGCCCCCGGCCTGCGTAATTTACTAGTTCAAGTGTCTTTCCGCTGGCGCCACTTAAGGAAAAAAATCTGAAATGGATGAACAGTTACTTTTTTTTACTATACAGGGTGGTCCTGAAATAAGGTGCCAAAAAGAAATCAGTTATAGGAGATGATGAGTAAAACTCATATACAAAAAATGTTTCTAATAAGTCTTTTCGTTTTCGAGACAAAAACATACGCTAATGTTAATCGAGATTGAAAAGGTAATACTGATTGTATGGCAACAATATTTGCATTTTTTTTTAGCAACGGTACCTGTAGCATCTAAACTCATTAGCATACAGCAAATTTTCAACAAATTTTCGATCGATCGATAAGTCAAGAAGCTTTTGTACAGGTGTATCGTATTAAAGGAGCCATAGTGATAGGCGTAACTGAGGATTACATGTACAGTCCGAAAAAGTGTTGCAAAATGATTTCTGCTGATATAATTTTTTATGAAAATTTTATAAAAAATTCAGCACTAGGTCATCTCATATAACTGTGCATGTTATGTATACTTGTGCTTAAAAGTATCCGAATGAAAAGCAATAAAATCGTTCGAATATGACCCTTGTGGTAAACTTCCGCAGTGCCAGGCGGTCACGCGGGTCGTCCGAATACTTTTAAGCACCAGTATACAACAGAGTTGCGTTCATAAACTACCATATCTTCGGAAGCATCTTGGTCGTGTAATCGCATTTTTGTCTCTTATATGCATTAGTTAAATTTTAATTATAAAAAGTGAGCAAAAAAAAACAGATTAGAATAGGTAGTGCAGTGACTGTGATTAACTGAATTAATTTATGTAATACATTCATGGACTGTCAAATTTATTAACTTTTTATTTAATCACAGACATACATTTTTTTTGTACCCCCTACTTTAATCTGATTTTTATTTGCTCACCGTTTATTTCTATTGTTCTCTCGTATTTTTAATGTTGCGATCCAAAATTATTTAGATAAGTGGAGGCTATGAAAAATAAAATCAGAATTCAAGCAGGTTCTTGTTTGATGAAAATTGTATCACAAATTCTTTGAAACGGACACTGAATATGAATACTGAATACGAAGCTGTCGAACGACGGCTAAAAACTTTTAGTCTGACATTTGCTTTCTGACTCCTGTCAAATTTGTCGAAGTTGTTTAAACAATCTCTAACACTGTAGTCTGGTCAGCAAACAATCCCATTTGAAAGCAAGTATTCGTTATTATATTAAAGAGGTTTAACAAACCTTTATGTATTCAGTTAGAAGACTTTCCCTACTGGCCTCAAATGTATCTTGACGTTTTAGCTTTGACAGATCGACAATAGATTAACTGTATGAATTAAGCTAAGACTCTGATTTTATTTCTCATAGCCCTCCCCTTATCTAAATAATTTTGGATCGCACCGTAAAATGTATAACGTTTTTATAAGATGTTAGTTATTGTAGAATAATATAAAATATTTAAAGTGTCTTTTATTTTGGATACCTTTTTCTAATTAAAAGTTATTTACTGTAAAATATAAGGTATGCTCCCAAAGTATATTTTTAATTATGCATATTTTAACGTATAAATACAGATTTTAGATATTTTTAGCGCATATTTGCATGCTTATTTTACGATTTTTTAGAGAATATAATCCAAGTTTTATTCATAACACAGCAAAAACTCTCCTAGAAATGATACTCCTGTCTAGTTTTCTTTACCTTCTGATAATTTTCTCTTAAATTTCAAGAAATAATATAGGAATTTAGTACCTACTTTATTTTTTTATACAATTTACTACAAAAATAGGAAAACAACAGGAAAGTTCAGGATACATGCAAGATCTATAAAGTTTACTGAGATTATAATGTAAAATTTCTCTCAGAAAGCTTGGTTTTGTCAGTAGATGGTGTAATAAGACACTTAAAAAAATAGATGAAACAGAAAAACAACTAAACATAGCACAAACGAGCTAAAAACTAATAACTTTTTTGATTCACAGCTCTAAAAGCTTCTCATAGTGTTAATTTTAACGTCATGTAATGATAGGAGATGGAGTTACTCTGAAAGTACTTTAAGCAAGGTAGTGAATCGAAAACTCTAAAAATTATGTCTTTTGAATCCATGTTTTAATAGATTTTTATACAGGGTGATCAAAGTTACTGCCGCGCTATTGCTAACTTCGTTATTATTCGAGCTACGATGTGGTTCAAATTAGCAAAAATGAACTATTTTCACTCAGGATTACAATGGTGATATGAAAAAGACAATTGCGCATCGCATTCTCAAAATAATTGCGTGTGTAAAGTTTTCTTTTAATGGAACATCTTGTATTTCTTGTTGACAAATGAAAGAAAAATGACTCCTCATAGAAAAAGTAAATCCATAAACATTATGGCTTTTTGATTCATTGCCCTAGAGCATTCTCAGAATCATCTTGTTTAACTTTCATCTATCATGTGATAACGGAGACACTCTAAGGCCCAGTTTTACAATCGTGGAATAAGGACGGAATAACTGTTCGCCGAATATCCTTTAATGTTCCTCCATATCTACGTCACACCTACGTCACGTTATTCTAAGAATAATGCTTATCCTACAACGATTGTAAAATCGGGCCTGAGAGTGCTCTAGAGTTATGAATAGAAAACGCTATTAATAAATTAATAATATGTGTCCGAAAAAGCACCGTTATCGAGATGAAAGGTGTTAAAATTTTCTTAAAAAACTGTTTTGATTTAATGCTAAACTTTAATAGAATCAAATATGAACAGCTTTTTCAATCAATAAGAAAAAAAAAATTGTTTTTTCTAATATCTATTCTATATTAAATTGTAAATGGAATTTTGAGCAGGTTACAAAGAAAGTTGGAATGTGCCCTTATTTTTGTAAATAATTACATTATGTACACGTGCATGTTTATCGCTAATTTCGTGATTTTATTTTAAAAACACTGGCGAAGAATAAACAACTGCGAGGCAATCTAAAATAATACAATATGCAGTGAATGATAAGCATTTTAAATTTACATAAAATATTCCATGTGTTCGTCTTACATTACACTATATGTTATGCATTTTTCCTAGGATATCAACTTTCATTTCGCCGGATATCACGGTATAAGAGTCACCAGACTGTGGAATCAAATATACAAATCCTTGCTACAAGTGATATTACAGCCGTCAACACAATGTTACACAGACTGACAAGTTGTGAAGTTGTTTTTTGGGGGACAGTGAAATTCATGTGTTAGCTGATGTAGTAGTCTGGTTGTACGCCATGTCTGACTTCTCGACTTGTTTAATCTTTTAACGTATATTTTTAATTTTCCGCACCGATGATGCGTGGTCTGCTATGACAATGCCCCGAAAGATTTCAGAGACGGGCGAGAGAGAAACGTGTTTCGTGTGTGCGAAACTTATTCATTCATTTATGTCGGGCACGTAATCTGAAGACCCTTAAAACTTTTGCTTTAATTAATCCGGTTACTAATTTCCTCAAGTAAATAATAACTCTGACTTTCAAATGTGTACGAGGTGCTCTATAATGAATTTTTCAAAAGAAAATTAGTTGTTTTCACCAAAGGTAATAGATATAATAATAAATAATGTTTAATTAGTTTACAAATGACAGTAAAATTTATTAAGTAAAGTAATAGTGTTCAATAAATTAAATTAAGCGTTTATGGTTGATAACTAAAGGTCGGTACATTTCAGACTGGCATAGGCGTCCTTTGATTTATACATTTTATAACTGGTATATTGCAATATTATTTTCTGTTTAATGCATACACAGTATTAATATTATTGCTTTCCAATAATAGCTCTTTTTTATTATAAATTTGAATGCACAAGATGCGATAATATACTAGTTAATTAATTTATCTTAAAATGTAAACCAACTTGATATTTCCCCGTGCGACGCTCATGAAATCTACTATGAACTCATTTCTTTTTGCGCCGAGGATTAAAACAATCGCATTGTAATGTATTCCGTATATTTCGATTAATTGAGAGCATCACTCCCACTGGTATGCATTAGTAATTTTTTTTCTTGTAATCGTTATCTAGTAATTGATACTAGTATTTGTAAAAGTCGGCAAAAATTCAACCGCAAACGTGTATTTTATTAGAATTAATGTGTGCATTCGATTGCCGCATCTTCGCAAAAAATCATATATTAAGACTGTCAGAAAAGTTCTGAGCCCAGTTGATAACCTACTACTTAGCGTAACTAAATTTGAACATAGGAATCGCTAAATATTTTCCCTACATATTTTACATTTTTTCTAAAACTGATTCAACGATTTTTTACGTATAGGGCAACTATACTAACACTTAATTGTATTTCTATATTTTTTGTATAAGTAACTCTTTATATTTAGTTATTTAGCAACTTTTTCTATCCTACTTATGAAAAGTGTAACCCTATTATGGATATGACTTTTCGTACGAAATTAGGGAAACAGAATCATACTGTATTTATACAGGGTAGTCCATGTTAAATTTTATAAAATAATAATTTCAAAAAGATTAAGTAATAATTCGAAATTGTACACCTGCGACATTTCTGCTATGGATTCTTCGAAGTGATAACAAAAGTTTGATATTCCTGTATCCCCTTTCTCAGAGAGAATCTGAATCTGTCAAACAATATCGAAACGTTAAGTTTTCACAGGATTTTTCAGCTGTATGTCGTCAAATTATAACAAAATTGTATTAAAAAATAACGGTGTAGAAATGTTGCTGTGCTGCGGAATGAATTAATTTTTCAATAACAGTAGCTTAACTATAAAAAACTAATGTTAATAAATTGAATATGCCTTTTGTTCTAACTTTTCTTTTTAATTTGCGTAACTATTCTGTGAATATCAGAAACGGCTTTGTTTATAAATACAAACAATTAAGTTTCTATTCAAGGAAATGCATAATTCATGTAGAACGTGTTAAGAAAAACTATACGCTTCCGCAAATAATAAATTCAGTTATACCAGCCTTCCCGGCTAATTATAAGCGGGGTGGAATAAAAACATAATTTACACAACAAAGTGTCGTTGGCGTAAAACACCCGGGACGTAATATATTTTAAACATGCGTGCACGTACACAAAGAATGCGTATTTTCACTTAAAATGCATGTAATAGTTTCGCATTTTTCATCTTTAATTGAATAATATTTCACATAAAATAACGAGCGCAGAACTCTTCAAGTTTCCGAGATCGCAGTGATTGATAAAAACTGGTATGTTTCCTGCCACCCAATTAGTACAACATATATTTCTTTTGAGGTGGCTGGAATCGGACGAAAAACAATAATAGATTTTAATGAGCCATTTTTTATTTCTTCTAACCGTAAATTACGAAGATTTACGGAGTGAGAATACTAGAGAAGATCTTCAGCCAATTAGCTCTTGTAATTTACATAATTTACTAATTTAGAACAAAGTATTGCCGGCTACCTGTTCGCATCGTATTATTTGCATGGGACAGGTGCAGGAATGATGAAAATTATAATTATTTTCGAAAATAACTAAAATGTTTTATCAATATCATGAATTATGTATGACAGGGTTTTCCAAATATTTAACATAAACAATGACGTAATTATGTGATAAGTGTGAAAGCAAGAGAATAGCTATTTCTGTCCTGGCGTGAAAGCACGTAATAAAAAATTTCTGGCGCGTTCAAGGAAACCCGTGTAATACTTCGCGGTTGGGTGAAGTAAAACCTCACATGAGAGCTCGTGGTAGTACAAGGCAATACATCGATAATACACGCCACATTTGGGGGCACGAGGAGGACACGTGTTGAGGTGATGGGGTGACATGGAAAGCACATTAGGAACCTGAACGGCCCGCGGCAAACCTCCCGGTTATCAGCATCTACATGTAAGGAGCAGGACTCCGTTCTCAGGCTCAAGTATCACGTATTAGGACTACCTACGGCAAGGAGGTCAAAGGGGAGAGCTTACTGCAAAATTCGAAAATCCTACTCAACATTGAAAGCTCTTTCACTTAAATACATAACTAACATAGTTTCTTGCCGTTGGAAATATATCAAATGAATTTTAATATACATGAGTTTTAAAAATCATGATATCAAACAATAGCAAGCGTAAAATTGTTTTATGAAACCGTTACATTTTTGAATATTTTAATAAATATTCCCTGGAGAAATAAAAATAACAGACGGGTGTCTTTAATTTTGTATACAATTTAGAATCTATTCTTTCGATGAAAATATTCAATAAGTTCTTTGACTTTAATTAAAAAATCTTTGTATCTCTTAGACTGACAATGAGTTCCACCAACATCCTTGTTAAGTAATCTTGGATTAAATATTTCTTAAATTTCTTCGCTTTAATTTGATTTTAACTTTGATGTGTGTGCAACTGGGCATTAATATAACAAAGTTCTAAATATAAAATTTTGAAGTGGCGAGGTTTTTGCAGTTTTGAAAAATAAGTAATGACTTAGTTTGCTTAACTTCTTTTGCAAATGCATTAGTAAAACGAGTCAATTGCTTTGAACAGTTTGAAACGATATCTCATCGTACATAACAAAATAAAAATTAATAATTTGAAGTTCATATTCACTTCTAGAGGAACTTTTTAATGAAACATAATTATCTAAAGTAGTTATAAAAGGATTACATATAGTAGGCAGTGAATTCCTCATGTAGAAATAAGAAATGACAATGCGAAGTACGAATACTAAACTATCTAGTTAAAAAAAAGTCTGCATAATAAATGTGTTTCCTCGTATAGCCTATAGTGTACAAGCTCTGTATTAAGGAACTGCTATAAACAAATTAATCAAATTGATTGTCAGGAACAAACATTAATAACATACTTGACAGTAAAGAACAAGGCCAAATAAAAAATTACCTGCAAAAAATTCCAGGTAAATGATTCACTATCGGTTGATAGCTTCATCAGCTCATGAAACGTTGACCAATTGTGCAATTTTTAAAGTGTCCGAATAAAAAGAATTTGTTATACATATTAAGTACACTATGGCAAGAATAACTAAAAATAAACATTTTAAACTATTTTTTTTCACAATTTTGGACGTCACGTCTGACGATCCTATATGTAGTTATTTATCGTAAAATTTTGCTAATTAATTTTGGATTAATTGTAGCAGAAAACTTATAATTAATGGGTAATCGCTAAAAAACAAAAAATGCATCAATGCAGCTGTTGAAAGCTACTACGTTCAAGAACCTGCGAAAGTGAGAAGTATACCACAGGAGTAAAAATATAGACAAAATAAGAAATGAAATAAAAAACAACCAGAAATGAAATGGAAACAATAGAGCTCTACAAATTTAGATGATTTAGCACTTAACTGCGATGAAAGTTAACAGAAAAGAGAAGAAAATATAACATACCAAAGGGCAAAATATACAGGCTCTTCAATTTGAACCGTTCATCAAATACTTTTTATTTTTAAAGATATAAATTCGGTTAAATTGGCAAAGATTCTCTGATTTATTTTCTTTCTTAAATCTGCTTACAAAATAACGAAATAATTTAAAAAATTCGTTCTCAAATGAGTAGTCGATGTTCATGTACTTACAAAATTAAATTGTCTAAATACTTGACAAATTATGTCTGTCTAAAATGCAGGTAAACTACAAATAAATAAAAGAGAGCATTTGAATATGAACTTTTTTCAATTATTTCGTTGTTTTGGCTGCAAATTTGAGATATTTTGGTATCGCTGTAATAAGAAAAAAATCTCTACCGAATGAATTACAAAAGTGACTTCATTGCTATTTAAAAAAAATACGGTTGTATAAATATTTTGGCAACTAGCGGTGCAATTGTTTTCTTGATTAAAAATTAGAGAATCTTTGCTAATTTAACCGAAACTTTAAAATTAAAAAAGTTAACAATAGCGAACGTTTCAATTGAACACCCGCTATACTGTACTGTATACTTTAAATTTCTATACTTTACGTTTCATTTGATAATTTTGACGCCCTATTTTTTAGGTATTACAAAAACTAATTTAACACTGTCTCTGTCCATTTTTTTTCAATATTCATCATGTTCTTTTGAACTAGTACTTGTCCTAGAATTTTATCACTAAACAACATTTACTTTAAATTACTTATGTATTGTATTCAACATGTTAGAATGTTTATAGTAATTATGAGTTTCCTCACACAGGTATGTAAAGATTTTAGAGTGAGCATAGGTAATTGCGGAAGAAGCACTCGGAAATAATTTAAAACTTGCTTATAATAATAACTAGCATCATTTCCGTACGAATCAACTCTTGAATCAGATTATTATCACTAATAAGCGGTGTCATAAATTTATAGTAACCATACCGAGAAAGTACTATATACCGTTAGCGCTTACAATCAGTGGATTTAATTGAACCTCTACATAAAGAAATTATCAATTAATGCACATTCATTACACGGAAACAGACACACATCGGGATTTACCACTTAAAGAAATAATTTGTTTTTAAATATGTATGTTGAGTGGAGATTATAAATTCCAGCAGTACAATTTATTAGCGCTAATTAGTTGGTTTACTTGTGAAAACAAGTCGTAAAACTTAACTAATTAAACAGCCACTTCATTAATTTGTTCTTACATGTTTACATAAGTTAATTAAAGGAATTATTGAATAAATGATCGGCGGCTTTTAACGCTCGTTTGAATGCATGACTTCGAAAGGCGAACGTTTTAAAACTTCTAAGGCAAGTATTTATTTTCAATTTAATGAATAATACAACTATTAAATAAAAAAAAAAACTTTTCCATATTAAATGACAATGCCGTCTTTTGACCAGCAGAAAGAATTTTTTTAGAATAGGAGAATTGTTTACTAAATTTCCATGGATAATATCCTCCGGATATAGCAGCCAAGTAATCCATGAGGTGTTTATTTGTGCACCGAGTATGACACTGAACTGTTGAAATACGTAATTACGTTAAAACTATTATTATGGAAAGAAACACTTTAATTTATGATTTAATTTGTCAAACCAGTCTCCTTTGCATGTATTAAAAACTTGAGTCTTTAAATGTGCTCTGATGCATCGTCATATTTTACAAAATAATTTCCAATTGATGAGCAAGTTTCTTCGCTATTACAAAATTATTTTAGCGGAGTTTTTGCTTTTCAAAGTTCCGGTATTCTTCAGATCCCACATTATTTAATTTTTTATTTTATGGCATACCATTTGCTCTCTGCGTTTCTTTTATTGTAGTGTTTGGCAGACCTAACTGAACTACGAATTAAAATGAATTAAAATTCACCCTAGCTTCCGCTATCTTCTAATTAATTTTTTCCAGAGACCAATTTTTTTCAGTATTAGGCACAGATATTCGCTTTTATTCATTTTATTTGTTGTTCAACTGCTACCGATGCAATTTTATAAATAATTTTCCTTACTATTAAGTTGAGAGAGTAATAAGAAAGAAAACTGTGATTTTTTTAACCATTCTTGAGGTGCCATCAATCTTTCTCATTCACTTGCATCAACTAGTCTATTTATCATTTAGGCCATGCAGTGTTACAAAAGGTTAAGTGAATAATTAAATTTGGGAAAGCATCAGGAGCAAGCGCTGTAAGTGAACGCCAGCAGCCTGAAGCGTTGTATTAATGAGGCACTCTTTGACGGAGCCCTCCATGGCCTACTTGTTCCGTACATAAGATGTTCTTATTGTATCTACATTGTGTAGAACCAACAGCGTTGTTCGCCGTTTTTGTGAGCTCTCATAACATGGCGCACATTTAATTTGGCCCCGGGACAAGTTTGTTTATCAATACTATGGTACATGTCGGGTCGTTAGTGATGTTGCCCGCAGGATACTTTTATTTATTTTATAATTTCCAGTTTTATTGTGTTTCATTCAATTGAATGAATTTATTCGTGCTTTTAATTATTCATAATGATATTGTACATCCAAGGGCTCTCCAATTATAATAAATCAGTTTTATCATCGTTCATTTCAACGTAATTGAACTTATTTAGTGATAGCATCCCAACTACAAAACACTGCACAAATTTGAAATATTTTTATAAAACTCATTTAGTTTTAATCGATTATAGACGACGAATTTACGGAAAGATTGTATTAAAAAAATTGATTGTTGCCAAAAATGTATACAGAGTGTAAATGAAAAGTGGAGTAAAAAGTGTAAGGTGCTAATCTTTGAGTAGAATGCAAGGGGAATCTGTAGTTAGAAACATTTGATCAGGAAGGATTTATAATTCGCAACACGAAATTTTAATTGACGACACTGTCTCTTAGGTAATATCGTGAATGTGAAAGTAAAGCTAACACGATGGTCAAAGTTTGACAGTTAATAATTCCTTAATTTATGATTTTTTCTTACAAATGTAAAATAATAAAGTACCTAATAACAATACTTTGTGATAGACGTCTACTGCTTTTGTAACACCCATCGTATAACTTTAATGCTGCAACAACATTTCACCGACACTCACCTAGTAAAAGATTCATGTCGGCATACTCCGGCAAGGAGAACTTTACTTCAAATAAAACTAGTTAAATAGGTTAAATCTAGTTTGATTAACATCAAAGATAAATACTTACGAAATAACAAAAGAAATAGTGTTGTCCGCTTGTAAATTCTTCTAATAACTGTATTCTAATTATAGTAATTCTTTATATTCTAACCCGTGAGCAAATAAAAATCAGATTAGAGCAGGCGATGCAAAGAAAATGTATGTCTGTGATTAAATGAAAAGTCAATATATTTGACAGTTCATGAATGTATTACATTAATATTCAGTTAATCACAGACATACATTTTCTTTGCACCGCCTACTCTAATCTGATTTTTATTTGCTCACTTTTCATAAAATATTAGGGTAGTATTGTTGTTAATAATGATAATGATAATAATGTTTTGATCAGAAAAATTACTTATTTACATCACGTTTTCTAGTACCGGTGCTAAGTTTAATCAAAGATAAAGCAGACTGGACACTAATTTTTATGATTTTGGCATTTTCTGAATATTAAATTCGACCAAATTCACTAGATTTAATTGACATCGCTAGTTTAAGGATAATCATGTAATCATAATAATAATTTCAAGGAAACTTAATTAAATTTGAAGTTAACAATTTCATACAACATGGTAAAAGAACCCGTAAACTGGCAAGGTAATGAATGATGACCCGCTTTAGTTCTTCATTGTGTAGTACTGTTCGTATTACCATTTGTGACTTTTTCTCATATTATAAAGAAAATTAATTAATTAAATGATATTAGAAAAAACATTTGAAAAATAAAACCTCGTATTCCATGCACTGTTTATCTGTATTTAAAACGCCACGTAAAAGGATATTTATGATGTCCCATAGTAATTGTGAACTGAGCCGTGAGTTTAGCTGCGATAGAATCTAAGCAACTTTTTCTTTGCATTTTTACTCTTCATAAATATGTAGGTCCTGTTTCAACTGTTTGATTTATATAACAGACCAGTATATCCTGATATGTGTAACATTGCTTTTTGCAGAATCTTTCTGTTATTGTGCGCGTTTCATAAGCTTCTGTACACTGCTTTTCGTTTGATTTTATTTAAATAAACTCGGGGTGTATTAGTTAAGTTAATGATTATGTATTTTTTGTGTAAAGTTTTTAAAAGTAAAATGGTGTACGTGTTCTTGTTCATATGCAAATAGGGAAGGAACAGGTTCTCGAAAGGCCTTTTTTTCTAGTCCCAGAAAAATAATTGACAAACACAACAGATGTTCGAAATTGGATAAGATACTGTCATATCGGAAATATGTATATTTTGTTAATTGCTGGGAAAACACAAGCCCTGTTTGCAGCGTTTTACGGTGACAAGTTCTCTTATAAGTAGCGCGTCTGTTATGTGCGATTGAAATGTAATGTTTTCGGCATATGGAACGTTTTTGGCGGATTACTGTTTCACTACTGTTTAAATAATGAATATTCATTTTTGATGACCGGTATTTGGGGGAATTAAAGCCAGACAGACGCCCAGAACTGCAACCATCTTGGGCCACATAAGCCGCGCTTGATTGTGAGTTCGACCGTTGTAGAGCTTAACATGTCACAGATTACAAATGTCACCAAAACTCACAACCGAAAAAAAAGCATTTTATTAACTATTACACTCTTATACATATATTAACTACGCTCGACGGGTTTTGTATTACACCCATTTCACATATGTACGTCAGACCGCATTTTATCCTTAGTCTAGATTATATATACAATTAAGGAGAGATTAAAGGATTTTATTGTATACCAGCTGGTACTATTAATTCTCTTAGAGAAACTGGATAGCATTCCCTTGCCTGTATCAGAATTGAATGAGATACTCTTAAATAAAATATCTTGATTTTTGGATGCATTTTTTTTAGAACCGAATAGTGGATATTTAGAGAATAATACAAAAAGAATTCTTCTACTGTTGTATAAAATATAAACTATAAATTAAATAAAGAATTACATTAAATTAAAGGTGTAAATGACACTGAAATGAAATACGTTACATCAAGCAGCTACAATTGTCAAAAAAAGTTCCTAGTTTAAACTATTAGAAAAACTAAAGTTATAAATAAGACTGGTATTTAATTTTTGTGTATGTACAAGATTCTATCAGTGCAGGAGAAGGCTTTAGAAGTGAAAGGAAATGAAGATCATGATATAGTTTACGAACGTCATGTAATAACACATGTAATTAAGGACAAAATCCCGAGGCGACTTGGAATTAAAGGAATATGAAAAGATAAAGTTGTAACTGGAATATTCAAATCATGAATAATTATGAAGTGCTAATGGTCGTAAATTCAAAACCGGACGATTAATAATTCTAAACTGACTTGGAAATTTGAGAAATAGGCATAATTAATTAAATATTTCAACATAATTACTCTCGAGAACGAGGAAGAGAGATGCTAACTAAACGTTAGTTTACGTCGTTTCGAAACTTATTAATCTTATTAATATTAAAATAACAGGCTATTCGGTGATCACTGATGTTCCTTGAGCTTTAGATCAGGAGACAGGTGTGCTCTTTACACCTGTTCTGACACGTACACATGTCATACAAGCCGCACTCGCGTTTTTAACATGGACGTGTTTCGAGAAATTTACAGCACGCAACAAGTTCGCTAATTTACCTAATTAAATTAATAATTTCTTTGAATGCATGCCGGTGATTACTAACGCAAAGTGACGGCATAACTCACTCGACTTGTGAGTGAAACCCGGTCTGCGTTGTTGATATTAAATTATTTCTCCCCTTAAGCTTGCATATAATTATTAAATTGTTGCATAAGATTCATGGAAGCAACAGAAACATAAAACGAGTACATAATTTACAACGAATTATTACACATCTTTTATGCTATAATTGTTTCATACACAGATAAAAATCTGGAGTTCCCTTGCGTCTGGTGTTTCCTCGCGTCCATCCGTTTTTGGTGTTAAAATAAACGGAGTTAGGACGTTTAACTTTAGAAAGTGTTAACGTGGTCTACATAAGTAGCATTTTAATCTTTGCGGTAGTTATTTCTATATATGTATTATATATATATATAATTTTTTAACACTTATTTTTAGACGCATTTTAATCAGGAGAAGATTTTAATATCACTAAATGAGATGAGCTTTACAACTTTTCAAGTAAAACTCTATCCGTATTTTTTAACACCGATTAGGAGGAGAACATTTTATCCCAAAAATTTTTATGTGTGTAAGAGAAGAGCTCTTATCTTTCGCCAGTGTATATATCCAAATTGGTCTTGTGACCCTTGTTACATAGTAAATTTTCCGTAAAACTACTAACATTGTATCACTAAATGAAATGAGTGCTTAAAATATGAGTAACTTATAAATTTCGCCGCCAGATGTCCCGACCGAAACTGTTGCTCACTAAAGTTGTCGTTTATAAGTCAAAACCAAAGGAACTTTCTTGCCCACTACAAATGATCACAAAATATACAACTACTACAAATGATCAGACACTTGGTAAGGTTGAATTAAATTTCAACATTTCGCTGTACGTTTGACAGCTTCTTTAGAATAAGTTGTAATAATATAAATATATAATTATAATAATTTTATAGTTTCAAAATATACGTCTAGTATAAACCATGTATAAACGTTGCGCGTACTCTATAAATACACATTTACTGTGTAAACGTTATATTTATCCCATAAAGAGACGTTAGTTAAGACTGTCACTCATATGTATAAATACTAGTCCATAATATTCTACATTTAGACTAAATTCAAAACGTGTTTTAGACATATTCTATACTGGTGTGTTACATGGGCACTCTTTTTATTACTTGAATGTTCAAATCTTTAATTTATTAAACTAATTTGCAAAATTTGTATTTATCGGACAGTTTATAAAATCAATATAAAAGTCAAAATGTCGCTATATATTTGATTAACTATTCGATCATTTATAAATGCAAATTTTGCTTCAATTATTAAATTAATTTGATTAATAAGGATAATAAAATATGTATAATACCACCGTCGCGTCGTCGCGCCTAGGGTTGCACTATGGGGCCAGAGTAACATTATCGTCTCAAAAATACAAAAAATGAAAATCTGCATTGCGATTTGCAATATTAATTTTCTAATAACCAATGAATCAAAGTTTTATAATTCAATTGGATAAGTTGAGTAAGAACTGCACCACATTCGTTACTTTTTGAGTGTTTATTTTTCGTTTTGTCAAGTTTTGTTATTTTCTTTACAAAATACAATATTATTTTGCTCCAGTTTTAAGACAAATGGTAAATAGTAGTATATGAGGACATTTTTATTGGATTTTAGCAGATTTATTATAATTTAATTTTTTCACATTCAACCATTATTTGCTCAAAAATTTTCTTATGTAACGTATCAAAATTTTTATATGACCGTTTAGAGGTTAAAATGGACTAGTAAATGAAGGAAAAGAAATAGGAGGTTGTCATTTAAAAAAAACACAAGTTGGCATTGGATCTCAAAAATAAAAGGAGATAAAAAATTATATAAATTATTGATGTAGGTCTTATTGATTTCAAGGCACATACTAAATTTTAATTGGATACGTCAAACAGTTTCCGAAATATTAAGCCTATTGGCCTTCCCTGTTTAATAAAGAAGTAAATAATTTTTTTTTAAATTGGATCATGGCCATAAAGCCTTGGTTTTCTTCTCTATTTCACGTATATGTCGGTACACGTGTATACGTGTAATACACGCATCATGATCTTAGTCCATGTAAGTTTAAATATACGGATACCCGTGTATTTTAATTTCACGGATACACGTGTAGTTACATTACACGTGTATTTAATACAAAAACACATTCGTTGCTAGGTAACCTTGATTTGAACGTACTGAACGGACCCATGTATTACCCGTGTATTAAAATACACGTGTAATTATATCCGTGTACACGTAGAATAAGAGTTAATTACACGTGAATTAATAACACGTGTATTTAATTCGCGAATGTCGTTATACGGATTTCCGTGTACACGAGTGTCTTCAATACACGTTCAAAACCGTAGAGTCTAGTTGCTAAATATCACGATCTACTAGAGTTCACGAGACAGAGCTTTTATCCGACCTTATTTATGTAACGCAAGTTTTTCCGTTTACCAAATAGAATAAATAAGAAACATCATAAATAACGAAAGGAGAAATCACAAGGAAACTATAATTGACTAAGAAAATTCAACTTTACTCGCTAAAACCTCGCAAACTTGGTATTAATTGAAAATGGCGTTCCGGATATAAAGTTTATTTGTTTTTTATATGCCGATCGTATAGATGAGTTGAGAAACGATATGACATGACAAGAGCCGCAAGGCCTTTCCATGACAGTTAAAAGAAGATGGCTATATAAAAGTTTTTTGACTTATCGATCGATCGGCATACAGTGTGGTCCCGAAATGACGTGCCAAAAAGAAATCAGTTATAGGAGATGATGAGTAAAACTCAAACAAAAAATTTTCTAATAAAAGTCTTTTCGTTTTTGAAATAAAAATAATTGAAAATTTGTTGAAAATTTGCTAATGAGTTTAGATACTACAGGTACCGTTGCTAAAACAAAAATGCAAATATTGTTGCCATACAACCAGTATTACCTTTTCAATCCCGATTAACATTAGCGTAAAGCAAATTTTCAATTATTTTTATCTCAAAAACGAAAAGACTTTTATTAGAAAAATTTTTTGTATATGAGTTTTAAGGTGACCAGAAAAAAGCGTACACGAAAAAAGCCCACACGAAAATTGCGCACAAAAAAAAGCCCACAGCGAAAAATGCGGACAAGAAAAAAGCGCACAACGAAAATTGCGCACACCGAAAAATGCCCACATGGAAAAGTGCGTACACGGAAAATTGCTCACACCGAAAAATGCTCACATAGAAAAATGCGCACATGGAAAATTACCCACACTGAAAAATGCCCACAGAGAAAATTGCGCACACAGAAAATTGCTCACACCGAAAAATGCTCACCCAGAAAATGCCTACATAGAAAAATACGCACATTATGTTTTATTTTCACATAAAATGAAATTTATGCATTTCCATTACCGTACATGGTGTGTTAAATAACGTGCCTTTTTAAATTTCTCCTCGTAGTTGGCCGTGAATTATTAGTTATGGTTATGAACTAGCGTTGCTTGAAACTTAAATTGACGTACCATCGTAATCAGAAAAACCGACTATACTGAAATTTTAGTTAATTAAAGCGTGCTTAAATGAACTTCTGTCATCTTGACATTAATATTATTTTGACAAATTAAATAAAAATACCCCGATTAAAAGCAATTCAGAAGGCAATAATTCAATCGCGATTGCAAGACGGAATCAGTATTCGAGCAATTGCAACTAAATTTGCTGTTAATGTTAGTAATCATAGAGAATATTTATTTCTTTGGAATCGAATGAGATGGATGAGATTTTATAGGTTGACAAACACATGACAAATGGTGTCAAACCTAATGTTACACATCTAAATGTTTGGGAATGGAAGTAATGATGATGCTGTAGTCGATTTTATACATAAAAATCGACTACAGCGAAGTGAAATATATGACTTTTTTCATTAAATGTAAATATAAGAAAAATCCGTACGGAATGATCTTGACTCCTGCATCCAGTCTGCATGGAATCTGTACATGTACGGAAATTTCCGTACGATTGGCAACCCTGCTTTACAAACATTCGTATAAAGGTGTTCCTTTTTCAATCTGAAAGACTGAAAGAGTGATGTATACTAGCCGCCACTTAAAACAAAATGCAATACCAAGGCCACAGCCGTAAGTAGCACTGTGTAAGGTTCATTTTCGAACGAGTTTATTGCTTTTCGTTTTGCTTTTAGTGCCTGCGATGGTACGTAGATACGATAACTACATATAAAAAAAAATAGTTATACAGGTTGTTACAAATTCGAGGCTCACCATTGGGATCTCGGAAATGGTAAGAGATGAGAAGTCGGTTAAATTAGGGCAAAGTTGCGTATTTTAATGCTGAACAATAATCCGTTTTGAAAAATCTTGTAGTTTTTGAAATATTTCCAAAAACCCGAAAAACTAATTTTCTTTTTTATTTTTTCCTGAAGTTATTATTGCAGGGATCATAACAAAATTAATACATTCTACAGGCACTTTTTTAAGCTCTTTACGATAACATCATTAGATTTTACTTAAAACGTTTCGTCTCGTTCTGACCATCATCAACTTTATTTTTTCTTATGGGCGTCACTTTGGGTTTTAATACCATTAAATAGATCTATTTTTTCTTATGCTTTTCCATACATCTCACATCCCTATTTAATAATTTGAAACAGCTGGAGATGCAAGAAATTGTTGAAAATAACAGTGCGAAGAAAAATATGGTATGCTGTGAAGACAAAACAAAAAAGTTTGTTATACCTTCGGAGTTTTATTTCGTTTATAACAAAAGCAAATTTTTGAAAAATGTTTAGATATGAAAATGAATAATGTGAATCCAGAAAAAACGTAGATTTTCAAAATATATTGTGCTAACAATAATTATTCATAGTAAAAGAACGATGAAGCAGTAGTTAATTGAAGAACAATGGAATATAGGTGGCGCTCAAATGGCCGTCGTATGAGATGACCATAATAAATCTTCGGTTTTTGATCAGTTTATGCTTAGGAAACGTACGTAACGATATTTTTTCGGTATAATAACAATAATAAACTGATACCGAGGCACACAACAGTAAATATTTGATTGTTCCACTGACAGTTTATCTCACATACGAAAGTTCACGTATAAACACCAGGGCGGCGACTCTTTCGTTTGTTCTTCCCAATTAGATACGTAATTAAATTATATATTTTTATTATTAAAGCAAGAAAGTATCACAAGAAATTATGTCTCTAAAAAAACACTCATTCTTGTAAATTTAAAAATGTATTGTGCTAACTACAACAATTTAGTAATAGCAAGATAAATTTACTTCCAACAATACCCAGAAAGACACCATCCACAAAGAACAATGTTTATTAATTGTAAATTAGATAGAAATATTGAACTTTTGGATCTTTTCATAAAACTCGAAGGACGCATCCAGATCACCTTAATGATGAAGAGAATGAAGAATTATTAGAAGAGGTAATTAATAGTTATTTATAAATGTACTATGTGTTTTTTTAAATGCCATAAAGGTTGGCCATGAAAATTAAAACTCATGTCGTAGCTTGGCATCAAACACATGCCAAATCTGAAAATTTAAAGTAAATGAATGGAGCTAAGACATGAATTTTCTTTTCCACAGCCACCCCTTATGGCATTTTTAAAAAAACACATGTTATAAAATTATGATGCTACAAGAAAGAATATTTCCTCGAGCAATAATATCTTTTAAAATACGAGTTTTCTAAAGACATAGATAATTTGATATTTTCTTGCTTTAATAATAAAAATGAATAATTTAATTACAAATTTAATCAACTATTGCTTTGTCCTCGATATTACTAAATTGTTGTTGTTAACAGCACAATAAATTTTTTAATTTACGTCATTCTTGGATTCATAACATTCAATTTTAGATCTAAAAATTTTACTAAAATCAGCTTTTGTGATATACGAAATAAAACTCAAAAGGTACATGAAAGCTTTTTTTGGTTTTTGTCTTTACTGCATACCATATTTTTCTTAGCTTTGTTATGAGCTTCGAATCTGTAACACCCTGTATACTAAAAATTGGTTTTCAACTGGATTCACATTATCCGGGCAATGAGCGTTACGTTTCGGTTCTGGCAATTTTTTTTCACACTTTGTATTGTAACACATAAGAAAATATTTGTCCAAAACCGAAACGTAACCTGCGTGAAACGAACATTGCCTAATATGTGAATCAAGCTTTATTATAGCCTATTTTTAAACTAGGAGTAGTAACAGTTTTTGACGGGCAAAATTAAAATTACTTCTCCTAGTTGATCGTGCCTTTTATCGACGTGCGTAAATAGATCCATTTTACAAATTGTAAACGTTTTATTAGTTTAAAAGTCGGTCGAATGGTCGGAATTTTGCAGTTTCTATCAATATGTAAATTGTTTAAAATTGTATTCAAACTTACTAGTTATTAAATAAACACAAAAATGCAGGAGTATAGTTGTCCCAGATTTTTTTGGTGTTCATAGTACATAGTTCATAGTACATATCACATATGCATTTAATTTTTTTCATTTATAACGAGTTCTTGCATATAACGAACAATAAGCGTGGTCCCTTGAGTCCTCGTTATATCCGAGTTTTACTGTATATTGTTTATTATCTATTATATACGTATATTATACTCTCGATATCTTAGGAGCGGAATCTAACAAAGAAAGTGACCACCGATGTTGAATGTTAACAATTTTAAACAAACAGAAAAATTTGAGTAATAGTTGTCAAATTTAAAAAAAGAGAAAACAGATGGAACATATTTTCAACAGAGGGGTTCATAATTAAAAAAAGGATTTTTAAAATCGTTTCAACTAAGAAATGTAAAAAATAATAGTATCAATTTTATATCCACGAAACGCCAAGTCTACTCAGGATGCAGTTGATTTGATTTCAGCTTTTCTGAACGTTTAATATAATTCTCAGGATTAAAAGAAATTACATAAACAAATAACTAGAATCATCGTCCTCTATTGTTATTGTTTCATTACTAAATTGAATTGGAAGTGGCAGTGTTATTTTATTTTTTCCGGATACTTACTAGAAGGACTAAAATTGAGTGTTGTACCCACGGTGAATTGAATACTAACGCGGGCAGCATTTGCAGTGAGATATGAATTATTACGTCATCGCATACCCGCTTCTCCTTTTACGCAATTATTAGCAATATTAACTGTAACATTTGACTGTTGTTTTAGAGGTAGAAGGGGGTATGCGATGACGTAAGGGTTCCCTATCTCACTTGAATGTTGCCACTAGTAGCATTCCTTTCACAAACTAGAACAGTTATGAACAGTACAGAACAGTTCACATGTACAATCGCAATCATAATTCATGACATAACCTTCACAGAAAGACTCATTTTATTTGTGGTTTCCAAACAAAAATAATTTACGACATCCCGGATTCACTTTTGAGTGGATTTGGATGTATTCGACATTCATAGTTTTGAAGGATATTCTATAAACTTTCTGTAAGCGTTATTACTTATGATTGCGACTACGTGCTGTGTACGGACCTTGAAGCTCTTGGAAAGGAATGCTACTACTATTAGTATTCAATTCACCGTGGAGTTGTAAAGAAAAATTTCAAGAAAGAGAACTGAGACTGTTATTTGAGGGCAGTTCAAATATTAATGGGAACAATTTGAACATCTTTTATAATCAGTTGAGTGTACATTGTTTGTAGTTGTTTTAATAATATGTTACTTTTAAAAGCATGAGCGTGTAAAACTCTCCAAATACGGTCTCAGAAATATGTAACAGTTATTTTTATACAAGATGACAAAATTCAAATTTATTTTTATTTATAAAAATAACTATTAAGGCGACGGGCCACTGCACGCTAGGCGAAGCTAAGTTGAGCGAAACTAAGTTTTTGAAAATTTGATCCAACGTAATCTTACGCGGACGAGGCAACCGAGCGAAGATAAACACTGTTTATATCTTTGCTATCTTAACTTCGCTTCCTTAGCTTTAGTTACCACGTCCGCGTAAGATTGCTGCTGGATCTAATTTTCAAAAACTTAGTTTCGCTCAGCTTAGCTTAGTTTCGCGTTCAGTGGCTGCCTGCTTTTTATTTTCTGAGTCCACTATTTGAGAGCTTTTAAATGCTTATGCTTTTATTATAAAAATTAGCAAATTATTAAAACAACTACAAACAATATTAACACTAACGGATTATAAAGATATTCAAATTGTTCATTAACTGCTTGAACTGCTTCAAATAACAGTCTCAAATCTTTCTTGAAATTTTTCTTAGATAGTTAATCACAAAGTTAACGTTAACCTTAGTTTATTGCCATAGGAATAATTGTCTTCATAATTGTTATTATAGGAATAAACCGATAGTTAAAGTTAACTTGCGATTGATATATCGGCCCTTAGAGGTACAACCCTCAAGTAGAACTACGTAGAGAAATTTTAAAAAAGGCACGTTATTTAACACACCATGTACGGTAATGGAAATGCGCATAAATTTCATTTTTATGTGAAAATAAAACATAATGTGCGTATTTTTCTATGTGGGCATTTTTCTGGGTGAGCATTTTTCGGAGTGAGCAATTTTCTGTGTGCGCAATTTTCTCTGTGGGCATTTTTCAGTGTGGGTAATTTTCCATGTGCGCATTTTTCTATGTGAGCATTTTTCGGTGTGAGCAATTTTCCGTGGACGCACTTTTCCATGTGGGCATTTTTCGGTGTGCGCAATTTTCGTTGTGTGCTTTTTTCTTGTCCGCATTTTTCGCTGTGGGCTTTTTTTTGTGCGCAATTTTCGTGTGGGCTTTTTTCGTGTACGCTTTTTTCATGGAATCGAGTTTTAATCATCATCTCCTATAACTGATTTCTTTTTGGCACCTTACTTCGGGCCCACCCTGTATAGTAAAAAAATAACAGCTCATCCATTTCAGATTTTTTCCTTAAGTGGCGCTAGCGGAAAAACACTTGAACTAGTAAACTACGCAGGCCGAGGGCCCAATTCTTGAAATCACTCGACATGATGTCTATGCCACATGACGTCAAAGTCAACGCAATTCCCGAACGATTTGTATAGTTTTGTATGAGAGTCTACGTCTACGTCATTTTGACGTCAGGTCGCATACGACACTTGTCGAGCGATTTCAAGAATTGGACTCCCAGATGTGTCGTGAAATCTAGTAGTTCATGCTACATACTATCGACTTTTCAAAAGCACTGAAATAAAGATATTAGAAAATATTATAGTGTAGCCTAATGTTATTTATTTTTTATATACAACAGAAACAATATTAATATCGTTCGCAGCTGAGCGAAGTACTACAATTTCACACTACATTTTTGTGAAGAATTATTTTGTAATAGCACTGAATATTTATATATTTAATTCATACTCATACTTTACACTATCCGATTTTCCATTCAAGTTATAAAATACCATTTGAGAAAGCTTCCGATTTTGTATTCGATTTTTCAAGAATAGGATTGTGTCTATTCGCAATAGTAAAACTATTACTATTTACACAACAATTGAAAGGCAATAGCTATTATTTTTTAAATGAAACGAGATTATTTTTATGTCGTCGATCTACAAAATTCAATTAGCTATGCACTTCCCTATACCAATAAAATTAATATGAGCTTATTTAATAACGGCGGCTATTCATGGAGTTCAAATTGCTATATTTCATATAAGTGATTGCTGGAAAAGAGGGAACTATAATCAATAAGAATTTAGAAATAACGCTTGTTCAATTGAATAGTTCGTAGAGAGGATTAGGATTTTTTGATGAAAGAAAAAGGAATTATTTCCTCAACCGTTTGACGTTTAACGGGTGACAGCATTTTGCTTCTAATTATATCTAAAGCTACTCATTCATCCAGTTCTTTAACAGTCATTAACGAAATGTTTAAAATCTATCCAGGATTTTCGAAAGGGAAGCAACAATGGAACAACTGATAGAAAAATATGGAGTAGAGTATAAGATATCCATATAACTTTTATAGATTTTAACAACGTTTAATAAAAAGAAATTAATTCTGTAAGAACTCGCAATACAGAACCACAACTCAAATTTTATTTTTACATGTATTTACGATATCATGCTAAGTATGTTAGAAAATAAATAAGTAAGTAACTAATGTGCTATCCACTTTTTACAGCAAGACTTTATCAATTTAATGAAGAAAATTAAATATTCTCAATTAATTAACTAGTAATTCCTTGTAAGGACAACGGCTTACTTAACTTGTTAATTAATTCTTGACGGACAGTTAAATCGGGGAACACGCATTTGACGTTGCAGTAAAACTGTACACACATCATAAACTAATGATTGCTAACTGCCCCTAATCGTTACGTGCTTCGCAATCGACTTCAAAGAACCACACTAAGCTCTGTAATTACAAGCGCTTTCTTTTTCAAAAAAGGATCATCTGCGACAGAAATGCCAACCCACGGGTATGCATGACTCGTCGATAATTTTGCATATGCACAAGCACATTACTTACTGGAAACGATTTCTCGTATTATTTCCATCACTTTGCAATTCAAATCTCCAATTGCTATTATTAACGTCATTTCGTGTTACATAAGATAGTGTTTGTTAGTGTATTTGTTCGTATAGGAGGAAATTATGAGTTACTATAAATACAACACGCAATTATGGTCAGGAAAAAGCTTCGCATTTAAGAAATGTATATTCTTTTCTTGTTTTCCTTTGAAGGGTAATTACTATGCGTTGAGGTTTTTGTTTTAAATATTCATTCATTTTTGCTTGCTTGCTTGCTATTTTTGCTTTTCGCAGCACCCGCACATATTTGCCTTTTGGACTTAGCCATTCCAGGCATTTATCTAATTGTATGTGGCTGGGTCTTAAAGCACAAACATCCATGGCTACTGATGGGATTCGAACCCATGCCTCCGAGCGACACGACTTACAAAGTCGGCTAGGCTTGACCGCTAAGTGTGTGTTTATAGCGAAGCGGCGAGCCGAGAGTAGAGCCAAGCGGCGAGCAGAGCGGCGCGTTTAATAAAGAAGCGAGTGTTTATAGTAGAGCGGCGAGCAGAGCAGCACGTTTTAAGAAAAGCGATTATTTCTAGTAGAGGTTCATAGTCGACATTAAGATACCGAAGGAAAGGGTTCTGTTAGAAAATTTCTCTCTTAGGATACTGTATTTAAGTGATTGTTTTCCTAACAGTCGTGGAAAAACAAATGAAATTATGATGTCGTTTGTCATCATTTATACAACAGTGGATTTTGTGCGGCAATTAACCTGAAATAAATTTTTGTAATGTCCATTTTAATGTTTTATTTTCGATGCAAATCTTCGGACAATAGCGGCGAGGCGAGTGTAGAAATCAAACTGATTTGATTTCTTCGCTTGGCTCTCCGCTAGGGTCGAACAGCCTCGCTATTCGTCGCGCTAGTATAAACGCTTTCATTTGTGTACGAAGTTTGTTTTCGTCGCTCTGCTCTCCGCTTTGCTCTACTCTCGGCTCGCCGCTCCACTATAAACACACACTAAGCCACTCGGCGACCCCATTCATTTTTATATAGCAACATTTTGGCTTTTGCATATAATTGGTATTTTTTTGTATATAAAAGGAAGATTAAATGCTCAGAAAAATAAAACTAAGATCGAGAACAAGAAAAATATGACAAAAAGGTATATGTAACAATAAATACAAAGTATGATGGAACGGATTAAGCATTGCATTTATAAAAAAAGTTTTATTCATTATTTTCTTGAAAAGTTTAGTCGAAATAAGTATATATTCGATAATCAAATATAAGTTAGCATGATCTGGTAGACGGTTTTAGTATGGCAGAAAATAACATCTTTTTAAAACATCAAATACTGTATTAAAATAAAATGGCTAGATTTTTTTAAACAGAATTTTAGTAGAGCATATTAATTTTTTTAATGCCCCTTTGGGCAAAACCGGTCGTGTAATTCTCAAAATATATTCTACTAGCTGACTCGGATTTTTCATTAACCTAAATTTTTTTTAATAAAATTTGTCTTTTGGTCCCAAAACCGTTAAATGTTAGATAACATGTCAACAAAGTTATAATTTTTTATTTTTCTGCTGTTTCTAGATAAGACTTTCTATAAGAAATTTTTATGTGATTAATAAAATATTTTACGAGAGATGTAACTGCCATACACGCTTCGTGTGTGATCGTCCAAATTTATACCATCTTGACAAGCCCTGGACATTCATCTTATCCGCGCTAATTGAAAATGTGTAGTTCGTCGAAGAACTTGTAGGAATATTTTCATATAATCGATTGCCTGTTTCTTAATTAGGGGGGCAATTTTGCAATAGTAATTGATCGCCTTTGTTTTTGTGATTGCGATTTCGAAGCAGGCTAAATGAGCTGCTCTGGCTGCGTCATTAACTGGTGTGCTTGATGTATTGTTCCAAGTTTCTTTTTAATGAGTACTGGTTCGGACATCGCTTATTTTGTAATTTATGTTAATTTAATTTAATTTTCGTGCTGTTGAACTCTTAACGATCAACGAGTGCCAATATCGTATGACTAAGTGAAATGTTAATGGACTGCTCCAAAAAACAACAGACTCTCCTTAATGTACTCAACTTACTTAAAAATGTGTAAACATTTTATGCAACTAATTATAATAATATAATAATATCATTTATTATTTATTTTGAAATTATTTTGTAACTTCACAAGAATTATTAAATTATTAAAACGCTTTGGTGTATGTACTTACTTTCCAAAAAGTAATTCACCTTGAATATCCAGATCCCAGCCTTAAAGACAAGATTGTTTACTTACATCTTCGAATGCAGCTTGTTCGTACGGAATGTAAATAATTTTAATACGAACAAGTATGCTTTCCGTAATAAGACGCGATGAATATTTCGAATTGTCTCATGCCCGGTATCTTCTACTTGTTAACAGTGGTTCAAATCCATACTGCATTAATTTCAACCAGTTTTTACAATCGAGAACATATCGAAAGTAATACATGCGTAAGAACAGAAAAAAGCAAAACCGGTGCATCGTTGCACCTGCGTCTCTTGTCAAAATGTCAACTTTCAAAAGTATTCAAAACTCAAGCAGATTATTACGGAAGCCAACAAATTATTAACAGAAATTAATAAAAACTAATTTGAAATAAATAGAATATTAATTGATGACCATCTTTTTATTTTAGTGGCGAGGATTGATTCAATTTTATTTGTGGGAATGGTAATAACTAAAAATCAGATGACATGTAATTTCTGCTTATTTTAATCCATAGTCATACTCGAGTGGTCAATAAATTAATAAAATTAAGTTTTAATTCAAAATCTCTACCGCTCTATAATATTGGATTTAATGAAACGAAATAAGTTATGTAAGTATGACACGAATTACAGTCGGTCGAAATGATAAGCGAATGTAACGTTGTATGCTGTCTGTTCTTTTGATCTTTAATAATAAAGGTAAATATTCATCTCTTTCCTTCAAGACTCGTCTCAATATTTTTATAAATTATACATTACTTTTGTCCATAAGTGTACTTCAGAATCGAAAATACAGTCGACGGACACCTGCTCCTGAACTTCATTACTGTCAAACCACAGCCACTAATTGGCAGGAATCGAACGCTGGGTCTTCGAGTTCTCGCCTCTGATTCTTACATCAATATTTAACAGCGCCTACTTAACCAAACGAATTTATGAACGAAAGCACGGTCCGCAGGAAATATATTTTACCCCATACCGTTGTATGAGCGCCGCTTATAAATTGAATCAAATTCATTACATTTTATTGCGAAATTATAGAGGCTGGTGCATCGATTCGCTTGAATTCAAAATAAACACGTTCGTGTTTTTATTGCGGCCCCTGCGTGCCGCAAATTTATGCGAAAATTAATAAATTCGCTTGATTATGCCTTGTTGTATCTGCGAATGCATTGCGGAATTTGTGCTGGTGTAATAATATTGACACAAATTTAATTTCATTTTTAGGTTTCCTTCATAGACATTTAGCGAAACTGCAATAAATTTAGAAAATATAATAAGGTACATTGGAATCTGCATTAATTTTTATATAATTATTTTAATTATTTTCAAAACATTATTTAAATTTGCAAATAAAATTTAATAAATACAATAAAAGTCCTGTTCCTTTTCAAGGTATTAGCGCCGTTTATTCTGTAATTATTCTTGTCTGACATAAAAAGAACAAATTTTAAAATATTAATGCACCTAAGTGTCACGCGTCAAGTTTCGTTCTTCTACCTGTGCATAACGGGCACGGAAACATTAAAGTAAACTTATTTCTTTAACAAAATCTATCTTTTTTATATCAGAGTGAGCTCTTTCGTTCATAATCTACCTTATTGTTAGTAATCTACGATGGGACAATCAAATAAAAATTCGATGTAAATAAAAAACGGTTTAGGTGAATATCCCTGTATAAGTATAATTATTATCTCCAGTAGTTTCTGAGATACAGTTGTCTGAATGCAAATTGGTTTTTCTATACAGTTGTTGCAAGCAACATAACGCACAAGGTTCGTTGGCAAAAAGACATTTGTCTATGGCCACATGAACAAAAAAATTTTAGGAGGTTCTTTATAGGTATAAATGGCCAGGAGAAATCAATAAGTTTCCGATGACACTTAAATTAGAATGAGATAAATGAGTCAAAATTAACTTGCCTTTATACAAGTGTGCGTAACCCCTTTATTTTGTAATTCATAACAACATCGTTATATAACGACAATCGTTAAGTAACATATTTTGACCAATCGGTACTTAGATACAACGCATTTCCATGTACTGATTGGTCAAAAATATTTCGCTTAACGATTGTCGTTATATGAGGATGTCGTTAACGATGAGTTATAAAATAAAGGGTAAAGTGACGTACATTAACTAATTAGTGCATAGATACAACGCATTTCTATGTATTGATGTCGTTATGAGTTACAGAATAAGGGAATTAATTCTAATTTTGAAAGGTCTATTTGCTTCTCTAATGTAATCTCAACAGCAGCTACCTGGTAACGTAGGTAGGGTTACAATTAATTAAAGGACCACTAGAGGATCTTGTAAATTATAAGAGATACAAAGATGGATGACAAAATGGAAAATTTGGTAAAAGACCTGGCAATGAAAAAGGACATGGCCTATATGAAAACAAAAATAAATAACGAAGAGGAAATGATTAAGAAAGGGAAAGAAGTGTGTACCGAAATTGGAAAAACAAATCGACAGGACCCAATGAGAAATAATAATAAAATAAAAACAAAAGGATGGAGAATTGCTACATGGAATGTTAGGAGGCTGAATGGGAAAGAAGTAGAAATTAAACAAGAAGAAACAAATTACATTCGAAGAAACAAATCTTAAAATACTAGCCCTCACGGAAACTAAAAAGAAAGGAAATAAAGGTATAGAACTGGAGAACGGGCATTTAATGATACTTAGTGGAATTAAACCACAAGGTAGAGCACAAGCAGGAGTAGGCTGCATTATAGAAAAGAGTATAAGGAAATACTTGAAGATTTGGGATTTCGTTTCAGAAATAATTTTAAGAATAGAATTTGTACACGAAGATGAAGGGAAAATTAACTTTATAATATTATATGGGCCCGACGAAAACGACAGGGTAGAAAATAAAGAAAAATTTTGGGCAACCGCAGCAAACGCAATCGAAAATATCAGCGGAAAAACTATTGTACTGGGAGACTTAAACGGAAGAGTAGGTAAAAAAAATCGGGAAACGGGAGATGTAATAGGAATGTACAACGAAGATATTAGAAATAATAATGGGAAAAGAATAATAGATTTTGTATACATTTGTATAACTTGATAGTATTGAACACCTTCTTTAAACACAAAGACATACACAAAATTACAAGAGAGGTTAAAAGCCGAAATGAAAGATCCATCATTGACTATATTTTAATAAATAGAGAAAACAGAAAAGACATCAAGAACGTAAGAGTTAGAAGAGGTGCTGAGATAAATAGTGATCATTTTCTACTAATAGCAGAAACGAACTTAGGAAAACATGACAAAAAACTAAAAATGAATAAAAAAGGAACAACACGTATGATGAGATTACCTATCAAAGAATCCATAAGAATATACAAACTAACAGAAGAAGAAGTAGCACAACAATTTACCCAAAGAATGGAAGCAATGATCGCTGAAAGAGGTACAAATGAGACGAGCCTAGAAGAATTGTGGCAGTATTTTAAAACAGCAGCCATTGAATCCGCAAAACAAGTATGTGGAGTCGCAAAGGTAAACAAAAACAAGAAAGAAACGTCTTGGTGGAATGAGGATATAAAAAAAGAAGTTAAGCTGAAGAAACTGAAAAGGAAACGATACTTAGCAGTGAACACGGTTAGCAGTTATAATGAATATAAAGAACAGAGAAATAGAGTGAAAGTAATGGTAAAGGAAGCAAAGGAAAAAGCATGGGAAGATTTTGGTAAGAAAATGGAAGAAGGCTGCCACACGAATCAGAAATTATTTTACAGGATTCTAAAAAATGTACGAACAGAAGGAAAACTACAAAGAGTACATCAAATGAAGGATAGAAACGGAGTGATACTGACATATGGCGACAGGATCATGGAAAACTGGAAACAGTACTTTCAATATTTATTGTGCCCGCAGACAGGAAATGGTGATTATACAGTGTGTTTCATTGAAGATGCACCAAACTTGAGGGACACGTTTCTGACATTATTTCAAACAAAATATCTTAATAAAATTTTTTAATCAGTGCAACTTGAAATTTGCATAATTTGGAGCCGATGTTTTTATAAATACCGTAGCGATTTAAATTTCTGCCGCCGTGAAACAAGACGAGCGATTTAAATTGTTTTATGAATGACACCCGGCTGCAAGAACACAATAAATATCTATCGTAAACGAAAAAATTTATGAGAGGCTTTTAAGTTTGCCCTTGACCGCAATATGTGTTAAAGGCGAACACATTGAAAGAAGCATGCGTTTTCGTCGCACTAACATTTATGCAAACCCTAATTATATCAAATTTGCCGAGTCTTAATAATGTACGATAATTAGCTTGTAACGAGTTTTTATTTATTCCTGTATCCAACAATTACTACAATTATGTACAATTAATAAATTGGGAAAATTAGTAACTAGAATTATTGCTTCCGCCGCGCCGCGGCGCCGGTCTGCCAAATTATTTGCCTTTCAGACTGAACTCAATCACATGAGGTAGAAAAACAAATTCGGAAGCGGGCAAATTACGAAAACGGCAATTACCTTACAACATGTGTTCGAATAATCTGCGTATTCTCGAAATGTGTAATCGCTCATCGCACACACCAACACACCCACACACACACATAATAAACTTAAAAATGAAAAGTATAAACTACACCAACTAATTACTCGTCACTGCAACATTAACCAGAACGAACTAAATGTGTTTCATCGTATCATCTGAGGCGCGACAGTTTATGGGGTAATAAAGTAAAAAACCGAACGTTAAGGCAGGTTAAGAATTCGGGCCGCTCTCATCTGTTGTACGTTTTAAAAATATACGATTCTCCTTTCCCTTCGATTATCTCAAAACTTATTCAATTAAAAAAAATAAATTATAGGAAACTTTTATTTCTTTTCACGATATCTACCGACATACCGTGTTTGATGCATCTTCACTGAAACAGCCTGTACATATCCAATTGACGAGACAACACAAAATTTAGAACAAGAACAGAAAATACAATTAGAACAAGTGCTGGACGTAATAAAAAGGTTAAAGAAAGGAAAAGTAGCTGGACATGACCAAATAACAGCGGAAATGCTAAAAAATATGGGAGATAAGGGCCTGAATCTGCTCATAGATATCTACAAAAAAGCATAGAACCAGGGAATGGTAACCGAAGGACTGGGAAATTGGTATTATTATGCCAGTGTACAAAAAAAGGGATAAGTCAGACTGTAAAAACTATAGAGGCATTTTCTACTAAGCGTGGTTTCCAAAGTATACGAAAGAATTCTGGAAAGGAGGTTAAGGGAAGTGCTAGAACCACAACTAGAAGAACCGCAAAGTGGCTTCAGGAAAGGAAGAGGCATCCATGACCACATATTTACAATAAAGCAACTAATAGAAAGAGTGGGAAGAATGGGACGAAAATTATTCATGGCCTTTGTAAACCTGGAAAAAGCTTTTGACAGAATACAGAGAGATACAGTTAATAAGAGTCTAGCTGAAAGACAAATAAATATCAAATTTATCTCCGCCCACAATAATTGTATATCCGTAGATACGAATTTCGGCAGCTAAGCTGCCATCTTCAGTACAATTTAAAAAACACTACATGAAATCTAACAGCTACCTACCTACCTACCTACCTACCTGATCATACTATCTATACTACTAATAATATCTAAAATTAACAAAATTAACACTAAAAAATAGTAAAGGAGACAGACTGTGGTTTAAGAGATAATTGAAAATTATCTCCGCCCACGATAATATTAACTTCAAAATCTACCAAAAAAGCAAATCAAATAAAACGGAAAAGAGTATTGGTCTAATATCCGAAAAAGGTTCTTATTCTCCCGAATAAAGAACTTTTGTAAGCATTTAATTCCCTGTTATTTGATACCGCTTGAATTTATCCCTGAAAGCAAGGAAAAGTAACAAATGTGCGTTCGGTCTGTTGCTTCATTTGTTGTTTTCTATCTCCAAGTGTCAGTACCTTACACCTTGGTTATACTGTCCTGATGAGGTCTAATAAGACCGAAATTTACGTCGACAATTACTTTTCCTTGCCAGCTAAGCCGTTATTTACTTCTTTTATTGTTTTTTTTCCTGGCATTAACCTTTCCGTTTTTATATATACAGGGTGTTTACGGTCTTCTCTGTATCCTTTCAGGGGGCGATAGTACACCTCAGGAGGAGTCGATAAACCTCAAAACGCCTTAGTAAAAGTCGTCTCATGAGCGAGATAATATGTCTTTTAATTTTTACATTAAACGGTTAATATGTTTTAAACTCTAGTAATCTACTACTTAATCAGCATTCTCCACTACAAAAGATATTCGAAGTTATCACCCTGTTGTTGTATACAAAGGCTTTCTCGGCGTACACACGATTCCATATATTCTGCAAGGCTCAAATCTTGTTGACAAATTTTTCGTCATACAAAGGTGATAGTAAAATTGAATTACTTGATATCAACTTTACCTGTCAAATAACAAACGGATAAGCATTATTGTTAGAATAACGTGACGTAGGTGTGACGTATATATGGAGGAACCTTAAAGGATATTCGGCGAACAGTTATTCCGTCTCTGGGACTGAATGTAAAAAATTAAAGAATTATTATCTCGCTTATGAGACGACGTTTACTAAGGCGTTTTAAGGTTTATCGACTCCTTCTGAGGTGTACTATCGCCCCCTAAAAGGATATATACACAAAGACGGTTAAATCACAAACAGAAAAGTTGCCTTATTTTAGGATCTATAAAAATGTGCAAAGAAAAATCTCTTCCATCTTCACTCATTCTGAAAATCTTCAAAAAAGCTTCTCGATTTTGAATATTTTGTTTATTTATTTAAAAAGAGCCACAAAATTCAAAGAAATTAATTAGGATTAATAGTTTCGCGATGTGAAAATAAATTCTGAATGCGATGATATGAAATACTTGTGCATTTACAAATAATATAAATAAAATAAAGTAATAAATTATTATTGAAGATAATCTCATCAATTTTGTTCCTCTTCATTCTCGCCAATGTCTCAAGATTCTATTGTTTAATTTTTTGACGAAGTGACCTGATAAAGATTGTAAAAACCGAAACCGGTCGATAAGTAAAATATTACAAACCAATAGGAAGAACTCAAAACCCCAAATCACACAATCTACAGTCCATAAAATTCGACAGCATTTGCAGAAACACGTACACAAAATTTTGGTTTAGAAATATGAAATAGGTATGTGCAAGACTACATTCAGTAGGACTTTCATTCCATTTGAAAGTATTGAAATTACTACTACTTTCTCCTATCTTGATGAACATGAGGTATTATTGCTATTTCATATTTTATGTTTTTCTGAAATACTAAAATATAAATAAATGGGATGTACTCAATTCTAGTGTTGTTGAAGGTTTTTATTTTTTACTGTTTACCAGTTTTATGTTCGATATCCTACACGCGTATAAGAGCGTCTTTTCTTCTGAAAAAATTGGTATAAGAAATTTGTGTAGCTAAATTTACGATTCACTTGATTTGATTATGTTTCGCCAAATTTGGTTGGAAATTGATGTAAAAACGTTTAATTTTGCATGTAAGGCTATTCAAACTTTAATTTAGTTTTAATATTCACGTTGTAAGCAAACATAAAAATAAATCTCAGAAAAAAACGGTAATTGCATGCATATTAAATTGGAGCTGTCTTCTGAATTATGCAAAACTGCGCCTTTCAAATCAGAGACGGCTACTTACACGCACAACGCAATATTTACATCTTAATGAACAATAACTTTGCAAGAAATTTCTCAGTACAGAATTTCTTAAATTTAATATAATCTACTATTCTTTGGCTTTATATTCTAATGCTGTTTTAATTTTAAAAACGTGCCGGTGAATGCTAATCTGTGTACTACGTTGCATGTGTGAGTGGAGCTGCTTTTCATAATCATTACACGCCTGTAGGATAGGTTATTTGCATTCTTCAGGAATGCATTTATCATTTTAATTCGGTTTTAATATCATTTAATGCTTTTTTAATGACACGAAGGTGTTGCGTACGTTAAGCTAGATTTTATGTTTAAAAGGACAGTCGTCTATTATGCGTTTTTATTATCAGTAGCCCCTCGGCGGATAATGATGTGCAGCTTACCATAACATCTACGAGTTAAAAGTCTGAAATTTGCATGAAATAACACATTTTCGTAAATTTACGTTTACGCACTACGGACAAGAATCGGGTTTAAATGTAATACTAATTATATCTTAAATAATGATTGCAGAAATTAGTAGAAAAAAATTAAAAATATACAAATACAAAAATATTCTTGAACAGTAATAACGTAATTAGGTAATTTTTAAAGAATAAATTGGCAAATTTAAAAGAAAAGAAAACTATTGTGAGATTGTTATTGCTATTTTATCAGCTAAATTAACATTAAACATATTTTATTATTTATTAAGAACACCTTTCCTATGTTTTCCTTTTTTTAAACTTTCATTTTTTAAAAATGTTAATGTTTACTTGAAAGTAAAGATTCAGAAGAGGAAATGATTGCTGTATCAGTTGATTTTATTTCATATGATGATGTCTAAAGTACGTCATTCTTGTGCAGAAGCCTTACGCAAATCTTTTTGTATGAAATATTGTAGTATGATGGTATTTAATATGCTAATCTTATTCTGCCCATGGGCCTCACGCTAATTTTTCTGTTTATTATGGAACTCTCTTTGCGTTTTTTTAATTTCTAAAATTATGCTGAAGTTCATCACACTTTGCATAAAGCTTTCTTGTTATATAGGAATCCCTCAAAGAGATTTTTAAAAATTAAAATATGATTTATACTTGTTTGTGTGAAATATCAAGGACACGTTTCAAAAATTATTTATTTGCACCCTGTTTCAAGGTCATATTTAAATTGAATAAAAATTGAAAAGTATTACTACATAATAAAATATGTATTACAACCTATTCATCAGATTAATTTTTATGACGTTCACATAATTTGTTATTCTTTGCTTTTTTCTTTTATTATAATATGCTATGTTATTTGCCTCCTCTTCACTGGATGACGTTAAGGCCTCTTCCATTAAACAATTTTAAATTCTGTAAAATTTCCCGCCTTATTTGGTGCAGTACTTGCCACCGAGATTTATAGCGAGGACCACTTTTTGTGCACTCGGTGCGACATTTATGAGTGCTCATGAGCCAGTGAAAAACAAAACACTTAAAGAGTGCACATGCAAAATACCAGTGGAAAATAACATTTGTACTGAGTACAAAAAGTGGAGTCAGCAGTAAACACTACTAGTTACATACATGAGTACCACATTCTCAATAGACTTTTGCGGCATGGTGCGCCAAAAAATAGTGAATGAATGGATTATAATTTGTGTTACATTTTGGAGAAAATGTTGATTTTTATTAATTCATTCACGATATTTTGATTAATTTTTAGTTTAAAGGTCCATTTTCACGCTCAAGTAATTTGCGCAAATGGATTTGTGGAAGCATTTGCGCATACAAATTTGTATGCGCAAATGTATCCAGTTTGCCAAACTTTTTTGACTTGTGCAAGCAACAAAATTACGTTTTCCTTGTGTAAATTTACGTGCACAAGCACATTTGCGCAAATTGCATGAGCGTGAAAACGGACCTTTATATAGAAAACGTTGTTGTATTTTAAAACAAATTTTTATTTATTCTATACGATCACTTTTTAACTCTAGGCACTTTCAAAAAACATTGTTACCTTGGTTTGAAAACGACTCCTGCACGGTACTCATTACTGTTTCATTCGAGGAGAACTTCTTTCTTTTCATTACTTTTTTTGTTTGGGAAATAGATAATAGTCTGAAGGAGTCAAATTTGGTGAATGGGGTAACAATGCAACTAGGAACTTGTGAGCAGATGCAATGGCTTACAAGAAAAGTATACCCTTTGGAAATTTTTCCACGGCGTTTCTTTATAATTTTTCTTGAAACTTGGTTAATAACATAAAGTAGTACGTTCCTGATATACGAGTAGTTTACCCTGCTCTGATGATTCTAGTTTCTCTGAAATATACATATATTATAGCCTCCTTTCTTTGAATATTATTCATATAATGAGGTAATTTTATGTCCCATAAAAATTTGTCGATACAATTCAATAAAGTTCAATACATTTTGATCCGAGAAGGCAATGCGCTTCACAGATTTCGCCATTTCGATTAGACTGCTACAATAACACTGCGTTTCACATCATTATGCTGGTTTACAGGTATTTTGCTTCAAAGGGTTAAAGAAACGTTTGAGGGTACTTTCAAGTTGCTGACCACGAATATAATATTCGCTTTGCTGGATGGGCTCTAGTTTATGAGATAAGATTAACCTACCGGCAATAGCAAAGGTAAACTGGTGGCCAGATAATGTTAACGAACTGTGTTCTCGGCATTTATAAGACTTATGGCCATTTGCACTAAACACTTAGGCTGAGCTTAAATTTAAGTGGTTTTTATAAAGTGACATTTTTATGTTACAGCATTGTGTTAAGCTGAGCTTAAGTATTTGCTACAATTGGCCATTAATGAATCACAACACATTACAAAGTATATTACAATCTTTTATTCAGCTCCTATTGCCAAAACATGGTGCAACATTATGGTTCGAGTCATAAAGGGGTCGCTGGTACGAAATGAGAATGATTTGGGGCTGTTACTTACATAAATAAGACATTTCTGTTGGATTTTTAAGATGTTTAGTAGAGAGACACATGCCAACTTCATTAAGAAATGATGATTAATTTCTTTGCATCTCCAATTCCAACCGCTTGTTCTTTTTTAAAATGTGATTATAAAGGGAAGTAGAGCCAATTTCAACTAACCTAATTATACCACAGGCAATTACAACTAGTGTTGTGTATCTACCGAATTCGTTACAAACCTTATGCCGCAAAAGAATATATTTCGTTCCCCAGTGGCATTTTAACCAAGCCCATCAAACAGTCTCTACTGCGTAATTGAAAGTAGAAATATTTCTAAAGTATTTTTCATAAGAGAAGACCTCTGCGTCATTAATCGCCGACGATACAACCGACAAATATTTCAGTATTACTTCTTTGTCAACGGTGACTAAGAAAGAAGGATGGAATTATGCTTTTTATGTCTGGTTATGAACGCCAGATGCAATTTATTTATGACACAGAGCTCTTCTCTTATGAAAATTACTTTAGTTATAACAATAGCTGCGAAACAATCAACTGTGGTCGAAGTAAAGTGTTTCCCATTAGTAATCACTAATCATCTGGCACTGTAACCAATCCCATCAAACAGTCGCTGCGATATCTTTCAAATGCTGTGTGAAACTGCCGCTTTATAATTTAGCGTAAAGAGATTTTTTCTTTTATCCGAAATTTGTCGAAAATTAATAGTTATAGCTCTCCAATTTCTATTTAGTTTTTACGCCAAGGTTCTAGCAATTCAGTTTATAAAGAGAAAATACCGCAAGTGATCCTTATATAATATCCTGCCACAAAAATAGATTGTCGAGAACAGACAAAATGCGAGGCGAGTGTTCAGCGTTCTTGTCGACCTTTAATAGTCATTTGCGATATTTCCTCTTTATGAAGTGAAATAGTAGAGCCCGTCGTAAAAACAGAATAAAGCTCGCCCCAGACAAACAGGTCCCGCCGGTGAACGCGATGCGTTCGGGAAAACTCGGCAAGAAATGTGGGCGGTGTCAGATAAAAATTTTATTGTTTCGCATGCGTTCAGTCCAGCTTGATTGAGTTCGGCCCGCAAACAATCAGGTGTTGGACCCGATGACATGCTAGATCGGTAAGGAAACCAGATGTGTGTGGCAGCAGCCGTTGTTAATTTTATTGCGACGTCGAATCAGGTCGACGATGAATCCTTGTTTTGCGATTCTTTAAGTGGGATTGACAGCCTATAATTGAATAAATAGTTTCGAGGCTGCAATATTTGTTTGAGGAGAAAACATAGAAATGAAACAAATTCCATAAGTATAACAAAAAAGGAATTATTTTTTCTGTAATCGTACCGATGTATTCAAAACAATGGCTTCTCAGCTATTAATGTCTTTTAATAATAAACACGTTTTGTAATTCAAAGAAACTGAACACAGCATGTCAAACAAAAGGAATACTTGTAGTAAAACAATTACTATATTGCGTGTTTCAATTCTATAATAATTTTTGAATTTTTTACAACGATTTAATATTAATTACTCCAGGCTTAATTAGCAAGAAAAACCTAAGTGCATACTTAATATTTATTCACGAAATTCAGTGCTTACATGAATTATGTCGTTCAACTTTATGGGTTTCACGTAGTAAGAGAGCGATTGTAACACGCAAGCAAAATTACGATGTCCTGTTGGTCCGATATGGGGACTGTTGTACACATGTAAACAGCACCGCCCTTATGGCACCGGAAGTGGCCGGCAGCCATTATGCAACATGTACTTAGTTCCAGTTTATAGCCATCGTAGCATGCATTACTACGTTCCACCAGGTAACTAGCCAGCTACATTTAGTTTACTGCGTGTAACAATTAAACACCATTATTTATGCAAAGTGTCCGAAGAACAAACGCATCTATCGCAATTAGGATGTTATATATTACACGTGTGTGAAAAAATAATGATTTGTAATTATTATATAATCACTGCTTAGCAGGAAGCTCTCATAATATGCATAATTTAACTCACCTTATCTTCGAATTCAAATCGTGGTAATTATTTCTAAGTAATATTTGCCACTAATTAGCAGTTCGTTTGAATTTTTACTTACTAGAGAACTCCCTTAAAAATCGATTGATAATTTTACCACATAATCAAGACATGAATCTTTCATTACATAATTACACGAAACTAAGAATCCCAAATACGTTCGCTGCGAATTGTAATCCTAAAGTAGGGGTTTATTAATATCCGTAACTCGAAATTAATTATGATTTATAGACCACAAAATAAGGTAATTGGGTGCGAAAGAACGATAAATCGATAATTACGTACCATCCATTTAAGTACACGCCTGATTGAAACCTGATAACAGGTTAACATATGTTTCCGGCACTAACGCTTTACCCTTCAAGATCTTTAGCTCGATGGAGAGAATGAGAAGGTATTTTTTGTGAGTCTACGACGTCATCTTGTCCGAACCGTGTATACCTTCTCAGGTTGTAATTAATTTCAGATGTTGATGAATACGGTCATTCTAAATTCAATAAGTTAAACGATCACAGTGAAATGAGACAGAGTTGATAAATAACATGTTTAATTTGGTTCACTTGAATTTAAACAAAATGTTTTTGTGAGACGCCCAAGCCAAATATGTTAAAAAATGTGTTTATATACTGTTCTCTTTCTGTTTAACAATTTTATGTAGATACATATATTATAAATAATTTGGCATAATTTAAAATTTTTTGAAACTTAAATTTTTTGCCCATCGCAAAAGAATTTTTTTTTCAATTGAATATGATTAGAAAAAGTATACATGTATTTATTATAAAAGCGCAGTATGATCAGGACTGATCAGTTAAGGAATTATATTGACTGCAGCCCTGTTGAAGAATATAAATATATTTATTATTATCATTATTTTTTGTAATTCACTGAGTTATGTTGTTACGACACTACGTTATAGTAATAAATTTGTCAATTGATATGAGGAATAAAATGCTTGTTGAAAATTGCAAGAATACAAATGTAAGTGGGTAATCGAAAAATAAATCATTAGTTGAGAACTAAAAGTTAGGAATAGCAACATGCAACTTAACATAAAAACGTATCCATATCTATCTCTATGTACTACATCTACTTTTCACGTTCCTGAAATCAGCAATGACTACAGCAGGTTGGCAGTCACCATTAGTTTGTTCAATTTAGTGTGTTTCGAAATTGTGGAAGATAATAAATATCAAATTATTACATAATCTTCCAAAAGGAAAAAACTTGATAGCATTAAACTTGGCAACTTTGCCTCCATTTAACCGATTCTCTATCTCTTATAATAAGCGAGATCCCCATGCTGGCGCTCGAATTTCAATCACCCTGTATATTATATACATATACATTATAATATACACCGTGTCCCAAATTTAATGTTACAGCCAAAATATCCATTAAACGGCCAGATAAAAACAATATTCTGATTTTGTTGAAAATGGCGTGGAAAGCTCTACAAGATAGAGCACTTAAAACAGCAGCAGCAACCCCTCAGAAACTATCCCCGACCCCATTTTTTAAAATAGCACCCGTATAGTTTCTTTATTTTTTAATGAAGTATTTTAGATTCTAAATACAGCACTATAAGTAATAGTAATTTTTTACCTATTAAATTTTAAGTGAAAAAAAAATTGATGCCTCTGTTCCACTTTTAATGTTATAGCTAATATCATACAAGGCAGATACTTCAAACAATTATAGTCATGTAGAAGGTAAATAGAATAGAGTATAAAATTCATAAAAGTAAAATTTTTAATTCTGATGAAAGCAATTTCATTTTACTATACCTATTGCCTTTACAAATATTGTAATTTTTTTCTGAACATTTTAAGTAACGACATCTTTCGATCGCTTTTTGACCTGACATTGCAGTAGGATTGACAAATTGAAGCCAGTTCGCTACATAATAAGTCATCCCATGCAAGGCGGCCATGCTTGGTGTCAAAGCATATGAGAATTTTAAAAATTTTTGTGTAAATAGGTTTTGATTACAGCAAGCATGGCCGCCTTGCATGGGATGACTTATTATGTAGCTTCAATTTGTCAATCCTACTGCAATGTTAGGTCAAAAAGCGATCGAAAGATGTCGCTACTTAAAATGTTAATTACTTTCACATCGCAATGGCGAATAACCTAGGACAGATCGGTTTGGTTTGCAGTGGGATTCTCGAGCTACGGTTTTGCTGACGAAGGCCCAACTAGGCCTGAAACAGCTGTGCAGAGCCTAATCGAGAAATCCGTTGTAATCAAAACCGATTTGCACAAAATTTTGTAATTTTTTCGATTAAAATTTAATAGAAAGTTATTATTATTTATACGGTTGTATTTATAATCTATAATATGTACTTTATTAAAGAATAAAGAAACTATAGGGGGGTTATTTAAATGGGATTGGGGGTAGTTTCTGAGGGGTTGCTATCTAGAGGTTACTTTTATGTACTCTGTCTTGTAGAGTTTTTCAAGTCTTTTTCAACAAAATCTGAATAATTTTTTAATCTTGCCGTTCAAGGGATATTTTGGCTATAACAGCAAATTTCGAACACCCGATATATTATATATTATATTATGGTATATTAAAATAATTTTGTAGCGTTTCATTGTTTTTCCACGTTTTTATTAAATAATAATTTCCACGTTTTTATTAAATAATAATGCATCCATATGTATAATTAACTTACATATTTCTAGGTCTCTCAATATCACCACATCGCACTCTTGTCAGTTTAATTAAATTTATTTTAATTCTCATCAGCCACAAACTGGAATCATGGATAATCGACTACGCTGGAATAAATCCTTTGTTCTTATAATTAATATATTAGAAAAGTTGAAAATAAAATTTGAAAAGTAAAACTCGAATCTTCTTCACAGAAAAATTGAAAATGTTCAGAAAAGTGTCACACAAAATAATCAAAATCAAGAAACAACTCTTCTAAAAAGACCAAATTACACGGAGGGATTCCTGCGCGCTTACGGGAGGTAAACCCTTCAAAAGTCTAATAAGCTGGACTATGAAGGAGTCGTCGACCTCTAGCAATGTATCGTTAATAAAATAAAGGATATTCGGTGTATTAAGATTTAAAAAAAAGATGTTAATGTTACCAGGAATCCTGTTTGGTTTGGTGGTAACAGAGCATCCTTTCGAGATGAAAGTGGACCTCAGCTCGAAGCACTCTATATACCAATCGTAAGGACTTCAGTAGGCATATTGAGGTACGTTAAGATTCGCTACAAGTCTCCAAAGCTCACAAAAAATTCAGAATTCGCCAACATTCGCCGAAGCTCACCAAAAACCGCTAATTTAGAAGAAAAATAAATTTGACAATTTTCCCGTAAGAACTGCGAGCAACGCTCGGTGTGTTTCAAGATGGACGTCCAAGGCGAGAAAGGAACGAGGATGATCCGGAAGTGATTTTAAACCTCACTACCACATACCTACTCATCATTCCTTGCGTTAGTGTCACTCCAAGATAACAAAAAGTTAAACAACCACAGTATACTTAGAATATTCAATATACAATTTACAACGAAAAGACTGAACGCTAAATTTTCAATGATAGTGTCGAAAATTGTAAACAAAAGGGAAATTGTTAACTAAATTTCCGTCCAGGAAGGGACCGTTCTATTTTTTACGCAGCGGTACTTTAGAGTTGAAACTCTGACCGCCTTTGAAACGTCAAGGCAAAAACATCAACACAAGCCTTACATGTCCAGGGAAAATATTATACTTATTTCAGGTTATCTAATCCTAGTCTATTTCAAAATATCTAATAATATTTCACCAAAAAATAAACTCAATGAATTATGAAATTTTTTGACGGATTATACAATTAAAGCAATTAAATTAACCTTATTTGTAGAAACTGAAGAAAGCATTTATTTTAAAGAGTTTCTTTTTGGAAACAACAGGCAAAGGAGAATTAGGCAAAGGAGAAGCTAAATGAGCTTAATCCATTATTCGGACATCTTTTTCAGTTTGGTGCGAACAGTACTTGCATCTGCGTATATTACGAATTTGTTTTTAAAAAACAATTTTAAATTTGCAGAACCGCAGAATTCCAAAGTTCCAACAAAAGCCTCAAACGTAACAAATCCCAACACAAGCCAAAACCCCATCCAAGTTTGTAGACTCGATAACATTTTCATTTACAGATTTCCCCGTTCACCTGGTGGCAACAAAAGATCCCATTTCTCTAACGTCGAGCACCATTTTACAACCGCACTCCGACGGAAACCGCTTTTCCTTTTCGGCTTTTTGTCGAAGCGTCTCTGTTGGGAGCACGTGTTGTGCGTTCGGCGTCGAGACGAGTTCGCTGTAGTTCGGCACAAAGCCACGGCGGCTGGATTTGTTGGCACCCGTGTCGAACAAATGATTGCAGAGAAGTTGATCAAACTACGCCTGAGGGTGGGTCGAACCTTCGGATCACTGTTACATTCATTTCCCACTCTAAATTCGTTTGGCTACTTCATAGAAATCAATAACAAAATAATTTTCTGAAATTTATTATGCTGGAAAACACTGCTCAAAAGAATTAGGGGAACGCTTTTTTATAGTTTCATAGCTTTTTAAATAAAAGTGTTTTATAAAAAAAAAAAAAAACTAATATTACTTGGCAGTTAAATTTCTTAAGTAGAGGTTGAAACACAACAAGAAGTTGAGTTCTTAGATATTTTTAAACAACACTTGAAATGTGATACCTGTACAAGAACAAAAACGAAATCAAGTGAATGTTGCGGTAAATGGAATAAGTTTAGAAATTAGTGACAAACCAATACAAACCAACGATAAGTCAAAAAATGGTCCCTCAGCGAAGCAGAATTTGCTCGTGTGGTGACTTTATTAGAATGAAAAAATATGTACGACAAGTGGCAAGAGACCTGAATGTTTGCCCTTCCGTCATCGATTAAGAAATTGGATATGGAAAAGTACTGTGGAATTGAATTAAAGAAATAAATGGATTATGAAATCAATATAGAGAAACAGGTATATAAGATATACTGGACACAGTCAAAAACGAAAAACCGTGCAAATCGAGACCGCTACTTTGTCCTTTCCTGCTTAAGGCAACGCACATGCACAACAAAAGATCTTCAGATTTTTCAAGGGCTGATGGGGTTGATGTTTCTGACCAGATGGTTATAAACGGATGACGAGAAGTAAATCTGAGACTGAGAAGTCTTTGGAGATCAATACTCTTTATGGACGAATCCAGTTTCTGTCTTTCTTCTTGTGTTGATAAGGCATGTGTGTACAGACGCCCAGATGAGCGGTATTCCTTAGCCACTGTGCAGGAAATTGAGAAATTCGGCGATAGTTCAGTTATGGTTTGGGGTGGAATCCGCTTAGAAGAAATAACGGACCTATAAGACTGAATGCAGCCGAATATGTGAACAGAGCTTTACAAGACCATGTGGTACCTGCTACATTGAAGTTGATTTCATGTTAATTCAGCAATGCAGGAGAACACAAAACCGCCTATTGCCCTAGTTTTCGACAAGTTTTCTAGATTTGCCATATGGATTGGCCTTAATCCTATTAAGTAAGCACTTGTGAAACAGATATGTGTTAATTTATTACAGTACTTGACTTAGAGCAAGTATTTCCGTAATTTTTTGAGCGGTGTAGAGAGCTTTAATCTGATAAATTCGAATATTGTAAAAAGTCACATACTCCTTTTGCTTTTATAATTTTTTCAAGAACTTCACAAATAACAACACTACCCTCTAAATTGTTAAAAATTTTATTAACTTAACTTTTATACCTACCTACTTAGGAGAAGACTTTAATACACATTACAAAAAGTCATTAAAAAGCAGGATAACTTTTACGTATAAATTCAATTTTATGAGTGACACGTGTTTTCAAAGCTTTTAAATAAAAACGAAGGAGCTCAAGTGTTTGAAGTTCTTATTGCGTTTTATTAATCCAGTTTTCAGTTAGAGCTCTTATTAACTCTAAATGAAATGTGGAGCATATAGGAGTTCGTGAAATATTTGTCCAAAATGTTTCAAACATGTCCGATTGGATGGAGAACTGAGTTTAAAATAGCCCAATCCATTGGTTGAATTTGAAATCTTACTGGAAGTGTATTGTAAAATCTGATGCATAAATTGATTATGCACCATTCGAAAAGTGGAACCTGTAACTGTGACAAGATACAATACAGTCTGCAACATTGTTTCAATGTATGAGACGGCAGTGAGTTTATCTTGGATGATTACAAATCAATCTTAATACGACTTAAAACAGTTATGAAACCAGCAGCAAATTTTCAACTTACTCCACGATCACAACAGATTAACGCCTACTTAAACGTCTGTAAATATACCTATATCAATCACCACAACTTAAAAGTAATAAGTAGTTATTAAAACTCATATTTTAATATTTATGAAGAATTCAAGAAAAAAATTATGACTGTGACAGATTTTGAAAAAATTTGCTACACAGTTTCTTTAAGTAAAAATAAAAAAAGGAGAAAAAATGAAGTTAGAGTAGGCTTTGAAATAACACCATACATAGTAAACGTTCGCTAGAGAAAATTTAGACACATATTTAAATATTTTTTGATAAAATAAATATTATAAAAGAGTTAAAAGAGTTAATAACGGCTTGGCTGGCAAGGAAAAGTATCTGTCAACGTACGTTTCGGTCTTATTAGACCTCATCAGGACAGTATAACCAAGGTGTAAGGTGTTGACACTTGGAGATCACAACAAATGAAGCAACAGACCAGGAGACCGAATGCACATTTACTGCAGCCACTGAGAAGACCCGCATTTCGAGGGCAACAACCAGTATAGCAACGGAGGCAAAGAAAGTCAACCTGCGTTACTTCAAGATAAAGCCAGGAATTAAACGGAAAGGTTAGCGCCAGGAAAATACGATAAAAGAGTTAATAACGGCTTGGCTGGCAAGGAAAAGTAGTATAAATAAATATTATATATCCATTAATTTGTTACTGGTTTTCACTTATCTTTACTTTTGTTTCAATAGGTGGTATTGTTTCATATTACTTTTATTGTAAATGCAGGACTGTTAAATATTAAATTACAAAAAATCATTATTATCTATTAACAGACAAACAAGAAATTCAAGTTAAACTGTAGCTCAAATTAATCAACAAACTAAACATCCGGTATATTTTTAATTATTTAAGAAATATGTTCTTAACTATACAATGAAAAACGAAAAGTACTTTTAATCCGATTTATCAGGTACTTACGCATCATTACAAATTCGTCTTCTTGGCGATTACAAATGACCCTCCATTCAAACAAGTTTTTCCTTTATTCTAAACTAAGCTCAAATAAAGAACCATAATCAACCTTTGGATGAGTCAAGAGTTTATATTTTTCATCAGCCAAGTGTATACAACTAGTTGTAAAGGCGTCATTAGCCTTTACGTTCACTTTTGCTTGATGCGCCGGATGATTAATTGTTACAACTTAATTAAGGGGAACCGTCCATCATTAACGTTCCGTTACAATCAATAAACTTATTACTAATTATTCAGTAAAATCGTTCTATAATTAAATGTAATTTACGTACGTTCGGTATTAAAACCGGTCATACTTCAGTGGAGCTTCACGTAACCAATTTGGTCCAAAAAAATTGTGGATTAGATTAACTTAAAGTATGTATGCAAATAAGAATTGGATTCTTTGAGGCTCTGCGCTCATTCTGAAACCTTTCCCGCGACCATTTCATTTAAAAGCCGAATAAATCAGATTTCTAACGAGGCCGAATTTCCGAAAAATTTCACGCCAGTCAAATCTTGACGGGTATTAGTTCGGTACATGCACAAACAGAAAGCATACAAGACTTCTACCTACGCTAGGCCTCTGTCGGAATTTCGCTTTGTCTGGCGAGGACACAATCAAAAATCGTGTTGTGTTACAATTGCATATGATATGTATATGGAAAAAAGGCAGAATGCAGTCCGCATAAGAGACGTCATTTAGAAATGGTGTTTATTCGGGCAGAAAAATGTCAAGATGTATTTGAGGTTCGAAAACTCTTTACACAATAACAAGAAAAAAACGTTCACACACCAGAGGCAATCGGTGGAAAAGAAGGATTAGACTGAAATACTTTGGAATGCTTTTTATTAATGGATTTATTTTAGAAATTAATATTTCAGATATCCGAACGCATAACTGAACACTTTATAAATTAAATGCTGATGAGGAAAGCGTTTCATATCACAGGTGAAAACTGAGAAAATTGTATCCTCAAAAGATGGTGAAGTTTATTTAATTATTTATATTAAAAGCACGTATTCAGGATTGTTAATATATTAGTATACAATGAGAACTTTTTATGTAGAACATACTTAGTAAACCTATTAATCAGTAACTAATATTGAGTTTTTTGAAATCGAACATAGACTGAAAAATACGCAGTAATTATGGATATGATTAACTTTAATTGCCATTATTTTTGTTTCATGCATTTCACATGTATTCAACAAATGAAAGGATACAAATCTACAACTGGTATCGAGCTCGGTCCAGTTTAAGGCAATTAACAGTTTTTATGACCGTCCGTTCTCAAACTTCGAAAAACTGACTATTACTTTTTTCTACTTCGAGAAAAGAACATCAGTGCAAAACTTAACAAAAATGAATGGTATTCATAATTACGAGGCCCACCTACATATTACAACCTACCTATGTTTGTTCGATTTTAAAAAGCTCACTTTTACTATTGCAATAAGACAAATTATATTTCGATGTAACTTATTTGGAAAAACATATTCGAAAAAAAATGATGCAGTTATGCAGGTGCAAAGTGATTTATGGGAAATATCGTAAAACCCAGTGACACCTGCACTATATAAATTTCATGTAGAAAGTGAACATACACTTACGATTGATTACAAAAAAAAAATTAAAGAAATTCACATCCTTATACTTCCTGTTTAAAATATTCGTAATTTATGAATGAGATATCTCATGCTTTTACAATTTGGTAGACTAAAAAATTATTATAAAAAAAAACCACTATTTCTGTCATCTTGTTTCACTCTTATTTATTTTCAACCATTTCTTATATTGTAAATAAAATCTGTAATTAATTAAACTACATAATCTCGTACAATGAATGTTATATAATTATAATAGTTTATAATTCCGTTATAAACTTATAACGGACAACTTAAAAATCTCAACGATTATAAGATAACGAAATAGAAAAAAATTGCATTTTGAGTTTGGGAAGATGCAGGAGTTTTCATAAAGAATAAATTTTTATGAGAAATCAATAATAAAGTTTCCCATATGTGTCCAACTTTCTGCCGGTCACTGTATAATTTAGGTACATAGATTACAGCGTAATATGTTAACACATGCAATATAAAAGCTATATCTGATATACAGGGTGAGTTTTTAAGCGCCCTTTCTTCCATAGCTCATTTATAAAACGAGATAGAATTATTTTCTTTCACAAGGACATTCTACCTATTAACCACTATAATCTGAAATTATTTTGATACATACAGAGTGTTACTTAAATTAATGGCAACATGCATCGGGATTTTTTTAAATGGAACATCCTGTATATTTTCTTATAGAAAGACATAATACTTGATACTCTAAACAGCAGCACACAAAATATTTATATTTATTTAACCAACTTAGAGTAAATAAATATTTTGTTGAAAACGGTCTGATTTTTTATTTCTCTTGAAATACTTACTGTAAACGTATGGTTTGTCGTACAGCAATAAGAATCGGTAGTGTTATAAATTAAAGTATAAGGAATAACCAAGATATAAATTATTTTAGTTTTATTTGTTTTTTCCAATGTTCAAGCCTGTGCAATTGTCAGATATTCAAACTGCCGTTATTCAAATTTTTTTAAATGCAACCCTCCCTATCTCTTTTCACGAATAGACAGTATTCATGTTCCTCTTCAATTCAGTTATAGGTTTTCTATCTCGTTCTATAAATGAGCTATGGAAGAAAGGACGCTTAAAAACTCACCCTGTATACTACCAACTAAAATGTTTATAGATTAAAAGGAAATTGAAAATTAAAATGAACAATTACATTATGATGAACATCTATGTAGTATCAATCAAGTGCGACAAAAGAATAGATTTGAAGTAATTAAGGTAATCATTAAGCAAGAAGAATAGAGATTGATACTAAACTGAAGCTAAATTTATAAATGCAGGGTCTTTCAGGAGGAATGATACATACTTTAGTATGTTGTGGTATAATTCGTTTTGAGTAAAGAAGTTCATATGAACATGTATCCAAATAAAATTAATTTTTAGTTGACAGCCACTTTTTAATGTTTTGCGAGTTGATTGTTGTTTAGTTTGTTCGATTTGCTCTAACACTTTTTTAATTATCATAATCTAAAGATTTTGTGTTCACTCCAGGGTTGGGAAGTTACGCGTAAAAAATTATTTTCTACGTTACGGTAAATTACGCGTAAATAATGCGTAATTTATGTCATAAATGTAAAAAATGTAATAAATTCAAAACTTGTTTTAAATAGGAACGGAAAGTATTGTTGGTTGTTTGAATATTCTCAAGTTTATTAAATTGCTTATCAAAACTTATGTCACTTGGAATTACGTTTGTTACGTATGTTACGGTATAAGTGAAAAAGCGTTTCAAGACGGAAATCTGCAAGTTTCTAACGTCAGTTATTCGGTAGACATTGCATTTGTTTGAAGTACTGCAAAAGGGATATTTTTTTTTAAGTTGAATAACGCAAAAACGGTTTATTCTAGTGCCTATAAAGTCAAGTTAAAATTCAATCTGAAATCCGAAAATGTAAAAATATATAGGGTGTTCCACATAAAATAACGAAGTAACGCCCAAATTAAACGGAACACTCTGTACACAAACTATTTTTTAAATTTGCTCCACATGATATAGTGAAACTATAATTCGAAACATTCTTTTGGAAATTGAGTAACTAACTAAAAAAGTATGAAAGGAACCGTCTTAAATGAAACAGTAAACAATAAAAAATAAATAAAAATAAAAATATAATAAATAATACACAATAAATAATATTAGCCGATAAATGAGTACATAGTGTTGCATAATTTGCATATCTTGCTGCATATTTTGCAAAAAATCCTGCATATACAGTGATCGCCAGATAAGTCGGGCCATATGGGAATTTTTTTTATTATTGTGTTAGATATTCATTTTTAAGAAAAAAATATAATGCGTTTAGAATTACAGAATTATAAACATTTGCCTGCAATGCATCGAGTTTTATTTACGGTCGCGGTGGTATGCTGGGTCTCCTTGAGATTATATAAACAATAAACAGTTTCGGGCAGCACAGGTTTGCTTTGGGAATCGAAACAGTCGAGTTTACGATACGAAAACGATAGGCACATTAATAAGAGCTTGCGGTGTTAATTAATACGATAGGTGCAGAAAATAATTAATTAATACATGCGCATAGTTGGCCAACTTGCAACTCGTAACTTGCGCTTGTACTCGCAACTCGCATTAATTGTATATCCGCGTGTAGTATATTCCAGGCGTGCGTATACAGGGTGTGTTCGGAAAGTACTATGCGCTACGCTGGCAGAAGCAGGAAGGCGGCACCTAGAGATAAGTTATTAATTGTAGCTAATGCATGATATGTAGAGAATTAGCTTAAAGTATTTCCTGCATGGTGTATGAATGGAATGATTTCCCCGGGTGAGGCTCGGTTGTCGTGGCAGGTGCTGCATCACCTGACCGTTGGCCAGTAGGTCGGCTAGGGTAACCACGGTGGCGTAGGGATTGTGACGTCACTTGCATGATTAGTGGTTACTTCGTAAGGGAAATCGTACTAACAAGGTGAAAAGCGCTACCGAGAGTGAACGACGTACTGTTCACGGTCCCATGGTCACCCCTTAGGGACCCGATGCAGCGGATTGGGAGCCCTAAGGTTATTAAATTGTCACCACCCCTACGTGCCGGGTGTGAAGGAGCGTCCATGGTAAGGACGTTGCGTCGTGTAAGTCACCTTGGCGGAAGAGTGAATTGGTGGTAGAGAATCCACGGGTCGGAGATGTAGGATAGAGTATGTTTGCTTGTCATTGAGGCTATCTGTGGTGCATGTGGCTTGTGTTTCTGGAAATAACATTTCAGAGCAATAGCTTATGAAAGAGCAACAGATATGATAATAAAGGCCCAAGATTGGACATCATCAGGAGCGATGATAGAGGCACTAGGTTGAGTTGTGAATTGACCAAGGAGTTGAGCAGGTGCAGACCGTTGGGGCCAGGGGACTGGGGTCCCCGGTGAGTAAATAACTGTTGTTTCTTACAAATGATTGTAAACACATGTTATTGTTGCACGAACGCACCATGTCAATGAGAGGTGATAGTAGCGAACGGTACCCAATAGCCAGAGGAAATGGTGAGCGTTTTGATTACTTAAATTTATGTATACACAGTACCACATTTTAATAATATTTAATAAAAATGTATTTTTTACGAAAGCCCCTGCATATTCCCAAACTTAAAATGCCTTACCAAAATTTGAATACCTCTTATCATGTACCGAGGAGATCAAAATATTTGAAATCGGCAAAAGAGTAAAGTACCTTTATTTTTCAAAATACGCGAAAATATTATTTGGAAAAGTTATTCAGAAATGTTATGACATCTCAAATATGAAATCATGGCAGCCTACGGTGCAAAAAGAAATTTTCCATATTTTTCAATTTTTCTCGTATCAACGTATGTATCGTAGAACTTTGAAAGTGTAAAGATGGACGTTTCTTCAGATGTGATATGAATATACTCTGTAATTTGTTTTTCGCTCTTCTATCAACTAGAAATTATGATTAATAACATTCATACCATAAATCTTTAACATTTTTGACAAATTTTTTTTTTTTCATCCTAGACAGCCGAGATTTCATATTTAAGATCTCAGAACAATTGTTAACAACTTTTACAAATAATATTTTTACGTACCTTGAAAAATAAAGGTACTTTACTTTTATGTCGATTTCAAATTTTTTGATCTCCTCGGTACATAATAAGAGGCATTCATATTTTGGTAAGTGCATTTTAAGGTTGGGAGGATGCAGGAGCTTTCATAAAGAATATTTTTTTCTGAGAAATCAATAATAAAAAAAATTCCCATATGGCCCGACTTATCTGGCGATCCCAAAACCCTCGTTTGAGACTGAAAGAGTATATAGAGAGGCGCAAAAGAAACAACTTTTTTCAATACTTTTTTTTCCAAAAGTCAATAAAATACTGAAAAGTCACCTCCTAAAACTACCCTTTAAAAAGGAGGGAGGATCTAACAAATACGTTGTAAATGCGTAGTTAGGTGCCTTATACCTGAATTTAAAATGTTGCCAATGTTGAAAATATTGCCAAAAGAACAATATTTTCCAACCCTTTTTCAGAACTTATAATTCCTTTATTATTGACTTTTGGAAAAAAAAAGGTATTGGAATAAGTTGTTTCTTTTGCGCCTCTCTATAAACTGTTTCAATCTCAAACGAGGGTGTTGGGACACCCGGTAAGTGCATATTCTAGCAAAATTTTCTGCATATAAATCCGAGCTTTAATAATTATACATAGATGACTCTCTCTCTCGAGTGCCTTCAACAAGAATCATTTTCTTTAATTTTCTAAAATTTACGTTTTTGGCACTTAGACCCTTTGGGAATACCATGCTTCAATTGTGAATTTCTGTATTTATACATTTGCAAACTCATATATTTTACCTTTTGTATTGCGTCAGCAATGCTGGTTCTTAAAATAATTTCCCAAAAAATATATATTTATTACGCGGTGTAAAAAAGTTGTGTAATAAATAGTTTTCTACGCGACGTAAAATACGTATAAATTACACGTAATTTAAGTAAAATATGTATCACGTAATTTACGCGACCAACACTGGTTCACTCAAAAATGAATTTGACTAGAGAACATTTCCGAGCTGTGATTTTTTACGATTTCAAATCGTCATTAACGCCTAAACAATGTGAAGATCGGCTTAGAAATGCATTTGGCGAAGAAGCCCCATCTAAGGGAACAATTTAAAATTGGTTCAACGAATTCAAAAGAGATCGCTTTTTTCTTAGTGAAGAATTTCGTGAAGGACGCCCAAAATTGCTGTTGCTGATGAAAATATTGCCGTTTTCGAGCAATGCTTCAGGAAAATCAACGGACGTCATATGAATTTACTCGGGCGACGTTGGGTATTAGTATGAGTCAAATTCAAAACATTTTACATCAACAGTTAAACGTGAGAAAACTTTGTTGTCGATGGATTCCACATAAACTGACTTCCGATCAAAAAGAACAACGCATTGAATGGTATTGAAAAAATTCAAATTTGGTTTGGAATCGTGAAATTCAAGAAATCAAAATCTTTGATTCTCTATCGGTTACGATATTGTTTAGTGCAAAATGGTGGCTTATCTGAATAGCTGTTGTAAAGTATGCAGTACTTCATAAAGTTTCAATGTTAAGTTCAGAAACTTTGTTCACATGTATAATGTAATAATAATAATTTTTAAATGACATATTATTTTAAATCTTTTTTCTATTTTGCGTTGGTAATAGAGCTATTAACGCACCGAAACGAGTGCTTTAATAGAAAATTTTGAGTGCGTTAATGGCATTGGTGTAATTAATTTATTTAATGTTGGTAGTACTAATTCCAAGTAAGAATGTCAAACGATATCAAGAACTTTTATTAAATTTAAACTATCACCACCATGAAATGTGCAATTATTATAAACGTTAACGATTACATTGGATGTGTCTTTAGAATTTATACTAATTCCTGGTATGTTCTGATTTGATACAATAATTTTGTGGAGTGTGGCAGCGAGGCGCAATCAGACTATGATCCAGTGGAGCAGCTGGGCAGGTTTGTTTGCTGAAATCCATAATGTTGAGCATTTACTTTGCATTTAAAATTGAATTTTCCACTGCCTACTTAAATGATGTTAAATAAATGTCACCAACCACCGCAAAATTCCCTAAATTTTAAAACATCGCTTTTTTCTTTAAAAAAGGGCAAAATAGAAAAAATAGTATAAAATACTCGTTACAGAAGGCTTTTCAAGCACTCGTCCGTTCCATCACTCGCCGCAAGCGGCTCGTGAAGAAATTTAGAACTCGTGCTTGAAAGACTTCCTTGTGTAACTTGTGTTTTAATACACTATTTTCTATTTTGCGTTGGTAATAGAGCTATTAACGCACCGAAACGAGTGCTTTAATAGAAAATTTGTGTGCGTTAATGGCATTGGTGAATTAATTTATTTCATGTTCGTAGTTGGTAGTACCAAGTAAGAAATAAACATCAAATGTCAAACGATATCAAGGACTTTTATTTAATTTAAACATCACCACCATGAAATGTGCAATTATTATAAACGTTAACACATTGGATGTGTCTTTAGAATTTATATTAATGTCTGGTATGTTCTGATTTGATACAATAATTTTGTGGAGTGCATCATTACCTTCAACAGTGGTTTTATTATGCGAGGCAGCGAGGCGCAATCAGACTATGATCCAGTGGAACAGCAGGGCAGGTTAGTTTGCTGAAATCCATAATGTTGAGCATTTGTATTTTTTACTTTGCATTTAAAATTGAATTTCCCACTGGCTACTTAAATAATGTTAAATAAATGTCACCAACCACCGCAAAATTCCCTAAATTTTAAAACATCGCTTCTTTCTTTAAAAAGGGGCAAAATAGAAAAAATAGTATAAAATACTCGTTACAGAAGGCTTTTCAAGCACTCGTCCGTTCCATCACTCGCCGCAAGCGGCTCGTGATGGAATTTCGGACTCGTGCTTGAAAGACTGCCTTCTGTAACTTGTGTTTTAATATACTATTACCGGATACTTTATAAATTGCAAATCGCTCAACGTTTCATTATCGGCTGATAGCTTTATCAGGAAACAAATTTTCATGGGACAAGTTAGTATCTTACTTTAATTAATAATTTTTATATTCTAATACATTTATAGAATAGTTTTCTGTTGTCTTATGTTCGACGGAATTTTTTAGCATTTCATTCAATTATGCGTTATTTTTCGATTGGGTAGCAAACAAAATGCCGAGCAGTAATCTCCATAAACGTACTTTTCAATGTTTTCAAGTTTACTATGTTAAAAAAAATATGTTCGTAAAACTTACTACTTGTAACTAATGAAAAAAAATGAATTAAAGAGCTAAATAAAAAAAGTACTTGAATAATTTTCTCAAAACACTGCACTTGGTGACTAAACTAAAAATGAATTTAATTATGATCCAATTAAATAAAAGTCATACCATTTTTACCACTCAGAAAATGAAGTAGTTCTCAATAGGTAAAAAAAAATAAATTTCAGTTCACTACCATTTCACAAGGTCGTGTTTTAAAATGGCGCTGCAATTTCGAAAAATTAATGTTTTTACATTAACATAAACACTTTACTTTTTGAGGAATATCACACAATATTTCACATAGTTTCTATTTAAAATTTAAGGAGATATGTATATCATCAGGAAATTTTAATTCGCGGTTTTTAATTTAAAATCGTAGAGGAGATTTATGTAAAATAAAGAATTTAATTATGTATACAAGAGATCGAACTGAACAAATGACTAGAAGCGCGGCGTCCTGAAACCAAACTGGCGGCCTGCCCCGGCTCTCTGACGGGGACCGGTCTTCGTAGGATGCGGGAATGTTAATCTCAACAACCGCGAATGTTTCTAAATCACTTATATCCAACGAGCTGACGCGACCTGTAGAATGTACCTTCGTCACCTGGAATGCTAAATCCAATTAGACTGGAAACGACGGCGATATTTTCGGCCCGGTAAATAATTCATAAATTAAAGTATCGCTTTTTTGCGCGCCACGAGAAGACCTCGCCGAACTGCGGCAAGAAATTTTTCGAATCTTTATGGTAAACATTCGATGACCGCTTTTTGGGCGAAAGTGAAAACAAATCAGAATTAGAATTATCCGTGTATTTAATTTGCTTTGGTTTTAATCCTGCTCCTGCTCTACATGCAAACGATGGTTGTATGTGTAGTTGCTCGTATGGTTTGCAGATGGCGATACCTATACCGTAAAGAGAGGTATTTCTTGCGTTTATCACGTAATGCTTGATCAAAATATTTAAATAAAATCAATATTTAAAAATTTAATCGTGCAATTTTGCTTTTAACTACCAAATTTATTTTTTATATTTTTTACACTGTTTACGTACAATCAGTGGTAGGAAACAATAAAAATAGTTGCATGTTGTAATAAAATTTGAAAATTATAAAAGTAGTATGGAAGAGGTTTAGGGGAGACGGGGGAATGAGAGCTTCTTAAGGAAAAATCAATATATTTTGAAAAATATAAAGTGTATTTTCTTAACAACTTTATGCTGTTTCGTATAAGGAAAACTATTAAAATGTCGTAACTATATTATTCCTGTCATTAACAGAAATGATAATATATTCATTTAAAATAAAAATGAAATTGGCTCATATTGCCCATATGTTGGGGTAAAAAGAACCATGAAAGAAGGCAAGCCGGCTGCTGCATAAATAAACTTGTTTTAACAAATAACTGCTATAGTTAATAAAATAAATAATTCACTTTTCTTTTAAAATTCAACATAAAATGTAATACTAAGAAAAATACGAAAAGAATAATAAAAGTACTTTAACATACTTTTATTATTGTTTTCGTAGTGATTTTTGCAGCTAATACTTCAATAAGTACTTTAACATACTTGTTGAAATATTAGCTGCAAAAATCACATATCCAATTAGTTTATAGTGTTGTTCGTTTACGAGTCCTCGGCATCTTCAACAACAAAACATACTTTTATAATATCAGAGATAATAAATCCATTACCATTAATTAATTAATATTAATATTTTAGGTACGAAAATTAAAAGAAAAGCAGAGATAAACGAGAAATCAAATCTTTTCAAACATAAAATAGTTTAACAACCTAGTGACACGAAATCAAAACATTGTAAACAAATAGTATCTGACTACTTACTTTCTCGATTGAAAATTACGAAAAATAACAACACAAGTCTTAATTTGAAACAAGTGCTCACAGTTATTACTACGCATTGTTTTTTGCGATAAATGGATATTTCATTGTACTTTACCAATTAAAATTATATGTCAACTTTTCGTATATTATGTGGATACATTAATAATAATTCATTTTGAAGCAAAGTTATAACAGAAGAAAATTATTAACAGAAAATAAAACTTAATTCCAAATATTCAAATAAATTGAATTAAATATACAGGGTGTCCACCGAGTGCCGCGGTCTTCTCTACCGTCTATAGTATATAAGATAGAAAAAAAATTCAAACGAGCTAAGATGTAACTCAGTCAGCTCTACTTCATAAAATTATTTTAGGCTATACAGAGTGTTCAGTAACTGAGAGCCATACCAAAGTTATATTTTTTTAAATGGAACGCCCAGTATATTTTTACATATTTCGAAAGTACGAATAACGAATAGGTAATAACCTAAAATTTAGGAAGTTTTACTTAAGAGTTTGTAAGATATTGACGTTTAAATGTAAAAAAAATGCCATAATATGAGTGCTTATATCTTTGTTATTTATTTACATTTCGCCTTGAATTTTTGTAGGTACTCAAGACAATATCTTTGCTACAGAAATTTCAAAACAGCTTCGGTCTATCAGTTATTATGGGTACAGGGTGTTGAGTTTTGCGAAAGATAATTTTTCTCAAAATTTTCAAATGGAACACCCAGTATATCTAGACTCTCATGAAACTCTGCTTTAATAAGCTTTCATAAAACGCCAAATATATTTGCCTAAACTGAAGAAATCGTGAGACAAAATTTAATAATTTTTCTTTCTTTCAATATTAACGTTATTTAGTCTTTCCGACCAGTTCTTCTGTTTTGATTTGCTGACAAGTCAATGAATATGTTTTATTTTTTGTTCAAGGTACATAATTGAATATGTTCCTGTTAAACTAATTCCTATGTTTCTTCATTGTGAAAATATTTACATAACGTTATTTTAATAACATTTGTACTGCATTTAATGTTTCCTAGCGTTTAGAATCTTTCTTTCAATCTTTGGAAAACTCTATAATTCGGGTGTCTTCTCATAGGATAATGCTGCGAATATAATCTTGATGTCAAAAGACAGTTTTGGTGCCTTTTCCTAGTAGGTATGTCATGTCACGTAACTCTTCATTATTAAAATGCATTTTGTTATCATAAAAAAATACAAAACTGTAAAAGTAGTGTTATCTACTAATTGAATAATTTTTCTGTCAATTAAAAATCTATAGCAACTGTTTTCCTATTTTCTAGCAAACGGCAACGTGATCCTAAATTTTATTTTTTAAAATTATTATTATAACGTTATTTAGATATTTTCAAAGTAAAGAAAAAATAGCAATTAGTTTAATAGGAATATATTCATTTACTTAGAACAAAAAAAACATATTCATTGATTTATCAGCAAATCAAAATATATTGGGGATTCCCTTGAAAATTTTGAGAAAAATTACCTTTCGCAAAACTCAACACCCTGTACTCATAATAACAGATAGACCGAAGCTGTTTCGAAATTTCTGTAGAAAAGGTATTGTATTGAGTACCTACAAAAATTCAAGACGAAATGTAAATAAATAACAAAAATATAAGCACTCAAATTATGGCAATTTTTTACACTTAAACGTAAATATCTTACAAACTCTTAAGTAAAACTTCCTAAATTTTTGGTTATTACCTATTCGTTATGCGTACTTTCGAAATATGTAAAAATATACTGGGCGTTTCATTAAAAAAAAATATAACTTTGGTATAGCTCTCTGTTACTGAACACTCTGTATAGCCTAAAATAATTTTATGAAGTAGAGCTGACTGAGTTACATCTTAGCTCGTTTGAATTTTTTTTCTATCTTATATACTATAGACGGTAGAGAAGACCGCGGCACTCGGTGGACATCCTGTATATATTTTTTAAATAAATTGCAATTTAATCTAAATGAATTCAATATCCAAACATAAATGGAGAAATGGAGGACGATAAATTAAAGATTATTTAATAATAGAGTCTTTTTCTATTGCTTTTCCTGTTTTGTCAAATGTGTTTCCTAATTTGTCAAATGACTTTCCAATCCGTTCAAAGTATAGTAGGCTTGCAGATTGGGAAGTCATTTGCCAAATTCGGAAACGTAATTGACAAAAGGAGAAAAGCAAAAGAAAAAGATGTAATATAATAAAAAGTGAGCAAATATAAATCAGATTAGAGTAGCCGGTGCAATGTCTGTGATTGAATTAATTAATGTAAAACATTCATGCACTGTCAAATTTATTGACTTTTTATTTAATCACAGACATACATTTTCTTTGCACCGCCTATTCTAATCTGATTTTTATTTGCTCACCGTTTATAATCGATCGTTTAGCCATGATCGTTTTGAGTTTTAAAAATATTAGTTTAAGAAACCATAATTACCTTTTAGATAATTTTTGTAAAACATTTTAGTCAACATTTTGTAATATCAATGACAGTTCTCAGGAATAATTATCTATTATATTAATCTTGAGGTTAAGGAAAAGTTTAAAATTATTTGCATTGTTTTGCGGATTTCATAAGAATAATAATTTAACGATTACTGTACTTGAAAATAATGTGTTGGGTAACATTGTGAATATCAACATTTAAGATAAAAAATAAGCAATAAATTATTAGATTAAAATATTATTTCCTGCCATACGTTTAGTTGGACGTCCAGTTTAATGTTCATGGGCTGTGTTCAATGTTCATGACCTATTTGTTTAAAAGGTCTATACAATGGTTTAGTTGATAAATTGTTAGCTCGTTGGATGAGCAAAATTTGAAAAGTTTGCTGAAACTTTTCAGAATCTTGCCGGAAAAAGTAGGTACTGACCATTCACCGTTTACTAATCTTGTACCAGTAATAACAGCTATTTATTGTAAACATTATATCTTAAACATTCTATTAAAAATTAAATTGAAACAAATTTACATTTAATCGCATTTTTCAGAGTTTTTTTTTTTTTATTTGTGAAATGACAGAGACCACACGGTGTTGTCAAGAGCAAATTGACGGCGTGGTAGATTGGAATGTTATAAATAATGAAACGTAAAATAATAAGTGCTGTCTAAAATAAGAACTAACAATAATTGACATTAACATAATTTCCTAATTTTTACAACAGTTTTTCAGTTTATGAATTAAATTTTCATCAGAAATTATTAATTTCTTTCATCATATTTCTTTCGATTGATTCAGAAAATTTAATATACGAGCACGATTAGTAATATTTTTAGTACTTTATTCTTTTTGCATGTTTCTGAGCTGTTTTAGTTTGTTTCTCATTGCGTTATGATTTATGTTTGGATAAGCATACTTGGTGCACGTAATTGTCAGCCTTTGGTAGAATTTTAGTAGCAGCAGTAATAATAATAATAACAAGCTGACCTTTACAGAAGAATTTTATTGTCCGCAACACATGCCGCAAAATAAATTATCAATAAAATACACGTCCAAGATATATTAATTTAAGGTATTATGTCGCACATTACTTTCATAATTTATAGGCGTCGCGCAAGTGAAATATACGCGGCCTGCGTGTTTTCCTTCACTTCGTCTTCTCCATGTAAATTCATCAAGAACATATATTAACGTCCTCAATATTGTTGTCGGAACTGAGAGGTATATTGGCGTGTAAATACACCCTATTATCCGCCAATTTCAGGTATTAAATCATTCCGAATAATTGCCGCGCATCCAGGTCACCATTTCAGTGCATTCCCGTTGCACTCGCGCTGAAATACGAAGTCGACTTCTCCTACTGCACCGTTTCGATTGTGAACCACGTCTAATTGGACCTGTCTGATGGTAATTCATCATTGTAGTCAACGGGCGCTATATAATTCCCTACAGTTCTGAAAATACACTGCTAAAATACGAATTATTAAACAATTCCTTACATAAGAAATTTATTTCTTACGTATTACAATGTAGGAGTGTGCTATATCAAATTTTAGATATCGGCTATCCATAACTTTAAAATGTCGATATCATCGATAACATCAATATTATTAATTAATAGTTTAGGTCGCGACATCCTAAACTATAGATTATCAATGTGCTTTATTTCGAGATAACTATGACAGTTCGGTGATTTTGCAGTGGAATTTTCCAGCTACTCTTCTGCTGACGATGCCCCAAATAGAACTCAAAATATCTCAAAAATGATGCAATTCAATGTAGAATTCAAAAATGTGATAAAAAATGTAGCATCCCATTTAAAATAAGCGAGTTGATAGGGATTTCCGGTATAACCGGAAGTGATTGGAAGTCAATTTTATTTTATTTGGAAAGATACTTTTGAAGTATTTCTCCTCTGTAAATTTCAAATTTCTATGTAAACTTCTTCTTTGAAAACTTTTAACGAACGACTTGCGTGAATAACCCTGTATATACCACGTGTTCACCGAGTGTGGTTTTCTTTAGTGGCGTTTAAACCATTTAATACGAGGAGCGTTCAAATATGAGTGAGAATCTAGTTGCCTTGAGCATAGAAAACAATGGATGGAAATAAACCCTCTGGGTCATGTTCTGGCATACTCCAACTTGTCATTAGTAATAATCAAATTCTTCTCCTTTACGCCTACCAATAATAAATTAGCATCTCAGAGAAAAAGTACCGTGTTTTGTTGCACAACACATAATCTTCAAATTTTTAGTGAATGAAAGTGTTTTACCATCTAAAATCTTTACAAGACTTCAAGTCCAGTTAGAGAATGAATGTATGCCCAAAGAATGGGTGTTTGATTGGGCGAAAAAATTTCGAGACGATCGAGAACCGTGTAGAAAACATATCCCATGTGAGACGACCGAAAACATCCTTGGGGCGATTGATCAATTTATTCGGGTTGATCATTGGATAATTGTGAGAAAATTATCAGAAGAAGTTGTTATAGCTGTGGGGAGTCATTTGCTTTCACCATTGAAACAGTTTTTAAGTGCCCATAAATTTAGGGATAATAAAGAACTCATTACAACTGTGCAAAACTGGATACGCACGCAACCAAAAATCTTCTTTGAAAATGGTATACATAAGCTACCAGAACGTTGTCGCAATTGTATTGCAGTTGAGGGGGACTACGTTGAAAAATAGTATGTAACACGTTTTTGTTTCATTGATAATAAAGACGTTCTAAACTCATTCTCACTCATATTTGAACGCTCCTCGTACAAAAAAAAAAAAATTCAAACGCTATCATCCTCTAACAAAAAAAAACTCTATACGTTAAATTTATTTGCAATTACACAGGATGTTCATTTTACAAGTGTCAGCAAGTCCCTTTAAACAAACCTGAAGACTATGCAGATTGTTGGTGGCTAGCAGTTCCTTTTGCTGAAGCAAGTTTAATAAGGATCTGCATTTAAGATGTTTCTTCCTCGACGGCATTTATCTCGGTAAATAACTCATGTCTAAATAAAAACCTGGTCAAGTAGGCTACATTTAGTAATTCTGCTATGTAAATGCAATGGATAAACTCTCGATCACAACCCACTTGACCAGGTTTTTATTTAGACGCTCGTTACTAGGATTAGGTATAGAAATACGTTAATAAAATATTTTCCAAATTCGTAATAATATATAGGACATTCCATTTGAAATATTAAAGGTACTTGCTGATACTTGTAAAATGAACATCCTGTGTAATTGCAAATAAATTTAACGTGTAGAGTTTTTTTATTAGAAGATGATAGCGTTTGAAATTTTTTTCTATATTAAATGATTTAAACGCCACAAAAGAAAACCACACTCGGTGGATACGGTGTATTTATTCATTTTACATTTCTACTATCTTTCACAAACATCTCGTTTTCATACTTATTAGCTTAGCTATTTGTTTTAACACTGTGTGAATTTTAGTATCGTTTTCACAACCTTGTTTAGTATATTTAGTTTTCCTTCTCCCACAATTCGCTTTCACAGTAATGTACAATTTAGTTTTTTGTTTACTTCATCTTCTAATAATTCGAACCGGTATTTTAATTTTTCATTTTTGAAAATTAAGACACTGTTATTCATTTCATTTGAATAAGAAAGAAAAACAACATGTTAATAAATATGGAGAAAAAATTTGACTCGAGTATCTGATAACCTGATAAGTAAACAAGGTAAGTATGTAAGTACTTGCAAAGAAAACAGAAAAAACAAATAATTCGACCATTTAATTTTTTAAAATATACAAAATTGATATATTTCATACGTGAATTTATATTGATATCGAATTAATTTTCCTTGATCATAATGAAAATTTTTTTACACACTTTAATGTAATGAAATATAATCTAAAATGTAACTTAAAATTAACAAAGGCAAGTTAATGACGGACGTTGCATAACCAGTTAGTATCGAGTGCCTTCGAATAAATGAGAATCGATTATTATGCGGACGAAACGTTCGCGTGATTACACTCTTATTAAAATTATTATTAATCATAATAACCTCTTTGCTTCATGTCACTTTATCAATTGCCTTAGTACGTTGGGTGGTCTCATTACATAAATAAATAAGTTACTGTTGTTTGGTCTTGCATTAAGGATGTACTTATCAGTTATTTAATTAATGATGCATAAAAAGGATAAATATAAGCAACATAATGCATTCACTTAAAAAACGATGCACCGCAACCGCACGTTCAATAAATAAATAATTTTTCTGTGCGTCAGTAAATCATCCGACCATATTTGTTCAAAATAATTTATTTTTCCAGTTATCGTAAATTAACGAGAAATTTCATTGAGGGCGTTTCCTCAAATTTACTGATAACAGTGTAAGTTAACCAACAGATTAGCTTGTGGGCCACAATAATTCGAGTAGAATAGTAACACATCAATCTTAATGCAGTACAGCTGGCGAGGTAATCATTGTTATTAGCTCTCAAATGTGTTGACCTCTGCCAGACCCTTAAACGGTGGAAGTAACCGCCACATTTACTGTTATTATCCAAACTTGATTTATTTCACACTCTGTAAAGTTAGCCATAATTGTTACAGTCTGTTTGAGCACACATCACAAATTATACCTATGTATTCAATACGTATACACAAAATTATGGAATTTTTCATATAGTTAAAAAAATGAATGGTTTCCTATTTGGATATTACTACAGAAAAATATTTTTATTAGTCTTAGTGCCGGTTTACAAAAGCATGAATATTAACAAATACACCAATATTTTTATAACCGCCATTTCTAACTAATTTTTCTGCGTTTATTTAGTTTGCAAAGATTATACCAAAAGAGAGGAAAACACCTGCAAATTAGTTACAGTAGTTTCAGAACTTCCCCGACAAGCTTGTAAATAAAAATGATTGCAGAAAAAACTAGTTTCTATTAATCAATAACAAAGTTCGATAAGGGTAAATTTAATTTATGGGTACATTTCATTTAACCGTAATTCAAGTAAAGCCGAAGGTATTCAAAATCTAATTCAGAGAACAGGATTTTTAGATGAATATGTTTTATTGTATAATGAAATCTATTTATTTGTAGTTGCACATTAAGACCTCGTGGTCTTATCTGTAGAACAAAAAACAGTATTTTAAATCAAGCAAAGGAGTATTGAAAAATTCGGAGGGAAAGTATTTTAAATGAAAAATTTTATAACGCCTTTATGCATATAAATATACAGTACTTACGTTTCTTCTTTGTTATTAGTATAAAGTAAGTTATTTTAATAAAATAAGTTATCCAGTTCACTAGATCTTTCAATGGAAACAAATTTCTGTATTGTGCGTCAGAAAGTTGATGAAATGGATAGGTCCCCAATATAAGATTGACACGTCAGGAGACAAACACACGGGGATGAAAAAGACCGCCTGCATGAGGGAGTGTAAATATGCATTCTGATTTTCAGCTTTGATTGACACTAGTGAAACCGACGTAATATTGAATCAGGGTGGCTAACCCTAAGGTTGTGCGGAGCTGTTGTCGCGAGCGGCCTTTGGGAAAATACGTCAATCATTTTGCTAAAGCACTTTGTATCTTATTTTCGTGGCATCTGTCCTGGTACCCGAAGTCGACTTGTGTCGTCCATTGTGCAACTGCGTGTTATCGTATTTTCTATTCATCTACACAGATCCGTACGGGGTTCAGTGTACGTGAAAGTGATGTTTTAATTACTTTTGTGGCTTGAGACTTCCTTCTTAGACGGATTTATGATGTTACGTATCACATATTTTACGAGGAGATACTGCCGCATTGATAAGAAATAACATCTTATTAATGCTACTTAAAAATATTCACATGGTAGTATACAGTATGTTCAAACTTAAACAGTCTGTTCGGCACTATTCTGTCCTGCTAAGCGAAAATGGCGTATCTGACTGTTTTGTTTTTTGAATACTCATTATTGGTATTGCTAACTTTGTTATTATAAAAGCTACAAATTCGGTTAAATTAGCAAGCTAGTAGTACTTTTCACGCTGATTACATTGACATAGTAAAAAAAAACAGTTGAGCGTCCCATTTATGAGTCAAAAGAACACTTTTTTTTAATGGAACACCCTGTATATTATATTATCAATCGATAGAGAATAAAATTGTCCTTTATCATTTTTTCTTAAATTAATAAATAAAGAAGATATTTTCATTTTTACAGAATCATGCCTGTGCCTGTGCTTTGGAAACAAAACATTTGCAAATCGCCGGAATCATTTTTTTCTGGCGACAGAAGTTTGTGGTTTATTTCTATTAAAATTGTTTTATACGCGTTTTTCATGATTTTTACACGCTACCCTTGTAACACATCAGGTAAAGAATATGTCTAAAACACGTTTTGAATTTAGTCTAAATGTAGAATATTAGAGACTAGAATTTATACATATGAGTGACAGTCTAACTAACGTCTATTTATGGGATAAATATAACGTTTACACATAATCAGCCAAAGTATGTATCCCGTTCAATCGCCATAACGTATACGTTATGAAAAGGTCGCGCAACGTTTATATTGACGTATACTTTAAAACTATAAAATTTTTATAATTATATTTATATTATTACAACTTATTCTGAAGAAGCTGTCAAAAATACAATTAAATGTTGCAATTTAATTCAATTTTACAAAGTATCCGATCATTTGTAGTAATTATATATTTTATGATCATTTGTAATGGACGAGCAAGTTCTTCGGTTTTAACTTATAAACTACAACTTTAGTCAGCAACAGTTTAGATCGCGACATCTCGCGGCCGAGTTTTGATCTAAAATTCACATTTTAATGAAAACGTTTAATTAACGTATCACTTAGGGTAACTAGTACGTTTAAAACATGAATATTTTTGGTATTCTGTATACCAATATCAAAAATATCCCTAACTGTCGTATATAAACCGTTTAATAAAGGAAATGGTGTTGCTTGCGTACTAGAAAAATTATGACAATTTTTGTACATTTCTTGTGGTTTTCATATGCATCTAGAAAAATGATAAAAAATTATGACAATCTTTGTAATTTTTTTTCTAGATGCGGAAAAACCAAATTTTAGCAAGAAATAAACCACAAACTTCAAAAACAATAGTTTGTCAACAGATTAACTTGATTACGACGATTTGCGAATGTACAGGTACCTATACCTATGATGATTTTGTGAAAATCAAAATATCTTCTTCATTTATTAATTTACGAAAAAATGACAAATGTTAATAATTTTTATTAAGAATTTTATTATTTATCCACTGGTAAAGTAATATACTGACAAATTTTTAAACAAAAAATTGCACATATCTGTTTGACTTAGTTTGGGATCAACAAAAAATCAGCATTCTACGATTTAATAAAATATACACGTTCTTTTTAGAAATTGAAAAATACAGGGTGAATGACAATTGTACCGACAAAAAAACACATAAATTACCGGAAAAATATTTAAAAATACGGCAGTATAATAGGATTATAAATTTTATGATTATTTTTTATTGACTTCTTGCCTGCACACAATGCGACCTTGACACGCATCTCAATTAGTTTTATTAAACGTTTGTGTGCTGGGAAACCGAAGTTTCTTTTACGCGACGTAATTATAATTGGAATTGCGTATGAAATAAGGATAACAAATTCGCAAATAACTGTGTAAATAAATCCAATCCATTTATTGGTATAATTAGTATTTAACCAATCTGACAATCGGGCAAGCTGATTGCATTCGCGCTGATCGGTACTGCACGTAGACACAAAAAAGCTGTTTTAAACGTCGGTATTAAAGTGCGTTTAGACTTGAGCACGCATGCATTGATCCACCGCGAACGCTCAAGTGTAAACGGTTATGCGCGCACGCTCACCATGTGTTTTCCTATACGCGAACAGCAGTGAGCGCGATCCGCTTCGTGTCGGTTTCGGGTACACGCTCAAAAGAATTAATTAATTAAGAATTAAAAGAATGCTCAATTTGTACCACACTGAATTTGCGGCATATCTTTTTGACAATCTTTGGTGCTATCAAGTTGAGCAAATATTCGAAATCGGTTTTGGTCATTCTTGTAAAGTCTCTGAATTGGTCATAACGACACTCTGACACTAAATGGCTTAATAAATTATTTTGTCTATTACAAAAAATTGGCGTTTGCCACCACCGACGACGTCTACGTTTTCAAATTTCCTTTTTTTTATGAAAGTATACATCACAATAAACGCGGCTATTTTGTCGTTCATTTTCAACGCACGTCTGCGAACAACTGGATCAGCCTATTCGTTGGAAAATGAATTTGAATTTAAACGCTCTTCGCGAGCGCGAACGAATACCGTGCGCGTATGCTCAGTGCGTGCGTGCTCAAGTCTAAACGCACCTTTATGTGTACAATTTTTGATCGAATCGCGATCAAATTACGAAAAAAATGTAGAAAAAATTCTACGGAACAGTTTGTAATTAATTATAAATATTATGTAAATTATAAATATTATGTAAATATAATCCAAAAAAGTAGGTACGTTTAGATTAAAATGCCAAATTCACTGCGTAAATATGTCATAAACGTTTTATGATATTCGCTCGTAAAGCTTGTAAAAAGTTGACCTTGCGTAATAGACTTGTTAAGATGCGTACAAACACCATGCATAGATGATAATAATTCGTTACATTCACAAAACGAAATTATAGGAATTAACAATCGAAAATGATCTTGACACACATCTCAATTTAGTTTTATTATTACTCGGTTATTAGCTGGAAACGGAAGAAGAACAGAGACGAAATTAATTATGCTTACTGCTGTGTCGTCAAAGCAGGATAATAAAATAAATAATTTAATAGGTCTGTGTTAATAATGATTCCTCACACACAAAACGAAGTTATAATGATTAACAGGTTACGAAGGTATTTACTTATTAAAATGTTGTAAATTCTGGTTTCAAAAAATGTTTATGAAGTACACGTTTCTTCTATTTAAATTGTTTTTCGTTTTAGAGCCGGTGCTTTCATCACTTTCATTTCATCTTTGATCTTTGCTTTATTCCTATGGAAACAATTGTCATTACAGTTGTAGGATTGGGAATAAACCAAAGTTTAAGTTAACCAGTGATGAAAGTAACGGCCTTTACTGATTTATTTATTTACCTATCAAAGCAGGTGTTCAAAGTGTAGCCATTGTTATCCTTTGCGTGGAATAATCTACTTCAGGTAATTTGGCAAGTAAATATTTTCGAATTCGTATTTCACGTCAGGCGTTGACCTAAAAAGGGAGTTGTGAAGTTCCACTGAAAGGTCAAGTTCACGAAGCCAGGCGGCGGCGGCGCGCCGTATCATAGAACTAAAAAAGCTTTTACGACAGTATTTATTTCGTTCATCTGCTCCTCGACTTTTTAACCAGGGGCGCATCGTAGTTTTGGGGCTAATTTTTGATAAATTATTTCTCAAAAACTAAAGTAGAAAGAATTTTTTAAACATTTTTCCCATACTCGGACATCTCGGACATCGCTTCTTATCTTGGTTTCATTTTGTCGGTATAATTAACAAGTCACCCTGTATGTCTTCGACATCCTTCATCCATTTTATGTGAATCAGATTATACTTACATTTTAGGCATAGTAACGTTGACTAACAATAAGCTGCTAATCTTTCATATAAATGACATTCGTATAGGAAAAATGGATTAGTCTCATAGAAAGTAGGACTCCTGGGATAGTATATCGCCGCCAACACTCATACAATCCGGGGGGACTTCACCCTTTAAGAAGGATTTGTTGTATTGTTGAGGGGTTGTTGGAACTTTAAAAGACATAGATTGAATTATTCTTGCTAATAGATTTGATATAGGAGTGTCTCTTATTAATTTAATCTCAGTTACTAACATCTAAGAATCAATTTTCCTTATTAGAAAATCTTATTGATGGATACCTCTCAAAATAGCACAAGTAATAATCGAAATGTTTATGTGAGTGTTAGTGAACCCCCAGAGACGCCAGCGACACTACTCAAACCCAAGGATTAGCTGACTAATGTGATTTATTGCCGAGATATCGAGGGCCGTGCATTAGCAACCCTCGCAAACTAATTAATACGTTCTTACTAACCTTTTAATCATAATTGGATGACTATATTCCGCCGGATAATCCAAATCACGTCTGCAGGATTGTTTTAAAGTTTTAATGTCTTGTTAATTAAGTTAACTGTGTTTCGCGAGAGGGATTAGTTTATCACGCGTTCTGTTCATATTCTGTGCAGTTTCCTAATTGCTTTACGATTTTACTAATTAAATCTGGATTCTAACGCTAGTTCAGCCAGTATTTTTAAAGAAACATAATAAAATATTTATTTTAAGTTTATAAGAAAATCGGACAAGCTAAAATGCAAAATTTTTATTTAAAAAAAAAAATTGTAACTATCATGGTCAATATGCCATTTATTGAAAACAGGCCAGAGTGGGCCATAAAATGTACAAACTTACGTCTTAGATAAGGTTACTTTTAAAACAAACGTCAAAATAATTTTACTCATGTTAGTGTGAGAACATCCTTCACTTGTCCTTCACTTGGAACACATAATTGCAGCATTCTTTTTAATTTTAAACTTTCTAATTTAAACGATTTTTGTTGATTAGAAAGCATTCTCACACAAACCGACCAAAAAACGTTATTACAGGGAAAATTTAGAAATTTTATTGCAAGTTGCTTTTCATTGCAATGGAATCCTCGAACACATCTATACAACTACAGACCGTCTAGAAAGTACTGGGAATTTTGAAATTTCTATCAATGTATTGCTTATTATAAATATTATATTATATTTACTATATTTTTAGGAGCGCAGTGTTTTGTCAAAATCATATTTTCCAAAGAATCTAACAAAAAAAGGGACCACAAATGTTGAATGTTAACACTTAAACGAACAGAAAAATTTGAGTAATTGTGTCAAATTTAAGAAAAGCGAAAACTGATGGAACATATTTTCAACAAAGGGGTTCATAATTAAAGAAAAATTATTTGTAAAATTGTTTCTACCAAAAAATGTAGGAAAAATAAAATAACAGCATACATTTTACACGCATGAAACACCAAATCCACTCAGGATGCAGTTGATTTGATTTCAGGTTCCCTGAACGTTTAATATAACTTTCAGGATTAAACTGAAATTACATAAAAAAATAACCAGAATTGTTTTTCTTTATTGTAGTTCCTTCATTCATAAATTCAAAAACTGGTAGTTGCAGTGTTATTTCTATATTTCTGTATATTGCTCGAGAAGTCCACTGCAATCTCACCGATCCGTCTTAGTTACCTCGGAATCGAGCACTTTGCGACCTACACTGCTTGCAAATGTGCTCGTTATATATATTGTTATATTGTAGACATCGACAATCATAAGTCTAGGTTTCCTGGCGATTGTAACTACACTTAGATCCAGTTTTACAACTGCGGCTCAATTTTGAGCTAAGGCTTAAACCCTTAGCAACGATTATTTCAACAATTGTTAGGAAGGGTTTAAGCTTCGGCTCAAAGTTAAACCGTCATTGTAAAACTGGGCCTTATTGTTACAAAGTAAATCATTATCACTATTTCTATTTCATCTTTTTACTGCATTCAACCAACTTTACTATACGTAGATTAAGAAATATTAATTATTTTGTATGTTGTACGCTTTGGAAAATGCTCATAATTTCAAAACCTGTCAGACATACATCAGAGATGATACTCTTGTCAGTCTTGGAACATTTTATTCTCTTTTTATTCCTAACAAAGTATGAGATGCGTTTTAATTTAAATACTTAAGAGAGCAATGCAAGTTAGACACGATGCTAAAATAGGCACTCGCATACCCAATTTCCCTTTCATTTCCATAAAAGTAATTAGTCGTAGCCATGTAGGTGCAACGTAATCTCATGCAGAAGCAATTCTCAATTATGAGAATACGTATTAATTACACACGAGATACAGGTGAAGCTGACGCAATTAACGCCGAACGGTTCCACATTCGCGTTGGCTTTTACGGTTATGGGACTTTCGTTAATGTTTATGTCTTCGAATTCAAGATATCAGCTGGACCGCAACCGCGAATGCCCCATTAGATCGGCGACGCCGTTTGGCGTCGGTCGCAAAATTTCGCATAGAGACTGGATGGTGTTGTTTATGAGTTAATGAAATCTAAGGAAGCAAGACGAATTTCGTGAAATTATTAACCAATCTAATTCGTGAAGAATAATAAACGGTGATGGTTTTAAATATTTCAAAGTAAAACAGAAATCTAGACCCCTAAAGAAAACCTCCAGTGATTTAAAAATGTGTCTATCAAACTTATGTCTTATGTGATGTGTAACAAAGACATCAACTGATATATAAACATCAACTGATATCATATATAAATATGAAGTAATTTCCTTGAAGATTTAACAAACATGTTGCAGTATTGTTATACCTGATAAATACGATTTCAATTAGGAAAACCTGGATTTAAAATGTTCAATTTTCTAGACAATAACTAGAAAAATCGAAAATCCATAATTCAGCCTCTCTGAGAATTTATCTTCTAAGAGGAAATTAGAGTCATCATGTCATCAAATATTTTTGAAACGACTCCTACGTTCAAGTGAGACTTTATTTTTCATATTAGACTCTTCGAGATTTTTTCAGTTTTTTTTACGCTGAAATTTGAAATGGTCAAATATTATTGTACAATCTACTTACTTGGTCCTACCCTTAGGTGAAAGACTGAGTTGCAGTTGATTTTCTTTTTCCATTCTTTTATGTCTTGTGCCAAAGCCTGTACATTTTCCCAATGGAACCTTTACACGTCCTCCTACCATCCTTTCCTCGGTCATCCTCAGGGTTGCCAGTTCTCCTATTTTTAATAGGAGTCTCCTATTTTTTAACAAAATCTCCTACCTTCTATGAAGCATTAGATATAGGAGAAAATCTCCTATATTTTCACGGAACAAACTTTCTTATGGTCGTCATAAATTGTTGCGTTTTTCTTCCAAAAAGAAACCGTTTTTTTAAATTCTTACTTAGGGAAATTTAAGTCATCTGTCATGATGCCATTTTATGTGGCTACACTGGCTACAGAGAGTGTTGTTTGTTTTCTGTTGTTGCCTACAATATGGCTGCATCTCCATCACATTCACATCGGTTGATCGGTTAAAAACTGAATATGAATTGCATTAATCATAATGACAATAAGAAAATTGATGAAAGTGCCGATGACGAAAGCGGGAACAGTAGCAGCAATGAATGTAATAGTACTTGTTATTATATTTTTATTATAAATATATTATATAAATTATATTTTTATTTTCTCATTTCCATGTTCTTCTATATTCTCCTATTTTTTTAAATAGAATCTTCTATACTTTAGCTTTAAAGATCTGGCAACCCTGGTCATCCTCTTCCTGTTTTTGCCTCTCATTCTGGCTTCGAATACTTTCCTAGTGAGTCTGTTTATTGGCATTCTATATATGTGCCCCATTCATCCTAACTGTCTTTTCTGAACTTTAATTAGCGTTGGCTCAATCCCCAGTTTTTTCTGATTGTTTTCTTCTTTATCTTGTCTAATCTCGTTTTCCCTTCAGTTTTTCTGAAAAACCTCATTTATGTTGCACTTATTCGATTGTAATGCATCCTTAAGTGTTCTTAACCACTTCACTTTTTATTTCTGTCGGTGTGTTTTTATGCTCAACAAATGAAGTCTCTAGATAATCAAAAATCTTTCCTACCTTCCCAGTTCAATTATTTCCATATCCATTAGCCCAAAATTTTCCAAAGGACGTCTTGAAAAAACTACTCCTAACCTTCAGAAGTACCAGAGCTCATATAAGTAAGCAACTTTTATAAATAAACTTGAAAAATTATAAGAAATTTTCAAAATTAAGGCCACCATTTTGGATGTACAGTGTGTTCACGGTTTTTCTGCAATAGCAGATTGACATATTGCGGTGTTTATTAGCAGAACGTAATATTTTTTTTAATTTTCATAAAGAAATAATTTTGTAAATAATAGAGTAAAATTCAGAGTAATGTATTATGTGTTTTATAGGAATTTGTTCGCGAAATTATTAAATTCAAGTGTGCTTTTCAATATATTAAGTTTATGTAAATATTTTTAGAATTAGGCGATTTAAAATTACGTGATTATTATAAATAAAATATTTAGAATTTTTAAAATGTAAATACGTAAGATTCAAGCTTAGAATTGTAATAATTAGAAAAATTGATTTAATGATGTTATGATAATATGGAGGTTAGAAGAGAGCTGTTAGTGGTAGTCAGGAGTTCGGAAATTGAATCAGTGAGGGCGCCTTTAAAAGGGCAATTGCTGGATTGGGAGAAATGGTCCTTTTCCATCGACCGCACGATCGCTAGATATGACTCCAATTCAGTTTTACATTTGGGGTCATGTTAAATCGAACGTCTATTCTATGCCAACACAGAAGCGGAATTAGTAGCTCGAATTATTCTTGCTTTTGATTTTGCTTCGTGATCGTCCTCAGATATTAGGTCGTTCGGAAAAAATGTCGTATTATGTCTAGAATTTTTTGATTCCAGAAAAGTTGGGAGATATCATCGTGGAATACAATTGCTCGCAGAAAGATGGCAAAAGGTCACTGATGCAAATGGTGATTATATAGTTTAATCAAAATTTATATACTTTATAAATTTATATAAACATTCTGAATTAAAAAGAAAACGACATTTTTTTCCGAACAATATTTCAAGAATTCGTCGTTCAATCGTATATCTTCCTAAAACTTATGCATCAAAAATGTTAGCCTTAATCTTGAACATTTCTTATAATTTTTCAAGTTTTCTTAATAAATTGAAATAAATTACAATGATTGCATAGCTACCTGAAATAAATAGAAAAATTACTTCTTACATCAAGATTATTTCTAATTCTCGTTTTCTTTATTTCGTTTTAACTTTACGTAGAACATTTCCGTACACAACTTTATTAGCAAAAGTGGCTTAATTACGTACCCTCTACTATTACTTCTGAAAGTTAGGAACAATTTTTCTAAGACATCCTGTATAGTTGTTCCTAAGCACTTGAAATTTTTGATCTGTTCTAATCATTTGCTCATCTGTTTTAATGTGTTTTCTATCTTCCCCTGCAATGATCATGGTTTTCGTCTATGATATATTTAACTTCATGTTAGCAAGTTTTAGTTCTTCGTTCAAAATGTTTATCTTGTTTTGTAAGTTCTTTTCTGTTTCTGTGATTAATACCATGTCATCTGCAAGCAGGAGTTCTGTGACCCTCTCCATCCGCCAATTTCCCAGGTATAATGGCTTCATTTCTCCTTTCGCTTTCTTATTCTTACGTAATAGGGTGGGTCAAAAACTAAACTTTGAGATAATCTTATCTAATAGCAAAATTGTGTTGTCTTTTAGTGATATTATGACACCTACGAAATATTTTTGAATTTAATTAATATTTAGAGGGTGCGCCTTACGTTTGAATTTTTGAAATTATACAAGAAAGGCCATATAGTATGCCATGAAAAGTTGATATTTGTAATAATAATAATAATAATAATAACAGAGTTATCATCAAAACTGTATACTAAAAGGGCAAGAGAAGGTGGATAAAATTAAAACTCGAATCTCGCAGCAATGCCTAAATTCAATAGCAAGAAAGATTTCAATATTGAATGATTTTCATTAATTTTTCTGTTGTATTATTTTTTTAATTATTAATAAATGATTATTTTATTCTAAAAACCCTATTTTCCTTGAGACATTTATGTTTTATGACTACCAGAATATATTCAAGTTATTCGTATTTCCAAGGCAAAGCGCAATCTGAAGATGAGGTGCTATTTACTTTAAATTCTAGCATTACACTGTTTTCATGTAAAGGCAACATAATTTTGCTATTAAAAATCAAAAGCGCAATATTAGTTTTTTTCCAAACAAAAATGACCCACCCTATTACGTATCCTGTTAAAAACCTAAATAATCCCAAATTAGAGCCATAAATATTAATTATCAAGATCTAGTGCATACCTGAAATCTCTTTTCTTAAAAACAACCGAATTTGTAAACACTTTAAGTAGTTTAATAAAAAAAAGTTAACAGGGAACAGCAATAGTATATTACATAACGAGAGTTGTATATAGCATATTACGCAAGGCGGAAAAGTTGCGCATGAGCCGCGCAGCGGCGAATGCAGTAATTCCACAAGTGCGTAATTGAATCGCTTTATGCAGAAAGGACTTAAGTCACTTTTAGCTGAAATTGCGTTTTCGCAGAAAATCGTATTTATATATCAAACTACACCTTTTTTTATGCAGAAAGAGCATTAGTTTCGTTTACAGGTGTATTAATATTCACTAAAGATTTTATGCGTTTTCTGCAGAAAGGACATATTTTTGCAAAAAACTGTCGTTTGCATAATACTGTCGTTCGCAAGAATTTATGACTTACGTCCTTTCTGCATAAAGCGATTCAATTGCTTTACAACTCGAGTTTTGTAATACTATACTTTATCTACGACCACAAAAATTACCTTATTATTCAAATTTAAAGTTGGTTCTTGTCCGATGAAATTTGTATCACAAAATCTTTTAACCGGACACTAAATCGCACACAATACACTTTACGTTTCACCGTCTTTCGACAGTTCGAAGCTGTCGAACGACGGTGAAACGTAAAGTGTATTGTGCGCGATTTAGTGTCCGGTTAAAAGATTTTGTGATACTTATTATTCAAGTTCAAAATAATCAGCAGACACTTGCAATTTCGACGACTGTCGATCTAATGTGACTGTCGATCTAATGTGATGGAGCTACGTAGATCTAACTACAAACGTGCATAAAGTAGGTGCGTTGTGCGTTTGTAAACACCCGCTTACTTAATTTTTGTGTTGTACATAATTCGTCATTTACAGTAGTGGTCGTAGATAAATAACATTCTTGTAGATACTTTTGGATATAACGAGCGTCTAAATAGAAACCTGATCAAGTAGGTTGTGATCGAAAATTTATCCGTTGCATTTACATAATAGAATTACTAAATGTAGCCTACTTGACCAGGTTTTTATTTAGACGCTTGTTATAACGTGTACATATTAAAATTCGAATATCCTTCCAAAATATAAATTAAGCAATCTTATTGACTTAAGATTAAGAAGAACAAATGTGTGTAGTTTTTCAATTCTATTACATTTATTTCCAAAGCATGAGTCACGTTACAAAATCTGCGGTGGTGTTCTAAAATCCCTCCTTTTCCTCTTGAACACCACGTCATGTCATACATACGCAAAATAACATATTTTAAAAATTTAAAAGAAGATAAATAATACAGATTATCTACTGTCTGGAGATCCAAAGTTAGTTTCAACATTGAAATTAAAAATTAAAAAAAGAGTACTATTTTATTTCTACATAAATATGTACTTTTTCAAATTTTAGCACGATTCTATTCAATGAGATAAGGTATAATTTGGTACTGTAAGCCAGTGGTCTCAAACTCAAATTGCATACCGGCCGAATGCACAATCTGAAAGCAGCTGACGGGCCGAAAACTTATATTTTTCCTTCTCTCCCCGGCTAAAATTATGAGACTCTTTTCTTTACAGGTCATCAGTTTGATACCACTGCTGTAAGCTATTTGAAAAAGGAATTTTAATAAAGCATTCAACCGTCATGATAAATTTACGTACTCCAGAAAATACTTGTATTAAACGTCAGAATTACTAGTGACATTTTGTATATCTATGTATTAAACGTCGAAAACATTATACAGGATGTCCACCGATTGCCGCGGTCTTTTCTGCCGTCTATAAGTTATGTGAGCCAAATAACGCCACGTCCCCAATTACACCATGAGCCATTTTCCTGAATTCTAGGAAAGCTATATAAAATTTGCTCATTGTAGCCTTCTAGATTCCTACATATATTGGTATAAGTAGTTTAAGCCTACATGTAAGTTTTGATCCAATAAAAAACATTCAATAAAATTCCATGTCTTCCCTCTACTATTAAGTAATTAAGATTAGCGTTATTTGGAACCTAGGTTCCCAATAATTGTGCGTTGTTTTCTATGGTAGGAATCTAAAATGCTACAATGAGCAAATTTTATATAGCTTTCCCAGAATTCAGAAAAACGGCTCATGGCGTAATTGGGGACGTGGCGTTATTTGGCTCTTAAACCTTTAAATAACCAAGCTATAAGTGCTCATAAAAGATCAATTTTTTTACATTTAAACATCAATATCTTTTAAGTAAAAATTTTTGGTTATTACCTATTCGTTATGTATACTTTATGTAAAAACATACTGGGTGTTCCATTTAAAAAAATATAACTTTGGTATGGTATTTTATCAAATAGAGTTGACTGAGTTACACCTTAGCTCGTTTAAATTTTTCTTCTATCTTATATATTATAGACGGTAGAGAAGACGGCGGCACTCGGTGGACAGAGTGTACAAATATAAGTGAGGTTTACATTGCACAAGTGACGTGCCCGAATTTTATTGTCCGCTGCCATACTACTCACAGACCACTTGAAGCTTGTAAACTTCTTTTTCTATTCCAGTTGATTCAAATTTTATTAAAAGGGGAAGACACTTTAGAGTCGTGTTGTGAGTTCAGTTCGGCCGTAATATTTTCGTTCTTTAACTGCTATTTTTAGTTTTTCTAAGAAATTTCAATTCGGATGAATATTTTTTCTTCATTCACCGTTCATGGTCACATTTCTGTGCCAAATATTAAACCGGGTGTCACATGTTCTGTTCTTTCAGAAAATTTTAAAACTCTCCAAAATGCTTTTGGTGATGATGAAATATGTAATACGACTTTTAAAAAGGTTGAGTGCAGTGTTTCCAAAAATACTTAAATTTTCAGTTTACCTCTCACTTTGCTTATACTGAATATGTGTTGTAAGGTAACTACATACAATGAATAAAACGTATTAGTAGTATTTATGAATCAACTTGATAGGAATGATAAACTTCAGACTTCATCAAATGAAACAGCCTTCTAACTTATATAAAATGGCCCATTACTCTAATCGCAATAAAATCAATCAGCCATATAACGCACTCCGCCTCATATGAGTTCAATTTAGTTAATTTATAAATATTTTACTTGGCCGGAGGGTGCGTCCCTTGGCATACCCCATTTTAACACCCCCGTCTCGAAACGCCTCATTCGATCTGTTTTATCAACTGGGACATTTCATCCAGTTCTCGCCTTCATGACTTGTATAATTTAGCAATTTGTTTGGCCGTGCTGCATTTGGTTTGTATCGATTTAGCTTGTGCTTCATTCGGTTCGTACGTACGTTTTGTTTTCTTTTAGATTGGATCGGCGCGATGCTACGTAATTTATTTCCTTCGGCGTGGTGCGATGTCCGCGCAAATTTATTCCTGGAATCTGTTTGATGTACTGCTCTGCAAAGAGGAAGTTTAAATGATATTACACTTATAAAATTGTATTTACTCGTATATACAAAATACTACAAAGATTTGTAGACTGTGTACAATTTTTATATACATATTGTTTAATAAGTCAACCTGTTGTAAAAAGAACAGCATGATGTATAAATTACAAAAATTCAAGTATTTGTTTGATGTAAGAAGAAATTTGCTGTGCTTGATAGAAATCATTATTCTAAGACTTTTGTGTTAATAAACTTAAGAGAACACTTCATAATAAGATCTTGTTAAATTCATTCATTGTAGAATTAAATTAAAATGAGTTATTATATACACAAACAAAGAACATTTGCTTTGTTTACAGCAGACAAATTCAAGGCGGACCGAAAATCTGAAACTTCCTTGTAAATAATGAAGCAAACTCGAGTGTAGACCCTCTGTAAATACTAATATATAACTTATTGAAATTCATAACCGAACTTTGCGCGCAGATCTCCCACGAATATGAACTTTATGAAAATAATCCTTTGAGATCCGGCTCTTAAGCAATTTTACTTCGAAACAAAGACCATTCATTTCTTGTTAATACAAAGTTTAGCGCTTGACACCCTCACGACGAAGCGCGGGGATTTTTTGTGTAAGTTTATCGCGCTCCGCTCGCTTGAAAACGCGATCGCAATAGAATCGCGCAAGTTTTGCAACTGAAAAATAAGTCGAGTTTCGAATGCGAGATTCAAAAGTAAAACATGACGGGGAAGCCAGCTGGGGTTGCGAACTGAAACTTCACAAGAACTGCGCCCGTGTTTATGCAACGCAAGTCTGGGCGGAAAGTTTTACAACATGTACCACGGTTTCACTCTACATATAAATTTCTTATATAAAATTTTGAATAGACGAGAATTTCTAAACACGGTATAATATAAAGTTTGCGAACTTTGCGAGCTGCTTTTGTATGCTTTGTATAAAGCGCTTGTGAATTTATTTAATACAGTTCACACACAGTTAAAAAAATATGAGGAAAATTAATCCAAAATGTACATATGCTATAGCATACGAGTAAATTTTGTACTTAAAAAGAAAATGTGAAACTAGAACAAACAATTAAAAATATTTTTTCCTGCGCTACATACCGACATAACTAAACAATCTGTTTTACTGATCCTCGCCCGTGGTCATCCTTGATGAAGTTAGAACCAACGTGTTAATTTAAAGATTGTCACGGAATATGATTAATTCAAACGTGTTCATCAGATGATCAGAATTTTAATATCACGCCTTCGTGACAAATACTCGAGACGATTCATTCTAGTATCACGGTATAAACCGTGTTACACCCTTCGGCGAAATACTGAGCCTACGTGTCGCTTCGTCAGAATGAAACGGGCGCATCGCTGTTGAATGCGTCGAAGAAAGAAAAGGAGGTCTTCAAGGGTCGATGTTTCGTTCGATTTCGGTTATAGGTGTCCGACAGCCTGGGGATCCTCGGATGATTGATGACCTGTGTCGACACCGTGTTCGAGAAGATGTGGAAGCTGAGCGCCCTCCTGGCGGGTGGTATAACTAATAGTGTTACATCTTGAGATGATATTTAACTTAGAATGCTTTTTAGCTAAAGGAAATATTTATAAAGTCACAACAATTTATAATATTTTAAAGAAACCTTATAGTTGTTATTTAGTTTAGTTTAATTATAATATTATTATCAAGTTTCTGGCTTAAAAATAAATATATTATTATTATTTGTCAAATTATTCGAATACAATTAGGAACCATTTTGATATTTAACAAAATGACTGAGTACCTTTCTATAATCAACAATAAAATCAATAAATTTGTTTATTAAAGGAGCGTAGATACTTAAAAAGGTTGAAATTTCCTATAAGTATTTATTTAATTTAACTTTGTGAAAATATTGTGATCAGTCTTTTTTTTTAATTTTTCGTTTATCTTATATTTTCTTTTTTAGATAATCATTTAAAATACTTATCTTTCACCGATTCAAACTTAAAAACTCGTAATATCAACTATACCTACCTACAAAATTCCTTATCTGATTTAATGTGTTCATAACTCAAGAAGCGTCAGCTTTCGCCGATTAAAGAAATTACCACGAACCAAGTTACTTTAGTCGAGTTTCCGTGTCTCTTAAGCGAAACTGTTTCCGCAGTAAGCGATTCCGTATCAACTGGAATAACATTTGGGAGAAGAAGCAATTCTCATTATCAACATTTCTGAGAGATGCCACCAGATGGTTCCTCCGTTAAAATAATCATCCCGGCACAACTTGAACAAAGTTAGCGGAACTTTATTCCTTATTTATGAAGTTTAAAGTTGCTCGAACGAGGGGTTGTCGTCAAATGCACAAGAATTGCGGTCTGATATTACGCGTGGTATACACGCGCAGATTTCACATTTCGTAATTCCTATAACAAATAATTTTAAGAAAATTATTTTACTAATCAAATGAGCTTCAAACTTTTGGGGTTGATTCATAAATATTATCATTTTTATATTATTTAAAATATTGTTTTTTAAATACTGGAATACTTAGGACCTATTGCATAAAACTCACAATCAAAAGGATTTTGCCTGAAATTTTAAACTTCTTTATCATTTGCGAAATCAAGCATAAACTTAGAGTTTGATGGCATTAAATACAGAAATATACAGGTTGTCTCAGAAAAACTATTCCTAACTTTTAGAAGTAGTAGAGGGCATGTAATTAAGCAACTTTTACTAATAAAGTTGTGGCCGGAAATGTTTCCGCGTCAAGTTAGAACAAAGTAAAGAAAATGAAGAAGAGAAACAATCTCGAAGTAAAAAGTAACTTTTCTATTTCTAGTAACTTTTCTATTTCTAATACAAAGAGAAAAGAGAATAGTAAAAATTAATACAATTGTAGCTCAAATAGCTCCAGAAACAAACTGTATGAGATATTCACGCAATTGTTTGACATAACAATATTCTTGTAGTAAAATTTCAATTCAATGTTTATACTTTTTGTACAAGAATATTGTTATGTCAAACAACTGTGTGAATATCTCACACAATTTGTTTCTGGAGCTATTTAAGCTACAATTGTGTTACTTTTTACTGTTCTTTTTTCTCTGCTAGCTACATAATTTCATTTCAATTTTTAAGAAAACTTGAAAAATTATAAGAAATGTTCAAAATTAAGACCAACATTCTGGATGCATAAGTTATGACGACGCGACGTATGATTGAACGACGAATTCTTCGAAATATCTAAGGACGATTACGAATGGAATCAAAAGCAAGAAAAATTTGAACTACTAATTCCTCTTCTGTGTTGGCAGCTGTTGCATAGGTGTTCAATTTAAGTATGAGACCAAATACAAAAATGAATTGGAGTCATATTTCGCGATCGTACGGGCCAAGGAATAGGACCATCTTTAAAAGTACAATCACTGGATTTATTAGTGGTTTAAATTATTCTTACTTTTGATATCATTCGTGATCGACCTCAGATATTTCGAAGAATTCGTCGTTTAATCATACGTAGTCATAACTTATGCATCCAGAATGGTGGCCTTAATTTTGAACATTTCTTATAATTTTTCGAGATTTCTTAATAAATTGAAATGAATTAAAATTATGTAGCTACTAGAAATAAATAGAAAAGTTACTTCTTGCATTGAGATTTTTTGTAGTCCTCATTTTCTTTATTTCGCTTTAACTTGACGCGGAAACATTTCCGGCCACAACTTTATTAGTAAAAGTTACTTAATTACATGCCCTCTACTACTTCTGAAAGTTAGGAACATCATGTATATCAACTAAATTCTAAATTCTTCAACTGACCATAACAATCAAAGGTTTCATGAAGTGCTTTTAACTTGTTAGTGTTTGTGTAAGATAAGATGACAGCGTGGCTGGCGAAATGCTAAACTAATTGTGGTAAGAGATCATTTTTTGATTTATTTTTGATTGATTATGGAATGCGGAAATAGAGTAAAGCATCTCAGAATGAAATTGCTGACATAAAAAATAAAGTTATTTAAAAGAGAAAAGTAGGCCACATCCCCAAAAATTGTAATTTTATATTAATTATAGTCTAAACGCGTCGATAATATCCCTTAATCCTTTACCTACCTGAGTGTCTTGTAGTGAAGCAGTGCAAGAACATCAATCATAGAATTATCAGATTTCCTTTTCAAAAATCACGCATCATTATTCTCTTAGGGCCATTATTAACACATTAATATAATATTTTTACAACAGGGCGTGCCTATCAGACCTTCTGTCAGTTACACTCGGGGAGAAATGAGTTTTGATATCATCCCAAAATTTTTACTAAGAGTGTCTGGCTTATTATTCGATATTAAGTTCCCTGTAAAAAGAGGTTGCTCCCATTCACGGCTAATCGCGTATATGATATTAATGCGCCCAGAAACGTCCGGGACAGATTTTAAAACGAGTTAATGCGACAGTAGCGATCTCTAACGTCTCATTTATCATATTTATAATACTTCTGCATTCAAACAACAATGGACTGTGTTAACGACCACGATTAATTTTAAAAATTATACTCTCCTTGTGAGTTAGAGTCGTGAACGCTCTTCGTTACTATATTTTTAAATGCATATTTTTTTGTTTCTGACGGACATAAAAGTGACAAATGTCTTTTGATATTTCATTGGATTTGACAATGATTAATTACCAGAGGTTTAAATAAATAGAAAAGGAGTCGTTAAATACAGAGAAGATACATTACATTGAAAGAAAATTAATACAAAAAGCGAAATTTAATTTTTGAGTATTTAAATATTTTATTTTTTATTGAAGTCCTCCAAAACTATAATTGAGGAAAATTACATAGATATCCATTTTTGATTTCCATAAAATAGAATATATAGGGGGTTGTTAAGAATAAATAAATAAAATAAATAAAATTGACCATTTATATGACCATTTCTTCAGCGGAGTATCAAAAACAATCAGGGTTAGTAAAGGTGTGACAGTTATAATTCACAGAAAATGGAGAAGATAAACACAGCTGGTCTAACCAAGACTAGGAATGCGTTTCTTATGAGTAAATGAAGGATGGAATAGTAGAAAGCGCATGAGTAAACGAAATAGCTACATCAATCGACGTTGCCGATTGATAACACGGGCTACGCTCCGGCCGCTGGCGCCGGTCGAATTCCTAGCTTCTTACGCAACATTGTAATATCCCTATTTCACTTCCACACAAGTTTCAATGGGCCTCTCCTTCATTTACTCACAATCAAGCGTATCCCTAGTCTTAGTCAGGCCAGCTGTGTATATATAATAATCAGGGAATGGATATGGGAGAACGATGACTGATCTATCACGAGCGTAATATGCTTAAAACATCATCATAATAGGTAAGTGTAAAGAATTTCTAATTTTATTTCTGTAATTCGAACGCACGTGGGCAACGATCTATAAATAAAAATAAATTGAATGAAACGCTGGAAACAGGAACAGGAACTTAAAACGAATGCTATGAAGAAAAATTCATAGCACAATACTCGTTTATACTGACGCTCGATTCTTCGTTCCTCTATGTCCGACCCGTGATAATATTACAGGGTTACAACTAATTAAAGGCTCACCATGTAGATTTCCTAAATTATAAGGGATATAAAGACGGTTAAATTATAAGAAAGTTGCGCTATTTTGGGGTCTATAAAAATTTCTAAAAAAATCTCTACCATCTTCGTTCATTTCTGAAATATCTTCAAAAAACTGAAAATTCTGTATACGATAATATGACACACTTATGATTTTGTTTTAAAACAAAATATTAAGTTACTAAGAAGTATTTTCAGAAAATAACATTTTTATATCAATACGCAAGTACGCGCTATAATTTTATAAGATTTATTAATTTAATAATAATTTTAGTTCTTAATGTGTGTAAGCATTCGCCCACTAGATGAAAAATTTTATGAAAATATTTCTTAGTAATGTAATATTTCATTTTAAAACAAAAGCATGAGTGTGTCATATCGTCGTATTCAGATTTTATTTTTTGCATCACATGGCACGAATGTCTAAGATAGCGGCCATAAGAAAAAAAATAGTTGACAGTCGTATCTGCGAAACTATCAATCCAAACCTATTTCTTCTAGCTGTATTAGATTGCCCATTGAATTTAATATAAAATTACCGAATTTATTTTCATAAATAAACAAATTATTCAAGATTTTCCAAATTGAAACAAGAATATCTAAACAAATTTTACAGAGCATGCGGAAAGAGAATGGAGAAAACAGAGTAGACATAGAACAGAAAACGTAAAACGTTGTAAACTGATATGTATTATACAGTGACTTTCATAAAGTTCGTAACAAATGGGAAAACATTTTATTATTGAATTGCAACCAGTCATTTAAAATATGGCTGAATATTTGAAAAATAGAAATTCGCAAAAATGAAAAATTGCGGTAATTCAAAAGTTATCAATCTTTTTCTTCTAGAATTGATACACTCAGATAAAAATTAAGTGGATTCAATAACCTACGGCGTCTAAATACAATATTTTGTTAAAATTCTGACCAAATATCAATTTTTTTAGATTTCATTTTATCGATTTTAAAATTAAAATGCTGTTTTAAATCCTTCAAAAACATATAATGATCTCTTTCTTTGATCTGTGTTTACTAAGACAAATACCACTACGGCATCCTATCTAAAGTAATATGTATGTATTTTCAGATTAGTGGTATTTGTCTTAGAATACACAGATCAAGGAACGAGATGATATTTGTTTTTGAAATATTTAAAACAGCATTTTAATTTTAAGATCACATAAAATAAAATTCTAAGAAAATTGATTTTTGGTCATAATTCTAGCAAATTATTGTGTTTAGACACTGTAGTTTATTGACTACACTTAATTTTATCTGAGTTCATCGATTCTAGAAGAAAAAGATTAATAACTTTTGGATTATCGCAATTTTTCATGTTCGAGACTTTATACTTTTGAAATTTTTAGCCATATTTTAAATGACTGGTTGGATGGAATTGTGTTGTCTTTTATTTTGATTGGTACACAAACTGTAGTAAAATATTTTCGCAAGAAACAATAATAAAATTTTTTCCCATTTGTTACGAACTTTGTGAAAGGCACTATACATGTACTTATGATTTAGATGTATTAATAAAATGTTCTCGGACTAATAGGAAGCGAGGTATTCGCGAAAAACTATTCTTCGTGACTTTTGACCTTCAATAACATAAGAAGCCGGCATGATATCAATGGACACTTTTTACATGTTACTTACAATGGCTAAATTTAATATAACTCGTGTCTAAATAAAAACCTGGTTAAGTAGGCTACATTTAGTAATTCTGATATGTAAATGCAATGGATAAATTCTCGTTCACAACCCATTTGACCAGGTTTTTATTTAGATGCTCGTTATTATAATGGCTAAATAAAGGTATATATGTTACGGGCAATATCCGGAGAGTGTGCAAAGTCAGCATTGTCCGGACAATGTCAACATTGTACATCGCTGCTTGGCAATGTCCACAAAAATAGTTAATTTGCGGATTTGGCCCGGTTTAGTCAGTAACGATCTTTTTTTTTGCGGAAAATCAATATGGGCAAAGCTTCTTATGCTTGTATAGGGAAATGAAGTTTATTATTTAATAAAATATGTAGCTTCATACAAATTTTAAAATATTTAGTATTTATTGTTATTATTTACAGTTGGTTCTTGTCCGATGAAATTTGTATCACAAAATCTTCTAAGCGGACACTAAATCGCGCAACTATACACTTTACGTTTCGCAGTCGTTCGACTGCTTCGTCAGAAGTGAAAATTATGTTGTCAAAATAAACAAGGTTGTCAACGGAAACTGAAAAAGTAACTTGATTTTTTTTTTTTATGTATATTATTTTATTTTTTAATCTAAAAATAATTTGAACATTACAAATGTTAAAAAATTGACAGATCTATGTTCTATTTAAGGAATCGAGAAAACTACAAAATGTATCGTTTAAATTTGCAAAATCAGTACGTTTGTTAATAGAATTCGACGACATTTTTATTTTACACATTTCTATAAAACGTCTTTTGAAAATATTGGACTCGTAATATAAAATGTTAGTATTTTCAAAATCAAAATTATGGTCATTTTCTAATGAATGTTCTACAAGCATTGAATGATTTTGATTATTTCTTTGGATATGATATTTATGTTGGTCTAGACGTTTTTTTAAATTTTGGCTTGTTTCTCCAATATAACAAGAATTACAATTGAAACATTTAATTTCATAAACTACGTTTGGTTGTTTTAATTTTGGTGTTTTGGTTTTTAAATTTGAGAAAATACTATTTAAATTATTTACAGATTTGCTAGCTAAAATTAAATTGTGTTTTTTGAATATGTGTTTAAATGTGTCATATAGTGGTTCAATGTAGGGTAATGATATGTATTTTTTGTTTGAAGTTTGTTTATTGTTATTGTGGATTGTTGAATTTTGTAAATATTTAACACGATTTTTTATTACTGATTCTATAAGATTTATTGGATAAGAATTTTGAACAAGAGTCTTTTTTATTAAATTTAAATTATCATAAATGAAAAGTTTATCTGAAAGTAAAACAGCTCGATCTGTTAAAGAAATAATTGTTGCAATTTTATAGTTTTTAGAAGTATACGAATGAAAATTAATATATCTACCTGACCACGTAGGTTTATGAAACCAATTTGTTATTAATTTGTTATTACGTCTGATGATATTTACATCTAGAAAACTTAGTGAATTGTTAATTTCTTTTTCTACTGTAAATTGTAATCTATTATGAAAAGAGTTAAATCTACTTAAAACAAAGTCTACTTTATCTGAAGGCAAAATCAATAAAATATCATCGACGTAACGAAAATATAAAGTTAAATTGAAAGGTAATGAGTTAATGACACTTTTTTCTAGTTCCTGCATGACAATTTCAGCTAAAGCAGGTGATAAAGGAGACCCCATTGCTGTACCGAAAATCTGTTTATAAAATTTATCATTAAAGGCGAAATAAGATGTTTCAAAACATAAAGTAACAATTTCTAAAAAAATTTCTTTGGAAATGTCTGTAAAATCTTTAATTTCTATCCACCTATCATTAATGCTTTTTAAAGCTAACTCTTTTGGAATGTTAGTAAACAAAGAAACAACATCTAAAGAAATTATAATACAGTTATTTGGTATATCTATGTTTTTCAATTTATCTACAAGTTCATAAGAATTTTTTATAAAGTATTCTGATTTACTAGTAACTTGAGTAAGAATTTTTGAAACAAATTTTGATAAGAAATATAGAGAAGAACCTATAGTAGAAACTATTGTTTTTTATTGTTATTATTATTTTGCAGTAGTTATTACTGCGATATTTATAATTTAGGTAATAAAATAACACAAATTCAAATAAACTGCATATACAAATGTACAAGGTGTTTTGGGAAGTGTGGCTGAAAACAGAACCTTGGTATTTACGTGTACTGGGTATATGTATGATTGAATACTTTGTTTTGTCTTAAAACAAATTTAATTTTATGTTTAATTTTTTTGTATTCTACCCCCATCCCGGCGTCACTGGTAAGTAAAGAAATTTCTTTAAATAAATTATTAAGAACAAAAACATAATTCTTAGAAAAACTCTTCGTTACGGTTTTAATTATTAAATGTGGAACAAGAAACTGTCAACACCTAAAGATAAACTGTCACAATTGTCAAAAATTTTCAATAATTTATGAACACAGAAAAACGAAAAAATAATTCTGCTTTTTTTTTACTTTAGTTTTCATATTATATCCGGATTCTTTTTCAGCCACACTTCCAAAAACACCCAGTATATTCATCAAACGTAATATAAAATAACAATTTAATTCTTCAAAATTTTCGGATCTCTTAAGTACTTAAGAAATTTGTATCAAGCTATTTTGTTAAACAATACATTTTATTTCCCTATAGAAGACCAGCATAACTGCTCCGCCCGTGGAGACTTAACATTGTCAACAATGTCCACTTAAAACCGGGCGAAGTTCGCAAAGAAATGATTGTTACTAATTAAACCGGCCCAAGTCCGCAAATTATCTATTTCTGTGGAATTTGTCAAGCAGCGATATGCAGTGTTGACATTACCCGGACAATGCTGACTCTGCACACCCTGCGGACATTGCCCGTAACATATACAAATATTCGTCTGGCTTAGAATTTTTTCAAAGCTACCACCTTTTTTGAAGTTGTCAAAAGTGATAGTTACATATCAGAGCGGTAGACATTCGCCTGGTTTACCGAAAATGTGCAGTGCAAGGCGCGGGTTGTTAACATAGCAAAATTAACACACAAAACCATTTTCCTAATGCCTTTCAGCGGAAAATTTATTAATTTAATCATTTTGCTTTCTATCAGCAGATGGATGGCATATTGGAACCCTTACCTTACCTCTCTCTCTCTCTCTCTATTCAATTTATGAACTACTGTGAATGCCATTTTAATTCAATTCCTGTGCCAGAATTTGCAACATCACCATAAAACTCAATACCGATAACTTAAATGTCAAAACAAATGGAACTAAGGGCCAGTTTCATAATCGAATTTAAAGGAGACTTTAAACTTAAAGTCACTTTCAGATGTCAAAACAAATATGAAAACACATTTGTTTACACATCTGAATGTGACTTTAATTTTAAAGTCTCCTTTAAATTTGATTATGAAACTGGCCTTAAATGTCGCAGGTTAAAAACATGTGGATTACTTTACGTCACCATGTTGCTGAGAAGAAGGACTATCAAAATTTGCATAAAGAAGTTAGAATTGCCATTTAAAAAATTAATGATGACATCACAGCGGATAGACAGATGCCGATCAAGAAAAGATTTTTCCATTAAAATATGTCTTTTTAAAATTAAAAATTTACCTGTTTCAGGATTTTGCAAAAAGCATTATGTAAACAAATTATGAGTTTAATACGGGACTTTATCACCACCGCTACCGTGTTTAACTATGACTGAAACTTAAAACCGAATCCTTCCTAAATGATCAACCCACTTGAAAAGGAAGTAATGAAAGAAATTTGAAATTAATAGAGAAAAGAAAATAGTAGTATTAATTATTATCATGTTATTGAAGTTATATGTATAATTGTAAATAAGTACTCTGAAGAATTATTGTTACACGGCAATGTATATTGATTTACAGAATTAAATTACCTAATTTGTTTTCAGCTTCCTATTTTTTCTCCTAAAAATAATTCTCTTGCAACCGATAAAAATTAAAATTGAGAAAATAACAACAATTAACACTAAAAATAAAATAACATCCAATAGCAAGTATTGATACCAATCAAGATCAAGTGCTGCTGATCGTAAATGCGGCGCCCCTTTATGTCTTATTACATATTCGACCCAATAAACTGCAGTGTCTATGGGTTTTATTGGTTGGTCGTGCAGAAGTTGCGATTTCTTTTTTGCATTTTCCTTATACCTGAAGTTAAAATAGACAGATATAATAATAGAAGTTAAATAAACAAATTACTTACGAAGGATCTTGAATAATTTTGTCCAACGCGATACCGAGAGTGTGTTCAGAAAGTTCTGCATACGGAACTAGGATACCGTATTCACTTCTTACAGCGTTTCCCATATTATTCATTTGATCTCCGAAGATAGGAATTCCAATAACGGGAACACCATGGTAGATAGCTTCAATTGTGCTAAGTAATCCGCCATGGGTAATAAAGACTTTAATGTTTGGATGTGCTGCAAAATACAGTAAGCTAGTTATAACTTTCATCTTTTATTGGTTAAGCATCTACCTAAGATATCCTGCTGTGGAAACCACTTTTGTATTTTGACATTCATTGGTTGTCCTGGAAGTTCATCGCCTTCCCACTTCCAGAGCACCTTCAATTTCAAACGCGAAAATACTTTCAGAATTGCATCCCGCTTGTGTGCTGGCATATCCTTGCTCTTTAAATTGGAACCCATACTGAAATAAACGACTCCTTCCTTGGCATCATCCAGAAAATTTTGTAAATCTTTCGGTAATTTTTTGGGGGGCTGGACATGGAAACCGCCGATTTGTACCATGTTGGGAACAGAAGGAACAGCAGGATCAAAACTGACATGCGAATTGAGCAAAACGAAAGATACGTTGTATATCAAATCGTTAATATGTGGCGCAGTCGGAAAGTATGTGTGTAGTATGTTATTTTGCACTCGTATAAAATAAAGGTGGGTAATTTCCTGTAAAACTCTCATGATAGTGTTAGCTGTCCGTTGTAGGAATGACATTTTTGAAGGAAATTCCAGAAATATATCTGGTACGTAAGAAGGTGGTGCTGGATTTGCAATGAGTCGATTGGTCCAAACTGTAGGGCCTAATGTAGTTAATATTAACATGGGAGCTTTGTAGTGATATGCCAGCCCTTGTAGAGCATCATCGTGGAATTGTTCCTTTATAATTAGATCAAAGGTTTCGTTAGATTCCAGCAACTTTTGAACATTTTCATGTGTGAAAGTTTTATGCATAAATTCTTCGGACCACATTCCTATGAAAAACTGCAGCAAAAATGGTGACTTGGTCATCATATCAAATGCATTTTGTTTTTCGGTTATTTCTAAAAAAATATGTTTGCATTGTTTCTTGTTTGTTAAGGAAGAAATAACTTACTTTTCATTTCTTCGACAAATCCGGATAATTCGATGTCTCGCAAGTTCTTGATCGGTGTCTTCTGCGGAAATGGACTAATGAATGTAACCTCATGTCCTCTTGCAGCAAGTTCTTTCATTAGACGTGCACCTATTGCGTGATGACTAGGCGCTGGTGTGTGAAAAACACCAAGAATTTTTGCATTTTGTGCAGAAGTCACCAATGTTATTAGGAGTAAGACTATACTTTTACACATTTTTCACATCACAATCACAATCACAGACAGAATTTGAAATTCGTATGCTTGAAATACTTTTTAATTGCCTAATCTATTGTTTTTAATCTATGAAAATTTAGAGATATAATTGGAATTTATCTGCAAATTGAGAGCGCGTGAGAGAGCTGATTCTAATAAGTAATAAGTAATTGATAAGTAAATAAGAGTCACGGACGTATCATACATTGCACCACTGCACTGTGCGTAAAAGTTGCCTTGAAATTTTAGTCGCGGTGTCGTTTAGAAATTTATATGGCAAATTTAAAACAAGACAAAATAGCCGACATTCTGCTATAAAAAAATTCCTTTCAAATATACATATGTGCAAAAATTGCTTGTCTTAAATTAGACTGTAAGAAAATTTTAACATAATCAGGTGATTCAAATTCCTATGTTTCAAAAAAATTTGATGTTTAATTTTTGCTCTAGATCTCCAGCAAATCACTCAAATGCTGACCACTTGCGTAAAGAATGAAAATAGCACTTAATTAATTTCATGTCCCGAAGCACGTTGCTTTTCGTCTCTCTAACAAATTCAATAATTTAATTAATCGTTTCGATATGACAGAAACCAAAAAAATAAAAGGTTGCACGAAGAGTATACTTGTATTAAAAAAGTTTCCTATTTGGGATAGAAAAACAAACTTGAGAAAATTCGTTTGAGCATGGAAAAGTTGTACAACGACATTATTGTTAAGCTCTGTATCTTCCGTTGTTGAGCATTGGTCAAATTTCGATACCTTTACAAATGGTTGTAGTCTGAGCATAAACCCATTTTAGTGCTGAGTCACTTCCTTCTTCCAGTTTAATTTTTATATACAGAGTGGCCCAACGAAAACAGTCAGATTGAATATCTCCCAAGAAAACTTTTGTTTGAAAAAACGCAAAAACAGGTCGATTTATAATCCAAGGGGGACACTTTTCTATCCTATACCCAACTGTCATACGTCATCCTCCTCCCTTCCAGCTCTCTAACCAATAGAATTTAAATAGGGAATGTACCATGAGTGGCATATCATTGAAAAGGTAATTTTATAGAGAATCCAGTAATGTGAATATGAATATCAGAAAATTTGATTTTAGCGTCCTCTTTCGGGGAAAAAATTGTTACATAATCCAAAGTGTGACAACTCATATGAAAGCTAATTTTAATAGTAACTCAATGCGCGAATTGAAATTAATAACTAAAAATAAGGATACCAAATCTGTTACGAACCCTATTTTTAGTTATTTTAATCAGTTTTCAATATCTTTACGTAATTTCAATTTGCGCATTGAGTTACTATTAAAATTAGCTTTCATATGAGTTGTCACACTTTGGATTATGTAACAATTTTTTCCCCGAAAGAGGACGCTAAAATCAAATTTTCTGATATTCATATTCACATTACTGGATTCTCTATAAAATAACCTTTTCAATGATATGCCACTCATGGTACATTCCCTATTTAAATTCTATTGGTTAGAGAGCTGGAAGGGAGGGGGATGACGTATGACAGTTGGATATAGGATAGAAAAGTGTCCCCCTTGGATTATAAATCGACCTGTTTTTGCGTTTTTTCAAACAAAAATTTTCTTGGAAGATATTCAGTCTGACTGTTTTCGTTGGGCCACTCTGTATAATATTAATGGTTCCTTAGAAGAATAAATAATAGCAAATAATAACTCAAACATGAAATCTTTGTTAGTGTAATGTTCTCCTTGCCAATTTTCAGTGGAAAAATTTTAACTTGTGAAAGTGTGTGTGTACAGGAAAATGACAGCGTAGCGAATAAAGAAATAAAAATGTTTTGATATACCTTCAGAGTTTTATTTCGTACAGTGACCGGAAGAAAGTTGGAATTTTTTTTTATTATTGATTTCTGAATAAAATTTATTGTTTATGAAAGACCTTTTCAAACTTAAAATGCACTTACCAAAATTTGTCATATACCGAGGAGATCAAAATATTTGAAGTAGACGTACATTCATTTTTCAAAATACGCGGAAATATTATTTGGAAAAGTTATTCAGAACTGTTATGGGATCTCAAATATGAAATCAAGGCCGCCTACGATGAAAGAAGATATTTTCCAATTTCTCTCGTATTAATATGTGTATCGTAGAACTTTGAATGTCTAAAGCTGAACATTTCCTCAGGTGTGATATGAATATACTCTAGAATTTGTTTTTCGTTCATCTACCAACTAGAAATTATAATCAATAACATTTATACGATAAAAATTTCACTTTTTTGTGTCTAAAACATTTTTTTTATCCTAGACAGGCGAGATTTCATATTTAAGACCTCAGAATAATTCCTAATAACTTTTCCAAATAATATTTTCGCGTACTTTGATAAAAAAAGATACTTTACTCTTACGTCGATTTCGATTTCCTGGATAGACTCATAAATATGAGAAACTTTTTTATTATTGATTTCTCAGAAAAATGTATTGGTTTTAAAAGTTTCTGTATCTTCCCAAATTTAAAATGCATAGGTCAAAATTGGAATACATCTTGTCATATACCGAGGAGATCAGAATATTTGAAATTGACATAAAAGTACCTTTATTTTTTAAACTATGCGGAAATATTATTTAAAATAGTTATTCAGAATTGTTCTGACATCTCAAATATAAAATCATGGCTCGTATTTTGAAAAGAAAGGTACTTTACTCTCTTATGTAGATTTTAAATATTTTGATCTCGGTTTTATGATGTTCTAAGTTTGGGAACATGCAGGGGCTTTCATAAAGAATAAATTTTTCTGAGAAATCAATAGTAAAAAAAAATTTTTCGTATGTGTCTGCCGGTCACTGTATATCACAAAAGCTGAATTTAGTAAAAATTTTTATTATAGGAATGAACGTTATGAACAACAATTCAGTGATAGGGAGTGAAATTTACTTCCAACAATATCCTGAAGACGACGACATTTTTTATAAATTTTTTTTCGCCCTTTCTAATCTTTTGCTTTCTAATCAGTTTGCTCCAACTATTCCGCGATAGCTACGCCACTGGGTATCTCCTAAGGAATATATCACCATTTCGGCAAATAATTCTAAAATAAATAAATAATTTGGGGAGAAGGCGTTTATTTCGATTTACAAAAATTTATTACTTAATTTATTTTCAGCTTCCTACTCTTTTTTCTAGAAATTAATCTTTTGCAACCGACATAAATTAAAACTGATGAAGTAGTAACAATTAAAAATAGTACTACAATAACATCTAGTAGCAAATATTGATACCAGGCAAGATCAAGGGCTGCTGATCGTAAATGCGTTGCTCCTTTATGCCTTATCACATATTCGACCCAATAAACCGCAGTATCGATGGGTTTGACCGGTTGATCATGCAAAAGTTGAGATTTCATTTTCGCATTTTCCCTGTACCTGAAGGTAAATTAAAAACAGGATGTTGAAATATTATAATACAACGGTAGGGAATAAATAAGCAAGATACTTACGAAGGATCTTCAATAATTTTGTCTAATGCGTCACCGAGTGTTTGCTCAGAAAGTTCTGCATATGGAACTAGAATGCCAAACCCATTTCTCACAGCATTCTCCATATTATTCTTCTGATCTCCGAAGATAGGAATTCCAACAATAGGGACACCGTGATAGATAGCCTCAATTGTACTGAGCAATCCACCGTGAGTAATGAAAACTTTAATGTTTGGATGTGCTGCATAATACAGTAAGCTACATTTACCATCACCTTTTATGGTTAAATTTCTACCTAAGATATCCTGTTGTGGAAACCATTTTCGTATTTCGACATTAGAGGGTTGTCCTGGAAGTTTATCGTCTTCCCACTTCCATAATACTTTCAACTTTAAATGCGAGAATACTTTCAGGATTTCATCGCGTTTATATGTTGGCATATCCTTACTCTTTAGATTGGAACCCATGCTGAAATAGACAACTCCTTCTTTGGCGTCATCCAGAAATTTTTGTAAATCTTCCGATAATTCTTTTGGGGGCTCGACATGAAAACCACCAATTTGTGCCATATTGGGAACAGAAGGGACAGCAGGATCGAAGCTAACATGCGAATTGAGCAAAATGAAAGATACGTTGTATATCAAATCGTTAATATGTGGAGCAGTCGGGAAGTGCGTGTGAAGTATGTTATTTTGCAACTGTATAAAATAAAAATGTGAAATTTCCTGTAAAATTAACATTATAGTGTTGGCTGTTCGTTGTAGGAACGACATTTTTGAAGGGTAACCCAGAAATAAATCAGGTGCGTAAGAGGGTGGTGCTGGATTTGCAATTAGTCGATTGGCCCAAATTGTAGGACCTATCGTTGTCAATATTAACATAGGAGCTTTGTAATGATATGCCAAACCTTGCAGAGCGTCATCATGAAATTGCTCTTTTATAATTAGATCAAACGTTTCGTTAGATTGCAACAAATTTTGGACATTTTCATTTGTGAATACTTTATCCATAAATTTCTCTGATAATGTTCCCACGAAGAACGGCAACAAAAATGGTGACATACTCATCATATCAAACATATTTTGTTTTTCGTGTATTTCTAGAAAATATTTTGTTTATTTATTTATTTTTTTCGCCAAGAATGACTTAACTTACTTTTCATTTCTTCGATAAATCCAGTTAATTCGATGTCGCGAAGGTTCTTAACCGGTGTCTTCTGTGGAAATGGACTAATAAATGTTACCTCATGTCCTCTTGCAGCTAGTTCTTTCATTAGACGCGCACCTACTGCGTGATGACTAGGCGCTGGTGCGTGAAAAACGCCAAGAATTCTTGCATTTTGTGCAGAACTCACTAGTGTTATCAACAGCACTATACTTGCATACATTTTTCACACGTTATTCGTGTGCACTGAAATTCTTCTAAAGGCCTAATATGTTATGTTTTAATCTGTTTGAGGTATGTTTGTAGTTGAACTGGCTGAAAAATAATAAAGAGAGCTAATTTTATCCCGCTAATTGATAAGTAAATAAAAGTCACGTATACGTTATGATTACTATACAATACGTAGATGTTATTGCATCATCGTGTGTGATTTTTACCTTGAAATGTTAGATGCGATGTAATTTAAAAATTTATGCAATAATTTTGATCGAAGTTAAAAATAGCACACCTAGGACAATGCAAAATTTTTCAATAATAAATATACAATATTGTTTTAATTTTTGCCTTAAAATTACTTTGTTCAGGGATAGATTAAAATTGTAAGTACTAAAGTCATTCTCACACATATGCGCAAACATTTATACAAAGTTATGTGCAAACCTTCGCATACGCAAAACTGACTCGCTTTGACAAATTGCAAAATGCGAATGCCCTCCTACACTTTAAAGTTTACGAATTTTCGCACAAGTATGGGAGCCGCGTAGGAAAATGGTGTAAATTATAATAAACAGTTGTTAAATTTCTTTAAGGTCAAAAGTAAAACAAGAAATGTCAATAACTTTAAAATATCGTAAATACACACTATCAAGAAATAAAGGCGAGAGATTATTTCAAGAATAAAAAACACAGTTTCGAAGCTTGAATTAAAAAATTAAACAAAAACGTGTCAAAAATAACAAATATCAGAAAACTAAGAATACATTAATATTGGCAGCAAATTAAATGAGAGAAGTATTTCTACTAAAAACTATACCAAACTCCATCTATAATGAAAAGTAGAAAAGTAGGGTAAATCAACAAAGAGATAATATACATACTATAGATAATTTTCGTACCAATGCAAAAAATAATATATAAAATCGGATCAGCAGAATTCAACCGACACTATTTTATTAAAATAAAGCAGATAAAAATTAAGTGAACAAAATGAAAGGAAGATAAGACGAAGTAATGCTTAGTAGAAATAGTAGAAACCAAAAAAGAAGAAAATGAACATAAAAATATAAGGTAAAAGAAGAATACAAACCAATAAAAGAATGTACAGGTGATATAAATAAATAAAGTAACAAAAGTATTGAAACAGAGAGACATGATTGTGCAATAGTATGGATAAGACAAACAATAAGTGACCAAGAAATGAAAATAATGGCAACGAGCCTGACGCATGACGCTTCGTTGGGCAACTGCAGGTGTGGGTCCGATTTCTCTCTTACTGAGGATGGTCTAGTTATCCTATTGATTGTCTGCAACTCATTTCATTTGACTAAATTTGTCAAAAAATAAATATAACAATATTGGTAAAATGGGGAAAATAGGAGAAAACACGAAACAATAAACAACTATAAGGGTATCGAAAACAACTATAATGGCATCGAAAATACGAAAAAACTCTTTTTTAAAATTCTTATTTAATAATAATAAAAAAACATTCAAAAAGATTTTATTGTCTTAGGTATGCTCAAATTATAAAAAAGAAATTTACTCGTAACCACAAAAACTTAGACAGGGCAACTTTGTAGGTACATACAGGGTGTCTTACAAAAAACGCCCCAAGCCATAACTTCTTTATTTATGGACAAATTTAAAAAAAAAGAGGCAAATGAAATGAGACTAAAAACACTATAAAGTGTGGTTAGTAAAACATTTTTTAAAAATTACCTTCATGGTCAAACGATTGTCAACTTTTATTTTTTAAATGGCTCTGTATATTTTTTATTATTGTATCTCGTAGAGCTACTTTTTCTAAATTCAATAATGTGCAACACTTTTAAGTTTTGACCAGCAAATGTTGCAGAAAACATTAATGACAGAATTGAGTGTGCAAATGTAAGTTGGCTATGTGAAAAAATTTTACGTCATTTCTTTCTAAACCATGTACTTTCTGAGGAATGTAGGGATGAAGTTTGTGCTTTTTCAAAACACTCTGCACAGTAACTTTTGACATTCCAGTCAAACTACCAATTTCGATTATTAAAAACACCATAATGTGTGGTTTCGTTTCTCCATGATGTTTCGTGGTGGATACATAAAAAATGGGTGAATAAAAGATGTATCTGGTTTTGCCACGAATTTTATTCATAAAATCGGGGTTACACTTCTCTTACTATGCTTGTGTAATTTGTAAGTTTGTTTCACTTGTTAATTTTTAATTGTGCTGTTTTTGTTTTCCCAGTTTATTAGTATGCTTTTTACACATACTTGTATAAATGTTTTAAAATTTTATTTCTGACTCTGTATTTGACAACTGCGTTTTGCGCAGGACTGACTCCCATTTCATATGCGTACGCACACATACACTTTCGCTTTTGCTCCGATGTAGCATCCATGCCATTCTAACCGCTTCGACACATGTAAGTTTTATTTTAATTGTTTTAATTTGTATTTTGTACAATTTTTGTATATTCCTCTTAGTTTGCGGTCCTTCTTGTACCTGATGAGGGCATAACTGCCGAAACCGGTCGATTTTATGAATAAAATTCGTGGCAAAACCAGATACATCTTTTATTCACCCATTTTTTACCATAATGTGTGTTTAGTTTAATTGTTTTTTAATTATCTTTATAGTCAAACGACTATCAACTTTATTTTTTAACTCTAGCGTTAAAAGTTGTACAAAATTGTTGGTTACAATGGATAATAATCAGTTGACTGACGTATTGCAAGTTTATTTTGAATGCAATAAGAACAGCAGTCAAGCAGTGCGACTCTATAGAAAGTACATGGTTTGGAAAGAAATGATCTTGAGCGAAGACAGGTTTTTTGTAATTTTTATTTAAACAAAATACAAGAGGACCCAATTTTTTTTCAAGAAATTATTTGATCTAACGATTGCACTTTCGCCACTAATGGCATCTTTAATAGAAACAATTATCGATATTGGTGTCAACAAAACCCAAGAGTTCTTGTAGAAACTAATTTTCAACGAAGATTTAGTATAAATGTTTGGTGTGGCATTTTAGGAGAGCAATTAATTGGACCATTTTTCATAGATTAAACCAACAAAAGTACCATGAACTTTTGACTGAACGCCTACAAGACGATTTTTTTCACATAGCAACTTACATTTGCACACTCAATTCTTTCATTAATGTTTTCTGCAATATTTGCTGGTCAAAACTTAAAAGTGTTGCACATTATTGAATTTAGAAAAAGTAGCTCTACGAGATACAATAATAAAAAATATATAGAGCCATTTAAAAAATAAAAGTTGATAATCGTTTGACCATGAAGGTAATTAAAAAAAAAATTTAACTAACCACACTTTATGGTGTTTTTAGTCTCATTTCATTTGGCTCTTTGTTTTTTAAAATTAATCTATAAATAAAGAAGTTATGGCTTGGGGCGTTTTTTGTAAGACACCCTGTATAAGTAATAATTTTGGGAACCTTTTTCTTTAAGTTTATTACGTTTTTGGAATTGAATTTGTCCTGTTTCTGAAATTAACCTCTCTGAGGGTACTGATGTAGGCATGCAATTATGCAAGTCGATAAGCATCCTTCATAGTTTCCCATGCTACCCACGGGTTTTCATTACATTTTCTTAGAGGACTTTGCAGGTATTGGGTTGTTTCTCGAAATATATCCACTTCATACGAGAGGGTATTACAATCTAGCAGCATAATAGCAACGAGATATTTACGAACTTGTTCCTTCTTTTTTGAAAAAACACATTGCCTAAAACATTGATATTATCGGAAAAAATATCGATCAAAACAATAGTCGATGTTTCGTAAACATAGATCAATCATGCGCATCCCTAGATGATAATACATACATATGTATTGGGCTGTAAAAATAGATAAAGAAATGAATCACGAGAATGAGTCGCGAGCAATTTATTTAATTGTTTCAATAATGAATTATCAAAAAATCTGCAGAAAGATAAATAAAATGTACAAAAGTGACTAAAATGATATAAGGCAGGATAGGTGCCGAAAGATTAAATTCTAATTTATGTAACAGAGAGAAGAAAGCATCAATAATAAATGGTAAAAGTTAAAGAACCAGTCGGTTTTGACTCTAATAAAAAAAAGAAAGTAAAATATTGAAATACACAATTGTTCGATTTGATAGAAGTCATTAAATACGTTTGGTTTCGGACACAGTTTTTGAATCTGTAATAACTAATTCTTTCATCATACGTTTATTAAAACAATGTACAGTATATGGGCAGTAATTATTTAAAACTGCTCGAAGTGCGTCTCGTAATGTTTAAGATGATTTATAATTATTCAGCAAATAATACTTATAATACGCAATTCATCCTTACTCATTGCTTCTCGTCTAAATTAACATGTTAGATGAAAGTTGATAAAATTGCTTTGCGCCTTGATAAACTCGTCAATTTTATAATGATTAACAGGTGTTTAAAAATACTACATACTCTAAAACAATTTATAGCGTGTCAGCACATTTAATTTGTTTTTTGTTTTGCACTTTTTCTCTTACAAATAAATTTCTTTACACTTATACACAACAAAAAAATCAAGATGGTAGTGATTACAAAAATAAATAAAACTACATCCAGGAGCAGGTACTGGTACCAAGAGAGACTTAGAGCTGCTGATCGTAGATGTGGTGCTCCCTTATGCTTTATAACATATTCTACCCAATACACTGCGTTATCTATGGGTTTCAGTGGTTGATCGTGCAGAAGTTGTGATCTTCTTTTCGCATTCTCTTTATATCTAAAGTAAAAATATATGATATAGTGGAAATTAGTTTTAATTAAAAAAAAAACCTACGAGGGATCAGTAATGATTTTGTTCAAAGCATCACCGAGAGTATCTTCAGAGAGCTCTGTGAATGGTACTAAAATGCCGTAACCATTTCTCATAGCGTTACCCATATTCATCATTTGATCACCAAAGATGGGAATTCCAATAACGGGAACACCATGATAAATAGCTTCGATTGTACTAAGTAATCCTCCATGGGTAATAAAAACTTTAATGTTTGGATGTGCTACACAAAACAATAAGCTAGTCTATAATTTAACTTTATATTCATTACGTTTTTACCTAATATATCTTGTTGTGGAAACCATTTTTGGATTTTAACGTTATCCGGTTGTCCTGGTAGTTTATCGTCTTCCCATTTCCAGAGCACTTTCAGTTTAAGACGAGAAAATACTTTTAATATCATATTGCGCTTATCAATCGGTAGTTCCTTGCTCTTCAGATTGGAGCCCATGCTAAAATAAACAACTCCTTCCGAAGCGTTATCCAAAAATTCTTGTAAATTTTCAGGTAATTTCTTTGGAGGCTCCACGTGAAATCCCCCAATATTCACCATATTGGGAACAGACGGAATAGCGAAATCAAAACTCTCGTGTGTATTTAATAGAACAAATGAAGTGTTATATATTAAGTCATAAATATGAGGAGCATCTGGAATATATTTGTGCATTATAGCATTGTGTGCATAAATAGAGTATATTAGCGATATTTCTTGCATAAGTGCCATGATTGTATTCATTGTTCTTTGAAAGAATGTCATTCTTGATGGATAATCCAAAAAAAGATCAACGATATAGGAAGGATTCGAAGGGTTTGCGATTAAGCGACTCGTCCAGATAGTAGGTCCTACTGTACTTAATATTAATACAGGCGCGTTAAAATGGTAACCCAAACCTTGCAAAGCATAGTCTTCAAATTGTTCTTTTATAACTAGGTCAAACGTTTCGTTGGAATGCAGCAATTTTTGAACGTTTTCGTGTGCCAAGCAACTTTCTGTAAACAGTTGGCCAAATAAACCTAAAAAGAATGGCATAAAAAGGCTAAGGCTGCCACTTTCATCAAACATGTTAACTTCCCCCATTATTTCTACAAAGAAATAAAAATAAATTATTAAACTTAATATATATATATATCACAAAATCTTTTAAACGGACACTAAATAGCGCATCACTAACACTTTACGTTTCGCTATCGTTTGATAGCTTCTTCAAACGATAGCGAAACGTAAAGTGTTAGTGCGTTATTTAGTGTCCGTTCAAAAGATTTTGTGATACAATTTTCATCGGACAAGAACCTGCTTTAATTAATATATATATAGGAATTATTAATTACTAAATTAGATACTTGGGTCTTACTTACTGGTCAGTTGTTCGAGTAAACCTGTTAATTCAATGTCACGTAAATTCTTAACAGGTGGATTTTGCGGGTATGCGCTAATGAACGTAACCTCATGACCTCTTGCAGCAAGTTCTTTCATTAGACGTGCACCTACTATGTGATGACTGCGTCCTCCCGAAATAAATGCACCAAGAATTTTTGCACAGTGAGTACCGGCGACTAATGTTATTAAAGTTAACACTATAAGTTTATACATATTTGGTTCTAGTGGTACAATGAACAGAAACAGCACAAACGTCACTTCTATAGTTATCGAAATATTCTCGTGATCTTAGAAAAGTAATACTGAATATCTCGAACAAAGTATGTAGTAATTTGACCTCGAAACTATATACGGCAAGGAGGTGATGCCTATCAATCTCACCAATTGATAAGTGAATTAAAAATAGTCGCCTAAAATTACGTGCAAACGCAACCAAAGATAATGTTATAGTAGCGAATTAAAAGATTTATCGTGTCAAGCGATTGAAATTTTGTGTCTGCCCAATAACTTCTTATCTACGATATGGAAAAATAATTTCACTCTACAGATTGCGAACGACTCCTAAGGTCAATAAGCGGTTATCCGACCGCACCCGAAAAATGCTCATGGTGTGTTGCAGGCGATCCATGAAAATGCGAGCGGTAAATGCTTCTATGACTGCGTTGAAAAATATCTTAAAAGCTACCAAGAGGTCAAATATGTAAATGCTGAAACTCAACATTAAGTTGAGAAAAATTAAATAGTAAATTTTTGCATTATTGAAGTTTTCATTTTTAAAGTCTTTAAGTAAAAAAGTTATTTTGTCATTTAGTTGCAATAAAAAATGCCATACTGTTTCCTATGCTACAGTGTTTACAAATTTTATTCAAAAAACATCAATCTGCATACCCTCAAAATACAGTACGCCCGTCGAGAGTTTGCCTCGTTTAGCGCGGATATAATCATACGTTCGGTAACCATCGTAGTTCAGAAGCGACGTTACTGGTATGAGCGGGTTGCTGCGTTTGAGAAATTTGAATTCAAACGAATGCGCATCCGACTTTGAGGCAAACTGCGGGCGTGAGTACTGTAGCAATATTTGTGCAAGCGTATTTCTTTTTTTTTTTAATAGCAATGTAGTAATTTTTGTAATTCATTCAGTAGAGATTTTTTTTTCTGTTTGAGGAAGTACCAAAGTTTCTTAAATCTGCTTACAAAATAAGGAAATAATTTTCGAATAGTAGGCCATGTTTATGTACAAAATCAAGTTGCCTAAATAACTGACTAATGATATCTAGTTAATGTACACGTAAACAAAAAATAAATGAAAGAAAACTTCATTGTTATTAATTTCCTTTGAATTTATATTAATTAAAATAAAATTTCATCGTTATTAATTTCCTTTAAATTTTATTAATTAAAATGAATAATTTTCCGCATCTTATACCAAAATTTCTTGAATTTTGTTTACACATGAGTAGGCCATGTTGTTGTCTAAAGTCCAAATAATTGATAAATGATATCTGCCTATGCACGTAAACGTAAATTTATATTACATTACATTACATTACATTACATTATATTTATTAAAGAAAATGATGCAGATTAAAAAATAGGTATATTTTCAAATGAATAGACTACGTTTATGATGGATTGAATATATCCAATTAAACTAATTTTCTAATACTATTTATTTGGTGAAATACGGTTTGGGATTATTCAATGAAAATAGCACGTGCAGCATAAGCCAAGAGATGGAATAATGTTTACTCTAATAATTCATATAATTTCAAAGGAAATTGCTAACGGTGATGCTTTCTTTTACTTATTTATTGTTTACAAACACATTTGATAGATATCATTTGTCAGTTATCTAGGCAACTAGTGATGCGACGAGTCGCTGTTTTTAAGAATCGAGTCGACTCGAATACTTTTATAAAAGAATCGAGTCTTGACTCGAGTCGAGAGACTCGAGTCCAGATCAAAAGACTCGAGTACTTGACTCGAATCGAGAGACTCGAGTCGATAGACCCGAGTCCAGATCAAAAGATTCGAGTACCTGATTAAACTCGAATTGAACTCAGGAGTCGCCGTTTTAAAGAATCGAGCAAACTTGAGTATTTTTATAAAAGAAGCGAGTTGATACTCATTTTGCGAGATTTCCGATCGTCACTTGTTTGCTTTATTAATATATTCTGACGGTTCAGATAAATCTAAAGCATTTGTATGTAATATTATTTGATATGTCTAATATCGTAATATCTAATAAAGTGTGAAGGCAGCGTGCAAAACATAAACAAAAACTTATTTACTATGTAACTGCATGTAACTGACAACGGGTCTATCCGACTCGTTGCAGCGCTATTTAATTCTAAAATCGGTAGTCGAGTACTCGAATCGAACTCGAGTTTCACTGCAATAGTTACTCGAGTAGAACGAATACCTTTGAGACTCGAGTCCGATAGCGAGTCTGGTCCACTCGTCGCACTACTACTTCATTCTAAAGTCGATACTCGATACTCGAGTACTTGAATCGAACTTGAGTCGACTCGAGTATCGCTGACTCGGGTTCACAGAATTAGATACTCGAGTACAATGAGTACTTCTGGGAATCGAGTCTGATAGCGAGTCTATTCGACTCGTCGCATCACTATAGGCAACTTGATTTTATACTTAAACATGACCTACTATTTCGAAAATGATTTTCTTGAATTATTACGTTATTTTGTAAGTAGATTTAAGAAATTTTGAAGTCGCTGTAAGAAGAAAGAAAATCTCTACCGAATGATTTACAAAAATTACCACATTGCTATTTAAAACAAGTACATTAGTATATACACAAGTATATTTTGGCAACTAATAGTGCAATGGTTTTCTCGATTAGAAATTCGTAATCAGCATGAAAATTAGACAATCTTTGCCCATTTAACCGAATTTCTATCTTCAAAATTTTATATTCTTGCGTGGGCAGAAAGAATAGATTTTTAAATGAATGACATTTATTCAATTACATGAAAAATACAACTGTTTATTTTTTGTGATATGTAACTTCGACAACACAATTTTTATCAGAGCTAACTTCTATAATATAATACATAAATACATAACACTCCCTTCAACTTATTATAAGGCAATTTTATAGAATTAATCTGTCTATTGGTTTTCTGGTCCTAGTTGATCTGCATAACCCTGCTGTAATTGCAGTTCTCACTGGAGTCTTACTTAGAATACCACTATTAGTACCACTCTCTGCTGTTTTACTTGAATGAGAACTCTCGATCACTTCTTGAGGGTTTTGTCTTTCTTCATCACAACATTTTCTTTCGCTTTGTGATTTGGCACTCTCAGGACCTTCTGTGTACTTTCTTCCAAAATCACCCGTAACAGTAGCATCGTTAATATTCATTTTATTATTAAAATGAGGCAAGTCTGGAATATTCACCATCTCATATCTTGTTCTTAAATGATCCGTGTGCACATATCGTCGCTGACTTTCAACTTCAACAATGTACGTTAGCATTCCCTTCTGTCGGATAATTTTTCCTGGAAGCCACTTTTCGCATTCTCCTCTAACACTCTTCACCCATACTCTGTCCTCTGGTCTGAAGCTTGATGCGGGTTTTCGAGACATATTTCTTCTGCTTTCTTGAATTTGTTTCTTCTTATCGACAACTTCTGCTAAATTCGGTTTAAGAATTGTTAACAAAGTTCTTGGTTTCCTGTCTAATAAAAGTTCTGATGGACTGCGACCTGTAGTCTCATGTGGTGTATTTCTATTTGCAAACAAATAATTATCTATTAGATGTTGTAAAGTTAGGTTTGACGTTTCTGAGCTAATGAATATTTTCTTCAAAGCTGTTTTTACATTCTGCACTGCCCTCTCTGCAGCACCATTACTCGAAGGATGATAAGGTGGTGTCAGTATGTGTTTTATACCGTTTCGAGTGTTAAAATCCTTGAATTCTTGAGCCGTAAACTGTACTCCATTATCAGAAACAATAATTTCAGGAAGCCCGTAAGCTGCAAAAATAGTTCTAAGTTTTTCTTGTAGAAGGCATTATTGCTACTTCCATCCATTTAGTATATGAATCAATCAATATAAGTAAGTTATAAGACATACCATTACGTTTTATTTGAGCGTAGTCAATGTGAAGTCGTTCCCACTTCCTACTACTCACTGGCCAATGTGTTATCGGTCCCTTATGTGAATCACGTGCATTCATTTGGCAGTTATTACAAAATTTGACTCGATTTTCTATCATTTCATCGATTCCTGACCACCATACAAACGATCTTGCCAATTCCTTCATTTTTACGATTCCCTGATGACTAGCGTGCAGTAAATCCAAAACATCTTCTTGATATACTTTCGGAATTATAACTTTATTACCTATAGTCAAACAGTTTCCGTCTCTTGCAATTTCTTCGCGTTTAAAAAAATATTTCTTTACATCTGGATTTAAAACTTCTCTTGGCCAACCATTTTGTGCATATTCAAAAACTTGCTTCAATATCGGATCTCGTTGAGTTGCTTCTGCAATTTCCAACGAAGTTAAAGCAGGACTACATTTATCTATAAAATGACAAAAATAAGTGCTTGCTGAAAAAGAGTTACGTTTGTCCTCCAGTTCGTCATCTTCAGGTAAAGGAAGTCGTGACAAAGCGTCCGCATTAGCAATTTCAGATCCTCTTCGATATTTAATTTGATAATCGTAAGCTGATAACAAGATAGCCCACCTCTGAAGTCTTGCAGCTGCCATAGCTGGTACTCCTTTATTTTCACCAAAAATTGTCATTAGTGGTGCATGATCAGTAACAAGTTCAAAATGTCTTGCGTACAGGTAATTATGAAACTTTTTCAGTCCAAAAACAATAGCTAAGGCTTCTCTTTCTAATTGACTATAGTTTTTCTCAGCTTGAGACAAAGTTTTGCTGGCAAAGCTAATAGGTCGTTCTTCTCCATTAATGATGTGTGCTATCACTGCTCCTACCCCATATGGCGAAGCATCACATGTTAATTGTAAGGGTTGTGATGGATCAAAAATAGTTAATACATTATCTGAACATACCCACTTTTTACTTTCTTCGAAAACTTTATTGCATGCATCAGTCCATTTCCATTTTATATCCTTATGCAATAAGTCGTATAAAACTTTTAATCTGGAAGACATGTTGGGTATGAAATGACCATAATAGTTTAATAATCCTACATATGATTTTAGTTCACGTTGATTCTTAGGTTTTGGTGCCAATTTAATTGCTTTTATTATCTCTTCAGTTGGTCTAACACCTTGTTCATCTATAATATGTCCTAAATATTGAACTGATTTTACCAAAAAATCACATTTATTCACTTTAATCTTGATGTTGTAACGTTGAAGACTTCCTAAAACTATTAAAAGACGGTCATAACATTCGTCATTAGATTTAGCTGAAATGAGAATATTGTCCAAGTAACATACCACTCCTGGTATCCCCATTAAAACTTGGTCCATTATGGACTGAAATTGTGCAGGTGCTGTTGCAATACCATAAGCTAATCGAGTAAAACGAAATAATCCTATATGAGAATTCACTGTTAATAATGATTGAGATTCCTTACAAACAGTTAATTGAAGATATGCTTCTGACAAATCAAGAGAACAAAATATTTTACCTTCGGCAAGTGAGACATATATGTCTTTAGGATTAGGTAATGGATAATGTTCTTTATTCAGAAATGGATTTATAGATACCTTAAAATCCGCACACAGTCGAATTCCACCTCCTGCCTTAGGAACTACAACCAATGGAGTTGCCCAATCGCTATGTACAACTGGAATTAACACATTTTCTTTTACTAGCCTCCTAATTTCTGCTTCCACATCAGCTTTCAAAGCATATGGAACTGATCTTGCTTTACGAAACACAGGGGTTGGGTTTCCTTTCAAGAGTAGCTTTGCTTCAAATTCTTTAATCTTCCCTCTTTTTGAGTCAAAAACTATTAGAAACTGTTCTCTTAGATTATTTATCAATTGGTTTTTGCTTTCAAAATTTAATTGCATATTAAATATATTTTTCTATCCAATCACGTCCTAACAAAGAAGGTAAATTCCTATTCCCACTATTTAATATTAATGCTTCCAGTGGCATATTATTATTATTGTATTTCACATTTAATATGATTTTTCCAAACAAGGGCAACGGTTTCTGAAACCAGTAAGCCGTCAATGATATGTCATCGCATTTTATTAGTGTCACATCCCCAAAATATTTGCGGTATATTATCTCGGGAATAATTGTAAATGCTGCACCAGTATCAATGTCAAATCTAATCAAATGATTATTAATTTCTAATGCCAGTTTATACGCATTGGGTGTTTGTAAATTATTGAAATTATTTATGTGATAAAGTGTCACGTTAGTATCATTTTCTACATTTTCTGCTGAGACAACTTGATTCACTGAGTGAATATTTTTATTCTTGGTAATGTTTTTACACATTTGTGACAGATGTCCTATTTTTGAACAGGAATTACATTTATAAGTTTTGTACTTACAGTTCATTGCTGAATGATTCGTGCCTCCGCACCTTGTACATCGACCATTATTTATTTCAGCTTTCTCAGGTCTCCTTTTATCAACCGCTTTATCATTAAATTGTTTTTTATTTCTAAAATTAATTTTATTTACCGCCGATTCTCCAGTAAATATGTTACGATTCTTTGCTGCTTCTTCTAACATTCTTGCTCGTTCATACGTTTGTTCAAAATCCAATTCTTCCATTAACAGCTTTTGTCTAATCTGATCATGACGAAGTCCACTCACCAGACGATCTCTTAAAGCTTCTTTAAGAAACGTTCCAAACTTACAGGTAGCTGCCGAGTTTTTAATTTGTTGATTCATTACTTTGTTGTACTCTACTGTTAAACTTAAATCTTTCTACGACTATAAGCTTCTTGGGTTTAAAATGCTCAGTTAATATTTGTACCAAATCTTCATATGATTTGCAATCTACTTCTTCCGGAGCTAATAAGTCTTGAAGAAGTTTTACCATCTTCGGACCCAAAACAGTTAACAGGACAGAAACTTTCTGTTCTTCATTAATGTGATTAGACTTTATGTAGTGCTTCAGTCGCAATAAATACATATTAATATCCTCTAAAGAGTCATTGATGGATTCCAGCTTCCCAATGGCCGTTGTCATATTTCTCGACGAAAATCTTTCATTAAGTGTTAGAGCATTCAAAATTTATACCTCGTCGCCAATTTTATATTCTTGCGTGGGCAGAAAGAATAGATTTTTAAATGAATGACATTTATTCAATTACATGAAAAATACAACTGTTTATTTTTTGTGATATGTAACTCCGACAACACAATTTTTATCAGAGCTAACTTCTATAATATAATACATAAATACATAACACAAAACTAAAAAGTTAACAACGGTGAACGTTTTAAATTGAACACGCGATATACAAGCAATAATACGAGATCGTCGTCTAAGGGTGCGTCCAAACATGTGACGTATCCGCGTATCCGATCAAGATCGGAAGATCGGATTTGATACGCTAGAATGATGCACCCACACTTAATTGCGTCTCGTATCTGTTTTGTTATATCCGCGTGTACGTTTACTTTCCGACCTGTATCGACTGTTCGACGTTGCACGTTTGTCACTGTGAAATTAGCTGCTGCTACCCATCCATCCAGTGTTTGATGTTTCGGCGAAATTCCGACTCCAAATGTGACGTACTTGTATCGCATTCGCGTTCCAAATGATACAAAGAAACGATACGGGGATGCGTCACGGCAACACGTCCACACTTGGCCGATCATGATACACGATCACGATCGGATACGCGAATACGATACATGTTTAGACGCGCCTTTAGCAGTCTCCCTTCCGCACTACATAATGAAGTATAGGTACGATTTAAGAAGACATTCGCAAGTTGTATATTAAACTGAAAAAAAAATCTATATTAAGTTACTCAGATTCTAGTAGAAAAACGATAAAATTTTGAAATTCCTGTTATTTTCATTTCTACTAACTGCAGAAATTTTTTGAGATTTTCTTTGTCCCTTTATACGAATTACGCTACCCTTTGGCTCTTTGTTAATTTCACTAAGAAATGTAATGCGTTAGGATCATAATTTTTTTTTGCTAAAAGAATGATTAAGCAAATAAACAATAAAATACTTAAAATAAAACAATTTTCACATTTATTAATGAGTTTACAACACGGCAATTGTTTAGACGACAGTGTCTCGTCAGATGTGTATTGAATCAGATATACAGATTGAGTATAGCTACTAAGTCAATATCCATACTTTGTTCTGTAGTGAGGAAGGGGGTTGGATTAGAAGACGCTCTCGCATCTGCACTTGTCAAAATCCTTTTACCAGTGGTCCACTATTTCAATATCATTATTTACCATTGTTGAGTAACGAGTATCAAGTTTATATTTTTTCTTTCGGGACATAAAATACAGCATAGCACATCTCCACGGGTGGGTTTAGTCCAAGGTTACTAAAGAGACAAGGTTGCCTGGTAACTTTCAACGACACCATAACGTCACTCAGTAGGCCCATTTAATGCATGTACACAAATAGATGGCCTACCTACTGGATGACGCGTCACTCCACGAGTTACCAGGCCACCTTCTCTCTTTAGTAACCTTGGGTTTAGTCATGCATTTTATTGTCTACAATTCATCCTGTTTAGCCAAATCTGTATTTCATATAACAATGGAGGTCTCCATGTTGGGAATGTTACATTGGACACACTGTATATTTTATATATTTATTTTATATATTTATACCAATTACACAACAAAATAAGTGACAAAATGTACTACTTAGAAATTTTACTACTTACTAAAAATACTTCAAAAACGAAAAAAAGCATGTTTTAAAAAGTGTTTTATTATGGACTTAAAATTCAACTTAATTTATTTTCTGCTTTATAGTTTGACTCCTATAAATTATTTTTTTACAACAAATAAATATTAAAGCGAATAAAGTGAAGCTGAAGATAAAAATAAATAAAATTACATCCAAAAGCACGTACTGGTACCAAGGCAGACTAAGAGCAGCTGATCGTAGATGTGTTGCACCTTTATATTTTATTACATATTCAACCCAATACACTGCTTTATCTATAGGTTTCATTGGTTGGTCGTGCAAAAGTTGCGACCTTCTTTTCGCATTTTCTCGATATCTGAAATCAAAATACGTAAAGTAAATGGTATTTGTCTTAATGAACGATACTTTACTTGGAGTCTTTAATAATTTTGTTCAGAGCACTGCTTAGTGTTTCTTCAGAAAGTTCTTCGTATGGTACTAAAAGACCGTACCCATTTCTTACAGCGTTACCCATATTCAACTTTTGATCTCCTAAGATAGGAATTCCAATAACTGGAACGCCGTAATATATAGCCTCAATTGTACTCAGTAATCCACCATGAGTAATGAAAACTTTAATACTTGGGTGTGCTATATACAAAAACGAACAAGTCGGGGTTTCGATTTTCATAAAATATGCGAGTAAGTTTACCTAGTATATCCTGCTGTGGAAACCATTTTTGAATTTTAACATTAGTTGGCTTTCCCGGCAGTTTATCATCTTCCCATTTCCACAGCACTTTCAATTTAAGACGGGAAAATACTTTCAATATTGCATCCTTTATATAGGCAGGTAAGTCTTTGCTCTTCAAGTTTGAACCCATGCTAAAATAGACAGCACCCTCCTTGGCATTATCCAGGAATTCTTGCAAATCATCTGGTAATTTCTTCGGTGGTTCCACATGAAAGCCCCCTATCTGTGCCATATTAGGAAGAGAAGGAATGGCAGAATCAATACTCTCGTGTGAATTGAGCAGAACGAAAGATGTGTTATATATCAAATCATTAATATGAGGGGCATCGGGAAAGTGTTTATGCATTAAATCGTTGTGAACTTTGATAAAGTACAGATGCGTTATTTCATGAACAAGTGTCATGATTGTGTTGAACGTTCGCTGAAGAAATGACATTTTTGGTGGATAATCTAAAAAGATATCAACCATGTAGGAGGGATTCACTGGATTTGAGATTAATCGACTTGTCCAGATGGTGGGCCCTATCGTACTTAGTATTAATACAGGAGCCTTATAATGGTAACCAAAACCTTGTAGAACGTCATCTTCAAACTGCTCTTTTATAATTAAGTCAAATGTTTCGTTGGAATGTAGTAGTTTTTGAACGTTTTTATGTGCTAAGCATTTTTCTGCCAATTGCATGGTAAAGGATGCTACAAAGAGCGGCATCGTAAGAGGCGAGCGCTTTGTCATTTCAAAAAGATTTATTTTGTCCATTCTTTCTGAAAACAATATCTTCTATTTAGGCTAGTATTACACTATAAAAGATCTTTGATAAAGATCTTTATCTTTGATAAAGATCTTTTATAAAAAATATTTTATAAAAAAATCTTTTATAAAATATTTCAATTTTTATAATATATTTGATAAAAGATTGCCTATTACACTGTCATATTTTTTATAAAAGATCTTTTATAGTGTAATATTGGCCTTAGGAACAAGGAAATTACATAACATTGGTCTCACTTACTAGCAGTATCTTCGATAAATTCTGTTAATTCGATATCGCGTAAGTTCTTAACTGGTGTCTTCTGGGGAAATGGACTGATAAATGTGACATCATGTCCTCTTGCAGCAAGTTCTTTCATTAAACGTTCACCTATTATGTTGTGACTTCGTGATGTAGTAATAAACACCCCAAGAATCCTTGCACAATCACCATTATTTAATAACGAAATTAAAATTAATGTGACTACCTTCCACATTTTTATTTCACATTCATTAGTGACTAGAAGAAAGAAAAATAAGTGTGAGAGTTGAACTTTCGTAATAAATGATTGAAAGGAGACAATGACTATAATTGTTCTTTTAATACGAAAGATTTATATCTAGGCTGCTGTACTCACCGTCAGTTATATTTAGTATTAGTTCTCAATACCTATATTGCACGATATTGCACGATAATAGATAATATATCAAAACTTAAGCATATGATTCAACATACATACACGCTTTTAAAATATCTACGTATGTATATAATTCATCCTTGACCAGTCATCGCTCTTCCTATCTATCGAAAATTGCTTGAAAGCGTTTTGTAATCTGTGTTTAGCTGGTGAAATACATTTTTACTTATCGTTAGTTCGTCATTAGCGAGTTATCGCAACCATCACGTTAACTTACCGTAAACGTTAAAATTACGTGGCCCCATTCATTTTCCATTGGATCACATGATCTTAACGTTTACCGTAAGTTAACGTGATGGTTGCGATAACTCGCTATTAAGTAGGTGACATCACGTAACTGAATTGAATTATTGTGAAATTTTCGTCTTAATAAACATGTTCATGTTGTCACTATGACCATGCAATTTTGCCAGACTGGTTTACAGAAATTGAAAATTCATCAATTTGATTCAACAAGTTTTTAACTTGATTGGCAGTTACTTATTTACTCGAGTTTGATATGCATGAAATTATTACTTCGCATTTCGCAAAAGAAACTGAAGTGATTTGGAAAAATTAATTAAAACGTCGATCTATTTACATAAGTTTATTAATTCGATGTATCATATACAGGCTGTCTCTAAAATGTGTGGTGGCTTAACTACAGATTACTGGACTCAAAGCTAAACGATTCATCCTATCTTATACAATAATGCTTCGCTAAAACAAGATTATAAGTCCTTGAAAAAAAAATGCTTATAAATCTTATAATAAAAAAATTAATCTTGCTTGAATCATTTTGGATGATACTTAGTAAGAGGTTCCATAGTTATTACATAAATCATACATATTATTTTAATTTAATAACATGTTATCAAAAAGTCCCGTCACCCCAGTAGGCTTTGGAGGTGTAAGGGCACGTCTTTTCTTAGAAAAATGAATGACGTTTATAATTTGTATGTGTCACTTTATAATAGAAATGTTATTCTCATCCCAGATTAAAGAGTACACATAGATGTTTATGGGTGATACCATGGTTTCAAACCCTAGATAAAAGAGTATACAAAGATGTTTATGAGAGATACCATGGTTTCACACGTATTTATAATTCCTCCCAGGCCGATAGATGACACTATATTTAGAAACAAAGTAATCTGTAATGTTTGCACGTACTGTTACCATGGTTACCTTTTTATTTAAATTTTGATTTAAAGCGCCATGCCAGTCAGACGGGAAAGTGTCAATTCAGTTTCTCCTTTAATTTATTTCTAAGTTCGGTTTAAAGTTTCTGTTGATTTATGAATTTCAGAGTTAGTGATTTTGTGTTTTTAAAGAACTTTTTAGTTTGTCTGTTTACAGTGTTTTAATTTTCTGGATTACAAGGTAAGATTTCTATGTAAAAATATAGTCCGCAGGTTTCCGGAATTTTGAAGTTTCTGTCAATACATATTGTAATGATCCGTCAACACCAGCCGGCGTCAGACTGTCTCTTGCGTCACAGCTGTCTAGTTGACGCATCTTAGGCGACAGTCGAGAAAGTGCTGCCGGCAGAATAAACTAGACCAGACAGCCCGTCGCGTTCTCGAAGAGAGAGCCGGTTTATAAATGCACGCGGCCGGGGGAGGACCAGTTCGAATTGAATTCAGCGTTGGATAGTTCGGCATGAAAGTTCGGTAGACGTTCGCTCGGTTGTTAAAATAAATCAGACATAAGCTTGAAAATAAATTATTGTAAGTTATAGATAAATTAGTGTTACTTTTAAATAAATTAGTTTATTAACTATTTCGTGTTTTGTTTTAAAATAAAAATTAATAAAACTCCTAAAATCGTTACACTGGTGCCAGGTGTGAGGTTCGTGAAAATAAATAAACAATTAAAGAAGATTTTGTGATACAAATTAAAATTGAATTAAATTTAAACAAATTATTAAACAAAGTGCAGTGTCGAAAAAAAAAAAACAATGGCTTCAAAGAAAGTGTTGTTAAAAGAGTTAAAAGTGACCGAATTAGAAGAGCGCGAATTGGAAATCTCCGGAAAGAAATCGATTTTGCAAGAGAGACTACACCAAGCGCTACTAGAAGCCGGGGAGGATCCAGAACCCTTTCTTTTTGAAATCTCGGGCGGTCCTGCAGATTTAAGTAAGATATTCAAAGATGAATTGCTGGAACAATCAAGAAGTTTAGACAAGAAATTAAAAGAACAATCCAAAAGTTTCAAATATGAACTGCAAAATAAATTGTTGGAACAATCCGGAAATTTGAAAGATAATCTTGGAAATTTGAAAGACGATCTAGATAAATTAATGGAATATTCTAGAAACACGGAAGAAAATGTGAAAATTTTAGAAGAGAAACTTGAAAATAGATTAATACAACAATCGACAAATCTGGAAGCTAAATTTCTAGAACAATCAAAAGGGCTTGAAGACAAACTAGTTGTAAAAATATCCGAAGAGACAAGGAATCTGCAGGAAAATGTTGAAGAAATACTACTCTAGCAGGATAACAAAATTAAGAATCTCGAGCAAATCATGGCAGGGTTGCGAGTGTTCGGGGATCCGTCACCAGCAGAAATACCAGAAAATAATGAGGCCCAAACTGTGGTAGGACCAGCGGACACTTCGAAATTAAAAATAAAACCACCGACATTCGATGGGAAGTCATCTTGACCTAACTATTTCAAACAGTTCGAAGTGGCAGCAAAGGCGAACGGATGGACGGCCAATGAAAAAGCAACTTCGTTAATTGAGGGGGGACGCTAGCGATGTGCTACAAATGATGCCGGCAGAGGAACAAGAAAACTTCCACAAGCTGGTGAACAGGCTGGAGATGCGTTATGGCCAGGCGCATCTGACCGAAGTGTACCATGCGCAGCTGAGAAATCCAGAGAGAGTCTTCAGGAATTCGAGGCTGATGTAGCAAGCCTAGCCCGGTTGGCATATCTTGCAGCTCCTGATGAATTCCTGCAATGTCTGACGATGCAGACCTTCGTAGATGGAATCCGTGACCCGGAGAACCAGCAGGCATTGAGAATAGCCCACCCCAAGACATCCAAGAACGCACTGGCCTACGCCTTGGAATACGAAGCGGCGAAGCGAGTTTCAAGAGGGCATGTCAAGGTACAAGTTGCCATGGACTCCCAAAAGGAGGAACCTGCCAGCGTCAAGCTGCGGTCTGCTGCAGAGGAGCGGCCCAAGGAGTATACCACCGCGGATGATGTTCACCGCATTATGGAACAATTCTTGAGGCAGAAGAATCCGCTGGTGTGTTGGGATTGCCAGGAAGAGGGACATATTCGCAGGCGGTGCCCCAAGGCACAGGCAGGAGCCTCTACGAAGGAAGCCACAGTGAAACTAAGCCGGGTCGGTGCAGAGGGGCAAACGTCGACCCGTATTCAAAGGCCCCAAAGACAAAAGCCACGAAAGTGATAGCCCTGCGGCGATTAACCAGAAGTGTCTTCGTGGATGCCACCATTGATGATATCCCTCACACCATGCTACTGGATACGGGTGCGACGAAGACTATCTTAAGGCCTGACGTTATCAAGCCATCAAGACGCACTGAGCCGACTAAGTGGAGACCGAGGACAGCAACCGGAACATCAGCAACTGTCCATGGTGAAGTAGAAGTGAATATTACAATTGGATCGACCCCCATCAAGCACCGTGCGATGGTAGCGGAAATAGAGGACGAGGTGATTTTGGGCATGGACGTCATGTGTGCCTATGGATTCCAATTGGATCTGAAGCGTGGCGTGATGGCGGTTAACAACGAGGAGTTGATTCTACATCAACAAGAGGACGTGGCGGCTCGAGTTGTTCTCGCCGAAGATGTCGTATTGCCCAGCAGAACCGAGGTTATAGTCGACGCAAACCTGAATGGCGCTTTCCAAGATGGGCAAGTCATTATGGTCGAACCTAATATTGACGATCAGAAGATTGGAAGAGGAATTCTCGTTAGGAAAACTTTGTTGACAGCAAAGAAGGAAATACCGTCAACATCAAAAGAGGTACGATCTTGGGAAGCTGCGCCATGGTGTCCTCCATTTCCCGCCAAATAGAAGCAAACGTACAAGAGACGAAGGTCCCGAAGAGGTTGTTGGAAATGGTCATGTCGACGACCCAGGAATTGACTCCAGAGCAAAAGTCAAAAGCAAAGAATCTGATCTGTCGCTATCAAGATGTGTTCGAGGGGGAAAATGGACGTAAGGGAAGAACCGATGTCGTCAAACGCAAGATAGAGACCAGGGAAGAAAGACCCATCCGTCAGCTCCAAGGAGGTTACCATTAGCGAAGCGGGAGGAAGCAGAACGCATTATTCGTGAGATGGAAAAAGACAATGTAATTGAGCCATCGAGCAGCCCATGGGCATCACCGGTAGTGCTTGTGAAGAAGAAGGATGGATCCACACGATTCTGCGTAGAATATCGATTGGTCAACAACGTCACCAAAAAGGACAGTTATCCTCTGCCACGGATTGATGATATCCTGGACACTCTGGCCGGCTCAAAGATCTTCTCGACCTTGGATTTAAAGAGTGGTTATTGGCAAATGGAACTAGCGCCCGAAGATCGAGAAACGACGGCGTTTTCCCTTGGTATGGGTCTATGGCAATTCACGGTGATGCCGTTCGGGTTATGTAATGCCCCAGCGACATTCGAGAGGCTAATAGAGACGGTTCTGAAAGGTCTGTCCTGGACAACATGCATGGTATACCTGGACGACATAATCGTGTTCGACGACCACCTGAAGAATCTCGAAGGAGTGTTTCTGCGGCTTCGCGGAGCTGGACTAAAGCTCAGTCTCAAGAAGTGCCACCTGTTCCAGAAGGAAGTATTCACTTCCATTTCCATTTCACAGGCCATATTGTAAATGGGAGTGGAATCGTCGTGGACCCAGTGAAGATTCAGGTAGTGAAAGACTGGCCAACGCCCAAGAATAAACACCAGATAAGGAGTTTCCTAGGCCTGTGCACTTACTATCGGCGCTATGTTCCCGGATTTGCAGACATCGCTAAACCGCTGACAAAACTCACCGAAGGACGTCCGTTTGAATGAGACCAACACTGCCAAATTAGTTTTGAGCAACTAAAACTGTACTTGGTAAGTGCTCCAATTCTGAGCTACCCTCTCCCAGAAGGCAAGTTTGTCGTAGACTCAGATGCTAGCAATGTTGGTATCGGTGGCGTGCTCTCCCAGATACAAGATGGGCAAGAGAAGGTGATCGGCTATTTCAGTAAAGTCCTGTCAAAGCCGGAGTGAAATTATTGCGAAGACCTTGTGCTGAGGACTGTAAGCACTCTAGTCTTCTGAAGGAGAAAGTAGCCACGACTGCGAGGACAGCCGTTGTAGACGACAAATGGCGAGGTGAAGAATTGCGACGAGACCAGGAGAACGATCAGGATTTGAAATTGGTGCTGGAATGGAAAAGTAGGGAGGCAAGGCCTATTTGGGAAGAGATAGCACCCTTTGCACCATCCGTAAAATCGTACTGGGCGCAATGGGACTCCATAGTGCTGGAACATGGTCTTCTGAAACGAACTGTCGAGAACCAGGAGGGCACGGAACAGAAGACAAAGTTGCTGATCCCCAAGAATAGGGTGCCGGAAGTTCTGAGGAAACTTCACGATGGAACTTCGGAAGGGCATCTGGGAATCAAGAAGACTATGGAAAAGTTGCGCGAGCGATTCTACTAGGTAAACTGCAAGGAAGACGTAAAGGACTGGTGCAGGAAATGCGTAGTCTGCGCAGCCAGTAACGGCCCCCACAAACGAGGCAAGGCTCCCATGAAACAGTATAACGTGGGAAGTCCTTTTGAGAGAGTAGCCATAGATGTAGCCGGTCCATTTCCACAAACGAATAGTGGAAATAAGTACATCGTCGTGGTGATGGATTATTTTAGCAAGTGGGTTGAAGCATACGCTCTACCAAATTAAGAGGCAATAACTATTGCTGAAGTCCTTGTGGGAGAATGGATCAGTCGGTATGGTGCGCCCATGGAGGTGCATTCAGATCAAGGGAGGAACTTTGAATCGGCTTTGTTCAAGAAAGTTTGTACTCTGCTGGACGTCTGGAAAACTACGACTGCACTTCACCCGCAGTCGGACGGAATGGTGGAAAGATTCAACACAATCATCAACCGACATTTGTCCAAGGTCGCCTCCGATCATCAGAGAGACTGGGACACGTACATTCCCCTTTTTCTACTGGCATACCGTTCGTCCGTTCATGAGACCACAGGAGAGACTCCAGCAAAAGTGGTATTTGGGCTTGAGCCAAGACTGTCCTGCGACCTGAATTTCGGCGTGAAGTCTGGTGAGGTCCCTGCCGAAGAAGACTACGTGAGCGGTCTCCGCAGGAAAATGGACGACATTCACAATCAAGTGCGTCACAATATACAGACGGCCAGCGACTGAATGAAGGAGCATTATGATATCAATGCTCAGAATGGGGGATACCAACCTGGAGCACTGGTCTGGCTTTACAATCCTCAAAAACGTCGAGGTCTGTCCCCAAAATTGCAGACATCTTGGGAAGGTCCTTATAGTGTGATGAAACGAATCAACGATGTCATCTACCGCATCAGAAAAATTCCGCATGGCAAACCCAAAGTTATCCACTTCAACTAAATGGCTCCTTACAACGGAGAAGAAAATGAAGGAATCATACAAGGTTCCGAAGTGAATTTCGAAACCTTTATGTCTCATCACGCTACCGGAAGTAAGGCACGATTCGGAGTGACCACAGAGGGGCAGCAAGACCTTTTTCAAGTACCACCGGAGTACAGTCTGGCCCACTGTGTGGCAGAAGACCTAAAAATGTCCAAGGGGATAGCCCAGGTCTTCTGGAAGAAATTTGGTCAGGTCGAGGAACTCCGAAGGCAGCATTCCATGATGGGCAAGAGCTTGCAGATCATCGACACGGAAGCAGATCAAAGACGACACGTGTACTACTTAGTCACCAAGAGGACATCAAGCGGTAAACCCGACTATCGCAACATTTGGAAACCTTTATGGAGCCTGAAGAGACAGCTGGTAGAAGGCAAGGAGACGAAATTAGCCATTCCTAAGATGGGCTGCGAAATAGACGGACTGGACTGGAGGGTCATTCGAAGCATGATAGAAGTCATCTTCAAGGGAACGAGAATTGAAGTTCTAGTCTGCAGTCACCACCCACAGGCAGCTGTCGGCAGTAAGAAAACCGTGGACTGCTATTTCTTCCAGACCGGAAGTTGTAAAAACGGTCCAGCATGCCGCTTTCGACATCCTCCTTCAAGGCTGTCACAAGTAACGTTCCGAGACAAAACGTTTTTAAGAAGGGGGCAATGTAATGATCCGCCGACACCAGCCGGCGTCAGATGTCTCTTGCGTCACCCGTCTAGTCGACGCACCTTAGGCGACAGTCGAGAAAGTGCTGCCGGCAGAATAAACTAGCCAGACAGCCCGTCGCGTTCCAGGCCATTCTCGAAGAGAGAGCCGGTTTATAAATGCACGCGGCCGGAGGTGGAGGACAGTTCGAATTGAATTCAACGTTGGACAGTTCGACATGAAAGTTCGATAGACGTTCGCTCGGTTGTTAAAATAAATCAGACATAAGTTTGTAAATAAATTATTGTAAGTTATAAATAAATAAGTGTTACTTTTAAATAAATTAGTTTATTAACTATTTCGTGTTTTGTTTTAAAATAAAAGTTAATAGAACCAGTAAAATCGTTACAATATAACCCAAAATATAAAACAAAGTAAAATTAAATTAATTATAAAGTGTGGTACTTACATTTCCGCAATTTGGGTAGAGCACTGTTACCGCTTACTACTTGTCTTTCCGCGATCCGAATTACTTCTGCTATTTATTTTTTAAAGCGATAACTGCATACGCATTATTTCCTCCCTTCTACTTTATTTTAAGTGGCTTTAATTCAGAATGGTATCAGGGTTGGTAGAAATGGGCAATTCTTTTCATATAAACATCTGATTATCTCACCTTTACTACTTAACTACGCTTGAATTTCTTAGATGGCAATGATTTGACTGTATTACGTAAATGTCTCTTGTTTAATGTTTATTGTTTAATGTTAGTTTGTATTAGCCAACAATAAATAATAAACAAATTCAGTTTCCCTGAATGCACAGATATTGTTTTTGTATATGAGTTTTGCGATACCAACGGAGATCCCCTAATAGACAGTAACCTTCCCATGAAGTTTTCCGTAAAACTTTTCAAAGATTGCGAGAAACCCAAAGCATTAAAGTCTCCCGACTTAAATCCTTTGGATTTCCATTTATGGGGAGTCTTAAAGGAAATAATTTATGCTCTCGGAATTTATGAAGAAGAAAGAATCAATTTAGCTTTCGGTGAAATATAAAATTTTTCAATTTAATTACACCCACGAATTAGTTTGTCGATGTCAAGCAAAGTCTATGTCAAGCAAAGTCTCACAGTTGGAGGAGCCGTTTTTGAACACTTACATTAAACAAACCCTAACCTAATACAATCTAATCACAGTAACCTATGTTAATAAAATTTACGTGTAACAAATTTAAGTCCCTGTACCTAGTAAAGGCGTAGAAATCGAACACGTGTTTATATGAGAAAAATTGTTTGAAATTCAATTCTCTACGATCGCTTTCATTTTCCGTTGCGACTTTTGAAACACTCTGTATAACAAAGACCTTATGTGGAGTGGTGATCATTATTATCCCTACAGGCTTAGCTCACCCTTATTGACCTGCAGTGGAAACAACGGCTATCGTACAGCACTCGTCTCCTCACTCATATTGCCGCTAAGAGTTACGCGACCTTCGAATTAGAGGTCGAGAACTATCGATAGTGGGGACCATCGATAATTATCGATAGTTGAGTATCAAACTATCGATAATTATCGATAATTTTAGATAGGTACAAAATAAATAAGCAAATGTTGCAAATTTTTTCGATGGATAAATAAGGCAACCAAAAATTATAAAACTTTATTTTTAAGAGAATAAAAATCTTCCAGGTATTTAACTTTTAGGCCCAATCGTACAATGTCAGTTTTTTTTGACACTAACAGCGTTTTCGATTCACCTGCACCGGTTGCACTCAGTGTATTTGCATCTTCTTTTAACCTCATGTAATAACACGAGATGAAGAGACTCTGATGGCCGTATGCACAGACAAATCTTTAGACTTAAGCCAAAGTAAACCTTTACTTTGAACAATGTAACTATATGGCGCACAGTTTGATATGAAGTTAGCTTTAAGTATCAGGTCCACCTTGAGATTTGTCTGTGCATACAGCCATAAGTATCTCTTCGTAGGTGGTATCTGACGGTGAAAAAGAAAACTATCGAAAACAATCGATTGTTCTGGGAAACTATCGATTACATTCGATAGTAGTAAACTATCGATGTTTACCGATAGTGCTATCGATGGTTCTCGAGCTCTACTTCGAATCGTAACGGCTTACTTGGCCACCAGTATACCTGTTACGGTAAATTCAAAAGCACATGATTTACCACGAGGTTCATAGAAGTTCAGAATATTGTACGTGATGCTTTCTTCTCGATTTCATTGAAAATATAGATTTTTACAGCAATTACGGCTCTGCTAATAACTTATCTATATACATCAACCCGTGAAGATTGAAGCGGTAATTTGGATAAAGAAAAAGAATTTGTCTTACTAAAATAATTTTATTGTTTTTGAATTATGCTATGATACTTTAGACACAAATTATTGTTTAAGAAATATTATAGCGCCGCGCCGCCCAAATAGTAAAGAATGTCAGTGTAACATGTTTTTCTTTTCTTTCAGTGCTATTTGCTATTCCGACACAAATTCGGTAACATCTTGTATCCGCACAAAAATACAATCAGATATTAATATTACAAGCTAACAAGTTATTCAAGGAAAAATGACTTTATTGGCTCATAAAATCAAATTTTTGAAATTTTTATAATTACATATCACACAAGTTCAAAACAGAGTAAATATTTCTTTAACAACTTACTTTATAACATCGTTAATCAAATATATTAAAATAAATAAATTAGAGAGAGTTGTGGTTAGGTGTTTGGTACTCTGTGAATGTAATTAATTTAAATTAGAGCATAACTTTTCAAATTTAGGAAAACGTACTTATTGATCTTTGCGTTTACTACCTCATTCTATTAATTTTACTTATTTAAATATTAACAATATATTGCAAAAATGTTATCACATGTTATACGTAATACATTTTTCTTAATTTTCATCAATGTGTTTTTTGTTTCAACTTTTTGTTTCTACGACACAACTTCTTAAACACCATATAAATTAATGACACCAAAACAGCCGAGATTGCGGTCAGAAACAGAATGACATCCAGAAGTATATATTGGTACCAAGTTAAGTCAAGCGCAGCTGATCTCAAATGTGGAGCTCCTTTGTTCTTTATGACATATTCAACCCAATAAACTGCACTATCTATTGGCTTTACTGGTTGATCGTGTAAAAGCTGCGATCTTTTTTCAGCGTTTTCTTTGTACCTAAAACGAAAATGAAAATTTCATAATGAACATAACAGTATTAGTTGTTTACTTAGAATTGTGAAGCATTTCGTTCAAAGCCTGTCCAAGACTTGCTTCTGACAATTCTTTATAAGGAACTAGGATGCCATATCCTTTTCTTTCAGCCTTGGCCATGTTCATACTTTGGTCTCCAAACACAGGTATACCGATAACGGGTACTCCATGATATATAGCCTCAATTGTACTTAGCAAACCTCCGTGGGTTATAAATACTCTAATATTAGGGTGTGCTGGAATGCAAAAAAACTAAGTCAAAGTATATTTCAAGGTAAATTATTACCTAATACATCTTGCTGAGGCAACCATTTATGTATTTTGACATTCGCAGGTTTGCCAGGTAATTCTTCCTCTTCCCATTTCCAAAGAACCTTCATTTTGAGCTTGGAAAATACCTTCAGAATTTCATCACGTTTTTCAACGGGCAAGTCCCTGCTTCTCAAGTTCGATCCCATACTAAAGTAAACAACACCCTCTTTAGCATCGTCCAGAAATCTCTGCAAATCTTCAGGCAGCTTCTTTGGTGGTTCTACGTGAAAACCCCCAATTTGTGCCATGTTAGGCACTAAGGGAACGGGTGTATCAAAACTTGTATGCGAATTCAGTAGTACGAAGGACACGTTGTGCATGAGCGCTTCAACGTGAGGTGCATCCGGAATGTATTTGTGAAGAATATCGTTTTGTACGTAAACTGAGTACAGGGACATCAGATCAGTGAAAATTTTCGACAGTGTATTCCGTGTTCTTTGGAAGAACGTCATTTGCGGAGGATAATTTGAAAATAAATCAACTACATATGATGGTGGTGCAGGATTACCTACCAACCGATTAGTCCAACTTGAGGGACCTAGTGTACTCAAAACAAGGGCGGGTGCTTTAAAGTGATGTGCTATTCCTAGAAAAGCATCGTCTTGAAATTGTTCCTTGATAATTAGATCGAATGTTTCGTTGGAGTTCAACAGTTTCTGGACGTTTTCGTGTGAGTAAGTTCTATCTACCATTTCGGAAGTAAGTCCTCTTATAAAGAACCATAGAACTTGTAACGGCCTATCCATTGTATCGAACATGTTCATTGAATTTTTCATTTCTGAAAAAAGGAAAAAGAATATAGGTATGTTTCTACTTTGGTAATTTTTCCGTTCTACAATAATTTTGAAAAATTTTAGTGGAATTTATACTAATGCTGGCAAAAATCGGAAAAATTGAAACCAGATAATCGGTTTCTTTAAAAATCCGTTCGACTATTCTAATATCCAAAAATCGACTATTCGAATATTCCAAAAATCGACTATCTGAATATTCCAAAAATTGACAATCGAGAAACCGATTTTTCGATTATTTCAATTGGTTAACCGAAAAGCCGGTAAATTAGATGTTTAAAAAACAAAAATTAATGATGTATGAAGAAAAAGGCACTTCCTAATTTCTTAAGAAATTCCTAATTTCTTAAGAAATTAGGAAGTGCCTTTTTCTTCATACTTCAAATTCACCTAATTATGGACTTCATTCAACAAAAAATTAATGATATTCCAGTTTATAATTCAGATGAAGAATTCATTTTAGGCCCGAACTCATAGCCTCAAATTGAGCAGATCTCAATCTTATCTTAGTGAAATACTAATTTTTTTCAGTTCGTATTCAGAAAATACTGGAAGACTGATCTCAATCGTTTCTCATTTTAGTCGCTCATCTCAAGTTATTTATGTATACCGAGGTAAAATTGAGACTGTTTGGCTCTTTCTAAATCCAGTCTAAAGGTCCGTTTTTAAGCTCATGCAATTTGCGAAAATTTACTTGTGTACGCTAATTTGCACAAGGAAGTCGCTGTATGACAACGTAATTTTTTTACTTGCATAAGCCAGAAAGTTTGTCAAACTGATCGTGAAAAGGGATTATCAATTCAGTTCTTATTTGTGCAAATTTGCATGTCAAATCCAGACGCACAATTTGCATGAGTATAAAAACGGACCATAACTTGAGACGGGGTTTAGATGAGAATTACACGGTCTCATCTAAATGTTTCTGAATTCGGGCCTAAAAGTATACAAAAAGATACAAGACCAATTATAATTTGCTGAGATATACGCCAATATTTTATAATAAAAGCAATTAAATAAATAAATATATTACTAAATACATGCACTTTTTTTCTAATAAGTACTGAAGATCATTAAATTAAAAAAAACTCATTCTAATATCCGGTTATTTGAATTTCCTGTTATTCGGATATTTGAATGTCCTTCATCCGAATAACTGGTTACTCGAATATCGAATTATCCAAAAAAACCGATAGGTGATATTCATATCCGGTTTTCCGAATAACTGAAAATTCAGTTTTCTTCAAAACCGCGAATAATCCAAAAACTACAATACAATACAATAATACTACAATACAATACAATAATATTACAATACAATACAATAATACAAAAACTGATTTTGGTTGCCAGTACTCATTTGTACTTACCGTCCAAAATTTCTTTGTGCCCAGTAAGTTGAATTTCGCGCAAATTTTTGACCGGTGTTTTTTGGAGAAATGGACTTACAAAAGTGACTTCATGACCTCTGATGGCAAGTTCCTTCATAAGACGCGCGCCGATTATATTATGGCTAGGTGCTGCCCAATGGAAAATACCGAGGATTTTTGCACATTGCGAAGTCACTATTAAAGTCAGTATTAGCACTAACAGCCTTGCGATTTGCATTTCTTTAAAAAATCACAGTCAAACTACCGATATGAAATTATTATATTACACTACGCTCGTCGCTTGGAATCCATAACATTAAATTGTAGTACGTAATGTTATCTATTTAAAAATAGCTGATATAATTTAAGTGCGTCCTTGAGAATATTTGTGAGCGAGAGAAGCAACCAATTGTTACAGGACTTTGATCTCATAAGTCATTGTTGGATAATATTAACTTATGTTGTGCAATGCATTAAAAACTCGGAATAAAAATATAATAGTGCCCGTTGATTAGAAAAATGATGAATTTACCTTGAATCAAATTCATGTTGCAATAAATTATTTTTAATTCCATGTTACCTACTTGTTCTGGTAGATAAGGTTTCTAATTTTGTAGGTCTGTATTATTAGCCTAGTGTTTTTACATTATACTATCTACTAATGTGACTCTTAGAATAAATCTATTTCTACAAAGTAACAGTTTAATCAAGATGAGAATCGCATTAATTAGACTGAATCTGAAATGTAAATAGATCTAAACAGCTGAGGCGTGATGGAAATGCTAAAACAAACTTTCATTTCCCTTCGTCACACCTTTAATCTACTTTAATTATATTTTCTAATTAACGAATTTTTTTTAATCTTCTGTTTCAAATGATCTAGCAAAGATTAAGAAAGAAACTGTGTGAATGTATTTTTAATTTTTAACAGGATGCAATTATCTAAACCGTTGATTAAAAACCAATAAATTTCCGAAATAATTACAAATACTTGGAATTAAGAAACACGACTGCGGCAACATTAGCGACGATTTTAATTTCTAATGCCACCCACTGTTAAAGCATTGTAATTTATAAAGGCAAAACAAGCTATTAGTTATAATTATATTGCATGCATATTTGATCAAGATAAAGTCTGGTTTGAAATTTTGTTGTTTAGTAAGTTATAGCATCAGATTAGCGCCCGATTTGCATATATAAATCGCTACTTTCGTTCACTTCGTACAGATCACGCAACACTGGTAAAGCTAGGATAAACTTATGTTTTTCGTCCCTTAAAATATAGGCCAGTATTAACATTCGTTTCAGACACGTTATTTATTCGAGTACCTGAATAACTGAACGCCAGAAATATTGTGTTTTCTGCGTTGAGAACATGCGATTTATTTTCTTGCGCGTCGCGCTATGACGAATGGTCCGCAGGAAGCTCACGAATTTGATGTATTTTCGTGCATGAAAAGGATTTTATGCGAGGGCATTAATTTTCGAAATAACTTAATATTTCTATTATTGTAATTGCTGTTTGACTTTTACGTTGTGGAAGACTTATTTCCCTAATAACAAGCGATCAATATAAAAATGAATTAGGGTAGGCGTTGGAATTTAAATGTATATCTTGGATAACGTCATATTAATACTAATAATTTTATTTACAGTTGGTTCTTGTCCGATGAAATTTGTATCACAAAATCTTTTAAGCGGACACTAAATCGCGCACTATAACACTTTACGTTTCACCGTCGTTCGACAGCTTCGTCAGAAAAATATTTTTCACTTCTGACGAAGCTGTCGAACGACGGTGAAACGTAAAGTGTTATAGTGCGCGATTTAGTGTCCGCTTAAAAGATTTTGTGATAATAATTTTATTAAAATAAAACGGTTTTCTTGCTTTGTAGAAACGTCAATGTGACTAAAGGAACGTCCGATGAACTAAATGCAGACATGCGTGTTTAGTTGCATCGCTAACTCTAATTCATTTTTCATTTGATAACTTATTACTCACAAACTGAATGTGAAATATTTAAATCGCAATTTTTTTTTCATTACAGTTGGTTAATTCGACGTTTGTATATCGTTAGCTTCTTCAGTGTAAATAACAAATTATTTATTATTTATGCTGAAGAAGCTGTCAATAAATTAACGACGACTTTTGAATTTAAGAACACCAGTTATTTTATCCAGTTAATAGTATATTATATATCGAGAGTTGTAAATAGCAAATTACGCACGGTGGAAAAGTTGCGCATGAGCCGCGCAGCGGCGAATGTAAGTAATTCCACAAGTGCGTAATTGCTTTACAACTCGAGTTTTGTACTATACTTTATCTACGACCACAAAAATTACCTTATTATTGAAGTTCAAAATAATCATCAATGACACTTGCAATTTCGACGACTGTCAATCTAATGTGATGCGGCTACGTAGATCTAACTGCAAATGTGCGTTGTGCGTTTTTCTTACTTTACGCACGACGACTGTAAATACCCGCTTACTTAATTTATGTGTTGTACGTAACTCGTCATTTACAGTAGTAGTCGTAGATAAAGTAAAATGTATTATTATCAAAGTATAACGTCTTTAAAAAGTAGAACTTGTTTGTAGTGTTCAAAACTTATGAAAACAATTCTCAATACTACATTTAAACAACAGTAATGAACTTCAAGGTCATGATTAAATGCTAGATGAAATTAATATTTGAACGAATTATAATGCTAATGGTAAATGTGAGGCGAGGAGAATATTTTACCAGCCAAAGATTCCATGAAGTGTTAAATAAGTGTGCCGCAGCACAGCTATTTTCCAACCTGTATGCTTTTACGCGCTGACCGTGCGTATATCTTGTTGGTCGTCGGGGTTGCAGTGGAGTTCTCGAGGTACTGTTCTGCTGATGAGGCTCCAATTAGGGCCGAAATAGCTTTACAGAATATGCTCGGGGGCCCCATTGCAATGCATTTCATGAAGTGTTTATTAGTGTACTGAGGATGATAGTTTAGCTGTTGAAATATGTACCTACGTTAAAAATAATACTATAGGTTGAAGAATTAAAATATTTAATTTAGGAGAAAAACTGCTTACGCAACAAGTTTTCAAGTTTAATGATAATAATTATTGCAATTTTCCGTAACTGCAATAATATAATTATATCACTAATCTATCAACTACCTATTTGTTTCTTGAATGCTGAACATTAAGAAGGTAGTTACTAAATCAATAATCAAATTCTATTTTTTTGCAGTTTACTATGAGATGACATTTAAAAATTGTAGTTAATTAAATTTTTCTCAAAGATGACTTGATAAACGCGGTTTTAGTCATTAAGGAGAAACAGTTACGGCCTGTATTACCAACGTTTTAAGGAGACCTTAAATTTAATTCATGTTTAGAATGTGATTGATTCTATACAAACCAAGCAGAAATGTCACAATCTAAACACGACTTAAATTTAAGGTCTCCTTAAAACGTTGGTAATACCGGCCGTTAGAAAAGCATTTTTTAAAAGAACGTTCTACTCTTAATTGGCAGTACAAGGCTTATGGAGCACAACGTTGTCAGATTGTACATATTCCAAATTGATAATATTATAAACCGTAATTGATGCAGTGTGTCGTCTGATAAGTTACTAACAATTTGATTTAACACTTTGTGAAAGTTCAGTTTCATTTCTTAAATTTATAACAAAGAAAATACGAAATGAAGAAAAGCAAAACATATTGGGTGGTATGCATAAAACGAAGTACATGCTAATACTTCAAGCACCTACTTCGAAAGTGAAGTACCTACTATAGTAACGTAGTACTTACTATGCGATCTAGTAGATACTAGAGCACAAGAGCACATAGAAGTTCTTACTTCGCTGTAGAAGCACCTACTGTAGTATCTACTTCAAAGCCTCAGATTCATTTTAATAGTAAATACTACTGCAGCGTAGTATTTACTACGTGCTATAGTATAAACTTTGCTTTCGTAGTATATGCTTCAGAGCTGCAGTAGGTACTTTATGTAATAGAAAATACTTCGAAGAATATACTAATTTGAGAAGTATTAGCATCTACTTCGTTTTATGCATACCACCCATTATTATTAATTTATAATGTGACATTTTAAGTGACACTTAAATTTAAGCTGAGCTTATTTGTTCGGCACAAGTCAGGGTAAAGGATATACAGGCTGCTTAAAAACAGCGAAACAGCGCCATTCTGCACTATTCAGGAACACTCTCTGAGAATGGGAAAATGTTAAAACAAATTCTACTTTATGTTCATGTTTCTTTCAACTGACATTAAACAATACATATTCGGTCAAAGTAAATTAATAAATAACTAAATGCAATTACTTACCAAATTAATAGCTTGGTTGCCAGATCATTTTTATGATAATTTTTGTGCAAAACATGTACTATTTATTGATTTTAAATAAAATTTCAAATTCCAATCTTATAACCTCCATATCTTTGAGGAATCACGAGATACAATTTTTTTAACATGTTTCCCGTGCTCAAAGGGTGTCCTTGAATGACGCTGTTTCGCTATTTTTGAAGCACCCAGTATACTTTTTAAATGATTAATTCTGAAACTTCTTTTTATTAGTTCTAATTTTATCATTGTTTAAAGCAATAAGTTTAGATAATTATCTATTAATGATTTTTAAAGTCTGGCTTTTAATGAAATAGAAGCCCTCTCAGGGGTGCTGGCTAAATGTGTATTTTAATGGAAGTTAAAATTTTTGATAAGCTGTCATCGTAATGGGTTATGGTAAAAATGAAAGTCGGACGAGAATGTTTTACTTTAGGTAGTTAAATTTGTAATTGAATTAGAAGTAGTGATGACCAATTCGAAATTGATTCGTTTCATCGCACAATCAGTTATCAACTTATCATACATCTTATCACAGTGTTAGTCCTAATCTGATCTAGTGGTAGCGTCGTAGAGTCAAGCTGCTGCCTGGAGATTAGCAATGAGTTAATCACGTTAGCACGGCCAATGCGCACTCATAATGGCAAACAGATGGCAGATGCGGTTGCCTATAATTGAATCAACTTTATCTGTGAGTATAATAGCTGGGGGTCGTCGCGGGTGGTTGCTTTCCCCGACACTACTAACGGGCTGCATCCGACTGTCAGTAGTTGCCCTGTTTTTGGATTTACTCCCCCTTTTTCCAGATGTTAGTTCCGAATGCTGTTTGAGAAATGCACCAATTACATATATAGATATCGAATAGAGTTTAAATCATTGCAGAATTAAAATTTTCTCCTGAAAATATGCTATTGCATGCGAATTTCTGATTTAACATTCTAAATACAGGACCTCTTAAAACAATGAAAAGACTCACATGAACATTTTTGACATTTATTCTGAAAAGTTTATTAAATTGTACAAGAAACGTTCACTAATAGTGAAGAGATCGCGTTATTAATTAAAATGTGTCCATTGTTTTTTCAAAAGGACACTTTACAGGCTTCTTTTTTATTTCTTAAAATGTTATACATACTGCGGTGTTTTCTGGTTTGATAATGAAAGTTTTAATTTAATTTCTGATCTTAAATTTATTAATAAAAATGTAAAGTCGTGCATAAATAATTCTAACATGAAAACTCTTTTCTTTTAATTATTTAAAAGTAATTATTATTATATCTCAGGGTTGCCAATTGTTTGTAACAAATTAGGATAAACTGGGTTCAGTTTGTTGATTTAAATTATTTAATAAATAATAGCATTGTCTTTTCGTTTACGTAAAATGTAGCAGATAAGTAAAACACACTTCCAAATATACGGAAAACAGTTGTTTATTAATAGTACTGTTTAAATTCACAAATCACTTTATTTTGAGTTGGTAACACAATGACGTTTTATATAATCTGTCAGATGAATTTGCAGAAATTTTGTTGTAATTAAGAATTCTATTTTTACAGGTAAAATGCATATGTTATATTTTGTTGTTAATAAAGCATGTGATTGGTAAAATGTCAATAATAATGGTTTTAGTGACAGAGAAACTAAATTTTTCAATACGAATTATGCTTGAAGTATCTATTTTTCATTACAAAATTTTAAAAATCAATAAAATTTGTCAATTAGAAGTTTGCTTGCTTGATCAAAACTATGGAATACAAAAATATCTGCTTATTTAATTTTTTTCTTTTTTAATTTTGAAAGCCTATTTATTCGAAAAACATGGTAAAAGTAGTTTTAGAAAATGCATAACACAAAGCTACATATTATGCCGTTTAGTGGTTTATGATATATTCGATAGGAAAGCACGAATTTACAATTTAAAAAAATTGCATTGAAATCCCTATGGTGCGTAATCAAAGTGGGCACCCGGTACGTATTAGTTATGAGGCAGCAAAATGAATGAGAAGAACTAACAATGTAATTTTAAATCTCAGATGGCAATCTAATATACACTCACCGGTATGGAAAACGGAGTACCTGCATTTTCTTAAAGAAACTTAAAATTTTTACATTTTATAATGTTTTGCTAGTACTATAGTTTGAATACAAATATAAAAAGTTATTGTAATTTTAAAAACTTATTGAACATTGATTTAACGTAAAAAATTGTTTTTGGTACAATGAAAAAGAGGGGAGAAAAAAACAATTTTGTTTTGTAGGTAAACGTCGTGACATCATGTAAAACTTAAACAATTTGTACGCCACTAGTTAAAAATGTTTTTTAATAACGTGTGTTGCCTCCACGTGCCCGAAATAAATCTTGCATTCTTCTTGGCATGCCTAAAATCAAGTGTCGAATAGCATCTTGAGGAATATTTACCCATTCCTCCAAAAGACCTTGTTGTAACTCATTCAGAGTTAAAGAAGCGGGAACACGACTTCAAATTCTGCATCCAAGCATGTCCCAAACATGTTCTATTGGATTTGCATCAGGACTCGCCACTGGCCACTCCATAACAGGGATGTTAACTTCGTTTAAGTACTGTCGAATAGTTCCAGCGGTGTGAGGTCTTGCTTTATCGTGCATCAATAGAAAGTTATCTCCAACAAAAGGAGCATACGGGACAACAAAATCTTGCAGAACTTCTTTGATGTACCTGACAGCTGTTAAGGAGCCTTTTGAAAAGATGTACAACTCTGTGTGTGCTTCTAGAGAAATTCCAGCCCACACCATAACTGAACATCCTTGGTAGCTGACTCTAGGGCTAAAGGTACATTCAGCAAATCGCTCTCCTTGCCTTCGCATTACTCTTTCACGACCATCCGGAGAGCGTAGGCAAAACCTGGACTCATCTGTAAACAAAACCGCCCCCTTTCCGTTTTCTTCCCAGTGCTCCTAGTTTCTGGCAAACTGAAGTCGCGTTACATGAAGATGCCTGAGGGCCAGTTGTACAAGTTTAACTGAACCATGTTTAAAGTAAACAAATTCGCATAAGATCTTAATGACATGTGGCAATTAATGCATTCATAAATAAAATTTTATACGATTTTGTTCACTTTGAATCTGGTTCAGTTGAACGTCAGTTTAAATCTCCTGGCTCTGAGAAATTCTGGGCCTGTTGCAAGCCTGTAACTTTTGAGATTTGCTTCACTAAGTCTCCGTCTAACAGTTCGCTCGCTTATGTTGACATCCCGGACGTGATAAAGTCGATTTCTGATTTCTACAGCTGTAGTATAACTATCTCGCAAACTTTGTGAGGTGATAAAACGATCACCGTGGACGTTGATTTAATATACCTATTACCTATTATTAATTAATTAAGTTTTTGTTGTAAATTTTTGAAAATGCAAATTAATTAATCAATTTATTTGTGTTTATACACAAAGCCTTAGGTTAAGTTATAATTCGGGTAAAACATTTTTTAATTCTAAGTTATACAAGAATCAAAAGTTAGCATCCGGTTTCTGAACAATGAAAATTGTCCTAGACATCAACAACCTCACAAAAATTCCTTTAAACTTTTCGCATATTACTTACAACAATTTTCGCCTCGCCATATATGTATATTTTTGGGTATTTTGTATATACAGGGTGAGTTATTAAGCGCCCCTTCTTCCATAGCTCATTTATAGAACGAGATAGAATTTTTTTCTTTTACAAGGACATTCTACCTATTGAGCACTATAACCTAAAATTATTTTGATACATACAGAGTGTTACATAAAATAATGGCAGCATGCAGCGGGATTTTTTTTAATGGAACACTCTGTGTATTTTCCAATAGAAAGATATAACACTCGATCCTCTAAACAGCAGCACATAAAATATTTATATTTATTTAACCAATTAAGAATAAATTAATATTTTATTGAAAACGGTCTGATTTTCAACTTCTCTTAAAATACTAACTGTAAACGTATCGTTTGTCGTACGGGAATAAAAATAGGTAGTCTTATAAAGTAAAGTATAGGGAATAACCCAGATATAAATTCATTTAGTCTCATTTGTTTTTTCAAGTGTTGAAGCCTATGTAATTGTCAGATTTTCAAATTTCCGTTATTCAATTTTTTTTAATGCAACCCCCCCTATCTCTTTTCACGAATAGATAGTGTTCATGTTCCTCTTCAATTCTGTTATAGGTTTTCTGCATCTAATCCTTACAGTTTTTTTGCTATAATAAACTTTTTACATTTTTACTCTAAAAACAATATTAAAAAGTTATTTAACGTACCGTATTTTAATTTCTTTAAGACAGCGCCCTCTATTTCATAAAACAGATGGATAATGTCAAGTTTACAATTGATTACAGACTCTTATTACATTATAATCATCGTATTTTTGTTATAATACAGTCCTTTTATTTTGTTTTAATTAAGAATGCTTTAAAATTGATTCGATGTAGTTCCTAAGCTTCAGTTGTCTTCATTAACATTTGATTTAATAAAATCTGAATACTTGAAAAAAAGAAATTCACCGATTTTCATTTACTTGTTAGATCATTAATTTATTATTTGTACATTTTTTTTGAAGTACAACAATTTTTACATTAAGGTAATTATTTGTAAACACTGATGTTTTCTTTTGTTGTAAACCACATCGAATCAATTTTAAGACATTGCTAATTACAACAAAGTGAAAGAACTGTATTACAATAAAAATACGATGATTTTAATGTAATAAGAGTCTGTAACCAATTGTAAACTTGATATTATCCATCTGTTTTATGAAATAGAGGGCGCTGTCTTAAAAAAATTTAAATACGGTACGTTAAATAACTTTTTAATATTGATTTTAGAGTACAAATGTAAAAAGTTTATTATAGCAAAAAAACTGTAAGAATTATATGCAGAAAACCTACAACAGAATTGAAGAGGAACATGAACACTCTCTATTCGTGAAAAGAGATAAGGGGGGTTGCATTTAAAAAAATTGAATAACGGCAATTTGAAAATCTGACAATTACACAGGCTTGAACACTTGAAAAAACAAATGAAACTAAATGTATTTATATCTGGGTTATTCCCTATACTTTAATTTATAACACTACCTATTTTTATTCCCGTACGACAAACGATACGTTTACAGTTAGTATTTTAAGAGAAGTTGAAAATCAGACCGTTTTCGATAAAATATTAATTTACTCTTAATTGGTTAAATAAATATAAATATTTTATGTGCTGCTGTTTAGAGGATCGAGTGTTATATCTTTCTATAGGAAAATACACAGAGTGTTCCATTAAAAAAAATCCCGCTGCATGCTGCCATTATTTTATGTAACACTCTGTATGTATCAAAATAATTTTAGGTTATAGTGCTCAATAGGTATAATGTCCTTGTAAAAGAAAAAAATTCTATCTCGTTCTATAAATGAGCTATGGAAGAAGGGGCGCTTAATAACTCACCCTGTATAGTAACGGCAATATAAATAATGTATATCCTTCTCTGGTCACATACTCTTTGTTTCTGCTGAATATCTATGACTCTAAAAATCTTGAATTAAGGAAATAATTTCAATTATGTAACTTACTTTTCTATAATTCTTGTGATGCAATTTTTTATGATTTTTTTGGTGTGCTTTTTGTGACACTACACTCTGCAATCCAAATTTGTATATTACAAGTGCTGTAAAGCTGTCACCTGAGATATCATAATTTCAGAAAAAATGACGAACAAGCAGAAGTTATTTCACTGAAATTTGGAAAACGACAGAGGTAAGACAGACTATATTATAAAATGAAAGATATGAAACGGAATGTAACAGGGCTAACAAGTAAAAATGAAACATAACATAATGGTATATTGTAAATATGAAGAAAAACAAATACCTACAAAACGGGTATAAAACCTATAGTTACTATATCTGTGAAGCTTGGATAATGAATGAGCAGAAGAAAATTGTGGGAAACAAAGGGATTAACTACCAAAACTTTCAACGTGGGAAATTGACTAAAAATAGCAAACATTTTATTTACAACTTTCAGCCCACTTTTCTCGTAAAATTTTGTGTCTGAGCACTTAATCCATTTTATAGGATGTAGTCGATGGCATATAGAACCTTTCTGTGGGAATATCTCATTTTTCGACAAATTGGCATTTAATCCCTTTGTTATTTCCACTCCTCATTTTTTAAAGCGCGAATAATAAGACGGCTGAGATATATGGAAAGGCTTAATACAAAAAAAAAAATGCTTTATAACCTAGAGTCCTTAGACAGTTCCTTATGTGGTTCTCGAAGGGTCTTAGATGGTTCCATATATTTATATCCACATATGCGATCAATTAAATTTCAAATTAAAATGGCAGCCAAAAAGTTAGCAATTTGGGAGGAATTTTAGTTTCAGGTTAGATTAGCGGACAAAAAGGACGTGCTTAAAAATTCCAAAGTTTACTAGATATTAGTTCTGAGTTTTCTAATCACTTCCAGAAAAGCAGAAGTGAACGAGAGAAGTGGTCCAACAAGTTTTGCGAAGAATATGGTGACTATAGACATAAGAATACTAAAATAGATGTGAATTCAAAGAAATTCTGAATACGAAAAAGTAAATTATAGTACTTATATAATACTGAAGATATCATATGAATATGGTGATGGGGCTTACAAAGTCTGTAGGGCAATTAAAATTGTGAATATTTAAGTCGTAAGTTCTGGTTTGAATCCTCTTTAGGTGGGGTGTTTCTAGACAATAGGAAAAAATCATTTCAATAGCTTTTAGACATAAATAATAATCACTCGCAGTTCTATTTGTGATTCCCACGTTCCGCCTTCGTAAACTGCACGCGCACATTGCTACCATTAAATATCTAATAAATCCGATTCATATGTTAATCCGCGCATATCGATATGTCAAACGCGCTTGCTAAACCGCATTTATTACTCTTGTGTAAACAATGACAGTACGATCTATGGGGGTCACTATATGAACATCTACTTATGCTGTGTTTGAAATGTATTATCTCCGCAATGATTGATTTTATTTTATTATGATTAATGTACCTTGGGGATTACGATTGTTCGTGGTTTCTGACGTTCAGAAGATCTAGACCCTTGGGGTAACATCCTTTGTTCTTGTAACCGCTTCACTTTCACAGATTTAATAAACGGAATTCAACTTTTTCAAAATATTGCAGTTTTCGGTGAATTTTCAATTTAAAATACTGTATTTTGAAAATTAATTCTAATTTATGTCCGTTAATAGCATCCGCCTTTATGAAACAACATGAAAACTTGAAACTTATGCATCAACAATAATATAAAATTGAGCTATGCAACTTTTAAATCATGTGCGTCGATGCGTTGCCAATTAATTGATCATAGTACTCAGAGATTTTAAAACGTTTCTTATTTTAAATTTTACAATGCTTATGCTTCACAATAAAAACAAAAAATTTTAATTCATGAGGTGGGGTAATACAAAAATCCAGGCTAATTTGAGATTTCATCATTAAAATGTGACAAAAAAGAAATAGTGATAAAACTGGCGCATTTTTCAACCGGAAATACCGTGATACGTACGAGTATGAATGTAACTAGACGCAATACACTATTTAAACAATGTGCATAAATATCCGCAGAGATTTACTGCCCCATGCTAATGTATTCCTTCTCCTCGATAATATATTTTATTTGACATCATAAAAACATCATATGCACTTGCAGGTTATATTTCATACGTAGTTATCACCCTCCCCAATATTACCGCGTGTGACTATGGGGCCGTTGTATATTTGCCGTAGGATATACAGATGGGATCGTAAGCTACTGTGTTTGTTTTCGTCGAAATGTTGTTTGCTCTGAGCGTAAAGGCATTATTTGGACTTGTCTTTTTGGTACTTGATATTATTTGATTTGCGTGAGAATTCTACAAATAATTTATTATTCATTTATTAACTTCATTTTTTAAACCAAGAGACTGAAATTCGTTGAACTAACAATAAGTAGGTAATTTAATTTTATTTTCCACTTCTTTTTAGTAGGTAAAGAAGAAAATGTTTACTAGGTAAAGAAGAAATTCCCCAAAAATATTATACCTATTCGACTAAAAAAATGAGCAAATTACGTAAATGGGGGGGGGATTTTTATACAGGGTGTCCCGTGACGTAATGTCACCACTTCACCTACGTGATTATCAATTCAAACTAAGTAAAAAACTGTAATAAAGTTTTGTTCTAAAGTAAACCGTTTCAAAAATACTGGGTGTTTAATGTTTAATTTTTTATTTTTAAAAATTTTAAAGTTCATCAAATCATTTATCCGTTCACCTTATAATCAATTCAAACTAAAAAAAAAAAAACTCTAATAAAACAAACCATTTTTTAAGAATACAACGTGTTTTGTAATTTTCAAACTTTATCTCAAAAGGTGTTCAAAGCCAACTAGACCTCTTTTGAAGCGCGCTAGAATGTGTTTAGCAAAGAACGGAGGTCATTTCGAACACCTTTTGAGATAAAGTTTAAAAATTCTGAAAATTACAAAACACGTTGTATCATTGGAAACGGTTTGTTTTATTAGAGTTTTTTTTTTCAAGTTTGAATTGATTATTAGGTGAACGGATACATGATTAGATGAACTTTAAAATTTTAAAAAATTAAAAATTAAACATTGAACACCCAGTATTTTTGAAACGGTTGACTTTAGAACAAAACTTTATTAGAGTTTTTTACTTAATTTGAATTGATTATCACGTAGGTGAAGTGGTGACATTACGTCACGGGACACCCTGTATAATCTACTTTACCATGAAGGAAACAAGTCACAACCAAATTTTTACTGTGAAGTAGCTGTGACATTTTGATTTACATAGTTTTGTCTAACAAAAAATGAGTGAAATTCATAGTTATTCCTGCATAACTGGATAGCTTCCGGTCATTCCCGTACATTTTCACTAAGTGTTATGTCAGGTAATCAAGTAGCGACACATTGGGCCAGTTGTACAAAGTAGGTTTAAACTGACGCTCAACTGAACCAGGTTCAAAGTAAACAAATTCGCATAGGATCTTAATGACATATGGCAATTAATGCATTCATAAATAAAATTTGATGCGATTTTGTTCACTTTGAACCTGGTTCAGTTGAGCGTCAGTTTAAACCTACTTTGTACAACTGGCCCAAAGTTTGTGCGCATAAAGTTTGCTACATAAGGTTTCGCATTATTATGTTGGAAGGCGCTCTCTGGGTAACGCTGAAGGAAATGTAACACTTTAGTTTCTAAAACGTCAGATATGTAATTCTGACCAGTCATGGTATCTCAGAAGCTCTGTACTGTACTAGAGGTATCTTCGAATGGAATGAAATAGCATTCCAAACTATTATCGCTTTTGTTTGAGCCGTGTGTTGCTCTGCAATGCACTCTTGGTTTTCCCATTCGTTCCTATACCATCTCACGAAGATATGACCATCATGTGTCCTAAGGTTAAAACGAGACACGTCAGAAAACACGACGTTGCGATGATCGACCCAAAAGGCATGTATTTTGCCCCAGAATTAAGGTCGCCTATTGTTGAGTAAGCACTCTTGAGGAACACTTCCTACTAGACAATGCCAGCCTGTATAAATGGCTGCCTTGCCTACAAGTTGTTAATTTTTTTTAGACCAGGTCCTTTTTTCCGACTCTGCTGAGCATTAATTTTCGTAAAACTCGTTACAAATCCACGTTATTGTCAGTGCGTTTCAATGCAAGCTCGCTGAAATTTCGCGATATGATGCACCTCTATCTTGCTGACCAATTATCCTCCTACAACCAAAGTCCATAAGCTGGTGGTACGGTGGTCGCTTTTTAGTTAGAGCTATACACTTAAAAAACGTTTTTATCATTGTAATAAGATAAAACATACATTTTTCCTTACTCTGTTTCGTCAAGGTAGCTTAGATGGCGCATAGTACACGCAATTGTTTCGAAACTTTAATAGTGCCCATTCTCGCGATATAAAAAAATTCACATAATTTGGAAAATGTTTACATGGTGTTGTAATTTTCATGTACAGCAGTATATTTTCACTTTAAGCTATAAAATAGAGCTTTGCATAAAAGATTCTGCCAGCCACCTTTAATTTTTTCAGATATTTTTGAAAAAAAATGTTTTACAAGATGTACATACCGGCTGTTTAAAACAGAATGTGCACTCAAATGTGCTTAGTTCGTATCCAACAACATAGTTGCTTTTCTCTTGCTTGTTCTTCAGCTATAGGTAAAAATGTAAAAAGTCAGTTTTCTTTCTTCCTTTAATTGAAAATAGTAATAAAAGTCTGACTCAACTTTTTGCAGTATGTTTTGCAGTATGGATTGAGTTTACAAGAGGAAAAAAATTATTTTTAATTTTACAAACTGATACCAAAGAAAAATGTTTTTGATTGATTCAAGAAATCCCTAACAATTATAAAGAACTGCGACGTAGACTTGAATTATGTACATATATGCTGAAAGGTGTGGTGTTTTTTTTTTTTTTGGTTGATTTTAAGAACACACTGTATTAATGTTGAAGTTCTAATTATCGGTATGTTCGTCATAAATGGAACAATTTTTTTTCCCTTTGACATTTTTTTGTAAAATTAAAAATAAAATGTGTTTTCCCTCTTGTAAACTCAATCCGGGGACATATTGTAGAAACTTTTTGTTCTTGCCTCAAGTTTGTCCAAGAGGATTGCAATAAACGTTGCGTTTTTTCACGATCACCTTTAATTTTGATTTCTTAATTACAAAAGATTTTTTATTTCCGCAAATGTATAGATTAATAATTTTTGATAGAAAGTTTATTTTTACCTCTATTTATATCTTTTAAATCCTTGTATTGGCAAAATGGTCGATTTTAAAATGAAAATTATTATTTTCCATATTAAAATAAAAAAATATCGATACCTTTTCCAAAGTATCGTAAGAAACATTTCATAAATTTTACAGGATGAATTACAATACCATTTCTGTGTTACGATAATGTAAACTCGATCATATCCCACTTTTAATAAAACGAATACTTATAATTTTCTGGTAGAACGATCCTACACATATAGTGCTTATGACATACCCAAAATATCATTTTCACAAAAAATGTCACTTACGATACTTTGGCAAATACGTATCAATATGTAAAAGTAATATAAATATAACTTTTTTAATAGAAATATTTCAACATTGATATTACTTTTCTTTGACGATAAAAGAAAACAAAAATTAAGTGTAATGCATCATCACAGACAGAATAGTAAGCCTGTTAAATGCAAGAATAAACTTTTGTATTTATTTTATTAAAAAAATCAAAGTTGAAAATGGTCGAAACGATACGTCAGATTACCATTTTATAGAACATTATTCGATGCAAAACAAGACGTACCTGCAGAATTTTAATTTATTTAAAACCAAAGAGGTATGTTAAAAGGAAAAATGAAAATCGAAATTCAAACATTTCCTTTTATACCTCAACAACATTCAAGAGAAAATCTATTCTGTTGTTGGACACAAATTAGCAACTTTTCATCAATTTAGCTGAATCTGTATCTCTTGCAATTTAAGAGATCTCTTCAGTGCGCATACAATTTGAAACAGCCAGTATAACTTTTGTAATCTTAAGTCTTTAGCTTAAAATGATACAAATTTAAAATGAATTATTTCTTCTGTAAAAGTCTGCTTTCTATTTGCCCTAATTCTCATAAAACGGAGAATGGTTTTTATTCTTCCATCTCAATTGATCGCCTTTCTCTGGGCTACATAGCCTAGAATTGATAACACATTGTCTTTTAGTAGCATTTTACGACTACATATCATAAACGTTTATCGCTTAATATTGTCCAAAGCGATATAACTTTTATGCCGTGTTTTACGAGGAGACTGTAATATAACCAATGTGCGTTTTTTAGCGCTCGGCGAATTTATGGTATTAATATAGGTGTGCATTATGTGACCCAGAAATGGCAAAAATTGACGCAATTAGTACTCCATAAAATTCAAATTAAAATTTGTTTCCTCGAGCTTCAAATAAAAAATTAAATATTCAGTATACTGCCACATACCCGAGACCCAGCGTGATTGTTTTCTGATCTACAATTGTATTGTAAATAGCAAATTCGCACCGATACTGCTGCGTCAATAAGCTACCACGCACGAGATGGCCAGTTCGTACAATTAGCGTGTTATCGCAAACTTGCAAAATTTTAGCTGCAATTCGGCTGGATTACTTTGGGACCCCCGAGTATCCTCTGTAGGTATACGTATTTCGGCACTAATTGGGAGCAGCAGAAGAAGAGTAGCTCGAGAACTCCATCGCAATTCCCAGAATCAACAAGATTTAGGCAAAGATAGCACATAATTACGAACATGTCACATGGCCACGACACCGCGCGACTGATTTCTGACCTATGATTGTGCTGTGAATAGCAAATTCGCAACGATACTGCTGCGTCAATAAGTTACCACGCACGAGATGACCAGTGCGGACAATTAGCGTGTTATCGCAAACTTGCAAATATGAATCCTCAAACTCATTATTTTATTGAAATATTCCAACTCATTTCTTCTTTGAAAACTAAGACGAGAAATTACTAAAAACTTTTTATTTATTTGGCAGGAAACGCAAATTGACAAACTAAAGTAACAATGCGTCTCTTCCTAACTTTACTGTTCTAAGCGATCTAGACAATTTAATTCGGTGATCCTCTTCATTTTGTTCTTTCCTTCTTGCTGACGAAACTTCTTTCGAGTATCCAACACTTTGTTTTGAAGAGCAACTTCACTTCTGGTGAAATCAATTACTACAGAATTTGGTTTTTCGAGTTGGTATGTTATTTATAAAGAATCTTCAATAGTGTAGGGTTGATTTGAAAATTCGTACGAATTGTGAAACACAATTGAAAGTTGTCAAATTTGTTTACTTTAAGATACTTTTATAACTAAGTACAAATCAAAATGTCATTTGTCAAAATGTAATATTGCGATGATTCAACACCATTTGACGTGCGTCACAGCTTGGCGTGTCAGAGTCTGGAAACTTCCGGATAGGCAGGCGTCGGTTCGAGATAGTTCTGACGATGGAATAAATGGAACAGACGTTATGGTACCCCGGAGAAGCTTCACATAAAGCAGCCCGGCTTAAGCCCGGCTTAGAAAAGCAAGCGACCGGGAATGAGGAATTAGTTTAAAACTGATCGTTCGGCTGTTGAAATAAATTAGTGTTTTAATGTAACTTTGTAAATAAATTAGTATAATGCTTTAAATAAATTAGCTTATTAAGTATATCGTGTTTTGTTTTAAAATAAAAATTAATCAAACGCTAAATTCGTAACAATATAAACAATTGACATTTAGAGCTTGGTGTCTAGTAGCGTTTTCAATTGACTGCTCTAGAACACTCTCAGATTATTCTCTTATAATAATAAGGGATGAAGATATTCTGAGAGTGCTCTAGAGCAGTCAATCGAAAACACTAGAAGATTTTGCATATGAGTATCTTTTATCCAGAAATCCGCGCAAACTTTCCGGTCAACCCAATGCTTAAATATACATCTAATTTGAATTTAAAGTACATGCTTTTCTTGTCATGATACAGTGTCATCTGTATTTTAAAATTGACAAAACCAATATCAAATTAATGCTCATGTTTGAATTGGCTTCTTCTACTGCCGACGTTTCGTTCTTCATTGCAAAAGAACTTCCTCAGGGCTGCTGCTGCTGCTGCTGCTCGTTAGTCGAGAAGCAGCGACAACATCACAAGCCCTGAGGAAGTTCTTCTGCAATGAAGAACGAAACATCGGTAGTAGAAGAAGTCAATGTGACGCGGTTCCAACCGGAAGCCAATTCAAACATGGACGACGCCCGCGGAAGCCTTCAAGTTAAATTAAATTAATGTTCATTTGCAAATTTTCTATCAGTTGTAAGACCAACAGACTTTATTCTCTGCCTCTGTCCTCATTTGAGCAGGACAAAACATCAGTTTGTTAAGTATAAGGGAAGTAAAATTATTAACAGGTAATAATAAACTGTAATATAGCTCGAAGAATCTCAGTTTTAACAAACCGACGATTACTTTAATTTGTTGGTGGATAACTTAAGAAAAGATGAGTTCTTGAATATTAATGCAAAATTGAGCTCTTTGGATTAAAGGGAAAAGATTCCTTTTTAGCTACTTACAGTACTACCGGCAGAAGTATGAAGAGCCCTGAAGATGTCTCATATGTTCAAGGAGAAAACACGAAAGAATCGCCAGCTCAGATGCCAATAGGTACAAATCTATTTCCCTCCACATCCATTATACAGAATCGGAAATTTGGGTACTGGACATAGCAAGTTTGCTTTGATTCGGTTCGCGGAGAACTAATTATAAACGTTCCGGCGAGGAGGGTGGTCGCCAGTATCAAACACAATTGTGCCACGAACACAAGTGGACGTGATTATTCAAATTTCTCTCTTTATTTTTCTAGTGCGTTCCCTGTCGCACGCATTATAACAGGATGTCCAGTTGAACATTTACCGAATCTGTATGTATTACCTAATGCTTTTCATTACGGTACGAATATTATCATAATTTCGCCCTCATCTTGAATAATGTATCAAAATTATAGAAAATATTATAAACTTTTAGATATTTAATACACTTTGCAAATTTAATTTAAAAAGATCATGTTTTGTACAACGGATTTAATTTTTAAAATAGGATGAATTAAAGCATATGAAATATGGCATAATAGAAATTGTAATGTCTGTGGAGATTTTGCCACTTTAAATATGAAGTATCAAAGGAGTTTTATGTAGTTATGTAGTGATTATGGTATGGTTAACGAAGTACAAATTAGGTGGAAACATCGTCACACATATTAAGTATCGGCTGATAGCAAGGACGAGATTTCAGGCTCGCTATTATGATAATAACCTTAATCATACATTATTATATCGTTATTGTTGTTTATCGCTATTCACATTCCTGTTTTGCGCTTGTTCGTCGATAGGATCTCTACTCCTTTGGTGGCTACTGACTATCTCAGCCGACTACCACTCCTGCCTGATCCCCGATTTAATGGTATTCGAAAGTATAGTGCAACGCTCCTGCGAATTATAATTTTAAGTTGGTAATTCTAAGTGCTATTTTATATGCAACTAAGGTTGTAATTGTATGATTATATCTGATATTTCTCGAACTAGTGATTATGAAGTTATAATGTGTGATCAGATTTTCGATTATATTATATAACAGACCGTGTACAAGTAGGTATATACGATGTGCAATTAATGTAATAGCGTATTTTATATTTAAAACGAGTAGTAAATTGTTTTCTCATACATTATCTTCGGGCATAAGTACATCAATTATTGTCTTGCTTTTATACAGATAATTTTACTTCTTTATTATTTCAGCAAGGCTTGAGCAAAATTTGCAATTTACAGTGAATTTTTTGCGCGGAGTTTGCCGAATAACTTAAGATTATGATCGTATTATTTTTTCGCCTCATTAAAAGTCCAGATAAAGTTTAATTTATTTTGGAAAGGAACTTGTTCGCAGTCGTAATTTCGAGCGTCGATGCCAGTCCACTAACGAATTATGAATGAAGCGATATTAATATGTATGCACACGATAAACACATGTTTCAACATGAACGAAAAACAAATAAACTTTATTAATTTTAAATTTTCCATAAATTATAATTTATATTCTTTAGCCTTGAACGTTGCTTTAATTGGAATTTAGCAATCCAATTGACTTCTCAGAATAAGTTTTACAGTAACTGAGTGTTTTTAAATTGTTCTTCAGATCATTCATATTTTCACTACACGTTTGCTAATGCGTTCTGAATTATGTTGCATTTTTTTTAGCTCAGGTGACACTTTCAAGTATAAAAAAATATAAATATTTAAATTGAACTTATAAATTTGATAATTACGAGAAATAAACATAAGAACCCCTCCCCCTTTCCGTATCATACCATTTATTAACGTAGGTGCGTATACTTATATCCTATTTTATAAATCCTAGGTATCTAATATGTCTTCAGGTGTGCGTTTTTGCTGAGTTCGAAAACCTCAGAAAACATTATTCCTTTGCTTCATGTTGCCTTAAAAGACAATTCCAAGAAGAAAATCGAAAATCTGTGCTATGTATGTCATACTAATGCGTAACCTATTTCAAGTCATCTACCAATCGATCCATATGCCCATCAACCATTTACACCTCGCCCTGCTGTACAGGAATTGGTGCGACCTGAAATACCAGAAATAAACCGAGAGTTACGACATTTACTTCAGAGATAACAATTTAAAAAATTGGATGAACACTTATTGCCTCGGAAGGGACAATAAAATGTTTGGACTCCGGCCTAAACTTTTGAACCGTATTATGCAACACCTCCACAAACTAGAGATGCAACTTTTCGACAGCCTTTATCGACAACTTTATCGACTGTAGATTCTGCAAGTAACCAACAAGAGATACCAATTACTGCAGAGTTAGAGAAACTAGAGCAAGATGGTACAATGGTGAAACTTCAAGGGGATGGAGGGGTATGATAACCTGTTTCCTTTTTAAGTTCCCGTTTCCAATTATTGTATTTCGTTTAGTAATTAATAGGTGGTAAAGCTAGTTATTTTGAAATAGTAACATACACAGTGCTTCCCGATTTTAATCGAATAAAGAATAAGAATAATCGAGAAAGTATAATAAGCCGTGATGTAGTTTAAAAATTAATACAAAATTATGCTTTAGAACGCTGATAAAAAGAAGTTTTAAAATAATGTCAGATCAGATTATTCTTAACTTAATTTACTATAAGAATGGTTACTTTAGGGTACAGTTTCGCAGGAGTGCTTTATTTAATTTAAGTTTAGTTTAATTTAGTTTGAGTTTATATGTATTTCATTATTACTCTTAAGTACCTATCAGAACCTTTTTCGTCCTGCGTATGATTTTGTTCTAAAGTTTGTTCTAACATTGCAATTAGTAGAACTATCACTAATGGCCATTTGCACCAAACATTTAAGCTGAATTTAAATTGAAGTGACATTGATGCTGGATTTCACAAACGTCACTTAACTTTAATCGTCGATTAAGAATAATCATTCCTATACCTTCAACACATGTAACCATGACAACGTTTACTTTTAACGAATGATTAAATTTAAGTAAGTTTGTCAAATCCGCCATTACTGTGACATTTTTAGGTTATACAGCATTACGTAAGTCATATTCTAAGTGACCCTTAAAATTAAGTTCAACTTAAGTGTTTGGTGCAAATGGCCATAGGAATAACTTATTTGCTCGAAATAAATATGTAAACTTGTAAAGAAGTAACTTTTAATTAAATCTTACTTGTTGTTAAAACGTCCATTACGCTCATATTTTTAGCACAAATATTTCATACATATTTCAACTCTTCTTGCCGTGTGAAAGAATGCGCTCAAATAAATTTATACTAGATGTTATCAATTAAAATTTCAATAACTTAAAACTATGCGAACTATGCTAGGCGAGCCGATTTATGTGTCGGGAAATTTGGCGTTGTAAAATTCTGCACCACCTTGATCTTGGCATATTCTCTCAGAGAAAAATGTAGGAATCCTAAACAATAATACTCAGAATTTAAATGAAGCAAGCAAAAAATCGCTAAGATCCAAAGCGCCAAGTCCTCAGGTTTTTTGTCTTAAAAACGGAAAGAGGTCCGTAAAAGAAACAAGACAGTCGAAATTCTGACAATAACGGTCTGAATTCCCCGAACGAGAATCTCTTATACAAACTCTTGTACATCGTGCAGGTTATCTTGCTTTTTAAGCACTTCGTCTATCTGGGAGCTTTTATTTCTCTCGCACGATGAAATTTCACTTGGGCTTAGAAAAGGAAGAACTTGGAACGTGTGCGAGAGCTTCGCCCTTGTATTTTTGTGTTACAGGGTTGGCGCGACTGTCGATTATCCGGGACCGCCGAACGTGACTTGGATCTCAAGCCGATGTCCGCGATAACATTATTCATCAAAAACGCGTTTTATATAGTGTTTCATAATAAAACTGAATTTGATGCTTTTTATTGCACCCCATATTTTTTATAGCTGCGCCAATTTATTTCGCTCCCTTTTTAAGAAGAGGCAAATATATTACGCGAAATTGAACTGACCCCCGGTTTCATTACTATAAAGAGGTAAAGCTCTTGGCAAATTTGCACTTTAAATTTCAAAAGTGTCTCAATTTTAGAGAACTTAAACACTTTAAAGACTATTACATTAATTAATCAAATTATCATTAGAGATAAGTAAAAAATAATGAGATGCCTGTCCAAAATATTAATTTATTTATAAATTGGATATTATTGTAAATAGTTCATACAAATTGTTATTAATAAATATTCCAATCTTTGTTTTGTATGTTTATGTTTCCCTAACATTATGTTTGTAAATTCCTTAGCTCATTTCTCAATTTTTATTAGTTTTACTATTAATACAACTTTCCAACAATCGAAGATCATTGTACTACCTTCTTCTTCCTCCAGGTCCTCGACGCACATTAATTCTTTTTCTACCAAAATATTTGAACGTAATTAGTCATTCATGTATTCTTATATGAGAATGAAATATTCTATGTTAATTAAACTTGCAATTTCTGTTCTTTTTTCGTATGATATATTCCTTCAATACAAGCATTTTACACGTCAACGTTTTCATCCGTAGACATCCTTGTGATATGAGCTGTCATGTAACTGAAAGCGTGACGCACGCATATAAACGGGGTTTATTCCGAATATAACACTAATTATACGGTTCTTTTAAACCAACTCATCAGATTTTAATTAAATATCAAGCAATAATAGAACCTTCTACATCAACAATTACATTATAATTAGCCTTCTGTAAAATTAGCACCACATCCTCGCCGGTACAACGGCGAAACAAGGAAAGAATCGCACGAAAAACTGAGAACTCAATTACACTCGTCAAAGTGGCGCTGAGGTTAATCCTGACTATCGTTTCGCGATTTTGGCCGCTGTGTGAATGGAGCTTAAAAGCTTTCGCCGACCGAAAGCCCCAGTTTGACGAGCGGGCAGCCTCTAATCATAGCCAGACTTGCAATTATAAAGGCAATAATTATCAGACTGCGTGTTTGCTTGTTTTCGGTGTGTCGGCGTGAGGTTCACGGAATGTTATGTCCATCTGCGTTTTCTGTTATTACTTCATTTAGTTGCCAACAGCTTCACAGGAACGAGATTAGTTAACTTGAGGCCTTTACAAAAGAGCAATTACGAACGCTTTATAATAATGACTTTGAAATCAAGAGAAATTTAAACTTACTTTCTCCAATTAAATTGAGGCGGTTAGAAGCAAAGTGACTTCATATGTTCAAGTCGAGTTGTGTGCATAACCACAAATTTATCGAACATAAACACAAATGTATCGAATTTTTAGAAACAATCATAAAAAGATATTAGAAAGTAAAGTATTTTTATCTCAATAATTTTCATTTGACACTAAGAGGAAAAGGGAGAAAGAATCGCAAGGGTTATATTATAGAAGTAAAATAACTAGAAGAACGCCACCCAGAAACATGACTAAAGAAGGGAAAAGTGGGATGGTAGGGATGATGAAGCAGTTAATGAGGAAGCAGAAAGAAATGTTTAAAGAAATTAAGCAACTGAGAGAAGAACAAAAGATATATAACGAGGATATGAAAAAACTGTAAAAAGCGAATGAAAGTATGAAAGAGGAAATCAAGGAATTAAAGGAGAAAATGGAAGTGTTGGATAAGAGCAACAGAAAGAGGAAACCAAGGAATTAAAGGAGAAAATGGAAGTGCTGGATAGAGCAACAGAAAGGAAAATTAGTAATATTGGGGCTAGAAACGGATAATGTACAGGACGAGAAGTTAAAAGAAGCAGTAGAGGAGTTCATAGTGAATGCATTAAATATGAAAGTTAAACCGATAAGAGCTGAAAGAATAGGAAAAAAGACTTGTCTTATCGAAACTGAACAGATGGCAGATAAACTGAAAATGTTAAAAAATAAATATAGACTGAAATCATTACAACAAAAGATATACATTAATCCGGATTTAACGAAAACAGAAAGACATATTCAAAGTCTGATTGCGGGGAAAATGAAAGAAGAAAAGGGGAAAGGTAAACAAACAGGTTAAAATGGCATACAAGAAGTTGGTAGTGAATGGGGAGTATAATTGGGATATAGATAAAAGTGATTTGGTCAATAGGGAGGATAGTATTAAAAAGCCAAAAAAACTAGCAAAGCAGTTAGTAATGGTCGATCAATTAGAAAACGGAAAATACATTGTAAAAGGACAAGAAAAAGGAAATACTGAAATAAAGAAAAACCAGTTAAAAATGTGAATATGAAAATGGGAATATGGAATGTGAGGGAGTTAAGTAATAAAGAAGATGAATTAATTATGGAATTTGAAAAGATGAGGATGCAATTACTGTTAATGACGGAAACACAAATAAAAGGGAAGGGTGTGAAAGTGCTGGAAAATGGGCATGGTTTATTTTTTAGCGGAGTGGAACCTCAGGTATAGGGCAGGCAGGGGTAGCATGTTTGGTACATAGAGAAAGTATGGAGAGGGTAATTAATTGGGATTTGGTAAACGAAAGGGCAATGGGTATAGATTATGGGGTGAATCAGCAGGACGTATTGTCAATAGTGATAGCATACGGCCCGAATTAATCAGGGAGTAAGAAAGAAAAAGATGAGTTCTGGGGAATGCTGCAAAAACAAATAGAAAAAAAGAAAGGAACTCTGATGATAGGAGGGGATTTGAACGGAAGAGTAGGTAATGATGAAGTTGCTTCGGTAAAATGTATAGGAAAATACGGAGAGATGGTGTTGAACTCAAATGGACAAAAAATCATTGATTTTTGCATGGTAAACGACCTGTTCGTGACTAATACGTTTTTTGAGCACCCAGAAATCCATAAGTATACTAAGGTAATGGAGAGCAGGAATGAAAGATCAATTTTAGATTTGTTGATAATGGAAAAGAGAGATAAGAAAAAAATTATGGACGTTAGAGCAAGGAGGCAATACGAAATTGGGAGCGATCACTATTTAGTGGAGGCCAAGATAAGGATAAGGGAAGAACGAGAACTATAGAGGTATATCATTGCTGTGTGCGGCGAGTAAGGTTTATGAAAGAATATTGGAGAGAAGGCTTACCCAGGTATCCAGAGTCGTTCGCCAACCCCTAGCGCTAGCGCGTCGCCAGATAGCGCGTCGCCAGCGCTCTTCCAGATGCCCGGTTCCAGAGTCCCTACACAGCGAACCGCTGGCGGGCGCACCCTTCTGGCGCTGCGCGTACTATGGTAACATAAAAACATAGACTGTCTTCTGCAGATTCGAATAGAAAAAGCTTTCTTAGGGTTGGTTTATCGATGCTAGGTTCCATTTATCTTTCAGTTTGTTACCAGTGGCAACAATTATGAAAGTATACGTTGGTGTTACAATTTGTTCTTCGACAAACGGCATTAATACATCCATTATGGTTCCTTTTGAAAATGTATACCGTTTTTTAAAATTTACATTGTCGAAGAAATGTATAGGATTTTCCAAATCCCTGATATAACGTCGAGGTATCCTCATAACAAGTTGAATATCCTCGTACTCATCGTATTCGGCGTTTATATTATCATTAATATACAAATCTTCTTCCATTACTTTTTGTAAAACAATTTCACTTATGCAAATACAAAAACTTAGAAAAATAACAACTTAATTATATTTAGAGAAAACGGCGATTAACGGCTTCAATAAAACTACTATTATACTGGCAGAGATGTAAAAATACCGTATTTTAAAATTTTTGTATAATATATTGTATAGTACGCGTATTATACCGTATTTTATCCTAACCATAGTTATCAGCTGACTACAACAAATTACTTACTGTTTATCATAATTAAGTAATTTATTGTAGTCAGTTTAAATTTATTTATAGGTACATACATATTATGTTATGAAATTTTCTTTCTTGATAATACTGGCCGTTATTCTTATTAAATAATTTAATATTACAATATCATTATTATTTCTGTAGAATCAAAATTTTAAGTAGGTAATCCTGCTATTTTGGAATCTGGTCTTGGAAAAAGCGATTTCTTTTTCTATTTCTGTCTTTCTACTGTAAAAAGGAAGAAGATTATTGTGATAAGAAAATTATTGTGATATTGAATTCTATTCTAAAATTCAAAACAAAAAAAATGCGGAAAATAAAATATTTGAAACTAAATTTTAAGATAAAAGTATGTAATAAGAATTTATGCCAAGTTCTGAAGCAGATAGAGATTATCAAATTCTGCAACCTAGAGCATGAAAATAAATTTAGCAAGTCATTCTTGAAAAATAAATAATAATTGTTAATTTAATTAAATTTAATGAAAAACAAATACTAATATAAATAAACATAATTTCTATAAATTTCACTCATAACCTCACTTGTTAAAGTACAATGGTATAAAATAAGTTTAATACATACGGTATATTTTATGTATTTTATTTCTTGTATAAAACCCGTATAATACAACTTTACATCTCTATATACTGGTCGATATTTCGTAATATTTTATTACTTCTTCAGGCCCAACATTAAATTATATAATAATAATAAAATTAATACATTTTGAAATTTCAACTTAAATTTTGATGTAATTATTTATAACAACGTTTTATGTAAGCAAAGTACTACTGGCGACGCGCTGAACCATACTGCCATCACCTTCAGCGGTTCGCCATCCGCATATGCTAACATCCCCATATATTTGGCGCCTCGCTACGCCTACAATTCTAGAGAGCGTTTATGAAATGTGCTTGGCGAATCCATCTGGCGCATCGCTAGAAACCGTCTCGGCGGACGACTATGAAACACGATTCAGTCAGCCAAACGTCAGCGACTCGCTGGCGTTCGACTGTGGATGCCGGCCTTAGAGAATTAATAGAACCAACGCTAGAGGATTCACAGGCAGGTTTCAGGAAAGGAAGGAGTACAAACTAGTGGGTTTCTACACTGAGGCAGATAAGTAAGAAGATTATAAGAAAGGGTGAGAGGATATACTCATATACTTGCGCAATTGACATACAAAAAGCCTTCGAATCGGTGGACAGGGACGAAATATGGAAGATATTGGAGATACGGAATATACCACAAGAACTGATAGAAGCTGTGAAGAGTATTTATAAACGGACAAGAAACAGGGTAAGAGTAGGGGTAAATATGACTAGCGAGTTCACGACTGGGAAAGGAGTCAGACAGGGAAGTACATTAAGTCCACTACTCTTCATAATGGTCATGGATGAAATAACAAAAGCAATGAAAGTGAACACGAATGGGGTAGTGGTTGGATATAGAAAATTAATACCAGTAATAGTAAGGGAAGTACTGTATGCGGACGATCTTGTCTTATGCGCGACAAGCAGAAATACCTTAATGGAAAATCTAAGGAGGTGGAAAGAGGAATTAATAGGATATGGTATGTTCATAGATACAGAGAAATCTGAAATGATGGTATTAGGAAGGGATGAGCAGGTATGAGAGGGGTGGACGAAGAGTTGAGAAAAGTGGAACAAATTAAATACTTGGGTTCTGTGATAGCACATAATGGATATATGGATGCCGAGATAAATAACAGAATAAGAGCTACTAACGGGTTGTATTACGCCTAGTTAAAAGCATTTATTAACTAAGAGGAAGTTAGTAGAATGACAAGGGTTCAGAGATTTTAAAAGATTGGAATAGGGAATGGAGTGGTGCGAGGATAAGGGAAAGCGGAAAAAATAGTGGACCAAGACTCAACTCATTAACCTCAACACCGAAAGGTAGAAAAGGGGCGGATAAGTAAGTAAGTAAGTAAGTCATTTTCATTTGACAGTAATTTTTTTTTATAGAACTTTAACTTTAAACCTCTTGTCCTCAAAATCACAAAAGTTGCTTCTGACCGCCACAATTACGTTGATATATTTTTACGAGAATAATCTGCGTCTGTAGGTACATAGTACTGAACAATTTAAAACTTAAGCAGTGCAATTACTTGTAGCAAAAATATTGAAAAATGACATTATAATAAAGTCTTGGTTTTGAACTTTGTCAAAGTCAGAACAAGGTATCCATACAAAAGGGCATATTCATAAATAAGACAGGAGAGGCATAACGATTAAAAATTTACAAGCTATAAAACGTGCTGTACTGTAAGTACACCACAAAGTAGGATTGCCAGATTGGGCGAAATTCCCCCATTTGGGCTACATTTTGGACACACTTGGTGATCAAAAATCTTATTTGACGACTAAGGCCTAATTTGGGCTATTCCTCCCTCATGATGAACATTTAACAAAATTCTATCTCTAGTCATCCATGGAAAGAAAAGTATGCTACTGACCAAAAATTTGAAATCACACCTTTCAATTTATTATTTGCTTTCATTTATTTGTTTTTGATATTTTGAATTTTTGTTTCTCGTTAATTGTGTACATAATTATTTTCGAAATTTAAAAATTGGTTGGAAGTTTTTAATTTTTTTACTTCACTTTTTTATTCTTGTTCATTATTTGTTTTTTCTCTAATTTTCCTTTTTCTTCTAGTTTCTCATTTACCTTTAATGTTTCATTTGATTTTTTTGCATTTTAATTTTCTCCTTGTTAAAATAATATTTATTTTCAATGAAAAACAATGACATCAATGTTAGCAATTAAAAGAGTCACTTTTCACTTTTCTCCCTTTTCACTTTTTATTTGCTTCCTCTTTGTTTCCGATTTGTTTTTTTTTTTAATTGATTTTAATTTTACTTTTCTATTCATTATTTACTTCCATTCTTCATTTGTTTTATTATCTATTTTAAATTTTGTTTGCCTTCTTTTTTCATTTCTTTAATTCATTTTTGTTTCTGTTTTTATGGAGTTTTGCTTTTAATTGTTCCATGTCATTTTTTGTTTTTGTTTTAAATTTTTGTGTGTCTGTCTTAGGAAAATTAAATTTTTAGTTTTGAAAACTGCAACTTTAAGCTTTCTATTCTTCTTTATTTTCACAATCTACGGTATGTAAACACTGCCTTCCAAATGTATTAAAACATTAAAATAAAACATCGTGTATTTGCGAAGTATCTGAATAAAGTTCATTTTCGCCCTGTTTCATTGAGAATCGGACGAATTATTTTAGAAAAGAATATATTATTTATTTCACATTTATCGCTAGAAAAAAGATGGGCTTTTTGGCGACATTTTGTGAACAAGTTGGCGACACTGCCTATTAAAAACTCTGACAACCCTGCCACAAAATTAGTCTAAGATTTTTACCGTAATAGTTCAGTAAAATAATACATACAGCTGAAATCAATAAAATCGTGAAATGTCAAAAAAAATTGTCACTTTTTTCGTTATTTTCATAATGTGAAAATGGATTTATTAGAAATTGGTTAGAATTATTTGATGGTATGTCAGTTTGTAGACAAATAGATTAATTTTTTGAAAGGTATGTATTGTCAAATAAACAATTAATTGACAAATACAACCAAATTTACAATTGGAAAAATTTCATTTCCCGTTTTTTTTTAATATATTTCAGCTATACCTTCGCTGCCAAGACAAATCAATAGTAAATTAGTTTAAATATAATATGTAGATCCATTTGCACGTCGCTGTTCGGTGAGTGAATAGTATATAAGGCGATTTTATTCTATTTTATTATTTATGCAAATATTTGACGTAACAGATAACGACTAAACATTACGATTCCATCAATAAGAACAGTGCCGTTCTAATTATGTTGACGGTTTTAAGCAGTAGGCTCGTTGATTAGTTATTGTAGTGTCATGTCCAGCCTTTAGTTATTATACTCAGGGTCAACTTTATAAATAAGATTGTTTATAATTAGTTCATTGGTTAGCAAATTGTACCTACATAAAAATGTTTGAATGTATGAGGTCGTTTGCAATGGTATAACGTAGAACTTTTATCTTCTTTTTTTTCTGGGTTTATCATCTCACAGTCTTCGTTTTCCTTCCTGCTTCCTGTTGATTTATTTTAATTTATCAATTTGATACTCAAAATTGAAAATGATATGCAATAACATGAAAAATTATACAGGGAAGAGCAAAAGTGTGGAACCGGTTTAATATCTTGGAAACGTATCTGAATGAAATTTGACGTGTGCTTTAGAGTCAATGAGACTTATATTATTAATTTATATCATTTGTTTATCTCCCTTTATTTTTGAAATCCAAGGCCAACTTGTTTTCTTTTTTAAATTGACAATCTCCTGTTTTTCTCCTTTATTTAGTAGTCCATTTTGATACATTACATAAGACAATTTTTGAGAAAATATCGGTTGAATATGAAAAAATTTTAAATTGCAATAAATCTGTCAAAATTCACTGAAAAAAGGCCTCATATGCTACTATATACAATTTGTCTTAAAACTGAGACAAAATAATACTGTATTTTGTAAAAAAAAGTAACAAAACTTGATAAAACAAAAAATTAACACTCAAAAAATAACGAATATGGTGCAGTTCTTACTCGTGATATTATGTATAACATGGACAAGAAAACAAATTTATATCGAGTAAAAGTATATTAATTTAAAGTACTCACTTGACGTTTGACGAATTTGATTGTTCGCTTTGCCAATCCAGTACCTTATTTAATAATGCACCTGAAGGATGACGAGAACGCTCATGAAATCAAGAATATTATAAAAAAACGATTCCTAATTATTACATAGAGCAGTTCCGAGATCACTTTATACTTACCCTCCTGAGCGTAAATAGATTCCGCTGTGTAGAAATCAGAGCTGCTGGAACTTAGCGGCTAAACAGCGTGTCAGTTCAGCAAATTTGCTGAGGTGATTTGAACGGGCCCATTGACTCTAAAGCACATACTAAATTTTATTTAGATACGACAAACAGTTTTCGAAATATTAAACCTTTTGTCCTTCCCTGAATACTGAAATAAAATTTTCTAGTTCGTTAGTGCAAGTATAAAAATAGGTAAAAGTAATTGCCTCTTACGAGTACATAAGGTATTATTGTACAATCGAATTTTATGCAGCTAAAATATTTTTTCCTATATTTAATTTATAAAACAAAGTCGTCATGTAATTACTAACAACATTATTCCGAGCCACCGGTATTCAACAATACCAATCAAGAATGCGCTTTACGACGAGACAATAATAAAACACCAAATTAAATGTAATAGGTCAGCAGTTGGCCGTCGATCCGCTTGTTAAATATCTTGACTGACAACTTATCAGATATATTTACAGGTCGTTTAGTAAGTTAGTGGGTCCGCGAAACCGAACGTGCAATTAACATATTTCCATAATCGTTAAAATTTTATTCAGCCCTGAACAGGTAGGTCGGTAGAAGCTCGCTCGAATAATGCTAGGCACTGCAGAACCAATATTTGTTTAAAATTTAAAGGATAATTATTCTCTACAGCGTTTTTTACGACTCGTTAATTGATCTAAAAGGGGTATTAAAAAACGATAAAGTTTTACTGTTGCCCTGTGCGAGCGGTACTTCTTTCTTTTTTATATGTTTTCAGTGGACGTTTATAAATTCCATCGAAGAAAAAACATTGTTCGGAAGAGAGAACAGAATATATATCATTTTTGGGATTAGGTGGCTCCTGGAAAGCATTGCGTTGTGTGCGGATGTAAAATTTACTGTGTAATTAGTATACCACTGGTGTGCATGTGTTACCCTTTATTGTCTCCTAGGTAACCCCTTTTTCACCACGAGCGTTGCCAAATATTGGGCAGCATTTTTGGATGACCGCGAATACCGATCGGTCGGTGTCCACACAGTGCGGTTTGGTTGCGTGTTTTTACAAGAGATTAAATTTGCCGCGAGCAGTTTTGCGGCGTAAAATTCAATTCTACGCGGCCAACCAACGTTTGTCCTTTTGTTGTAGAACGCGTATTTGTTTGTATATTAATTTAATTAGCTATTGTGTTCAAACAATAGCTGGAAAGTTTTAAATGTTTATTTATTCCGCGCTCTTGCATTTGTTAGATAATACTTCTGTAGCATAACTTGTACCGTTATATTTATGTTGTTTTTTTTCTTTTTAATTGTCAAAATATATTTTAAATTGTTCCTTATATGTTTTATTCCGAGTGGACGACGTATGTGCTAACACGAATTGAGTTACTTATCCATTCGCTTTTTCTTAGATTTTGCTGACTTACTATGAAATTAGCGAAGTGTACCTGCCCAGAAAACGGTAAAAGAATGAGGATGAAGGCTTCGGTAGAGAGTGACGTGTATATAAACTATGTGGAATTAATGAACAAAAATTTAAAAATTTATTAGGAAAAACGAACAGGATGACATCATTGAATGACATAATAGCAATAACATACTATCACTACATAAAAAGGTAAAGGGTTTCTGCCATGATCACATAGCAATATGTTCATTAGGGCTTTGCTACTTGGCTTTGAGTCAAGAAAACGCTGTATTATACAATCGAGACACAGTAAAAACAAATAAATATTGTATTTTCAGTAGAACACACTAAGCCGATATACATATGTTCTTAAAATGACACTCATAATATGTATTGTTTTAGAATTCTTTTTGTCATGCACATATATTGTGTATTAAATCTTGTTTTGTAGAGTTTCTAATGTAAAAAGGCCACACTGCTATTTTTGTTTTTGTCTCGTATACAACTGGGCTCAAGTAATATCATACGACTCGGAAATTAGTCCTTAGAGCAACAGTTTATAAGAGTTCGGTTTGCATAGAGTAATACCGTTTTAGGTGAGCACTATGGTACATTTTGTCATACTCCTAGTTTATGTTTAAGATAACATGCATCACCAAAGGACTCTAATGTATTAAATTTATTAATATCACCCGAAAATTTATTTTTTAAATTTAGAATCAATCTTAGAATTAGAGCATGCGTTACGTAATATCTAAATATGAATTTCAAATAAATATATGGTCCGTTTTCACGCTCATACTATTTGCGCAAATTTGTTTGTGCATGAAAATTTGCACAAGAAAGTCATTGCATGAAAACGTATTTTTTTTTGCTTGCACAAGCCAGAAAGTTTGGCAAACTGCCGTAAAATGGATTATTATGGATTATTATGGATTATGTAAATTTGCATGCGCAAATGTATGCACAAATCCATTTGCGCAAATTGCGTGAAAACCGACCTTTACTTCGGTAAACCTTTGGTCAACATAGCGCCTCACGCGCAAAATAACGTATGGAATTGGGTCACCTTTCGTTGGAACTGTACTGATATTCCTCAGCTCTTAATCCAAATGTTCATTCCAACAACGTCCGACTTCTCTTAAACTGTATAGCACCTTTTTGACGAAACAAACTTTGTTTCCAGCAGACACAAAGTCACGAAGCATCTTCGCCTTCGTCACTATTCCTAGAGATCCGTATTTCTTTTGTACTATGAATTGAAGCTGAGATGTGCCACAGAAGCCAATGTTTCTTGAAAGTCCAATTCTGTATGTTGTGAGAAGCCCCGTGCAATCACTTTTGCTTTGCTTCTGAAAATGTTCCCATCAGCACCGTATTTTTTTTTTCTAAGTACAATTATATGTCAATAGTAGCCCGATCTTTTGGTCTTTTGTCGTTCTTAAGAGTGGATCGAACTCGCTTGACGTGGCGTTAATCCACTTTTGCGATTCAGTACCGTTCATCATCTGCTTGATTGGTATTTCTGTCAGAAAGGCTAGTTCGACTATTTTGACATTGGTAATCAGTGGTTCAGTTGCGTCTTCTACCATGCGGTATTCCTTGCGGGATCTACCATGTCTGATCTTCCGCAGTCTCCCGCGTCCACGTTTTAAATTTATGTTTTCTCTCATCGGTTGCTCGAAGCTGTTTTCAATGTCGGTGGTAACATCGTCGCCAGAAGGTTTGTCAGGTATCACTTCAATTTCGACTGTTTACGTGATTCAGATTATACATCATCAGAAGACAATGATAAATCTGAATAAAAATATTCAAAAAGGCACCCTTTCTCGCTGCATGTTTTCTCAAGAAAATTTACATCTCTGCTTTGCAATTTTCTGGAATCCACATCCTAAATGCCTTTGATCCTTCGTCATAACCAAGAAAATTCCTTTCTTCGAACGAGCGTCAAATTTGCTGTGTCCTGACGACCGATTCAAGCACGATCAAATTTCCTGAATGTACTAACATTTGTAGGGTGACCGAAACATGTCTCGTAAGAAGATCTGCTTCCAAGTTTACTGGGGGTATCGCATATATCGCAATCTGGTGATCATCGTAACTACAAAAACCATAACAGCCCTAAAAGAAAAGGCCCTCTACGCAATGAGCAAGGTAAAAAACCGATTAGACACCAACATAAATTAACATTAGCCACTGCCAAAAGAGAATGCACAATTCTGGCAGGACCCAGAAGATTAAAAAACATAACTATTCGCTTGGAGGACGAGGCAATACCGAGCAGAAATGAGCTAAAATACATAGGTGTCTACCTTGGCAGGGGACTCAAGATGAAGACACATGTCAAGAAAATACGCGAGAAAGTCAATAAAACTCTAGCGGCGCTGGGAAGACTATTACCAAATATTGGCGACTCCACACTGAGAAAAATGGAATTTTGCGATTTTGATAAAACATCATTCCTATCGACAAAATAAAAGTAAAATGTCATGTCTGACTTTTTGTTAATTACTCCCTCAAAATGACGCAATTCTCGAACGATTTGTGTAGTTTTGTACGAGAGTCTACTTCATTTTGACGTCATGTCGCATACGACATTTGTCAATTGATTTCAAGAATTGGGCCCCTGGTCGAATATTGTAATAGGGCACATGTAGTTTAAATAAACATAAAAGATGTGCATTATCTATAAAATTGTTATATATTATATACAGGGTGTCTTACAAAAAACGCCCCAAGCCATAACTCCTTTATTTATGGATCAATTTTAAAAAACAAAAAGGCAAATGAAATCAGATTAAAAACACTATAAAGTGTGGTTAGTTAAATTTTTTTTTCAAATTACCTTCATGGTCAAACGACTATCAACTTTTATTTTTTAAATGGCTCTGTATATTTTTTATTATTGTATCTCGTAGAGCTACTTTTTCTAAATTCAATAATGTGCAACACTTTTAAGTTTTGACCGGTAAATATTGTTAGAAAACATTAATGAAAGAATTAAGTGTGCAAATGTAAGTTGCTTGTGAAAAAAATTGTCTTGTAGGCGTTCAGTCAAAAGTTCATGGTACTTTTGTTGGTTTAAGGTACCATCTATGAAAAATGATCCAATTAATCACTCTCCTAAAATGCCACACCAAACATTTAGGCTAAACCTTCGTTGAAAATTAGTTTCTACAAGAACTCTTGGATTTTCTTGACACCAATATTAATGATTGTTTCTATTAAAGATGCCATTAGTGCCGAAAGTGCATTCGTCGGACCAAATAATTTTTTGAAAAAAAAAAAAAATTGTGTCCTCTTGTATTTTGTTTAAGTAAAAATTACAAAAAACCTGTCTTCGCTCAGGATCATTTCTTTCTAAACCATGTACTTTCTATAGAGTCGCACTGCTTGACTGCTGTTCTTACTGCATTCAAAATAAACTTGTAAAAAATCAGTCAAGTGATTATTATCCATTGTAACGAACAATTTTGTAAACATAAAGCAAGAAGAACTTGACAGTTTTAAACAATAAATGCAATAAACAATAACGCTCAATGATATTGTTTTCACGGCACACTTGTATATTTTTATAAAAAGCACGTTTCGCGTAATAAACTATTTTTTCTACAAACGCTATTAAAAATTTTTAACCATGGCATACTTCAATTAAAAATGCAAAATTATGACAGACGCATATTAAAAGTGATTTACTTTTAACGCTAGTGTTAAAAAATAAAGTTGACAGTCGTTTGACTATGAAGATAATTAAAAAAACAATTAAACTAAACACACATTATGGTGTTTTTAATAATCGAAATTGGTAGTTTGACTGGAATATCAAAAGTTACTGTGCAGAGTGTTTTGAAAAAGCACAAACTTCATCCCTATATTCCTCAGAAAGTACATGGTTTAGAAAGAAATGGCGTGAATTTTTTCCACATAGCAACTTACACATTCAATTCTTTCATTAATATTTTCTGCAATATTTGCCGGTCAAAACTTAAAAGTGTTGCACATTATTGAATTTAGAAAAAGTAGCTTTACGAGTTACAATAATAAAAAATATACAGAGCCATTTAAAAAATAAAAGTTGACAGTCGTTTGACCACGAAGATAATTTTTAAAAAAATTTTACTAACCACACTTTATAGGGTTTTTAGTCTCATTTCATTTGCCTCTTTGTTTTTTAAAATTAGTCCATAAATAAAGGAGTTATGGCTTGGGGCGTTTTTTGTAAGACACCCTGTATAACCTGTGAGCAACTAAAAATCAGATTAGGGCAGGCGGTGCAAAGAAAATGTATGTCTGTGATTAAATGAAAAGTCAATAAATTTGACAGTCCATGAATGTATTACATTAATTAATTCAGTTAATCACAGACATACATTTTCTTTGCACCGCCTACTCTAATCTGATTTTTATTTGCTCACTTTTTATTACTGAGACCATAGTTACTTCCCTACGGTGTCTAGTGGTGGAACAGAAAATTCTCGTCTTATGTGTGCATACGATTCGAACGGTGGATTTGTTTTATATTTAGAATAATAAAGGAACTTTAGAAATTTATTTTGTACACGCTCAACCATAGAAATATACTTTTCTGTTTCCGGATACCAAACAACTGACCCATATTCCAACTTTGGTCTTACAAGTGAGTTATATAATGTAGTTAGAGTTCTAGGATATCTAAAATTAGCTGAATTACGAATAATACAGTCTTTTTCTTTTGGTTTTCCCCTTTTGTCAAATGACTTTCCAATCTGTTCAAAGTATAGTAGGCCTGCGGATTGGAAAGTCATTTGATAAATTCGGAAACATAATTGACAAAAGGGGAAAACTAAAAGAAAAAGACGGTAAAGCCCAAGTTTCTGGAAGCGGCGGTACTTATATTAGTGATATATTGATCATATTTAAAATTATTCTGGAAAAGAACTCCTAAGTCTTAATTACTGTATTTGCTAGACAATACCTGAGACCCCATGCTGTAATCATAAGTAAATATATTGACATTTCTAGTGAAAGAGATCTACAGATCTACATGCATGGAGATGTAGATCACTACACTACGCAGGCCATGACTGTACATGGGGTCCTCGCCAGTTATTTACAAAAGATCAGTAAGATGGAGAGCGAGTCCTGCTGGTATTGTGGATCAGTGGATACACCGGAACACAATCTCTGAATGTGTGAGATGGAAGAACACCAGAGATGAAGCCAGCCTATTACCGCTGGTAATGTGGTTGAGCTCTTAGTAACAAACGAAAAGTTATAGAATATCGTGACCAACATGCTTAGACACATAATGAGCACCAAGGCTAAAGACGAGAAGAAATTACAAAAAGACTAATGAAAACCAAAAACGAGAGTTCGGTTTCTTCTTCTTCGTTCTGCTCCGGAATACCCGGTCCTGTGTAGTGTATCTGCATACTCTATCGCTTCAAAGATGCATGAAAAGTTAAAGAAAACTTCAAATACTCCGAGATATCATTATGATTTACCGAACTATGACTATGTACAGTCTGTTCACATTTAAGTCAGCACTATTGCTAACTTTGTTATTATAAAAGTTATAAATTCGGTTAAAGCATTGTACTTTAAAGTACTTTTCACGCTGATTACAATGACGCAGTCAAAAAAACAGTTGAGCGTTGCGTTTATGAGATAAAATTAAAAAAACACTTTTTTAAATGGAACACCCTGTATATTATATTACCAGTCGATGGAGAATAAAATTCTTAATTAAAATTGTCCTTTGTCATTTTTTCGTAAATTAATAAATAAAGAATATATTTTCATTTTTACAGAATCATCAAAGGTGTTCCATTTAAAAAAAGTGCATTTTTGATATTATCTCATAAACACGTGACTTTCAATTGTCTTTTTGACTGCGTCATTGTAGTCAGCGTAAAAGGTAGTACTAGTTTGCTAACTTAACCGACTTTGTAGCTTTTATAATAAGGAAGTTAGTAATAGTGGCGACTTAAGTTTGAACAGGCTGTATGTACAATCGCAATAATTAATCATGACGTGTACAGAGAGCTTACAGGACTTCGTACTCATCTCCTCAAAAACTATGAACGTCGAATTCATACAAATCTTACTACTTAAAAGTGAATCAGGGATATCGTAATTTTTTTTTGCTTAGAAAGCACAAATAAAATGTCCACGATGAGTTTTTCTGTAAAGGTTATGTCATGACTTATTACGCCAGCTGTACATATATGATATAAATAATAATAATAATAAAACTACGTTATATTTTGGAAAGCGTATTGTTTTAAATGTGAATAAGCTTTATAATTGTAACTTTATAGATCTTATATAAAAAGCTCCTTATAACCGTAAAAATTGGAATTGTAAAAAAATAGTCATCTTTTTGGCAATCTTTTGTGCTGTTATTACCTGACTACCAAACACAACTTGGTCACAATATAGGTTCGGTTAGTTTTATAACTATGTATTTTGTTCATGAAACGTGTGTGAGACATAGCTTACAAGAAAATAATTACAGGGTGGGCCAATAGTGCGTATTCGGAAGATAGCGACTTTATTATTGCAAATTCTCAAAATCTGTATGCGCTAAGACTTAGATGAGATATAGCTGCATGATTTAAAATTAGTTACAATTATACAGGTTGTTTCGTCTGGATGTGCCAACCCAAAGTTATGTTTTTTTAAATGGAACATCCAGTATATTATGAGCTCATCTGATTCGCATTATTTATTTACATTTATCTTACAAAAAATTGTTCCATTTTTAAAGGCGAATCAGATGAGCTCATAATATACTGGGTGTTCCATTTAAAAAAACATAACTTTGGGTTGGCACATCCAGACGAAACACCCTGTATAATTGTAACTAATTTTAAATCATGCAGCTACATCTCATCTAAGTCTTAGCGCACACGGATTTTAACCCTAGGATGCATAAATGGGGCCTCCCAGGCCCATGAATGTGCTTCATTTCTTATAATTTGTTTAAAATATTTTCAATCGAATTGAGCGTTTAGATATGCTCTAAACTCGTTTTTGTCTACTTCTCTTCTAATCCAAAACCTTTTGAATTTTTTCAGAATTTGAAAAAAAAAATGTTTTTCATGACTACTCGACAATTTTACGTATACCGCCGTCCAGACTCGTCTAATAGAATCTTGTATAAGACAAATCTGATCTTGTCCTTAGCTGACTAAATTTTTATAACTTGTTAGAGACATGTAATCTACGTGTTTGTATCAGTCAAAAATTGATAAGTGTTAATGTAAAAATAATGTTTGTACTGAACACAGTATTAGAATGTGCACTACTTCTTACGCCAAAATATAACTTTTCTGCAATTATGTTTACGTAGATATTTAGAAACTTAATTTTAATTAACATATACCTGCATATTTTACTCCAACAAATGTTTTTCCATTGCAACCTAATATATTATATAGGCAGGGCCTCCGAGACCCGGATCATGTAAATGACGGTATTGTACTGCTTATGCATCCTAGGGTTAAGAATATACAATAATAAAGTCGCTATCTTCCGAATACGCACTATTAGCCCACCCTGTATATCTTCTATAATTTTGCAAAGAAATTTATCAAACAAAGTATCGAATATCATATCAGTATTTTATTAGGTCATATGGAGATGAGCCGTTTAAATAACTTAAGTGGAAATTTCAATTTTCCACAAATTGCTAATAATCAGTCCATTTAAATACTTATGCGTTTTATTTATTTTTTGCCGAAATACAAAACAAAATGCGGCCAATAAATTGCATTAATAATTGCAACTGACACCGGAAATTTCGATAAGTTAAAATCAATGCATTTACATCGCTGTGCACAGTGCTAATTTTTCCCCGTAAAATTTATGCTGCGGCACATAAATATGCAAAATTTACCGTTGCCCAGGCAAAAACTAATAATTATGCCAATCCGGGCGATAGCATTGTTTGTCATTTAATATAGTTTTCGACATTATGCATAATGAAAATGATGTATCGACATATTTTCGAGTTTCGAGCGCGATTTTAATTTCGGGCTGAAATTTTCGCTGAAAGTTTGTTGATTTTTCAGCGATGTTATGGTGATTATTTCACGTCATATTCGTCTCTCGGACTATTAAATTTAAAGCGTCAGTTAAATGAACGCAAAAAAAACCTATCAAAAAATTGATACGTTCTGAAACGGTTTCGTAATTTTGTGAAATATAAAACGATTTTTTTTATTGGAATTAAAAGTCGTTGACTGTAATTTATATCCTTTCCATTCATCTTTTAAAAAATGTACGGCGCAACAACGAAAGAAGAAATTACAAAAATTTAATCTCTGTATAAGAAAATTAAAATATCAGTTAAAGAATAAATAATCCAAAGTTCAAACATGTTCTTCGAGCTTATGTTGCATTGAATTCTGATCCAAAGTAGTAAGAAGCCTTAAAAATATCTTGAATTCATTAAAAATATTAGGGTGTTAGTTTTAACAATTACATAAAATGATAAATAAATAATCATATTGCAAAATATAATTACATAGGGCATTTTCTGAGACTACATAAATCGTATCTCGGCATTCTCGTTCATTAGTGCTTAAAGACTAAAGATTCGATTCTGTGAAGGCGAACAAAATTTCTATTTAAACAAATCAGAAAATTCATCTGTACAAGACCTAAACTTTTGGAAGAACACAAAGATCCATGAGTTCTGAATGAATAACAAAGTGAATTGGAAGAAAATACATATTTAAAACTTTAAAATTAAAAAAATTTTGGATCTTTAAAAAAAGGCCTGATGAATTAAACAACTAGCTCAAACTAATTCAAGAAACTATAGAATCCCAAAATATAAATCAAGATGAAAATAAATTCTCTTTGGCAACTTTTCAGTAGGCTCTTAAAATTAAGCGAAGCCAGCGATTCTGAAATAGAAATGTCATAAAATAGTTATATTTTGATTTTCATTCTAAATTTATTTCATATTTTCAATTTAGAATATAAATTTGATCTTAAATAAATGAATTTTTCCATTTGCTTTGTTCTTTTGATGTGAAATAAATAAAAGAAGCTATAAAAATTGTTATACTTTAAGATTTGTAAATTATAAAATCAATTTGCTATTTTCATTAACTCATACGATATATCACAAAATCTTCTAAGCGGACACTAAATCGCGCAACTACGTGTGTAGTTGCGCGATTTAGTGTCCGCTTAGAAGATTTTGTGATACAAATTTCATCGGACAAGAACCAACTGTAAATATCATACGATATATTTTGAACGAATCTTTCATACTGGTTCTATTCTCGGCATCTTTCTTTAAGCATCTTGCATAATAAAGGTATCCCCACATTTATAAATTAAATTAAATTTTATATTGCAATAATTTCTCTTTTTTAAGAAGTACGAAATGCTAATGCATTCGTCGATAAGTGAATCCTACAACGAAAAACGCCCTAGTCCATTAATCAGTGCGTCAGACAGAAGCGTCATATTAAAATTTGCGAACATGATTCGACAATATGTATGCTAAACAGGAGGTTTAAAACGATTCAAATGACAATGGTATCGCAATTATAAAACCCTTCTTGCAGGGCTGACGTCCAGACGTCACCGTCACATGTGATATAGACAGGGTACGCGACGTTTCAAATTTATACTTTTTTATTACGGCCGAGCTGAAAAGTGTAAAATTCTAAAATTGAACAAGGGGATATTTTTAATATTGCTCCACATGTGAAATATATATCAGTACATGAAGGTGGCCCGGGCGGCGGGCATTTCACACATTTGTTTTTGAAATATATCTGGGAATTTAATATATTATTTTTGAAATTGATTTCAGCCAAAATAATTCAAAATAAATTTGTTCTTAACCAAGAGAACTGTTTTATAACACTGCAATATATTTACTTCATAAATAATCAAACTTTACGATTTGCTCTGTTGTTAATTTAAAATTTATTTCTCACAATTTCCCCTCATTTATAACTCTGCATTTTTACGATATCAATATTTTTTTACCAACATAATATTCCAGTTTGAAGCACAAAATAATACCTACTTGTAGGTTATCTTAAAATTCAGCAATAACCATTGATTCTTTGAAAAGAGTATTTGATGCGTAATTAAGTTGAAAATGAAAGTTCTAAATGAATCAGCTTGTCTTATTATTTTTTTGATTTCTCCACTTAAATTGTTTTTCAATACAAACGACTGAGTTATGAGGAGAAATGAGTAACTATTGCTCTGTTGAAAATCGAAGCATTTCTCTTATTGTAAGAAATGCTGGGAGTGATGGGGTTCATGTTTTGACGTGTGAAACGAACACAAAAGAATGGAGGCCTTTAAAGTTTATCTGTTTGCTTAAGGATGTGAACGAGTAATTTAATTTTCTAACGGTCCCTCCGTATTTGAGTCGCATCCCCTGCCATTAGCGAGGTAATGAGCTCGACTGTGCAAACATAAAATTGCATGACAATGCGCAATAAAACATATAATGACTGCACGACACATGGTAACACGTATGATAAATGCGAATCGTCTGCGTTTGAATTGTTGACCGACAGACAATGTTTAAAACCTCACAATTCGTGTATAAATATTGTAGTACCTATCCTAACAAAGTAAGGGGATGTAGACAACAGATTATCAACACACCGGGTACCTCGGCATTGTTTGCCCATTTACCGCCAGCTAAGCTGTCTGTTTGCCAACACTCAGCCTGTATATTTAGTTCTGCTTAGCGGACGCAATATAAGGCCTAATATTGCACGAGAGATCGCTATAACGGCCTGTCAATGAGTGATTTAGGTTCATCCAGGTGTGTTTGTATAGGCCTGCTTAATCCGGACTTGGCGGTCTTCATAAACATGGCGGCCCACTTTGATCTTCAATCGGATCGGATCGAAGGAAGCCTAGTATCTCATTGATGCGTTTTTGTTTTTTTTTGCTGCGTTCATCTCAGGTTTACCGAGACGTGTCGGCGCTCTCTTAAACCAGCAAGTGCGAAAAACAATATTTATCCTTTAATTTCTATACAATTTGACCAGATGTCCTTGCAAAACCTGTATTGAAGGTCCTCAAAGAACGACATCGAAGGATTACATAAGCTAGTTCAAAAATGATTTCAATTTTGTTGTGGTTTCTTTAATTCATATGAATTTACGTATTTCAACGATAATCAGAAACGTTAACCATTTTACCACTTTACCTTTTTAACTGATATTTCTTTAATAAATTATTTTGTTTAATTTTTAATTAAACTCGTTTTTTAATCAAACAAACAAATTTATGATAATTATTTTCAGACAGCTATTGAAAAATGTTTGAAATACTGACATTTCTCAATAAGTTTACAGCTTCTTCAGGATCAATAATAAATTACTGACTAATAAACGAGAATTTAAACTCACATAGGCTGTGCTGCACTATCGACGTGGTTATCTAATCCTAAGGACTTTCTTCGCTTTAATTCGAGTTTCACTTTAATCGATGTCTGTGCAATTGGACATTAGTCTTTGGGAAATAAGATATACATAAAATGTAAATTATATTTTTAGTGAAACATGTTTTTTATTTCATTAAGGAAAGTCTTTCCATCTGCCCGTTAAAGTTATTTGGCGAATAAGTTGATTTTTCTGATTTCTGATTTTTATGAATTGTTTCTATGGTAGTTATTCGTCAGTCAGTTTATTATGAGATGGAAAAATCGGCCCTAAATCATGTTATTAACTTCATTCTTAAACAAAGACCGAATACTGCAATTTTATGTGAATGTGAACAACAAATAATAAACAACCAGAAACATTTGGTTATTTTTTCGTCACCTTTGTAGAACTGACTTTGGATAAACTTTAAAATACCGAATAGGTATTTAAAGGTATATAAAAGTAGTATATACTTTATATCAAAAGGACTTATTTTGTCAAAAAGGTAACCAAGAGATTATTTTTTTTAATACAATAGTTTGGAATCGTTTGTCTTCATTACCAATAACATAAGCATGAATCTAATTTAACACCAGAGTGGCGAGTAGATCTTTTAATGAATTAAAGGAGGATGAAATATTTGAACGGTTACATAACTTAATGCCGAGTAGTAATTAATGTCATATTAGAAGTTTGTCGACAAACTATTTATAAGAATGTCATTTTCCGGAATCATTTTCAATTACTCTGTTTGAACAAAACATGCCATAGAAAACAAGTAATTATTTTATCGTTACATAAGTAAAAATGTTACAGATTGTCAAATATTTTTATTAACACGGAATATAAAATTGGTCATACAAGGTAATAAATCAAATAAAAGGTACAGGAGAAGCAAGTCTTACTTATTTTATTTAAATACTAATGGTCATTAATGTGCGACTTGTTGTCGAATGTAGTAATAGTCAAAAGTTATGCGTCCTAAGGCTAGAGAGTGTATGTAATGCAAGCTAAACTGACAACTATTTGTTAGTTATTGTATATACAGTCAAATGCATACGTTTTGTATTTTTCGTGGTTTTTTTTCCATATTTCAGAATTAATGATAAGTAGAAGTTATATTAATGGGCTCAATAAATGCTATTGGTTTTAAATTCTTCAATTAATTATATTTTAATTTTATTGAAAGTTTGTAAGGTGCATATAAAAAATCTTCAAAGTATCCGACGGAATCATTCGTAATTTATAAGATGTTCAAGTATACATTTAAAGAAATACGAAACCGTTTTGTGTTTTACACACGATATAAATTCATTATTTAAATTTATAAACGCAATTAATATTCTAATGCAAATCACATTTCCAACGTAGATCGTAATTAAGGGCACATTGAATGGCGAGATGAGAACAAAAAGAAGGAGCGGACTATCGACTCATCTTTAAAGAAGGAAACAAAAGAGAAACAAAAAATAATCAGCGGGTTTTATCTGAACTCCACTCGCTATCCAATCTTATCTACAACTCTTGGAAATAATGAAACAGCTTATACAGCAATAAAACAACACAACACAGTGTTTCGTTTCGTCGCCAACAGATCGCTCTGTCGTGCCAAGGGTGCTCGCTTTAGGCGTGGCTAAAGGAGGAGCGACGCTCACGCCCCCTGTAACGACGACCTCCATGTTAGATCATTCCTCAACGAGCACGGACATGTTAAGGCCCCGAAACATTGTCACAGCTCTGTATGTAATATGTGTATGTTGGTTGATCCACTTGGCGGTGGGATATAAGTTTTTCTTGTGCTATTTCCTGTTGTTTTGTTGTCGATTTTTCTTCGGGATCATGAGCACTAAAAGCTTCCAACCAACCTTGTATGTATTACCACCACATATCCTTTGGATTCATATTGCGGCGTAAGCGCTGGTGCATTTCTGACGTTGCAAATTGTACCTATTCTTTGTTTACATTTTGCACTCGTCGGTACGAACATAAAGCTCGAGGTTTAGTTTGCATGTAATAAACGCTTATCCGCTTTTCCTTGTATGATACAATCAACAAAATTTTATTATTACAAATAACTAATACCCAAAAATATTTAAAGAGAAATAAATCGATTGAAATCGATTTTGAATAAAAATGTCTCAAAAATGCAATGGTGAAGAGAAAATGTTACCTTTCTTTACCCAATTCAGTAGAGAATAATAAAATTCAATTCCAAAAAAGAAACATATTCTATGACAATTCAAAAATAAAAAATAAATAAACAAAAATTTTAGAATCACAAACTCTTTTAAACGGACACTAAATGGCGCACAAACACTTAACGTTAACTTAACACTTAACTTAGCTTCGTCAGACGAAGCTGTCGAACGACTGCGAAACGTTAAGTGTTTGTGCGCCATTTAGTGTCCGTTTAAAAGAGTTTGTGATACAATTTTCATCGGACAAGAACCAGCTTTAAAAATTTTAGTTTAATTCATTTAATTCTTATAAAAAAAAGTCTTTCAATTAGTATAGTTAAAAATGAATAATAAACTATAAATAATATAATTATTCAAACAAGAACATTATTAGGAAACTTTGTTCATAACATCTTCATAATGTTTTTCTTGAATACCGCCTATGTATTTTATATTTTGATAAAATTGTGCCAAAAATTTAAGAATGATTGTTATATTTATTAGAAAACAAAAAAACTGTTGGCAAAAATGATTCTGCAGTACATAGTAAATTTACAAGATAACAATAAGTGCAGTATATAATTAACCAAACTTTATTTTTATCTAGCAAATCGGTTTTGATTGCAATAGATTCATGGAGCATCCTCTGGATAACTGTTTCGGCCCTATTTGTGGCCTCATCAGCAGAATAGTAATTCGAGAACTCCACTGCAATCTTATTTTTGTGGTTTAAGTACTTTAAAAGTACTCTACAGAGAATTAAAACTAAACCGTACACTACACTATATCAAAGAACATTTTGCCCTTTTGATATGAAATTATTTTTAATTTTGTATAATGCTTCTGTTAATAAAATTAGCTACTCTGCTGCTACACTGAGAAAAAAGTACCTTTGTTGTTAAGAAATTTATATCTTTGACATTTCGTATTTCAGTAAAATAAATATTGCTTCATTAAAATATGTTTTATTTGTGGAAAAAAAAGCTACTTATTCACATGAAAATAATATTTTATCTCCAAAGAAAATATTTTATCCTGAAAGTAATATATCTTTGCTACTATTGAAAGAAAGAGTTTCTTTAAATTAAAGCATATTCATTAACTACAAAGATTTATTTTTCTCGATGTACAGAGGACCCAAACAGGGTTTTAATGAAACTTAAATAGATAATTATTAACAGTCATTTAATAATAACAAATGTAATAGAGAAATCGATACGTATATCTCTTCTAACCGTTAGAAATGAATTACTGTCAATGTCAATAAGTGTTTACTAATTCTGCTTCTTCAAAGAATTGCAGTGGTAAGCAGTAAGTGGCGTAATTATGACGACTTTTATTCACGTTCTATTTTTTATCGTCAGAATGTTATACTAGGTGAATTTAATAGTCATGCAAATATTTTATGCAGTTATTATTAAAAGGATGTAAAATACTTGAGTTTGACCTACAAAAATATTTTTTATAGTTTTCGAGAAAAGTAGGATGATTGTTTTGCTTGAGTGCCACTGTTTTCGAAGTAATCCCTAACTTATTAGAATTAGGTTTTCGATTTGCGATGCGCGCACCGATTCTTTAATTTTTGTCCAAGGGCGATTTTTTTCCCGTTTTTTATTTTTTTTCGAAATTGTAGGAACTGGAGGTGGTTTATCGAAAATCCGTATAATGTTTTCTGGATAAATCTTTCGGACGAGTTTTACGTGAAGCGATCGCTCTTCGCACGGCGATTTTTGGGGACGAACTTGAGAGGGAATTCCAATTTGCAAACCTCTTTTCGCGAATTTTTTCGGCACTAGAATTTCATCGGAACGTACAAAATGTCCCGACATTATAAATAAAAAGGACCTGGGAATTCGACGTTCATGGCCGTTTTCGTTCGCGGTGTCCTTCAAAAAACTTTTGTATAAGGCTTTACTGAGCGAATCGTAATGTTTTGAGGTTATCTATTTATTATCAGTTCAAATATTAGCACAACTTTTAAATTTGCCTTATACAGGGTCTGGCAGTCAAACCTGACGGTTTTAGTTTGTTAGTTTGAGTGTCACCCAAGGTAGGAGCAAAAAATTGAGAAGAAAATGATTTAATTCGATTTCACAAGTATGGAAGTCACAGAGATGTATGTATTTCAAAAACGGCAATTCCGTTACGATTACGCAACGAAAGTTCCGCCAGCATTTCAATGTTCCTCCCCGCGGAAGGATTCCTACACGAAATTGTTGTGGGTGCCAAACTTTCGCACTATGCCAAGGAGGAGAGGTGGGTCTGTTCAAACCAGAACCCCGTAAAACATTGAAGTCATGCGTAATGCTATGGAATCGCCGTTTTTGAAGTACGTCTCTGTGACGAAGACCCGATGCTCATGGCCCCATTGCTCCATAAATACAAAACTTCTATATTTGTGGAATCGAATTACACCGTTTTCTTCCCAATTTTTGCTCCTACCTTAGTTTGAGTGTCAACTCAAACTAAAACCGTCAGGTTTGACTGCCGGACTCTGTATAACAATAAGAAGGAAAATAACATTTTTGTTAGAGAATTATGGAAATAATGAGATACGATCTAAAAGTTCTTGCTTAAAAGTTTAATAATTTAAATTGTTAAAAATATATAAGCACATCCTAATTTGAAAATGGTTTATTTAAGTCTGAACGACCGGTTGCGGTATGATTACCTTCTTCAGGCGGCTGACGTCAAAATTAGAAATTGAAACAAATAGTTGCAAAAGAAAAGAAACAAACTGAATGTAACATTTTAGTTGCAAAGGTTGAGGAAAAACTGACTAATTTACAATTTCTTGTTACGATGGAACATAAATGTCATTTTTTAAAATATCTCAAGAACGGTCATTCTGAACAGAAACCTTAACAATATTTTGGTGATGTTTTCAGTGCCTTTGAAAGCATTAAATCCTGAAGAATTGTGCTACTGAGTTCACTACATTTTATTTGAAGATATGAAAAACAAAAAAAAATTAAATACTAGCTGAAGCAGTTTTGGGTATATTCTAATTTTTAAAATTTCAGCGAGAACCTACCTCATTAAGGCAGATTTGCTTTTTTCAGAATACATTTTATATTAAAATTTTTTTGTGCAAATCGGTCTTGATTGCAGCGGATTCCTCGAGCAGGCTCTGTACAACTGTTTCAGGCCTAGTTGGGCCTTCGTCAGCAGCATGGCCGTCTTGCATGGGATGACTTATTATGTGGCGAACTGGCTTCAATTTGTCAATCCTACTGCAACGTCAGGTCAAAAAGCGATCAAAAGATGTCGCTATTTAAAATGTACATTTTATATTATAGGTAGCTGTTTTTTCTAGCTTTTTAAGAAAGTACTTTCAAATACTAAATCCTTAAGGAGCAGAAACATTATACTCGTACGTACAATAATATACCAATCTAGCGGTCGATTTTTTAATTGTGGATGAAAAGGAAAAGCATGTGCTCTTTTCGAATAGGAAACAAAACCGTAGGCTTCGTGTCAATATGATGTTTGGTACGTTAAAAATCCCTATCGTGGGTGAAATTTCTTCGACTTCTGCTAAATTCTAGAAGGGTTGGCAATATGATCTTAGTAATTGACGTATAGAGGTACAAGGAGTAAATAGGGGAAAACATAAAAAAACAAAATTCTTTGGTTTGGTCAGATTTACTTCCGCTCTCTTTTCCTAGTACCTAGAAGTGCATAATTTAAGAGAAATCCTATTCTGAATCAGAAATCTATTGATTTTTTCCCATACTAATAACGACTGAATAATTGTGTTCCTTGTAATCAGATTTAATTTTCAGGAAATTAAAGACAATTTATTGCTTTAATAATTTTCATTGAAAATAATTTATTGCAGAGAAGACTTCTTAAAGACATTATGGGGCATTTTTTTGTAAAAATTTCAAGCAAAATAACCTTTAATGTGCTTAAAAAAAGAACTGGAAGAAATAATTGGATTGTTTGGAATAAACGACTTGTATCGTGGGCCAATGACATAGAAATCAAATCGAATCTCATCCGGACATAAAATTCGTGAGCAGGAGACATCGGGCACAAAGTACCTACCGGCATGTACACAATAAAATGGCAAAACCGTCTAAACAAAATCCAAATAAATCCGCACAACTGAACGGAACCGATACAACGTCAACGATCCAGGGTCACAGAGCATCGAATGCTTGTATTCGGGAGTGACAACCGAGGCATTAAACTAAACGTATACGTTGTTGCGCCTGGGAATTGGCATCATTGTGCCGCGTCGCCGAGCGTCGAGGGGCGCGATAATGGGGCTGCTCCCCCGGGACTTACATCGGGCTGGCGGGGGAGACGCATGCTATAGCTCTGAAAGAAGTTCGGATATTGTTTGCTAATGTATCGGTTATTTAGGTTGCGAAATTAATGCATTTATAATTGACAAGTTTCGAAAGTTACGCTTTTTATTAAGAGGTTTACGACGCTACGTCGCCCACGAATAAAAAAGAACTTCTAACTCGCTGTTAACCATTAAGGATACCCAGGCCCGGCTTTCTAAATGCCGGGGCCCAGGTGCAGTAAGAATTGTGGGGCCCTTTTTTTAAGGACAGTGTGATGGTGTAAAAAAACGGAATTTTGTACAAAAATTTACTATTTCAAAATTAGAAAATAAATGTTGCAATCATAAAATTTAAACGTCTGAGTCTGAACTAGAACAAAGCGATCAAGTTAAAACAAAACTTGTGATTTTGCGCAATGAGTTGAAACTGTAACAATCAGTTCCTGTGGTTAGAGTAGAATATATTCCGAGCTGCAAACATTGAGAAACATGATAGTATCCGCAAATGGACACAGGTGTGGGCATACTAAGAAAAAAACAAACAAAATAGAGAAATGGCATTCCCTCTACCGGTAAACACATTTTCATTTATGCGCGAGATGGAAATATTTTGAATTTGACTGTTACAGGTGATGTCATTTTACCCCTATTAGAGACGCCAGATAAATTATACAAGGTCTCCCAAATAGAGTGGCCTATTAAAATGTTATAGGGAAGGAAATATACAAAAATTCTGAAAGTTGGTACACTACCCTAAGACATAGTAATCCTTCCGCGTAAAATACTTTCACTCTTAGGTTATACCGGAAATCACCATTAACTTTCTTATTTTAAATGGAATGTTACATTTTTATTACAAATTCTGATTCTGCATATTATTCTAAATAAAAAATGTTAAGCCTTCTCTATGCCTAAATGTAACAGATTTTGAGATATCTTTAAATTTCTTTAAAAAAAACTTTGGGTAACTTTCCCTTTAAAAAATTGTATCTATGACACTTTCAAATTTCAAGATTCAAGTTGTATATCGTTTGAAAGTACAATCTTCAGGCTTTCAAATCATATCGTAGTTTTCCCAAAAAAGAATCACAGGCTGGTTACAATATGGTGTCCAATGTCATTCTGTTTAACTGCCCAAAACTCAATTTTCTTAAATGGAACACCCTATATGTTTTTACATCATCAGATGCAGAATCAAATTCTGCATCGATTGATATTAGCATTCCCTATACCTATTTCTTTTAGTTTCTTTGTTATCAATAATTATTTATTGTAACGGCATATTTTGCTAGAATTATCGCAATTTTTCGCAATAGATGACGACAAAATAAAAATATTTATTCAGTTACACCATTAACAGATAAGTACAAATAAGTAAATAAGCTTCAACGAATGCCAATACACAAATTTCATTTGCTTCATTACCAGTTACAGGAGAAGATGAAGTTTTCTTTGGTCTGATAGTGCCACTTCTTAAAAAGTACGTTCAAATCTTCTATATTTTTTTCTGTCATTGGCGGTATCTGCGGATACATTTCACTAAATTTTCTGCGCGTTCTCATAACCATTTTATTGCACTCTCCTTGAATGTAAAATTAATTTAATAATAGTTTATTAGAAGAATAAAATTATTTTATTATTTTTACCACTTTGCTAATTTTAAGTTTTGTTTTTGTTGCTTAATAAAAACGTGAAACTGACAAAGAAAATTGTTTTTCAAAGGTATGTTTAATTTTTAAAAGCGCTCGTTTATGAAAATGGTAAACTTACGGTAAGTATTTGCCTAGTAGCTTTATTCTATGATATACGTCAAAATAATGTTATGGTTAGCAATTATTTATTTCTTAAAAAAATAACAGTTCAATATCTGCTTCTGTTTTCAAAGCTTGCTACGAATAACAGCATTCATTCCATTAGTTAACAGAATAAAGTAAACAATCATTGATAACAAGAAAACTAAAAGAAATAGGTATAGCGAATACTAATACCAATTGATCTAGAATTTGATTCTGTATCACAAGATGTAAAAACATACAGGGTGTTCCGTTTAAGAAAATTGAGTTTTGGTCAGTTAAACATAATGACATTGGATACCATATTGTAACCAACCTGTGATTTTTTTTTGGATAACTACGATATGATTTGAAAGCCTGAAGATTGTACTTTCAAACGATATGCAACTTGAATCTTGAAATTTGAGAGTGTCATAGATACAATTTTTTAAAAGGAAGGTTACCCAAACTTTTTTTTAAAGAAATTTAAAGATATCTCAAAATCTATTACATTTAGGCATAGAGAAGTCTTAATATTTCTTATTTAGAATAATGTGCAGAATCAGAATTTGTAATAAGAAATGTAACATTCTATTTAAAATAAGAAAGCTAATGGCGATTTCCGGTATAACCGGAAGTAATATAAGAGTGAAAATATTTTATGCGGAAAGATCACTATGTCTTAGGGCAGTGTACCAACTTTCAGAATTTTTGTATATTTCCTTCCATATAATATTTTAATAGGCCACTCTATTTGGGAGACCCTGTATAAATAATGACGTAATCTGTGTTTAAATATCGTTGCAATATTTCTACAGTTCGGTTTCTTGATAAATAAATTAATTTTCTCTTTAGTTTTATTTATATTCGGCAGGAAAGATAAATGTCTTTCTGCGAGCGTTTTTTTTTTGTTTGGTAAGTCGTAAACTAAACCTCTTCGAAATTAAAATTGTCCCAAATTTTGTATTATTGAATGAATACAGATTCAACGATCGATAAGCCGAAGTCTAGAGAAATATCAGAAGCTAACAAAAGTTTTAAATGTACAGAATACCGTTTCTTCTCTCCTCGAATTACTTTTTGACTTTATTGTGTGTATTGCATATCGCAAAGAAATTATCAACTCTAAACGTAGAGCACATGATACGTATATTCAAAACAGTTCGAACAAATCTAAAACCATTTGGCGTTTGGCCAACAATTATAAACCAAAATTTGTTTTCTAAATCAGAGTCAGTACCCTCAACATCTCATTTTAATGAATTTTTCTCGGGGATCGCCAACGAAATCATAAATAAGCTACCACCTACCAACATAAACCCTCTTCAACTAACCATGGAAGTAATTTCCTCTGAACAGACGTTATATCTAACAGAAGTAACTTATAATGAGTTTCGTGATGCGATTAATAAACTGAAAACAAACTGTAGTCCTGATTGTTTTGGCTTAAACCGCCATAACGCCTCTAACCAAGTTGCTAAACCGTTCTATTAAAGAAAATACTTTCCCAAAAATATTAAAAATCTCTCGTATAGTCCCGATTCACAAAAACGGTGCTTCTTCTGACACCGCGAACTATAGACCTATCTGCATTATCCCCGTCCTGGGTAAAATTTTCGAAATACCAAAATACTCCAGCATTTTGAAACAAATAACCTACTATGTAATTCACAATTTGATTTTAGACCTGGTAGGTCCACAGAAAACGCTTTAATCAACTTCATGTCATACCTGAATGACAAGGTGGAACAAGGACAGTATATAAGCTCTCTATTTTGTGACCTCAGTCGGGCGTTCGACTGTGTCGATCACAAAACCCTCCTTGGTAAATTAAAAATATATAATTTTTCAAATAACCTTTTATCGTTACTTAAATCGTACTTCTCTGACAGATACCAATATGTCGACACCAACAACACAAAATCGGAACTTAGTGAAATAATAAATGGAGTTTTCCAAGGTTCCATCATAGGACCACTTTTCTTTTTAATTTGTATTAATAACCTAGAGTATTGTATCCATGACGCTAACTTAATCTTATACATTGAACACACCACCATTTCAGTATCTAGTGACAATCTCCATAATATCTTACTCTCTGCAGAGAACATCAAATCCTCCTGTCAAAATTGGTTTGTCGCTAACAAGCTAAGCTTAAACGAAACAAAAACGCAACACATTATTTTCTCAACTAGACCCATGGGTTTGTGAAATCAAACCCAACTTCAGCCAAACTGCTTGGGATGTATTTTGAACCCTCTCTTTTGTTCCAAGAACACTGTGATTATCTAACTAACAAACTAACATCGCTAATTTATCTTTTTAGAAATCTGTGTCATAAACTGACCCGAAAAAATCTGGTTTGTATACAGGGATGGGCAAAAGTATGGAACTATGCTAATATCGTCTGTACCGTTAGTTCAATTTTTGTGAAAATTTGCATTAATATACCTGGCGGATCCGATTAGCAAATACTCGTTCGTCTGAGACTTCCGGTTTAACCGGAAATGATATCAACTTTTGTTTTTTAGATAGAACACCCTGTATATTTTTTAAGGTTTCGAAAGAGCTCTCTCTCAGGAATTCAATGATATAAAAAATTAATTCCTCCGATGTTAAACTACCACAATAGGCAATTTTTAAAATTTTTCTGTAGGTATTTTTTTATCATGTGAGCCATGAAACATAACTGGAAAATAGAAACTAAAATTGAATAATATTGACAGAGTCAATGTTAATTAACTCAATATGGCTCAATTAATAGAAAAAGAGCGAATACAAATACTGATGATGATGATTGGTTTTGGTGACCACATAAGAACACAGCAAGAAGTTTGCAATCTGTTTAATAACTTGCATCCAGATCGCAACCCTATATCTCGAAGAGTTGTAAGCAAGACTCTGAGAAGATACTCTCGAAAGCGATCTGCGACTTACATCATGATTTAACGCCATAACTGTGGTTGATGTTTGAGGTAATTTTTCCAATCGAGAGCAATATCCTCAGCAACAGTGTTATTCGTTGTTGCAGTATTTGATCGTCCGCTTTTACACTTCCAGTTAAATTATATCTTCTCTGAGTCTTACTTACAACACTTCGAGGTATAGGGTTGCGCTCTGGATGCAAGTTATTAAACAAATTGTAAACTTCTTGCTGTGTTGTTATGCGGTCAGCAAAACCAATCATCAATGAGTATTTTTACTCACACTTTTTCTGTTAATTGAGTCATGTTGAGTTAATTAACATTGACTCTGACAATATTTTTCAATTTTAGTTTCTATTTTGTAGTTTTGTTTCAAGGTTCACATGATGAAAAAATATTTACAGAAAACTTTAAAAAATTCCTTTTGTGGTAGTTTAACATCGCAGGAATTAAATCTTTATATCATTGAATTCCTGAAAGAGAGCTCTTTCGAAACCTTAAAAAACATATAGAGTGTTCCATTTAAAAAACAAAAGTTGATATCATTTCCAGTTAAACCGGAAGTCTCAGTCGAACGAGTATTTGCTAATCAGATCCGCCAGGAAGTCTTGTATATTAATGCAAATGTTCACAAAAATTGAACTAACGGTACAGACGATATTAGCTTGGTTCCAGACTTTTGCCCATCCCTGTATATCATGGCTTGTTTGAAGCTGCTTTATCGTATGGCCTCCTTATGTGGGGTTACTCCCCATCTATAAAAAGAATTTTCAGCCTTCAAATAAAGGTCATCCGAATATTAGCCGACAAACCTTATAGAGAGGAGACAAAACCTCTTTTCCATTCTTTAAGGGTTCAAACTGTCCCGTCCTTATATATTTTCAAGTGCTTATTGTACATAAAAAAAACACGAAAACAATTATACTAATGTTCAACAAATACATGGTCATGATACTAGATCAACTAACAGTTTTTATACCCCATACCATCGGATACACCGCACCAAAAATGGCCCAAATTTTTACGCTATAAAGTATTATAATGCATTACCGGATGAAATTAAAAAGCTACCTACCAATAACTAAATTTAAAACAGTCATGGAAAACTTTCTAATTAACCTGGCTCCGTTTGAATTTAATAATTTTTTAAACAATGATTTTTCCAGCTTAAGAAAAATCAAATAACAAACAAATTTACTGAGAAGAGAGGTCATGCTATCTCCATGGTCAGCATTCTTTTCGCCTCTCTTTTAGGTACAAACCGATAGGTGCAACCTTTGTTTTGTACTTTTATGTATGTCTTTTTCGTAATTCTGTGTAAGAATATGTGACTTAAGTAACCATTAAATTGGAAAACATCAATAAAATTATTATTATTATTATTATTATTTTTATTATTGTGCTTTGATATTTGAATCTCTTTCTCACTCTCGTTTTGGTATCTAGAGGAGAAAAGTGTCTCGAGGAGTCCTTATGAAATTAATTATATTGAAAGTTTAGGTTTCTTTAATCTGCTTTCTTTGATAATTTATTTTCAATTCCGTGCGTCGTTACAATGGCATAGAGTACGCGGGTCTCCGAGTAGCCCGGGGCCCGAGTGCCTTGCACCAGCCACTTTTTAAACAAAAAGGAATTATTTATTTGTTTTCCAATAAGTAAAAAAACTCCAAATATTTAAATGTATGCAATTAATTGGTCCTTGTCCCGTATTCATGGATTTCATTTTGGTTCTTTTTGTTTCCTTTTTTTTCAAGTAGCATCGTAATCAGAAAAACCGACTACACTCGAAATTTTAGTCAATTGAAGCGTGCTTTAAAATGAACTTCTGTCATTTTGACATTAATATTATTTTGACAAATCAAATAAAAATAATTAAAAGCAATTCAGAAAGCAATAATTCGAGCGCGACAACAAGACAAAATCAGTATTCGGGCAATTGGAACTGAATTTGCTGTTAGTATTAGTAATCATAGAATATATTAAAAGCATATTTTAGCGACGAACGAGATTAGAGTGGTTACCAAAATGAGCACTTTTCCGACAAACACATGACGTCATTGTCGTATATTATGAACGTCGTTCGTGGAACTATTGGATGATGGTCGAGAAGAGTTTGCATAGGTATCATCCATTGTTCATGAGAATTCTGGTGAGAATCTGGTCTGACATGCATTTTTCGAAGCACTGTTAAATAAAATAACATATTTCTTGATGTTAGTGAAGTTGTTTCATTAACATTTTGTAACAGTCTCTCTATTATAATACCATTATCATCGAATATTGAAGAATATCGCTTCATTTGCTAATGTAATAAACATTTTATATGTTCATTATTATTTATTTATTAACAAAACTTACAATAGCAAGAATGAACAGTTGACAGTTATTAACCGATGGAATACTCCACTTTCGCGAATACCATTTTTGATGACTTCATAACATAAACCGTGTTACAAATGTAGGAATAATTGTTCGTCGCTAAAATATGCTTTTATTTCTTTGGAATCGAATGAGATGGATGAGATTTTATAGGTTGACAAGTATATGACAAATGGTGTCAAACCTAATGTTACACAACTAAATATTTGAAAATGGAAGTGTCGATTTCACTTCGCATGTAGTTGATTTTTATGATCACGATGGTACAAAGAGATGAAATAAAAAGAAAATGTTTGTCATAAGGTCATAACAAAGAAAATCAAAAAATGTCAAAACGAAATCCATTTTAAATTAAATTTATAACTATAAAACTTTCATACAAAATATAGCTAACTAGATATGCCATGTGATTGTTAAATGAGTCCAGAATATATTATGATAACAGCTTTGAAATCCCTATAACACAATCTAATAGATTCAAAGTTTATAAAACCAAATCAAAGTCATAGTTGCACAGATTCTCAGATTTAAATTGAATTTTTAACATAGCAATAGATACACTGGATTGATGCCTTTAGACTTTCAGAGACAAAACACATAGAGCACTTTTAGCACTCGAGGTTGACTGCTAAAAGCTACGTAGCGTGAAAGTACAAAGAATGTATTTTTTACAGTTTTTTAAGTCTTTATTTAAATACACGAACAATATGAATATCACAGCGGTTGTTCCTCAGAACACATTTGCAGTTACTCGATGCCTTTCTCCTGCAATACAAATTAAAGCTAGTATTTACCACAATATAATACTGTAATAGGCCACTCACCGTGAATATCCCTGTGTACAGCCCTGCGATTTTTGTCATGTCATTTGGTCGTATATTTTCTTAATTCAGATCTGTATGATCGGCATATAATAAAAAAATGAACTTTATATGTTCCTATGGAAATAAACAGGAGTTTAAAGTTAAACTAGGACTGAGAAACCCAGCCTTAATGATAAAGATACCTCGTCATTTTAAAACTGATACTTATTGAATGTGTGATATAATATACACGGTCGCTGATATGTATGGAAACGGTCGATTATTTCTTAAAGTAAGATAGCTAGCGAAAAATGTTAAATACAAAAGTTTTAGGGCTTTTAAAATCTATTACACTAAATAAAAATCAAGTATACATGATCAGTCAAAAGTCATAGGAAAACAAAGTTACTTTTTTTAAAATAAAACGGCCTGTATTTTACGCGATATTTCAGTTCTTCTCAAAATTCTAAAAACAATTGTATAACACATCACATACCTAAACTTAACCGTTTTCGAGTTATCGAGTTACTAATATCTAGACGAAACTTTTTGTGGTAAAGGAATTATTGGATGCAGGGCTGCAATTGAATGGCCAGCTAGGTCTCCCAATATAACACCACTTGACTTTTTTCTATGGGTTCACCTTACAAAATAGGATTTCAAAGAAAATAGTTGTTTATTAAAACATGTGGGGCGTTGTTATGGAGTTAAAAAATTTCTAAAGTAACTCTATATCTCGAAAACGGTTAAGTTTAGGTATGTGGTGTGTCATACAATTGTTTTTAGAATTTTGAGAAGAACTGAAATATCACGTAAAATACAGGCTGTTCTATTAAAAAAAAGTAACTTTGTTTTTCTATGACTTTTTAACTGATCGTGTATACTTAATTTTTGTTTAGTGTAATAGATTTTAAAAAGCCCTAAAACTTTTATATTTAACATTTTTCGCTAGCTCTCTTACTTTAAGAAATAATCGACCGTTTCCATACATATCAGCGACCCTGTATATCTTAGGCAGTGACGACGTACCTTGCATAAGTATTTTATTCTATTCTAATATAGTAAGTATTCTATTTATTGCTGTTTTTGAATAGGTGCAGTAGATGTGTTTCTGAGTTGATTATAACTATTTATGCTTTTTAATTATCTAGGCAGTAATGAAAAATTTCTAATACATACAAGTAAAAGAGTTAATTAAAGTGACATAAATGGTGTAGAACTTTGTAGAAGTGGAATAACGTAAATAAGAGAAGATAAACATCCTTTCCCGTTCAACAGATGTAAACAGAAGCGTTGCAGAAACTTTTTCCATTAAAAGAGTATATTAATTAAATCAAAGTAGGTTAAATATTTGCGGTAATAAATTGAATAGCACGACTATACAGAATGTCAAGACTGGTAATATTAATCAAATATTCGTCGAATCGCATTAATTAGCAGTAAAAACAAGCGACCGATTCTATGTACAATCCACTTACACATCATAATTAAAAGTGTCTAACCGTCGGCGTTTCCCTTATTGCAAACATTGACGGAATTCATCCCCGTAGTATCAACAGAGCTGGTGATGTGGGATATGAAGTATATGTAAACACATTTGGAATGCAATTAAGGCCTAGGTATCAACCCGGCCAATCAATCACCGTAAGTCTGGGATCGTTTGGCACTAGCACGCCCAGGGACGTGCTCCTTTTCAGCTGACAGCGATTTTGCAAGTCAATATTAGATGTAATTCTACCCGAAGCATTACTGCCAATGTAGGGCACTCGTGTCCATGGTTTCTGAATATCCTAACAGATTTATTGAATTAAATTTTGGCTTCCGATGTATTTTTATTTACTCTAACGATAAAAACGACATAAGTAACAGGTTTAAGGGTATAGGGTGTAGTTTTAGGAAAAAAAGAATGGAAAGAATAATTATGGGAGAGTTCCAAGATATTTAAGTTTGAAAATATATGTACAATCGTACAGATGCCTTCTCTTGATTTAATGTACCTTGCAAATTTTAATTTAAAAAAAGCTCTATTATTAAAAAAAGCTCTATTATTAAAAAAAAGAAAAAAGTTACGAAGTCGAAACTATTCTAAATAGTTAACATGCATGCATATTACTAATTCATGTGTCTAGATACGCAAAGGACTCTTGTGACTTTTCAGAAATGTTGTGCAGCAGCGTGGCTTATAAATACATAAAATTGAAACCCTCGATGTCCGACATAAGACGTACGCTTGCAATCCACAAGCAGGAGAGTATCGGGTAATTTCGTCTGGTCGCTCGGACCGCGGTCAGCTGTCAACCATCACTCACACTCGCCAGGCCACTACATGCTTTTGTACTTAGCCCTACGCTGCCCCTAATTGTGTCGGAAAGCCGCTCTTCGAGTTTGTTTGCAACAGAGCGGACAACACTATCCGTACGGTTTCTCTTTACTCATGGTGGAGGCGCCAGTTACCGCTCCACTCAGATACTGAATTATCCTCACAATTTTGTAACTTTTCTGAAAGGATCACAATCATGTTAAAAAAATAGGAGCGTTGTCTCAACACGCCTGATTTCACTATTGATTTAATTAAAGCGGAGGCAACTACATGGATTTGAATTCTTAAGAAACCTGTTCTGTTTGTTTGAACTTGTGCGCACGTTTGCCGGTGGATATATGTATCATTAATAAAGACTGTGTAGTCGGTGTAATAACATTAATAACAAATCAACGGATACATTTAAATAACAAAAATATTTTTAATTACTTGGGGTTACAGTCATTTATCTTTTTTGTAATTCCTTAAAATGAAATTAATTCAAGTCATTACATTATTTCGATTAAACAAGCAATGTGTAATAAATTTAATTAACGATTTAATGCTTCACATACCGAACAGAAATAATAACACATTACCTGTTACAAGAAGAGTCCTTAGTGCATTGCACTTTTTAGCAGTTGGATCTTATCAGAATTCAGTAGGTACATGTACTTGGATTTCTGTTAGTCAAGCTACAGTTAGCAGATCGGTAATAGTTATTTGTATCACACGGCCCGAAACTGCTTTGCAAGTGCTCAAACTGTGCTCGCACTTGCAAAATGACAGTATTTTTTGGTCCGACCTATTTTAAATTGTCTGAAAAGTTCAAAAAAAAATCAAACCCCTTGTCATTCATGAAATGTCAACCACTGATGTAAACTGATAACCTATATTGCCAACATTTGGTAAGTCTTTTGATGGCCTAGTGCGTCAATAGGGCTGTTTCCGGACTGTTTTGACGAATGTAACATCAACATTTCTGGCCGGAGGACCGAAAATGAAATTTGTTCACTAATTGTTGAACATTTATTACCTATTTGGGTGAAATTTCCCATTACACGTGATGAAGTTATTGCTGTCAAACAAGAATTTTTTAGAAAATATGGACTGAGAGGGGTGACAGGGGCTGTCGATGGAACTCGTGTAGAGGTTATTGCACCTCCTCCTACAGATATTAATCATCTCCCATTTGTTTATATCAATAGAAAAGGAAAACATTCAATCAATGTAATGCTAATATCAGATGCAAACGCAAAAACATTAGCATGTAATGCAAGGTTTCCCGGTTCCGTACACGATGCTGCTGTTTGGCAAACTAGTTCCACAAGAAACCATGTACGAGTAAGTCATGAACAGGGTGATAGATGCAGTCATTTGATAGGAGATAGTAGTTATCCCCTTGAACCGTGGCTATTCACTCCATTTCTAAACCCGAGAAAAGTGATAGTCCTGTATTGCAGTTTATCAAACCTCTCGGTTCACGTTAATCCGTACTTTCTCTGTGATATAGCTTTTAAACTCCTCACTTATGAAAAAGCAAAAGATTGACACTTTACCGGAATTTTGGTAAAAGAACTTCAAATAAACGATAATTGCGGCCAAGATCAAAATGATTCTTATTGAGTTTTCACACAATCAAAATTTATTAAGCCATCTTACAATGTGGTAAATTTCAATCATCAAAATTTGAAATTTAATTTACAAAATTATTTTTAAATAAGCAATTTTAATCAATCATATTAATAAATGGAAAATTCTTACATGTCCAGGTCACTACTTTCAATTACAAATATGTTGCTCAGAAGGAGCTCAACATTTGACTGCAAAGTCTTGACTTTAAGTGCTGAGAGCTGAGGTTGAATGCTTGAATTATCCAGAAATCTCCCCTTTTATATACTTTTTAAGGCACAAAAACTTTGTAACCTTAATTATAAAAAAAATTAAAAATCCTAAAATGAAAACAATTCAAAATTCTAATACACAAATAATATCAATCTTGTTTTGTAGATTCTAAAAATCAAGTTACATCTTGAAGAGGCCCAGTCGAACAGCTTCTATCTTCGAAAGGCGGATTCTGCTTTGGTTTTTGAGTTTTACAAGAATACGACGCCTTCCACCGTTCTTCTTGTAGAAGTAGGCTCGAGGTTTGCTTCGGATTACCTCTTCCAGCGTCATAGATGAACTTGAAACGCCTTCCACGATGCTAGGATCGGCTCGTTCAGGAGTTTCGACTTCGGAGGACAGCATTTCACCCTTGGATGTCTCGGAAGTTGACTCATGTGACATGGGTTTGCCTTCCCAAAATTTCTGAACATCCTGAAGTACTTCCTGGAATTTACAATTGAACCAGCTTTCGGTTGTGGGAGAAATCGTCCCTTCAAGTATGTCGTGTGACATATTCTAATTCGGACAGAAAAATGTTTTAGTTATTTGTGTAAAAATAAAATTATTCTTAATGTTCTGGAATATGTGAAGGTATGTACAGCAGTTCTACATCTTTACTTTAAATTACGACCTTAAAATAATAATCTAACCTTATATATACAGGGTGTAAAATTTAAAAATATGAAAATAACACAGCAATATGTATTTGTACTTAAATTAAATAAATAATAATTTTATACAACGAAAAAAAGTTTATTTACTTTTATTCTTAAATATTTACTTTAAATAAAAATTCTAGAAACAATCTAATTACCTAGAATGAAAAATCGGGATGGAGAAATGTAAAGCGCTTAATTTCAAAATAAAGTTTTTCTCTCTTAATTTTAATATAATTCTCACCAAAGTTTCTGAATACTTCAACAAATTTATTTTGATTGGTGGTATTTAAAAGTGATAGAGGCTTTTAGGTTTTAATCTTGACGGTCTCGTGGAAACATTTTGATTTGAATGACATGGCATATTTTCCAGCTTGTTTTCCTTTTCTACATTGATAACTATTATTTCATTCTCATCAACATTATCATCAAAGAAACTTTGCGTTATGACCTCTGCAGGTGGAATTGGTGAAACAGGTATGCCCTCGTAAACTGTAATATTTTTTGCACCTTCTACTGTGACTCGTCCCCAAACATTTAATGCCCTCTTTTCTAAATCATTCAATTTGATATGTGCACTTAGACCTCCCCTGTTTTATTTCTATGATTTTTCTAGCTTTTGCTTTTGTTACATATTTCCAATCAATAAACCTCTAAAAAAAAACATAGATAAGTACATGATGTACACATTGTAATATTTGTTCATACTTTTTTCCAATCTTCTGAATTTAAGACAGGTCCCATCTCCTCCCAGTCCATTTAATTGTAATGTTAACTTTTCCCATTTGTTCTGGATGTAGTTAGGTGCTAAAGTGTGATTTATCGTATTTGACCTAAAGGCATAATCGTTTTCCATTGCTTCCAAGTATAATTCATATTGTGAGTTGGTAGTACTTTTTGTTCTTTCTCTATTCTTGATATTTTCACTGAAATCATAAATATGTAATAGTAATGAATAAAAACGAATTTCTACAATTTTTCTGCTTTTTATGTGAAACTGAAATTTATACCTACAATGCTGTCTGAAATAAATATTACAAAATTTACCTCATTTTAAGTCAAATTTTTCGTTCTCCACACATACACACTTTTACTGCAGCCGATTTAAGTAACAACAACATTGAGGTTATGTTTCACTGTAAATTTTACCGTAAAGTATTAGACCTGAAGTTGCAGTAGTTCCTTTGAACCATAGTAAGTGCGGTATTTACATATGGGATCCCAGAATTGCCACATTTACGATTTTGTAAAATGTCAGTTACAGAATAATCGTAAGCTATATTTTTACAGATTTACGAAAATATTATGAGTAAACGCAGAAGAGACCTATTAGTTTCTTTCCGCTTTGAATAATAGTTTTTCGAAAAAATAGTCCTATAGAGAATAGAAAAAATTTTATGATAGAAGTAATTTATTCATTAAACTAAAGTAAATACACCATCCAAAAGGTTTAATAAAACAAAGTGCTGAGAAAAAAAATGCCTGAAGCAAAACAATAAGTAAATAAAGAAAAAAAAAACAAATATAGGAGTTATCAAATTTCACATAGAACACAGAACTAACGAAAGAGGACATAAATTTAAGTGAACTCTAGTATAGGAATATAAAAATAATGGAAAAGAAATGGAAAGCGATAAAACCAATTAAAAATAGCAGAACGTAATCAAAATATAACACACATGATTGAAATATACAAGGTGTAGTTGAATAGATTTCACTTGTTAATACTGTAAGTTCTTCATCACATAAGAGAAATAATTCTACAAATATCAAAGGTCTACCTCAGGGGTGGGGAATCTATGGCCTTCCGTTATCTTCTATGCGACCTTGCTATAAAATTAATATTTTTGCTTGTAATTCAATAATATCCCAATTTAATTTTTGGACTGATATGAAGTGCAATCTTCATTTAGGTAAGATGTAAGATAAATTATAATAAACTTGCTGTTATATAACAATGTCAGAAAATAACATTTTAGTTGTAAATTGCTGCCTTTCTTTTCACCAGCAATATGCGGCTTGTTTACCATCTTAGAAATTAAAAGTGGCCTTAAAAGGGTTCCCTAACACTGGTCTAGCTCAAAATAAAAGACTCACCTACCACAAGAGTGTACAGCCTTTCGTTTGGAAACCTCTGCTCGTTCGTAAGATATACGTGCGTCAGTGGTTTTTATAAACACATCGTAAAACAATAAAGTTCCAGCAAAATTCACGGTCATCAAGTTCTAAATTGTTTATTTACAAGGAAATAATAATCAATTTCAATAATGATGTTCAATTTCTTAAGATTTTGTTCATCACACTAATGTTTACTTTACCTTGTTAATTTAATTGATTCGCTATCATTGCACATTAATTTTTGGTGTCGCTTCATACGTTCAAACCCGTCCATTTTATTAAATTCCTCCCTAATTTAACGTTGCTCGTATTTATAAGCTGTGTTAAAAAAATTGAAACGTGTCATACAGTGATGAGTATGGAAAAACAATTTATTGTGAAAACACAAATTTGAATCTAATAAATAATTTTTTAATTTTTTGTGCCACACATTCCTGCTTGGCCTTAAATGAATCCCCATGTATTTCTGATTTTAGTTTTTCAACAAATAAAACCGTACATGCCATTTAATCGGCCAAATTGAACTTGCTCCTGGTTTAAGAAGTTGGGCTTCGGAGGTGCCTTCAAAGAACTGCATAACCTCCACAATGGTGTACATCGGAATTGCTTTGAGACTGGTGTGTGTGTGTGTTAGTCAGGTAATGACGATTGCATCTTTTAATATTTTCCCTCATGTTTGTTTTTCTTAACAAAACTTTGTGTTTTAGTAATAGCAACATTTGTGTTGAAATATCTTGGGATCATCATTTTCCTTTAATATGCAAAATTTAATTGATGTATGACAAATGACGAACTAAATTACTATTGCTACATGATAATCATAAGTACAAAAATATTTTTTACAACAATTTTCAATCTTCAAGAGTAAAATAACATGACAATATGTCATAACTTCGCTTCTTTTATTATGTATTAATGGTGGTTACAATATGTGAAACTTATTCGATTACACACTGTATAGAATAAATATGTTTCGATAATTCGAGTAATCAATCATAATCTTACATCGAAAGAATCGATAGCTTCTAAAACATGAAATCTAAAAAAATTTAAACAAAAGTGGGTTTACCTCAAGTAAGCAAAGATTTAACAAACGCTTTGTAAGTCACCACCAGACTTAGAATGGAAATATTAAAATTTAACGGAATGTGATCTCGTTGACATCAATTAAAAGGCAATATTAATACAAGAGGCCTTCTACTCTACTCTACGAACGAATTCTTAAATAAAAGCTAATTCTAATACTAAAATTTATTTTCTAGGAATTTTTCTTTATGAGATTTTATTTTATTTTAAATATAGTTTTTTCTTGGATAGTTGTAAGAACTGCCTGTATGCGTTGTAATTGTCCATGTATTAGAGCATCATAACTAACAAACATTAAAAAAAAATGCCTTTGTTTAAGGCCTCAATATTTCGTTGTAATTTGCAACGTCATCAGGAGGTTACTACATTTTTTTATAAACAAGAGTAAAACAATCTTTTTAGAAATGTTACATATCCAAGAAGATAGACAATTTGTTAATTTTAGATCTGACATTGAAAATATCAGTAATTTCTCAGCACACATCTTAAACATATTAAAAAATTCTTCACGACGTTAAATTAGACTAATTAGAAATTATTTTAAACCAGAAAAACTAAAGCTTAAAACGAAAAAACATTGGGATCGCCTAGATATAAAGGGCGTAAATTTAAGAGTGCCCCTATATTACATGCAATTTATACCCACATCGACAATCATGTAGCCATGAAAAATATGTCAAAATATTTTCTAATGTCAGGAGTTTTAATTTTTCTAAGGAGCGTTGTCGTTTGCTGTTAAAGTGAAAACTGAATAATTTTTTTGCAATGTGGTTTAATTTTTCAAACATAAAGGAAGTTCCATACAAATTCATCCATACAAATGGCAGAAAGTGTCTAAATTAAATAACAATGACCATGCTCTACGAGTGGATATTTGCAACTGGATTTTAAGTAAAAACTCAAATTTTGTCAATAATATAATCATAGCGATAAATCGCATTTTGTTTTAGAAGATGTAAGCAATAAACAAAATGATCAATGTTGGGCACCCGAAAACTATCAAATTCTCTTACAACGGCCTCCGCCCACATTAAAAGATACTGTTTGGTGTAATTTTTGTTCAAGATCAATAACTGAGTCCTACTTTTTCGAAAATGAAAATGCAGATGCAGTTACTGTTAGCACAGACCGCTCCACTGACATGCTTCGGAATTCTTTCAAAGGTGTTTTGGGTACTCTACACCAGTTGGATTTGCCTATGGATGCCTATTGTTTCAGCAAGACTGTTCTAAACCACCCGCCTCAAATAGTAGTTTAAATGTTTAGAGGCAAATGTTTCCTGGTCGTTTAATATCAATTTTTTGAAACGTGTGCAGATTTGCCTTGGCAGCCATGGAAGACTTTGAAACAATGTTATTTTTAAATATTAATTATTTTGATAAAAACTATAACGTTTGTTGTATAATTTAAGCTAAAATACATTTTCCTATTAAATTCCGTTTTCTTGATACAAACATCTGAAATAGGGGCGCTCTTAAATTTACACCCTTTACTACAAAGAAGATTCTTAATAATTTAATTATGCAACAGAAATCAATAATTCTATTTCTCAGAATAATTATTATTCTGATACAATTAAACTTACTGATTTGAGTCTTTGGCATATTTGAACATGGTGTTTATTAAAGACGGTTTCTCAAAAAAAAAGGAAAGACAACAGCGTTGCCTGTTACAAATTTAAGAGCAAACACGTATTTCATCCGCCATGCGGAAATCATCAGCGCTAAACTTCTAGACTTTAAAATATAGCACTGATGATGACATTTGCATCGCGGATAAAACACGTGTTCACTGTTAAATGTATGCACAAAGGTGTTGTGAGAGAATTGCCTCGAATGTTTTCACAATGTGAGCTCTATAAATTTGAGGCTTTACATGAATCAGGCGCTAATCACAAACAGTGTTACTTTTGAAGGCGATACTTCGAAAAATTACTCATAATAAAATTCGCCAGACATTTATCAGGATCGATAACTTCATGATATTTTCCAGTAAAAGGCGCCCTAATACTGAAAAGTACATTGTAAACTGAAAGCAAAATTACATTTTCGCCAACTTAATATAAGTCGGAGCTATATGTAGCGCGGATAAATTATGGATATGATCATGGCGAATGTAAAATTCATGCGAATGCAATTTTGCAAGAAATGTGCAGCTATTTTCCTGCGAGCAGCCATCCGAGTTCATTTTACAGCATGAACACATGTCTCGCTAACTCTCCCCACGCTTCTCTTTTTAGACGAGAAAATCAATTCAAACCCTCTTCACTTGGCTCAAGACATTTTCGAAATTTCCCTGCCCCCCAACTTATTTGGGTCTTATTAGATTTTACTACTCATGTTGCATCAGCATTTTTCGGTTTGTCGTTGACTTACTAGAGATCATTTCAATTAATCTGAAATTACCTAATTTTGAAAACGTTGAAAATGATTTTTTAAACATTGAGATATTGCAACCTGTTTTTAAAGATACTGTAGGAAGCTTCGCGAATGTTTGAAAAAATATCTATTATAATGTTATTATATTACACTGTGTTGATTCGTTTTTCAGACATAGGGAAATAGCATGTAAAATTAAGTATTTGCAAATATTGGCCCTCCTGTAAACTTTAGAGCAAACGGTAAAGGAAAAAATTGTTCAGAATTCTAAAATACACTTATGGCCTTATTTTTTTAAATTTTGTACTCATTTTCTCAAAAATAGTAAAAATTTTCAGGAAAATTGACATTTTAATAGCAGTTAGCCATGTCTATGACAACACAAAAAAACATCAAAATAACATTTTTAAATAATGAGTTCACACTGGTCTCCATATGCAGCTAAGCACTATCCTTATTGATCAAAACATTTCTGCCTCATGTTTGCCAATTGATGCTGAGATATTACTCTGTCGCATTCGGCAATTATTGCTTCTTTTAACCTCTCTACATTTTCATGTTAATTCTGTCAATTATACAATTTATTTTTTAAATTATCCCAGAAGAAAAGTCATTTGGTGATAAATCTGGAAAACGTGCCGGCCAGTTAATGGTACCTCCTCTTCCTAGCAGCGATTAGGAAATGCCTCATTTAAAAAGTGTCGCACAACTGCACTATTCTGCGCAGGGCCAATCATCATGCTGTAGCATGTCAAGATCTCCTAAAGTGGATCCTACTGAATTCTGCAGAAAATGGAGGTGTTTGTTACCGGTGGGGGATCTTTCGATAAAAAACAGACCAATGATTCCTAAAATTCCTGCCTATACGTTAATTTGATGGTGTTGACTTCGGTTAGTGACAATTAATTTAAATATTGAGTGGGTACTCCAAAAGAAAATTTTGAGAAACTGAGGTTCCATGTATACCTTATCAATAAAGAGTATTCGCTGTAAAAATTTCTAACATTATTGCATATTTCCTAGAGAGTTTCAGAAAACATCTTTCCTTGAAATTTGTCCCCTTCAAAGATTTCTCGTTGTTTGCGGTATTTAAACGATTTAAATTTTCGTATCTGTCTTTTTAGTACACGAAAAGTTGTAGTATGATGAATTCCCAAATTCCAACTAATGTATCTTAAACTTAAATTTTAATTTTCATTGACCATTCCTAATACATTAAAGTGATTTTGCATTTTCTATTTCAATCATATTTTTTACATTCCCACGCTTTTTGTTGTTTCAAGTTGTTTAATAATCCTACTGATGGTATCCGCTTAAGATATTTTTCGCTCAGTATAAATCTCTGCAAACAGTTTTACGAATAATAGGATTTCAAAAGTAATATTTTTTCTTGGGTAGTATAATTCTCTATTACAATAATTACGAAACGGAAAGAAAAATCTAACTTTTTTAAGAAGTGTAAAAATTTCAAATTTTTGAAGTTGTCGCAGTCAACAATTACATAAATATTTACCAGTCATAGCTCACTTAGGAAATTATGTACATTTTTCACAAGATTTTTGCCATTTTAATTGAAAATGGCTACGAAATTTAAAGTTTTAAATAAAGTATTAAGTGCATTTTAGAATTCTGAACAATATTTTTCTTCAAAATTTAACTTGAAGGCTACCGCGGCCGTCGTCCATGTTAGAATTGGAATATTTTCCTTCAAAATTTAACTTGAAGGCTTCCGCGGCCGTCGTCCATGTTTGAATTGGCTTCCGGTTGGAACCGCATTACGTTGACTTCTTCTACTGCCGACGTTTCGTTCTCCATGGCAGAAGAACTTCCTCAGGGCAGCTGCTGCTGGTGGTGTTGCTGCTGCTTAGTCGTTGAGACTGAAGAACGAAACGTCGGCAGTAGAAGAAGTCAACGTGACGCGATTCCAACCGGAAGCCAATTCAAACAATATTTTCCCTTACCGTTTTGCTCTAAAATTTACAAGAAAGCCAATAACTGCCTATACATATTTAGTTTTACGTGCTATTTTGCTATCTCCGAAAAACGAATCAACACGGTGTATATTAGTATTATGGAAGCAAAAGAATCAAATTAAATCAAAACAGATTTTTTAAAATTAACACCTTTTTGGTTGCTATTGTAATTCGATCATTCTACTGGTTTATTCATAATCAGTCTCATTAACAGTAATGAAAAATTAATTAAAACGACGCCGACGTCGACTTGTTACAGGATACAAAAATTAATCCATCCGCCGAAGCTCGGTAAGATTTCCAACAGCTTTTTTAATTCATTCCGGGTTAATAAAACAGCCCTTAAATATCAAAACTGTCGTTCCAACCCGTTCGTTCGACGGTGTTTAGATTTAGGGCACCCTTCCCTCCTTCCAAATCAGCTTTACTCTTACTTTCTCCATATTTTATTCGTCTTACGACGGGAGACTTTATTATCGCTGCACAAATGCGTCGGAAAGATTCCGCCGACTGAATTAATTAGCTCCAGTGATAATTGATATTAATTGTCTTTTCTTATTTTCCGCCGCATTAACTCCAAAGCAAACTTCAATGCATGTGGAATTATTATGCTTCGCCGCGAACTGGCTGAAAATTATCGGGATTATAAATTTGAAAATCACTTGAAGGATGAAATTAATATTTGTTTTTTTTTCTATACTTGTCGAATTATTCATTTACGTTTTCTTTTATCAAGATATAAATTTGTTGGTGGAGTTTGAGGAATGAAACGTTCAATTTAATAAGATTAAGTTCTAGAAGGGATGTAAGAATATTTAAGTTAATTATACTTGAGTATGAATGCGACTGAGATATATTGAGGCAAACCAATGCCTTGTCAGACTTTCGTGAAGATTTTGTATCAAGACGTAGTGTTGTTTGAAGTTACGTAAAACAAAAGTGTTATCAAAAGTACAGTTGTGTTCAAAAAGGTGTTGTACAGCTACGTTTTGAATATCTTTGCTTTTGAGCGGCAGTTGGTTTTTCTATTTTTGTGTTCAATGATATTATTATTGCCGGAAACCGTATATGTAAAAAACAACTTTTTTGACTTCATGAATGCAGATACAAGTTTACACAGTACAAATTCTGTACAACACTTTTTTTAACACGACTGTACGTCCACCTGAGCAAGGAACAACTAATTTACTGATTAACTTAGATCAAACTTAGTGAAAAAAGCTTTTGTATTAGTGCTAAATTTATGTATCAAATGAGGCATCGTCACTGCAGTACCCTATTAGGAAAAATAGGGAGAAATCTCTTGTTCTCTGCTCCGATACCAGCAAATACTTTTCATTCTGAAGCTTAAGTGTCCATTAAATTTCTTGAGAAATCCAGAGTATCTGTTTAAGTTCTTAAGTTTAGATCGAGTGAGCAGCAACCTTCACATCCAATGTCATTTTCAAATTGCTAAATCACCTAATATAGAACTGTGTATACATAATGGAGTTTGGAAGATGAAACACAGAGTGCAGTCTATCTGCAGACTACTTCCCCGAAATATTTAAACATTTCAATTGGAACACAATATTCGATTTTGAAAAGAAACAGAAGTTAATTGTTTATCATCAGTCTCTAATAAAGTACTCACAATTTAATAATATATTTATGTTTCATGTTTTTCTTATTTAAGTTAATTTTCTCAGCTCGTAAATTTCATGGAACTTAATAAGGGTTTTATATTTTTTAGAATAGCGGAAGTATTGTACGTTTAATTCAATTTGACAGTCCTAAAGTAGTGTGCACTTAGAGCTCTCCCAGTAGTTGCATAACGTATTAGACAGGGTTATAATACCTGCAATATGTATGTATGTATGCAAGTAATGCTCATCTAACTAACAAGAGTCGCTAATAACTAATACGGGGTCGTGTTAAACTCCCCCCTTGGGGTTTAATCCGCTGTTCGTATATCATGTGCTGCATGTAACACTGTTCTTGCCGGTTACCTACCCTGTTATGTTAAGCTTAATGTTATATATGTGCTACGGTTTGTCGGGGGAAAGACCAACATGGATTCCTGCTACATATTTTCATTTAGGAATAAAATAGGGTTACCGAAAATGAATCTCTATTTAGGAATTTTATCTTGTTTTATTTGGATTGTTACCTCGAAAATTAAATTGTTTCGTGCTGACCTGAAAAATTACCGGACTTTTACCGGTGTACTAAATTACTCCCTATACGTTTTTACATTGTCTCAAAAACGAATAAATTAAATTTCCTGGAACAGCTACCAACCGGCCGGAGTAGCGTTAGAGTATGTTATATTCTGAAATTAAATTTTCGTTTCGTCACATTTTATAATTAATTTATTATGGCAGGCGTCAGACTAATTTATTCACTGCATATCTTATATTAGAAGAACTGTGGAAATGTAACGTTCAAACATTTTTCGCGCTGAAATCCTAAATTAACTGCCACAAACGCGCTCTTTTAGCGCAGAAATTATTACTGACGTGCAATTTTTTCTTTCTCTGTATGGCTAGAATAAGGTTGAATTTTATAAACATAAATATATTACCTAACAATTAAATAAACGCACGCAGTAAATATACGATACCTTAGTCGTTAGGTCAGGTGCAGAAACTATCGTTCTCCATATTGAATATTGAAGGAAATTTCCTTAATAGGGGATACTCACCATGCCGATCTAGCTGTCAGATGTTTAGAAAACACCTGTACATAATCCTATGTATTTTTTTCCAGATAATTCTCTTCAAAGAAGAATTAATTGAATTGACCAAAATCTCATTATTAACTTTGTAACAAATGAAATCTAATTTCTTTTTCTTATACACATAAGTGTAGAGGTCAGGAGAAACAAAACTGGAAATGGCAAATGATTTTTCATCATTTTTCTAAAGAACGATCGCAAGAGTAGTGAAATCACAACACTGAAAAAAGGTATTACTTTATTATTATACCATAGGATAATCAACAGTAATTACATAAGTGGTGATAATTTTTTGATAATTTTAACTAGATTCACGAATCTTTGTTGCTAAAGAAATTAATTTCTTAATAGCAACAAAGATGAGTGCTAATCTAGTTAAAATTATAAAAAAAATTATCACCACGAATGTAATTCGGCGTGATTATTTTTTAAACTATGTCGGAAAATCTCAAAAGCGAAATCCACAATGGCGACGTTGCTGAATTTTTAATGTTTATATTTAGACAAATGAAAACGTGAAAAAATAGTCGCTGTAATTAGCTACTAGCAAATTGTCAGTGTAATTTTGATGCTATTGGTGGATTTGAAAATTTTTGTCATTACGATTGGCTGACAGGACTGTTTAAAAAATAATCAGTTTAATGTGTCGATTCTGCTCGTATCTATAGCAATTAGCAACCCTAAGACCTGTAAACCTGTAACTCAGTTATTAAAACATGGAATTTTGAAGTTCTGTGGAAGATATGATTTCTCGTAGGTCTCTAGAATTACTCGTAAGTCTCTGTGGTATTATCTTATAGACTTACAAGAAACCGTATATAAATATATACATAAATTTTGTTCCTGTGCTACATCTTTTGCGCCTATTGTGCTCTCAGGTGTTTTCTATTTTATACGAAGTTTTATCCTTGAATTAATTCAGAATCTATGTTAAAAGTGTATCGACTTAATTTCATTTTGCACCAGTCCGAAAGTATCTTTTCTAATTATCATAAATGCTCTACATTGACTCATCAGTAGAGAGTCTTGTTTTTAATCAGTTTGATTTATCACGAGCGTACAGGCAAGGAGTGGGGTCGTAAGCAGTATACAATGCCATAGGCGAGCTCGACGACGCTGCGAGTGCACGGAGCCGAACAATGCGTTACTGCATCGAAGCTCGCGGAGAAGATATGTCGTCTCCGCTTGGTCGACTAACGCGCATAAAAAAACTGATTTTATTTTAGACTACCTACTCATCAGTTATCAGACATAGGAGAATTCGCTTCTTCTCTCTGCAAGCTGTGTTATTTGAAGAGATTCTGAAGAAATTTTGAACATACTTGCTGATTGTTTTTAGATTTAAGCTTCGTTGTCTCACTCTATGAATCTATGAGGAATTTATTACCTTTTCTACCTTCTGACTCTTAATTTTGACAATCAATAAGCTTAGGGTTTCTCTTGTAATTATCGAACCTATAAACTCGTGATAACTAAGAAGAAACTGGATTTATTTTTCATATTATGATTTCTTTGCAATTTGTTTTTCCATTTTTTTTCCTAAGCTAATTTCAGCTTTTAACCTTTCGAAAATAATTTCCTTCTCCTTCAGTTTCTTCATCATATTTCTTAGGTGTTCATTTTACTCCTTTATCCAATAATGTTTCTCGCTTTTTAGTAATATGTTATATTCAACACTGTTTTTGAAGTTGAACAGTGTGCTAATAGAGGTAGCTCTACAACATATTATGATGGCTTAGTATATAACTTTCAATTGTTACACATTATTTTACATAGTGTTGGAAGCGTTAAGAAAAATTTGCAGCCCTTTCTGGAAAGATCTGAAAGATATTCTGTGATTAGGTAGACCACCTCTTCTCGATGATGATGGTTTGAAGCTTCAGAGGCTTTAGTTGAGTTAGATTCTAGACAAATTTGTCAAGAATTATGTGAGACTTTTTTTTCGTCTCTAAAGACAAACATTTTTACTGTCGGGGAATTGAAAGATTTGTAAAACTTGGTGGAAAATATTTCCCTGAATAAAAATTTCATAGAAAACATTTCGCTATACTATCACTAATTATAAAGAAAAACGAAAAGAGTTATTGGAACCTGTTAAATTAGTTTTCTTAGCTAGTTTTCTGAATTATGGGCTTCATGCCTTCCTTTCTTTCTTTTTTTTCAGCTGCTCTTTCAACTTTTCTCTCTTTCCTCTTCATATATGTGCATCAAATCGTACCTTTCATTTTCTCTCCTACATTTGCAAATTTAACCTACTCTACTTCTTGTGAGTAGTAATAATTTTCCTGCTCAACATTTTTTTCGTAAATTGTGGTGATAAAGTCCCGCACCAAACTCATAATTTGTTTATTTAATGCTTTTTTGCAAAATCCTGAAACAGGTAAATTTTTAATTTTAAGAAGACACACTTTAGTGTAAAAATCTTTTCTTGATCGGCATATGTTTTTCCGCTGTGACGTCATCATTAATGTTTTTAAATGGCAACCCTAACTTTTTATGCAGATTTTGATAGTCCTTCTTGTCAGCAACTTTGTAATGTAAAAAAGTTTATCGAGAAAAATAAACCTTACAATTCAAAAATAAGTTATTTTATTTTATTTTGATGATAACCTTGAAATAGAAAACAAAAACAAGTAAAAATTAACGAAAATGTTGAAGCTGTTCCCCAGGAACCAATTTTTCAGATTTTCATTGTAGCTTAACATAAATTTTTCAAAAAAACTCCAGACGATGGCGATAGTCTGGATCATGTCTATATTTTTTCGAAAAAATTGTTGTGTAAGGTACTATTTTTTACATCACCATGTACCTGACAAGAAGGACGATCAATATCTGCATGAGAAAGGTTAGGGTTGCCATTTAAAAAAATTAATGATGACGTCACAGCGGAAAAAGAAATGCCGATCGAGAAAAGATTTTTGCACTAAAATGTGTTCCAGGATTTTGCAAAAAGAACTTGATCGTCACTCTGTATATACCAACATATACTCGTCTCTCTAACTAACTTTGGATTCTGAAATTATTCTATAATATTTACAACAAATTGAGTTTCACTTCTATACAGCTTCATTTACTTTTCCTGTATCCTTTAATAGCTAGTACGTAGCCATGAAAACTTGTTGAAGCAATCAAAGTCATTCCGCTTATTTATCGATATTTCAACTCATATTATCACATCACAATCGAGATAATTTAGTGCCACATCAATCTTGTCTTCTGCTTCCTCATGTGTTTCAAATGTTTCTTTAAAGACTTCACAGATTCAGCTGGCCGTTTTGCCTGTTTTCAAAATAATAACATATCTCTGTTTTTATTAACACCTACTGCTTGAGTCCCTCGTGCAACTTACTTCCTTATTTACTCCAATTTCTCCAATTTTCATTTGATCTTCTCGATTCTTTACTGGTCTTACTTTATAAAGTATTTCTTCTTTCACGTCTAAAACTGTGTTGTATACTTGCTTTTTTATCCTGCTAGTTTAATACAAAACTTTCTACAATAGGAAAACCACCACAACTCCCAGACTTGAACTCGAATAGAATTGTTGTCAGATCACAACAAAATTAGTAAAATTTGTTGAGATGCATTTAGTGTAGAAGAAACTTAATTAATTTAATTAAAATCTTGCTTTATACACTTAATTTATAATTTTGGATTGGTACAGAAAACCGACGGTCTCAGGCAGATACATAAATTTTCTTTTCTGTCATATCATGAAATTAATAACAAATTTGGTACAATCACTAAAAAATAGAATCCAGAAAATTTCACACCCTAGTTTTTTAAACGAGAACCTACACATTCTTTACTATTTGATTTGATACTATTTGATAGAAAATTCATTTCCACCACAATTAACTAACAAATTAGTGTTTAGCACCCTCAACGCATCCAATGTAGCAGTAAGCAATCAAGCTTCCCCCGTAGCCAACAATACACCGCGAATTTACCGATACTCCCCTTAGTTCACGGGCTGTCCCAAAAACTTATTAAAACTTAGAACAATAATGACAATAAGAATATCTTCATTGCATTAAACAATGCGTGTTGTATCAGTACTTTAATGTCTAAATATAGGGACCCGACACCCTTATTTAGAAATGTGATTTACAAAATTCCTCACAGCAACTACAGTGGGGTTTGTGTTGGCAAAATTTCACAAAAACTAAAAAACCGCGCTAATCAACATAATTGACTGATTTATTATAATAACTACGGGCTTTATTTCATTAATAATTATTAATAATTATTAATGAAATAAAGCACAACTAAAATGTAGTTAACGTTTACCGTTGTTGTAGTTGTAAGAAAGGAAAATCAAAATAATACTTCTGCTTTAGCTTCTCATTGTAGTTATTAACAACGAACACAATATGAATTTTGACGATATTAGAACTTTGGGCTTTCAAAGGATTTACTGGGACTGGATCTTTGTAGAAATGTTATACATTGTACATTAATACGATTAATCAAGAACCTACAGCTATGAATTTGAAATCTGATATTAGTAATTTAATCGAGTTATGCCCGTTGCCCTTTTAAAAGGACACTTTACAGGCTTCTGCTTATTAACTTCTTAGAATGTTTTAAACAGCAGTTTCGAGATGACGCTTTTACTGTGTTTTTAAGAAATAGTAGTTTTGAACTGTGTTCAATAGTTTTTGGAAGATATCTTTCTGAAACATATCAGTTCCCGTTGACCTCAGGTTGATCAGGTAAGTGTTATTTTGGATATATACTTTCTTCTATAGTCAAATATTGTAATTAAATTTACAAAAGTGTAATAATAACGTATAATTAACATATTCAATAGAAAAATTTATAAAATCATTTTTATAATTGTTAAAACATGACTGTCCTTTTAAAAGGACTTCGATAACTCATTTATAGAAAGAGATAGGAACTTTTTTATTTCACAGACAGATTCTGCGTATTAAGAACTGTAATCTACAATTGTTTTGATATATACAGGATGTTCCGTAAAATAGTGTCAGGTATGCAGCATGATTTTTTAAATGGGACAACCTGTATATTTTCTTACACAAGAATGTAACTTTTGGTATAAGATTGCACTTTCGTGTCATTTCTTATTACTTGGTTCTACTGGTTCAAGATGATTGGCAGTTTCTCAGATTGCAAAACGGAAAGTTAGATCAATTGTATTTTAGAAGAAGAATAGCAATACCAATTTGAGATATACAAGATTTCAAAACAAAAAATATTTTGTAGCATTACAGGAAAGCAAACTAGATGCAGATTGTGCCATAAAAAGGTTCAAACGAAGTACGTTAAGTGTGAAGTAGCTCTACATGTGGATTGATTTATTTCGTACCATAGTAAGTAGTGCTTATATATGTTTCCTTTACACGATTTTTCTTTTATTACATTTATTAACTGTCTTTTACAAATATAAAAATCCGTAATATTGGTTAGCGCTCATTCTCAATGGACGTTAACTTAAGAATTATATAAAAATATATATCACAAAATCTTCTAAGCGGACACTAAATCGCGCAACTATACACTTTACGTTTCGCAGTCGTTCGACTGCTTCGTCAGAAGTGAAAATTATGTTGTCAAAATAAACAAGGTTGTCAATGGAAACTGAAAAAGTAACTTGATTTTTTTTTTTTATTATGTATATTATATTTATTCTTTAATCTAAAAATAATTTGAACATTACAAATGTTAAAAAATTGACAGATCTATGTTCTATTTAAGGAATCGAGAAAACTACAAAATGTATCGTTTAAATTTGCAAAATCAGTACGTTTATTAATAGAATTCGACGACATTTTTATTTTACACATTTCAATAAAACGTCTTTTGAAAATATTAGATTCGTAATATAAAATGTTAGTATTTTCAAAATCAAAATTATGGTCATTTTCTAATGAATGTTCTACAAGCATTGAATGATTTTGATTATTTTTTTGGATATGATATTTATGTTGGTCTAGACGTTTTTTTAAATTTTGGCTTGTTTCTCCAATAAATATTTTAGTTCGGTTTGGAAGACTTTGGAGGAAACTCTCCAAACTAATAACCTGGATCCCATCAAGTTAACAGCAAATAATATTCATTGTAATAAAACTTTCTTTATTGACGCGGTTGATGAAAAAGAACTCACTTCAATTATCAATTCTATATCTAACAGTACTTCAAGCGATATTTATCATATTAGTAATAAATTACTTAAAGCATTGGCTCCGGGCCTAATAAGTCCTCTTAAAATAATTCTAAATAAAATATTTCAAACGGGAGTTTACCCTACTGCATTAAAAATTTCCAGAATTATACCTCTTCATAAAAAAGGCGATACAAATGATCTAAATAATTACCGTCCATTATCTATTATTCCGACGATTTCTAAACCGCTTGAAATTGCTTTCAACAATAGATTATACAAGTTTTTAGAAAAATATAAATTACTATCACCTAGCCAATTTGGTTTTCGTAAAAAAATATCTACTAAACAGGCTGTAACTAACCTATTCCTGACGATAATTGAAGCCTTTGAGGGGGGAGATGATCTCCCTACTGTCTTCTGTGATCTCTCAAAGGCTTTCGACTGTGTTAAGCATGAAACCCTAGTGAATAAGTTACAATACTATGGAATACGAGGTATCGCCCATGATTTTCTCTGTTCATATCTCTCAAATCGCAAACAAATTGTTGAACATGACACCAACCAATCACAGATTTTAGATGTGGCTGCAGGTATACCACAAGGTTCCGTTCTTGGCCCTCTCTTGTTCATAATATACGTCAATGATTTTTCTAAAGTTATCTCTGATAAAAAAGTTATACAGTTTGCCGATGATACAACTTTAATTAATGAACCAAAAAATCAAACAGATAATAACTTCAGTATTTCGCTGGAAATGACAAATGACTGGTTTTCAGCCAATAATTTATGTAAATCTTAAAAAAACTCAACAGTATAATTTTTCGTTAAAACATTGCAATGTTAATGATAAACCCACAGTTAAATTTCTTGGTATAATTCTTGACTCCAAACTTACTTTTAAAGAACACATTTTTGTATTAAGTAAGAAATTGTCCAGTGTAATATTTTTACTGCGACGTATTTCTCTAATAACACCTATTCAAATTAGACGACAAGCATATATCGGTTTGTTCCAAAGTTTAATCAACTACAGTATCCTTTTTTGGGGAAACTCAACTCAATGGGAAAAAATATTCATAATACAAAAAAAAGCGATCAGAATTATAACAAATTGTAATTATTTGGAATCCTGTAAAGAATACTTCAAAAATTTAAAACTTTTCACAGTACCGGGATTATTTATCTATCAATGCTTACTTTATATTCGTGAAAATGAGAACTCCTTTAACAAACTTAATAATAATCATAACTTTGACACAAGAGGTAAAGAACAATTATTACTGCCCAAACACAGACTTACATTAACACATAAATGCTTTATAAACTCAGCAATAAAATGTTACAACCATCTCCCTTACAACATTAAAAATTACCATGTAATAAATTTAAATACGCTATTAAAAACGTTATTATTGATATGTGTCCATACAATATTGGTGAATTTTTAGATACAAATATAATTTTGGCTGTTTAATAGTAGAAAATTTATTTTAGCCACTAAATTATAAACATAATTTTTTATCATCATTTGCTACCTGTACAATCGTTTATATCAAATATATTTTGTAATGTGAGGGCAAACTCAAGTAGCTACTTAATTATAAATTATGGAAATATTTATCATCTAGTGAGATACTTGTTAATTTGTACTTAATACATTTGTAATGTTATGACAAACGCAACTAGCTACTAAATCATAAACTATGTAAATATTTTTTACCATCAAATGTGATACCTGTACACCAAATACTTTTAATGTGATATATGTTACCTGACGATGCAAAAAACTGTATGTTTTATATGCAAATAAATGATTATTATTATTATTATTATTATTATTAATATAACATGAATTACAATTGAAACATTTAATTTCATAAACTACGTTTGGCTGTTTTAATTTTGGTGTTTTGGTTTTTAAATTTGAGAAAATACTATTTAAATTATTTACAGATTTGCTAGCTAAAATTAAATTGTGTTTTTTGAATATGTGTTTAAATGTGTCATATAGTGGTTCAATGTAGGGTAATGATATGTATTTTTTGTTTGAAGTTTGTTTATTGTTATTGTGGATTTTTGAATTTTGTAAATATTTAACACGATTTTTTATTACTAATTCTATAAGATTTATTGGATAAGAATTTTGAACAAGAGTCTTTTTTATTAAATTTAAATTATCATAAATTCACAAACCTAACACACCTCTTCGGCCAATAGTTTCTACTATAGGTTCTTCTCTATATTTCTTATCAAAATTTGTTTCAAAAATTCTTACTCAAGTTACTAGTAAATCAGAATACTTTATAAAAAATTCTTATGAACTTGTAGATAAATTGAAAAACATAGATATACCAAATAACTGTATTATAATTTCTTTAGATGTTGTTTCTTTGTTTACTAACATTCCAAAAGAGTTAGCTTTAAAAAGCATTAATGATAGGTGGATAGAAATTAAAGATTTTACAGACATTTCCAAAGAAAATTTTTTTAGAAATTGTTACTTTATGTTTTGAAACATCTTATTTCGCTTTTAATGATAAATTTTATAAACAGATTTTCGGTACAGCAATGGGGTCTCCTTTATCGCCTGCTTTAGCTGAAATTATCATGCAGGAACTAGAAAAAAGTGTCATTACCTTCAGATAAAGTAGACTTTGTTTTAAGTAGATTTAACTCTTTTCATAATAGATTACAATTTACAGTAGAAAAAGAAATTAACAATTCACTAAGTTTTCTAGATGTAAATATCATCAGACGTAATAACAAATTAATAACAAATTGGTTTCATAAACCTACGTGGTCAGGTAGATATATTAATTTTCATTCGTATACTTCTAAAAACTATAAAATTGCAACAATTATTTCTTTAACAGATCGAGCTGTTTTACTTTCAGATAAACTTTTCATTTATGATAATTTAAATTTAATAAAAAAGACTCTTGTTCAAAATTCTTATCAGCCAATAAATCTTATAGAATTAGTAATAAAAATCGTGTTAAATATTTACAAAATCTCAAAATCCACAATAACAATAAACAAACTTCAAACAAAAATACATATCATTACCCTACATTGAAACCACTATATGACACATTTAAACACATATTCAAAAACACAATTTAATTTTAGCTAGCAAATCTGTAAATAATTTAAATAGTATTTTCTCAAATTTAAAACCAAAACACCAAAATTAAACAGCCAAAACGTAGTTTATGAAATTAAATGTTTAAATTGTAATTCATGTTATATTGGAGAAACAAGCCAAAATTTAAAAAAAACGTCTAGACCAACATAAATATCATATCCAAAAAAGTAATCAAAATCATTCAATGCTTGTAGAACATTCATTAGAAAATGACCATAATTTTGATTTTGAAAATACTAACATTTTATATTACGAATCTAATATTTTCAAAAGACGTTTTATTGAAATGTGTAAAATAAAAATGTCGTCGAATTCTATTAATAAACGTACTGATTTTGCAAATTTAAACGATACATTTTGTAGTTTTCTCGATTCCTTAAATAGAACATAGATCTGTCAATTTTTTAACATTTGTAATGTTCAAATTATTTTTAGATTAAAGAATAAATATAATATACATAATAAAAAAAAAAAATCAAGTTACTTTTTCAGTTTCCATTGACAACCTTGTTTATTTTGACAACATAATTTTCACTTCTGACGAAGCAGTCGAACGACTGCGAAACGTAAAGTGTATAGTTGCGCGATTTAGTGTCCGCTTAGAAGATTTTGTGATACAAATTTCATCGGACAAGAACCAACTGTAAATATATAAAAATAGTACATACATAAAAGCAATTTTTTATGTTTGTCAATTAATTTTATATACATATACCTATACTAAAAAAATGACTGAGACTATGTTTGTGTAATCTTTATGTTTACGTCCACTGTGAATAAGCGCTTATTTTCATAAAGATAACTTAAAATGAAAATCACGGAACTTGAGTGCTGCGTAATCAATCGCCGAAGCAAGAACCGACAATTATTTCAGTATTACTTCTTTGTTAACGGTGAATGAGAAAAAAGAACGGTGTTATGATTCATAAGTCTGTTGATGCAACACCAGATAATAACGCAACGGTTTTCTCTTGTGAATAATACTATATGTGCCCAATATCGTTTTAAAAGTACATCCAATTTTAGGTACTTTTGAGATTTGTGGCATCAAAGTTTTTATATCTATATAATAAAATATATAGCATCTCTAAATAATCTACGAAAAGAAAAACAAAATTTGAAAAATAGAGTAATTCGGACATGTATAGGTTAAGTTATATCTATTCTTACTTGTTACATTTACACAAAGAGAGGAAAAAAAAATCATATCAAATGCATGGGAATAACAACAATACAAATAGTCCCCGCTCTATAACATTTTGAACTCACCCATTATTTTCCATTTTGTTATGTACGTGTGTACATATCAGAAGCCCATGAATGAACGTTGTATATAAAAACAATAGGTTGTTATGAGATGTCAGTTACATAAACAATTTGTACCATTTTTTAATTAAAAATAAATCTTTCTAAAATAAGCAACTCGACCCCTTTCATCATATTATTGTAGAAACAGAAAAAGGCAAAATGAATTTTACTGTTGAAGAATTTAAACTCATTATGTCTGAAGCAGTACAAATGGCATTACGTGCGACAAACAAGCAACCAGTTATATCTTCAGAAAGATTAATGGAGTCCTCATATAACAGAATAACAGAATTTCATTATGACAAAAATCAAGATCAAATTTTTGAAGAATGGTATGACAGGTATGTTGATCTTTTCTCAGAAGACGCTAAAAGTTTAGAAGATTCAGCTAAGGTTCGATTATTGCTTTCTAAAGTTAGTCAAACTGAATATGATCGATATAAACGTCATATTTTACCTAAAAAGCCGAAAGAATTGACTTACGCACTATGTATGATTTTAATGAAACCAAATGAAACTGAAGATTTCAATAAACGAAATATGTAAAGAGAAAATCAATTTAATCATCACCGAACAAAAAATCGAGAATTCAAACCTCAAGATGCTATTTATGGAAGAGATTATCGAAATCCAAGCAAACCAGGTTGGCTACCGGGACAAGTTATTAAAAGAAAAGGAAGAGTTTTGTATGAGGTACAACTCGACTCTTATGGTAGATGTTTTCGACATACAAATCAACTGAGGAATCGACGGGAAGATTCAAAGATTGGAACTTACGAAGCCATCAACCAAAAACTTCAAGATGCCTTCACACTTCCTTGTTTCTCATCTCAAAACACTAATAATTTTATTTCAGATAACCCAAATTGTGTAACAGAATCTCAAGAAATCTGTCCTAATCCTTCAATCTCAGAGGCAAAAACTCGTTCATCTCGTATCAAGACACCCATTTTTCGATATGAACCAAAATGGACCTCATCACGCCTAGACTAATATAAATGTTTCTCTTTTTCCGCAGGGAGATGTTATGTACGTGTATACATTTCAGAAGCCCATGAATGAACGTTGTATATAAAAACAATAGGTTGTTATAAGATGTCAGTTACATAAACAATTTGTACCATTTTTGAATTAAAAATAAATCTTTCTAAAATAAGCAACTCGGCCCCTTTCATCAACACAATACATTTGAATTAGTTTTGGGCGCTTAAGCGCTCATTCTCAATGGATGTAAACTTGTCCCTACCTTTTCAAAAAGACAGGAGGCATGTCATCAGGTCCTCGGCTCGAAGTGTCTTTAAGGCTAGTTAGATAATCCTTATATTTACGTCCATTGTGAAAGCGCTAATTGTTTATATATATTCCTTCCTTATCCAACCAGTCAACTTTTTGCTGGTTTCAACGAATGTGTGCCGCAATTCCAGTCATTTTAATTTTGCTATCCTCATCTACGTACACTCAATTTTAAAGTGTACTTAATTACTAGCTTTGATTTTAATTTTTCACAAATATTGTACCTTGCGACAAGTTACATAATGTGCAACTGTTTGGTCCGTTTTCAAGCTCAAGCAATTTGCCCAAATGGATTTATGCAAGCGTTTGCGCATACAAACTTCCTTGCGTAAATGCTTGCAGTTTGCCAAACTTTTTAGCTTTTGCAAGCAAAAAAAATACGTTTTCATGCAACGACTTCCTTGAGCAAATTTGTGTGCACAAGCATATTTGTGCAAATTGCTTGAGCGTGAACACGGACAATTATAAGGTGGCTACAGACGTAACAGCATTCTTGACAAGCATGCATGATCAATTATTTATACAAGCACGCAAAATTTGCCTTTGCCATCACACGACGCATGCATGCTTGACAGCGCCAGCTTGTGTTTGGAATATGACACGCTTGGACAATGTCCTCATTCTAAAAAAAAAACGAGTAAGAAGAGATGTGGAATATGGTTAATGAAAATTCTATATAGGGACTTTTATTGCCTTAGTAACAATTCCAAAAACAAATTTTACTAAGGCATTAAACTGTAGAGTAAATTTATCTTGCATTTATAAAATTGGACCTTAAACAGCTTAATTAAGTTTAAACTTGACTTAATTCAATTTTAGAATAGAATCCGGCAAAGAAATAACAATGTAAATGACATAGAAAATGAAGTAATTTTTAACGTAGTTTATTCGACATAATAGAGACGTAGTAAATAATAAAAACTACGTGTAGTTTTTAACATATTATTTTGCTTTATTATTATTATTTATTATTATTGTTACTACTTCCGAACCCTGATTACAACAGAGAGCTCACGACTGACGTTCACTTGCACAAGCTTGTGAAACCATGGTACACGTGTTCAATTTTGCTTGCGCAAGACGTGGCTTCTTCAAGCATGCATATTGAACAAGGAATCAATCTTCAAGCTGCTTGTACAATCAGAATGCTTTTGCAAAATTATCCTACAGACGCTCAAGCGTACTTGTACAAACAGATTGATCATGCATGCTTGTCAAGCATGCAGTTACGTGTGTTTCCGTAACTTCACTATGTCGTAAGTTATACTTTTTACCACACTGAGAAAAATGGAATTTTGCGATTTTGATAAAACATCACTCCACATCGATAAAATAAAAGTATAATGTAAAAGTTTAATGCTGTCATGTTATAAGATCCATCTTACTCTAAATTAATCATGATTCTTAGCACAATGAAATTGTTTAAGTTTAAGAATGTAAAATTACCATTCTACATAATACGTAGTGTTAAAATATAATAAATCATAATGAAATATTATGCTGAATAACTTAGTAATAAAATGTCATGTTTGACTTTTTGTTAATTACTCCGGTAATTTTATCATGACAGGAAATGATACTCTAAACAACAAACCACATAATGTTAATTTTGCAGTAGTACGCTGGGTCGCTTTTTAACGTGAATCCGAATAAAATGTTCGGAATTCTTCATAATATAAACGTACTCTTTGGTACCATTTTTCTCAGTGCAGTACATTATAATTGTTTCTCAACATATTAATTTCTGTAGATACTAATGAAGAGAAAAAACAATCCCAAAATATCGATGAAATGAAAGAGCAAACAAGAAATTTGTTTCCTCACATGTTGACCGAAAATCCCCGTTAACTTCATTCCTTCTATTTTTCAATAAGTACAGTCGATACTTCTTGACGACTTTCTATAAATTTAATGTTTTCACAAGAATGAAAGTAATTTATTCAAATAAGTATTATTGTTATTTATGTAGTTTCCTCTGATACAAAACCCATGTTGATTAAATATATATTATACCGTGTAAATTATTTGTTTACCATAGACCAAATTAATGTTGCAATTTGTGTCGCGAATGGAGAATTTACGTTACGTGCAAATAGACTAAGTAACAGTTGTTGCCAAAACAATTACACGAAGTAATTGATGACTGGAAATTTATTTAACGCGCGCTGGAAATATCCGAATAAGCGCAGTATATTTAGTACACTTACTAGACATACGTTATAAAACGGTAATTACTAACACGCAATAACTTGTCCGACTAATAAATAAACGTTATACAAATATGCGGGAATCTAATTTTACGCGGTTTCGCGAATATCTCACGCTTCTCCTCGACGTATTTATTTAAATATCCAACACCTATTTCCATCGTCGGATGCCGACGACTACAACAAATAACCTGTGACGAAGTGAAGCAAGTGTGAACATCAGGATAGTGATAATACAAGGTTGTCATACTTTCGAAAATGCAACCTGAAAATAAATTACAATTTGTTGCAGAAAACTTTGATAATTTAATTTTATGTTCACCTAATTTCATTTCTAGAAGTTGCATCCTTTAACCTAGCCTTGTAAGCGCAATTTTTTATAATGAATAAGTTTTGACTGTTTTTGTCAACACTAGAATGGAAATCCCTATGTTGATATGGATATGGTATTATTCAGGTGTTGATTTTTTCTTGCTTCCGACGACAGCCTGTCAAAGTACGTTTAGATAAATACCACTTTCTTATTATATGCCTATCGATCGATTGATAATTTTAAAAACTTTTATTGAGCTATCTCATTTTAACTTTCGTGAAGCAGCTTTTACCCCTTGCAATCGAAAGTCACTTTGTATTCTTAACTCAGATTGATCAGATCGACATATAAGAAAAAAAATGACGTATATGTTATTGTGTTCATATCATACTGCTATTTGTTTTGGTAAATTTTCATTTTTGATATTTTCAAGAACCACTCCAAAAATCTTCCATATTTCTTTATTATTGTAAGAATTGTCTGCGTTAATTTACAATATTTCTATTTTTTCCCTATCAGGTGTAAAATTACAAAATGGCGCCCTTGTGAATGAAACGTTATAAAAAATTATCTGATCAAATGGTTCTTTTAATTAGCAAAAGCTTTCGGGTAATAAATTCTTCGAATTTGAATTATTCGTTTATAGATACAATCTTTTTTGTATGTTTTTTAATAATTTTCTGTAAAAAATGAAATTATTCCTATTCGGAATTAGAAACCCTTATTTTTTGGTATTTTAAAAAGCAAATGTGTTGCTGTCGATTTTACGTTGTTCGCGAGGGTTTCTGTAATCCATACTTCGTGTAAGTACGCGATATTAATTTAGGCCAAGCCTGGCCCGGTCAGCTCGGTCAGGGGTTTATGAATAATAATTACTGTTGCAAACAAGGATCTAGGCAGCGTCCCGACGCGGTTTGCGGTAAACCGAGGTGGCACTCCGCTTGTCTGCCGACGTCGCCAATGGTCCTATAACGTTCACCATGTTATGAGATTGTGGTGAGGAAGTTTATTCGGGTCTTAATTAGGCCGAAAAATAATTGGCAGAGCGAAAAATACTGATCTGTCGCTCGGGGTATATTTTGCGTTCCGCCCATATCCAATCAATAAATCCTGTCAGTTTCAGTTCTGCATGTTAAATAAAAATAAAAATATCTAGAAACTTGTAAACAATGAAAATTCCATACAATATTTTATAATGGATTTTCTATGCTCGGTGAATTTCGCCGTATATTTTTATTTGGTTGGAACTCCGACCGGTGCACGCGGTTTCAGCTGTAAATTTAACACATTCTTCGCGACTACTAGACTCACAACTCGTGAACGAGACGACCCCCGGTGTCACGTAACATAAACTAAAGGCGTCGTTTAAACTTATCAGTCTATATCTTTGTTTTGTAAATACTACAACTTACAAGGCGCTACGGATTTCTTTTGCTCGCCGGAATTGTTTATGATGTAGCTTCGTGTATAATTGAATCGAAACTCCGTACGCCAATATTCCGGTCTGCGTATCTGCATCCTTTCTTGCATCACGATGTACGTATTTATGCAGCTGCATTAATTATTTATTGCCGGTAATCACTGAAATATAACTCGTTGTGTACATACCTGCGAACGCAAATCTCACTGCATGAACAGGATTTTAAACAAGATCATTGCAAATAAAACATTTTGATACCCGATCCGGTTTGTTGTTATTCCTGCGTTGTGATGAAGACATAAGAGTTCTGCATTATACAACACAAAAATTACTAATATAATAAAGATTGTTCTGAAAGTTTCATTTTCTCACTTTTTAATCGTTAGGAAGAAAGAACCATACAAACTACATCGAAATGAAAAACTTATTCCCTCTCTTATATTCCAATCTAATATATGATATATTATTGTGTTAGTAGCATTTATAAATTCTTCTACTCAATTGTCTGATGTTTTCTAAAAAGAAATGTTTAATTACCATTTGTCTACAATGTTTCTTTGAAAAAAAGATATTCTGTTAGCAGAATTTTAAAGCATTACATGTTTCATCGAGTATATTATGTAATGAGTTAACATTATTTGAGGTACATTCATTAACCTTTCATATAAATGGGGTTTGCTTCTCATCTCAATTTTAAAGATTTGGTGTCCACACTTTTCAAATCATATTCATTAGTTATTCCAGTACAATACCTTTTTCTTGTCATTATCGCCAAACATTACCAATGAATTAATTAGTCTCGCAGGTATCTGTACAGTTTTTGTCTTTATTTATTTAACTTTAATTCTGAATTTCTTATTTTATGTTTGCTCTTTCTTCAAATTTTTAATCTTCATACATATTGTGTTCTGTCATATTTTAATCTTCAACACATCGATTATTAAACTTTTTAATTTTCAATCGGTACTTTTGGTTTGGTTACTTTTATGGGTTTATTCTTATTTCTTAATATTTTACGTTGATTTTCTCATTTCTTCATTTAGGATGTTTAAATTAGTTTCCAAATATTTCCGTCATAACTACAACGATAACACAAGTTGCGCTTACTTTTCGCATTTGCGTATTTCCTAATTTACTATTAGGAAGATTGCACTATTTCTTTTTCCTTTTTTTCTTTATCTATCTCTATCAAGATACTTTCCTTCTTTTATTTATTTCCTACGCCGACTTGCAATAAAACTTTTTAATTTTTATTTTATTCGATAAATTCTTTATATCACAAAATCTTCTAAGCGGACACTAAATCGCGCAACTATACACTTTACGTTTCGCAGTCGTTCGACTGCTTCGTCAGAAGTCGAACGACTGCGAAACGTAAAGTGTATAGTTGCGCGATTTAGTGTCCGCTTAGAAGATTTTGTGATACAAATTTCATCGGACAAGAACCAACTGTAAAGATAAATTCTTTAAAACTTTTTACCTGTTTCTTCCTTATATTAAAAAGACTACAAGGAAAAGTTCAAAGACAGGGATCTAAAAGTAACTGGGAAGAAAGAGATCAAAGAAAAGGAAATCAGAAACTTGTCACAAGGCAGGGAAACCTGGAAATAAAAAATTCAAAAACTCAACGCCACAGCTCCAAACGGACGATAGTTGAACTCAGTTCTGCAACAGTTGGTTAAAAAGCTGCACGAACCATTTGTTACTGAGCTTGTTACTTTCACACCCTTTAAATTTTTCTTCTAACCTAGAGGGATAATTATAAATAAATCTATAACTGGTTTGTACAACAGTTTAACATCGACTGCATCTGCTCGTCTTTATTGCTCAACATAACAAAATCCAGTTTTAATTGATGAACATAATTTTTTAAATTACGCATTAGCTTTCTACCTATATAAACTGAAGTGAAACGAGCAATCACAAGGCGAAGTTCAGATTTGGGTAAGACCCATCTGCTTTTCAGCTTAACCTTGAATATAAAGGAACATATAACCAAGAGGCAAAAATAATTAACCTACAACTAATAAGCACTCGTATGAAACAATGTTAGAGAGAGAGAAGAAAAATCATTGATGAGGTACAAGATGTCGAAATATAGAACTGAACTATTTAGGTAATTACGAACTTTAACTGAACTGATTAGACAATAAATAGGCTTTTAGGGATTTTTTGAAGTAGATTGGCTTCTGTATTTTTATCTCCAAAGGTAGATTATTGTATTTGATATAGATGGTAAATGAAAATTATCTTTCATAGAGGGCAGTTTTATGGGGTGGTGGTGAGATTAGCCCACGAAACCTAGTTGTCACATTATGAATGTCGGAATGGTAACAAATTTTATCTACGACCACTACTTTAAATGACGAATTACGTACAACACATAAACTAAGTAAGCGGGTATTTACAAACGTCGTGCGTAAAGTAAGAAAAACGCACAATGCACCTACTTTACGCACATTTGTAGCCGCATCACATTAGATTGACAGTCGTCGAAATTGCAAGTGTCATTGCTGATTACTTTGAAGGTAATTTTTGTGGTCGTAGATAAAGTATAGCACAAAATTCGAGTTGTAAAGCAATTACGCACCTGTGGAATAACTTGCATTCGCCGCTGCGCGGCTCATGCGCAACTTTTCCACCGTGCGTAATTTGCTATTTACAACTCTCGTTATGTAATATACTATTGTTGTACAGGTGGTGGAGTTTTGAAAGTTATTATTTTGTGAAATAAGCACAGCATCTGCAGTTCTCTGCGATTTGACATGTTGAGCAAATTGACTTCGCGTAGTTTATGCGATATATGTATGACAGTATTCTAATTCCATATATAAATCTTAAGCAAGAATTTTGTATTTTTTGTATTCTGTTGCTTATATTACAATCTAATGCTATATGGTAACATGTGTTTTTTTAAAAATGCCATAAAGGTTGGCCATGAAAATTAAAACTCATGTCGTAGCTTGGCATATAACACACGCCAAATCTGAAAATTTAGAGTAAATGAATGGAGCTAAGACATGAATTTTCTTTTCCACAGCCACCCCTTATGGCATTTTTAAAAAAACACATAGTATAATGGTGCACAGTAATTAAATTGAGAAAGTACTAAAGCATCACATAAACGCTTTTTCGTTTCGGTATTCAGAACGGGTCTATGCGGATACAACTTTCGCAAAAAAAGATAGGCATTACTAATATATTTGGATACTTGATCTCTGTAAAGAAAGCTGTTATCTGCAAAAAGTCCCAGATTCTTCGCTTTATCAACTATAGGGATCTTCACATTATTAATAGTTATGTTTATAATTCTGGATAAGTTTGAACAACACTTTGCTTTACCAAATACCTGAGACTTTGTTGGATTAACAGATAACGAATGAGCTACAAGCATGTGATGTAATGAATCCAAATCTTCATTTATTTTAACAACTGCTTCTTGCCAGCTGGAAGAACTGAAAGAAAGGTATATTTGAATATCATCCGCATAAACATGAGCGTTGCAATATTTCAGTTAAGTTAAAAATTTAAATGTATAAATGGAAAATAGGAGTGGGTCAAGTAATGAGCCTTATGGCACACTTGTGGCACAGTAGCTTAGATTTGGAATTTCCGATAACAACAGTCTGTTCACGTTCCCAAAGGTAATCCGTAATTAAATTAGCAGAATGATTGCTTAAACCTATAATATGTTGCAGAATGGAATACTTTACGTCATTGTTGAACCGTATCGAACGCCTTGCTGGGATCCAATAAAGAAAGAGCCGTAATAAGACCGTTGTCTGATGCCTGTGAAATATCATCAGTTACCTTAAACAAAGCTGTCGTACAGCTGTGATGTTTTCTGAAGCCGGACTGCACACTAGGAAGAATATTCAACGATTGGATATATTCAGTTAGCTGAGAAAAAATACTTTTTCAAAAATCTTAGATAGAACAGGTAGCAAGCTAATGGGACGACATTTAACAGTACGGGATCTTTAATTTTAGGTAAGGGTCGAACTAGCGCATGTTTCCAGATGTTAGGTACGGTGCTGCTCATAATGCACGAATTAATTATATGTGTTATGCCTGTTTTAGACGGTCATATTTTTGTATCAAATATGTTACAAAGTGAGTGAGAAGTGCCAATTCAATCAATCAACATTCACTGTGGTAGCTTATCTCTCTCACTTTGTCACAAATTTGTACAAGAAATATGACCGTCTAAAACAGGCATTAGGCAAGGAATAATAGTAGGACAGCACAGTTTTAGCATTTTCAATTCATCAATTCCAGTGGCCGAGGATTGAGTACTCTGCAAAATATTAAACACTGTATCGTTATAAACCGGCTCAAACGAGAAATTACGATTATATCTGTAATCAGATTCATAACAAGATTTTAAAACTTGGTTACTAATTATTAATTTCGCCAGGGAGTTAACAAAGAAATCATTTATTTTATCAACATCCGATATATAACTCGGAATATTTAGTGATCGTGGTTTGGTCATACTTTATACTTTTCCAAAGAGCTTTAGAATCATAGGTAGAAGAAATATACTGAAAGTAAGCTTTTTTTTCCAATCTGAAAGTGGTAGAGTGTCAGATTTCGTACTTCTTTATAATAGTCCCAATCACTGGCTTTTCTTGTTTTACGATACTTGGTTTTGGCTTTACCTCTGAGATTCATTAAAAATTTTAAATTATCTGTAAGCCACGGAATGTGGCGTTTATTAAAACGACGAGTTATTATTGGGGTGTGGATATTAAAAAGATTTACTATATGATCATTTTGAAATTCAATTTTGTCCTTTATGTTATCAAGTCGGAATATACGTTGAAAAGGAATACGCTGCAGAACATATGAAAAATGCTCATAATTAAAATTATTATAATCTCGATACGCATGGATAAGAGGTACTACGAGTGATGCAATTAAAGAAATATCGCAGAATATGAAATCATGATCGGAGAGATCACAGTTTATAATGCCAGAATCTAGTACGTCACTATCAACAGAAGTAAGTAATAAATCAATTAAAGGAGCAGAGTTAAGTGTCAGCCTAGTAGGTTCAATAATTAATTGTTTAAAATTTATAGAATCTACAAATTCTTGTAAATATGATGTAGCTGGGTTACCTAATTTTAAAAGATCAATATTAAAATCGCCACAGCAAAAAACTTTGTCAGAAAATGGAAGTACGGCGGAAAGAGAATTTTCTAATTCATCTAAAAAATACTTATATTCTAAGTGAGGCGGTTTGTATGCGTCACCAATGACTATCTACATGTAGGGAAAATTCAAAGTGATCCAAAGCTGTTCAATGAGACAACTGGTTGCAATTATCGAACATTGAAAATACTGTTTGAAATAAATACCAGTGCCACCCCCTCTGGTAGCTCTATCATTCCTTAACGATTTATAACCAGGTATACTTACAGCAAGGTCAGGTATGTTTTGATTAAGCCATGTTTCCGTAACTACTAATATATCTATGTCATTATTAAGTAATATTACGCTCAGTAATTTTCATATTAAATTTTCACGAGTAAACTAATTGTCTGTTATCTTCTAACCTAAGCAAAAGTTTGTTGTTACTTCTTGCTGATTTTTTGACAAAAAATGTCGAGAAGCAAAGCAAACTTTCAGGAACAAATTACGAAATGCATATAGCATTCAGACTAAGCTAAACATAAGATATACAGCATCACATATGTTCCTGAGTACCTACTTATGAGAATGACTTAAATTTTCACAATTTATTTATTACTACATAACGTCAGGCATCCAGTAGATTCTGCTTTTCCTCGGAGAAGATTCGAAATAAATGCGGCATAAATCAGGGGGCGGTGTAAAAGTCAGGAGGCGTCTGTAATTCGGAAAGCAGCGGGCAATAACTACAAGCGAAATTTCTATGATCTTCACTTAACATAAATTATGCGAATTACTAATTATTCCTCGCATAACTCAGGCTTTAATTGAGCAGTTCAAAGTAATCGTAAATGTTTCCAGATCGCAAGTGCACGCACAAACGCGGCTCGGGTTCAAAATAGATCTTAATTTAGCGAGAGACTGGAGTTAATTATCCGTCGAAGAGTTTGTTGGTCATATGCAATTTTTAATTTAAATGAGTTGCAAGACATAATTTCAAACATATTACTATTTTTACTTATGGAAATGTTTATTGTTCTCAAAAATCTCAAATTCAAAGAAATCTTTAATTTGGAGCAAAATTTGTTAAAATTTAACAAACGGTAAAAACATTAAAATATATAATATAATCAATAACATTTTGTCGACATTTGGTTTACTTTAGATTGAAAATTATATACCTGTTTTATGGATTTCCAAAATCTATTTTCACAGAACGAACATGCTTTCAAAGACATGCAATGCAGAAATTTAGCAGATTTATTTATCAGAATTCTGAAGCAATTCATTTCTTAACCAACCGAGGTAACTCTCCCAAGCATACAAATTTCTTCCAAGATTATCAAAGGTTATGTAATCATGTAATTAGATTTCAGCGTAAAATAGTGTGGTAAATGCTTTGAAGAAAGTTCAATTCCTTTAATGATTTCTTCTAGATCGAAATGATGTAAAATGATCCATAAACAGGGTGATTGAAATTCGAGGTAAGCATGGGAATCTGACTTATAATAAGAGATAGAAAATTAATTAAATGGAGGTAAAGTTGCCAAATTCATGCTGATTAGTAATCTGTTAAAAAAATTGAAATATTTCGAACAGTTTCTTCGCAATCGGAGGAAAACGAGAAACTGCGACTTTCGAAAATCGAACATAACTTCTCTATTTATGACTTTTTTTTTCCAAATCTGTGAAAACATTCTAATCAGCATGAAATTTGGCAACTTTGACTCTATTTAACCAATTCTCCATCTCTTATAATTAACGAGATCCCCATGCTCTTCTCAAATTTCCATCACCCTATATATGGAATATTTTACATCATTTAGATCTAGAATTACCTGTACATTCCAAAAATGCAAAAATATGCAGGGTGTCCTGTTTACGTTTTTTTACTTCAAGCCATTTCCGTTTAAAGCGGAAGTGGTACATATTGTTTCATGCTGTCAATTAACATTTAGTAGGCCTATTTTATTTACACCAAATGTAATTTTCCTAAAAATAGAAGTAAAAAAGTTATAGGGGTGCGAATACCGAACTGAATCACTCGATATACAGGGTGTCCCAACAGTGTGTTCTCGGACCATATCTCCATAAGTACTGAAGATAGAAAAAAAATTTCAATACAATTTCTTTTTTAATTTAAGAGATCTACAACACGAAATTATTTTCATCTATACAGAGTGAATCAAAACAGTGGTGCCGGACACAACTTTTTTATTTCAAATGGCATACCCTATATATGAAACCAAATTTGAATTGCCCATAAAATTCTACACATTTTCTGTATACCATTGCCTATACCTAAACCTAACCGTTCTTGAGATATTTAACATTTTGTCTAAAAGCTACCATTTGCAGCCACTATTTTATTTACTGATATTTTATTTAATTTTAACTCTAAGAAAAAGATTTTTGATACAGATGTAGTTGATACATAAGCTTATCATAAGCCGTTATTAAATGTACTTTTATTGCTACAGGGTGGTCATGGTAATAAACGAAATCTCAGAAATTTCAAAATGGCAAAACACAATTTTCTTAAATAGCATGCCCTATATTTTTCTATCCTAAATTGTTCGTTTAATAAAGTACTTTCATTTTTGTTAAGTATGTCTTATACCTATCTGCGATATTTTTTGAGATTTTCAGATCTATTTGAATTATTTCTTTTAAAACGAACACCTGTTTAAGGTGGCTGTGGAAAACCGGCAAACAATAAACCGGTTGACATTAATAATTATTTTTCAAAGTATTGAGACTGTTGGGTACTTGTTAAGACATGAATTATTAGATTTATTGAATTATTTCTTTACTAAATCGTTGCATAGCCAAAGTTGGTTGGATCCGCTGGCAACGGGCTTGACGGTTGGTCGGGCAATTATAGGTGTGTGTTCGAATCCCCTCCTGGTACATATGTGACAAACGGAACACTTATGTATCGGATTGTGTTCAGGATTCACTTCGTCCCCTTCGCACTAGGTTTTCTGCATTTTCCCGGTTTTTAAGACGAATGCTGATGGAAAACATTTAGTAGGTCGGTCGCAGCCGCAGCGGGGAATATTACAATAACCAGCTTAACGCATTCCTGACAAGCTCATAGAGAGCTTGGGGCATGTATGACGTAAGTACAAAAAAATGTATAACTGTTTAAAGGAGTCACGGACTTGAACTAACTAATGCCTGTACATTACTGTCGCTTGAAAATTAATTATTAAAGTCAACAAGTTCATTTGTTTGCCGTTTTCCACGGCCACCTTAGACAATAACTCGTTTTAAAAGAAATAATTCAAATAAATCTAAAAATCTCAGAAAATATCGCAGATAGGTATAAGACATACTTAACAAAAATGAAAGTACTTTATTAAGCGAAGAATTTAGGATAGAAAAATATAGGGCATGCTATTTAAGAAAATTGAGTTCTGTCATTTTGAAATTTCTGAGATTTTGTTTATTACTATGACCACCCTGTAGCGACAAAAGTACATTTAATAATGGCTTATGATAAGCTTATGTATCAACTACATCTGTACCAAAAATCTTTTTCTTAGAGTTAAAAATAAATAAACTACATAATAAATAAAATAGCGGCTGCAAATGGCAGTTTTTAGACAAAATGTTAAATATCTCAAGAACGGTTAGGTTTAGGTATAGGCAATAGTATACAGAAAATGTGTAGAATTCTATGTGCAATCCAAATTTGGTTTCATATATAAGGTATTCTATTTGAAATAAAAAAGTTGTGTCCGGCACCACTGTTTTGATTCATTCTGTATAGATGAAAATAATTTTGTGTTGTAGATCTCTTAAATTAAAAAAGAAATTGTATTGAAAATTTTTTTGTATCTTTGATAGTTATGGAGATATGGCCCGAGAACACACTGTTGGGACACCCTGTATAAAGAGATATTGACGGAAAGGAGAAATAATTGATAATAATAATGAATCTACAAACATCTATATTACTACGATTTCATGTGATATTAAAATTGGTTAAACCTTGCAGAGTTTTACACGAAAAAAAATTAGTAAATAAGTTAAGTCAAAATGGAAATGAAACTGATAAGATTGTTTGTTATAGACTACCGTTTTTGTTGTGACAAACCCGTCATTAATCGGTAGCGATCGGCGCTCCTCCGAACATTTAAGTTGGCGCGAATCTGAGCGCGATATTTAAAAAAAAATAAAAATTCTAGTATATCGACAGACTGTTAGTCAACGGCTTTCAAAGGTTTTAAAGACAGTTAAAATATTTAAGGTGAAGTGGGGTAAATGTAATAAATGGGCAATTGTGATAATGTGTCATAGTTTTAGCGCAAATTTATTACTCCTGCTTGCCATATACCTTACAACTCTTTAAGCTTGTATACGAATAAGCACAACACTAGATGGAACGAAATTACCTGCTAGTGTAGCTGCAAGCGGCGAGACAATCGCTGGTCATAGCACAGGTCATAATATAACATAACATTCAAGTTGACATGTGTTTAGCAATATTCTTGATCGAGATATTTTAGTTTTGTAAAAACCAAAATAATTAATAAACTACAATAATTAATTGTTATACGAGTACATTAGCTCCATTCCATTTCAAGAGAATTAATCATAGGTAGGTAGACATCATTATCACATTTGCACCAAACGCCCCTGGTAAATGTGATATACTGACATCGTTTTAAAAAAAATTAACCTAACATTTTTCAAAAAGGAACTGAAAAGGCGTCAGTCCTGGTATCAATTAGGAACTATATTTAAATCATCGATAATTCTTTTAAAAATGTTGATTCCATTAAAATTATTAGTTTTACCTTTTCTTCGTAAACTATTAAAAAACTATATCACATATACCCCACTTCACCTTACTGCATTTGAAAGCAATTGAAATTTTACTCAAAAGATATCTGCGTTTGGGAAATAAAAAAATGGAGAAGTAAATTTAATGAGCGATTTTCTTTTAAATTTCACATAAAAAAGAATTTCGAAAGCGTTTGTAGTGCCTTAAGGCAAATACATTTTCCAATTTCATTTTATTTTGATTAGTCAATAATAATCCTTTACAAGTAATTAAATACGAGTATGCAAATAATTAAATACCTATTTGTAGTTTGTAAATATGTGGATGTAATTATTTTTTGTGAAAAATTTATTCAACAAAAGTTTGTGTGCCACCGTATGCTTGAAAATATTTTCTAGAAATTTTGTTTTAAACAAATTTTTAAGGGACATACACAATGAAGAACCAATACTTGATGAAGGAAAGAAGTTTCACATTATGCATTATTTGCTCATCCGAGAAGGTAAATTAAGTTAAAAATTAATGTTTTAAGTACTTGTATTTATTAAAATTTTTATATCACATCTCATCGGACAAGAACCAGCTTTAAATTAAATTTATTATTGTGGTCTTTTATAAAACATAGGGTATAAATAAATATGTAATGCTAAAATAAATTTTGCTTTAGTACACTCGGGGATAAAAGACGATTCTGGGTTCGACCATCTCTAATTGCCAGAAATAAATACAGTGGAACTGATCTTTTGAAAGACCTATGAAAGATCTTGAACGTGATGACATTGACCTTTTGACTCGAGAACTAAGAACAGATGACATTTTAAAAACTTTGTTCAGATGACAAGCCAGGACTTCCAGCTCTTAATTAATTTGATTACACACATTTTCTTTAATCTTTACCGATACTGGCCGGGAAATGTGTAACTAACAGGTGATCAATATCTTTTCTAATCAAGTAACCTATGGAAATAAAATCATGTGTCTTTGATTAGTCACTTGAATTACATATTTATATTGCACTCCTATACAAAACGATAGGAATGCAATAAAAATAATTCAAATGGCATTTGAAATAATGAACCAAACAACGACATAATTATTTTCCATAGGCCACTTGATTAAGAAAGATATTGATCACGCGTTAGTTATAAAACACAAAAAAAATTTAAAACATTGATGTTTAACATGTAACACAAAGTTTTATAATTTGTTACAAATTGCGCATGCGCGCTCTTGAGTAGCTGTAGTTTACTCTTCTTTTCATCTAGTTGTGTTAGTTTGCCCTGTCAACGGAAGTATCAACCAAAGTTACCAGAGCGAAACCACCACTGGTCTACGATTGTATACCATGCGCCCAACAGTGAATTTTTTTTTATCGTTAAATTCTTTCTAATTTCATTTTTTTCTCCATATTAGGTGAGTATTATTTGGCAATTTTACAACATGTGTATATTATATTATACTCCTAGTAGATAATGAAGTTTAGGCAAAGAGATGTCAGATCCCAAAAGAAGACGTACAGAGAGTAGTAGGGATCCTGAAATGTGGAAAAAACGGTTTGAAGAACTGTCTAGTGGGGAAGAAGACGTTACTGGTGATGAAGACTCGGATGAATTAGAAAATGATGTTACGGAAAATAGCGATCACGAGACAGAATCAGAACAGGACGTATATGGAGAAATTTCAGAAGAAACCGAAGCCAGTGGAGAATATTCTCAGCATTTTTACGCTGGAAAAGATGAGACTACCAAATGGAAGAAGGATATACCTAATAGACAAGTCCGTCTTCGTACCGAGAACATCATAAAACTTCTGCCTGGGATAAAAGGTAATGCGCGCAATCCCATGACTGAAATTGAATGCCTCAAGTTATTTATAAAAGGTACCATTATAAGAATAATAACTGCTTCCACAATATACATTGACAAAATTCGAAACAAGTTCCAAAGAGATCGAGACCCCAGATTTACTGATGAAACGGAAATGTCTGCTTTTATAGGAATTTTGTTTCTGATTGGAGCCCTTAGAAGTTCAATAAAAAATTTACATAAAATTTGGGACAATTCCAAAGGCAGCGGAGTTGAATCCTGTTATTTAGCGATGAGCGAGAAGAGATTTCGATCTCTTATAAGGTATCTTAGATTTGATGACATCAGAACGAGAAATGAAAGGAAGGAAATTGACAAGTTGGCGCCTATTAGAGAGCTTTTCGAAATTTTTTAAATAAATTTTGCAAACAATTTTATTCCTAGTGAGTTTCTAACTGTAGATGAACAGCTATTAGCTTTCAGAGGTCACTGTGTCTTCAAATAGTTCATACCAAGCAAACCAGCCAAATACGGTATTAAAATTTTTGCACTGGTAGATGCAAAGACTTCATACACCTTCAATTTAGAAACATACGTCGGAATTCAACCGGAGGGCTCATACAAATTTAGTAACTCAGCAGAAGATATTGTTCTCAGACTGGTACATCCGGTTTCAAACAACAGCCGTAATATAACCGCAGACAATTGATTTGGTAACTCATCACTTGTTAGAAAGTTGTTGCAGAAGAAACTGACGTATCTCGGAACTTTGAGGAAAAATAAACGCGAGATTGTTTTAGAGTTTTTACCTAGCAAGAAGCGAGAAGAGAAAACATCTTTGTATGGTTTTCAACAAGATTGTACGTTGGTGTCATACTGCCCAAAGAAAAACAAGTCAGTAATATTGATATCATGTATGCACCATGACAATGTATTTGATATGGAAACAGGAAATGAGAAGAAACCAGTAATTATAACCGACTACAACCACACCAAAATCGGTGTTGATCTCGTGAACCAGTTGTGCCAGAAATATAATGTTGCAAGAAATACACGTCGCTGGCCAATGGTAATGTTCTATGACTTACTAAATATATCTGGTATAAATGGCACAGGGCGAACCATCCTCGAGAAAAAGTTGGTTTGAAGCAACTTTCTTGAAAAATGTGCATGGGAACTCATACGGCCACAAATTGAAATTAAACCGAAAATTTTACAATTGCCAGGAGAAATGAAGCGGCGAGCTCGAATTCTTTTGGGAATTACGGAAAACACACCACCGCCGCATGACAGACCTTAAAATTATGTCGAACGTTGTTACTTATGTACCAGAACCCAAAATAAATCCACCCGAAAGTGTTGTGTAAAATGTGGAAGATATGCGTGTAAGAATCATATGAAAGGTACTTGTATTGCACGTTTGAAATGAATAAAATTGTGGCTAATTCGGCCTTCAATAATTCATTAAGTTTTTGATGAATTTTTCTTTGGTTTTTATTTTTGATAAGTATAATATATGTTGTGTTCTAAATACCAGAAATTTTATTTTCAAAGTTACGTGAGATGGATATTAATTGCAAATCATAGGTACTTGCAAAATAAATATTGAAAATGTAGTATTTAAGTATTTTAATTACCCCCACAAAATAAATGTGTATATTGTCATAAAATCTTTTCTGCATAATTGAAAATAGTTTAGTAAATATGCCCCATCAATATCATCCTCAAAATATTCAAATTTACTATTCCAAATAAAAACTAAAATGTCTACAGTTGTAGACCGCGCGCCTAAGTATGTCACAAAAACTGACGCGCCTAATGAAGGGTTAAGTAACTCTAGTTTTTGACTCCTTGTATTGTCTGTTTCTTCCGTGTATGCAATAAAATCAAATTTAGAACAGCCATATTACTTCTCGTTCTCTTTTTGCTGTGCCCGAATCTACGTGAATATACTTAAGGCCGATTTATAAATTGACGCCCGTACGTATAACCATTGAATTTAAACCTAACATAGAACGGCAACGCAATGCTTAAAACTGGCAGCCAGAAATTGGAGGTTTGCAAAGGTGTAGGTATAGTAATATAGAGACTCTACACCTTTGCAAATTATCCTACAACCAGATTATTTACTAAATAATGCATCAGTTAATCGCGTAAACCTCCAATTTCTGGCTGCCAGGTTTAAGCATTCGGCAACGCAATGCTTAAAACTGTTATGTTAGGTTTAAATTCAATGGTATAACGCAACTTTTTACGTTACCGCCAAAACATTAGCCTTGGTTAATAACTTAAACAATTTAAAAATTAACGCTGTTGGCCTAGGTAACCGCGGAATCGTAACCGTCCGCTAAAAAGTTGGTCATGATTTATGTTTCGTGTTTGCATCTGCGTCAGATGTCATTTGAAAATAAAATTTAACGGAATTTTACGATGAGTGGTAAAAAGAATTATTGATTTGTAAGTATTATAAAGATTTTCATTGTAAATTATCACTGATGTTTGGAGCGACAATTATTATGTTAGTTTTGATGTTTGTGAAACGTCTACATGTTGTGGTGGCGTTTCCGTAAATGATTACTATTGCGCAAATGGGTGCGTCGCGTGAACGGCCTTTACAATGCAAAATTTAATTTGGCAATACTTACAAATTTATAACCTACATTTTATAAAAGACCACAATGAACGCTATCGAAGTTTTCTTCTATATGAAATTTAAAAAAAAAACACTCGTTAAATTCACTTCTTCAGTTCTTCGTAAAATTTTCCCTGCGTTAAGAATGCAATAAACATTTTAACTGTTTTAAGACTTTGAAAACAGTTAACTAAGAAGAATTAATTTTTTTTTAAATATCGCGTTCAAATTCGCGCCAACTTCAGTTTTCCGAGGACCGCCCATCGTTACCGATTAATTACGGGTTTGTCGCAACAAAAACGGTAGTCTGATTGTTATGAAAGCTACATTTGCTTTTCAGTTCGTATTCAGGCAATTGCCTCATTTCTTTACGAGCCCCTCAAAACCAGGAGTGCAGAACATTCTGGTTGTCATTGGAATCAGATGGTGATGTTCATTTGTACGTCATCATTACTACAAAAGTGTTTACTCAAAAGTTGTTGCTTAAGACGACCGAATAAATAAAATCGCTCCAGTAAAATAGGTACTATATGAAGAACGTCTGAGGACTTGCCGTTTCAATTTTGTTAACGTCTGTACTTTCTTCTCATCATTTGAGGCTGTTGGTAAAACTGTCACAGAAGAACTGAATGCCTGTGGTGCCGAATGGCAAGACAAAATCTTTTGAGGATATTTAATAATACGACTTAGTTCCGACGGCGACGAAAAAATTCTATGCTGCTGGTTCTTAGGGGCTTCTAGAAAATGAGATGGTATAAATAATATTGATGGTAGTACTCTGAAAGTAAACTTTTTTAAATAAGTAGCACATTTCGCTTCATTTCATTTCATCTCGATTTGTAGTTTACCTACTAACTCTCTCTGTACCTGTTTTTCAGAAACATGTTATTGTAGGTATTGATTCTATTCAGTGATAATTTAAAAAAATGATATTAAACTGAGATTCGGCTATACTGCAAGTATCCAAATAAATTTTCTTTTTTTATTTTCTGAATGATTTACGTATTTCGTGTGTCTTGAATTCAAGACATAATAATTTCACGATCTTACTAAAAATAAAATGGTATTATTTGTTTAATAGTAGAAGCAGTAATATCTAAAATCACTTAAACGAACAGAAAAATACGCGCTTCCTTGAACAAAGAAAATTGCAATAGAATGTTGATCAATGACAAATTTGATTTCTACTTCAATATAGACTGGAATAAGTTGACTTAACGGTTTTAAGTTAATATGTTTTTCTGCAATGCTTATGTTCTGTTTAGAAGTAAGGACCTTTATTTTCTGTACTTGCCAGATGGTCATACTTTATCAGTAGTATTAACGATTTGTGTTTTGTATGGAATGTAACGAAAGTGTCTATTAGGCAAAATGTATGTGGTCCGCGTTGAACTCGGACTTAGTTTCGCAGACAAATAACTTAAAAGTTGCTTAGTTTATTTGGAACAAAACGACACGAATTGTATGGCAAGCGGTCCCGTCGGTATATCGACTCCGATCCAGCATGTAAAACTATACAAAAAACGCTCGGTGTTTCTTTTATTTATACGAGACTTTGAGTGTTCCGACTGAGGTGGTGATGTAATTAAGTAAGGCGCGCCACCCATTAGAAGAAGCGGCCTCTCGTAAATCTCCTCTTTTGTCTTGTTCCACACTCCAATCCTTTTTTTGCAGCGGTCATTTTTTGTCGTCCAAATCCGGACACCTTATACTTTCCGTTGTCGAATGTGCTTTCCGTGTTCTAGCTTTATCGCGCCGGAGATCTGATTCGGCCCGTATCGCCGATATCTTTGTTTTTTGAGCCGCCAGTGGCGCCAGTGTTCCCTCATTAAACGCTCAAATCTCGCGTGTCCACAAATTTAAAGTGATTGATTAACCGGGACACTGATAAACGGAATCTTACATCCGATCTACTATTTCATTCATTATTTTTTAAAATAGACTTCGTCCCTTTTTTAAATACGTATATTTATAATCTTCATCCCCCACTCCCTTAGACTTTTCTTGATAAACGACTAAAATTTATGGGGATGTCGAAAAAGGGATAATTATAAATCGTAACCCGATAAAGCACATAATATTATAGTGAAAACGTGTCAATTCTAATCTAATTCTACTACAAGGAAGTTTTCGTTTGAACAAGTGAATCAAACAAATTATTTCATTATTTCGTACAGTTGATCCTTTTCAAACATTATGAAGATGAATATTTGCTAAGTTTTGATACGATCTTCTGTAATTTAAGCTTTAAGTATTTGAAGGCAGCCAAGTATACGCCGGCTTCGCTCTTATTAAAAGTAACAAATCTTTACTTTCTATTATATAAGTTTGAAGAAGTTTGAGAGCTTCTGATACTTCATTGTGCAGGCTGGGTATAAATCTTGTATTGTGCGCGCGTGTGTGTCTGACAGGCGTCTGAGATGATGGGATGTAAAAACAACCAACGCCCGCCCCCGAAAGTCGACTCGAAATTACGTGCCTTGTAAAACCACGCGGCGGGCTCGTTTGCATAAGTTTTACTTTCCAAGATTAACAGCGCGCGGAAAGTATAATGGAAGAACCACCCCTGTATGGGGGGGTTCGGTTTTTTATGGTTATGTGGCTCCGTAATGAACGCCGCCCGCTGATGCTGTGTGAAGCTTAATTTTTATGGCGACCGCGCACTCTATCGAATCTCGAGACTTCATAAACTTAGGCCCACTTTTTAAGGGATTTTAAGATTCGTTAACAGTTTTAACAAACGGGCTACACTTTCCGGAGCGACCGCCGCTTTTCCCGCCTCAGCTTCCGCCACACTCGCCGAGATAACGGCATGATTACTTTTGCAAGTTTTTTAATATCCACTACAGGGGCGTTAAACATGACACGTAATTTTCGGGAATTCTATTTAATGGAGAAATTAGATTAGTCGGGGAACATTCCGAGTTTTTTTTTTGCTTATTTTGTATTTCGAAGTAATAAGCAGGAACGATATAAGAAAAAGCAAATGGAAAGGCACTTTTAACGTATTTACGTAAATTTTCAAATTATTTTAAGGAAAAAGAATGTATTTCATCCATTATTCTACTTTTGACACGCTATTTCTTTTTGCGACAAATTTGTTTTTGACAAATACCTTCGTGTTCTATCTATTATTATCTATTATTTTCCGAGTTTTTTTCTTTTAATTATCTAATAAATTTACTTATTCAATATTTTTATATCATGACTTTTTTATATCTTTCAACGTACACTGTAAACTTTCATATGTTCAATTCTAAAAAGAACGTGTCAATGCAGAATAAGCAAACTATCTTCGATAAACAAAATTTCACGTTCTAAAAAATGCGCCAAGCGATTATCAAATGCTTGAATCCAAATTCAATTAATCAATCAATAATAATCTGAATACTTATTAAGTAAACCAAGTAAACAAGTTAACTATTTAGTTAACTATAAGAGCGTTTCTTCAACATCTGATTAGGTAACTAACAAATTGATTAAAAATATTTTATAAACGTAGCAAAAATTGATATTGACATTTTATCCAAAATAGATTTTCTTTTAGCTTACAAACTAATTAAAATGAGTGTTAAGAATGTAAAGATTTCCGCAAATTTTTCTTACAAACAACAGAGTATCTAAAATACTTATGTCTACACTGCTCAAAAATTGAAGTGGATGTTTGCAACGGTATTATTTTACGTAGTAACTTTAAACAAGAAATGAAGATCCATGTGATACAAATTTATTCATTGATGGATGCTACGATAGATTAAAAAAAAATCAAAAGAAACAGAACTTCAATGGAAAAAAATGAGTAGGTAATTGAAAAAAATATTGTATAAATGGAAGAAAAAATAACAACTTACAAAGTTCTTTTATTGATGATTGAAGAATTAAAGAAAGTTAATACAGTGTAGGCCCACCCTTGGTTCGCCTTAATGCTGTTACTCTATTGGGAAGATTCATTATCAAATTATTGATAAAGTCCTGAGGTATGACTTCCTAAATTGCTTGCAACACCCTAGGCAATTGCTATAAGGTGTGGGGCGCATGTTGGAGCTGGTTTAATTGCCTAGAGATCTCGGCCCAAACATGCTCAATGCAATTCATGTCTGTGAGGAGGGTGGCCACTCCATTTTAGTAACCCTCTGATGTTCTATCCAATCATTTGCAATTTTTGCACGGCGAGGACGTGCATTATCATCAATAAAAACAAATATTTCACCTATTGCAGCAGCAAATGACACTATTATCGGCTCTATAACACTGTCGCGATATCTTGTGGCAGTCATTGTTTCATTAATTAAAACCAGTAGGACAGTGCGTCCATCAAAATATATACGTCCCCAAACACAAATTGATCCTCCGCCAAAAGACGTGGTTGATGCCATTAAATTTTCATTGTATCATTGTCCTCTTTTTTTCCATACCAATGTTCCACCATCACACGTGTACAAACGAAATCTTGATTCGTTGGTAAAGAGGCAATGTCTCCAATTGGGAAAATTGGAGACATTATCATGATATTGATAAATGATAATGTTCTATTGCCCAACGACATCTGCATGCACGTCAATTGAATGTTTAGCGCAAATTACGTGTATGCAACCTTCTTCCGAGTTTAACAAGAAATCACTTTTCCAGTAGCTTACCTGAAAAAGCTGTTGAAATAATCGTTGCTATGTATGAGTTTAACCTTCAGCTTAAATTTAAACTGGCATTGTACAACTGGGCCTTAGATTTTTCGAACACAGTTTAACCGGGCCTAACACAATGTAGTATAACCTCAATTTTTTTTTGTTTTGTTCAACTGGCCATTAATCACATTCCTGGCAGTAGATTTGTAAACCCCACGAAAATCATTTGCAATGAACAGAAAAAAATCTTCTATAGAATCGTAAGGCAAGTAAAACGTGTAAGGTATCATTTCACTCTCCAGTTTGTTCTAAAATATTTAACCTGTACGAGGAGACAGATTGAATTGGGCTAAAACTCCTGATTGTGTCAGATTTAGAAATCAATAATTCGACGTTTTGTGCACTGAGAAAAATGTATATTAAAAACCGTGTTGTAAAAAAAGTATCATTAATAATAAAATAAATTGTTTTAAAAGTAGCAAAATTGTTTAAGTAAAGCAAGTAAATTTTTCTCTTAAGAGAAATGACAATGCGATTATATTACATTAAGCATATGATTTTGTAATATTTATGAGTTCGGCCTGCAGATATGATGTTTACAACATAAAACTTGAGGTCAAAAAGCGATCGAAAGATGTCACTACTTAAATTGTTCATTACTTTCACATCGCAATGGCATATAACCTATAGGAGAGATCGGTTTGGTTTGCAGTGGAGTTCATAGATAACACAACATAACATAATATATTTATGTTTTCTATGGTGGAGTTCTGGAGCTACGGTTCTGTTGATGAAAGCCCAATGAGGCCTTAAACAGCTGTACAGAGCAAGCTCGAGGAATCCGCTGTAATCAAAACCGATTTGCACAATTTTTTTTTTATAAAATTTTTAATTTAATATACGTTTTTTCTTAAATCGAGTACTTATTCTTTTTGGTGCAGCTGCAAAAGTTGGTGATCGTGTGAATCCCGTAGCTTCTTATCTGTGCGTAGATATAAATGTTAAAATATAAATATATTAAACGATATTATATTTTATATTTTAGCCATTTTAGAATATCTTTTTATAAATTTAAATATATAACAGTTAATATAAATATGTTTTTAAGTTAATAAAATGATTTTGCTGTCACATATAGTAATATAAATTTTTGTAAAAATTACTATATTTATATTTACTTTTACAACGTAATTCTCTCCGTGTGGGCAATCTCATTATGATGTTTTCACTAAATGGTTTACTTCGTAACTTTTTATCAAATGAAAAACACAAGCAACACTTTCTTGTAATTTAACTGAAATATTGATTTGATTAAGAATATCTGATACTTTGACAAATAGTTTAACAAACACATTCGAGATAATTATCACTTGAGAAACGCTTCTTCAGCTAACTAAATATAACTTTAATCTAATCTTTTTAGTCAAGTTGTGATTGAAAAACTAAAATTTAGGGATTTAAATTCATGATATTTTCTAATTGACAATGACAACATATTTTATTGAAGCACACTTTTATAATTTGTAATGCATTGACATATAACGAAAAAAAAACACGAAAGTAATTTTAGGGAAGCATAATGAAGAGATAAAAATAGGACTAAAACATTCCGCCCCTGTGTGGAGGTCATCGCATTCTGAGATACAAAACAATAAAACTCTATTAGGTACAGCTGTAGAATGTATGAGTTTTTCGTTTTAGTAACCTAACCGCCAATTTTTTATGACAATATTCTCGAACATTTCAACTTTTGGTTAAGGACATATTAGCTGAGTCGTTAAGATATATGTAGAATGAAGTTTCAAGCTTATCTCAATTTTTAAAACTACCCGGTACAAGAAAAAAGATTTTTGAATTACCGATGTGTTTTTTTAAATTTAATATAAAAATGATTTCAGTAAATAAGAATTGTTGACTTATCTTTTTTTTTCTAGTGCATTCTAATATAATTTTTGAGGGATAAAGTTATAATATATTGTGACGATTCCGGCTCCAGCCCGTCTCATGCGTCATCGCCGACGCGCCTTAAGGGCCCCAAGCACCTCGTTCTTTTTCGACAGTTTTACCCGACGGGTAAAATTTCTAGAACGAATGGACGATAAAACCGAGGTGTATGGACATAAACCGACGTGTTTCCCCGTCATGTCAAAACATCAATCGGTTTGGATATTTTCATCGGTTCACGCCATCCGTTCGGGTAAACACGAGGTGTGTGGACAGGAACCGACGTGTTTTTGCAGTGTCGGCGCAGATGGGTCGGCGGTGTTTTGCACTTTCATATGTGGTTAGAGGTAAAGAGGCGCAATGGTAGATTTTAGGCCACCACTACCAACGTTTTGTTCATTGCGCTAAGCTGTTTGGTGACACGGCTCCGAACAGAATGAAGTGTAGGAATTTTAATCGGTTTCGTTCATCGTTCCAGCAATTTTACCCGTCGGGTAAAACTGTCGAAAAAGAACGAGGTGTGTGGGGCCCTTTAGACCAGAAACTTCGGGCGCTTCGAGATCACGTCAGCGGTGGAATCAATCCGAGACTCTCCGTCGCGTTCCAGGCCATTCTCGAAGAGAGAGCCCGGTTTATAAATGCACGCGGCCGGGAGTGGGCGACAGTTCGGCAAGAATACGGCGTTGAGGTAGCCACACAAAGAAAGCAGGTTGCCTGCTTACTGGTAATCGGCGCCGATAGGTTCGAGTTTTTCGCACATACGGATACAGAATGAAAGCCAATAAAAACAGATATCTATTGAGGAAAATCAGGAAAATGACCTACTTTCATTGTGTTATAACTTATTTAAAAAATATACGTTCATTTAAAAAATTTATAAATCCGCATCGGCGCCGATTGCCGGAAAGCAGGCAATCCGCTTTCTTTGTGTTCTTAAAGGCTGTTTTACATTATAACATTTTTTGGTACAAAGTGAAAGAGATAAGCTACCACAGTGAATTCTGATTGGTTGAATTGGCACTTCTCACTCACTTTGTATCAAATTTTAGATTAAAAATGTCATAGTGTTAAACGGCCATAAGAAAGGTTCGCATTAAAGTTCGCGTTAGTTTTCGTTCGGCTGTTAAAATAAATTAGATATAAGCTTGTAAATAATTTAGTGTCAATTAGTCTGATTTTGAATAAATTAGTTTATTAACTATTTCGTGTTTTATTTTAAAATAAAAATTAATAGAACCCTTAAAATCGCTACAATATATATTTTTTTATTCTAACATTATCTAATAGCAAAGTTGAATACTCTAAACCGGCGGAAATACGAAAGACTAGCGACAGCAACAATAATTGAAACCGACACCGACAACAATACTTAGTTTCTGAACAAAGAAGACTGCTTAGGACCCGCTTTCTCATTCTCAATTATGTAATTAATTGGAAACGAATGTAAATTTTGTTAATTTTGAGTAATGCTAGGAAATTAAAAGGTGTAAAATCATAAACTAATAGATTCAAACAATTTTTGGTTTACTAATTAATAATATTTTAATGAATGATATTTCGAAAATTTTACTACATGCGAGTGGTATTAACCCTAAAAGTAAACATCTAGACAAATTCTATAATTTAATTTATTACGTACAGTGCGTCTGTAGTTTTGGAATATGTATTGGTTTCAATATAGTAGAGTGGTAGACTATTATTTTCTTCTTTAACTTGTTAAGTTTTTTCTTTTGACTGACATGATGGAAATCTTCAGGAAGCCTCCGCGAAGATCATTTGAAGACGAAGGTTTTTTATTTGTGTTGAGATATAAGTATACATCTTCACAAATGCACGGAATGAATGAAGTAAAGACCCGTTTTATATGCAAGTGATGAGCGACGGTTACTCAACCCTAATGATCAATCATTACTGACGATGCGAATACGTTTGCGCAAAGCACCAGTCAGGATATTACCTACTGATGGTAGGCGTCTCATGTGGAGAAGTCAATTTAAACAACAATCCCGATACACCGGGATTGTTAGTTGCATGTGAAACGAGTTAAAGACATAATAATCGATTGCGGATTTTTTTATAGAAAACAAAAATTTGATATTTCCCTAATGTACAATATTTTTTGACTTAAGTAATACTTGTACGTTTTGGTTTAAGACGCATTTATTTTACAGCCAGTCCTGCCAGTGAATATTTGGCCTCGATTCGGTATTTAAGCTCCTATTCAAGAAATGCAGTTTATTGAGCGTCCCGATGCTCTAAATACTCACCGTAATTAACGATGCGTACACGGGTTAGAAATCCTTGCACCAACAAATCACTCTGTAGCTCTTTAGATTAGGCTTATTCAAAAATTTGTGGTGATATATCGAGTCACTGAGGTTAGGACAGGTGACTTTTAATGTAAACAAGACGCCAGCAACTCTCGCGAGCAAGATGCCTTGGCGCTCTCGTCAATCATCCGGTTGGACACTAATTCCCATTACAAGGACAGCAATAGGCGGATAATAGAGAACCTTATCTACCACAAAAAGAGGGATGATGATAACTATGCGGAGCTCGCATTTTAAATGGTGACAGAAATAGAGCCCGTCGGCGATCGATCTTCCCAGGCTGTTAACCTTTGTAACGCGCCGATTAATGCCTGAAACATGTTAAAAACTAAATTCTTCACATGTGCTACAGGTTCTGAAATTAATACGCATCTTGTCTCGTATCTTTGCTAAAAATACTGTGCACTTCGTGCCGTAAACACAATACTAAATTTTCTTCTGCATGGCCGTTTCAAGGTACTAGGGATATATAAATAATTTGATTGCGACAGTAATGCGAACACTTACACGGCAATCAAAGTGTTTCTTGTGCAATGAATTTATTTCAGAAAATGCAATAACCCGAGTTATACGACTGTAAACGCTGCACTGAAACAGTTTATAACAATGTTGCGATGTAAACATTTGTTTGACGTGTGTTTTCCCTAAAAACAACAATATGCCTTCCACATTTCTGTGGAGAAGGTTCAGTAAATATAGGTGTTAAAAAAAGTAAAATAACTGAATTCATTGTTAATTATGATTTAGCTTTTGTTCCTTGGGGAATTTAAAATGAATTCGTGCTTGATGCTCGTTGATAATTTCGCTTGCTTGGCTCGTAATGATTTAAGAGGAGCGAACGTTTAAGACGCTGATTTCATAAGCATCCATTAAGCTATTATACAATATAAGTTTGTTAGCTGCCAGTTTCGCAGCACAATACACACGGATATTCTTGCCGAAGGTAAGTAGAACTCTCAGAAATAACAAGCTTGAAGAGGCATGTAAAGCTGCTATCTGCGAAAGTGGATACTTGAGATTTTGTTACAGACGGAATTTATAAAATATGTATATTTATAAGTCTGCTCGCTATCTACTGTCGTCGTTCTTTTCAAACGTTCATTGCAGATTTAAATTTCCATTTTTTTCTAAGAATAAAATAATTTTCATTAAATATTTAGCAGAGAGAATAAATTCTTTATTAATCTAAAATACCTCATTAAAAAAATTGAAGATAATATAGGACTTATACCCTAATATTAATTTTCCATTTCTAGATATCTCTTGTTACATACACCGTTAAAATCAAAACATTCATGGATTTAATGACCTTACAGACTGAATTAACAATATACCAATGTCAAGTGATCAAAGTAATTTTACCACTAGTTGGCCATGTCTCGAAAACATAGCACTAATTTCAGGTACAAGTTTTATTTTGAAGGCCAACTAGAGGTAAAATTACTATGACCAATCGATATATAGAAATTTGCGAAGTCAATTCTCTATTTAAAATAAAGAAGTTGTTGAGAGTTTCCTAATCTTTGTACACGTACATAACTAACATACTCTCTAACATACTATTATATACTGTTTCTTCAGTCATCTGTCTTCGTTCCTTCCCTTACCTAATTCCTTCATTCCACGAGCATCTAGGTTTTCCTCGTTCTTTATTTCTTGAAGTGACCCATTAAATATTCTTTTGGTCACCGGTTTTCGAGCAACCTCATTACATGTCCAAAACATCTCAAACCTCTTCGTTCTATTCTATCACGTATTGCAGAGATGCCACCAAAATTGTAAAAATCCCGCTACGTCCGTTCGACTGAAGTTGAAATAACGGAAACTGACGGTCCACGAACTCGCCGTCATCAACAAAGCTTAGATTGGAGGGACGTCTAGCCAGATTTTTACAACCACGATGGAATCTCTGAAATATTGTGTCCACAGCTTCTATACAATATCTAATTTCCCCATTTGTTATGTGTATTTTGGCACTTTTTCGTAAATAGTATGTCTCTGTCTAATTCAGGCGTCATATCTGAGTTAATTGCCCAGATTTCACTCCCACGAGTCGAATCTACAATTACTTGACCTATACGTTTTTTTGTTCTTCTAGAAATATATTAGTCTCATCCTATTGCTTTAATTCCTTCCTGTGTATGGTGATTCTAAATCTGTTCTCGTCTACTTCAGCATTCAAGCATTTAAATTCTTCAACTTGATTGATAAAACTTCGAATCTTGTCCACTGTTTATTACTACATTTTAAGTTCACCATGTAGACCCAGTTCTTTATACTCGTTGTAGACACCTAATAATAAATACAAGATCAAGAATGAGTCCTGCGCCAGAACGACTTGATCGTTAGTGAAGCTTAACGTAAAAAGCCAATGGTCACCTACTGGTACGCCAATTTCTTCACAGCTTCTCTTCCACTTCACTAACGCTACCTTTCTATATAGATTGAACAGCAGAAGTGATAAGCTGCATCCACTAATCCTCCTTTTGTAGTGCTTATTGACTTGGACAGTTGTTTGCTTATTTTTACAGTGCAACATTATCTTTGTATACCTCTTTTCGCACCTCTTTCTTGTTTAGTTGGCCACGATGAGCTGTTCTAGTGGCCAGTTCAAAATCCTGAACATCAGGTTCGCATTCGGTAAAAACATAATCCACAGCTGAATACGAATCTTCCTGATATTATTATTATTTGAATTTATCGAAGACTTTTGTACCTGAAGACGGTTCTACGGGCACTGAATTCTGTTCATCGTAATCATCATCATTTTTCCATTGGTAGTGTACACGCCATGCACAAATTGGTTGTTTGTTTCGGCGAATACTTCCTATGCACGCTATAATGGCATCTTTGAAGAGATAGCGTTTAAATGCTTGCCGACGATATCTTTATCTTCGGTTCCGGAACATCTCTTCAAATTTGGAAAATCTTTGCTGAAAATATTTGGGTTTTCGCTTTCTAATTTCTAATTGGATGTGGAACCCACTATACATATGTAAGGGTGTAGAGGGCTTGTGTCGTATGATTTTTCAAGTACAATAAATTTTTTTACCGTCTTCGATTGACTGCTCTAGAGAATTCTGAGAGTATCTCCATCCTCTGTTATTAAAATGATGTTAATACAAGAAATCATTTTCATTTTTCCGTTTGGTAGCATACACGCCATGCACAAATTGGTCATTTGTTTCGTATGTGGGCTGTAATGGCAGCTTTGAAGAGATAGCGTTTAAAGTTTAAACGCTTGCTTTATCTATGGTTCCGGAGCATCCCTCCCAATTTGGAAAATTTTTTCTGAAAATATTTGGGTATTTGCTTTCTAATTTCTAATTGAATGTGGAACTCATTATATGTAGCAGTGTAAAAGGTTGTGTCCTACGATTTTTCAAGTACAATAAAGTCTTACAGCGTTTTCGTCTGACTGCTCTAGAGCGTTCTAAAAGTGCAGACAGACATGCGAGAAAACTTGCGCGAGTTACTGTCCGACTCTGATGTCGTGAGTTACTTGCGAAAAATTTCGCGTAAGTTACTCGACTCGCAACTCTATTTATATCAGCGACATCAGTGTCGGACAGTAACTCGCGCAAGTTTTCTCGCGTGTCTATCTGCACGTTAAGAGTATGTTCATTCTCTGTTACTATATGAAATTAAAACAAGATGGAGATACTCAGGGAGAACTCTAGAGCAGTCAGTCAAAAACGTTATAATTGTAATTCTTTTCCAATGCTTATTCCTTTTCCGCTAATTGTTGCAGGATAAAGATGTTATGTGACCTCCGCGTAACATAACAGTATTGTTCATGACAGACTTTATTTTTCATGTCACTGTTTAGTTTGTCGTTCGGAATCTTTCCAAAAGCGCGGCTTATAATCCTACACTGAGAAAAATAATTTTATGTAGTTAAAGAAACTGTTTCTTTCAATACTAGCAAAGATATACCTATTTCTTTCGGGATAAAAAATTATTTTCATGTGAATAAATAGCCTTTTTAACACAAATAAGATATATTTGAATGAAGCAATATTTGTTCCACTCAAATAAAAAATGCCAAAAATATAAATTTCTTTGTTGCAAAGATTCTTTTTTCTCAGTGTAACTAACAACGCTAAGGCCCGTATTCATAAACAAAACTTAGGCTATGCTATCGCTTGTAATTTATGATCTGTACGCATTTCAACGTATCGCAGACGCACAACCAATATGGGTTTAAGTACAGTTTATCAATTACTTTCCATAAAAGAAATCTTTGCAGTACATAAATGGATACTCACAATGTTTTAGTGAACGCATAGCGTAAGTTTTGTTTATGAATATGGACCTTAGTCTTCTATAGCAGCCTGGATCGTTTCTATTTCCTTTCTTGAAAATTGAAATTGTTAAGCCTGCTTCCATTGTTGATGCATTTTAGTAGTTTTACAGTACTTGTTCATCAGTTTTGTTAGGTTTTTAATAAGTTCTTACCTCTATATTCAACAAGTTCAATATTGTTCGAGCCTGGTGATCTTCCATTGCGCATTTTCATGATTTGTGTCTTCATCTCGTCTTCAGTTATTTTTATTTTGTAATAATTAATTTGATATTCTTGCATTTGTGCTGTATACTTTCAAAGTTTTGGTATTTAACAGGTTGCAGATTTATTTGTTCTATTATTTGATGGTTCTCCAAACTTATGTCGATTGGACTTCTGCTATTAAACTGTCTATCAGATTGCATTTTACTAATTTCGTCTCTTCTGTAATCCATAACGGCTTTTTATTTTTGTGAGGAGTATTGCACCCAAGGCTTTAATAGTGTTGTGTGCATTACTATTTTAATATATTCGCATTCAGTTTTAATGTTGTCGTCAGTTGGTAATTTATTCAGTTTTACTTGAGGCAGTTTTTGTATGGATGTCTGATACTGGATTCTTGTAACAAGTACAGTTTGTACAGTATGAGCATAAATGTTTGAGGACAAGTTGAATTTCCCGCCTTTCAATATTTTTCTTAAGTTGGTCAAATGCATAGGTTACAAAAAAAATAGGCAAGTAATTTGTTTATTTTAAATACAAGAAGCGGCAATAACTACTGACAGGTACATTAGGCAAACGCGCCCCATTTTGTCTATGAATTCTTGGAGCCGGCTGCAAAATTTACACAGGCGACACTGAACAAAAATTAATTTCTCAGGACGGCCACACACAAAGAGTAAAAATTACTAGATAGAGACGCGGGAAATTCAACTTGTCCTCAATCATTTATGCTCATACTGTACTATGTTTCGTTGACAATTCAGAATTTGTAACTGATTTTTTCTTTTCTTATCAAATGATTAAATTAGCTTAGCTTCCAGCATGCAGTTATCGGACTTACAGTTCAGTCCTCTTTTAATTTTACTGTCTTTCCACTTGTTCCTAGATGTTTGTTTATATATGACTAAAGTCTCCAAATAAAAGGTCCGTTTACCCGCCCAGTTGTATATTACACACTGTTCGTGCTGATGCGCTGTAAACCTCAATCGGTCGACTCGCCAAGTATCCAGTGCCATTCACGGTTATATGATACGTAGGTATAAAGTGTTTTATATAAACAAATATATATATATTTTTTTTTATATCGTATCGTATCAACATTTCTCCACTGTAGTTGACTGTTTCTTCACAAAACCTCCCAAACACTTGGTCTCCCATTTTTAATTCTCTCTGGCGTTTGTTTAAATCTCCTGTAATAAGTAAAAGTCTCTTTCAAATTATTTTTATAAAAAGATGTCCAAATGCTAACAGTAAAACATAATTTCAGGTTTTTAAAATTATTTTATGGAATATTATGTATCGTTGAACATGTTTTAATTATACAGCGAGTCCACCGAGTGCCGCGGTCTTCTCTACCGTCTATAGTATATAAGATAGAAAAAAAATTCAAACGAGCTAAGATGTAACTCGGTCAGTTCTACTTCATAAAATTATTTTTGGCTATACAGAATGTTCGGTAACTGAGAGCCATACCAAAGTTATATTTTTTTAAATAGATCACCCAGTATATTTTTACATATTTCGAAAGTACGCATAACGAATAGGTAATAACCAAAAATTTAGGAAGTTTTACTTAAGAGTTTGTAAGATATTGATGTTTAAGTGTAGAAAATTGCCATAATATGAGTGCTTATATCTTTGTTATTTATTTACATTTCGTCTTGAATTTTTGCAGGAACTCAATATAATATCTTTTCTACAGAAATTTCAAAATAGCTTCGGTCTATCAGTTATTATGTGTACAGGGTGTTGAGTTTTGCGAAAGATAATTTTTCTCAAAATTTTCAAATGGAACACCCAGTATATCTAGACTCTCGTGAAACACTGTTTTAATAAGCTTTCATAAAACGCCAAATATATTTGCCTAAACTGAAGAAGTCGTGAGACAAAAATTAACAATTTTTCTTTCTTTCAATATTGACGTTATTTAGCCTTTCTGTTCGGTTCTTCTGTTTCGATTTGCTGATAAATCAATGAATATGTTTAATTTTTTGTTTGGTATAGCTTTCAGTTACTGAACACTCTGTATAGCCAAAAATAATTTTATGAAGTAGAGCTGACTGAGTTACATTGTAGCTCGTTTGAATTTTTTTTCTATCTTATATACTATAGACCATAGACAAAATAAACCTAGACATTTCACGCAAATGCATGACCTTGAAAGCGGAAATTAGTTTATCTTCCAAAAACATGGTGGCAGCAGGTGTAAATAAAAACGGTAAATGACATAAAACTGAATTTATTATCTGTCATTTATTTAGAGCGAAAAACGTTTGATTCTTTGAATTGTAGTGTGAAAGCACCGCAGCGCGGGCAAGAACTTCGTTATGGAATATCTGGTAGTAAGAGTGTTAGCAGTGAATTTTTGGGTAAATAAAGCTTTACCTATGTTAGCTTCTATGGATTTTGTGAAAAATTTTCAGAGACAGAAAAGAGAAAAATTGGAAAATAACTATTAAAAATATTATGTGCAGTTGGGAATATTTAAAATCACAAGGATTTCAATAGGTTTGTCCGATTTGTCCATTCGCGTCATGTTACTTGTCGCAGGAGTATACGCAAAATCAAATGTCCGTTCGGTTTGTTTTGCTGTAAACTGTTTGCGTTAAAGTGGCTGTTCGATTTAAGTCACGTAGATTGCAGTTTCGAGACTGTGTCAAGAATTTTAAATCTGTGAGCTGAGTAGATTTAAGCAGTAGCAGCAAGTCTGACGCGTGCTTAATCATTATCATTTTCGTTGCCTCCAAAAAATTGGATGCAAGTTTACAGCGGCGTCTAACTAACATAACGCCAACGTCCAAATCGAACAAACCATATTATATACTTGGTAGAAGATTCAATCGGGACCCGCTAGAAAGTTTATTTGGACAAATTAGAAGTAATGGAGTGAGATACAACCATGATATATCTTACAACCAGTGGTCTCATAGGAGCTTTCAAAACCATCTTAATCGATAATTTAGTTGCAAATTATAATCGCACATTTGATTGTGAGGATGATAAAGGGGAGTATTTATTTTTCAATTTATAATTTCTTTTTTTCATGAAGATGATATAGCAAATCCACTGTTCAGTTCAAATTTGTTTCCAGAAAGAATCATTTCCAGTGTTGTACCAGAAAGTTCTCCACATGAAGATTTTACTAAAACGTCTTTTATAAAAACATATATGGCTGGTTTCACTGTAAAAACGCTGAAATCATTAACGTATAAATGCACACATTATACACAAGACTTATTTTATTGTATTAGACAGGGTTAGTATTATAATTTCTAATAAAAATCATTTTCGCTTCAATTTAGTTTCAAATTACGATACCTAAATCATTACTTGTCATTTTTGAAGTCAGCTTGAAAGCAATTTAAAATTGCCGCGGTTTGTGCATTAGTATTCTTACAAAATGTAGATGGCATCAAAACGTTTTAAAGAAATACATTGCCGTTGTAAGTCTAGGTTTATTTTGTCTATGCTATAGACGGTAGAGAAGACCGCGGCACTCGGTGGACACCCTGTATATCTATTTTTGATTTGAAAGGAAATTAATTTAGATAAATCATTTTGTATGATATGAATCCTAAAGTTTCTATTTTCTTGATAACCAAATGAATGAATTTTGGCCTGGGAACAGGATAAACAATTATTGTATTTTAATAAAATTTTCGTTTAATTAGAATCCAAAATTTGATTTTCTTATTAAAAACCTGTAACTGTAAGTTAGGAATTTTAGTTATGAACTATTGCCAAAAAGTCGCCTGCCACTCTGTAGGATCTTTTAAGTCTCAGGGGTTGCTAAGGATAAGGGATGCATTTGTCGTGGCGGGCGGGAGTGGTGACATGTTGTCGAGAGTACGATGGCTTTTGGTGGCGGTCTCTTAGCGCCGTTGAATAATGGATGGCGCTGGAGATTGCTGGACATTGCCGGACACGGGTCACACCGAGCATCTCGTATTCAGGACAGCTCGGAAAAACTGCAACACCCAAGTATCTGCCGAAGATTTCGCGAAGCATATAAATATTTAATTTCCGAAACTCTCATAATAACAGAACCAATTAAATCCGCTCTTTGTGAGCGGTTTCGGTTCAGCCAAAAGCATTGTGATCTGTCAGCTTGAATGGCGGCGACACGGTCAATGTAAAGTTTCAAAGCACACGAAGCAAAGCACAAGTTGTGCAAAGCTTTGCTGCCATCGCACGTCGGTTGGCGACAGATAACAATAATCCTTCCACACTGCAAGTGTTCCATGTACGCTTCATTTCTGCCAACTGTAATCACTTGTTAATTATGATACTACCGCCGTTTATTACTACCGGCCAAGTACCACAGGATTAAGGAAGGTTTACTTGTAACAACACTGAACGTTAATGACAAGTAACCTATCTGAAATGCTCTTTTTTTGGAAAAACCAATTAAAAAAACTGATGTTTCAGATTTACACTTTATGTAGTCGAATTACATATTATTCCTCCTTCATTTAATCCTGATTAGGCACGTAAAGTTTTTCGAAGTATTAGGTAGATAAATATGTTTTGATAAAATGAAAAACAAATTTCAATGAAAAAAGAAAAAACAAATAAAACAGCGAGGATTATATGATTGATTATTTTATTATCAATCAAAATCCAACATTAGTGTTTAATGATATGAAATTACTTTTATTCCATTGATAGTTTCATTAAAGTGATATACTTAAATGAATACATCTTTGGATGTTATTATGATATAATTGGCTTTAGTTGCACATACCTCCTTAAATAAAAGAAGAAAACGTTGATATGTAAGTATAAATCATGCAATGCTTAAGTAAATTTATTAAGTTAAGCTTCATTAAAATAACGACTTATTCGCTGAAATGCTTTAAAAGTAAACAAAAGAATTTGTTTAATGATTCAGGAATTTGTAATGAGGATTATATCGAACAGGATATTCAATTTATATTTTTTAAATTGTCTTCATTCCTACTTATTAAAATTAACTTCCGTTTTAAAGAAACATAATAATTACAACTGAGTAATTTTGTCGTTATCACTTGCGCATTTACATTTAATAATATTAACATATATTAACATAAAAGCAGCGTGTCGTATTTGGGTTATTGGTAGAGGGAACACTCCATATTTAATAATTGGCGAGCTGGAGGTGTTGAGGCACAGCAGTTACGGCCCTCGCAGCTGGGCTCTATAGCTGCATAAACACACTCGAAATGCAAATCACATTGCGTCGATATCGCGAATGGTTCGCAAGGAGTCTGCTTCGACTTATATTGTAATAACTTCTCTTCATAATGGGGCGTATTATTGTCACTTAACAATCCGAAGAGCTTTGTGGATGCTGCGTCCCGTGCATGTTAATGTCGTGTTTTAAATTTTTCGTCGGTTATTGGGCATTATTTTCGTTCTCGTCTTACGAGGTTTTAATGAAGTGGCCCGAGAAAATAAGGAATAAAAGGCTTTCGTTTTTACAGCATTCGTGTCAAAGTTAAAATTTTATGCTTTATATTAAACAAAACTGAATTGTCTTTACTCGATTTTAAAATTTTTAAATAATTTTGAACATTTGGTTTTTATTGCAAAGCACAAATATAAATTTTATATGAAGAAACAACTCAAAAAACGCAAGAGGGAAATGTTTTTTTTTATAAAGACGTCTTAAAGATTTAAATAAACAATAGAGATGAAGCCTGAGGCAATATACAAAACGTTAGAAGCACTTTGACTTAGAGCGCTGAATGTTTGAACATCCGAAATAAAAATATTAAGAATAAAATTGTCATCGAAAATCCTGGCAATTTGTGGAATGTCAGATTTTGTGAAGTGGACAAGACAAATAAAAAATGTAACTGGCTACTTAAAAAGCCAGTTTTCACATGTACGCATAGAACAGAAAAAAAGAGGAACATAACAGAACAACCAGGTGTTTTGACTTAAAAACAAACATAAAATTTGGATGGTGATATTTCATAGAAAACATAAATAATTACAATAGGCTAACAAATAATATAAAAAGATGAAAGGTTTTGACAAAAATGAACAAACATAACATGTGTTCAGTTAATATTCCAGTAGCATTGGCTATGAGAATATTTTGTTTTGGAAACGTAAGTCGTAGTGTTCAAATTGAACAAATTGACTCTTAAATGTCAGCATGACATAAATCATAAAATAACTATTACTGCTCACTAACAAATTAAATAATTTATTACAGAAAGACAATCTCTGTATGGGATCACTGGGCAGCAATTCTTGCACCAATCTCGCGGAAAGGCTAGAGCTGAATATCTTTACATAATAATTTGTCGCATATTCTCACATAAAACTTAATCTGTTGTGATAATTGGCGGAAAGAGGTGTGAGAAGCATTTTTCTTTATATCTTGCAGTTTCAATAACCTCTGCAGTATTTTTTCGAGGTTGACCTGTTGTTTTATTTTCCAGTTTCACGAAACAACTGTACACACCAATGCAGACTGTCTTAAGAGTTTTGTGGTCAAAAATAACATCGGGAAATTCAACTCTAAAGTCTTCCAAGCAGTTTCGTACTGAGTACTCCATCGATTCTTGAACTAATAACGAAAATAACTATAAAATAAGTGTTTCCTGCTCTAATGTAATCACCATTTTGTAATGTAATAAATGTAAAGTAAGTAAGTCCTGAAGCTAACTTATTTTTGCATAAAACCTACAAAAGACGCAATCATGAAAACACGTACCCGATAGTTGACAGGACGAGTGACACCATACTTGAACCACTGAACCGACGGAGTGATCACGCACCCTCGTGGCAAGAACACAAACAGAAACAAAACCGTCTACGCAGTATTGGGTTAGTTTTTAAAATATGTTAAAATGCTAAGACATTTTCAATAGAATTACTAACGGATATATTTCTCGTGAAGATTAATAATAACGCAAATCTGTTAAAAATAAGAAAAAGGCGAATTACACTGTAGTCTAGTGTAAATCAAGTTCACAGAAACGGCAATCACGTGTAAACTTGCGGCCCAAAAAAGTGACCCATCACATTGAAATTTAATGACGCTTTGATTACATTTATATAGTGTGCACCAGCCTTGCAGTTTTGGAGGTTATACGTGGTTATACTAAAAGTCAAAGCAGCAATTTAATTGACACAATATGACAGCTCCAATAATTTAGTACTTTGACAGAACAAAAGACAATTTACAATACAAAAAAAAGAATCGGTCAGTTTTTTCGATCGCAAGTTTACAATACGCAGTTTTATTGCTCCGTGCGTTGTGTGGCCGGGGTACAGTGACAATTCTGAACCGAAATATTAAATGAACACATGATACTTGCTTTTGAATAAATCGTGAAAAGAAAACGCACGATCTGTAATTAAATATAAACAACTCGAATGTAAAGATGTCATTTATCGAGGCGCTCAAAGAAAAATAGAAAAAAGTTGGAGAAGTAGAATGAGAGAGGGAGAAAGAGGTATTTGAAAGACAAGTAGCCTTCGATAAGGAAACACGGCGGCTGATCACGACGGCTAATTTCAAAAAGTGACCGAAGAGCAAGAAGGAGGAGGAAAAAACTGGGAAACGAAGAGTTGAGAAGAGGGCATGAGTGATATAAAACCAGCTGCCATTATCCAATGCGATTGAAGAGAAAGAAGGAATCTGAGTTCGAAAGAAAAATGAAAAAGCAGAGAGAGCTCATGCAGATCGAAAAAAAGAGACGAGAGCAAGAGAAAAATTATTCGAGAGCTTTGGATTATGGTTCAAATTTCGAACTAAAGAAAAATTTGACATTTCTAAATAGTCGAGTAAAAGTTAGCAACAACGAGATGCAGGAAAAGATGATCCACGCCGAAGGAGAGCGACGACGAAAAGTTTGAAGGCGTACGAAGTGCGATTGTATGTGGTGAAAAACAAATTCAGAAAGGAACATCAACTCTCGCTGGAAATGACTCAAACAAAATGCTCACCGAAAAATCCATCGTAAATAATCTGACAAGCAAAGCAAAATTGGTACTCGTAGGACAACATGGATACAATTCTGAAAAAATGTCTTTCCGTACAGTATCTTTACACGTCATTTCGTGTTGTACGTAAACAAAAGAAAAGATAAAAAATTCTAAAAATGGAAACACTGCGTTGAGGAATTAAGGAGATAGAGAAAAAGCAAAACATATTCGTCAGTTTACATTCAATGAATAGAAATTTCTAGAAGCAACCAAAGAGATGAAAGTTCTCATATATTTTTATATACAATCTTGTTTAGTTAAAAGAGAAGTAAGAGCAATAAAGCTGTGCCAATTTCGACCTTATCTTTGTTAAGCATTGGTGTGAAGAAAACTAATCTAAACTGCTTTTCTATATTATTTTTCAATTGAAATGGATTTTTGAATTACCTATGTCGAATAATAAATGATTTACCCAGGCTCACATTAAGACAAGTTTTCACAGTCGCCGAGGATTGACACATTTTTGAACACTCGTTACACATGTATGTGTCAATTGTAAAAAACTGTAGAAATATAAAAAGATGAAATTTGCAGTGGTAACAAAGGCATCAGTTATGAAAATAAAAACAAATGGCATAATAAATTATTTGTTTTCTTTATACCTTAGATAATGAAGAAGCATAAATTAATTACTGAAAAATGTGGAGTCAGATGCAATATTTTTCATATAATTATCAATATATTTTAAAGCGATATTCCTTTATTCTTACACCCTTCTTATATATTATATTTTATTCATTTTCATTCTCCTTTGATATTCAATGACCTCATTTCTTCCATGAGATGTAAAAGATATTTTATATCTGCCAATTAAGTAGAATAGTGAAAAATTAAGTTATATTTATAATCTGAGATACTAACAGATATAGGTAATAGCATTGAATTTAAACCTAACCTAGGTTTAAATTCAACGGTAATAGTCAATTTAGAGGTTATTTTTGTAATTTGACCTAACAACAACAAAATAAACCTAACAAAGTAAAATTTCGAGTGCTTTAATAAGGAACTTCATGAAACCCAATTTAATTTAATAATATAGTTGTTAAACAAACAAAATAGAAAAAAATTAAAGAAATTTTGAACCAGTTTATATAACCCATTTATTATTATAAAATATGAATTTGAATTTTTGTTGAAGTAGATATATTTTTAAATCCTGTTTATTTTGTACAAGGATTTTCGACTTTCTGGATAGTAATAAAATGTGCATCATTGCCAAGAACTTTTTTCTGCTAGTTTTATTTCGGCCGTTGTCAACGATGCCCATCGAAGTCATTTAGTTGTTAAAGGTGTTATAATTGGTCTAAACATGGACCCTGGCGTCAGTAAGACCAGACAGACGGCCAGGCAGCCGATCACATCTTTGCTTTACATCGTCGCATGGGCCTGGTCCTTGCCAAGGATTCGTTCGGGTCCTCTACACACAGATAACACTAATTCGCCCACGCGGTGCATCTTTAATCGCTTTTAATTTTCTGATTTTAAGAAACGGTATATAATATACATTAATATAAAACCTTTATTAAAAATTGCAAACTAAAAAAAATAATTTGAATATAAACTTATTACGCCAAACGACGATAATTTTTTTATGTTTATTTTCATTCTTTTGACCTTTTCATTTACATCAGATTCTATCTACACGGATAAACTATTGTGTATAAAATAAAAAAATGAGTAGTTGTGATTTTAGTTTCTATTTATTTATTTTTTCTTATTTATTCTAAGCGTAAGATTTTTACTTTACCTCAATTTCGTATTTCTAAATCTCAACACCAACATAGGCAATGATATATCGCAGTTACTCCAGAACAACGAAAATATCTAAACTATATGGGTGCAGTTGTAAAAACTTTTATATTGTCTTGTCTTCGATAGGGTTTAAAATTAAAACAGGCTTTGTTTATTGGCCCGATAAGAAATGAAACCGTGATGTCATAATGTTTTAATAGTCCATTAACTTATATTTAAGCTTTGTTTGTAAACGCCAGCGTAAAAAAATTTTATGGGACGTATTACTTTTAAATGTTTTCTGATGTCGCTGGTGAATTTATGCTAGGTATAATTTAGGATGGCACTAAAGTCATGGTTATTTTTGGAGATTTACTAACGCGTTTTGTTATGCGTAAATTTATTTTGTTTATTTTCGCCTTATTACTTATTGTTGGTCATATAAATTTATAAATTATTTAATTAGGAATTTCTGACAAGTTAATTAAAATTAATAACTAAATTAGTTACTGTCAAAACTTTCCTTTATATTTAACACATCGCTCACGTTACATACTGGGCGATTAACTGAATTTTACCTCGAAGTTAGCTATGACTCGAAAGCGTATGTCGTAAGATAAACGAAGTCGGGTCTGTTTTGACTTTTAAGTTATCACTATTGTGTTGTGTCGTGATACTGTAAATTTTAGCACAGATATTGAATAAGAAATGGCGTTTACAGTAGTCCACAAAGCTTTCAAGATCGAAAGTTACGGAAAATAGATGGTGTTTGGATATATTCAATACGTGATTGCATGGTAGCACTAATCACAGACAAGTTTTGCTGTCAAGACCCACTAGAAGTAAAATTCAGTTGATTACCCGACAGTATTTACAGGTTGCTAAATTTTAATTTACCTATACATATTGATATGTTATTCGTTAGTGGGAAATTAATTTATTAATTTTTCAGTATTCGTCTATAACATGATTTTTTTTCAGATTCAGGGCGTAATCTTTTTCTTTTGTTTTAACTCAATAAAATCTATAAGTGCTTTTGTTTAGTTGAATTTAATATAAACTAATTTTTTGTAATGGCCATTTGTTTAAATACGTAATCACAAAACAGTTGAAAATAATTGAACGTCTAACTATTTATTGTTGTTTTTAAAAGAAAGTACTAAATTGTTTATTATCGTTATTTACAATAAAATAAAAAATTTGTTCGACTTCTTACGATTTTATACATCAACTAATGTCTATTCTCACATCACTTTGTGTAATTTAATTGATTCGCGATCGTTAAATTGTAGTGTCAATTGATACGTTCAAACACGTGTATTTTGCTAAACTCCCCAATTTAACTTAGGTCCTATTTATAGACTGTCCCCAAAAAAACTGTAACGCGTCATACAATGATGAATATGGATTAACAATTTTTTGTGAAAACGCGAAACCAAACTTGATATAAAAAATAGCTTTCTTATTATTTGTCCCAGATATTCGCGCTTGATCTTAAATGAATCGCCATGTAATTCTGATTTTAGTTATCAAACAAATGAAACCGTACACGTTATAAAATCGGCTATATTGTACTTGCTCCTGGTCTAAGAAGTCTGGCTTCGGAGGTGCCTTCAAGAACTGCAAGTACGCCACGATGGTGTACATTCGTCGGAACTGCTTTTAGACTGGTGTGTTTGTCTGTCTGGTGAAGGCGATTGCATCTTTAATCATTCCCCTCACGTTTGTTTTTCTTAACAAAAATTTGTGTTTCAGTAATAGCAACATTTGAATTTTGATGAATCACGAACTAGATTACAATTAATACATCAAATCATAAAAAATAATTATGCATATATGCATTCCTGATAATAATTGTGCCACTTCGTGCATTGTGTCAATCATGTTTTGATTGTCAAAATTTGTCAAGCAGTTCTGAAAAAGTTTACTTGCTGTTATTTTTTTAGTTTCTTGATTTTACTTGCTGTTAATAGTTTCTTGAGTTTATTGGTTTTGCAATTGAAAACCCTGCTGCAACAAGGATGTATCTGTGTTTTTATAAATTTTATAAATATAGATGTATATGTTACATACACACCCAATAAAAAAGGATGCATGTGTTCAGGTCGTTCTACCCTTAAAAATATTTCAGTTAGAACTCTCGCTGTTGCGCCATACGATAAAGGACTACTTCTTGGGTTGATTACTGCAGATAACTCATTTCGGCCAAAAAATGCAGATATGTATTTACCTCCTTATTGCAGCAGGATCTTCAATTTGTGTTTTTAAGTTTTTGCGTTATGGTTTTCACCAAAGAACAAAAGATTTACATGATTGAATCCTATTTCCGAACTGGTGTGGTTGTTAATGAAATTTGGAAATACAGTCAACGTTTATGTTTGGATGATTTTCGAGAACGTTTCCCAGACTTGGCTGCAATACCGAAGGATTTTTGTGGGTGCCTTACATATTGTGTTCATGCGTTTCGAGAAACTGGGTATGTGACTCATAAAAAAGGTGCTGGTAGGCCAACCGTTCGGACAGAAGAAGTTGTTAATGACGTTCGTCAACGTATGGAAGAAGATCCTAGGAAACCTATACAACGTCTGTCTCGAGAACTTGGCTGTACATTAAAGCCACGTATCACATTTCCCGTAGCTCGATTAAGAATAAACTATCAGCCGATAGAAAATCTGCACTGTGCGCGGGCTCTAAGGATGATTTAATTTTACCTATTGGTGTAGGTCATCTGAAACTGGTTAAAAACTGCATAAATATCACGTGAGTGAGTTATAGGTAACATTAGAAAATACATTTAAATAGATTTAGATGTACAGTTGCGCAATCAAAGAGTAAGACAGTATAATTTCGTTAGTTTAATTGTTACTTCTTAATTCCGGTAACATATAGTAACTTAGCAACCTTCGTAGTTCATAACATACAGTCATTTTGTTTGTGGTAAAAATCTTATCACTGCATTCTCAGATGGATTTTCTCTTAAAAACTAAACAATTCAACATCTTCCTCGTTGGGTCGTGCTTCTCTTCGTCCCGTTCCGTCTTTTCTTTTGACACTCTGCTCCTCATCCCATTTTCTTTTAATTCTTGCCACAGTACTCTTACTAACGTTAAATTTTTCTCCTATGTATCTAAAAGACAAACCTATATTATTCTTGCTCTTATATTTTCGTTATCGTGACGATACATATTGTTTGTGAATTTAACTTGACATAATAAAATTGTAAAATAATTACAATTGACAACTGTTCCTAAAGTTATAGCTTATTTTTAAACTAGGAGGAGTACCAGTTGTCGCCCTATTATAGGCAGGTAGATACTGTAAAACTAAGTGCCAGTTTCACAATCAAATTTAAAGGAGACTTCAAAATTAAAATCACATTCAGATGTGTAAACAAATGTGTTTTCATATTTGTTTTGATATCTGAAAGTGACTTTAAATTTAAAAAGTCTTCTTTAAATTTGATTATGAAACTGGCCATAAATGACATTTCCATTCCAAATTAACTTGGCTTGCCCATGAAGTTTATATATTCTCCGAATATCAGTTCTAGTAAAAGATTTGCTTAATCTTAAAACTGATGGCAATTATCACATGAATTATGAAAGTCATAAATTTTTACTGAACTGAAAGGTTGTGTCAAACTGGATGTCGAACAGCTTCTTTGGCGGAAAATTTTCAAGTTACTCTTTCTAGTTAAAAAAAAACTATATGTACTTTGTAAAAATTGGCTTACATTGCACAAAATGAATGAAAGTGGTGACGATCATGAACATCTGCATGATTTTGCAATTCAGTTGACAAACTGTTAAACGTAGACGTAAATATAAATCCAGATCAATTCGTTATTGTGATGCTGTACAACATAGAATTTACCATCGAGTTTCGAAAATTTTAGAACCGCTATTGAGTATCCTAAACCAGAAAACCTAAGAAGCAAAATAATTGAAGAATGTGATGCAAGAAGGCATGCAGCGTCTTCATGTTCAATTCAGGTTGCTGCGTTTGTGAATAAGAAGAGATAGAAAAAATAGAAAATTAATTCAAACAATGACAAAGACATTAAAAAGAATAAAACCTTTCAAGTACAGATGTAATAAATGTATCGAAAAAGGGTATAAGACCGCCGCCTTAGAAAGTAAAGTGTTAACTAGTAGCCAGAACATATTGCTGTGAACTCCTACTGAAAAGAAGAAGAAAAGATTTAAGAGAAAGCAAATTAGCAGAGTAAAAACAACTTACCGAGTCTAGTAGACTGATTCAAAAACTCCACACAATAGATACCATGATATTTTGGTTGACCAAGTCTTCTTGAGGTAGCAGAAACCAAATATTCAGCCATAACGAAGTACCACAGTATAAAGATTATACAGTAGCGCGACTCTCATGAAAATATTCAGTTCGCGTATAACATCCCGCGCAAGGTCTGAGTCACAATCTCGGGATGCAGAGCTCATTCATTCACGACTCTGGTACTGAATGGATCTTTATAATTATGTTAATACACATTATTTATGCCTTTTTTTTACCACGTCCACTAAACACTACAATCCGGCCCTGGTGTGTGGGCACGTGTAAATTTACAATTTACAACAAAATAGCTCACACGTAAAGCAGAACAAACAGTTCGACACGCCCCTTTAATCTACTCGAGGTCAATGAAAATCCAGTAAAGAGATCAAAGTGCCGACAAGCGAGTTGCGCTACTGTATTCTTTATACTGTGGAAGTACTAACCGGTGGGGTCAGAACGGGATCCCTAGGAGGTGAAATGAGTGCTCGGAAAAGTTTGTTTTCTGCGGTTTTAAAAGTGTTGTTGTGCAATCAGATGGATAAAAACAATCTAAAAATCATTAGACAAGACTTAAAACTCATCGATTAAGTTAATTTATAGTAAATTTCTTTGTTAAAAAGTGAAAAATCTGTTTAGTTAAGTAGGATAAATTTTAGGAAATTAGATGAGGAAATAGCGATATAGTTAACATAAGCCCCGCAAACAATTTTGGCTAAGTTATTTTGTGAAAACCCTCACATCATCTCACTTCCTGTCGACCCACAAGGCGCGTCATCATAAGACTGAGGCAAAATAAATTCGGCGTACTTCACCTAAAAAAGGTTGCTACACACGTAACTGCATGCTTGGACAAGCAATCTTTTATACAAGCACGCTTGAGCGTCTGTAAGATAATTTTGCAGAAGCATTCTGATTTCTGATTGTACAAACGGTTTGAAGGTTCATTTCTTTTTCAATATACATGCTTGAACAAGCCGCGCTTGCGCAAGCACAAATGAACATGTGTAACAAGGTTTCATAAGCCTGTACAAGTGAACGTCAGTCGTGAGCCCTCTGTTGTGATCAGAGTTCGGAAATATTAAATAAAGCAAAATATTACGTTAAAAATTACGCATAGTTTTTATTATTTACTACGTCTCTGTTATGTTGAATAAACTACGTTAAAAATTATTTCATTTTCTATGTCATTTGCATTGTTATTTTTTTGCCGGATTCTATTATAAAATTGAATTAACTCAAGTTTGGACTTAATTAGCTGTTTAAGGTCCAATTTTACAAATGCAAGATAAATTTATTCTACAGTTTAATGCCTTAGCCAAATTTGTTTTTAAAATTGTTACTAAGGCATTAAGAGTCCCTATATAAAATTTTCATCAACCAGTCTTTACACCCCACGCCACGTTTCTTCTTACTCGTTTTTCTTTTTATAATAAGGACAAAAGCACCAAAGCGAGCGTATCGTCGTCGTCCAAGCTCGACATATGTATTCCACGCTGTCAACCATGCTCGTGTCGTGTGGTGGCAAAGGAAAATTGTGCGTGCTTGTACAAAAAGATTGATCATGCATACTCGTCAAGTATGCAGTTACGTCTGTAGCCACCTTTTTAATAAGATCTGTGTCACATGCAACCGACGGTCAGTCCTGACGATCCGTCGAGGCTATAGTTTAAATTGATTTCTTACATGAAAGTGTACCATCCAATCGGTTTGCTTTCATTATCACTACTGATCGTCAGGACCGATTATCGGTCCCATGTGAAACGGGCCTATTACTTTAATTATTTAATTAATAATTTTACGTTAACAACTTTTTAATATTTTCCTTTTAAAAACGTATCAGTATTAATAAAAGAATTAATTGTAAATTCCCAGAGATGAAGTAATTGTTAATGACACGAAATATAAATTTGATTTATGAACTTAGTGTCCAAGAATATAACGTTACAAGAACAATAAATAAAATAAATCTACATCTTCTGAATTATTTAAGTGCGATATTAATCATCATTGAAGAAGAAAATGAAGACTACGAAACAGTCTCCCCTGTTATATGTATTTGAAATTTTCACGATAACTTGCAACTTGCACATATGTATATTATAGCTTCGAATAAAAAATTATTATTGAAATTATTATATTTACGAAATAAAGCGGGAGACACATTGAGGCGGCTGCGGTAGCGATTGCGGTGGCGATGGCGATGAAAACCGTTCACATGTATGCGACAAGATAAATTGCCAATGAATTTACGTAACTTTACCGTGATCGCTCGCATGTGCCGCCACCGCAACCGCCTCAATGTGCTTCCCGCTTAAGGCATCTGTGGAAAATGTTTTGCAGGTATTTTAAAAACAAGCTCTTTATGAAAGAAGGATCTTAACTCACATGATCATTCAAAGTATATTTCGACACGTTGTGATTCATTCTAAATCTAACTGTAATTTACAAAAAATTTGAAATAAAAATTTACTATTTTCATGAATATTAAAATTATTGAAATACAACGACCCATTTGAGCAGCGGCCGACAATCAAAATTAATAAAACAATAGATATAATTCAGCGATAAATTTTTAATGAACGCATTTATCACTCAACAAATCCATTAGCTTGCATTTAGTGGTCACAATAACGTTGCAAATAAAACAGCGGATGAATAGACAAACGCTGTGTTCCCGCCGATGAAAAAACATAATGTAGGTTCAGCGTTATTGTTTATGATACAACGATATAATAATGGTAGTTCCACTAATCGAAGTCGATACTGCAACGTGAAATGTTCCCATTAAAATTTATAACCGATAAATTATATATCTGTAAATGACGTTTTGATTTAGTTGCACTGCAAAAGCTAAAAATAAAACCGCATTGTTGATGACCTCTTCGTTCATGTTCGTGTACGCACACGTTTAACAGAAGAAAAAATATTTACAAGTTTTAAAATTGAATGTAACACTTTGCATGCAGGTAATTAGTACGTAAGTTAACTAACACATGTTTAATTCTGCTGTAATTTTATGTTGCTGTCGATTTAATTAATAATTATTTTCTCATTTTGAATTACTTAGGTTTTAATCAGCACTTGGAGTGGTAATGGGTCTTAATTGCAAATTGCCCTTAATTTGTGAGGTATCTATTTTTTGTCAGATAAGTAATTTATGGAGATATGAATAGTCACAAAATGATAATGGTACCTAAGAAACTTTTAGATAACTAGTCTTGGTATTCCTTTAAAACCTTTGTAATAGACTCCTTTATAGAGGTGCTCTTGATGACAAATTTGATGAGACATTTATTTCAATGTGTTTGTATTATTCTGCAAATGAAATGAAAAGTTGTTTTTACAAACTACACACTAGAAATAGATTGTTTGGTATGAAACTAGACGAAATATTTCTTTCCTTGTATGACGAATGATGACTGATGAGATATTTGGTAATAATCACATCAAGCATGTCTATGCGTCACTGTTAAAAATAGGTTAACAGCTTCCTACTTTTTTACGATCTGTCATTTCATCATATATGCCATCTTACAGTTTGTAAATCATTTTAAATAGTTGCTAAGACTTGTCTGTCTTTACCACTTCTTGGAAAATTTCAGTTTCAGTGAATTTTTTCTTTAGGAAATTGATGATTTATACATTTATATTGAGGATTCAAGTGACAAATTTTTATGTAAATAGTACGGTCGTTAAGAGAGTTAGTTTGTTGTATAACGAAATTTATGGTTAATAAAACGAAATAGACTCGTCGACTTTATAGCAGTTTAATAACATAAATTGGCATTTTAATCAATAACGTTATGTTAAGTGAAATAGCATTATCCGCGTTAAGGAAGCCGTTTTAAAAGTCATAAAGTTTGAACACGCACTCGGCGAGTAAATAGATAAAGTTACACAAGTATGGTTGCAAAGCAGCTATCAGTTAGCTTTCGTAGAGCTTACCCGAAAGCTCATGTACACTTCATTATGAGTACAGTCGCGACAAATGTTCGATTACCTGTGAATGGGAGGAGTTTGTTGCCCAAACCACACCTACGACGACTATCGCTAACCTGTTCTGAAAAAAATCATCATGTTAACAAGGTGGACTCGGCTTCAAGATGGCCGCTGACGCCACGGCCGTCTGCGTCGTTTTCTTCTTTTAATTGGTGTTACAATGATGGGAAGTCGTTTAGATATCGGGATACGTGCCTTGTTTCGTTTATTGGCGAATTAACTAAATGCGGTCCTTTGGTTCGTCTGGCTGTTAAATCTTGTAGGAATGTCTACAGGATACATCCTATTAATATAGTTCTTAGAAAATTTAAACTCTCGTTACATATTTAATTACTGCCTTCAAAAGGGGCGTTTACATTACATACATGTTTTCAACAAATTGAAAAACAAATCTATACAAAAATGTGGATTTGTCGCATACAAATCAGGATGAATGTTTAGCACAAATCTTCGACAAGTACTAGAAAAGGACCTCGTTTACACTGTGTGACTTGTTCACTACATATTTAGTATTTAATAATAAAAAATTTCGCACATGAATGATGACGATCAATTTTTGTTTTTGTCCGCGGCCGCATATTATTACTTTAGGAAACTACGTGAAAAGCAATTAATGCAACTGTGCTCTTTTTGGAGTGGCCATTCTCACAAAACATCAGTTCGCTTGACAATTAAAAACAACCAACTATTGCGCACATGCGCAAGTACCTTTGTATGGTCTGTGATCGCTCTGTTTTCCATTAATTTGGAATACAAATCCATACTATAAAACATGTCGGAAACATGTCCAATACAAGAAAAGTCTAGCACTTGTATGAGACAAATTTTAGATTTGTTCCAAACTTTTCAACCGACATGTAGGATACATGTATATTTCAAACATGTATGTAATGTAAACGCCCCTTAATAAACGTTAATGAAAAATTCGGGCAGGTATATACAGGCTGTCTTATGAAAAACGCCCCAAGCCATAACTTCATTATTTATAGATTAATTTTAACAAACAAAGAGGCAAATAAAATGAGACTAAAAATACTATAAAGTGAGTCCAGTTTCAAATTTTTTTAAAATTACCTTCAAGGTCAAACGACTGTCAACTTTTATTTTTCAAATGGTTCTGTATATTTTTTATTATTATATCTGGTAGAGATTTTTTTTCTAAATCCAATAATGTGCAACACTTTGACATTTAAAAAATATTTTTCGTGAAAAAAAAAATGAACTAGTCTGTTACGCAAAACGTGCTTTTCATAAAAATGTTAAAGTTTGTCGTGAAAACAATGTCACTGAGCGTTATTTTTCACAGTTGTTTCAAATTGTCAAGTTATTCTCTTTGTATGATTTATTGTTTCCTAAAAAAAGCCGATTATGGATAATACTCAGTTGATTGACTCGAAGCATATTTTGAATGCAATAAAAACACAAGCAGTGCGTTTCTATAGACAGGGATTTTTTCTCAAAGCTACTTACACAGTTGTAGACTTAATTTTAATTATTTCATTAATGTTTTCTGTACTGCTTGATTGCTGTTTTTATTGCATTCAAAATATACTTACAATAAGTCAGTCAGGTGATTGTTATCCATAATTGGCTTTTTTTTAGGAAACAATAAGTCGTACAAGTAGAAGAACTTGATAGTTTAAAACAACTGTGAAAAATAACCTCAGTGACATTGTTTTCACGACAAACTTTAACATTTTTATGAAAAGCACGTTTTGCGTAATAGACTAGTTCATTTCTCTTTTTTACGAAAAATGTTTTCTAAATAACAAAGTGTTGCACACTATTGGATTTAGAAAAAAAATCTCTACCAGATATAATAATAAAAAATATACAGAGCCATTTGAAAAATAAAAGTTGACAGTCGTTTGACCTTGAAGGTAATTTAAAAAAAAATTGAAACTGGACTCACTTTATAGTATTTTTAGTCTCATTTTATTTGCCTTTATGTTTGTTAAAATAAGTCCATAAATAACGGAGTTATGGCTTGGGGCGTTTTTCGTAAGACAGCCTGTATAAGCAGGCGGAAGGATATTACTCTGCAACACTACTTCTTTACTATACATATTCCTATCATGTTAAGGACATGTCAATTAACAGGAAACGAAAATCTAAAATTGTAAATTATTAATACAGTGCAGGTGTTAGAACATGACCATGCAAAAAAAAATGTATAGCAGTAGGTTAAATTTAATCAAGATATAACTGTAAAAATATTAAATTATCCAGGAGATTATTAAATTATTTATTACCTGCATATTCGCATTTATATTTTGCAGAAGTAGAAAACAGATAAGTTTAAAATAGGAAGGACTGTTGCTAAGTTAGAATGAGGTGGGGCAAATAAATCTTTCATATAGTGTCTTGTTTGGAAGTGATGATCACTGATCAATAAGAAAAAAGAAGTGCCCGAGAATGCAGTTACTTGCGATTACAGGATGAGGTTTTGCTAAGCTGTACTTGAACATCGGAAATCGGCGAACACTGCCATCAAAACAGCTTCTTTGATGAAAAGAAGGATGTTTCTCCTTAGATTCAGACCTTACAATTAGTAATAGATTAACACCATCAAACATACACATAGTTACGGACATTACCTTCTTGGTAAACATCAACTTTGTGAAAACCGGATACATGACCAAAAAAATTGAATGTAACCTCAATTTTATTTTTTATGTGAATGTCAAAGTATATGTTATGGAAGAAAATTGAAATGCTGAGTCTTCCTACCAATTTTTTTATTTACATCCACATGCACAGGGTGTACAGGATCGATATTGTCCAGGCAATATCAACAGTGCACGTCACTATTGAGCAAAGTTCGTAGAAATTGTTAATTTTCGGATTTGGTTTGTTTTAAATACGAGTAGAGCAAGTCGACATTACCTGACTAATGGTGAGAAAAGTCAGTAACAATCATTTCTTTGCGAACAACGCCCGGTTTTAAGTGGACATAATTGACACAGCTACTACATCTTTGTGGGCAGAGCTGTGTGCGTTATGCTATACTAAGGCCCAGTTGTACACTTCCAGTTTAAATTTAAGCTGAAGCTTAAACCCGTTACAACGATTATTTCAACAATTAATTGTTGTTAAGGGTTTAAGCTTTGGCTTAAAGTTAAGCTGGAGTTGTACAACTGGGCCTAAGTATAGATAGCAGTTAAGGTGATTTGAAAAATGTAATATTAGAGTCATAAAAGAAAGGTTTTTATGATTAGCTTCGAAAGTGGCATCCTTTCTTCACTGTACTCCCGAAATAAATTCGATACTTTCAACTAAATTTTTGTGAGATATCTCTCTGTATTGTAAATCCATTTGAGTCTCAAGTTTAAGTCAAGTGTAACTGTAAAATTAAATATACAAAAAGTTACTGTGAATATATAAAAATGGGAAATCCATCTATCTTTGATGGTAGGGAGAGCGGGGCAATATGGGATACTTAAGATTTGGTCCCCTTTTTTGAGCAAATTTTTCAAAGGAAATATACCAAACTACAAACATAGACTTTATTACAATAAAGTAAAACAAAATACGTAGGATTAATTAGTTTTCAATAATTAAAACAAAGATATAATGATGTAAAATACCCCGCCTTGCCCCACCCACGCCCACGGGGCAAGATGGGATGCTAACAGAAAACTATATTCTTTACAAAATTCGCATACATGGTGCACCTCTTTATCTTCCTCATCTTCTCGGCGCACGAGCAATGAGTCCATCTCCTGCATTGAATGCATTTGATCCATCCTTCGGTTGATTCTAAACACATAATAAATAGTCGCAATATAAACAAAGTGCATTCGAATCATTGCTTGGTTCAGAGTGACTGAATCTCTATTTCTTTTTTAAAGACATTACTTTATGCGCTTTGAACAGCATTTCTTTGTGTTAAGATAGGATAGAGCCCCATCTTGTCCCATTGCTCGAAACCCCAACTTGCCCCAACCCCACATCTTTTGCTCATGGCTTTATAAAAAATAATAACAAAAACCTACATCATTCTGCTATAGGTTATTTACTTCTTAAAACTTACCTGAAAATTTGCTAACCATTACAATAGACACCACAACCAAGCAGCCTCTTTGGAGCACAGTTTCCGAGTGGCACCACAACAAATAACATTTTAGTTAAAAGTTTCAAAATTCAGGATATAAACTTCTCGCATGAGCGCCAACTATCGAATTCCTATCACACTATGTACAACGTCTTTCAGCAAGGTAGTGAAACAAATTCGTGTATTTATTTTGTGAATACAATTACAGTTTAAAACTTACAGGTAGTCCCCCATCTTGCCACACTACCCCAACTTGCGTCGCTCTCCCTATAACACAATTCTGTCCACGAAGATTTTGCATTGTCAGCAATGCTCACTTAAAAACAAGCGGAGTTGATAAAGAAATGATTATTACTGACATCGCCCACCGTTAGTCATGTAGTGATGACTTGTTCTAATTAAACGGGCTAATTTCGCAAATTGAGAATTTCTTTGCTAAGTTGTTGATGATTGCACTGAACTTTTTATCAATAATTAATTCTATGTAGGTATAAGGGGTGTAAATGAGATGTGGAACAAAAAGTACACACTGGCCCATGAAAATGCCAAAACAGAAAAAATTAGTGTCCAGTTTACTAAGAGATCATTACTTTGTTAATATCACATTTATTTGTCACACAGTGACTGCAGTTTCAACATTACAATGTCATTTTCAAACTGATCATTTAAACTGAAACCTAGTCTATATATACACCAAGAAAACTAAATTCTAAACTATTGACAATAACTACGTAACATCTGGAGGGATTTTTTAATTACAAGCTTCGAAGAAGGTTGAATACATTAGGTCAGTTTGGTCGTTCAATAAAATTTCTTCGGAATTACTCGCCGCTTTACGAATTTCTAGTGACTCCAGTAGGCTTAATTTAAGGCTTTTTTCTGCGTAATGTAAAATTTGTGTATTGTCTGAAGTGAAAGAATGTTTTTCTGCAATTAAATGGTTGGCAAAATTTGAATCGGTTTTTTGTAGATTGAAAGACCGAATGTGTTCTTGAATGCGTGTGGCAAAATTTCTCCCAGTCTGACCTATGTAGACGCCTTTACAATCATTACATTTAAGTTTATATACGCCAGATTTTTTAAATTTGTCTATTTTATCTTTAGTGTTAAAAACCAAATTTGAGATTTTATTATAGGGTTTATATGCAAGCAATATATTTTGATTTTTGCTAATTATTCTGCCGATTTTTTCGGATATTTTACCAAAATATGTAAGTGAAATGTACTGTTTGTTGTTACTCAAATTTACCTTGGGATATATAGTATTTAGTGTTTGTTTTTCTAGTTTATTTTTTAGAATTTTGTCAATAATGTTGCTGTTGTATCCATTATTAATAGCTATTTGTTTTATGGTTGTTATTTCTTTTTAAGATTATCTTGTGAAAGTGGAAGATGAATGGCTCTGTGGATCATAGAATTAAATGCTGAAAGTTTTTGTTTGTGTGGGTGCGAAGAATCTGCAGGAATTACTGAATCTGTGTATGTGGGTTTTCGGAAAATATCGAATGTTAAATTATTGCTGTTTTTGGTTATAGTTACGTCCAAAAAGTTTAAATTATTATCCTCCTCTGTTTCGACTGTGAATTTAATATTAGGGTGTACTGAGTTAATATAATTTAAAAAGGTTTGTAACTGCCTAGTTGTACCACTAAAACATGCTATTATATCGTCCACATATCGATACCAGAAATGTATATGTTTTTTACTTAAATCGGATGACAGGATTGTTTGTGTAATATAATTCATAAAAATTTCAGCCAGTAACGGGCTTAACGGTGAACCCATTGCTAAACCTTCTTTTTGTATATAAAATTTATTTGAAAACATGAAATAATTTTGATTAATAATTAAATTTGTTAATTCTAAAATTTCACTTGAGATTAACGGATTTATTCTTTTTTCTACCATGATATTTTTCATTAAATCTAAGCAGTCTTTAGCGGGTATGTTGGAGAACATGTTGGACACATCGAATGATACTATTTTTGCATTATTTGGTATTTTTTCTTTCTCCAGTTTCTTAACTAGTTGAATAGAATTTTGAATAGATGTGGGGTCCGAGAAATTCGTTTGATGTTTAAAAATATTATTTATTTTTTCGGCTAATTTTTTAACTGGACAATTTAAAAATGATACTACGGGTCTGATAGGGGCCTCGTTTTTATGAATTTTGATTAAACCATATAATCGCGGCGGTTGAGGATTCATTTGTGTTAGCCAACGCTTTTCTTTATCTGATAAAATACTATTGCAATCTTTGAGTGTTTGTTTAACTTGTGTTTGGTATTTGTTCGTGGGGTCTGTTTTTAATTCTTCTATGTTATCATTGTTAATAAATTCCAATACTTTCTTTTTATATTCTGCCTTTGGTATAATTACTATTGTGTTCCCCTTGTCTGCTTTAGTTACTGTTAAGTTGTTATCTTTAATCTTTTTGTTGATACTTTTAATTATGTGTGTGTCAGTAGGTTTTTCTAAATTATTATTTTTAATAGTATTTACAATTTTTTCTTTACTTAAATTACTGATTACCAAATTTCTTAATGCTACTTCTGATTCTACAGCTAACAGTTTTTATAGTTTTACAAACGGGTTGAGGGGAGTATTTAGGACCTTTTTCTAATAAACTTAGTTCTTTATCTGTGAAAATTACATCTGAGAGGTTACTAACTCTAGGATGGAAATTTTTGGAATTATTTTTATCACTATTGCAGTTGGATGTTTGAGATTTTTTAGCTAAATTATTCAGTTTTTTAGTTTGGATTAAATATTTCTTATGTACTATTTCACTGATTTTTTGCCTAATGTTATCATCTAATATATCGAATTCTACATTATGTAAATTATATGACAGTTCTGCGTGCAATACCTTGATATAGATCAGCAAGGTATCTCTTCTGTGGAACCAAAATTTGGATTCTTCTTTTAACCAGATTTTCTTAGACAATTCTATAGTTTTTCTTGAAGCTTGAGAATTTGTGTTTGTTTTTAGATTCACGAATCTTGGCGTTAGATTTCTTCTGATGCATTCTTGGTTGAACCAGATGTTCTGGACTGCTATTCTATGTTTCAGTTTTAATTTAAAGTAGAGTTTGGCTTGGTCTGCTGTACTAGCTTGTTTCAAATAATTAACACGTTCCGCCGTTACTTTGTGATATTCCATTATAACAAAAACAATACACAGATAATTACTTTGTTAATATCACATTTATTTGTCACACAGTGACTGCAGTTTCAACATTACAATGTCATTTTCAAACTGATCATTTAAACTGAAACCTAGTCTATATATACACCAAGAAAACTAAATTCTAAACTATTGACAATAACTACGTAACATCTGGAGGGATTTTTTAATTACAAGCTTCGAAGAAGGTTGAATACATTAGGTCAGTTTGGTCGTTCAATAAAATTTCTTCGGAATTACTCGCCGCTTTACGAATTTCTAGTGACTCCAGTAGGCTTAATTTAAGGCTTTTTTCTGCGTAATGTAAAATTTGTGTATTGTCTGAAGTGAAAGAATGTTTTTCTGCAATTAAATGGTTGGCAAAATTTGAATCGGTTTTTTGTAGATTGAAAGACCGAATGTGTTCTTGAATGCGTGTGGCAAAATTTCTCCCAGTCTGACCTATGTAGACGCCTTTACAATCATTACATTTAAGTTTATATACGCCAGATCTTTTAAATTTGTCTATTTTATCTTTAGTGTTAAAAACCAAATTTGAGATTTTATTATAGGGTTTATATGCAAGCAATATATTTTGATTTTTGCTAATTATTCTGCCGATTTTTTCGGATATTTTACCAAAATATGTAAATTCACAGTCGAAACAGAGGAGGATAATAATTTAAACTTTTTGGACGTAACTATAACCAAAAACAGCAATAATTTAACATTCGATATTTTCCGAAAACCCACATACACAGATTCAGTAATTCCTGCAGATTCTTCGCACCCACACAAACAAAAACTTTCAGCATTTAATTCTATGATCCACAGAGCCATTCATCTTCCACTTTCACAAGATAATCTTAAAAAAGAAATAACAACCATAAAACAAATAGCTATTAATAATGGATACAACAGCAACATTATTGACAAAATTCTAAAAAATAAACTAGAAAAACAAACACTAAATACTATATATCCCAAGGTAAATTTGAGTAACAACAAACAGTACATTTCACTTACATATTTTGGTAAAATATCCGAAAAATCGGCAGAATAATTAGCAAAAATCAAAATATATTGCTTGCATATAAACCCTATAATAAAATCTCAAATTTGGTTTTAACACTAAAGATAAAATAGACAAATTTAAAAGATCTGGCGTATATAAACTTAAATGTAATGATTGAAAAGGCGTCTACATAGGTCAGACTGGGAGAAATATTGCCACACGCATTCAAGAACACATTCTGTCTTTCAATCTACAAAAACCGATTCAAATTTTGCCAACCATTTAATTGCAGAAATACATTCTTTCACTTCAGACAATACACAAATTTTACATTACGCAGAAAAAAGCCTTAAATTAAGCCTACTGGAGTCACTAGAAATTCGTAAAGCGGCGAGTAATTCCGAAGAAATTTTATTGAACGACCAAACTGACCTAATGTATTCAACCTTCTTCGAAGCTTGTAATTAAAAAATCCCTCCAGATGTTACGTAGTTATTGTCAATAGTTTAGAATTTAGTTTTCTTGGTGTATATATAGACTAGGTTTCAGTTTAAATGATCAGTTTGAAAATGACATTGTAATGTTGAAACGGCAGTCACTGTGTGACAAATAAATGTGATATTAACAAAGTAATTATCTGTGTATTGTTTTTGTTATAATGGAATATCACAAAGTAACGGCGGAACGTGTTAATTACTAAGAGATCGTTAAATTTAGCTCTTGTAGTAGAAAATGTGATGTATTTAAGTAACGGTAACATCATTTAAATCTTGTTTGACACGTGAATTACAAATAAAGCTAACAGAATTGTCAGATTTAAAATTCTTAAATTGCTTCCGTTTCAAAGAAGAAGTAAGTAGTAGAAAATGTTTCTAACAGAGATACCTCTTTTACGCACCCCGAGGAATAGTGTCTTACACTTTTTGCTCCACATTTCATTTACACTTTTTCTAAAAAGCAGCAATATAGCATTACATTTTTCTGTCATTATGTACCAAAAAAAAATCATATTTGACACTTGAAATAAGTTCAAATCCACCGAATGAAGACTTTCATATCGTAAGATTACGTAACATGTTGCTTGAAATTAATTAGTCTAATTGAGCTTTACACCTTTAATGAATTTTATATCATGACACGTTCCTGTTTCATGTGAGGGAATGCAATTTTTTTAGAAACTAATACAAAATACAATATGAAGCCTTTGAATGGCGATTAAGAGAAATGTTTCCGAAATACATAGTTCCGTTCGTTCTTTTATATATTATTAATTTTGAGCCCTACCAACTACTTAAATGATAATATTATAATGAAACTTTCATTGTACGAGGATGCAAGGGGCAATCACATTAAATTCAAAATTTTGCACGGTTCATATGCCATAAGAACAGTCTCTATGAATAAATGCTGTTAGTAAATATAAACATACCAGTATTTTCTCAGTAATCGCTAATCACAGCAAGGTTAATTTTTTTTAACAAAAGGTTAGATATACGTATGTGCAGAGTGGAAAATAATTTTTTTCGGTGCAAAATAGAGTATTTTTATGGAAAAGTTAACCAAATAAGTTTTATGTCCAAAGAAATAACCTTTTAGATTTTCAGGTTGTATTCATAAATTTGAACTGTAATATCTTCAGGACAATTATTGAAAAAAGTCTAGAATAACAATAGCAAATACTTGGACTATATACACACTAACGTTTCGCACATTCTGATGATTTTAGGGGTGCTGGACGTAATATTTTCATTAAAGTTTACGACACCGGCGTGGCGATGTAATAACACACACAAAACAAAGAATTTGATTTGTAAAGTTAAAAGCGCGAAATAAAACCAGTAATAAAACGAAGTAAGAGCGCCATAAACGTACTCGTAAAAGCGGCAGTTCTAAATTCAATTATCTAAAAATTGAGTTTCAAAGTACAAGCTTCATTTATATTCATAAAAACCAGTGATATGACATTCTTGCGGCATCGTAAACTTAGAGATATTGGAACGTGGACATAGCACCGCGTTAATAAAGAGCGCATAACAGCGAGCTTAATGTACGACTTGCCATTCGAGCAACATCTAGAGCAATTTTAGAGACTGTATTGTGCTAATGAAGCGATTTACATGACCAGCATTTGCTTGATCATCGGCCCGCCTTGTTGTGCATGAATTATATAAAGGACGCGTATTCCGTATTAATTTTAAATTAATTTCGCGCCGGGACGTTCCTAAGATAAATATGCATGTTGTTTATGAAGGCACTTAGTTAAATTCAAGTGCGTTTTGTAAAACTTAATTGAAGCTACATGATAATTTGCAAGCGCATTCCGGTTGAGCACGTTCTCCTTTCTTGGGGATGTGAATTTCAGACAATGCGCACAAAGTCTACACATTTAATGATCTTATTAATTACACAACGTATGTACGTTATTTCTACATATTAAAAATAACTCTTATCAATTTATGAATGTAATTTCTTTTCTCTTTAATTTTTCTGAGATAAAACAAATGCTACGCCCGCGCTTTAATATAAAGTTGCATATTAAAACAAATGTACTTTTAATTGACTGATGGCCATTTGCACCAAACTTTTAAGCTCAACTTAACTTTAAGTGTCACTTAGAATATGACTTACACAATGATGTGTAACCTAAGAATGTAACATTAAATTTAAGCTCAGCTTAAGTGTTTGTTGTAAATGGCCACGAATCTAACTACATTGATTTTGAATTTTTGCTTATTAATGTGTATATCTGGGAGGGTACATTACATTTATAAATAAATAACAAGTGCACAAAAAGTTTTCTCATCTAGTGTGCTGCTCTCATTTTTTCGCATGTTCGCGTATGTTCCTTACTTGACCCGTACCCTAACCAGACAAGTAAACAAACATAACTTAAAAAAAATTGTTTTATTGATTTAATTTTACAATGGTTTTCACATTGGAGAAAAATCTTTTATGGTTGAATCCTACTTTCGAAACGCCCAAAAAATCAATGGCGAGTGGATTTATTTTATTCCTGATTGTATTGCAGAATTTCAGGAAAAATTTCCAGAAACTGTTTTTCTGTGAACTGTTTTGTTAATCAATTTCAGAACTCTGTAGGACTATTCAGAGAAATTGGCAGTGTGGCTAGAAAACAGGTATCAGGTAGGCCTAAAGTAAGAACTGATGAGGTAGTTGAAAATGTGAGATAAATTATGACTGATGCTCCTCGCACTTCCATCCGTCACCTGCCACAACAAGTTGATCGTTCTGTCGGGACCTGCAGAACTATTCTAAGAAAGGACTTGCAAATGTTCCCTTATCGTTTAACCGCCGTGGATGAATTGCTTCCAGTAGATTTTGAACCAATGCGAAGATACTGTCATTGGTTTTTAAACAATATCGACAATGACGATTTGTTGGACAAAACTTTCTTTTCCGATGAGGCCTGGTTCCATTTAACAGGATACATTAATTCCCAAAATATGAGGATCTGGAGTACAGAAAACCTTCATATTTTCATTGAAGCCCCACTCCATACACAAAAAATTGGTGTTTGGATGGGTTTAAGTCGGAGAAGATAGATAGGTTCAATATTTTTTAATGGCACACTAACAGCACTTAGATATCGGGAAGAGATTTTGCATCCATTTATTCATCAACTACATGAAGACGAGTTGCAATTTGAATATTTCCAGCAGGATGGTGCAACGGCCCATGCTGCTGGAGATACTTTTAATTTCCTTCAAGAGTTTTTTGGAGATCGGATAATTAGCAGAAATATGGCAAAAATATGGCCTAAGCGATCTAATTCCTTTGGATTTCTTTGTTTGGCCCTACCTGAAAAATTCCATTTTTAAAACGCCCGTTAATGATTTACAGAAACTTACTCAAAGAATCATGGAAAAGTGTGATGAAATAAACAATTCTCCCCACATTTTGCAAAATGTTATTAATGGATGTCGCAGAAGAGTTAGAAAATGCCTCGAAGAAGACCGAGGCCATTTTCAACATCTGTTGTGAATTCACGTTCAACGTTATTTTCATTGTTTTATTTTGTTTGGTTTCAAATACGTAATAAATCGTAATTATTGGTTATGATTTTCTGTTGACGTTATGTCAAGGTTAAATGTCAATTTGGCGTTTACTGATCAAAGACGCTTTCTTTTTATGTCGTGGAGCAGTTCCGAGCAACTCCGAACGCTCCGCTCTTCGTTCTTTTTATGAAGGGTTTGAAGTTCTAAAGTGATTTCCCCTACCCCTCACGTACCAGGTACGAAATTAGTGTATAATAATAATAATAATAATACGTATGAAGCCCTTATCGTGTTTGTGCCTTCCTTTAGAGATTGTCACTGTTTATTTTTGTTACGAACGAAACTATAATTTGAATATAGTTCTAGTGGAACGTTTTTTTGGTGCTACTCAGAACTGTTCCGTGTTTCATGCACCGAGAGCATGACATGCTTAAAAAGAAAACAGCTCAAGTAAGGAACATACGTGAACATGCGAAAAAATGAGAGCAACACACTAGATGGGAAAACTTTTTGTACACTTGTTATAAATCGTTCAAGCTTTTATAGCATTGTGAATTGTGATGCTTGTGTTCTTAATTGAAGAACTACCGAGAATAAGAAGAAATAAAGAATACAGGTCAGATAGTAGTAAATAGTGCCGAACGGCAAGACAACAACAATATTATTTTAAACATTTTGTTGCAAATAGTGCCGAAACAGCTGTACGGAGGATGCTTGAGGGATCCACTGGAATCAAAACCGACTTGCAACAAAATTTTTAAAAACTTTCAACATGCTTTGACAGCACGCTTGGCCGCCTTGTATAGGATGACTTATTAAGTAGCGAACTAGCTACAATTTGTCAATCCTAATGTAATTTTATGTCGCGATTTAACCTTTTCATTTAAATTATTTTAGACAACAGAGTCACAGTTTCTTTGGAATTAATTATGAATTTAATTTTAGATTTATAGTTTAATAAGGATTTCAAATGCCTAAGTAGGATGGAATAAAATATTTGAAATTGGCTTCAACAAATTAATACATGAAAATAAATGAAGCAAGCTTGCCTTGTTACAACAACGACATACAATAGAATTAAGAGAAGTTACTTGCTTAGAAGATAAACAATTAAACAAGGCAACTTAATCAGAACTGAGAGATGTAGTAACAAATAAATAACTGGTGTAGACGTAGAAGTCAGTGTACCCAGTGCACTTGACAGACTTTCTGTATAGCAGGGAATACACGATCCCACATGTCTTAACACATGTACGCGCGTACATGTTCACCGAACATCAACGTACGTGTGTTGGCCCGAAAAACGTTTCGAACATGTACGCACATACAAAAAGTCCGTCGAACTTGTTTTCTGGTTTTCCTGAAAACAAGTGCGTGCGTTGATGTTTGCGCGTACATGTTCGACCGTGTGGTTGCCAAACGCACATGTTCGCCACGGACTTATTCAATGCAGTGCGTCGGCGTCGTGCATACTCTTTTCCACAGCACCTCGAAACAGCCAATTTATGATTTTTAATGAATAACTTTTCGGCAATGTGTGGTGGCAGATCCTACAATTGGAACTATTAAACTGGGGACTTATCACAGCTTTATTTATTTTTTTTTTGTATTCTTGTTTTACTATAATAGCGCACGCCACTGCCACCAAACATAACTCTTCGGACATCGTCTTGGTTGATAACTAGACTATGATGTCTTAAGACAAGCTCGATCGTGTGTAGTATGTGACGCTGATGTTCGGCGAACATGTACGCGCATACATGTGTTAAGACATGTTGGATCGTGTATTCTCTACTTAAGAGAACGAACTTGAAGACATAGAATAATGCCATAGTAATGACAGAAATTACTTGAAAATGCGTAAAGTATTGCGTTATATGATTGCTAGACTTGGGTGACAGACAAATGCAAAGTAGGAATCACCGGAAACCTGTTATAAAAACAAAAAATTAAAGACATAGCAACATGAACAAATTAAAAACAATTGGTACAAGAGTAGATGAAAAAATGAAAAGTGAAATATGGGGCGCAGTTAAGAAAATTCTGCAAAAATAGTTCGCAGTATCAAATCAACAGAAAGACTAGGAACTGAGAGAGAGAGTGCGAGAGATTATATTCCTCCTGTACAATTAGCAATTAATGTATAAGCCACAGACAGGTATGTGCAGCCCAATCATATGGAAGCTATGTGTATAATAAATAAATTAATAGATAAGTTAAGTTTGGATCGAAGAGAGGCAGAGCGGACTTCCGAGAGATAATCTAGATATTATAACACGAGTGGAATGTATAAACTTCAACCCAAGAACAGGAAATAGATCGCGAATAGGAATGAGAATCAACGATTTTCAAAACCTGTGACGTGCCAAATTTGCAGATACAGAGGCCACAATGCCGAGAACTGTAGAAAAATGATTAATCAACGAAAGATGTTCAATAAAGTATACTACAGTATGGAAAAGTAGATATACAAATTTGTTACTGGTGCAATATAAGAGGACATACGGCATCAACATGTAAAAAATGGGAGGAGCTAATGCAAAATTCAAACAGTTCAAAAAATTGGAAAGAACAGAACATAAATAGAACAGCGTTTGAGTCAAATTACAATAAGAAGAAGCAATAATTTTAGCGCGGTAATATTGGTCAAAATGTTCTCCTTCCTTTAAGACCATTACCATTTTTGTACGTTTAAATGGCGAGCAGCAATCTTCATAAACGTACTTTTCAATGCAAGTTTCCTATGTTCATGTTTGAAACTTTCCACCCGGTATATCTCAGGGATACTTAAGATGTGACTATTTATTTGGACAAGTGAGAGAGTTGTGGCATCTAGAGTTGCAGAGAAGCCTATTTTTCATACAGACACATTTTTTTGTTCTGCACTGAATTTTTGACTTTTTGCACAGGTATTTATGAAAACCCTGACCGCCAAATCGTGAATGCTTTGTTACAGATTCTCTTAAAGATGATATCCTTAAATTTTTTAGAGGACTGTGATCTTTTCTGCAGCACGTTTTTGACCTTGACCTTGACCATGAGAATTTATGCGTTCGTTGGCAATTACTGTCTCCTGACGAAATAAATTACATAGTGACGATTCAGTTTGTATATCAGAATTTTCTTTTTCTATGAGAGCTTCACATTTTCTGCATGTTATGGACACATTACTGCCTTCATATAAAGGCTGATGTAAAGTTCCCGGTAAATCCTCTTGCTTTTTTAAAAATTCCTCCAATTCCTCTTCCATTTCCATCTTATTTAATACGTTGGTTGGTAAATTTAACGATTTGAGACCAACTTTAGGATCTGATCCTAAAAGTGCTCGGTTGGGGTGAGGTGACCCTTTTATAATTCCATGAAATGAAATATTTTTCTGCCACTGTACGAAACGAGATCCAATAGACCACTCTTTTGAATTGTTGTCATCTATCCACGATCTCAGCATATTTTCCGCATATTGATTACATCGCTCTACACTACCTTGGATAGCAGCGTGACGTGGACGACCAATTACTATTTTACAATCCGGCCACATACTCATTATGTCTTTGAAAACGGCAGCTGTGAATTCTCTTCCGTTATCACTTTGGATAATTGATGGGCAGCCAACATCTAAAAATATCTTCAGAAGTTCAAGAGCAACTTCAGTAGCTCTTTTTGTTTTAAGGGGCCTTAAATAAGTAAATTTGGTGGAATGATCTTGAAAATTAGGTAGCCATTTGTACTTGTGATCTAGAGCCGACTGGAAGTCGAATAAACAAATCATTTTGTCCTCTTGAATTAAAATCTTTACTCAAAATAGGTCGCACAACCACGCCTGTTTTAAGAAATTTTGTCTTTTGATTGTACCATTTACAATGTTTCAAATATATTTCGACTAGAATAATTCTTCTTTAATGCATAAATCATTTTGTCTCGACCTCCATGACCTGTTGCTTTATAACACCCGGAAAGGATAGAATAATATTCGTCAACAGGGGCGGTAACAATAATTTTATTGGGCAGTCGTGAGTTTTTCGCTTTAATGTTAAAGCTTTCTCATTTCCAACTTTCATTACGTCATATATTTTGCTCTATTGTAGTGTAATGGAGATCTTACTTTACCCAGAGTCGGCGCCGTTTTGTATTCTTCGATAATTTTTATAGTGTCAAAAACACGAGATTTTGGCCAGTATTGTAATTTCGTGTTTGTGTTTTTATCACTGAAATATTGTTCCACAACTGAATTAAAATCTTCTTTGATGACACTTGTAATTACATTCATATTTGCATTTGGACATACTGGGTCCTTTTGTACAATTTCTTCAACTAATTCCATTATGAAGTAGGCAATTATCACTGATATTTAAAATTAAACAAGGATGAAATTGTTTCTCGCACAAAACCGTTAAAGAAGTGACAGTCGAGCGGAGTGACGCACGTGCGCGGAGGCGGGACGTTTACTGCGCAGAAATGTATTGAATACGCCTAAAGTTGTTAGTCAAATACAATAATATTTACTTCTTAAAGAATTTGACTGACTAGGCGTAGGCTTAATCGATAAAGCCTAAGATTGGCTTGTCAAATGCTATAATTATAGAATACGCCTGCGAGCTGCTGGCATTACAGATAACGCCTCAATTTAATCAGTCTAATTTCTATTCCTTATAGTATTTGCCGGCATAATAAGTTATGCCTAGGCTTTATCTATAAAGACGGATTATCGCAAAAGAGTGCGACATGTACATTTCGTACAAGAAATCATTAATTAACACTCAACAATTTAACATTGTAGACTGAAAGATAAAAGTAGTGCGTATACGATACAAATTCAGCATTACATAAAAATTTATCTAATTAATTAAATCAAATTAAAAACTAATTCTTGTTTCAAAAAGGAAAATTAAAATTGCCTAAGATGGTACGTCACTGATGCAAAGTAAATTTGAAGATTCTTTTAGTTTAGATGTTTAGAACGTCGTACCTTAATACAACTTAAAAGGAAAGTGTGTAGGTTATAGTAAAATCGTAAACCGAAGAAGTTCAATATAAATTATGGAACAAAACAGATTCATTTTGTTGTAAACATATAATATGCTGAAGCAAAGATTATCTTGCCAAAGGTTTTAATAAATTGCTTTCCGTTACAGCTTATTTTCTTTTTGTATCGCATACAACCCAACACTTTTAATAGGAAATTTAAAGTCCACAAATGTAACTCAAGAAAATAAAACCTAAGACCCCTAAGACACCTTTAAAAGTCATTAAGTCTGGCGACCGTAAACAGTCTTCGGAGTCGGTTCTGGAAGCGAGTTAAATAAGCAGCTCCATAAGCTCCCCTCGTCATCGGTTTCCTCTTGGCCAAGGGATTACCATCGCATTTAAATAAATACATAAATATTACATCACCGAATTGTGTATAATTAAATTCCAGAGCCGCAGAATCCGCTTTTCGGAATGCTAATTTCTTACTGATTGTAATGGATGTTCATTTCAGTTAACAGGGCAGCTTTTGTTGCGATATTGTTCCTGGTTTCTTTGTACAACTGTTTCATTTTGTTTAATTTGTTGGCTGTAATACATTCTCTATTGTTCGGATTTATAATAATGCATGCGCTGTAACTCGGCTCTTGTTTACACGCAAAATTTCCGAACATGAAAAAAAATTTCCTCATCGGAGATGCAAACGTACGCAAAACTTCAATTTTTCCCCGTCCTGTCGTTAATAAATTATAGCAACTTCCATGTTCGATGTTACATGTGTTTTATTTCGTTCCTACACGTAATGTTAATTATAAGAGTAGATAAATTATTGCGGAGTGAAATGACACGAGCGTTTTTTCTGCGCTTGTGGCAAAAACACGCGTTTTATAAATTGGTCGATTTAATGCAAATGCGCTGTACACTAATTAAATTATGTTGGACTATTTTATTCATTCGATTTGTTTTAATTAATTCATCCATGTGCGATATTTCTAAATAAATGCGCGCGTAGGCGTACGTACGAGTATGTCAGGTAATTTGTATCATTTCTATGCAGAAGTGACTTAATTAATATTTTTCATGTTCGTGCTAAAAAGTTCTCGCATTAAACATTTAATGAATTTATAACTAAAATATTCTATGTTAAACTAAATCGAAATTAGTTTTTGCTATACCCGGGAAAATGATTTCATAGTCATTACATTTATAATTTTTTCACATATCAAAAATGATAATTTAGTTGTCAACGTGTCATACTTTTTATAATACTATGAGTCGCCACTCTTATTTTAATATAACGTGAATTCAATTCCTTAGAATGAGAAAAAAGGATGGAGTTATGTTTCTTAAGTCTGATGATGCAATACCAGACGCGTTTTATTTATGACGCAGGGCTCTTCTCTTATGAAAACAACTTTAATAAAATCGGAGTACGAGTCGCCATTTCGGGAAGCGTTTAATTTATCTCATTTTCATTGAGTCTGTCACAGCAATATGGTATCAGAAATTGACGGAGGAATTAATTACTTAACTTCACCCTGATAAGTTACATAAGAGGCACTTCCGGAATAACGGGGTAAGAGCTCATGTTGTTTAGACGACTTTAAATTAATTAACAATTTTATTAACATCGTTTGATTAGCTTCCGGTGTATAAGAATAAGAAAATAAGAAGAAAATGACTTACTTGAGCTATTTTTTGGCGCTAAATTATTTCCAAACATAACTATTTTCGCGTTGCAAGAGTGACGTCACAGCGTATTGTTTTTGAAGTGTATTCTTTCTGTTTTGAAGCGTCCTTGTAAGGACGCGGACGGTTTGAAACTGTTTCACAAGAGAGGGGGTGAAAACACAAACCGTTAAGGTAAGTGTCCATTTGAGAGAAACTCGCGAGAGTTACTCTCGATAGGTACTCTCAAGTGTTTGTCCATTTGAGAGTACTTGACTATCGGAGAGCTTGCTGTCAGACAGTTCTCTCAGAACTGTGTCCACTGTTTGTCTTTTTGTAAAATAGTAAATAAAATTTCGACTGAAAAACAGGATTTTTTTTGTTACTACTTTAGAGAAAAGTGTAATTCTTTATTAAAGTTTTTACTTGTTCGAAAACCAATACATAAAGTAAGAAAATATCAAAACGAAAGGGGTGAATTGTATCAAGAACAACGTTGTTAATACTGTTTATAAACAGGGCTGAAAATGTGTTGTAATTGAGGAGTTACAACTCGAATAAAATAAATATTTTTCCATAATTTAAATTTTTTATTTTAAGAAAAACAATGGGTGGTATGCATAAAACGAAGTAGATGCTAATACTTCTCAAATTAGTATATTCTTCGAAGTATCTTCTATTACATAAAGTACCTACTGCAGCTCTGAAGCATATATTACGAAAGCAAAGTTTATACTACAGCACGTAGTAAATACTACACTGCAGTAGTATTTACTATTAAAATGAATCTGAGGCTTTGAAGTAGATACTACAGTAGGTGCTTCTATGCGAAGTAAAAACTTCTACATAATAGTATCTACTAGATCGCATAGTAAATACTACGTTACTATAGTAGGTACTTCACTTTCGAAGTAGATGCTTGAAGTATTAGCATGTACTACGTTTTATGCATACCACCCATTGTCTGAATTTTTTTAGAAAATTAATGGTTTTCGAACAAGTAAAAACTTTTATCAAGACAACATTTTTCTCTAAAGTTGAAAATAAAAAAGTTTTTCCTCTTTTCTTCTTTTTCAGTCACTATATACTTTTAAATTCATATTTAGCATAGAAATGTTTTAATAACAATACTGGTTTTCATTTTAATAATTTGATAAAATTAAATAAACATAAAGTGTGGATAAATATGTATATGCTTGCCTGGTTTCTTAAATTATGTAGTTTTCGTTGTATTTCCTCTACAGTACAATTAAATTTTGCCAATATCTTTTTTCAATACTTTATCCTTCTTTTCCCTATATTGGCACTCTTTACATTTGGAATTCCATAAAACAGAGTTTTCCTCATACATAACAAATTCCATAAAACAGAATTTTCCTCATACATAATCAATCATAATCATCAATTCTATTGTTTCATCTTTTGACCACTCTTTTTTACATGCCATTTCTACATATGTACTCTCAGCAACACTCTCAGAACTTCGAAACCGGTTCGTATTCTGCGAGTTACTATCCAAATAAGCAATTAGTAGCGTGTCCACTTGAGAACAACTCTCAAGGTGCTCACTCTCGACAGCTGGCGGGCGCTCTCCGATAGTTACTCTCAGAGATGTGTCCACTAGGGATATATGCTCTCGAGAGCTGCTCTCGACAGTATTTCTCTCAAATGGACACGTACCTTTACCCTAAATCGCAAATGTCGTAAGTCCACTTTTTGTCAAAATTGAGATTTTGACACCATTTCGTTAACAAACGACTAACCTACCTACTAAAGAAATTGTAGCGCAGAGGCTTACAGTTTTCTATTATTAAAGGCCATTTTAGAAAATATCGTGACTCCGGCACTTGACAATTTGAATAAGAAATTATCGCAAATCCGTCAGTTTACATGGTCAAGTTAATAGTGTGTGAATCATTTCAAAATAATAAAATAGTATTATTATATTGCCTAATTCAACAACAAAAAAATGTACATTTAATAGGTAAACTGTCATTAAGGTTTTTATCGTCTCCTGTAAAATTAGTAAAAATGTTACGACAGTTGCGACATTTGGGTAACGAAATAACGGGTAACGATTTGGGGTAACGAAATAACAAGCCATAATTTCAAAAGTTAAAGCCATGGTGTTCTATTGCTATTATAGTGATACTACAATTACAATACTGAAAATGATAAAACCAAGCTGTAATGACATTTCAGAGTTATCAAAAGTCTGTTTTAAAAGCGGCTATTTTTGCGAACACAAATTTGAAGACGTCCTTGTCTAAACTATTTAGAAATTGTCAATGAAAATGCTGCAACGCTAAAAAATGACTTTATATCTTGGGTGTTTTAGGTAAAGAAGTTCTCTTACAGAATCAAACCATTTCAGATAAATACAAAAAACTATTGTTATATAATTATTTACACAACTACAATAAGGGACGCAGTTCGATCTAAACAATACATTTATTAACATACATGTTTCATAATTCACTATTATATAATATAGAGGAACTTCCCTCTGACTAGAATGACACTCTATTATAGGCGAATTTCCCGAGTATTTATACCGTGAAATTGGGAAAGCTTCACAAGAGAAATTATGCAATTTGAAAGTTGTTTTCGCAGACTCATAATAATTAAGTCCGATTGTTTGATTATAATAGATGTGACATTCGAGATCGCGTTTTGTCGGCGCACAGTGGGTCAGAATCCGCTAATGCTGGCCAAAATTATATATTGTAAAATTTTCGTCTTATCTACATACTTACTGTTTCTTTTTTAATTAAAATAATAACTGCAACTAGAAATTAATCATATTCACATGAAATTTTTTTTCACCATCTGCAATATCGGAATTACTCATTTCCTCTAATTCTTTAAGTGTAGCTAATAATTTTAATACTTCTGGCAAAAGTTATTTCAAAAATGATGGTAGAAATTATTTTAAAAATATGCATCTAATAATGTTTTATTGCAAATACATGAAGAGCGCTAAACAACGACCTTTGTATTTGTAGAACTGCAGAATATAACACACATTCTGAAGTTTCGCATGGAAGTTGGAATAACTTTTCGAATAGCACATATTAGCAGCTAATTTTTTCACATAAATTAGTTAAGATTACAAGCTATGACATATGTGGAAAAGTACAGTTGGATCTAGTCGAATTAATTAGGTACGTCTACAATTCGAACAAGACCAGATTTTATTTTATTTAAAAATTAATGTAATTTAAATGTGCATAAATAATGTCTCACAGTAAATATTAAAATTTTAGTTATATGATCTGTACTTACTTTTATTTGTTTCTTCCATTTGTAATGAATTGGGCAACTTAACAAAATAATTGAATCAATAACAAAATAAAACATACAATCAGTTCTTTTAGAAACTTTCTCGTTTGACGATTGCAATTAAGTACGCTCTCATTGTTATTTCCTACTGCAGATATAATCCGCTTATTTGTCATAAAACATGTCATAAGCCTCTGAATATTTTGTTACATTTTACGGCTATTTTACAGTATTTTATTTCATTCGATAATTTTGAATTTTGGCCAGCTTTCGCAGAATCTGACCCACTGTGCGGCGTTTGGATTTCCCTGTTACATTTACATTATACAATAAACTGAATATTTAAAACTTATTCTAAAATATATGAATGTTAAAATTTTTTCCACTCATAGCCTGTAGTAAAAAAAAAGCCAAGACCTAGGACTCAGATATAGTAAAACGTTTTGGCTGATAGGCAGAAGATTCTCATTGTCAATACGTAACAAGTTACTTCTCTATAACTATTAGGGTATAAGGCATTTTATGTACTATTGCTATCATGAAAAACTAGGACAAGACTTTTTAAGCGGGCTTTCTTTGGGATTTGTGAGCTAACAAAATTATGCGGGAGTAGAATGCAGCAAATCCCCATATTTTTAAAGAATCGCCAATACACGTACTAATATCAAAATCACACAACTTGAGTTCTGCGTCATCAATCACCGAAGTTAAAACCGACAATTATTTCAGTATTATTTCTTTTTTAACGCTGAATAAGAAAAAAGGATGGAGTTATGCTTCTTAAGTCTGGTGATTTAACACCAGACGCGTTTTATTTATGACACAGAGCTCTTCTCTACCTACCTATGCTACCGACCATAAATTTAAAATTATTTGAAATAGTCTCTCTTGTCAATCATACGTACAGTAAATGTTATTTTAAAAGTTAAGGTAGCTGCTTGCATAGAAAAAGGTGTCACAGTTGACAAACTGCTCAGAATTTCAGCGTTAACAAAAATACAGTTACTGGCTTGACAGCAAAGTAAGATTCAATGTAATAAAATAATGGAAACGCATGGCTACTGGACTTAAAAGTTGTCCTAGTTTTTTATGATATCGATAGTATAGTTCATTTTTCCAATATATGCCAATCGATCGATCGATCGATAAGTCAAGGAACTTTTATATAGCTGTCTCCTTCTAACTTTCGTAAAACAGCCTTGCGGCGTTTGTCATGTCATGTGATTTCGTCATATATTTTCTTTACTCAGATCTATACGACCGGCATATAATAGCAAAATTATTTGTATGTTCAACAAACGTCAGTCGCATTCAGAATGATATTTAAATTGAAGCTTAAGTGCTAGTCAGAACAGAATATGACTGATATTGTACAGACCATGTATCAAGTACCAAATTCTAAACACGACTTAAATTTGTGCACTCCTTAAAATGTTGGTATTATCAAAATTATACCGGTATCCTTTCTACAAGTTTTATTTTAATCCACGTCTACGACAGTCATTGTGAAGTGGTCATACTATAAAAAGATGATCTACTAATTTATAACTTTAATAAATGGGAAATAATTTAACTTACAATGTACCTAGCATGAATGTAAATTTCCAATTAAAATATAAATGGATAATTTCTTCAATCCATCTTTGCTATAATATAAATTATATGTGTATAATTTATAAAAATTAATTTTATATAACAATAAATAAGTAAACAATTATATTAATTGATATCATTTTGCATTGCTATTCGTAGTTTATATATTATCAAAAAGGAGTTTTAAAACTTATAGAATAGACACCGAAGTATCACTTTTCGTAATTATACAAAGTTGTTATAAATGATTTATAGGTCTTACTGGTTGTTGAAATGTTCCGCCTCTATATCGGTTGCCTTCTTGTTGTTTATTTTCCTCCAAAGTTTGAAAGTTAACCCTAGTTGCTTTGAACACTAGTTTCTCTATATCCAAAACAATTTCAGTAAGTAAGAAATCAATCAGTTGATGTTCGTGGTGTGTCGTGTGTAATTACATATTTTAGGTTATTGTGATGACTGATACTGTTACTAGCAGTAAGTGACAAATGTTCATTTTTTTATTTTTCAGATGTTACAATATGTTATTTATAACAACTCTGTATCTGTATTAGCAGCAAAAATAAGAAGAAAAATAATAGAAAATGAAAAATCAATTACGCAACCTCTAATAAATGAATTAAAAAAATGATCAGTTTTAACAGAAATTTGTTCATCAACAACTTTAATTTGATTCTTCTAAATTCTTTTCTCACTCACTACCAGCCATACCTATATACACATCTTATTCCTATTATACTAGTACATATTAATTTAAGAAGTTATACATTTTTATTATAATTGGAAATTTACTTTCATATTGTATTGTAAGTTAAATTATTTTGGATTCATTCGGCCTTTACTTGAAAATTCATTATCACACTTAATGAAAACACTAAAGTAGCGAATTTTCACAATTTTTATTAGTTTTTAAACATGACAGTTGTTTCGACACACAGTGTCTTCGTCAGATGTGTACTGATTCTGCGTTAATTTTCTTACTGAAGTATAATTTATACTTACTGCGTCTTGAACACCCCAATTATCCTATACTAGGGAACTGAGTCGGCTAATCTAAAAATATTTGAGGGGCTCATTATGCAGTGAAACGGACTTATTTTTAACAGCGGTGGTTTGTGTAAAATATTTTTCTGTGTAAAACTATAACTTGAATTATCTTAAACCTAATTAAACGGAAAAAGAAGAAAATATACAAAACAATCAACAAGTTATCTAAACTACATATCTACAAATGTGAATTATTTAATTCTGTTTGGTCATTTATTAAATAATTAGAATTTTTAAGTTTATTAATTTCTAAAGATTCAAGAAAATTTAATTTTCTACCTTTATTTTCGGTATGTAAAATTTTAAATTCAAAGTTTGAAAAGTGGTTATTGTCAATTAGGTGGTTAGCAAAAGATGAATCTGTTTTATTATTAATGAATGACCTTCTGTGTTCAGTTATTCTAGTATCAAAATTTCTTCCAGTTCGTCCAACTTATACCTTTTACAAACATCACAGGTTAACTAATAGACTCCTGATTTTTTTTATTATTTGGAATTGGGTCTTTGTTATTTTTTATATACTTGGACAAAGTGTTATTAGTTTTTGTAAGCTAACTGAATATTCTGTTTCTTTAAAAGTTTTGACAATTTTACAGTAGGTTTACCTATACATATACGCTATTGCTTTATATTTATTAATTGTGTTATTTTTTATGAAAGGGTAGACCATTGAAATAGCTTTATCATAAAGCTTTTTTGTTAATATGTTTTTCACTATTACGGGGTTTTAACCATTGTTGCTTGCTATGTGCTTTATTGTATTTAGTTCTTTTTCATAATTTTCTTTTGACATAGGGATGTTAATTAATCTATGTACCATACTTTTATATGCCGCTAACTTGTGTTGTATAGGGTGTGAAGAACTATTATATATAGTTATGTCAGGATATGTATCTTTACGGTAAATTGAAAAATCAAACTTGTTGTTAATTATTTTTATTGTTAAATCTAAGTAATTTATGCTTCCGTTACTTTCTGTTCCTAGGGTAAATTTTATGTTATTATGTATGGAGCTAATGTAGTCTAAAAATATATTCAGTTGTCTTATAGTGCCTGTGTAACAAACTAAGATATCGTCTACATATCTGTGCCAGAAAAATATATTTTTACTTAAAGGGTTATTAAATATAATGTTTTCTAAATTGTTCATGTAAATTTCGGCTAACAACGGACTTAGTGGGTTTCCCATAATTAAACCTTCTTTACAACTGTAAATATTATTATTAAACTGGAAATAATTTAATTAATGGATTAGTGTTGTTTTTATGTAGAAGTTCTTTTACTAAAATAGCAGCTTCTGTAGGAGGTACACAGATTTTTTACGTCTAGTGAAAGTATTTTTGCTTTGTCAGGTAACCGTATATCTTTGATTTTGTTAATTAAATCATAAGAATTTTTAATACTGTGATTCAATTTGAAATTTGTATGATGTTGAATGATGTTTTTGGAAAGGTTAACAGTTGGGGCTGTAACGTATGATACAACAGGTCTTATAGGGTAGTTATCTTTATGTAATTTTATTAACGAATAAAGTTTCAGAGGTTGTGGATTCAAAATTGGTAATTTGTGTTTCTCGTAATCATTGAATAAGACAGAAGAATTTTTAATAACGTTTCTTGTTGGTAATTATTTGTGGGATTTCTCTTCATTATAACGCATTTTTCTGAATTTAAGAATTCTTTCGTTTTATTTATATAATCTGCTTTTTCCAAAGCTATAATTGTTTTTCCTTTGTCTGCACGTGTGAAAATAATATTGTTATTTCGGGATTTTTTACTAATAGAGTTAATGATACTTTTTTCTTCATTATGTAAAACAGTCGATTTGTTCTTTTTTATTATGTTACTGGCAATATGTTTTAAATTGAGGTTGGAAGAATCCGATAAAGCTATTTCAGTTTCTACCCCCTAGATATTCTAAATTATTCTTATTTATGTTCTGTTTTAAGTTATAATTGAAACCTTTATTTAAAAGTTCTTTTTCATTTTCTGTGAAATTAGTATTACTTAGACCCGATTTATTCACCTCCAATTAAATTTACCTGGTGATTAATTCCCATAGTAACTATTGCGATCACAATTGTTACTATGGGAGTAAATCACCAGATAAATTTAATTGGAGGTGAATAAATCGGGCCTTAGATTTATAAACTTAGTAAAAAATTGTAGTTGCAAATTATTTTCTGTTCATATAGTTGTAAGTTACAGTGTAACTGTTCCTTAAGTTCGCAGTCGCGATCAGAAGCTGTTTTAATATTAGTTGCCCGTTGGGCAATCACTACAGATAAAAAAAATATAGCTACTATTTGTCTTCTAGTGCTACTACACGAAAATGTTAAATATAAACGGAACCGGTGGTGGGTTGAAATAAAACTTGTAGAATGGAATCAAGGCCGCTTTACATAATGCGATTTCTATTGTGCGCATGCTCAACGGCAAATGTGTGTGAACAACAATTGTCAATTAACTTCAATAAGGCCATTCAGAAATTGATACTTTCGTTGAAACTACACAGAAATTGCTTAAATGTAAAGTTGAGAACAAGTGTGCAATTGTGTGTAATTTTCATTGCATTGTTTACGTATAAAAGCTAGATTTAGAAATATGCTTTTCATAATACAAAAACCTACAAACAGCAATGCAACACGATATCATAAGAGTTGGTACTATTTCCAGAAGTAATCAATTTAGTACCCGTGAATAAATTAGATATTCAATTTGTGTGATATTTCCACCTTATATTTCTTTTTTCTGATTAAATTGTGTACGGCGGTATTTGAAATTTAAAATGTGCAAATTGCTTATAATTAATATTTATTATCGTGACTAAATAAGGGTTTACGTAAACATTTTAAGGCCCTTGAATTACTTAAGTTGTCTATTTTCATTTCTCGCTACATGCATGCAACATGTCAGTAGCACCAGCACGTAAGTACTTAACTCGAAGATTAGATATCTCACACATTTGGTACTCGGCACTCAATAAACTCGCACTTCTGCCTGGCGTCAACAAATATAACTAAGTAGTTTACATTAAAATCCCGAATTTGTGTGAGGACACATCATCACCTAATACACATTCTGGCGCTGATGTAAACACGGGATAAAGTTTACGATAAATGACGACTGCTTAAAGTGTGTTTGTGTATGAATGGGTCTGTTTCAGATCTGTAAACGTGTTAATGTGCCGCAGCTATTTATTACTATTAGATCGAGGTTATCTTTCAGCGTTTCGGTTTCAATTGATGGGGATACTTATACCGTCGTAAATCATGCCGACGATTATTAAACTAAAACTTCTTGAAAGTTACTGCCGTATAAATATTGATAGCGTAATTGCTTCTAGAGATAAATTTATTAAGACTGCAGCCCGGCCAATATAAAAACTATTATGTTTATATAACAGACGATAAAAGTTAACGATAGAATTATTCATTTTTATAATTGTTATGGTTACTAGAAAATTATACCTTCCCATTTTAATCCTTTCAAATACGCGAGCTACAGGTTTATGGAAACAATTATTTTCATGATTTTGCTTTTTCTTGTCATTCTTATAAAAAACTGAGCCTACATATTTTTTTCATCGCTCCTTCCAGTATTAAAAAATACTAACCTGTCTTATGTCTCTTAATTTATAATAAAATACCTCTGGATATTTTTGAATACTTTCATACTTCTGTTGCTTATATTTCAAACGTTATAACAAATATGTTTTAAAGAACATTAAAACATGAAACAAAAAAACATGATGAAAAAATTCATATTTGAACAAGAAATGGTCAAACTTCATATTAGTAAGTCTCAAATTCTCGGGTCACGTAAAACAAGCTTCTAAAATGTCATAGTTAAAAGATTACATCTATATGCAGATGTAAAATGGTAACCCCTACGAGGACCACGTACGCTGCTACTTGATATTTAAGATGCTATCTTATTGTTTATAAGCCGGCCGATAATCTCTATATTTTTGAGCCCTGCACCGCATCATAAAGGCTGTTTTTGGAAGACGGGTCGACGTGCATGGAGACATCAGGGTGGAATTATTTAATACGCGGTCCAGATCTGAAACCTGAGACTTTACGAGCATGGGCAGTTATCGGTGTAAATTTTTATATCATTAGGATCTCATAAAATCCTTAATGTAACTGTGTTTACAACGTATTTTTCGAGTGCTTATATCCGAGACGCGGTAATAAAACGCCAAATTTATGCGCTTGTGTGGAGAACGTTCTTTGAGGCATAAAATAACAGACCGTAAAAGTAAATAAATAAATAGATGCACAACTTCATTTAATGAATAATTATTTATTGGTAAAAACAGGAATTGACACTACACTACGAGGAATTAGATAGGCATACTTAAAATTTATTGTAACTTAATTTCTGCTCCTATACCCTTGTAAGAATAGATGAAATGTTAATGGACACCAAAATATAAATTTTTTATTTTACTTTTTGTTATGAACTTTGAATATATATCTAAAAGAGTTTTGAAATCCTGCTATACGAAATAACCAGATAATATGTAAGTACAATGCGCACTATACATATTTTTAATTTTTCAGAATTTTAGTGAATGCCGTGTGTACAGTATAAGCGTATTATAAATTTAGGTTATTTCGAATCTGAGTACTATAATTTCACATGTAAATAAGGCAAGATTCCAAGTGCATCGCGTTTCTTCACAATAGAAAGTGACGTAAGAAGTTCTTGAATGTAGCTTCAAACATATGTAAATGTCAAGTCAGAAGTATTTCACATCAAGATTATTCGAAAGCATAATTGTGTGATAATAGAGCTAGTAAAGATAAGTGCATTGTCTGAGTTGGTAGTACGGAGAACGCACAAAGGTTGGCAATCTGTTTCCGAAACAAATGAATACAAGGAGTAAGACAAGCTTAATTAAACCATATATCACTATCAAGCATTTCCTCCTCCAAAGATTGGGATTACCTTGTTAGCTCGTTGTGGATTAATGATTCTAGATTTTTAATATATTTAAGTACACTACACAAATCCGGCTAGGATTTATTGCCCCAACTTGAGGCACCTAACCAATAAATTACTGTAAAATATATTCGCGAGTAATCTCGACATTTTTGCTACCGAAATAAATTATGAAAATTATTTTGGACGTTTTAATTCTACCCCAAAAACAAAATTATAAATTGAAAGTTAACATCTTTTTGTTGGTATTCCTGGGAAAATTTTTTACCTGCGCTATTTTTAGTGACTTTCGTGTTCGCACGATATTACATTACACAATCCCTTCTGTTATTGACAAAACTACCTCGGGTATATATCTAAATGGTAGGTGAACGGACGGAAAAAATAATAAACGCTGGTTGACACTAGAGCGTGCGCTCTTATCGGGCAATAAAAATCCATGATTTTTCGTATTATTGCAGGCCACATCCTTGAAACATTCTAATCGCCAAATAAGGCGAAACTGTTCTTCTCCGAGCGGATAGACTGACAATAAAACAATGTATCGCGCAGGCATAAAGACACAGGGTCAGAGTTCAAAGGAAGAAGAACTGCGAGACAATCAGCGACCTAAGATATCAGGGCAACCACCCACCGCGACCCATAAACCAGCCGGCAATCATGCTCTCGTTGTTACCGGCAGAATACACGATTCTTGTAATATCGCTCTAGTTTCAAACGGAAAAGCTGACTCGTAAATAAATAACTGCAGCTCGGAAACAAAACTGCAACATGACTCTTCGTTAACTTTTGTCAGTTTCTTATTCTCAGCAAAGAGGTTTTAGCATAAAGCTTGGAGAATTGCTAATTCAAAAATATTTCGAATGGAAACCAAGATGACTATATTATCCATTCAAATATGAGAAAACTAATTTTCTTTTAGCTAAATGTGATTGATGGTTTTTTAGTTTTTCATATTTTTGCAGTATGTTTTTTTTGTAGGTATATTAAAAGAGTTGAGTTCTACTATCAATGTTAAAAAAATAAGGAAATCAAATTTATTGTAGCATTTCTAGAAAGTGAGGTAAATGAAACACAAAGTATCTCAAAAACTATGCCTTTGGGGACATCATATGTTTACATGAACTTTTTTCATGTTTCAGCTTGAGGAACTAGCCCTTGAAGTTTACCCCGCATAAAAGTTACATCCTGTATTAAAGAAAATATAATCGGCTAATTGATTAAGTGATCGCTGAAACTCAAAAATCAGTAAAATTTTTGAATATTGTTATTAAATTATTAATCAATTAATTTGCTGAATTGATTTCTTTTAAAAGACAATAGGGGCTATTCTGCAACTTATTAGCAGGCTGTTAAAATTTAAGGGTACGTTAAAATTCAAAATAGAGTCTTGTGATTGGCTGTTACTATAGTAACGAAATTTAACAACCCTTTAAATTTAATGTCTTCGATACAGAATAGGCCCCATTATTAGACAACTTATTATACAGGTTGTCCCGTGAGGAAAGGTCAATACTTCGTGGGCGTCTAGATTGGGTTATTATAAGTCAAAAATTTTATATAAACAGGTAGGCTTTTGTTAATGGATTCTGAGATAAACATTGATTAAGTATTGGACAATTTTACCACTAGGCCGTTCCGGAATAATTTAAATTTATTTATTTATTTATTTAGTTATTTAGCAACTATCTCAGAAGCTATTAATAAAATACTACCTGTTTATATAAATTTCTTGCCTTCTAATAACCCTCTCTAGACCCCCACGAAGTATTGACCTTTCCTCCCGGGACACCCGGTATAAAATTATTTGATTTTATTAATTAATGTGCACTTATGAAGTTAATGTTCACTTGAGAAATTGATGTCTACTTATAAAAGCAAAATTGAAGCTACTATAAAAACAAAACAATTATTCCAGAAGTAATATAGCGTTTTCGATTCGCTGCTCTAGAGCAATCTCAGAGTATTTTTTTCTTGTTTTAACCTCATGTAATAACAGAAGATGAAGATACTGTGAGAATGCTCTAGAGCAGCGAATGGAAAACGCTAATAGTTTTGTTTGTTATTGAGCTAAATTTCGGAGTAATGAGTAATGACTAAAGTCTCCAAAAGAAAGGTCCATTTGCGCGTCCAGTTGTATATTATTCGCTGCTCGCGCCGATGCGCTGTAAACCTCAATCGGTCGACTGGTCAAGTACCCAGTGCTGTTTACGGTTATATGATGCATAGGTATAACGAGTTTTATCTAAACGAATGATTTGTTTTTTTTTTTTTTAATTATACCGTATCGTCAAAAATACAGCAAATAACAAAATAAAATGTGACGATAGTTGATCAAAATATTCTCGCTATATCGAAGAAATAATGCTTGCAGCTCCGTAGTTCGATCAGTGCCGTGCGTGCATCGAAGCGCCTATGCATTTGGACCTAAGTGTTGGAGAGTTTAATAGTGACATATAATCCATTCATTATCTATTTACCATCGTCGTAGTATGCCGTGAAAGTCTAGTGAGAATGTGGTACTTCTGTATGTATTAAATTTTGACAATGAATGTCATGTCGATTTAGATTTTAAGGTTACTTCGAATTAGGTAATTTTGCGATATTTTCTTTTCATCACGAGGTGTATTCACGTCCAAATTCACGTACATAAATTGTAAAACGTTTCCCTTCACTTTTAATTTTGGCTAGGTTATACTTTTCAAATCTGTTTCATTGATCTATCTGATTTGAATTGTCACAATTTGGCGTATGTTAAAACGACATCAAATTAATCCTGTCTAATTTTTCTATGATAGCCAACCTACTAACTTAAAATAACGCCCTACTACGATGGTAATGAATGGATAATGATGGATTATACTATGTGTTTTTTTAAAAATGCCATAAGGGGTGGCTGTGGAAAAGAAAATTCATGTCTTAGCTCCATTCATTTACTTTAAATTTTCAGATTTGGCATGTGTTAGATGCCAAGCTACGACATGAGTTTTAATTTTCATGGCCAACCTTTATGGCATTTTTAAAAAAACACATGTTAGTTAGGGTTTGTTTAATGAAAGTTATAGTAGGCTATGACTTATTTTAAAATATAATTTTGATTTTATACACCAATTAATCTTCAATCAAAATTGCCTTCAAAGTACGATTGCTCTTCTCTTTTCAATCCTTGCAATTATAATTTTTTTTTAAATGAAATGGACACATTTTTTTACAGCCACTCCACTTAGAAAGAAGCAACAATAATTATTGTTTCCTCAAGTTCGCAATCGCGATCAGCAATACTTTTAACATGAGTAATGATGTAGGAATAAATACAATAGTTTGAAAATATTTTTGTAAAATATTTTCAGCAAAGAGTAAATACCAGTTTATAAATATACATATGGTGGATAATGTAAAACTATAAGAATGATAATTTGAATCTGGCAAAAGTTGTATGCTATTCAACAAAACTCTTGAGTCTTCACTTTCGTCCTGTCAGGAATTTTGACGGACAATAAATAATTTCGAAAGATAGCGTAACAAAGTGGCCGGACTATTCATTCCTGTGCTTTAAAGAGGCATCGAGAGGCGTTGCCGCTCGATAAAGTCGAAAATTTTAAACTTATTATCGTTACCTCCAATAAATCACGTCTAGTCGAGAGCAATGAATGTGTGTCTATATCAGAATATGAAAACCCACGCCGCACAATAAATAACGATGCATCCACCCACTTAACACTGAACCCGTAAACTATAACAGCTTATATCTACGAAGCTAACCAATAAATATGCTAAATTACTTGACAGTCGTCTGATAAGTTTTTATCGCCCACTTCACTTTCCTACTTTGTCTCAATTCTGTAAACATATCGTCTGTACAAGTTTAACACGATCGAACTCTTGTATAGAATTTTGGGTTTTGATTATGCGCTCCGTGGTACTGAACTTGCAACACGAAGATACAATCATTGATACACATATCTATCAAGCATTATACAGGCCGAATCCAGCTTCTATAAACTCTTCTTCTGATTTCAGTAACGTACGCTTTCGCAAATGAGGAAATTTTGCTGGTAACTATCGGTCAAGATACTAGTTATAAACGATTTCTTCCTGCTAATTTAATTTACTGATAAGAATATCTCGAAGATAAAATCTGTCAAGCAATAATTTTGCATTTCTTCTACTTTCAGATACAATTTAACTAAGTTATCTGACACTGAAAGTATCGTTTAAATTTTTAACTGACAAATGTATCTAAAGTCTATGAGGAGACCCATATACTTTGAAGTTTAGACCAAACCATTTTGAGATTGGGGATGTGGATTTTTTTTGAAAGATTCTGGTTAAAAGAACGATGTGGGAATTCGTTAAAATAAGGAGTATAAGATCACTTGCCAGTAACAGTAAATTAGTACGTATGCTCTACATAGAATGACATAATTTAAAAGTAATATGGAGTATTGGAAACTCTAGCACCGAGTAGATTTTGCAGAAATGTTTGCTAAAATTAAAATTGTTATCAAGCACACATACAGGCTGTCTTACGAAAAACGCCCCAAGCCGTAACTCCGTTATTTATAGATTAATTTTAACAAACAAAAAGGCAAATAAAATGAGACTAAAAGTACTATAAGGTGAGTCCAGTTTCATTTTTTTTTAAAATTACCTTCAAGGTCAAATGACTGTCAACTTTTATTTTTCAAATGGCTCTGTATATTTTTTATTATTATATCTGGTAGAGATTTTTTTTCTAAATCCAATGATGTGCAACACTTTGACATTTAAAAAATATTTTTCGTAAAAGAAAAATGAACTAGTCTATTACGCAAAACGTGCTTTTCATAAAAATGTTAAAGATTGTCGTGAAAACAATGTCACTGAGCGTTATTTTTCACAGTTGTTTCAAGTTGTCAAGTTATTCTCTTTGTATGATTCATTGTTTCCTAAAAAAAGCCGATTATGGATAATACTCCGTTGATTGACTTACTCCAAGCATATTTTGAATGCAATAAAAACACAAGCAGTGCGTCTCTATAGACAGGGACTTTTTCCCAAAGCAACTTACACAGTTGTAGACTTAATTTTAATTATTTCATTAATGTTTTCTGTAATGCTTGATTGCTGTTTTTATTGCATTCAAAATGTACTTGCAATAAGTCAGTCAGGTGATTGTTATCCATAATCGGCTTTTTTTTAGGAAACAATAAGTCGTACAAGTAGAAGAACTTGATAGTTTAAAACATCTGTGAAAAATAACCTCAGTGACATTGTTTTCACGACAAACTTTAACATTTTTATGAAAAGCACGTTTTGCGTAATAGACTAGTTCATTTCTTTTTTTTACGAAAAATGTTTTCTAAATATCAAAGTGTTGCACATTATTGGACTTAGAAAAAAAATCTCTACCAGATATAATAATAAAAAATATACAGAGCCATTTGAAAAATAAAAGTTGACAGTCGTTTGACCTTGAAGGTAATTTTTAAAAAAATTCAAACTGGACTCACTTTATAGTACTTTTAGTCTCATTTTATTTGCCTTTTTGCTTGTTAAGATAAGTCCATAAATAACGGAGTTATGGCTTGGGGCGTTTTTCGTAAGACAGCCTATCTAATTAGGATTTATATTGATTGGCAAAGACCGTTATAAAAGTAAACAATATGAAGTGTTATTGTAATAACAGAGTTTTCGAAAACAATTTCTAGTCACGTGACACTAGAATTTAATAAAAGCATCTCCAAACAAAGAGCAAACAATGCAAGTCATGTCGCGTGAGTTTTGAACGACTGTTAGGGTTAGCCACCCTATTGTTGATACCACTTATCATTGTTATCGTTGCGTGGGAGCTCGCTTAATAATTACACTTACTATTTGCGGCGAATTTTCTGCTAAATAGCAATAGAAGAAAGTAATGTTTATTTATACTGCGATGATAAAAACTTTATGATTAGACGATTGTATAACAAAAGTGATATATTGTTGAAATATACCCACGATACTACCCCTTTCGCCTTATTTATGCCTTGTTTTCAATTCTACATTTTGCATGCAGGAAATTTCACACTAGATTTTTAAACTATTCAAAAATAATTGGATTTATTTCTATTTTGCATGCTAAAATTCATTCCGAATAAAATATTTTTTAATCGCTGTGGTTCATAATAATATGTATATCTGATTTCATGTAACCGTAGAGAAGCTAAGTGAATATTTAAATTGACTAAAATTCCTCGATAAGAAACCTGATGAACTCCCTCTGAAAGAACGGAGTCAGGAAAGACAAAACTATTGAATTAATTGTGGACGGTGGTAATTTCTAAATCCGACGACTTTTTCTTTAAGACAGGCTAATTGAGAAGCAATAATTTATTCAGAACTAACGATTCAGGTTCGAATCGTCCTGACCGCCGATTGGTGAACCGCCTTCATCCATTATTGCTAATGACACTCTTAAGAACTTCTAAGGCCCGGACAATTACGTGAAATAATCAAGGAATTCCTAATTATTGTTCGCCTCCAGTTAAAAATGAAAAGTGCTGCCTCTCTCTTTATCCGATTTCGTTGGGCGATGCGGTTTTAAATCGACGTTGACATTTCTGAAAAGAATTAACCGAGCAATTAAGAACATTTTTCCCCCTTCTTAATGTAGAATAGAACTTTGGTTCGAGATTAATTTAGTGTGAATTAATCAGAGCGAAATTTAAAACCTGCAGCTCTTATTATTATTAATTTATTGCTCTTCTTCAAGACATTTCCTTATATTCTTACTGAAAAATAAAATACTGAAAGGTGCTTTATGTTGTATTGATCTGCTCCCCGTTAATCAAGTCCTTACAACTCTAAAGCCAGTAATTACCTTAGCAAATATTTATGCTTTGCTGGGAACCTTTCATACGTACCGACGTAATTTATGCCTTGTCATTGTTTAATTTATTTCAGAAATGTAGTGAATTTATGGTTTGTTTAATTGGTTATTGGTTCTGAATAGGCAATTATTGCGTAACTGAAGGCTAGTTACAGGTCAGAAATTAGTGTAAGACTTTTTCCATTTTGGCTCAAGCCGGTGAAAGAATTAAAGGGGAATGACATGAGAAACTGGTTCATACAAGCTTTTTCTGTATGTACAAATATAAAAAAAATATATATATTTTTTTTGTAGAAAAAAGATGATTCAGCTGATTATTTCGAAATATCGAAGTCCGTGTAATTAATAAAAATATTTGAAAGTTAAAAATATAGGTAGATATACAAATTTATGTGTTTTCTGAATAAAATACATAAAGTAAAATAATTGAAGCACTTTCCTGTCTGAAGGAAATTATCGAACTTTTAAACGATCAATTCAAATTTGACGTTTCCAGCTTCCTGAGTAAGCTGTCAACGCGGGTTGAATTTACTTAAGAGTAGACAACGGAATATATGCAAAACGTTAATCTTCAACAGTAATTACATAAGTGGTGATATTTTTTTGATAATTTTAACTAGATTCACGAATCTTTGTTGCTATAGAAATCTCACGAGTGGACGAAGTCCACTAGTAGGATTTCTTAATAGCAACAAAGATGAGTGTTAATCTAGTTAAAATTATAAAAAAAATTATCACCACGAATGTAATTCGGCGTGAATTTCGGCTGATTTTATAATGTTTGTATTTAGATAAATAAAAACGTGAAAAAATAGTCGCTGTAATTAGCTACTAGCAAATTGGTCGGTTTGAAATTTTTTATCATTACGATTGGCTGACACGACATTTTAAAAAATAATCAATATTAATTTTTTCGTGAAATCTATATGTTACTTCATTAATTTCAGTAATTACTAACTTAATTAACAATAATTAATTTCTAATTATAAAATTCAATAAAACGGTATATTGATTTTGCGAAAAAATTCAAATTGAAGATTAACATTTTGCATATATTCCGTTGTCTACTTATGAGGCAGAAAGGACACAACCTAATTGTAAGTAAGCATCAACGTTTAAAGCTAATACATATGTTTAAAACTTTTAATATCAGAGAAGAAAGAATGAAAATTAAAACAGTTTTTAGATCAAGTAATAATGTATTAAATTACTTACTTGTTATTTCATAAAATATATCATAAGTGAAATGTATCAGCAAGTATAAGTTATTGTGAGAGGCTTCTTTTCAAATCGACAAAATTTATCAACTGATCGCATTCTTTTAACGAAATAATTGCAAACAATGTGAATATAAATTTATTGTAAATGTAGAATTTATTCAAATAAATTGAGTCCGATTCTTTATTTATTCAAATTGTAATTAAAAATGACGTTGCACTGAAATTGCAAAAGTAGACAGATTATATTTTTATTTATACCAAATAATATTAATGAAAAATTTGAGACAGGGTCAATGGTTTTTTTTTCTTCAACATTTACAAATAGTTTCGTCCTGGTCAAGTTTGTATATTCATTAACAGTCCAACAAATTTTTCAGTTTCGCTTCGATCGAGATTGAAAATAAGTTGTTTGACATGTAGTTTGCTTTTACTTGAAAATTCAAATTGTTGCCTACGCGTAAAAACTCTGTGAAAAATTTATACAAAAATATCTAAATAAGAAGGAATCCAAAAAAACGGAAAGGGTCCATTACTTGGTCATTTAGATTTCAGAGAAAGCCAACATCTTGAATCATGTTCATCATGCAACATCTACGAGGGGTAAATAATAATATAACTCAGATTGAAGCGCTTTCAAATCTGTATTTAACAATAATTATTATTTTGTTTTAAACAATTTACTATACAACTGAAATTCATCTTATACAAAAAAAAACATTTCAGATATATTGTGCCAAATATTAACTGGTTTTGCTTTTGTCGAAATTCAGTTGAAATACCATATGCGTTTGAACAAAATTATATATTAAATCAAAATCGTTTTACAATAGATTGCCGTTTTCAATTAAATAAACAAAGCATTATTTATGCTAACGAGCAGTTCGTGTAAATAAACAACCATATCAATCATAAATTAAATAATGCATTTATTCAGTAAAGTGCATTTAGAAAAATGTAATAGTATTGAAATTGTAAGCGCGAATAACGCTGGCGAAAGTAAATAAACAACCAATCTAGTGTTTATACAATTTATTCAATTACATTTTTGCTTTTTCACATAAAAACATAACTGATTAAAAGGCAGCTCACTTACTGCTAAGATTTATAGCCGCGTTTGTTGTAATTTAATTAATGCTTTCTGATTTAATTATAATCACCCGTACAATGTACGCAGTACGTATATACAAATTGTTGCTTTTATAAATTACTTTATCTCGAACAATTAATTCAGTCGCTGATATATAAACAAAGAGGCTTCAAGTAATTTCTTACTGTAGTAGAAGAAAGAGTAGATTTATTTCTTGCTATCGCTTCGTGTTCGAAAACAATGTTTATACTAACAGAGAGACCTACCAGCAACAAATCACTATCTCCGCTGCTCTTGCTTATTTAAACAAACTTATGTTGTGGCGTAATGATTATTAAGAACTCAGCCACCAACAAATTCATTAAGCGAGGTTATCTTTGGAAAAACGAAGCAGAGTCATCGAAAATTGAGACAGTTATGTTATTTATGTGGTCGATAGTAAAATGGTTGAAGCCCGAATAATCAGTCAGCTTCCCATTGTGCCTGAAATTCCAAGAGTTTTATTCGTTTATGATTAATTTATATCGATGTTGACATAATTGAGTTTTATGGACGCCTTTAACGATGCCATTCATGTTAGTTTATTTTATCCGGAATGGGAGTCATTTACGCGGATGCAGTTAAGATAGTCATCCACAGAAACTCCCATGTAGTTGAAGACTTGAAGATACTGTGCGGGATTTTTTTGCTTTGTGTGGATTGGTTCTTGGAAATATCATAAAATTTAATATTGTTTTTGATAAAGTGATGTTTTAATGCTGAATCAGGGACGAATATTAATTTAGACAATTTTGTTTGGAAGATATTTATAATCTTGTAGATAAAAAAATTATAGGTTTAATGATAAATTGTAACTAGGAATTCAAAACACTAAAATTATAAAATTATATAATTTACATACTTATTAAAAAATCTGTTGATTTGTTTTTCTAAAAAAAAAAATATGTATCGAATCAGTTTGGTTCTTGTCTGAGTTGAACTTGGGTCACAATGAACGGTAATTGATTTTCAAGGGCGAGCCTGGAACATAAAAGAAAAGCAATAATATAAAACAACTTTGAAAGAAAGAAACAACTAATCTCTGCGTTCATTACTTTCTACGATCATTTATTTAACATCATTTGAGTTTTTTTTATTTATGAAATATTGATTTAAGTATTGGTAGAATAATCAATTTATACAGAAAATATGAAGACAACGGGGGCATAAAAATGAAACTTGTTTTAAAAACATAAATGACTCCTCAGTGTTTCCTAGGAATTTTCAAAGAAAAATTAAAAATTAAATATGACACAAAAGAAAAGAATAAAGAAATTCTTTTTATAATTGAAATTTATCTCCGCCCACAATAATTTTATATCCGTAGATACGTATCTCGGCAGCTAAGCTGCCATCTTCAGTACAAATTTAAAAAACACTACTTTTTATACTTCAGAAAATTATACAAATTCAGCAAATTTGGTGCAATATTTCCTTGAAAATTCGTTGAACTTCACGTGAAATTCAAAATGCTTGAATTTGTATTCTAAACGTTTTTATTAGTCACAGAGTAAAATCAGAACACTAAAGAATGTGAACTATTACTAGCTAGTCCTTATTACTTAACACTACTTACCTTATATTTTGATATTCAAATATAAAATTAACAAAGCATTAAAATTGTAATTGTAGTGTATAATCATATCACAAACTCTTTTAAACGGACACTAAATGGCGCACAAACACTTAACGTTTCGCAGTCGTTCGACAGCTTCGTCAGAAGTGAAAAATATTAACATGTTGTCGTTATTGGTCAATTCTAATTTTTGGTCTGGCTTTGTGTGCTCTAATAATAATAATATATTTAAATTTTATGACCGGAAAAATTTAATCAATATAATTTAAATATATTATTATAAATGGAGTAATTTACATAAATAAATACAACAATACATTTCATCAAAATGCGTTAGTTTTCATTAAATTCTTCGCAGAAGATAGAAATTCTATTTCATATTGGATTTAAAGCATGGCTTTAAGTATTAACAAACAGAAGTTAAATTAAAGTTGTAGGAAAATTTAAAAATTCACTCGTGTGAATTCCCGTGCCGTAGAAACTGGTAAAGGCTACCAACCTTTTTTTAATAAAAAATCCAGTTCTCTAAAAAAAAGTGGTAAACGATAAACTAATAAAAGTCCATCAAGAAATTGAAACGCCTAAGTGTTCAACCGTGTGCTAATCAACGAGTGGTCATAATTTTCAGTTTCAATTAAGCATCCTGAAGCATAGCTGATCTAATAAAAGATAGTGATCCCAGTTATCTCATAAAGTAATATCCCATACACACATACACACACACACACACTCACATATCCGGTATTACTCGCAATGAAGTGGCAGCCAATGATGAACGGACGTGCGTGGCATTCAATTAATAAGTCCGGGCTCTGGAGTTAATCCTAGACTCGTGTCCGGGGGGACTCCGGGATGTCATTATTATGTAGATCACACGTTGATCCGTTTGTTTGAAGGGTCAAATCAATATACGGACTAGGTGGGATTTAATTTAAATGCGACTGCAAATGCACTCATCATTATAAACGCTTCAGTTGGATACTAGCTCGTTTGTGTCAGCCGTGCAGCTGGAAACGTTTATTTCATAACCTGTTCGAATTTATTGTACAACTGTAACGTGCAAATGAACAAAATCTAAAGCGTTCGTGATAAATTTAATGTTTCATTGTGTTATCAAAACGCTTCAGCAATATTTGTATTTATATGTTCGATTTTTATTGAAACTATTAATCCTTCATTTATTTTTAATTAGAGATGTAATTTTTCCGGAAAAATAAAAAAGATGGAAATTTTCCGATGACCTTTTCCGGTAATTTACCAGAAAATTTCCGAATCAATTATAATAACGTATTTAAAAAAAAATATTTTTTATAAACTCAGGAGCAAATGCTAGTTAAAATAGTACCAAATACTCATGTACAGTCGTGTTCAAAAAAGTGTTGTACAGAATTTTTACTGTGTAACCTTGTATGTGCATTCAAGTAAGTTCAAAAAATTGTTGTACAAGTTTTGTTGCATGTACGGTTTCTGGCAATAATAATATTATCGAACACAAAAATAGAAAAGCCAATTGACGCTCAAGAGCAAAGATATTTAAAACGTAGCTGTACAACACCTTTTTGAACACAACTGTACAACGGTAATATAAAAAATGATAGAAATTACAAAATAATGTGTATTCACAAACTAAACTTACGCTCTGACGTTCACTTATAATTCATAAATTGTACGTATAGGTATTTTTCCGCATTTTGGGCGCATAATCTTTTGAAGTTAGGTTAGGCATTACATTTTATATGTTAAACTGCGCAAGCGCAACAAGTAATAAATTCGTTAAATTTTCGTCGGAAACTTTCCGGAAAAATTGGTTGGAAAGTTTCTGGAAAATTTCCATTTTAGAAAATTTCCAAATTGGAAAATTTCTGAACCCACATCTCTATTTTTAATATTTTAGGATGCATTCAATAAAAGTTTAATTTATCAAATTATAACGAGTGATCAATATTTTTTCTAATCAAGTGACGACCTATGGAAATAAAATCGTGTGCCTTTGATTAGTTCATTATTTCAAATGCCATTTGAATTATTTATATTGCATTCCTATACTAAATCTAACTGCTGTTTTTATGCATTACATTTTTTTGTAAATTTGGATATCAAATCACAAGTTCACATTTCCCACTTAAAAAGAAAGCACGTGCCAAGAGCATACATGCGGCCGCTGCTCGTAGCTATGAAAGTTTTTAAATCTAGTGCAACAAAATGTATCGGAATAAAAGTTACGTTTATTTTATTTATTTATGTTCAAACTTAGTTAAAGATAACGACATCAAATGAATACGACGAAAAACTGGTTCATAGAAGGTCCGTAAAATGTCCGCCACGGTCAAGGAAAAAGAAGAAAAATAGTATTGTTTTATATTCCTTCTTGAACTATTCGCCTGTCTCATTTATTATTCTTTTCAGCTCTTACTTAGACGTGAATTTGATAGAAAAGAGAATACGTACTCATGGAAAGTCTGAATTGTGCTTTTTTGAAAAAAAAAATTAATTAGTTTTGATGAGTAAACAGTCTGTGTCATCTAACAATAATGATTTTGATTTTCTCATGTTAAATTTCCATGATCTGACAAATTTTGAAAAAATATTAAACAGAACAAAATTTAATTGGCAATTTAATAGTTAAAACTTCCGGAAGTCATTCGTAAGTCATCATGATATAAAATAACCCCTCTAGGAGGCTTCGATTTTGAGTTAGGAATTTGCACCAATTGTTTGAAAATGGTTAACCACAAGGTGATGTTATTCTTGAGATACAAAGAAAAATATGAAGATGGTTACATCAAAACAGGTTACATCAAGGTAAATGGTCCGTTGCAAACAATTGTCAGAACATGGTTAATTATACAAGGGAGTAGAAATGGGAACTATTTATGAAACCTCAAATTAATAGGGCCTTGAAATGGGAACGTTCCAATACTTTATTTATTTTATTCCCCTTTATTTTGGAGTAATCTCAGCCTATTTTTTCAAATAATTTAACTTCTCAAAACATGATTCTATGACCTCTGCATAGAAAATATTTATGTAATTTTCAAGAAAAAATGTAGAAATTAAGTACGGCGCTGTACTTACCTTCGACTTAAAAATAAGAAAAATAAAATAATATATAACGAAATTGAATTCGAATCAAAAGCTCTCCAGAAGCACAGAATCTCATACCTACATTTCTTTCATCAAATGTTTAGTATTTTAGCAGCAACTTTTAATTGAATTGTATGATATTTTTAAGTAGTTTTCCAATAAACTAGTACTACAAGCAAAGAAAAAATAACAACTTATTAAGAATAGGACCAAAACCTTCCCAAAGCTGGACTTTTCAACAACTTTTTTTATACATTTAAGCGTACATACAACAAAAGCTCCTGGAGAGCACATGCATACAAATTAAAAAACCGATTGCCAATTTCTTGTGTACGTATTTCCCAGCAATGATTTACTATAAATTTTTATCAGGTGTAGAGACTTGAAACCCTTATATTGGTTGGCATCCGCGTGACAGTCTCACATCAAACAGGCCATGGAAGCTTGGCCCCGCCCATGTCCAAGAGTTGCACATTAGAGTAATGAGGCCAGGGCGGATCGAGTAGGTGGAGCATTTAATTAGTTGATTTAATAAAGTCAATCACGTGATCATCAGCGATGACCAGCATAAGTCGGTGATTAAGGCAAATTCAATTTGTAGCAGGATAACACAAATTATGCAATGTATCTAATGTAAAGGTCGTGTGTCATCGTCGAATAATGCTGCCTAGATTAGGAGCCAAATTTCATTTAGGCTGAATTAGTTCCCCCAAGTTCTATTCCAGAACGCTTGACGCCGACTAATTATTTAAGTGCGACTTGCTATAATGGATACCTCTTTCCAAATCATTCTTTTGTCTTTAACTGCGACTAGTCTCGCCCAAAATTCTATTGAAATCTTGAAACTCATTACAGCTTTTTATTCCGTTTTATTTATACTAACTTTATATACATAAATTACAGCGTGTCGCTAAATTCCGTGGACATGGCTTAACCACAGATTCCTGGGCTCAGATGATTTAACTCAACTTATCTACATATATCCAAAAGTGCTTCATTAAGTCTGCTTCAAAGTTGTTGAAAAAAAAGTTTATTTTTCTTGTAACAAAAGAATGCTTGAATTAATTTGGATGAATTTTGGTAAGTGACATTTTCAGATGGCTTGAGTAATTACATTGGATCGTTAGTATGAGAAACAGGGTTGCCACCGTACAAATATTGCAATAACTTTTCTGAAGTTAGGAAGGTAACATTAATTAGTTAATTTTTATGCCGCGGGCACATATGCATTTAATGTAACACCTAACTGATTTTTAACATCTAATTTGACATAAATCTGCGGTTACACTTAAGTTTAATATCAAATTACTCGTTATAAATTTGTTTTCTTTTCCATATTATCATATCACAAGTAAAAACTAAAGTCAAATTAGACTTTGAAAATCACGTTAGGCGTGACGTTAAACGTTAATGTGGCCGCACCGTTAGAAAGAAGCATTCATTAGGAAACTTTTTTTAATTTTTGTACACTGAGAAAAATAGTAGGTTCATAATATTGTTAATATCTTCCGAATTTCGAACATTTTATTCGGATTCGCGTTAAAAACCGACTCAGCGTACTACTGCAAAATTAACACTATGTGATTTGTTGTTTAGAGTATCATTCCCTGTCATGATAAAATTACCGGAGTAATTAACAAAAAGTCAGACATAACATTTTATTACTAATTTATTCAGCATAATATTTCATTATGGTTTATTATTTTAACACTACGTATTATCATTGAATTTAAACCTAGGTTAGGGGTAAATTCAATGGTATTATGTAGAATGATAATTTTACATTCTTAAACTTAAATTAGCTGTCTGTGCTAAGAATCATGATTAATTTAGAGTAAGATGGATCTTATAACATAACAGCATTATACTTTTACAATATACTTCTATTTTATCGATAGGAATGATGTTTTATCAAAATCGCAAAATTCTATTTGTCTCAGTATAATTTTTGATATACCTTACGATTTAGTTACAAAATAGAAAAATTGAAGAGACTGCAGCGGTTCTTATTGAAAACAGGTACACTATAATAGGCTGTATAGGAAAACGAATACCTGCTACATGCGTAAATTTTTTTTTTTTCAGATAGAGGCATTCATCAGTGAACTTTTTTCGTCTTTGCAACTTTTGATGCGTGTTACAATTTTGGTGACAAAATAGAAAAATCTTTTTTGAAAAAAGATATAACTTAGTAAAATAATTGTACATTACAAATAGATGCTTATTACATGCATAACTAACTTATTTTCAGAAAGAGATGTTCTTTAATAATCCTTTTTATATCTCTGCCATTTTTGATATTTATTACAGTTTAGTTACAAAATAGAAAAACCTAAGACGCAACAGCGTATTTTTCCAAAAAATAGCTTTTTCCGAAGAAACAATGATGAAAAGTTAATTTTATTCTTGAAAAGCAAAAACCTTAATAGATTTACAAGAAATGTTCAGTATGGTCACAATTTTCCCGAATATAAAGATTCATCGTAAATATTTGAACTACATTCAATCAATCAATCAATCAATCAATAATTTATTGTCATCAAACCAGCTGTAAGTGTAGACAAGATATAATATAATGTAATGCATATATAGTATACAGTACAACAATGAAAAAAAAAAACGCTGATGATAAAAATTTAAAAATTAAAATTACAAAATTCATTTACAGAATAAAATGCTTGACTTAGAAGGATCATGCTTAATTTGAGTCTAAAGCTTTTTACACTTGGAGCTTTACGAATTACATCTGGGAGCTTATTGAACATGAGTTTACTCATGTAGAATGAGGACTGTTTAACGAGAGAAGTATGTGGGAGTGGCAAATATAAAGAATCTTTATTTCTTGTGAAGTGATTATGCCTGTCGGAGTTTCTTTGAAAATCATTCATATTTTTATATACCATTGTTAACATTTCCAAAAGAAAAAGGGAGAAGATAGTTAAAATTTTTAACTTAATAAACAATGAACGACAGTGCGCATTATAATCTGCACCACACATGACTCTAATAATCCTTTTTTGTATAACGAATAGTTTATTAATATTTTCTAATGCACTAAACCCCCAAAAACAAATACCATACCGCAATTTTGATTCGAATACTGTGTGATAAACTTCTAGTGCTGCTTTACATCCAAGATTAAAATAAATTGTACGGATCAGGTAGCAGTCTCTTGCTAATTTCGTTGATAAATCTTGTATATGGTGTGACCATTTTAAGTCTTTATCTAGGATCAGTCCTAAGAATCTTACTGTATTTACCTGGTTTAGAAAACTGTTACCTATATCAACCTTAAAAAACTCACTATTTTTGAATAAGATTAATTTGGTTTTATCGACATTCAGCTTTAGTAGATTACTATTAAACCAAGTTTGCAAAGTATTTGTGTCATTCTGAATTTGCTCTGATAAATTTATGTTATCTGTGGCCGACCAACAGATAGAAGTATCGTCAGCAAAGAGTGTGATGTGCCCTGATAATTTGAGAGTTGCAAGGTCGTTTATGTAAAGCAAGAATAATATGGGACCCAGAATTGAACCCAGGTATACCGTTTTTTATGTTTAATAAATCTGATTTTACGTGTTTAGAATTTAAAGTGAGATCAACAAGCTGATGCCGATTTGATAAATATGATTTGAACCAATCGTTGACTAAGCCTCTGAATCCATAATTGTGTAGTTTCTCAAGCAGAATACTGTGATGCACGCAATCGAAATGCTTTTGCTATGTCACAGAACATAGCTGCTACGATGGATTTCTTTATTTATATTTTCGTAGATGACAGATAAACAGTTATGAATGGCATCAGTAGTGCTCGTTTTAGATTTGAACCCAAATTGCAGTGAAGAAATAATATTATGCGTTGTTAGAAATGACATTATTAACTTTTTAACTACTGATTCAATTATTTTTGAAAATATGGAAGTCAACGCTATGGGCCTGAAATTTGCGATGTTGTGATCAGTACCTCCCTTATGAAGTGGTACCACCCGAACATGCTTTTAGGAACGAAGGAAATGTACCAGATTGAAAACTTTCATTAATTAAGTCAGTAAATATTAGTAAAACCGAAGTGGGAACAGATTGTATTATTTTTTAAATTTATTTCATCTATGCCAGAAGAATTTGACTTTTAATTGAATTGATTGCGTCGAGAACTTGAGACAGTTCAATTGGTGTAAAGAAGAACGTATTATTATTGAAAGAGTTTCTTATGAAGTGAGAGGAGTCAACTGTTTGTGTTATGTTGGATTTTATTGTATCAGCAATGGAACAAAAATAACTGTTTAACGAATTTGCAGCTTCAAGAGGATCATCGATTTCCTGATTCAAACTATTGGAGATAATATTTACGTTGCTTGATTTTTTCCTACCTAGAAGTTCATTAATAATGTTCCAAGATTCGCGTTGAATATTATTAGAAGATATTAATCTATTTTCGACAGTTAAGCGTTTCGCTTCACGAATAAGTAATTTCAATGTACTCTTAAAACGTTTGAAGTATAACTTAAACCATTCAACCTTATAGAATTTATTTAGATAACACAAACATTTTTTATTTTTTATGGATGTACGGAGTCCTTTCGTCAACCATGACTTATGTTTTTCAACTGGAACGTTTCTGAGTGGAAAAGTTTTGTTAAAATTACCTAAAAATATACTGAAAAATGCATTGAATTTGTCATCACAACTCCCCACTAGCACACTTTCCCAATTAATATTCTTCCAGGTTGAGCGAAATGCAGCAAAATTTCGTTTAGAATAGATTCTTCTTGATTTTACACTACTTGAAGAATCTTTGTAATCAATCTTTAACAAATTAAGTAAAATATAACTGTGGTCCGATAATCCACTCTCACCAATTTTTATATCGACATTTACATCAGTAAAATTTGAACAAATGTAGTCAATTAAAGTAGCTGAGTAGGCCGTTGTTCTCGTTGGTCCATTTACATGCATAACTAATCCAAATCTCTTAAAAATGTTATGCAGGTAATGAACGTTGTCGTTATTTTCACTAAAATTTATATTAAAATCACCTGTTAAAATTATTTTATTAGTAGATGAAAAATTTTGTAATAATCCTTCTAAGTCAGTTAAAAAAGTTTTTACAACTGGAGGGGCTTCTATACACAAAAAACACATACAATTTAAAATCCTTAAAATATGCAGCGGACGATTCGAACGTAAGTTCAGTGGAATTTAGATCTTTAAATTTCCATTGAAATGCATTTATATTGCTTAAGGTAAGAATTGCTGAACCTCCATTTTTTTGAAATTTACGATTAAAACTAGATACATATTTATATTTAGGAATGAAAATTGTTTCTCCGGGTTTTAGCCAGTGTTCGGTTAAACACACAATTGGTGGAAAGTGTAATGATTCTAAGGTGGCATAAATTTCATCTCTCAACAAGTATTTATCAAATCGGCATCAGCTTGTTGGTGGCATAAATTCAATCTCTTCAACTTTTCTGTGTTTTCTGTGTTTCGGTGTTTAAAACACTAGAATACACTTTGCATTTTAGTGTGCATATATCGGTATTTACTTTCCTGTGTACAGCCTAGTAAATTAAAATTCTAAATTAAAACTGTTTGCAAGAAAGCACGCTGCAGCCAATTGGATTTTTTCATTTTTTGACTAATCCAAAATTTAAAATTTGTGAAAATGTTAAAATTTGCAAAGACACAAAAAACATTCACTAATGAATGACTCTTTCTAAAAATAAATTAATTATCCGTATAAAAGGCATATTTGTTGTTCGTGCATGGGCTAGGCTACTCTTTTCAATAAGAGGCGTTGCAGCCATTTAGATTTTTCTATTTTATGACCAAACCGTAACAAGTATCAAAAATTAAACGACACGAAAAAGTTTCTTAATGAATGCTTCCTTCTAAGGTCCGGTTTTTCAATCACAAGTTAACTTTAACTTTCTCTTACAACTACATAATTAAAGACTCGCCATGGGGATCTCGTAAACTATAAGAGATACAAAGACGGTTAAACTACAAAAAAGTTGCGCTATTTTGGGGTCTACAAAAACGTGCAAATAAATCTCTTCTATCTTCATTCCTTACTGAAATATCTTCAAAAAACTGAAAATTCTCAATTTCGAAAATCTTGAATATTTTGTTTATTTATTAAGATAGAGTCACAAAACTCGGTAATTTTATATTAAATTCTATGGACAATCTAATGCAGAAATAGGTTAGGATTGACAGTTTCGCAGATATGACTGACAACTGTTTTTTTTTTTCTTATGGGCGCTATTTTTAGTATTCATACCATGTGATACAAAAATAAAATCTGAATTCGACGATATGACACACTTATGCTTTTATTTTAAAAATATGAAGTTACTAAGAAATAATTTCAAAAATTGGCATTTTTTATATAAATACGTAAATACCTTCTATAATTTAATAAGATTTTTTAATTTAATAATAATTTTATTTCTTCATATTTGTAAGCATCTGCCAATTAGATTAAGAATTTTATTAAAATACTTCTTAATAATGTAATATTTTTTCGACTACTTCTGATGCTTCTAAACTAGTTATTTTCATTTTAAATTAACCTAAAAGCTTCACAAAGTTGACGTCTTTTAGCGCAATTTATTTTAACCGTTGTAATGTTAAATTTTAAATGTGTGACTTATGGCCATTTGCACCAAACACTTAAGGTGAGCTTAAATTTAAATGATGTTTATAATGTAACATTTTTAGGTTACACAGCATTGTGTAAGTCATATTCTAAGTGACCCTTAAAGTTAAGTTGAGCTTAAGTGCTTGGTGCAAATGGCCATTAGGCTTGGTTTATTCACTTTCAATTACCTTTAACCTTCAGTTTATTCCCATAGTAACAATTATTTGTACAATTATTAGTATGACATTAAATCGGAAGATAAAGCAAATCATTTTTTAACGCGTTAAACTACGTGAAGTAAGAAAATGGTCCTTGTCCAAATGTGCAACTTTAGCTTTAATTAACCTCAACTAGATGTAAGTAAAAATCTTTAAGGCCAAATATCAAATTGTAAGGAAATAAATATTTTCCGAAAGCTTGCAATCGAACAAGACTAAATTTTTAATTGCCTCCTTCTTTGACTGCTGTTCTGCTAGTACTGACATACTGTTTCTTCTCCTAAAAAGATATCACATTAACCGACCAGATCATAAGAGATCATAACTGAGCATAGTACTTACAATTTTAATGACACCATCATATCTAAATATGTAAAGGTTTTGATATAATAATAATTAATCCAAATCCTTACAAATAAACAGGAATATATTGAACACGATTGCGTCAATTCCTGGAATAAAAGCAAACCCGGATAATCTGATAATTAATGATAAATTTATAACAACAAAGTATTAGGTGATATGATTATTTTATTTCACAATTTTTTCTTTAATTGATTTATTCCTGGGGAACGTGTAATATGGATAAACAGTGTAAATATAACTGGCTCTTCTCTGAAGTCTATATACGTCTCCAAACGAACGATCGTTACTTTATGTTTGACTTCACACCGCTGCTGATCGCAAATCAAATATATAAATAACGGAGAATGTGTGCACAAGAGATGATTAATATGCCAGGCACAGCATTGTGCCCGTGATCTCAGATTACGCGAGTCATCGGTCTGTGAACACATACACTCGCCCCTCTGTATATAACGAGGGTTACAGATCACTTGCAGCCAGATAATTACACGATTCTATTATTTATAAATCGGAATTACTCTCTGTGACTTTTGAACTCTTCCGTTCGTTAAAGGTTTAATTTATTCAACCATTGCATATGATAAAAGTTTGAAAAGGATAATGTCAATTTTCTAGGATAATTCTTTGGCGTAGATAGTAAACTTTACCAATATTTTGGATTAGTCATTTCGCTTCCTGTCCTACCATTGTTTCCGTTGGTATTAATTTATTAATGTTTCATAAAATTAGTTTCTTATCTTTTCTACTTTTGCTCTTAATCTTTCCCAGTAATCTCGTTTTCATATTTGCTTCTTGTTTTTCCTTTTTCGTATGCAAACGAGAGCAACAAGTTCATTATTTTGTTTTTTATCTTCATTTTTACATGTTATTTTTTCTTGTGTTTCATAATTTATCGTCCCTTTCTATTTTATTGCTTTTCTTCGATATATGAATTTTATTTACCTCCTAAAGATACTTCTTCAAGGATTATGCGTATTTTTTGGTTTACTTTCTTATTATGATAGGTTTATAAATTCATTTTCACATTTAGTTTCTTCGGTTTTCCATTAAATCAGGATGTCTTAAAAATAACGCCCGTGCTTGTCTAACTCGTTTCAGGAAGCCGAAACAAGTCGAAATCAAAGAATGACAAAAGTTCCGATATGCCATCTTTAACGAGTTATTAAAAAAAAAGAAAATAAATAAACTAATTTTTATTTATATATACTACTGCGGCCTTAAAATTTCGCACGATTCAATTTTTCGCTGTAAATATGGCTTTCTTTAACGGTTTGTCAAAAATAATCATTCCAAAAGTCAGATTTCAAGTGTAATGCTGAAGTCTAGCATCACAATGCTACATCACGTGCTTTCTGAAGGCGGGAAGGGTTTTGCAATCCCAAAATAAGAAGTTCTAATACTTTACTACCTTGCTGTTTTTAAATATAACCAAACAATATGGAAACCAGACGACTTTTGGTTAAATGTCTTTAGTAACAAAATTGAGGAAAAAGTCTGTTCTACAAAACTGTAATTTAGAGAAATTCTGGCTGCTTGACAAAAATCGTGCGAATTTTTAAGGCCTCAGTAGTACGTAATAAAATTTAAGGCCCCAATAGTACGTAATAAAATTAATTATGATAATAATACCAATATCTAATTTTTACAAGAGATGTTCAAACGGGTTTTCTCCTACTGCAACGTAAACATTGTCCACGATATGTATGAACGTCTAACGCTCTAAAAAATTCCTTCAAACCTGCTGTGGATGCCGAAGATGTCGTCCTATTCATGCTCAGTGGAATTAATCAAAGAAAAAGGAGGAAACCTATTTGAACATTTTTTGCAAGAATTCTATATGGTTACTATTAAAATTCATTTTGTTACAGATAAAAATTAATTTAGTTCCTTCTTTTTTTTTGAATAACTCATAAACGATTTCATTTCGATTTAGCTTCAATCATTTTTCTTATTTGGTTTGGTAATTGATTTTAATATGGTACTGTTTCCTAAAGTTCTTCTAACTATTAATATGCGCGTTGATGGATTTATTCAAGAGTGTAAGATGCCTTGCTCTTCTTGTTTATCTGCAGAATGTTTCATTCGAATAAGTATGTAGATTATTTCACTGGCTTTAGGAGGGGGTAGCGATCTCCGCTAATAAATTACATTACTACTAATAAATTCTATCACAGGGGAAAATTATCCGTGAAAAATAAATTTATCAAATATTGTTTTAATGTGTTCCAATATTTTATGTCAGAATTAAGTATTTTGAAATACATTTCAGGATAGCATAAATAAAGTTATTTTAGTGATTCAGACTATGATTAAATCTGCATAATAAACAGCGTAAAGCTGACACTTAGATGCCAGTAGAAATAATTTATATACGTCTCCTTTATAGCTTCATTGTAAAATAGAATTAAATGCTGTAGGTAATATGTAACATTGAGTCGTTACGAACGAGGCTCACATCTGCGCTCTAAAAGCTCATTTAAGAGGGAATTGCGCGCAGGATTCAAACAGATCCTCCCCGCAATAACAAACCGATATATCGCGCGCGATACAACATTAACAAATTGCACTTCACACTTAACATCGTTTATTCCGGCATACGGACTAAATATATGCATTAAATAAACCGAGGGTATTAGTCACAGTCGTGGGCGGGTCGCGCTGAGATTGGGAAGTGCTAGGGCTTTGGGGTCGCTACGCGGCCTGCATACGGGACGCATTAGCCGAAGGGTTGCGGGGCCCACCTATGAGTGTTTGTGTGTGGGGATTCTGACGGGAATTCAATCAGATGCTGTTTATATCCGAACTCTGATTATACCGCTATTTGTGATTCATTGGTTTTGCTTCTATTACTGCAAATGTATTCAATTGCGGGTCATTATTTGGTAAATGGTTTGCGATTGAATTGGGACACGTTAGTCCATTATATAAATTAGATTTGGCTTCGAACTGTTAATTATTATTTACAGCTAGTCAGATTACTATTGTCTGTCACTTATGGACTGAATGTATCCTGATTTTCTGGTTTTTAATAGGGGTCATTTAAGCAAATTTCATATATTCATCAAAGAGCTACGTTTTCTCACAAGATAACACTTGAAACAAGAAATTTTTGGTTCTCTACACCTTTGTCTACGTTATCGTCAATATGACTTAAGAGCTATTCCATGGCGTAATATTTATGACTAGATGATATAAATGCAAAAGTCAATTTTTGAAAATTCAACTTTATTATTGGATTATAACTTCTCGTATTTCTAAATCTCCAGCTCCCTGGATTACGGACAATTTAAAAATCATGATGAATATGCCAGACAGAGCATTGCAGAAATATAACCAGACAAGAAGCCATAACGACTGGCTTATGTATAATAAGAAGCTACGTAACATGTCAACTGCAGCCTGTAGACGTGAAAAGAAAACTTATTTCGATACGCATTATAGTACTTCTAATTCCGATGCTTTTTGGCTATGAAAAATGAAATCAAAGTCTTAGCTTGATTCAAAACATTTATGGAGGATTTCACAAACGTTACTTAAATTTAATCATGCGTTAAAAGTAACCATTGCTATGGTTACATGTGCTGAGGGTATAGGAATGATTATTCTTAACCAATGATTAAATTTAATCGGCTTTTATGAAACCCAGCATAAGTCTGCTGCGGCATTTGAAATTGGTCGTTATTATATTGTAACGATTTTAAGGGTTCGATTAATTTTTATTTTAAGAACAAAACACGATATAGTTAATAAACTAATTTATTTAAAAGCAACTGATTTATTTATAAACTTACACTATAACACTAACATTTATTTACAAGCTTAAGGCCCAGTTTCATAAAACGTAGTTAACCACTCGATCAAGTTAATCGTGTGATTAAGCAATATCATTGGAGAAAAGTTTAAATTTTCTCCAATGATATTGCTTAACCACACAATTAACTTGATCGAGTGGTTAACTACGTTTTATGAAACTGGGCCTATATCTAATTTATTATAACAGCCGAGCGAAAATCTAATCGCGAACTTTAATGCGAAACTATCCAATGTCGAATTCTTCCAGAACTGTGGCCCACTCCCGGCCGCGTGCATTTATAAGCCGACGCTGTTGTTCTCGTACTTTCTAGAGCGCGACGGATTGTCTGGTCTAATTTATTCTGTGCGCCGGCATTCTCCAGGCCATCTGCAGAAGCCTCTAGTCTAAGGCGCGTCGGCTGTGACGCAAGAGACAGACTGACGCCGGTTGCTGTCGACGAATCATTACAATATTAAAAAGTTTTAACAAACCCTTATGTATTCAATTAAAAGATTTGGGAAATGCATCTTGACGTATCAGTTTTGATAGATGATTAATAGGTTAATTGTATCAATTAAGCTAAGACTCTGGTTTTATTTATTATATGATATTTTGCCGGTGGTACAGTCGGGTTTTCGACGGGATCATGGTTGCAATACAGCACTCTCGCAAATAATTGATATCATTGCGTCTGATCATGGTGATGAAACGGCTCTTGTACTGCTTGATTATTCGCGCGCCTTTGATACTGTAGATCATAATATGCTGCTTTCAATTTTAAAATATGTCGGTTTTGCGCCAGGCAGCTTTTTATTCGATAATAATTACTTCTGAATTTTTGGAGCTGAAGTCAAGAGTGCTCCAATTATTTTATATTGTCTTTACGTCTCTAATTTTAGCTCTGTTTTTATAAGTTGCAAATTTCATTTTTATGTAGACGATGTCCAAATTTATAAGTCGTTTCACTTATCGCAGTTACCTCAGGTGTTTGACGATAGAAATCAAGATCTAGGTAGGTTAGCCGCAATTTCTAAAAAAAAGAACACTGCCTCCAGCTGAACCCAGCTAAATTGAAGTTAATTTTTTTCGGTAATAGGAAGAGTAGAGAAGAAGCTGCTGGTAGTGCTCATATCATGATGCAGGGTTTGATGTAAATGTTGTGAAGAATTTAGGTTCGTTAACAGACTCCTCTTTGAGGTTTCGAGAACTTGTCTCCAACATTGTCAGTAATGCCTTTCTTGGTTTTAAGATATTATATAGAGTCAGACATATCTTCAATCAAAAAATGAAAATTAATCTTTGCAATACATTTGTTCTTGCGAATTTAAGTTACTGGATCTCGTTTCTACTTCTAGCCTGCAGCGTATTCAAAATACTTGTTTACGATTTATATTTGGATTGCATAATTGATAGAGTTCTTCTCAAATTAAAAGAAATATGTTGGTTGAACATGAGAAATTTATGTACTTACATTGCAAGCTGCATATATTCACTAAAAAATCCTGAAGTTGAAATGTCATCCATATCTCGAAATATATTATAAAATATCCTATCGAATAGATGTACTTACATAATCTGAATCTCAGATTTAAAGTTCGCAACCTTCTTACTTATCTGAAATAGTTAAACGTTCTTTCCGTTATAATATTTATTACCTTTATAATCGGTACCATTTTTTATATAACTCTACATTTAGCATTTTTAAGGAGCTGTGTGCTGTGCTTCGTCAAGAATAAACTCTTGGTCGTGCGGATCTTTATGTGTCTTCATGTGTGTCTACCTCTACTCACTATTTCTTTTCTCCTTTTATAATAATAATAATTATTATTATTATTTCCTTTCCTTTCTTTCTCTCTTTCCTTTATTAGAGAAGATGCTACTCATTGGTTATTTAGTTATTTTTTTACTTTGATTATTGATTGAGTAGAAACTAGGTTAAGTAGAGCAGCAGGTTTTACTGACGCTGTGCTGGACTTTGCATATTTTTTTTCTTTATTTCTTTTTGTATTATTATAATATGGGCTAATAAAGACTATTATCATTATCATTGGTAATAAATCCGCTTGCCTAACCATTCAACCCCTCTTTAATATTACTGTTAATAATATTCATATTCCCCATGTGCAATCCGCTAAAAGTCTTGGATTAATTCTTGACAACACCTTGCGTTTTAGAGGTCAAATTTCTAATTATATTCGACTTGCTTATATGAACCTTAAAAAACTCTACCCGCATAGACGCGAACTATCTGTTAATTTAAAAAAGCAGTTATGTGAAGTCTTTGTGCTCGCTCACTTTTCTTATTGTGCTCAAATTTATCATTCTGCAATAGATCTCTTTACTTCCAATAGAATTCAAATGATTCAAAATTCATGTTTGCGATACATCTATGGCTTAAGAAAGTATGATCACATTAGTCACAAATTGAAAGACGCTAAATGGTTGAACATGTATAACCGGAGAAAACTGCAATGTCTTGTGCTTTATCAGAAAGTCATGCTGCTTAAAACACCACCTTATTTATATAATAAGATAAAGTTTCGATGTGATGTCCACAACATTACTACCAGGTTTAGAGGTCTAATTTCACCTGCTTTGCATAAATCTACTTTTTTCGAACGTTCGTTTCGTTATCAAATTTGTAAATTGTATAACGCATTAAGTGATTCTGTAAAATCTCTAAACCTGGCAAGATTTAAAAAGGCGATTCATAATAAACTATTTTTGGAGCAATGTTGATGTGAGCGATAGTTACTAATCGTTATGAATATTTATTTATTTTTTTATTTTTATTTTTTTATTTTCTTTTTACTCTTGTTAATTGTTTTGTTACGTAATGATTTTCCTCATCGCAGAATGTTTTTATATTATAGGCAATTATTCTTTTTATTATTTCATTTACTTCACTAGGGTTAGCTTGAAAAGCAGATGTAGGTCCTCCTATTATCTGAAGCTCGCCCTGTGATTCAGCTATGCCTGCTTGTGCTTATGCGTATGGTTCTTTATTTATTATATCTATTTTAGATTTCTCTATTGTAGGTAGGGTTATAGTTTTCTTTTGTATTTGTGAGTGTTGCAGCATAGTTGAATAAAGTCATTATTATTATTATTATTATTATTATTATTATTATATTATTATTTCCACTAGCTTGAAGACCTTCGACGTCAAATTTGGCAAAAATTTATTTCGTGCCAAGCAGACCTGAACTGCGAAGCGTGAAATCTGAACTTAAAAATTTTTGCTCCATTATACGTAACGCGAACTCAATTCACAGTGTATACTCATAATGTCTTATGATTTAAATGATCAATAATTTAATGTATTTTTGAATTTATTTGGATAGGGCCAGTTTCATAAAACACAAACTGCACACTAAAATTTATAATCCAAGACAATTCTTAAGTCAATAACCAGTCAACTTCCTAATTGAAGATTTAAATTTTACTACATTAAGGGAATTTAAAGGCGACTTAAAATAAAGTCACATTCAGATGTATAAAACAAATGTGTTTTTATATTTGTTTTGACATCTGAAAGCGACTTTAAATTTAAAGTCTCCTTTAAATTCCATTATGAAACTGTCCCTTAATGTAGTAAAATTTAAATCTTCAATTAGGAAGTTGACTGGTTATTGACTTAAGAATTGTCTTGGATTATAAATTTTTGTGTGCTGTTTGTGTTTTATCTGAAAAATGTAGTTTCGTGGAGATGAGTTTTTCGAATGCAAATGTCGGAGAATAAATTGCACAGGAAACCAATATGTTACATGAACAATGAACTGTCGAACCTGATGTCAGCGAATTCGGATAACAAACGACAGCAGAGAGGATAATCAGGATATCAGTAGAAGTGATTTCATCTTACAGAGAATGGGCGGGTAGCGCCAGCATGTAGAGCGTCCGGACGCGAGCGAACCAGCGCCGTAACATCCCGTGACATATCAACTCGTACCAGCTATTGTAGCTGAAATTGAGACAGCTGTAACAGAAGTAACCATTAAAAATGCGCAGCGCTTCTAGAAATCTATCCCGCTATTTTAGGGCACGCAGGGCATTGTTCCCGCCCTGCGGGATGCCAAACATATCACGGCGAAACTTTGCTTACAATAAAAAAGCCACGTATTTTATCATCGACCAGCACTTGGCAGTTGGCAATGGAGTCAATGTAATTCTAAACCACAGTCGGGGGTAACATTAATCTAAATAATGGCCGTTTTAATGAAAGAGATGTTTGGAGATGTCAGGCCTAATACGACAATGTGTGAATGCGATTTTCTGGTCATTTCTCAACGTGCACGGTGGTTACCTTCTCATTGTAAACAATTTTACGACCTAAAATATCTTTAAATTTCACCCTCCTTCAACAGAAATGAAACATATATTTTAACACTACGAGTTTCCACGCCACTAAAATTACCCCTTTAGTATTACCTCTTTATGTTACTTTTGGTGTTATTAATTTAATTAAATTTTTAAAAATTCTTTGTATATAGTTTTATTTTTGAAAGTATAAATATCATTATTATTAATCATGATTAATCTATATGTGTTTTTTTAACGATCGTCAACTTTTAAAGAGCTTATTTAAGAATATATTGTCTTTATAGTTATTTAAGTTTCCTTTTTATTAAATAGAAATGTCACAGAAATCCTGTTGGATTAATCTTGAATACAGTCTCACCTCGCTTTGCAAAAACAAATGTTTTTCTTTCCTTAATTGTATTCTATAAATTAGCGTCCTAAGTAGTAACAATAAATTAGATTCCACAAAGTAAAAGCATTTGGAGGAAAAATCAATTACCGTTTGGCCGTTTTGCCAGGGTGAAGTAATCTATCTATCTGAAATGAAGTAATTTAAAACCGCGCGCAATATAAATGTAAACCAACAAAAATTTAGGGAGCGCACAATATATTTAGCATAATCCTGGTTTTTAATTTAGCGACTGTATTACAAACTTTACAGCCGAAATAAAAAAGTCGGTACACGGCGGAGCAGAGCTAATTCTCGTCGCAAGCCCCAAAAGCTTTTGACATAAGATCCCGAAGCGAATGACGTCACGACATGCAAATTTCATACTACTCGCCTCGCAGTGTTGAACTACATTATTAAAGACAATTTCTTTTATTCGCTCGCAAAAATACAATGCCTCCGGCTAGTATTCGGTTGTTGTTCTCTTAATTGTCGACACTTCTTTCTGCTTTTTTTATGTTTATCGTCCGTATACAAATGTCCTCAGCTGCTAACAATGGCTGCAACGACAATGAAAGATATTTCAGTTTTACTTTCTTTCGTTGCTTTCAAATGTAAATTCTGTCGGGCTTAATTTTTGTGAGGTTTTTATTAAAAATAATGGCCTTAACTGCCTCCCGTTTCCGATTCTTATTCTTACTTTCGCAGATGAATGTGTATGACTTTTGTATAGAATTTTCTCGTAACGACGGCCAATAAATTTTACCTGACATGATAAGTGTACTTTAACCAAACTGCATAGCTACCGTAACATAATGCCAGTGGATTACAGAAAAATGAATAATGAATAAAAGATCTACTAGGTGGCCACTTTTCCCTGGGATTAAAATTTACCTTTAAACCAAGGACCGGTCGTTGTCGTTTAATTCAAAATCAATAGAATTCACATTTCTAACAGCACTTTGTCAAAAAATGAATTATATGACACATTTATTGTGTATTTTAAGCAGTCTTTCTTTAATAAAACCAAAAGATTATTAATTCCCAAAGCAATTATTTTCTCAAGATTACTGGAAATGTTTCCGTATCATATGATTACATCCAAATCCAAATAAGAATGTATTACATTTTTCATTGTCTTTTACGCTTTTCGATATATGCTACTTAGGTTAGGTTACACAAAAGATGTAAACGGGGATTAAATTTAAGCCTAAGTTGTGAATGTGACACACAATATGCTATAAGTTATAATGTGTGTTACATTCTAACTTAGGCCTAAATTTAAATCTTTTTTCTTGACGGTAATCCATTATAGTGTAGATAATAATTAATAAATGAAAAACGGAGATTTTTAGTCCAAGTTTTAATCTACACACCAATTATATAAACCCGACTAGTTTCGGCTTTTCGCCATCTTCAGGGGATAAATCGAAAATCAGAAGTTGTTGAAACAATATGACATATTTTTCAAAAGATTAATACATATTAAAATTCAATAAAACAATTAAAAACGATTAAAATTATTTTCGACTAGAAACACAATTAACTGTCTGTACGGAGGTCTGAGGTCAACTGAGCTTTATGTAGTTCCGAGATCTGCCGTTCAAATCCGTGTTTAAATTATAATATTTGTCAATTATCATTGCATCAAACAAGTCAAACCGCCTTAATAAGCGTAATGAATACCATTTACATTGTTTTCTTACATTTTAAAGGTTTAATAATAGCGTCAACTACCGTCAACGTTACTCACAGGAATACCAACATATCTAAACTACAGCTTAATTAAACGGAACTATCGAATTAATCTGAAATACCCGTACTAATTTAAATGCCTTTTAATTTTAAGCTTTGGTTCTGTTAAACTCTATTTTAAACGGAAACTGAAATACCGGGCCATAGATATTTAAATCCAGAAATGTCATTTCGTTCTGCTGAAAGTTCCGAATTTAACAATTACCTTCTTTTTCCTTCGAAATTTTACAAATTACATTCCTGTTCAAAAAATTCTGGACATCCAGTTTTTATCTCATTCGACTACACTTCAAAAGAGCAAAATTTTGGTTTCTTTCTGCTTACAATATAAATCATTACACATAAAACGACAAAATATGATTGGTTAGAAAGATAACAATAGCTCCTTTCAAGAGAATAAAAATTAGCAAAATCGCAACTCACATTTCAACACTAAAGTGTTTTGTTACTTCGAAGCCGTTATGAAAGCTCGGGGAGGCAATACACGATATTAAAATCCATAATTATATGCAAGAGTTTAGAGCGATAAATATAGTTAATTAAGCTAGTTCTAATAATTTTTCAGGTGTGTTTCCGATCTTTTTGACTCTTATGATATTATTTCTTTCCAAATGTTAATGTTTTCTATTTCAATTGTTTACCTAATAAGTTGTTAACGCAAATTTCTTTATGCCGAGACATTTTTGAAACGAATTTTAAGGTCGTGGTTAACTAATACCTCCTATAGGTTAATAGGATTCACTATCGACATCATCAAATTGGGGCTGCAATCGGTGCTATTATGGCCACTCAAAATAGTGACAAATATATAGTTGATATATGACAGAGTGACAAATATATTCACGTTGTAAAGTAATCAGGTAATAAAAACAAATGTAACACGTGCGGCGTATTTAACACAAAGAAGAATATTCCCTAACACCTGACTTTTAAACCCTACTTTGAGTAGTTCTGTTGCATTACGTAGCACGGTGTTATGATCGCTGGCGCAAGCGGATATTATCGTGTCCAACTAAATTTTTGATAAGAGTAGGCCATGCAAGTCAAAACGCTTGTCTCAAATTACTACTCGTACAGCAATTTATTTATTTACTCGATAATTTATGATTAGTCATTGATTAACTTTAACCATTGGTTTATTCCCATCATGCCTACAATTGTAAAGAAAATTCCTATGGGAACAAACCGAAGATTAAAGTTAATCAATTACTAAAGTACTGGCCCTTAATCTGTTGTACAATTTTCATAGTACCTGTTACAATGGTTTTCGTTCCCGAAAAAAAAGTTTTCGCCTTCGAACCATATTTCTGTGATGCAGAGAAAGAAAATTGTGATCAATGGATGCTTAATATTCCAGCTTGTATGCAAGAATATTGCAGAAAATTTCCCAAATTTGCATTCCTTGCAATAGATTTTATAAATATGGCACACTATTCTGTAAATTTATTCCGCAGTACAGGAAGCTAGAAATAGAAAACCAACTTGTGCGCACAGCTGATGTAGTAGAAGACGTTAATCAACGTATAACCGAAGAGTCAACAAAATCATTGAGGCACTTATCTCAGTATATTGGTTTGTCTCGCGGTACTTGCCATAATACGTCGAAAAATTACATCCATACAAATTGTAAAGCTAGCAGCAGTTATTGTTATTACCTACAGAATTTAACCGACGCGACGAGTTCTTTATTGTCAAGGTCTACACAAATCTTTAGGCCAGTTTCATAATCGAGTTTAAAGGAGATTTTAAAATTAAAGTCACATTCTGACGTGTAAACAAATGTGTTTTCATATTTGTTTTGACATTTGAAAGTGACTTTAAATTTAAGGTCTCCTTTAAATTCCATTATGAAACTGGCCCCTAATGAATAACGATTATTTATTAGATGAAACTTGATACCATTCATCAGGTTATATAAACTGACAAACCACGGGAGTTTGAAATTCAGATAATCCACATATTATATTTGTTGAAACACCTTTACATCCATTAAAAATTGGAATATGGATTGGATAGTTAGGAACAATAACACGTAACACGGACATACTAAATAAAATAAAGACAAGTGTCTAAATAAACTGTCAAATTCAACAGCACAATATTAATTTAAAAATAAAACAAATTTGAAAATCTGCCCTTTATTTGCTAATGATAGTGAAATAGGGCAAAGAAAATATCAAACACTTACTTCGCCCAAAGAGGATGAAGAATTTAAAATATTTTGAAGGTTAAAGGAAATGAGACATAACGATGAATACTAATGGAGCTAAATTAAATAGCAATAATCTGAAGGCAAATAGTTTAAGTTGAAGGGGAAACACTACAATACAGAAATGGGTGCTGAGAAAAATAGTAAAAAGAATCCAACTCTAGGGTGGCCAAGAAAAAATAAGCAGTGAAATTAAAGTTTTATCCAGGTGATGAGGAAAATGGAAAATTTATTATTTTCCTGTATATCGACACTTTAATGTGCAAAAGAATGAGATACCACTATACAACGGCTTTATGCTTTATACAAATCATATTTTATCGAAAATCCATTCTCATCAAAAGTTGTAGAATTTTCTTGCATGTATCCAGTGCTTAAACATATGAGGTTTATGGTATGTATTGCTATTCCTTTCTTAATCATCCTCTGTTTTGAACTTTTTCTTACTTCCTCCTATTGTTAGATCATAAGTATACACGAATCGGTAATTTTTTGCAGTTGTTTTAATTGACATTAATTAATTATATTTTGACTATTAATTTGATTATAGTAAAAATAGTTCTTAAGTCTTTACCGAAAGAAATTAAAACAATAGGCAAAAGTAAATGCGTAAACTTTTATTGTTTCCTTATTCGGCCAAGTATCAAGGTGAATAATTTTATGTAACAATAAATATTCCAAAAGTAGTGTTTTAGTTTATAATATGAAATGCAAATGCACCTAATCGCAGAAATTTATGGGCGCAGTTAAAGAAACAGTTTTAAGGCAATTAATTTCAATCTTGGTTTTAAACCGTTAAACAGGAACACTGCAAAAACTTTTATATTATTATCAGAGTGGGTACATTTGCTGTACCCCAGAGATTAGGACATTTCGTTAGCATAGATAACACAAAAAACACTTGTCGCAACAGTCGTGACCTGCGACTCTAATTCAGTTTATCACCGGTAGGAGTTCTGTATAATTAAAACGAGCGACAAACATTAAGTAATGGCGCTGATTTACATAAGGACTCCGCTGTTTATTATTTTTTATCTCCTTCGGAACAAAGAGACGATGTGAGACGAGCACGAATGAAACGAATCGTTTTGTGTCACGGGTTACGAATAGACGTGAAGAAGGTCCCCCGGCGAGAATCTAGGGAACCTCTGTCGTGGATTACTTTGAAAGATGTGTGGAGCGCCATTCGAATCATATTGCGAGATATCTATCTAAGCTCCCTTTTTGATGCGTTCCGAGCTGTTCCTATTGTTATATCTGCGTCCTGAAATTCGAACCTCCATCTCTACGATACCGTAGCGTTTTCACGCTTTCCTTGCCGCTTATGCGCTTAGCGAACAATGAGTTCCGCTCCCCTTAACTTGCAACCTGCATTAAGAGATCAATTCTAGTGGGTGTATTCCAATCAAAAATATATTTGGAAATGTTCTGACGAATCCGTGTAAAGTTAGATATTGTATAAAACACAATCTTTTACAAAGAAGATTCTGAATATCGCTCGGGAATTTCATAAAACGAATACTGAATTTATTATGTCTGTTCAGTTTACTTTATACCAAATTTGAATTAGTGAAACTCAAAGTATTTTTAAAATACAATTTAATTCATTGCATTATATAAAAAATTACGCTGTCTTAAAAATCGTAATAATTTGATAATTTTTCCACCACATAGATTACATTTTCTAACTTATATAATTTTGTTAAAGCTAATCTAATTAAATTTCTAAATAATAGAATATAATACTTATTCATTTTTAAACTTGGAAATGTATTTCATATTGTTAATTAGTCTCATAAAATTGAATTTTGAATGAAATAGAAAAAAATTTTAACATTTATATTCAATTTTGTAAAAGATATCTACATCCTTTTAATCTTCTCACAGTTTTCAACTTTGCTTGCATTAACTTAAAAAATAAAGCTATAAGTTCACTATGTATATTTCAAAATTTGTACATGTCCAAAACAAAAACGTTACTCAAAATATCTTTGTATGGTAATTCGTTTCAATTAGTTCAGTTTGTTAACGTTTTTCTCGTTTCTTTTTATATTAATATGAAAATTGTAATATTCATAAAGTATTACGTTTTTAATATTTGCAATTTTTACTCATTTAGTTAGCAATTTTTCAGTATATCTTTTCCAAGTTAACTTTTATTTCTTTCTGGACTGCAATTGCATTTCTTGGTCAACATTTAATGTTTCTTTTACCTACTGTTAATGTTAATTCTTGACACTTTTTTTAATTTATGTTACAATAATTATTGATTAAATGTATCATTTGATAGTATGTATGCGTAGAAATTAATTTAGACTTAGTCACCGGTAAAGCTTTCCAAGATGTCATAATTTCGTATGACAAAATTTTATGGAACGAAATATATTATTACTATTATTATTATTAAAAGCGTCCAAGATTTGTATACAGTTCATTTTTTTACTTTACACCGATCGATCTATAAGTCAAAAAACTTTTATGTAGCTATCTTCTTCTAACTTTCGTGAAACAGCCTTGCGGCTTTTGTCTTGTCACGTCATTTCGTCGTATATTTTCTTAACTCAGATTTATTCGATCAGCATATAGTAAAAAAATGATCTGATCTGTAGGTATACATAGATAGATGGTAGACTAGACACTAATTAAACAGAGAATTAAATGCATAATCGATGCAGAATTATAAATACGTTAAGATGAGTTCATCTTCATAATTGTTTTCAGAAATAAATCAAGTACCTACATTTATTCTGTATACCTAAGCAAATTTACTTTCCAAAAGTTCTTCTAGATTAAAAAAAAACCGCTGAGCTACCAGTACAGTCCCTCCATACAATCTTTATTCAATCACAGCTTTTTTTTGTTTCATTTTACTTCTGCACGTGTTACCAATTAAAAAAAAAACTTACATTTGCGTTATTCCGACATCTGAGATTGATTTAGTAAGTTAAGATAAACAGTAGTCAAAAATTATAAACAAGCAAATGTCTTCAGATAGGAAATGTACACTATCTAGACAGACAAGAAACGCTTTACATCGTTGAAGAAAAAATAGGATATGTATTTGGAGCAGAACGCTTTTCTATATTTACTTCAAACTTCAAAGCTCAACAAAAACTACATTCTGAATGAAATGCATACTAACCAAAACAAGAGATGATCACGAGTAGCTTGCAAAAAGTTTAGAAAATAATTCTAAAGAAATTGGAGCAAACTGAAAAAACTAAGTGTGAATGCAAGTTTTAACATGAAAGCACATGTTTATTTCCGCTTTCCACACAACCATAATATGTATATAAGAACAAACCGAGAAAACACAACAATAGCGCGATAGCCATTAAGCTCGCAGTAGCGACGGGGTCGGATGTCCTCTATACCCTGCGAGATAAGGGTTAAAGTTCACAAGAGCTGTTGGTGATGTCGAGGACAACAAAAAGCAGACAGCCATGGACATGCTAATTACATGCTCTCTACATACAGTCTACAACATCGGCATTAATTCAACTAGCTAACTACACCACTCGGCCTCGCCCCGGGTGTATTAGTGCTAATGTACCGTTGCTCTACCCCGTGCTCTCGGCTTAGTCGACAAACAACTTGGTTTTGTTGTAATTGTACCCGCCGAACATTGTGTTCTGCTTAATATTGTAAGACATAAATTAATATAACTATTTAACATCGGGCGCAAATGGGATTTACTTTACATCTTGTATAAATTTATCAAACTAAGCCTTCCCTCCACTTTCATTACCGCTACAGCTCTTAGACAAAAGCTACACCGCTTTATACTAATTATTTGTTTTACGTAACACAGAGAAGTTACTTGCAATTGTTACAAAATGCATCGAGATAATTAAAACAATCAAGTTTCCACAAGATTATTTTTTTCATTTTTTTACTAGTAACATTGCTTGAATATTCTAATTAGAAAAAAGCAAAATAAACATAGATTCATACCAATGTCTTCACAATAAGAAGTTTTAATACAAAACTCTATATTGATGTATGTTTAAATTTCATCCTCTATAAAATCTTTAACCCCCTGTGAAACAATTTATCTGTAAGAATTGTTTTACGAACACATATCACTCACAGTGAATAAAAATCGATGCCTAAGACATTAAGTTAATTACTGCCAAAATTTCTGAAAACTTTGAATGAAAAGTAAGAAGAAAATTCTAAAAACTTTGAAGAAAAATTTGAAAAGAATTCTCAAGCATTAAAAGGAAAACTAGGGGAAAGTTTGAAGATAAAGTTGTTTATTTGGAAGAAAAAATTAGGAAGGAAATGGAGAAGAAAATAGCAGCATTAAATTTAAAATCGAATATTGCTCAATAGCTCGCGAACGTAATAAAAGATTGAAATATACAGGAAGAATCGGAATTAGCGTAGAAGATGCGCGCGGAACCTCTTACTTTTGGCAATTCATCAGGGACCAGTTATTTGGTACAGTTTGAAGCAGCGACAAAACTCATCGGCTCGATTTTCGCCCCTGGCGATCAAAAGAACTATAAACAATTAGTAAAACGATTAGATATGCGATATGACTGCGCACACTTAGAGCAACTGTACTATTATCAGTAAATGAGCAAGGTTCATAAACCCAACGAAAACTTAACAGGAATTTGAAGTCGAAATTGCTCTTTAGTTAGTTTGGCATACCCTTCAACATCAGATGCTGCTTTAAAGCATCTAGGAGTACAGGCGTTTATCGAGAGAATCAGAAACAACGGCGCAAAACAATCGCTACTTCTCGCTCGCCTGAGGGCATGAAGTGATGCTTTGGTGAAGCTAAATCGTTGGAATTTGAAGCAACAAAGCAAGCCTTAAGATATCAGATAAGAATTTGCTCTGCAGAAAGTACCATGAAAGAGGAACAAGATAAATTTGTGACAGTAGATGTAATTTACGAGAAATGTTCAAGGAAGTAACGTCTAAAAAAGTTGCGTTGTTGGAATTGTGGTGAACTGGGACATGTACTCAGTCGCTACAGTAAAGCACTAAAAAAGAATAACTAAAACGAAACGATTCTAATGTTGGAAAACTAAATCGTGCTAATGCAGAAAAGCAAACGGCGACCAGTAAACGATTCTCAGGAAAAGAGCACTGTTGAACAGTCTGTTTGTGAATGATCAATTTATCAACGATAAATTACATTATTTTTGGATACGAGTGCAACGAAATCAATGATCAAGCTCGATTCTGTCAGTACATATAGACAAATTCAATCAGGCAAATGGAAACCTCATACAGCGATTGGAGATGTAAGTAGGGGAAGATAGTACCTACACAGTGAGACATTTTTTTCTTGTTTTTATCGATTAATATTTAACTGGTATTAGTTAACTAAGAATAATTATTTAAAAGAAAAATGCTAACTGTCTCATTGTGTACCACTGGTAGTACACAGCAAGGCATTATATTTTTTATTGTAAATAACTATAATTAAAACAAAATTTTTAACTAGTTGTTAAATATTGTTAACATTTAATGAACATTAATATTTTTAAAGAAAACAGAAAAACACAAATAACCACTCAATCTTTTAGTTTGCATGGGACAGTGGCGGTAGGAGTTGAACGATGTCTGACTTATTTACAGAAGCTAAATCTGGCACATTCAGAAAGGTAAACCCATTTAATTTCTGACTTTTTCTTAGATAGGACACTTCATAATCATTCGATGCGTCCTTTTCTGTCTCACTGTGTACCAAAAACACGTGTAAAAATGGTTATCATTAAAAAAAAGAGGTTTTAACGTCGCAGTCTTCTTATATTTCTTTTTCTATAATGTATATTTGTTATTACTTATATTGTATACAGGGTGTTTCAAAAGTGATGGTAAAGAATTTAGGGATGAGAAGTATCAAAAAAGTTCCAGTAAACATGGGTCCCGATATTAACCGTTTACGAGGTAATGTACCTTGTTTATCCACAAATTTCAAACAAAAAATTTTCTTTTGTGTATGTTCAATCACATTTATTTGGTGTTGAAGTCAAAACTATGAATTCCTGTTGTCTAGTAATTGATGAATAAAATAAAATTTTCACTGATTTGTTAAAATTAGTACTTAATAATCAGCAGGCCACAAACAGCATAAAATGACATTACCTCGTAAACGGTTATTTCCGGACCCATGTTTACTGGAACTTTTTTGCTTCCCTTCATTCATACTTCTCATCCCTAATTTTTTTACCATCACTTTTGAAACAGCCTGTATACGCTAATTTTACTTACAATAAGTTGTACACTCCCAATTAAAAAAAAGGGGACATCCGAACTGCGGCCAAAATTGAAACAGGTAAGAAGGTCATTAAGGAGGTTGTTTTCGCGACTGAACCCTAAATCCCGGGACGGGAGTCTTATGCCCGATTGCACCAACTTTTTAAGCAGAGCTAAAATTTAAGTGGTGTTTAGACTATGACATTAATTATAGATTTAACAAAATGTTAGTTACATTCTAATTGATACATAAGTTGAAGTTTAAATGTCAATCAGAATGTATTTGACATTATACTGACCATATGTAAATGTCACATCCTAAACATAACTTAAATTAAGTTTTGCTTAAAAAGTTGGTGCAACCGGGCATTAATCCCTTAATATTTTTGTTGTCAAAATTATATTTTAATCGATACCAAATATAAAATTATATTAAATTTTTACCTAAATTTTATTAATCCTTAATGTTGCCCACGTTGAAATTCTGACCGCAGTGCAGTTCGGACAAGGATTACATCCTGTCACGTACATAGAAATGTTTTCACCGCAATTCGGACAGTTTCGAAAAACGGACCGGTTGCACCGAAAAAAAAAATCGTAACTTCGTTGCACAGAAAAACAAAAGATAAGCGCATTCCCTCAAGGGTAAAAGTATATTAAATGCTGCTTCATCCAATCATGAACAATGGAGTCAAATATTATACTGTGCTGCCATTAAAAAAATATATCAGTAACTTTTAGTAAAAAATGCTTTGTCTAACTGTCTCCACCGTCTCACTATGTACTGCCTTCCCCTACTGTCCATGAAGAAGTTGACCTTGGAGTCACCTTAGGTAATACATTCTTTATTCAGAGAATGTTGCTGGCCGACATTGAAGATCATTGTCGGAATGGACATTTTAAATTACACATGAGAAGGAGTATGCTTGAAATAAACAAAGAAGAAACTGTTTTGCATCGACCATCTGATGTAGCAGCACGAGTAATCTTGACTGATGATGCCGTAACAACAAATCGAAGTGAGATGGTTCTTGTAGCTCGCTTGAAGGGTAATCTAGGAAAATATCTAGTTAGTAATGCTTAAGCCAATGACTGATCTAGTTTCAGGAGTAGTAGTTGGAAACACGAGAGTCCAAACAAGACAGATTTTACTGTACCTGTAATAAACAAGAATTATTACCCCAGTTTGAATTTCAAATGCTAAGAATACTGACATGTCTAGGTTGATAAACCATGCTGGAAATTCAGCAGACGATTTTGATCACTTAGCGTAACTTAAAAGATTAAATGAGAAGTTGTCGCTATTGTGGTATGAGGTCCGTTTTCACGCTTATGCAATTTGCGCAAATGGACTTGTGCTTGCTGAAGAATTCGTTGCATAAAAACGAATTTGTTTTACTTGCACAAGCCAGAAAGTTAGGCAAATTGACCGTGAAAATGGATTATCAATTCAGTTCTTATTTCTACAAACTGGCATGCACAAAACCATTTGAGCATATTGCAAGAGTGTGAAAATGGACCTTTAGGCAACAGCATTACAAATTTTGGGACAAAATATTCTAACTAGGGGCAGTGTGACGAACATTTCTCACGGTGACGCAATAACAATCATTGCCTATGACATCAAGCTGATAGAATAATGGAAAAATTATTTATTAATTACTTTTCAAATAAACAAACGGCACCTATTTTTTTATCTGGAACGAAAGCAGCTTTTAGTCGTTATAATTTATAGACCAAACTTTAACTGTAAAGGCAACGATTTTGTATTTGGTATTAGTCTATAAAAGTCTTAAAAAACCGGTGCGCTAATCTACTGACGCTAATATAATCGAAATTTATTCATTAAGGGCGTTCTGTTGATATTGAAAGAGATAAGCCGATGATATCTCTAAAATAATGAATATGTCGAACATTTCACGACAGGTAGACTCATTCCTTAATTGGATTACCTACCCATACGTTACATATTTATGATACGACATTAATTGAAAATTGTGGCCCCAGTGGCCGCAGAACACTAAACACCAATATCTTAATTAAGGCCTCGAAGAGCTACCTATTAACATTTTCAATTATCTCGAGCTGACGATAATAAATGTCCACCGAAATTTCACCTCATATGTGTTAACAGCACCGAAAAAGTTATACCTCCGTAAACATGCCCGCAACCCTCGACCTCAAAAATCTCTTAGAAAGCTACAAGCGATAAATCGATCTGCTTTGACTGTAAAATCAGGTAAGAAAACATAATCACATGATGAAATACGAAACACATTTCGTTCCCGACGCTCGCTTGTTTACTTTATGTTGAACAACAGTTTACACGTTCTAGGAAGGTGTATCGAAGACTGAGAAATGTGATTTTGCGAATGTGAAATGCATCTGTCCGAAGAAACTTATAATAACTATGTAAGGCGATAAATATTTTTTAAATATGACATAATTTGTTGGTTATATGTATTAGAAAATTTCATTTGAAGATTTCCATGATTGTTAGTGATAAATCATCAGTTCATCACTAAAATTCTGAGCTAAAACCGTTTTGATCTTTCCAGACATTTCTTCCTCTGTTGCGCGAGAATTATACAGATCTTTTAATGTTGCTGTTGCTTCACAATAAATTGAGTTAGCTCATTCGGTGTTCTTGTTTTTGGGCCTAACTAGATGAACTATATGTGCTCCATGTTCCTCTGATTGGTTTCAAAGGGCAGGACGATGATTGATCAAGTATTTACGTAACCAAATAACTAATCATATCTATGGATTACACTTATATTTGCTATGGAAATTGATCAGCCAGTACTCATTCACCTTCAAACCAACAGCAGGACTAGAAGTCCCAAAAGAGTCTCTTCGGATTTAGTGCTGTACAGTGTGAAGAAATTCGTACTTACAATTGGAGACAATGACAGTTTCGGTACACTTTAGTGACCTTCTTCAGAGTCTAAAATTAATCAAATAAGGGTTGTAATATGTAATGAATGAAAAAATTACCTCTGAACAAAGATTTGCGACAACATGACGGTTTTAATTTAAAAATGCTACCAAAGGTAGTGGTTAAATTATAAAGTAACCTAAAACAGGAACCCTTATCAGTATAAACTGGTAGGTACAAAAAATGTTTGCCACAAGAACTTACAGGCTAAATATCAAAGAATTTCATAAACCGAAGTTGGAATATCACAGTAAATTGTTAAAACTAAATACACTTTAAAAAATTGTAGATAAACGTAAGATATTAGACAAACACACAATAAAATTACAATAAATTATTAAGCCACGAGGTTAACTGTATGACAGAATGTGCAGAACCGATTCTAATTTAAACAAATACCACTATTGCCAACCCAACATAAAATGACTAATAGGGATTTAGCGCGAAAATTCAGCATTTATTAAGTTATGGTATATGACACTTAAATTTTGAGTATCGGTTTTCAAATTTATTGAGTTCTTAGATTTATTAATAAAAATCATTTCCGAAATAAGCCTTTTTGGTAAACTCTTTTAAAATGTTAAAGCAGTTTTTCCAGATTTATCTTTGTTAGATGGTTTACAATCGTAAATGTGATCTTTTATTCTATTAATCATATTTTGCTTGGTCTGGCCTATATAAGAAGAGTTACAATCAGAACATTTTATTTTACAAACTATTGAAGACAATTCTTGTGTAGGAATTTTCCATTTTAATTTTGAAAATAAACTATTTAGAGTTTTCATTGGGTAGAAAGTGATATTGCCTTTAGTGTTATTTAAGTTGTGTGATAAACGGGGAATGAACGGTATTTTGAAAAATTTCTTATTTTCCTCAACTATTGTACTTGAGTTGTTCTGTTTTCTGGGTGTGTCACTCAAAAGGTGGTTGATGAGTTTATTGGGGTAGCCATTATCACGTGCCAGATGTTTAATGATATTCAATTTTTTTTTCTCAGAGTGAAGGATGAGACAAATTGATGACTGTGTTTAAGTGATTTGATACTGGCTATTTTTTGTTTTAAATGATGGACTGAATGATAGTTAATGATTCTACCTGCATTGGTAGGTTTAATATACCAATCAGTAATGATTGATCAGGGATCATTGCTTACGTTCTCTATGAATTATGTAAGTTGCGATCGTCAAAATATGTAACGCATTATTCATATGAGTAATATTCCAATGGATGTTTTTTTGCAACAAGATAGTGAATGAAAGGAAAAGAAGGCCAATGTTGCGTATACGCAAACTTTATTTTAATTTATTTTTTAATAATAATTAGACGTCCAATCACGAAAGTCTAGTTAGACATCATTTAATTAGGTATTCACATGTACTATCGGCGCGGCGCGGCGCCTTAAAATTTCGCACGATTTTTTATCAAGTAGCCAGAATTTCTTTAAATTAGTTTCGTAGAATAGGCTTTTTCCCTCAATTTTGACACTAAAGTCATTTAACCAAAAGTTAGATTATTGGTTATATTTTAATAACAGCAAGGTAGTAAAGTATTAGAACTGAGATAACAGAATAAATGTAGCAACCAACCATCTTCTAATTTTGCGATTGCAAAACTCTTCTCTCCTTCAGAAAACCCATGATTTGGCATTGTGATGCTATAACTTAACATTACATTTGAAATCTGACTTTCAAAATGATTATTTTGACAAGCCGTTCAAGAAAGCCATATTGACAGCGGAAAATTGAATCGTGCGAAATTTTAAGGCCGCGATAGTACATAAAAAATTATTTATCGCATTTGATAAGTTATTCACTCCCGTAAAATTTTTTGAAAATAATCTAATTATGGAATGTATGTAGATGTATGAAAAAGTGATAAAAGTTTGTACATATGTTTAACAATTTTGCAAATTCGTCTTCTTATTATTCTTTCAAGAGTACATACTTGCGTTATTATAAAATAACTCAACAATAAAGAAATATTTTTCACAGAAAAAAAACTTTGAATAGATTGTGTTGCTTATACGCAACGTTGGCCGAATGTGCGAAATCAGCGTGTAAATTCCTGTTGATCTTGTCGAAGAATATTTCATTCGTATCACAAAATCTTTTAAGCGGACACTAAATTGCGCACTATACACTTAACGTTTCGCAGTCGTTCGACAGCTTCGTCAGAAGTGAAAAAAAGATTTTGTGATACAAATTTCATCGGACGAGAACCAACTGTAAATATTTCATTCGTTATAAGGGTTTGAAAAAATCATGATTTTTATATAAAAATCAAAAAATCGGATTTTCATGATATATACCGTCTGTTTGATTATAAAGGCCCCAAGCTATAACTCATTTATTTTTGCTTAAACACCCAGTAAAGTGTATATATTCTTAAATGGGACGTTGTTTTCTAGAGAATGAAGTAAAACAATATTTTTTTGGCTACACTGTATAGGAGTCATGACGTCATCGACATTTTTTTTAAATGGCACGATGAAAACTTTTTTGCGAAATACAATAGAACATCCTTTTCTCTTTTCAACCACATAAAATTTTTATATCTTTACATAAGAAAATGTTCGAGAAAACTGAAAAAACTACCTACATAACTTACCATTTAACATTTAAGGCACGCTAATATTTCTAGCATGCTATGAGTAATTTTACTGAAATTTGTCATACTTTATCTAATTTGGTAAACAATTTCTAAAATAACGTCACTGTCAAACTAACACTGTTTTTCTACATTCGTAGTAAACCTCTAGCATATAGGCTTCTTCATTAATGTTATTCATTTCTCACCTATTCAAACTAATTATAAGTCAGACTGACAGTGCCGGTATTTTAGAAATTGTTTACCAAATTAGATAAAGTATGACAAATTTCAGTAAAATTACTCATAGCATGCTTGTAATATTAGCGTGCCTTAAATGTTAAATGGTAAGTTACGTAGGTTTTTCAGTTTTCTCGAACATTTTCATGTAAGGATACAAAAATTTTATGTGGTTGAAAGAGAAAAGGATGTTCTATTGTATTTCGCAAAAATTTCATCGTGCCATTTAAAAAAATGTCGATGACGTCATGACTCCTATACAGTGTAGCCAAAAAAATATTGTTTTACTTCATTCTCTAGAAAACAACGTCCCATTTAAGAATATATACACTTTACTGGGTGTTTAAGCAAAAATAAATGAGTTATAGCTTGGGGCCTTTATAATCAAACAGACGGTATATATATATATCATGATAATAACCAGCATGCGAATAACCTAGGACAGATTGGTTTGGTTTGCAGTGGAGTTCTCGAGCTACGGTTCTGCTGACGAAGGCCCAATTAGGCCTGAAACAGCTGTACAGAGCATACTCGAGGAATTTGCTGTAATCAAAACCGATTTGCACAAAATTTTTCTAAAATTCTCATATGCTTTGACAGCAAGCATGGCCGCCTCGCATGGGATGGATGACTTATTATGTAGCGAACTGGCTTCAATTTGTCAATCCTACTGCGATGTCAGGTCAAAAAGCGATCGCAAGATGTCGCTACTTAAATTGTTCATTACTTTCACATCGCAAAGGCGAATAACCTAGGACAGATCGGTTTGGTTTGCAGTGGAGTTCTCGAGCTACGGTTCTGCTGATGAAGGCCCAATTGGGCCTGAAACAGCTGTACAGAGCATGCTCGAGGAATCTGCTGTAATCAAAACCGATTTGCACAAATTTTTTCTAAAAATGTAACGATCATTTCCATTCAAGTTGTTTCTCATGTTCGGCCAATGTTGCGTATACGCAACGTTGTTTATTTGCAAAATTAATATTTATTTTGATTATTTTTTATTTCAGTGTCTTATTAGTGTCGTTTTACTAATAAATATTCATTAAAATTTACAATTTTTCTTCTTTGCATTTGCCTGGCAGGAAATGGGTTAATTGCTACCAAAATTAAGCAAGAAATTAAGTGATCTCGTCAACGAATATTTAACACTTGATGTCAATTTTAAGGGAATTCTGTCAAGTAAACATTTGCTAAAATAACATATAGAATAAAGCTGTAGTTCTATAGCTATTATCATTATTTCTTCAGTTTCAATAAAATTTCCAAGACAATGCTTCCCCATATTATTTGTGTTCATGCCTTTTAGTTAATTGCGGATTTTGAATATCATATTTACATCTGCTTTCGTTCACTTCTTTCGTATACATTCCTTAACCTTTCTTCCACCTTTCATCTTTCGTTCCTTCTAGTAATCCTATCCACTGCCATTCCAGTATTGTCATGCGTTTATCTAAGTCTATCTATTCGTTAGATACTTCTCAGAATATTTACTCTTCAATCACATTTTTTATCCAAGATACTTCTCAACAACTTCGATGGTTTATTTTATAGATAATAAACAGTTTTTTCTAAGTTGGGCGTTATTTTGTTGTTAAATCTACTGATTAAAAATTAATCTAAATCTAAATTGATTTGATTTACATATTCTTTCCAGTAAGGAAGATGTATTAAAATATTGGATGTCTACTCGTATTTGAAAGAAGTATTTTTCTGTGTTTGAATATCTTCGAGTGGAATGATATAATATTTTAAACACGCTTAATAGACTATGCTCATGGAATTTTAAGAACCTTAAAGCCGCAACTATAATATCAGCTATAACAAATATAATTGCCTCAACTCAGTAATAGTTGTGATATTATTTATTGAAAATCAGGTTTCAGAATCCAGACTTCTAAGAAAACACAAAATATCTCAAAAACGATACAATTGAAACGATATAGAGAAAACTATTGGAATTTTACATATTTTTACATGTAAAATTCAAAAACGTAACAAAAAATGTAGCACGTCATTTAAAATAACGCAGTTGAAAGCGGTATAATCGGAGGTGACTGGATATCAATTTATTTTATTTAAAAATCTCCATTTGAAATATTTCTGCTCCGTAATTTTCAAATTTCTGTTTAAACTTTTGTCTTGAAAACTTCTAATGAACGGTTTGCATAAATAACCCTGTATAATAATAGGGGTAGAAAAACATTATTACATTATATTGGCGATTATGACCATTATTCACTTGGTTTCTTCTGCAGACTTCATCGTTGTGAATAACGGTTGACATAATCGCTCATATGTATAATTATAGTATAGCTGGATTTAATAACGTAAATTGGTTTCTGGCATAAACATCACATTGAATTCCCATTTTTACGGGATATTGAATAAAATAATCGATCTATGATTTGGTTGGGTTGGGTTATTATAATAACGTATTCGCATAATATGACAATGGTGGCCAAGGTTTAGAATCGAATCCGATTGCTCCGAGTACGTAACTTAATAACTTGATTTATGAAAAAAAGTAAGTTTCAGAATTGACTTCGTCTTGTTCTTAAACGAAAGTCAATGAGTATTTTGGAAAATATTTAGGGAAAGAGTTGAATTTCATCTTAAATGTTAATCAAGATAAAATTATTAAAAGACGATCAGAACAAAAGCTTTTACGCAATAATAAATTAAAAAAAAAAAATAAGAAAGTGGAGTATAAAAGTAGTCTTGATACTTCAGGTCGGATAAATTTAGTTATGTCAGAAGCGAAAAAATAACCAAATACATCGCCTTAGAGATTTATGCACAGACGACATCTCGTAGAATACAGTCGTAAAAATAAAACGTTGCGTGTGAAATCTATCAGCGCGCTACTCCCCCGGGAGGTCTCAGGAAATCCGCGGTCCGCATCCCGGAGGTGTTGATGATGAACAGGCCTCATCACTCACCCCGAATTGGTATTAATGCAGCGGCAGGACTGCGGACAGCCTGGTCAGTCCGGCCAGTGGAGAACAGGAATTGATATTAATGGTCTGGAGACCCCGGTCCTAAGATGAACACAATGGATGCGTTGCGTTATCGCTATTTTATTCATATGATAGCTTCTTTGCTGCTGCTTTTCGTTATAAATGGTTTGTAAATTGATTTCGTGATGCCAGCGTTGACGTTTATTGACCATGATTAATAATTTAAAGCTCAGGTGTGCTGAAGAATTGGAAGGGATTTTGATTCATGATGGTCTTGTTTTCTACGTACTAAATGCTAATCTTTTCATTATCACTTTTATTTGTACCTCTTTATACTTTTAATCCAACATAAATGCATAATCACAAATAAAACCACAATATATATACATGCCTTTCTTGAAACTATAATTTTCAATTTTATGGAAACATTTTCCAAACTTGGCTTATATGTATTGATACTACTTAAATCAGAATTTATCTAGCTACTATCTTATCTATGTATGTAAATAAGAAATAAAACTAATGCTTTTTTAATTAAATTATATTTATAAATGTTACTTTCGCTTTCAATAAAGACGACGAAATACGGTAGACTAATTTCCAACAAACTATACAATCTCGTTGAAGAAATTCCAATACGGTAAATCTGGTGTTCGTGTAACACAAGTTTTCACTCGATGAACTAAACCGAGCTGTGTAGCGTGTAATCTGAACAGAGGTCCGTGCTGTGGCTCCGTCGATAAGGCAGGCAACTCCCTGGGGATGCCAAACATCGGCCTGCACACATGTAGCACTTCCTCGAGCCCTCCAACCCCGCCGCCCTTCTCTAAAACATCCCCAGAGAGCCGCAGTCTCTGTAGGTCTATTAACACATTCACTATACATTGAGATAAGGCCGGTTAAAGTTATGATTAATGTAAGCGTGGATTTATGTTGCTCGTATTTCTGGGTGGAAAAAATCAATAGGACAAAGTTTTCCTTCTAGCTTTTACTCTTTTTCTTTCCTAAAATAATAAGTTTAACTAAACAATTTCATTTGAATTCAAAATATAATTTCGAATACTCATTATCAGTTTTCTAAAGGAATGTTATTATTTAACAAAAACACTGATAGGTAATTACTTTGTTAATATCACATTTATTTATCACAGTTTCAACATTACAATGTCATTTTCAAACTGATAGTTTAAACCGAAACCTAGTCTATGTATACAGGCTGAGTCCAAAAAAACGCCTACGCGAATAGCGTCGGTGTTTATTGTCGTATTTGGGTGATCAAAAAATCAAATGAAATGGCAGAAAAAACTCTACAATATACCATACCTTGCGTCTTTAATGCATTTAAAACAGCCGCATGACAGCTGTCAACTTTTGTTTTTTAAATACAATGGTATAATTACTGTAATAAATTTCGAAAGAATTTTTTTTTCTGCGTTCAATGATGTGCTGCAATAAACACTTATTTTTCAAAACAACAGAAAAAATAAAAAGAAATAAATAAATTCTTAACATGAAATGACGTAATAAACAGTTGCTGAACAATAAATGATATCTGTTTTACGGTAAATAGTGTAGTGTCTATAAGTACTTCCTCATAGGCAAACAAATGACGATAACTTGCAACTTTCTTTTTTTTTTGTCAGCAAAGACAAAAACAAAATGTTGACAGCGAAACGTTAAGTGTTAATGCGCATATTCATTGTCCGTTTCAAAGAATGTGATACAGACGAATATGATTAAAGTCATAACTTTTTTCTTTATTATTTCTTGTATATTATTCTTTTCATCGAAATATAATGTACCACATTGTAACTCAAAATTAATTCTGTACAAATTCAAAACGTTTTTCTCTTATGGCTAAAGGATTAATAATATGGAAATTTACGAGAATTCAGAAATAAATTTGAATGCTTTCAGAGACAAAGGAAAAAACGTTGTTTCAAAAAGTACTGATGAAATTGCGATCAAAATATACTTGAAATCTACTTTTAAATTACAAATAAAAAGTTAGGATGCGTTAGATATCTTTAAATATCTTTCATGATTTTTTTAGTAAAGTTCTAAGGATTTATAATGCTACATCAGATTAACCATTTTTTTCTTATTATTAGTGTGACGTTACTGAAAATAACGAAAGTAATTATTTTTAAAGCACCTGAAGGGATCAGTGATGTTATAATCATCAGAAGTAAGCGTAATTCAGATCAACCGGTGAATAAAGCTTTTGAAAGCAAGCAAACACATTTATTTAAGATCATTTCACATTATTTGAAAGATCTTGTCGGTATAATGTTGCGAAAATATTAGGCTGTCTGAAGAGTTAAAGTGTTTGGATTTGGATAAGCTTAATTTCAGAAAAAGATATAAGCCCGTTTTGTTCAGTAGTCAAATTAAACATTAGTTGACGAATTTTCAGTCGCCACTTATTAAAAAATTGAAATGATGTAAGATTCAATCACATTGTTTGTTGTCATTGGCAATTGAATTTTTCTTCTTTCTTAATGGTATTTAATTGTTAGTGGTTGTATAGCAGAGTTGGTTGGGTCCGCTGGCAAAGGACTTGCCGCTTGGCCGGGCAAGTATAGGTATAGGTTGTGTTCCCCTCCTAGTGCATACGGGTTCTATGTGAGATAAGAGCACTTATGTGTCGGATTGTCTTTCGAATTCATACCGGCTCCTTCGAACTAGGTTTTCTGCATTTCCCCAGATTGTAAGATGAATGTCGAAGGCGGAAAACACCTATTAAGTCGTTGGCAGCCGCAGCGGGCAATATAAGAATTACTAATTGTAAGTCTAACGCCTTCCCGACAAGTTCAGAAAGTTAGGACCTTGTACAGTGTTAAAAAAAATTATCATTTCTTCTTTAAGAATCTTTTATTTTAATATTCAATATGCGTTAAAGGGTAACTGGTAGACTGGTAGGGCAATGTATTCGTTGAAATCATGGAACTTCATTCACAACCCTTATTTTTGTATTTCTTTATTACACAATTTTTTTAAATCTGTTATTGATGGGGATAAATAAAGTCAACTATTATTGTTAATTACAAATGGAAAGGTAGGTCAAGTTAAACAGCATTGTAAAGGACTTAAAAACTATGAAATTTTATTTAAATATTTTTGTAATTTTCTCTGCTTATTGAGAAAAACTACAAAACATTCTATATCTCACATATCGTCCCTACCATCAGCGTTGCCAGGAGGTTGTAAAAATTTTCACCAGTTCTCCCTCCAATCTAAGCTGCGTTGGCTCTGCGCATTGCGTGAACCGTCAGTTGCCGCTATTCCAATTTCAGTCGCACGGACGTCTGGTGAAAATTTTTACAATCTTCTGGCAACTCTGCCTACCATGTCAGACTACCGAATGTGAAAATGAGGAATTTTTAGGACAGCAAAAAAAAGCACTTTAAAAGTGAAATCAAAATCAACGCATTGCCAAGTTTTATCCTTTTCCTAGTCATTTTTTAGTATAGGTACCAGTTGTCCATTTAACAATGAGACATAGGGAATTAACATGGGTAAACAGAAATTATTTTATTTTATCTGCCTGAGTAAATCCATATGAATTTGTAGGTAGTAATCGGAAAGATTTTGATTTTTAGAGCATTTTGGTATTAAACTTATGATATTTTAAGCATTAATTATTTATAAATTAAAGCAAAACTAATTAAAATTCTTTATTTATACTTAAAAGCATATTTTAGCAACCACAATTAATAATTCTTGTGGTCAAGGTATAACCGTAGGGTTGCGACATTAAACCCAGTCCATTATAGACTTTTTTGTACTTTTGCCACTTTTTTCAGACTTAATTCTTTCTTTAAAACGTTGGAATATTCTATCAGCCGTGTTTTGTTTGTTTCAGTTTTTTTAATTTTTTATTTAAATTGCATTTTAATATTCAAATAACTTTAGATCAGCTTACGAGATCAAATTCATCGTTTATTAATCTTATTTATCAGGTATCTTTTCAGTTTTGCATGATAATTCTAATGATGGAAAGCCTCAGTTTTGAAAATAGAATTTTAATTATTCGTCTCTACTTTCAAGGAAGTAGTTATCGTCAAATTCATGCAACATTGATGGAAATATTTCTGCTATGTGTAGTCTAAAGTACATAGCTTAAGAACAGCCCTATGAAAGGGCTGAGAATGTAAATTTGTATTTAAGAAAATTATTTCAAATCTAAAGAAATATTTAAAAAAAGAAAAAAAATACTCTCCTCACTCGGATTTGATCTTGTGACCCTACAGTTGCCAAACACGAACAAATAATTTAAACACGAGAACCGTTTATAATCTCCGATAAATAGCTATTAAGCTTGTACGGAAAAAATAATTACGTCTTTCTTAATTTCTAAATAATTAACAAATAAAATAGCATAGATTTAGTACCAAAATACTTTAAACGCCATAATCTTTCCTGCTATAACCTACAATTTCATAAAAATTCACTCGGGCAAATAATATAAAGCAATTTCAGTTTTCCCATGTTAAATCTCTATGTCTCATTGTCAGAAGAACACCCGGTATAAACGTTTATCAGTGTACTGTTTTTACTTAACAAAAAATGGATTTTTCCACATTCGATTGTTTGCCATGGTAAGGACGATATACGTGTTCTCTTCAAAATTACAATAGTTTCGAAAGATAAGGAAATAAATTAATAACAAAGTGCCATTAAAAATATTAATTAACGCCTGAACGGTCCAAGTGGTAAGGGACCGGCGTTGCAATCGCATGATCGTCGGTTCGAACCGCGCTCGGGATTTTTCTCGGGGGTGGTCGGTATCGACTTCAGGCACCCTTCAGTGTTGGGGATAAAATTCGACACTGCTTCCCCTTAAACGGCGAGAAGGTTTGGAAATAACAAAGCCATGGAACACTTTACACACACTCAAATACACTCCCGCTCATGAGGTCCTGACAAGTCTATGACTTAGGACCCCGTTGGGCAACCACCACAGATAAAGAAAAATAATATCACTTTCTCAAAGTCAACCGCAAGTCATTCAAACTGAAACTTTGCAATGAATTAACATATTGTTACGAATTGGGGGTTCCCAGAAAAATTGTTGTTTAATTTAAAAACTTGTTGTTTAATTTATGTCCACAGTCGCTTAACATGATAAAAACACAAGAATATTTGCACCAAATGTCTGACAAATAATACATTCTACTATTTGCTTATTCACATTTATCGCCTTCGGATTCATAACTCATTCGAAGAGTGCGAAAAGTTGGTCCCTTATAGTAGAGATCCTTTCCTTCTCCAATTTTCCAGGAAACGTCTAGAACCATTTAGCTTTCTACTCAAAACTCACTAGAATAATCGAGAAGGTAAATAGCGTGACCAGACTAAAATTGAATCATTGATGGCTCGGACGTAATAATATTTTGATTTTATTATCGGAAAATAGAATGATTAGCTTGCAGCTACTAAATACTACTTCGGCCTACTAAATACTACTTCGGAAGAGAAAACTGGAACGAGCTATCTGAATCAATCGGTATAATGCGTTATGAAATACTTATTTTATAAAGGCTGTTCAAATTCAATCTGCATTTCCTTAATACATATATAGTTTTATACATTTCTTATTTCCGAAATAAAAGTCCTGTCTTTATAAGTATATTCAACGTCCAACAATATAATTTTCTAAAAATAGTTTTAGAGTAAGATAGAAAATTAATTAAGGAAATAAATTTAACTCGACCCAAAAAGACGTTTTAAAACATTGTGGAGAAAAATAATATATGTAAGTCCAAATTTCATTATCGAAAATTATTTTATCACATCATTTTTGTTTAGGTGAAATGTGTTTATTTTGAAGAATAAACTAATTCAACAATCATTTTATTTGTCTACAATGAAAAAACAAAAATTTCACTTATATACATATCTACAGTGTCTCTAGCTTTTAATTATCATCAAGACAATAAATAAGTTAAATGAAATTTCATATAACTGTTTTAAAAAGTTATATGCTCATTTTATTTTCTAGTATATATCGATATAATAAGAATAAGTAATTCTGTGATATATTATTGTAGCGTTTTTGATAAAATTAAAATTACTGAAATATTATTCAGAAGTTAATAATAATGTTTTCTTTTCTACATGAGGGGAAATCGTATCATGTTACTTAGTATACGTTTCATTTAGGCTCCCCTCTGTTCAACATCCTGTATATAAAATTGCATAATAAACGATTAAAAACACGGAACATATTTACGCTGTTTAACTAACAACTGGAGACAAAACAAAAATAACTCGTGCGTAAATTATGGCGGTCGTATTAAAATGAATATGTCAGAAGGTTCATAAAATGATACTTAATCTATCATAACTTAAAGAAACTATGTCACGTTTAGCTTCCTTCCTGCATTATCGTTCCGCGTTGGAGCAGATGTGAAGCTCATTTTATTTCACACCCCCGTTAAAATTAAAACCATGTTTCAAAATTACTTTAGTGGTGTTTTAAAAACCTTCAAGGATGTCGTAAATTTAAAAAGATGACTATATAAACTCTGTAGTCTTAAACTTCTTTCCCTCTTTTCGTAATGTGCGGACAACTAATTCCGACGAGCAGCCGTTCTCGAGAATACATTGTAGACAATGTTTATCACCATTAGTGGAAGCTGGATGCAAGAAATATACAAGTCGGGCATCTCGAGGATATAAAAGTGATATTAATGATAGGCGCGCTGATAAAGCGGGAAAGAAAGTAGATGAAGAAAAATGAAGCTAAGTGAACGAAGTTGTACATCATAGAGGGCTACGAAATGTTCGTGGAATCCGGGACACGAAAGCGAGTTTTATCTTTTAAATGAATTTTATCGGTAATTGTGATTTACGTGCTCACTTCTAAATGATTTTGTTACACGCTAAGGAGTCTGGAGATAAGAAATAAAAATCTGTTCGTAAAAGATGTGGGCGGGTATCGTTTGCTCGTCATCATCAATTATCGGTGTAGACACGGTGTCTTTTCCTTATGCTCTAACGCGTTTGCATATGATTGAGTGGATCGTGTTGGATTTAGCAAAGTGTCTGTAGGGTACATTTACGTTTACTATTGTTGCTTGTACTATCCCTTAATATGCATACTAAAGTTACAATATCACCCAACAATAACTATCTGCAAACGCTAAGTGCACTAACGAACTGTTTTAATTCCGCACCGCTGAAGTTTGACAAACAGGAGCAGGAGTTACGGGAGAAGATTAATTATCCGCCGATGACATCTCCAGTGTTAATGACTTATTACCACAACTCAAGAATGTTAACTTCGTAGCGACACAAAGCCGCATGCAAAGCTTCACGCGGAGCTCTGCACCAATCTCCTAAGTAACCATTGTTTTAAAATGTTTTGTGTCGCCGCTTAAAGCGAATCTAATGCTAATGCAATTGGTTTTTATATATTCCCCAAATCCCTATGTCATCATGGCGCCGTGCATTGCATCGCCTTAGCTTGTCGAAATCCAATTTGCAAAGTTTTTATTTCTACAGAGCTGTATTCGGGTTTATTCATATATGACCATAAATAATCCCTAAAACTTTCTGATTGAGAAGTAAATGTTTTTGAAATGAATTTTGTCTATAAACTTCAGTCAATCGTGTACATGTATCATCTTTCAATATTCAATCATGTACTTAAAAATTTGATTCAGATCGGTTTTCATTGTAATGGATTATTCGAGCATTCGCATCCTCTGGACAGCTATTTCGGTCCTATTTGGGGCCTCGTCAAAAATTGGCCGCAAGATGTCGCGACCTAAACAGTAGAAATCATGTATATCAAAAAATGATTTTGGCATATTGTCGAAAATTGATGCAACAAGAAAGGAAACTGTACTCATCTTGCTTAAAGTTGAGATTAAAGAATTTTTACTTAGATACAATCAGAGTTAAAAAAATAAGTTTATATCATTTTTTTGGACAAAGAGGCATTTCCAATGTTTTAATTTTCCTTTTAGACTACAGGAACGAAATACGAAATCATAATATTAAATTATTTTTGACGTGGGTTAAAATATTAAGTTTAACATTAACATTTTAGGGAATTTATACAAGAATATTGAAATACAAGAAAAGAAATTGTGTTGCAGAACACATTTTGCTTCAAATATTTACTGATTCGATTTATTTACTAAAGTTCACGAGTTCACAAATCACGGGACTTCATAAAATAATACGAAATGAAATTATCGAAAACATTAAGCATGTACTAACATGTGTTTTTTTAAAAATGCCATAAGGGGTGGCTGTGAAAAAGAAAATTCATGTCTTAGCTCCATTCATTTACTCTAAATTTTCAGATTTGGCATGTGTTAGATGCCAAGCTACGACATGAGTTTTAATTTTCATGGCCAACCTTTATGGCATTTTTAAAAAAATACATAGTAGAAAGAAGCTGAAATATGGAAAACTAAACAACAATTATTAGAGCAGTGTAAAGGTGACAATGAAATATATTAAAGAGATTAACATAACAAAGCAAAAAATTGAAACTCTTAGTATAACATGACCAACAGGAGAAGAAAGAATTAGAAAAACGAAAAAAATTAAGTGTGGCAAAAGGGATAACGCAAAAATTAAAGAGAAATTAAGGCGAACGCCACACCTGTTTTGTTTTCTATGTTCTCGTATGTGAGATATCAAACCAGCGGCGTAACCGCTAGTATGACATAATACATAAGAGACCATAGAAAACAAAGTCGGCGAAGTCGCAGGTGTATCGCGCGCCTAAAGAATTTAGTATACGAAAGGAGGAAATTGAAACTTGTAATACAACATAATCAGTAGAAGATGATGTGGAATCACCAGAAGAAATAGAGGAGATAAAAATAAATATTTGGTATTTGTAAACCTCAAACGTCTGCACGAATAGGTAAAAAATATAATACAAATAATTTTTTCCTACAACCGTGTCTAGTTTGTAAAGTGTCACTTTTTACAAACTCTGGTGCATAAAAAGTAAAATGTAAAATGGGTTGCAAACTTTTAACTGTTTCATTGATGTTTACAAAACATTTTATAACCTAAATGTAGATTAAAGTGAAAAAAAAGAAAGAATGTAATTACCAAGTGGCGGGGACTTGGTGGGATTGTACGGTGAATGACCTAATTAGAGCGCAAAAACTGTACAAAATACGTAAACAACAGTCAGTGGCGGATGTCGCAAGGCGCTCGCTAACTGAAATAAAATAAATATCCACACGTAACTTTACGTACGATCGAGCGCGCGCCGAACCCTGACTAAGCGATCGAACTTTGGACCCCACCGCTATCCCGCCGCGTAGTAATTACCGACATAAACAAAGCAGTTGATGAGAAATGTGAAATCGGTCCGGCTGTAGAAAAAATATCGTATACAACATGTGTGTACTTCACACACTAGATGCACAAGTAACTATAATTTAAACTGCTCTATAAATAAATAAAATACTATCTATAAATAAAATTAGAAAGAAAAATAAGTGTAATTTTACATCGATTGTGACTTTAAAAACAATCGTTTTATAAAAATTAGACGAAGCTACGGCTATCTCAGTTTCAATGGAAACACATTTTACCACAAAATACGTACGCCTGTCTTTCAAATGGTTATGAGGGTCAAGTAATTTAGGTATACGTATAATTATGTCATTTGTCTTTACATTTACCGATTCATTCTTAAAGTTACACCCTGGTATCAATCAAAAAAAAGCAACCTATATAATTCCAGAAATGATGTTATATTGAAAAATGATCAAAACAAGTCGATCTTGATTTGAAGAAATCGAAACAAGTCGATCTTGATTTGAAGAAAAACTTAATCGACAGGGGAGTCAAATTATGTATCATTGAAAATGTGTTTTAAAGGCCAGCGCAAACTATATCAGTCAGATTTTTAAGAACACTCAAAATATCTAAAAAAAAAGAAAAAATGGTACAATTTAGAGATAGTACAGTATAATCATTTTACATTTTTTACATATAGAATTTAAAAACGTAACAAAAAATGAGCAGAAAGCACCTTCCGATATAACAGGAAGTAACCGGAAGTCAACTTCATTTAATTTTAAAAGATCCTTTGAAATATCTCTGCTTCGTAAATTTCGAATTTCCATCTAACTTCTTCGTTGTAAACTTTTTAATGAACAGTTTGCCTCAAAAACCTTCTACACGAAGCTAAAGATCTGATAATATTTCAAAACTCTTTTACTGATTTCTAACTGAAAATGTAAAGAAAGTAATTTTTTCTTGTTCTCTTAACTTTTCAATATGGTAAAAGGAACTTCTTTAACGAGACTATTTTTTTTGAGTATTTTAACTTCCCACGCCAGGACCACGACATCCGTACGTACCGCAGTGTCTGCAGCGACGGCAAGAAGCAGCGACAAGACCAGCTACAGAGAAGCCCTGAAGAAGTTCCTTGCAAGATTAGACGAAACGTCGGCAAGCCCGAAAAACGGTTCCAGCTGGTTTTCCGGGCTGGAACAGAGTCTTCGTTTTTGAAAGCATTTTAACTTCCTATTTAGAACCTTTTTGAGACTGAAATATTTGAAATTAAAATATGTATCCTAGTTATCATCATAGTTGAAAGTTCTAGCAGGATAGCAAGTCTACTATAGCAATCTGCTATCCTACTACTGCTATCCTGCTAGATTCGCAGTCGCGATCAGACGCCGCGCCGTCTTAATGTTATCATGACATCTAGAAAAAAAAAAGAAAATTGGCTAGATTTTAGTGTTATTGTATGTGATATAATTTCGATAAGTTATAATATTAATTGACTGTCTTCAGATACAATCAATAACATGTCTCTTCAAAGAAAGAAGTCATACATATTATAATTTATAAGTTGCAAATGAATTCGAGTGCATAACGCTCATTGATTTAAATAAATTAACAATCTTTCGTTACTGTGAAAAAAGAAGACGTCAGAATTTTTATTTATAAATTACGGAGTTTTTATGGTAATAAAATTACGGAACTCCACAGACGAATGTTCGAAAATATGATAACTAAATATAAGTTTGAATAATTTACATAATAAAAATGTTCCGAGACGTGTCGGGGAAATTATTTCTCGAGTAAAACAGTGAACGAGGCGTGAATGTTGTATAGCCTCAGCAGGGGTCCGGTCCTGTGCCAGCTCATCACGGTGTGGATTCACTAACTTATTTGGGATTTTTAATATAGTTGAGAGTGTTAGGTTGCTGATGAATATTTCATGATACGCGTACCAGTATCAAGTGCGGCTCCTTGCAGTCAAATGAGATGTAGGAAGAAGCAGGGACCCGACCCGCTGGATTTGCAATGAAACTTTTTTATATTCGTTTTACTCACTCGTTTATTTTCTCTCATTCGCCGTGCGCTTACGCATAAACGCCCATAAAATTTAATGTATATTTTTGTAAGAGCCCGAACTCGGTGTAATGCGATATTGGTTTGGAATAGAGCTTTGCCAAATCCTTCGAGATGAGAAAACTCAATTGGTACAAAAGATTGGCTCGAATCGCCTAAATCACATCTCATATTCGCGTAACCGTACCGCAGAACGCTCCGACGAACTCTTCACTGGAAATGGCTCACAGTGCCGGGCGCTAATATTACATTCACCTCGAGTATTTTTCAGTGTTTACATTCTCCAGTTTGTTGAAATGTAGATTGCGAATGATGAAATCCATTTGCAATATATCTGCCGCTCATTTCGAGACCTTTCCATTGAATATTAACTTGCCGTTCGCTTCAAATAACGCCATCGGGAATATTTGATGTGAAGTTTGTTGACACTCGCCATCAATTTTCTTATTAAGTAACACTGAGATTCACTGACAACATCATTCATCCACTGTGGGAAAATGATTAATTGTTTGTATGTCGAAAGTATCTAGTTACCCTTGAATACAAGTAATACAGTTATCGCACTAATATAAAGTTACAAAAACAACTTGAGTATGTTGAACTTTTCATGACTATTATTATACAGTCTGTCTCGGCCCTTCTGAGCTACAGGAAATTAGGGATTCTTGATTTTTATGTTCCCAAGACAAAATACAACAAAAATTTACATTGCATCTGCTAGTCTTCGATCGAATACACTGAGAAAAATGAAAATGTTAAATTTACAGTATTTGGACTGTTGGCGTTTTGAAGTTGAAACAACATAAAATACGTTAAAATATAGCAAAGAAACGTAGAAATAACATTACATGTTTTTCTATTCAATAATACGTTTTTTGTTAATACTTTGGTTTCGTTCAACATGTGATGTTGGTGACGCACAAAATCGGAATGTTGGAAGAACCAAGATTAAATGTTAATTTTCTAAATAATATTAACCATTTCTGTTTTCAATCCAAAGAAAAAATAAATTAAATTACAATTTCTGCTGATTGAATTAACGTTGAAATTTTGTTGAATGATTTATATTAATTTAACATTTCTAGGAGTTGAATTAATGCTCCCAATCCCGAATAATTTGTGCACTGAGAAAAATGAAATAGTTAAGTCAACAACTTTTTGAATGTCAACTTTTTGTGCGTTGACTTAAATAAAATTTACTTGTTTCAACAGTAATATTCTTGTTCAGCACCTCTTGCCAACTCACCAAAGGTTGTGAAGGGTTTTATCACCTTACTTTGGCAGTATCGCAAAATGCCTGTGACAATGTTTACAGCACAATGCACTTTCTTTGAATTAATGATGCTGTTGAATCAAAAAGCAAAACGTCTTGAAACAAAAGTCATAAATGTTAATATTACGTGAAAAAATTGTTACTTCAACTCAATTAAAGTGTTGGTCATATATTTTCTTCTCTTTGAATTGATCTAAAAATGCTTATGACTTATTTTAAAATATTTTTTCACATTACTGTAACTTTGCACCGAGTTAAATGAAACATCATTAACTTTTTACGTCAACCAATATTTTATGTTGTGCTAACATATTTTTTCAACATTTTTCAATGGTTTGATACAAAGCCTTCATGGAATTGTTTATATACAACCTGAAATTGAAGTTGATTTAACATGTTTTGAGTTGAAGTAACTCATTATTTTTCTCAGTGTACAACTCAATGTATAAAATTATGAAGAATTATGTAACAATTATTTAAATAATTAAAGAAGAAGTTTTCGAAAATTAAGTTTCACTTTAAGACTCCCTTTTTAAAATTTGTCATAAACAAGCGCATTGGCCAACTTGTATGGGCTCACGTCTTCCACTCGTAAGTCCCGGGTTCAAATGTTCTTTTTCTTTTTTAAATAAGGAACAAATTAGAGATATTTTCTTACCTCTCGTTATAGATAGATTAATAAAAATAAATCACGAATATATCGTCGAGGTCGAAGTATTCTATTATTTTCTATATTTTCAAAATAATCACCAAATTCAAAAAAGTCTTCCAAATAATCCATCTTAATTTTTCAATTTATGTCATATTTTGATTTATGTTATAAGGTAGGCCTTAGATATTAAGGCAAAAGTAAACCTTTCCTTTGAAAAATGCTTGTGCAACGCACAATTTGATATAAAGTTAGCTTTAAGTATCAATTTTTCCTTAAGTCCACCTTCAGATTTGTCTGTGCATACGGCCCTAACTCCCTTGTTAATACCAAGTTTTAAAAAGGCAGTCTTAAAGTGAGATTTACTTTTTGAAAACGTTTTTCTTTAATTATTTAAATAACTTATAATTCTCATAATTTCAAACATTAAGTTGTATTCGATTGAGGACTAGCAGACGCAATGCAAATTTTTGTCGTATTTTATCTTGGGAACATAAAAATCAATAATATTTGAAATCCCATGTTAATTTCCTATAGCTCAGATGGGCTGGGACACACGGTCTGCTGCTTAAAAAATTGAATTAAAAATTAGTTATTTTTCTACTAGAGTTTGGAAAACTTTAACATTTGAATCCTAATTTGAGTTAGGAAAAGTGGAATATTTCCTAACAAGGGCGGAAATAATATTTCAACACTAAAAGGTATAAGTTATATTGTATTCTATAGTAACGAAAGCAGAGCAATCTTGCCTCCGCTTTTTTAAACGTCAAATCAGAACATAAATTATTAAAATTATCCAAATTTAAACTCTAGTAGAAAAAATCATGTGTGCAACACGTAGGAAATCCATTTTTTCCGTACACGGCATGTTTAAAATCCCATGCCTAGTACGGAAAAGAATGATATTTCCTAACTTGTTGCATAAATAGCTATTGTATACCAAGTCCGCGAAATCATTTTTTAACGTTCCGAGAGAAAAATTGTCCCCGAGGCCGCTTGCGGCCGAGGCAGGACAATTTTGAGAACGTTAAAGGATTTCGCGGGCAAGGTGCGCACAACGTTTCTTGGGCAACCGTATCAAATCTTCAATTTTTGGAATTAAAAAACCCGTACTTAAAAGTACGGGTTTTTTAATTAAATTAAAATTTTCGCCGTAAATAGAATGACGGCTTTCATGTTACCATAGAAATGAGATAAATTTTGTCAATTCAATATGTGGAAATGTACCTTTTAGTTTAATGAAATTCGATTTCGCGAGCTGCGTTGCATCCGCGAATGAACACTTCGCGTGCAGTTGCCCAAAAAATATATTTTTGGGGAAGCTCGAAAATCAAGAACGTTCCGCCTAAACATATACTACTATCATGTGTTCATTACAGATATTCTGATAGCATCAGCTGTAGAAAAAAAAATTCTAAAGGCATGTCATAGCTTAAGCTCGCCCAGAACAACACTGTCACTAGTGTCATTCGTCCTGTCACTTGTGTTTTCGTGCTTGTTCGCATTGGTTGTTGGTTTTGTACAAAAATAAGTTATTTTCAGAATTCGTTATTCTTATTGCGACATTTGTGATTGAGTTATTTTCGTAATAGATCAAAAATCGATGGGGCATGAGAGTACTTAGTACGAAACTGCTTATAAGAGTTTAAAGTTGAATTTCCTGTTGGATTTGAGTTGACAGTTGAATTTTTTTTTATTGATCACACAGTTGCAATAGAGAGAGATAAACATTTGTCGCATTGTACTTTGTACAGGGGCCAACATTTGAAGATACTCTAGTTTCTACTTCTAGAAAAAATTTATTTTGTCCCTTTCTTCAAACATTATAAACCTTTGTTTCTCTTTTCAGTTTATTTCTTACATTTCAGCATTTACTTTATTTCACCCCTATTTCAAATTTTCTGGAAGCACTGACATTTCGAATCATTTACGGAAATTGATCGTTTTTTATGGGGGCCATATAAATCACAACAGAAAAATCTAATATTCATCTAGAGCTCTATCTGGATTGAAGATATATTACAAATACATATATTTCTATCCATCCTTAAATTCTTTGCATCACTGTAAGACCGAATTTGTTAACAATATTTGTCAGTAAACTGTTTTTCCAACTAACTTAAGGTTCTGCCTTGATAACCAGTATTTTTTGACAATTAAAAGCATTAGATGTATGTATGTAAGTGAAGAAGGTTTTTGTTTTCTGGATGAAGGATGGTTAGTTACTATGTAAACCAAATCCTAATCGATGTCACCGTGTAAGTTAGGCTTACGTCTTAACCATGCACATATTAAGCACCACTATTCCTCGGTATATTTCAGCCCGAGTTTGTTTGGACATACGCGTGTCTATGAACTGGCGCACGGGGTCTGCCTCCCGCGACGAGCACAGCTCGCTTAACCAAAACTCCGCGGGATGTTTGTTTAGCACCACCCCCCGTGGTCCACCTGCGAGTCATTTGTTTTCCTGCTGTAAGTTTTGATGCAATAAATAATATAATATTGATTCTTCTGCTCGTGCTTGAGATTCTTCATAATACAACGCGGTCATTTATTTGATTTGTATTCTTGTTCGCCGGACTATTGTGTTTGTTGGTACACAACGATAACGCTATATTATCATTTAGTATTAAAGTCGATGTGATAGGTTCTTAAATGGAAAGAGTTCTATTGATGTTATTTATTGAGGTAAGTTCGAGCATTAAATTCGCATTACATTAGTTGTCTTCACATTAAAGTAGAAACACCATTTTGTATTTTAGATTTTTCCGAATAACTCTGATGTATTTTATAAAATAAACTACATATTTTAAACCTACAAATTTTTGGAAATGTTTGTTTTGATATTTTTCCTACAATCCTTTTTGCCAATCTTCACTGATGATTGATGAACTAATAGTGTTTAATCAATCACATTAAATTAAATATGATCAGATTATTTACATTTGAATAAAAATATATAAGTTCATTTAACTACTCATTCTTAATAGAAAATATTTTGTGATCATTAATTATTGGGACCATCAGTGTGTTTAAAATCCCGCATATTTCTCAATGATTGAGCGAATTAAGTAATTCTTTCTAGAGTGGGATGTCATTCTAGAAAGCAAAATGTACTATGCTGTCAAAAAATGCGATAAATGATCTTATTTGTTCCCCAAAGAATTTATTGCAAGAAAAAAACACTAATGAGCGTTTTTTTTTTTTAATTTGTAATATTATTGACTTTATAGTAGGAAATTAGTAATGTTTTTTATTTATTTATCGAATGTGTGTTGCTTTCTGTAAATTTGATATTGTTGAATAACAATTGTCTAAATAAAAGCCTTGTCAAGTAGGCTACATTTAATAATTCTGTTAGGTAAATACAATGGATAAATTCTCGATCACAACCTACTTGACCAGGTTTTTATTTAGACTCTCGTTATATGATGATAAATTCTTTAGACGTGCTTTTGTGGACAGACTTCTTGGAACTCAATGTTGAATAAAGTAAGAAACATGATTTTACAAATTTTATTTCTACAAAATTTCTACGAACAGAAATTGTACTAAATTTATTACCTGCTCCATTCAGGCAAATTTCAGAATGATACAGTATTCGCATTCTTCCTTAAATCATTCCTCATAAACCGTTATACATAAATAATAGTTTAGCGCAAACTTATTCATAGATTTCAGGGTATTCAAAATAAATCTCTCATATCTGCGTGAGGCAGGGAACTGAATGACAGCATTTCCGAATAATAGATTTGGTCTAGGGCAGACCACCTCTACGTCAGACCTAATCCACAATCCAAACAAGTCATACATTCTCAGTCTTTGTGCGTTCGTTGTATACACCTACGGAAGGCCGGTTTTCATCCTGAGATGTTAGTACTATCGTTTGGAGATTACGATCTAGCTATTGAGGATCACTGCAGACAGAAACTGGAACAGATTATGGCGAAGTCATACCTGACTGTCGTCTCTGCTCTGATTAGTTCGTTTCTAGTCTGGAGTATGCTTTTCAGGTGAAGAATGAGCGTGGAAATTGTGTGGACGTTGCTCAATCTCAGTCTCACTAATGTGCTGGCGCAATAAATCATGATCTGAATGTGTGTTTTGGTTGCGGGTGGCCGAAAAGTGTCAGGATTAGGCGTGCTGACTTCATTACCGTAAACACGGTCTCGCACCTGGATCATACATCATGGCGAGTTGGCTCTTCCGGCTAACTCATTGGAAACGGGACAGCTGTGATAATGTGCTTAGTTCGGGCACTCGACGGGAGATCGCCGTACTTAATCACGGCTTCGTTTCGATTCAGTGTTCGTTCTGTGCACTTTCATTGAAGATTTGATTATTTATGGCTCGACTCCGGACGGGATTATGTACATATGTCAGGCGTGAATTATTTGCTTAAACTAAGCACTTAAATAAAAATTATATCCTTTTTAAATATGAATTTGCAACATTTTGTTACTAGCCAGAATATATTTAAATAAACCCTCATAAATACATTAGTCGTGGTGCAAGTAGCCATAAATTTTGGAACTTTTATATTTAAGCTACTAAATCTTCTAAGTGGACCAACGCATCGTGTTAACTATGCTAAGAGCCATGGATAATGTAAACTTTATTACACATTTTTTTAATAATTCACTTTTGTTCAACTTTTTGTTCAACTTTTGATGAGTGTGATGTAATCTTTTAAATGCTATTATATGCGGACCATGTTTTGATTATATGCCCCTTCGGATCAAAGTTATGAGCACATCATGTTTTTATTATATGCCGATCGGATCATCTGAGGAGTTAAGTATACAACGTGACCTCCGTCTGCGAGCAGCAAAACTATTTCATGAAAGTTAAAAGTTAAAATATCGATCGATCGACATATAAAAAAAAAATGATCTATATATAGGATGATTCATAATATAACATCCAAACTCAACGGGGTTATACTATATTTTTTGGGGAGTTGTAGAGTTGTATAAGGTACTTTTAAGAAAAAAACATATATTTTTGAAAAATGGTCATTGTAGCTTGAGAAATATCTATCTGAATGAGTAACAGGATGTATGCATGCTTGACGAATTTTTACACGCACTAAATACTGATCTATCTAATATTTACTGCCCAGTATGTTTATGTCGGCCAGTGGTCGTTCCTTATTGTATGTCGGTGCAGATAGCGTTTGCTTATCTAGTTATTTAAGCTTCGTCAACCAATGCCTGCTGTCATTATGACATCAAAAGCATTGAAGTTAAATCAATATCTTACCAACGAACTATTTATAATTGAAGCACTTTTTTTGTCCCTTGAAAATTATACAAAATATGTAAACGCTTCGTAAAAACAATATAAATGTCGACGTTTCAGGATAAATAGTAACTACTAAATGTTGTCTTCATATTCAGATTCTTGACAGTTTTAGGGGAGTACTTTTTCTCGCTTTAAATGTGCAGTCCATTATTTTCAGAGTACGAATTATTATTCGGGGATAAAAATACTTCAGGTTTTACATTACATTTCATATTTTGCTCTATTTTAATTAAATTGAGGCGAATACGCGAAGTGGTGAACTATACAGGGTGTTGTTCAAGTTCGTGCAAAAAAATTAATGGCGTATTTGATAACAGATATTCTCACGAATACACCAAAATTAAAATGAAAAAAAAAAATAAAAATAAAAAAATTCATACCGACATCCGGCAATTCCTTGGGAAATATTTAGAACCGCTAGATGCAATGGACGGTGACCTTCACCTACATAAGTGTTCGAAGTTCCCCCCTTCTAAAGACGTTTAAGTGCCGATTAAAGTGCCGTTTAACATACCTGCCCACACATGCATGTTGTGAAAATTAAACATAGCATCCTTTGTAAACATTGATTCGCCTGTGAAGAGAATGTTATTAACAA